>JAMRYA010000029.1:0-1341717 GCA_024447215.1 Panagrolaimus sp. LJ2400 | reverse complement strand
AAATTAGTGGGTAACAGCATATATCTTAGTGTTTATATTTTATGGTTTCGTTAAAAAAATAGCCAGAGACGAATGTAGCCCAAAATTATTTTTTATTCCATAATTTATGCTTTTAAATTCCAAGATTTTTAAAAGTTTTTTAATACGCCCTTTGACTAAGAAAAATGGAGGTTGTAAAAACTAAAAGTTATGCCTAATATGTACTGTTAAAACAAACATTTTTTTTATTATTATTAAGTCCGGAGTTTACAGTAAATACGAGCGTGTTTTTTTTTTATGGTGTTGTCATATTGTATTTTAAAGTTTTAAACTGAAATTTGTGATAAAAGTTTAATGAATAAAATAAAAATAATTTGATTAGCACATAACAGTTTTCCTAAATCAAAAATTTCATTGAAGAACAAATACAGCGCAATTTTTAAAACGCTATTTGCTTAATTTGATCAGCTTCCACAAAGAGGCCAACAACCAAACTTATTCTCTAAATGTCTAAATGTCTACAGCATTTTTTGGCCTATAAAACCTATTAAATCTTATCTAAATTTCAAATATATAGGGCTTTTTGATTGACTGATAAGCTCTTACAGTCAAATGTATACTTTCGAAGAAAAATAAAAATTGAATTTTGTGAAATCACATGATCTTTACTTTTTATCATTATTGCCTTTGTTTCAATTAAAAGATCGGCGACAACAGTTTTGCTTAAAAACGTTATCTCTATTTCTAATTATCAGACGTCATTAAATTTCTTTTTTGTAGTTTTTTATGCATATAAATACATATAAGCGTGAAATCACATGATCTTTACTTTTTATCATTATTGCCTTTGTTTCAATTAAAAGATCGGCGACAACAGTTTTGCTTAAAAACGTTATCTCTATTTCTAATTATCAGACGTCATTAAATTTCTTTTTTGTAGTTTTTTATGCATATAAATACATATAAGCGTGAAATCACATGATCTTTACTTTTTATCATTATTGCCTTTGTTTCAATTAAAAGATCGGCGACAACAGTTTTGCTTAAAAACGTTATCTCTATTTCTAATTATCAGACGTCATTAAATTTCTTTTTTGTAGTTTTTTATGCATATAAATACAAGCGTATCAAAATTGTGTTCTTCTGTATTTGGGACAAAATGAGATATTTTTTGTTTGCTGCAACTTTTCTTTTTTTGGTATCTCTAACAAAAGGAGCTCCATTAAAATGTTCAAAAGTTTCAAGCACTTATTCATGTAATGGCTTATGTTCTTATGTGGGTAATGTCAGTGGTTCTGCAACGCTAGAAGTCTATAAAAGAGATGGTATTCAATATGTTTCTATTAGCAATGTTAATATGATTATATATCAAAGTGGTGCAACCCCAAATCAAATCTGTTATGATGTAGGGAAATGCACAACAGATTTATCAACTCCTTTTGAAATGCAAGTTGGAAATCAAACTCTTCGAGTATATGCCTTTTTTCCTGGATCGGATGTTGGCGTGAGATTTTTTAATGGTCTTGTTGATGATAATGGATTCTTTAACTTTGATGGAACCTTCTTCAGTGATACAAAAAATTGTTATACAGATCTTATAAATCAAGATAATTGGTATGAAAAAGAAGTACATTGTTGTCAACATTTTGAAGCAGTCCCGCAAGCACCTCCAAATTCCCCTAAATGTACAAATATTCAAAGTCGATCAACAATTTTAAATGTGGATGATAATTACAGTATTTTTGCAACTGCAAAAATGAATTTTTATAGTTTGACAAGTACATATATACAAGGAAGTGGAACTTTTAATGGTCCTAGTAATTGCTCAGTTAGCTATGAAAATGATGATCAGCCAATGTGTAGCAAGTGAGGTTTCTAAAACACTAATATGTCTTTTTACATTCATTTTTAGTAATCAAAATTCATCCAATATTGGTTGCTATTCAAATGGTGGAATTCCTATGCCTTCAAATAATGGCAAAGCATTAATTTTTGTTGATTTTATTAGCTGGGATGGCAATAGAGGCATGTCCTATACCGGTATGCTTGGACGAATTCTAATTCGAGATGGACAAATTCTTATGGAAGAGGGTATTCCATTTACACCTGAAAATAATTGTTATTATCAAAATTATCCATATGCCGGAAACTCAAATCAAGTTGTTCATAATCAATTTTGCTGCACTTCATTCACACCTTCTTTTCATCGTATGCAACAAATTGAAGAAAAGATATACAGTCCAGTACTTAAGTCACGTGTAAAAACACCTGGACAAATCAAACGGTCAAATTTCATCAAAACACATCTTCCATAATCGCTTTATTTTGTGTTACAAAATATATTAAGATTCATTTGCATACTAATGTAATAAATGTTTGATGGCCTTTGTATTATATAAAGTCATTTCTTAAATAAAAATTATTGCAGAACATTGAAAAAACTGTCGTTTGCATATTTTGCCTGAAAAAAATTCGACTCAAAGAAATTAGAGAGATTATTATATTTTAAACATTTAATGAGGCATTATACGTCCCTGAAAAATCTCAAACAAATTTGGTCTTTAAAGACCAAATTTGTATGACATCTGAAACAATTTCTTTGATTTATTATAATTTGCTATAAATGCTTTCAACATAGTTTATGTTTCGATTTAATTACAATAAGAATCAGATTTTGATGATCACAAATATTTAAGAATATCATATACAAAGCAATATTTCTGATGTGGGTTTATGGAACATATATAAAATATTTGTTCAGGAAGGAGGGCAGGTGGATCTATAAAAGCAACATGTCCATCAATTTCCATATAATTCTAGAATAAAACATTTTAAAGGAAAAAACATTTGTTTTAAAAAATTACTGTAAGAAAAGCTTTAAAGTTTGGTGAAAACAATTCATTCTTGTTTCGGATGCAACAGCAACAAAAACAATTAAAAAATTTGGCAGCATTTGATTTTTTGGAAATTTGAATATAAAAGTTTTGTGAAAAATGAAAACGCAATCTGAAAAATGTTGGATTAATCATAGATGTTTCTAATTTAGGATATGTTGCGTATGTAATCCTCAAATGCCGGGATACCAAAACAAATATGGTATCGCCACTCCGGCGCCACTTAAAAACATCTACAGATATAAAAACTAACTTACTCTACTTTTTTAGTCAAATCTTTGGCAATTAAATGATTATAAACAAAATTAAAATCAATTTCATCGTTGAAATGGATATAAAAAAAGACGTTAGAAAAAGAAAATTTTGTAATATCAAAGCTAGAAATAAAAATTTGAAATTTGATAAAAGTTACTTCTATTTTTTGAATATTTTTATGGGGAATAATCCATTCAAGAGAAAAACAAAATTTTTTAAAAACGTTGAATAAATCTTCCCAAAATGTATAATAACCATATTTAAATATTATATTATCATTCCATGCCATGGCACGTCTCTTACAGATTGCAAAAAAATATTTTTCATTTTTAGATTCCATCGAAATTGACCATCCCATTTTTTCTTTTTCAATTTCGAGAAACAAACTAAAAATTTGCATAAAAATTCTTGAAACCTTTATTGGATGCCGATCACATTCATTTTTGAGAGGCTTTGAACAAAGTGATAGCCGAAAGGCAAGACTATCATCGGATCGTTGGCAAATTCTTGAAAGTAAAATATTTAAAGGTGAAGAAAATTTTGTTTTCATTGAATAAAAATTACTTTTGAAGCATGGAATAGGAAATTGTAGAGGAAAAGAAGGTTTATTGAGAGAAATGAAATATTCAAGCATATTTTTATTTTGCCATTCTCGTTCAGCATCCATAAAATCATCTTCAATATCAAGATATTCGTTTATTTCTTCTCGAGACATATCTTTAATTTTATCGCGGATTGTATCAGCAATGGCATCAAGTAAGATATCAGAATCCAAAATACAAGATTTCTTTGCAAAATCTGCTAAAGCATTATCATTGAAATCTTTGAAAAGCGCAAATTCAAAGTAAAAGTGGGAAAGGAATTATCTGAAGAATTTGAGGCCACAAGCGGTGTCCCACAAGGATCTGTTCTTGGACCAATATTATTTATTATCTTTATTACTGAATTGAGTGAAAAATTATCAACTTTACCTGGAATTCTCCACCTTTTATTTGCTGATGATTTAAAAATTTATTTTGCTTACCATAGAAATCTGTTTGATATTTCAATAATTCAAAATGCAATTGATGCAGTATTTAACTGGTCTTCTGAAAATTCTATGCCTACTTCAACTTCAAAAACATTTCATATTCAATATGGTCCAAAAAATGAAGCAGCAAAATATATGATTAATAATGTTCCGATTTCTACCGTACCTGTTATTCGAGATCTGGGTGTTATGCTTGAAAATAATCTCAAACCAGATGCTCACATCAAAAAGATTGTCCGATCTGCAATGTCTTCTCTATTTTCAATTATGAAGCGTGTTCTGATTTCAAATCAAGATGTTCTTATATTTTTATTCAATGTTTATGTGCGACCAATTCTGGAATACGGTAGTCAACTTTTTAATATTCAAGCCAAAAAAACTGCAGATTATTTGGAACGTCCTCAAAAAATTTTCACTAGAATGTTGTATCGAAGACAAAACAGAATTACCAACATTAAAGATTTTCCATCTTATCCAGCTCGACTTAAACTATACAACATGAAATCTCTCCATGAAAGAAGAAATATTATCGACCTTCAAACTGGTTATGAATTCCTTCACACAACTTTATCAAATGACTCATCGCTGCAGCATGAACCACTTCGTGATACAAGATTCCAAAAAGTATATAAATCATCACACAAAGTTCAAAAAAGATTTCGCTCTTCCCATTTTGCAACCAGAACCTCAAGCTTCATGAATAACCTAAAAATAAAAATCACTGATTTCAAAAAGAAGAATGAATTCAAGCAATATCTAATGAATAAAGAAATAGATAATTTTTATTCGACATAACTTTTCTTAGTTAAATTGTTAAGATTTATTGTAGTTTTTATTATTGTTTTTTTATGTATGTATTTTCTTGTTTTCATTTGAGTACCAGCAATGGGAAAGAATGTATAAAAATTATTATTATTATTATTATTATCAAGTAAGATATCAGAATCCAAAATACAAGATTTCTTTGCAAAATCTGCTAAAGCATTATCATTGAAATCTTTGAAAAGTTCAATGATTTTTGAATTACATATTTTTTCATCATCAAAATATTCATTTTGAATTTGAATTAACTGAACAAATTTGTTTAAATAATTTCCACTGCAATCTATTTTGATTGGAATTTCGGGGCTTATATTTGTCAATTCTATAATTTTTTTAAATTCATGTATGTTTGTAGCAATTTATTAAAACAAACCAGTAATATTTTTTAGTAAAATTGAAGAATTTATAACATTTTCGTTTACTTCCAAAAACGTATTATCGGTATTTGATTGAAGAATGTACCTTCGGAATGAAATCATTTTAGCAGCAAAATATTATTTAAAAACAAATCAAATCAAATTTTCTAACAAAAAAACTGATCTATCGGGTTTTTTCTAAAAAAAGCACAACTTGTTTTCAGTTCATTCACATATATGTTGCCTTAAAGATATCTTCTTATTTCTTGCAGGAGATATTCATAATTGATTTTTAGAGAAAAAAAAAAGTAGTGCTGTCATTTTTGATGTCTGTGCTCTTATTTTGTTTTTTTAGACGCACAATAAATTCGATAAAAAAGCCAACAAAAGTCATTATTAAAAAAGAAGGAAAGCAATGTCCGGAATAATCGCAATAAAAAAATGCGGTTACAATTTTTTGAATTTTGAATATTTTGTTTAATATTGGTTCCCAGTAAAATCATTGGTTGAGAAACTTGAATGAGTATTGTTTTTTTTTTCAAATTTTAAAACCCAACATTATTTTAATTGAGAACAATAAAAATATAGAGAACTAAAGAAAATTAAAATTAACAAAAAAACACAAATAGCTTTTTTTAAAACCTCATTTTCAGATGAAAAATTGTATTTGTAAACATTTCAAAAACTTTGTTGTTCAATATTAAAATTAGTTTTAGATAAATATTGATCTCATTCTTGACATTCATCAATCTGAGTTGTTATCTTTTTGCATAAACATTGTGTGAAGAACAATGGTTTCAATATAAAAATAAAAATTCAAAAAACATTAAATACAATGTTGCACTTGTAGACCCCAAAAAAGTGTGTTCTTCACCAAAAAAGTCAGTGAAATATTTTTTTTGTCATTGAAATGAAGGCTTGGGAAACAAAAATAGAAAAGTATAGACGGAACGACAAGTTTCGAAAGAAACAGCTGCCGTTGTTGTCTTTAAATTAAAGAACACAGCGTGAAGCAAGAAAATATGAATGACATCTTTTTTTGTAAAACATGTCATCAATTTTTTTTTGCTATTTTATATTGCTGTTTTTTTAATACTCTAAAGCATACTGAATTCATTGTTATGTTTAAAATAATTCCTTGGAAAAATTTCAAATCAAAAAAATATTAATTATGTAGAAATTATGAAATGTGTATCTTGCATCATTGTAACCAACATTAATAATTAAAAAATGTAAATTTAAATTTAACGCAAAAAACGAGTTTAAAAAAAGTTATCCAATTTATAAACACTTTAAATAACGATCAAATTTAATGAACAGTTTTTGTATTTTCCCAATTATTTAACGATACAGTCGAACCTCGATTTTACGTCGTTTTTTTGAGGTCCTTTGGAAGACGTAAAATCGAGATTCGACTGTATTTGTCACAAACGATGCTGGTTCGAAAATTTTATTATTATTAATCAATCATTGCGCAGCGATCAGTTATTTGTTGTAATCAAAGATTTTGCAGTGCTGAATGCTTACATTCTATTGATCAAGCTTAAAATGCAGCAATCATCAAAGAATAAATAAAGGAATTAACAAGCTGCTAGTGAGTTATAATCTTTTGCTGTTGGTAGATAACCTTGGTACAATAATATGTTTAACTTTTGTTATATTAAAATTTTGAAAAAAAGCAATTTATCTTTTATATATTATAATGGTACTCATTTCAATTTAAAAAAATTATGTGTGTATTACAAAAACAATTTTTTGATATATACTGGTACTATCCCACGTAGCAGTCATCATTGTCTTAATTGTTATTCTTAAAATTTGTGTAGTGTAAAAAAACTTTTGTCTAATTTTTAAAAGAAGAGATAACAATTCTTAAAAATTCAAAAAATTGTTAAAAAAAGATTAGCATTTGCAGATGGCAAAAATGAAAAGTGCGTTTCTTCCCCAAAAAAGTCAATGAAAAAATATTTTTGTCAAAGAAACGATCAAAAAATGAATACAAAGATGCACAATGAATAGACGTAACATGTTTCAAAAGAAGCTGCTGCCATTGCTGTTTCCAAATAAAAGCACACACTTTGTAGCAAAAAATGGGAAACTTTAGTCGCCAATGTTAAAAAGTTAAAAGTTTCATGTGGATAACTAGCCACTGCCTTAACCACTACCCATGAAGTGGAAGACGGAATTGAACTCGGGGACCGACTGAAGACGGACGCGCATAATCATTTTTAAACTGGCCTTGCAGGCGCTCGAACCAGCGGGGAGCTTACAGTTCTTGGGTGAGTCATGGGCGCCCTAGACCAGTCGACCTGTTTTGCTATATTTTGTATTTGTTTTATTTCGTAATGTTGTTGTTTTAAATTATAATAATGCATACAGCATTTATTGCTGTAGTCAAAAAATAATTTCTAATGAATGGGGGGATTCATTAAAAAATACCGAAAGAATGTGAAAATAAGAAGACAAACATTAAAAAAAAGCTTAAAATCTATCAAAAAATTTTTTTGGTTTGTGTTAGGTTACCGTTTCGTCCTAATGTTTAAAATTTATCTAATAATTTATTTAGATAATTAATAATGAAACATAGTATTAATTATCTAAATAATACAGGGTGGTCATTTTAAGTCGCCCACTTGTTTTTTACTGGTAAACGAGTTCTAAGAGGTTCCAGGAGTTGCCATAAAGCAGGAATGTCACTAACAAGGGGGAGCATCTTTTGCATATAAAATTTTGGCATTTGGGAACACTACGCCAAATGGCGCCAAATTCAAATTTGACCGCGAAGCCAGCTTAAGATTTACATAGGTCATGAAAATCCAGACTCTGCCGCACAGAATGGTGGAAAAATCAAGTTTCTAGCTTCAAAAATGACTAAGCGGCAGCCATTTGAGAAATTCATCTGAAACAGAAAAAACGTAAGAAAAAATTTTCCGTATTATAACAAAAAATGCAGTTCTTCAAATGGCTGCCGATTTGTTATTTTTAAAGCCAGAGACTTAATTTTTCGACCATTGGGTATAGGAGAGTCTGGTTTTTCATGCCCTATGTAAATTTTAAAATGGTTCAAGGTGAAATTTGAATTTGGCGCCATTTGGCGTAGTGTTCCCAAATGCCAAAATTTTATATGCAAAAGATGCTCCCCCTTGTTAGTGACATTCCTGCTTTATGGCAACTCCTGGAACCTCTTAGAACTCGTTTACCAGTAAAAAACAAGTGGGCGACTTAAAATGACCACCCTGTATGTTTCATTATATTATTTATATAATTAAAAATTTTCCCTTTCTTTAAATCAAGGTGTCTGAAATAAGTAAATTTATTAATTAAAAATGGACAATTCAAAATCTGTGTTTTTGTATTATGTTTAATGAAAACAAGTTACATTAGATCCAAATATTATTTCTTTTATCAGATGTTGTAAAGCTTAAGTACTGTATTCACCATTACGATTTTGAACTCGAAGCCTTGATTGTAAATGTTTTAATGTTCGATTAAGTTCACTAGCAGCAAGTTTACAATTGCCAACAGCATTCTTACAATTTGCATATGATTGTTGAACGAATTTATCACATTGTGATAAAACATTACCACTGCAAAAATTGTTAAAATAATAATAAGCTTTAAAAAAATGCGTTAAAATATTCAAAAAGCTTTGAAATAAAGTAGAATGGATGAAATTTGTAAACAGCCAAATGAGCATGTATGATGTTGCAAACAAAGCAATAAAATTTTTCAACTGGGAAAAACATTTGGAAAACAAGAAACAGAGCCTTTCTGCAGTATGATGCTTTAACAACAATGTGCGCTAGAGTGTAAGAAAAAAGTATAAAAAAATCAAAAATTACTTTTACATTTGTTTATCGCAGCTGTCGCAAAAAAAGAATATTTTTTTGTTTCGATTTTTTATTCACCAGAAGATTATTTTTAGTCGCTTCATTTTGAATATTTAAACTAATTTTAATTTTAAAATAGTAATGTAAAATGTTTATGAAAACTGCTGGTTTGTAAAATAGTAATAAATCATTAAACAAAATGTAAATGATGTTTGCAGTAGATCGGATCAGTAAAAATTTTAAAAATACAGTATATTCAGTACTTTTTTTATGAAAAACTTTTTTTGAAAAAACAACTATAATTAATATCATATTACTAATGGCAATTGTAATACGATTACCCTATTTTTCTGTATGTGTAAAATTACAATTTTTTTTATAATAAAATATGTATCTTGCACCAGCTGTTGTAATGCGACATCAATCAATAAGAGTTGCATGTGCAGAAATTATTGTTCTTAAGAAATGAAATAAAGTTTTAAAATTTTTTTAAAAATATTCCAAAATCATTGAAGAAAAAGCAATAACTGGCAAGATTCGAAGAAGGGTGCGTCTTTTTTATCAAAAAAACTAATCGGTGAAACAATTCTTTTTTCAGTAAAAGCAAGAACATGTTAATAAATGCTGAAAGCAATGTGTTCTATATTTCCATCCAAAACAGGAAACTTAAAATTATAGATTTCTATTATTAATGTCAACATCGAAGCTATCATTTAGTAGCTTTGTGACATTTCAGTTTTTCAAAAATTAAGAAATATATCATTTCAAAATATTTTTTATTTGTAACAGTAAAAGCAAAAAAAATAAAATATTCAAAAAATGAAAGACGATTGATGAAATGCCAAGTTTACTTAAAAGTGTATTGTAAACAGTAGAATTGTTTTAACAAAAAAAGACAAAGTAATGAGGAAATCAGCAACTTGTTATACAGAAATAAAGTCAACTTTTCAAAGTTCAGAAGACCAAAGTCAATTCGAAACCATTTAAAAAAGACTAAATTATTACTGTAATTTTTATTGTTCTTATTATTTATTTCTCACTTTTAATTGTACTGTTTTTATATTCTTTTTTCTTATTGTTTTTGTTCTTCAACTTGTTGAAGATGGCCACATTCATTTATTTCCCGGAATGTAAAATAAATAAATTAAATAAATTAAATTAAATTAGTTTAACGGGTGACCAAAAACAAATTGTTCATCAGTTCAAAGGAGCCCCTCCATAGGATGTTTGTAAAGTCGACTCATAGGCATCCATAGGTGTTAGGGTCTACACAATACTAAGATAACAAATTAATATTAAAGACAAAAATAATTGTTTCGGTATAATAGAAATTAAGACACCACAAATAATCAATAGTATTCCTTTCTTTAATTTCTAGAAAACGATTAACCTCCTAGGCAGCAGAATATTTTGCGAGCAAGATTGCTAAAAAAATAAACCAAAAAATTTGCCAGCAAAACCATAATTAAATTTTATAATTTTTTTTCATTTGAATTGTGATTTTTCTGCAATGGAAATTAACAACAGATTTCTTCAGTTTCAACAAATGAAATATGCTTTATTTAAATCTCAAAATCCTGAAAATGGTCTTTTTGACGTTGTTTTTGAAGTTGATGGAAAAGTAAGTTTTGGGTTTTGCAATTTCCTTGTCGTCGTTAATATTTAATTTTAGATACTTTATGCTCACAAAACAATGTTAAATTTGGTTTCTGAAACTTTTGCTTCAATGCTCTCTGATCGATGGATTTCAAATAAAGAAGAACCAATCAAAATTGAAGGATATGGATATGATAACTACTATCAGTTTCTTACTTTCTTGTATACAGGAGATTGTCAATTAACTGATACAAATATTTATTCAATGATTGATATCGCTGAATTCTATGGTGTTGATATTTTTAAAGCTTACTGTGATGAATATATTTCTACTATGGCTGTTACTGCTGAAAATGTTTTTCAAATGATAGAATTATCAGACAAATATTTATTGATTCAATTAAAATCTTCTACCAAAAATTTTATTGCAAATAATTTAACAACTATTCTTGTCTCTGATGGTTTTATGAAATTTAATAAATTGGCTCTTCAAGATTTTGTTACCACTCATAAAGAACAAGCTCAACCAGAAGATTTGTTTCAAGCTGTAAGTTTTTTAATGTTGAATTAAATGCACAAATACATTATCGATTTTAGATATTCAAATGGTGTGAAAAGCAAGCTATGAATAAAGAAATTGTTGATCCAAATTCAAATTATAATGATACAATCAAAAACGAAATTGTTGATTTTCTGCCACATATTCTTTAAGAACAACAAAAAACTATTTTAAACTGTATTATTTTTTTATAACAACAATTAATAAAAATCAAGAAAAAAAAAGAAAAAAATTGACCTGTGTGGATTCGAACCTGTGACAGAAAAAGTGAAACACAAGCGTCACCACCACTGCGCCAGTAAGGCTTGTGATTTCGTGCGACCAAAATGCATCACATGAAAGAACGTCGTTATTTTAAAATTTTCAATCGCCCAAAAAACGGCGTAACCTTGGCCATGGCACGTAATATTTTTTGGGGGATGTTTTTGGGTCCCTATGATGCCCTTAAGCCATATTTGGTTGCCCAAAGCCCAGATCATGTCTGGTACCTCCCTTGTTAGTACCACTCGATAGCCCGTCAAAAAATATTTCTATGCTGTAAAGGAAAATCACGCAGAAAATTTTTTGGCTAAAAACCGCATTTTTCAGCTTAAAAAAGTTTAAAAAACGTGCGCAAAAAAGAAAGAGAAAAAATCAGGTGGCTAGTGCGTCTCTTCTTTTCTTTTGACCTAAAAAAGAAGGATGTACACACAAAAAAAAGAGTGTTCTCTTTTTTTTTTTTTTCGACGTAAAAAATTTGTTTTGCCGAATTTTCAAATGACGTTTTCAGCATTTTAAATAAATTTTTATAATTTTTTGTTCCTATATCATTCTTAGACAGGTTTGAAAATAGTACATTCTAACAAAAATATAATTATTTTCAAAAACTTTTTTCTGAACTGCCGGTCCCTACATAAACAATTAAAAAACATTTTCAGTGTTATTGCACTACATCCCTTTTGGTCGTTAACAATGTAATTGTAAATCGTACGTACATTATAACAGTTTAATAAAAGTATTGTTTAAAAAGCACTTTTTGTTTTCTATATATATTGGGTTAAATTATGGCATATACAAGCACAAATGATTGTGTCAACCATTATATTTGTAAAATGCAATAATTTCTTAAAACTTATTACTTTAAGTATTGCTTTATCGCTTAAATATTCAAAATTAAAACTTAAATTTAGATGACATTCTTTTGCAAAATTGTTTATAATTTAGCCTTTAAAAAAGAAAGAAATAAATTGTGCCGATTATTTCGTCATCCAAATGTGTTCTCTGGCTTGTTTATCTTCTTCGTCTCCTTTTTTTTCCGTCACATATGTGTTCATTTTGTAAAAATACAATTTTCGTCTTTAATAAAATTTTTGCTGCAGCACATGATAACAATTTAGGTTTTTATTATTATTAATGGTTTCTGCTCTTGCATTCCATCAGAAATAATTGAGTGTTTTCAAAAACTCAAAAATTAAGATAACAAATTCTTTTAAAAATTTTTACTAAATATTCAAAACAAAAAAAGAAGTTTAGAACACATTCCCCCCCCCAAAAGAAAAAGATTTGTGAATCATTTTTTAGCTGTAGACAGATGTGTCGCACACTTTTCTTTGAAAAAAATTGCAGCCCTAGTTGTGGTATTTTTTTCATCAACGCAAAATACCAAATGTTTACACAGAGGAAAAAGAAGAGGTGTTGAAAAAAGAGAAAAGATCGCGGCAACGACTTTTACAACGATGTGCGCTGAGACAGAAGAAAAAACATAAGAAAACAAAAAACACTTGTTGCAGCTGTCGCAAAATCAATCTTTATTCTGTTTCGATTTTTTATTCACCAAAATATTATTCTTTAGTTGTTTTTTTTGAATATTTTAACTAATTTTACTTTTGAAAAAGTAACTGTCGCGGATGGTGGCAAGTCGTGGTAAAAACGTTCAGCGATTGGCTTACCCCATTTTCTCAACATCTTTCAGCTATTTTACCCCGCCGTTACCACGAACGCTCCCCTTTATTTCTTCTCGAGACATATCTTTAATTTTATCGCGGATTGTATCAGCAATGGCATCAAGTAAGATATCAGAATCCAAAATACAAGATTTCTTTGCAAAATCTGCTAAAGCATTATCATTGAAATCTTTGAAAAGCGCAAATTCAAAGTAAAAGTGGGAAAGGAATTATCTGAAGAATTTGAGGCCACAAGCGGTGTCCCACAAGGATCTGTTCTTGGACCAATATTATTTATTATCTTTATTACTGAATTGAGTGAAAAATTATCAACTTTACCTGGAATTCTCCACCTTTTATTTGCTGATGATTTAAAAATTTATTTTGCTTACCATAGAAATCTGTTTGATATTTCAATAATTCAAAATGCAATTGATGCAGTATTTAACTGGTCTTCTGAAAATTCTATGCCTACTTCAACTTCAAAAACATTTCATATTCAATATGGTCCAAAAAATGAAGCAGCAAAATATATGATTAATAATGTTCCGATTTCTACCGTACCTGTTATTCGAGATCTGGGTGTTATGCTTGAAAATAATCTCAAACCAGATGCTCACATCAAAAAGATTGTCCGATCTGCAATGTCTTCTCTATTTTCAATTATGAAGCGTGTTCTGATTTCAAATCAAGATGTTCTTATATTTTTATTCAATGTTTATGTGCGACCAATTCTGGAATACGGTAGTCAACTTTTTAATATTCAAGCCAAAAAAACTGCAGATTATTTGGAACGTCCTCAAAAAATTTTCACTAGAATGTTGTATCGAAGACAAAACAGAATTACCAACATTAAAGATTTTCCATCTTATCCAGCTCGACTTAAACTATACAACATGAAATCTCTCCATGAAAGAAGAAATATTATCGACCTTCAAACTGGTTATGAATTCCTTCACACAACTTTATCAAATGACTCATCGCTGCAGCATGAACCACTTCGTGATACAAGATTCCAAAAAGTATATAAATCATCACACAAAGTTCAAAAAAGATTTCGCTCTTCCCATTTTGCAACCAGAACCTCAAGCTTCATGAATAACCTAAAAATAAAAATCACTGATTTCAAAAAGAAGAATGAATTCAAGCAATATCTAATGAATAAAGAAATAGATAATTTTTATTCGACATAACTTTTCTTAGTTAAATTGTTAAGATTTATTGTAGTTTTTATTATTGTTTTTTTATGTATGTATTTTCTTGTTTTCATTTGAGTACCAGCAATGGGAAAGAATGTATAAAAATTATTATTATTATTATTATTATCAAGTAAGATATCAGAATCCAAAATACAAGATTTCTTTGCAAAATCTGCTAAAGCATTATCATTGAAATCTTTGAAAAGTTCAATGATTTTTGAATTACATATTTTTTCATCATCAAAATATTCATTTTGAATTTGAATTAACTGAACAAATTTGTTTAAATAATTTCCACTGCAATCTATTTTGATTGGAATTTCGGGGCTTATATTTGTCAATTCTATAATTTTTTTAAATTCATGTATGTTTGTAGCAATTTATTAAAACAAACCAGTAATATTTTTTAGTAAAATTGAAGAATTTATAACATTTTCGTTTACTTCCAAAAACGTATTATCGGTATTTGATTGAAGAATGTACCTTCGGAATGAAATCATTTTAGCAGCAAAATATTATTTAAAAACAAATCAAATCAAATTTTCTAACAAAAAAACTGATCTATCGGGTTTTTTCTAAAAAAAGCACAACTTGTTTTCAGTTCATTCACATATATGTTGCCTTAAAGATATCTTCTTATTTCTTGCAGGAGATATTCATAATTGATTTTTAGAGAAAAAAAAAAGTAGTGCTGTCATTTTTGATGTCTGTGCTCTTATTTTGTTTTTTTAGACGCACAATAAATTCGATAAAAAAGCCAACAAAAGTCATTATTAAAAAAGAAGGAAAGCAATGTCCGGAATAATCGCAATAAAAAAATGCGGTTACAATTTTTTGAATTTTGAATATTTTGTTTAATATTGGTTCCCAGTAAAATCATTGGTTGAGAAACTTGAATGAGTATTGTTTTTTTTTTCAAATTTTAAAACCCAACATTATTTTAATTGAGAACAATAAAAATATAGAGAACTAAAGAAAATTAAAATTAACAAAAAAACACAAATAGCTTTTTTTAAAACCTCATTTTCAGATGAAAAATTGTATTTGTAAACATTTCAAAAACTTTGTTGTTCAATATTAAAATTAGTTTTAGATAAATATTGATCTCATTCTTGACATTCATCAATCTGAGTTGTTATCTTTTTGCATAAACATTGTGTGAAGAACAATGGTTTCAATATAAAAATAAAAATTCAAAAAACATTAAATACAATGTTGCACTTGTAGACCCCAAAAAAGTGTGTTCTTCACCAAAAAAGTCAGTGAAATATTTTTTTTGTCATTGAAATGAAGGCTTGGGAAACAAAAATAGAAAAGTATAGACGGAACGACAAGTTTCGAAAGAAACAGCTGCCGTTGTTGTCTTTAAATTAAAGAACACAGCGTGAAGCAAGAAAATATGAATGACATCTTTTTTTGTAAAACATGTCATCAATTTTTTTTTGCTATTTTATATTGCTGTTTTTTTAATACTCTAAAGCATACTGAATTCATTGTTATGTTTAAAATAATTCCTTGGAAAAATTTCAAATCAAAAAAATATTAATTATGTAGAAATTATGAAATGTGTATCTTGCATCATTGTAACCAACATTAATAATTAAAAAATGTAAATTTAAATTTAACGCAAAAAACGAGTTTAAAAAAAGTTATCCAATTTATAAACACTTTAAATAACGATCAAATTTAATGAACAGTTTTTGTATTTTCCCAATTATTTAACGATACAGTCGAACCTCGATTTTACGTCGTTTTTTTGAGGTCCTTTGGAAGACGTAAAATCGAGATTCGACTGTATTTGTCACAAACGATGCTGGTTCGAAAATTTTATTATTATTAATCAATCATTGCGCAGCGATCAGTTATTTGTTGTAATCAAAGATTTTGCAGTGCTGAATGCTTACATTCTATTGATCAAGCTTAAAATGCAGCAATCATCAAAGAATAAATAAAGGAATTAACAAGCTGCTAGTGAGTTATAATCTTTTGCTGTTGGTAGATAACCTTGGTACAATAATATGTTTAACTTTTGTTATATTAAAATTTTGAAAAAAAGCAATTTATCTTTTATATATTATAATGGTACTCATTTCAATTTAAAAAAATTATGTGTGTATTACAAAAACAATTTTTTGATATATACTGGTACTATCCCACGTAGCAGTCATCATTGTCTTAATTGTTATTCTTAAAATTTGTGTAGTGTAAAAAAACTTTTGTCTAATTTTTAAAAGAAGAGATAACAATTCTTAAAAATTCAAAAAATTGTTAAAAAAAGATTAGCATTTGCAGATGGCAAAAATGAAAAGTGCGTTTCTTCCCCAAAAAAGTCAATGAAAAAATATTTTTGTCAAAGAAACGATCAAAAAATGAATACAAAGATGCACAATGAATAGACGTAACATGTTTCAAAAGAAGCTGCTGCCATTGCTGTTTCCAAATAAAAGCACACACTTTGTAGCAAAAAATGGGAAACTTTAGTCGCCAATGTTAAAAAGTTAAAAGTTTCATGTGGATAACTAGCCACTGCCTTAACCACTACCCATGAAGTGGAAGACGGAATTGAACTCGGGGACCGACTGAAGACGGACGCGCATAATCATTTTTAAACTGGCCTTGCAGGCGCTCGAACCAGCGGGGAGCTTACAGTTCTTGGGTGAGTCATGGGCGCCCTAGACCAGTCGACCTGTTTTGCTATATTTTGTATTTGTTTTATTTCGTAATGTTGTTGTTTTAAATTATAATAATGCATACAGCATTTATTGCTGTAGTCAAAAAATAATTTCTAATGAATGGGGGGATTCATTAAAAAATACCGAAAGAATGTGAAAATAAGAAGACAAACATTAAAAAAAAGCTTAAAATCTATCAAAAAATTTTTTTGGTTTGTGTTAGGTTACCGTTTCGTCCTAATGTTTAAAATTTATCTAATAATTTATTTAGATAATTAATAATGAAACATAGTATTAATTATCTAAATAATACAGGGTGGTCATTTTAAGTCGCCCACTTGTTTTTTACTGGTAAACGAGTTCTAAGAGGTTCCAGGAGTTGCCATAAAGCAGGAATGTCACTAACAAGGGGGAGCATCTTTTGCATATAAAATTTTGGCATTTGGGAACACTACGCCAAATGGCGCCAAATTCAAATTTGACCGCGAAGCCAGCTTAAGATTTACATAGGTCATGAAAATCCAGACTCTGCCGCACAGAATGGTGGAAAAATCAAGTTTCTAGCTTCAAAAATGACTAAGCGGCAGCCATTTGAGAAATTCATCTGAAACAGAAAAAACGTAAGAAAAAATTTTCCGTATTATAACAAAAAATGCAGTTCTTCAAATGGCTGCCGATTTGTTATTTTTAAAGCCAGAGACTTAATTTTTCGACCATTGGGTATAGGAGAGTCTGGTTTTTCATGCCCTATGTAAATTTTAAAATGGTTCAAGGTGAAATTTGAATTTGGCGCCATTTGGCGTAGTGTTCCCAAATGCCAAAATTTTATATGCAAAAGATGCTCCCCCTTGTTAGTGACATTCCTGCTTTATGGCAACTCCTGGAACCTCTTAGAACTCGTTTACCAGTAAAAAACAAGTGGGCGACTTAAAATGACCACCCTGTATGTTTCATTATATTATTTATATAATTAAAAATTTTCCCTTTCTTTAAATCAAGGTGTCTGAAATAAGTAAATTTATTAATTAAAAATGGACAATTCAAAATCTGTGTTTTTGTATTATGTTTAATGAAAACAAGTTACATTAGATCCAAATATTATTTCTTTTATCAGATGTTGTAAAGCTTAAGTACTGTATTCACCATTACGATTTTGAACTCGAAGCCTTGATTGTAAATGTTTTAATGTTCGATTAAGTTCACTAGCAGCAAGTTTACAATTGCCAACAGCATTCTTACAATTTGCATATGATTGTTGAACGAATTTATCACATTGTGATAAAACATTACCACTGCAAAAATTGTTAAAATAATAATAAGCTTTAAAAAAATGCGTTAAAATATTCAAAAAGCTTTGAAATAAAGTAGAATGGATGAAATTTGTAAACAGCCAAATGAGCATGTATGATGTTGCAAACAAAGCAATAAAATTTTTCAACTGGGAAAAACATTTGGAAAACAAGAAACAGAGCCTTTCTGCAGTATGATGCTTTAACAACAATGTGCGCTAGAGTGTAAGAAAAAAGTATAAAAAAATCAAAAATTACTTTTACATTTGTTTATCGCAGCTGTCGCAAAAAAAGAATATTTTTTTGTTTCGATTTTTTATTCACCAGAAGATTATTTTTAGTCGCTTCATTTTGAATATTTAAACTAATTTTAATTTTAAAATAGTAATGTAAAATGTTTATGAAAACTGCTGGTTTGTAAAATAGTAATAAATCATTAAACAAAATGTAAATGATGTTTGCAGTAGATCGGATCAGTAAAAATTTTAAAAATACAGTATATTCAGTACTTTTTTTATGAAAAACTTTTTTTGAAAAAACAACTATAATTAATATCATATTACTAATGGCAATTGTAATACGATTACCCTATTTTTCTGTATGTGTAAAATTACAATTTTTTTTATAATAAAATATGTATCTTGCACCAGCTGTTGTAATGCGACATCAATCAATAAGAGTTGCATGTGCAGAAATTATTGTTCTTAAGAAATGAAATAAAGTTTTAAAATTTTTTTAAAAATATTCCAAAATCATTGAAGAAAAAGCAATAACTGGCAAGATTCGAAGAAGGGTGCGTCTTTTTTATCAAAAAAACTAATCGGTGAAACAATTCTTTTTTCAGTAAAAGCAAGAACATGTTAATAAATGCTGAAAGCAATGTGTTCTATATTTCCATCCAAAACAGGAAACTTAAAATTATAGATTTCTATTATTAATGTCAACATCGAAGCTATCATTTAGTAGCTTTGTGACATTTCAGTTTTTCAAAAATTAAGAAATATATCATTTCAAAATATTTTTTATTTGTAACAGTAAAAGCAAAAAAAATAAAATATTCAAAAAATGAAAGACGATTGATGAAATGCCAAGTTTACTTAAAAGTGTATTGTAAACAGTAGAATTGTTTTAACAAAAAAAGACAAAGTAATGAGGAAATCAGCAACTTGTTATACAGAAATAAAGTCAACTTTTCAAAGTTCAGAAGACCAAAGTCAATTCGAAACCATTTAAAAAAGACTAAATTATTACTGTAATTTTTATTGTTCTTATTATTTATTTCTCACTTTTAATTGTACTGTTTTTATATTCTTTTTTCTTATTGTTTTTGTTCTTCAACTTGTTGAAGATGGCCACATTCATTTATTTCCCGGAATGTAAAATAAATAAATTAAATAAATTAAATTAAATTAGTTTAACGGGTGACCAAAAACAAATTGTTCATCAGTTCAAAGGAGCCCCTCCATAGGATGTTTGTAAAGTCGACTCATAGGCATCCATAGGTGTTAGGGTCTACACAATACTAAGATAACAAATTAATATTAAAGACAAAAATAATTGTTTCGGTATAATAGAAATTAAGACACCACAAATAATCAATAGTATTCCTTTCTTTAATTTCTAGAAAACGATTAACCTCCTAGGCAGCAGAATATTTTGCGAGCAAGATTGCTAAAAAAATAAACCAAAAAATTTGCCAGCAAAACCATAATTAAATTTTATAATTTTTTTTCATTTGAATTGTGATTTTTCTGCAATGGAAATTAACAACAGATTTCTTCAGTTTCAACAAATGAAATATGCTTTATTTAAATCTCAAAATCCTGAAAATGGTCTTTTTGACGTTGTTTTTGAAGTTGATGGAAAAGTAAGTTTTGGGTTTTGCAATTTCCTTGTCGTCGTTAATATTTAATTTTAGATACTTTATGCTCACAAAACAATGTTAAATTTGGTTTCTGAAACTTTTGCTTCAATGCTCTCTGATCGATGGATTTCAAATAAAGAAGAACCAATCAAAATTGAAGGATATGGATATGATAACTACTATCAGTTTCTTACTTTCTTGTATACAGGAGATTGTCAATTAACTGATACAAATATTTATTCAATGATTGATATCGCTGAATTCTATGGTGTTGATATTTTTAAAGCTTACTGTGATGAATATATTTCTACTATGGCTGTTACTGCTGAAAATGTTTTTCAAATGATAGAATTATCAGACAAATATTTATTGATTCAATTAAAATCTTCTACCAAAAATTTTATTGCAAATAATTTAACAACTATTCTTGTCTCTGATGGTTTTATGAAATTTAATAAATTGGCTCTTCAAGATTTTGTTACCACTCATAAAGAACAAGCTCAACCAGAAGATTTGTTTCAAGCTGTAAGTTTTTTAATGTTGAATTAAATGCACAAATACATTATCGATTTTAGATATTCAAATGGTGTGAAAAGCAAGCTATGAATAAAGAAATTGTTGATCCAAATTCAAATTATAATGATACAATCAAAAACGAAATTGTTGATTTTCTGCCACATATTCTTTAAGAACAACAAAAAACTATTTTAAACTGTATTATTTTTTTATAACAACAATTAATAAAAATCAAGAAAAAAAAAGAAAAAAATTGACCTGTGTGGATTCGAACCTGTGACAGAAAAAGTGAAACACAAGCGTCACCACCACTGCGCCAGTAAGGCTTGTGATTTCGTGCGACCAAAATGCATCACATGAAAGAACGTCGTTATTTTAAAATTTTCAATCGCCCAAAAAACGGCGTAACCTTGGCCATGGCACGTAATATTTTTTGGGGGATGTTTTTGGGTCCCTATGATGCCCTTAAGCCATATTTGGTTGCCCAAAGCCCAGATCATGTCTGGTACCTCCCTTGTTAGTACCACTCGATAGCCCGTCAAAAAATATTTCTATGCTGTAAAGGAAAATCACGCAGAAAATTTTTTGGCCGCATTTTTCAGCTTAAAAAAGTTTAAAAAACGTGCGCAAAAAAGAAAGAGAAAAAATCAGGTGGCTAGTGCGTCTCTTCTTTTCTTTTGACCTAAAAAAGAAGGATGTACACACAAAAAAAAGAGTGTTCTCTTTTTTTTTTTTTTCGACGTAAAAAATTTGTTTTGCCGAATTTTCAAATGACGTTTTCAGCATTTTAAATAAATTTTTATAATTTTTTGTTCCTATATCATTCTTAGACAGGTTTGAAAATAGTACATTCTAACAAAAATATAATTATTTTCAAAAACTTTTTTCTGAACTGCCGGTCCCTACATAAACAATTAAAAAACATTTTCAGTGTTATTGCACTACATCCCTTTTGGTCGTTAACAATGTAATTGTAAATCGTACGTACATTATAACAGTTTAATAAAAGTATTGTTTAAAAAGCACTTTTTGTTTTCTATATATATTGGGTTAAATTATGGCATATACAAGCACAAATGATTGTGTCAACCATTATATTTGTAAAATGCAATAATTTCTTAAAACTTATTACTTTAAGTATTGCTTTATCGCTTAAATATTCAAAATTAAAACTTAAATTTAGATGACATTCTTTTGCAAAATTGTTTATAATTTAGCCTTTAAAAAAGAAAGAAATAAATTGTGCCGATTATTTCGTCATCCAAATGTGTTCTCTGGCTTGTTTATCTTCTTCGTCTCCTTTTTTTTCCGTCACATATGTGTTCATTTTGTAAAAATACAATTTTCGTCTTTAATAAAATTTTTGCTGCAGCACATGATAACAATTTAGGTTTTTATTATTATTAATGGTTTCTGCTCTTGCATTCCATCAGAAATAATTGAGTGTTTTCAAAAACTCAAAAATTAAGATAACAAATTCTTTTAAAAATTTTTACTAAATATTCAAAACAAAAAAAGAAGTTTAGAACACATTCCCCCCCCAAAAGAAAAAGATTTGTGAATCATTTTTTAGCTGTAGACAGATGTGTCGCACACTTTTCTTTGAAAAAAATTGCAGCCCTAGTTGTGGTATTTTTTTCATCAACGCAAAATACCAAATGTTTACACAGAGGAAAAAGAAGAGGTGTTGAAAAAAGAGAAAAGATCGCGGCAACGACTTTTACAACGATGTGCGCTGAGACAGAAGAAAAAACATAAGAAAACAAAAAACACTTGTTGCAGCTGTCGCAAAATCAATCTTTATTCTGTTTCGATTTTTTATTCACCAAAATATTATTCTTTAGTTGTTTTTTTTGAATATTTTAACTAATTTTACTTTTGAAAAAGTAACTGTCGCGGATGGTGGCAAGTCGTGGTAAAAACGTTCAGCGATTGGCTTACCCCATTTTCTCAACATCTTTCAGCTATTTTACCCCGCCGTTACCACGAACGCTCCCCTGTTGTTGCATCGGGTAAGCAAAAAGAACACAATTGTTTTTTTCTATTTTTGTGTTGGCAAAACATAGACGAAAAAATTACTTTTTTGTTCAGTGTTTTATTATAAAAATGTGAATGCTTCAATTATCGGAAAAAGAGATCAAAGACTATTTTTATTTTTTTTAAATGAATGAGATTTTTCTGGTTGCGGCAATAATTTAACCCCATGTTTGAGCAAGTTGAGCAAAATAAGTTTGAGTGACATCTTCACTAGATTTTACAACTTCTACTCCAAAAACAGTTTTTATCTCCCTTGTTGAGGATGTCGCTGCATTTGAAGTAATTGAAATTGAATGAATTTTTTGT
Organism: Panagrolaimus sp. LJ2400; assembly: GCA_024447215.1. Lineage (NCBI taxonomy): Eukaryota > Metazoa > Nematoda > Chromadorea > Rhabditida > Panagrolaimidae > Panagrolaimus > Panagrolaimus sp. LJ2400. The sequence continues at coordinate 1,318,591 of JAMRYA010000029.1, read as the reverse complement.
TTTTTAAATTTCATTGTTCTTATTTGAGTCATAATTCTTTCATCGAATAATCCATTAATTGGTGCTACTGTAGCATACACAGCAATAACCATATCAAATAGCTGATAACAAATATTTATAATCAGCGACAGCTTAACCAAATAAGCTATTGCAAATAATATTGCAAGAGTAAGAGTAAATCCAAATGAAACATAAAAAAGTCTTTTTTGCATCATTTCACATCGAATATTTTCAATGATTTGATATCGCAGTGATAGAGAGTAACTTGAAGTAGATGTAGACTTTGGAAATGTTGCTCGATAATATCGAAGATTTTTTCGATGACAAATTATGAATATTATGATTGCACATAGATTTGTACTTCCCACAATTAAAAGATATGGTAAATAAGATACCCATTTGAATGCACGACCGAGCGTTAACATCAAACAGCAAATATCTACAACAATAATTACAACAGTAGAAATATAAGTTCGTGGTTTTCGTTCGTAATCATGGACATAGGCAGTTGCAAAGAAGCGTTCTGTTGCTGATGCTGGTATTGCGAGGCATCCTATAAAGCTCAATTTCGTGGTCTTTGTTTTTTTTACCTTTCCACTCTGGGGCTGTCCCGATGTTACGTAATGCAACTGATGGATGGGGGGTTTTACGAATTATTACACCGCTTTGACTTTGTCGGCAAAAAGCTTTGATGTTTGATTACGTGATGGGTGGGTGGGAGGGTCAAAAAACTCCGATTTTTGCATTACGTAACATCGGGACAGCCCCTCTGCACTATTAAACCTTCTATTAAAACTTACAAGGGGACCGATAGAAGTGTAACACGCAGCTTGAGATGGAACATATTTCATGTGATTCCCTAACTATTCAATAGTATTCATGCCAATTTTTATGTGCCCAAAACCTCAACTGCCATTTTCATATATATTGAGTAGCACACGATATCGCCTGCTACTTATATTTTAAATTTCTTGTTTTTGATTTTTATGAATTTCAAATGGTTGAAACTTTTTTTGCTTAAATAGCAAATTTCCAGTCATAATCCTGCAAAAATACTCAAAGTTAAAGAATTTAAAATATAAGTTGCAGGCGATATCGTGTGCTACTCAATATATATGAAAATGGCATTTAGGGGAGAGGACACGTAAAAATTCGCATGAATGCTATTGAATAGTTGCGGAATCACATGGAATATGTCTCATCTCAATATGGGGGTAACACTTCAATCGGTGCCCTTGTTGGTACTTACCTAACATTATATAATACGTTCGACAATGACTTGCCATCTTGAACCAAAAATGATTTTCCAGTTCTCCTAAAAACTAATATTTTTACACATTTCCATTATTACAGCCAACATTTACCCAAAGAAACTCTATTAACTATTTGCAAAACAATACAATAAAGTTCTGGATTTGCATAGAATGGAAACCATAAACAAATATGCATCATTAAACGAGTACTATTCTTTGAATAATATTTTGTTTTAAATAATAAAAATGAAAAAATATACATTGCTGGAATACCAGTAAGTAAAAACAATGCTTCAATATATAAAATTGTTTGAAACAATATTGGATATTCAAGGGCATATTGTGAAGCAGAAACAAAGTTCTCTAAAATCATTTATGCTTTTAGGGAAAAAAAATACCTAAAAATTTGTTGCCAAAGTTTTTTTTTAAATAAAAGCAGTAAATATTAATACATTAAAAAGCCACAAATTAAAGTTTAATCAAAAAATAAAATTCTATTATTTGCAAAAAAATTTTCAACGGACTTTTTTTTTGCGTAGTTGGCGACAAAATAAACACTTTGAAAAAACCACCTGTTTTTTTTGTAATTAATTTATATTTTTCTACATTTTATGTTAGAGAGCTTTATCGGGAATGTTGACATTCAAATTAAGTTAAAGTTCATTCTTTGTACATCACTTTTTATTTGCAACCGTAGCTTACAAGAGGTTTTTTGCAGTGACATATTGAAAAAAGCGTTATAAACAGCAAAAAAAGAAATTTGCTTTGTTCATTTTTTTGTGTAAATACATCTTTTTTTTTGTTGAATATTTTAGGTAGTTTTTTAATTAGTAGTTTCTTTCATTTTAAAGTTGAATATATTTATTAAAACATACAAATGTTCATGTTTGTGAAAGTTACCGTAAATTAATTAACAAAAATTAAAGAGTTTAATGTTAGAAAAACAGCTAAAATTTTTATTAATAATGTTGTTTTTTTCGATAAACGAGTTTTACTTTCTTTTTTATTTACTTCATTATCATTTAAAACTTTAGCATTTAATAGCCAAAAACGGAATCCGGAACGAAATTCCGCTCGTCCCTGATCCGAAATAAGGAAAACAATCAAAAACTTTTTTCCTTTTTTTATTTAGAACTCATTTCTTTTGGCAATTTGACACATTTTGACCAATAAAATAAAATTTGTTTTGTTTTTAAATTTTTAAAAATAAACGTAATATAAAAAAAGTAATTTCTTTAAACATGAACATTAAATTACCATTTTTTCTTTGTAGTTCTCCTTTTTCCTATAATGTCATAATAAGTACTTACTTAAAACACATAAAGAATATACATTTATACTTCCTTTTTTATACCATAATTCGATTCTGTAATAGTGTGAAAAACATATATTATACCATTTCAAAAAGTCAAAAGAGTGTCAAAAAATTTCAACTTTCATTTTTAGTCAAAAAGTATGGCAACTTCAGGCGGAAGTTTAAATCGTGGTAATATTAGCAATTATAATTGTTATGTAAATGGCCAAAAAAGTTTAGCAGATTCGCCTGCATCATGTTTCTTCCTTGTTCTTCCATATTTTTTACAGAATATTCATTTTGGGTACATTACCATGACTTTTTTAATCCCAATAATGTTGATATCAATTTTTGGAAACATTAAAGAATCTTATCGTTTGTTTATTTTTAATCAAGCTATCTTCGATCTCTTTATTATCTACGATGCCATTTGTGACACAGTACCTGGAGGAATAGATAGCGGTGAAATGGGTTCATGCTTTTATTCAACTTGGAAGGGCAATCCTTTAATGTATTTACGATTGGGATTTGGTACCATAAAAAATATTGTTTTTAGATTTTCATGATCCATGCCATTTTTAAGTTAATGGCTAGGTCGAATTTGAAATTGGCGCCGTTTGGCAAAGTGTTCCATACGCCAAAATCTTATATTTAAAGATATTCCCCTCATCGGCGAGCCTTCCCTTTTTATAGCAGCTCTCGGGAGCCATTGGCAGCAATTTGCGAGCTTCAAACGTGTGTAAAACATATACTGACCACCCTGTACAAGAAATTTAAATAAGCACTATATTTCTTTTAAATTTAAGGCATGTTAATTTTCCAACTTATCTTTTTGATATTCATCAACGCTTATGACTGGACAAACATCTTGAGTGGATTCAAACCGAACTCTGAGAAGCGATTGTGTAACGATCTTTTCACCATAAATGGCACAGATACAAAAATCTGTCTTGCTGAAATACAAAAAAATCGTCCATGGTACTTTTTTTTCTTTGAAAATGTCAAATCGATCTTACCTCCAACAGCTCTAATTTTAACTGATTTATTTGCAATTTTTGTTATCGCAAAAATTGCAAGTCAATTCAAGTATCAAGCTAAACACAATCGAACCAGTTTTATTTCATCTTTAAAAATTGCTTTCTTTGTACTTTTTCAATGTACAATTTTGACATGTCTTTGTTTTGTCTTTATTTGTGTTCCATATATTCATGTCATTGCCAACTTTTTTAATTTTACTGTAAATTCATGGTTTTATTTTTTGGGTCGACAAGAAACTCTTCAATGGCTTAGTGTTTTTCGATCACTTATTGATTCTGCAACGGTTTATATTTTACTCAGTGAATACCGTAAAAATGTTTTATTTTTTATTCACTTTTTAATGAGAAAAACTAAAAATGCACCTCAACCTTTGAATACAATGTTTTCAAAGCGTGACACCTCCGTAATTGTTTTACAGCGGCGTCAAATTACCCATTAATTTAATTATATTTGTCATGTGTTTTTTTAAAAGCAGAAAAATAAACGATAATAAAGTTTTAAATAACATACATAAAAATATTTTAATAAATATTGTTGATATAAATGTGTAGTCATTGTTGACAACCAAACTCAAGGACGCCAGCAGGAAAAAATTTCGAGATGGGCACGTCTTTGACCTTTTGCCACTTTTGCCTCTCATCGACAAACGTCCTGGACCAAAATCACAAAAAAAAACAAAGCCATTTTTTACCGTAGAGGGCTCCAACTCATGACGGAGTGAAGTCAAGTTTGCATAAAATACGTGTAGAAAATGAAGCTTATTGGGGATGGGGGTGGGTGCTGTGCAGTTATTTTTTGCGACTTGATAATGAAAAAAATTCAAAATTTTCCTTGCAGAAAATGGAGGGGGATTAAACTAGAAAAGCACCCTGTTATCCTCTACTACTTATAAGCTACATTCATTTATCTGTTAAATTCAGAGATCGAGGATTCAGGAGATAGATTTTTCCTGAATATTTCCCTATCTTTGATGAATGCACCGAAATTTGCATTTTTTCGGTTAGCTGAAGGAGGAAACTTTATTTTCGATTATCTTAATTGATATGAATATTGACTTGAATGTCTGTAAAAGCAAAAATTGTTGATAAGAAAAGGTATAACAACCTTTGTTGCTGTAATTGTGCACATAGTTGTTTTCTGTCTTATCAAAATAAGTTAAGCAAAAAATCAATTATTCGGCTGGTATAAGAATTTCTTTTTTAACACTGAAAGAGTATCTTTGTTTTAATTCATCACTTGAATTGGTATAACTTTTACTGGTCCGCGTAAGTTTTTAACAAACAAATTAATTTAATAGATCAAATATATCTTGAATAAATTTACATATTTTTTTAGGTATTTATTATTCTCAATTTTTTAAACAAAAAGCTGCAGCTTTCATGGAATGTGACGGGAATTATTGTAAGATCGATTACACACGATGTCATCATCTTATTATTCAATATTTGCTAAAAAGATGCGCTGTTCGCAAATTATCCATGACTCTTGACTCTGACGACGATTTTACCATTAAACGTTCTTCAACAACAATATCTTTTAAAAAAGAAAACCAAAAAACGTATGTTATCAGTGGAGTTATCAAGGTGTCCAATGAACATTTACTCGGGATGCAGAATCCAACATATTTATTTCCATTATTACAGCATCTACTTAATTTTCATGAAAAAAATAAGTTGAATATTAACATTGTTAGAGACGAACTTATACTAATTGATCAAAATATTAATTATTCTAATATTCCTTCTGAGGATTTCTTAAATAAGCTTGATGAAATTTACAAAACACTTGCATTTTCCATTCAATTGTCATCTAATGAATTTTTTGTTGTAAATAGATGTCTTAAAATCTCTTATCAGTTATTGTATTTCTTTTTTGAAAACAATAAGCTTGAAAAATTATTTAATTTAGTATCCCATTATCAAGAATGCTTTTTAATAGCTCCAATATGTTGTCGCATGCAAAGTTTAGCTGCAGACGCGCACTTTGAACCATTTGACAATATGTTTGTTATTGATATTGAAAAGAACCGTTTGTTTTACAATGCAATTGCATTAACTACGTTTCCCTTTGTTAATTTACTTTTTTTTGAAAAAAAATATTTTGAAGTTTTACCTGTTCCGTTTCTTATGTTAAGAAATCCAGAAAAATTGTTAAACTTTATCTTATGTTGCATTCCTTTCGACGTGTCACTTGAAATTTTGCGTTCTGGTGACATTTTAAGGATAGGTAATATTTTAGATATTAGCATTCCAAATATAGTAAACATTCCAAGAATGGGCTTGTTTATCAAAGCTTTAAAAATTTTAAAAGGATTAGAGGCAAAAACAGAAATTTACAAAGCTGGAGATTTTTTAGAAGGAAACTTTTATGGTGAACCGCAAAGTTATGCGAGGATGTACGGGAATGAAGAAATCAATTTAATATCCAACATTGTCATTTATCCTAAATGTAAAATGTGTGATAATGATCTAAAATTTGACGAATTAGCATTGATTGACGATTTACCAATAGCCGTGAAAAAAAGAAATTACGAAGAATTTTTAAATATTGACACCGTAAAAGAAGCTATCGTATCGTACAATAGCAGTTTTGGTCAACAATGTGATCCCCTAAGTTTTACTTCAAACTTTTACGCCAAAAGTAATGGATTTTATCGGAGAGATAATCTACCGGATCATATCCTAATTGATAATCGTTTTTCCTTTAAATCAAATGTGGTCGACGAATTTGACGTAAATATCCTAGTTACTGCGTTACTCGAACTTGAAAAAGAAGAGGGGTTATGTCTGTGGGTCCATAATAATTTGATTTTACATTTCCCAAATGCTTATGTATACGACGCGTACGTAGCAGAGCAATCTACATCCTATCAAGAATTAATGATCAACATCTTTAAGGAAATGGAAAAAAAGTACTGCCGGAAAATATGTCTTTTGAATTATCACATGATGGGTGTATCTTTTTTCATGAATATTGTGGCATTACACCTAAAACTTTAAGTTTAGTAAACACGAAAAGTCTTCTTCTGCAACAAATATTAAAATTTTGTAAATTCGAAGGACTTTGGTCTCCAAAAAACTTTTGCTTCATGATTAGTGTTGAAACAAATGAAGCTGATCAATTCGTTATTGATACTTACAAATATAACAGTAAAGAGTTTTGGAACTCTCGTCGAGAATTGAAACAAAAATTTATTTTAGCTTCTAAACTTTTTAACAGTCGATTACAAAATTTGCCAGATAGCGTTTTCTCTTATAGGAAGTTTAATAGCATACCTTATAAAATATTCTACCATTTTAACATCCATGAAATTGAAATGATTATAGAAGTACTAGAAAACTTGGCAAAAGATAATCTCAAAATTATTGTTACTAATGACATTTTGGTATTTCGACATTGCTGTTGCTTTCCTCTCGATGCAGTAATTGGATTTAGTGATATTTCATTAATAAAAAATTTGTATATGTGTTTAGCAGATGTTGAAACTAAACATGGAAGAAGACTATTTATCGATAAAAGTATGATGATACGATATGCAAATGATGCACAAGATGTGATAAGGTGGTATACGTTGATAAAAAAACAACGCTCGAATGAAGAAATCAAAAACGCTTTAGCAGACAGTGTTCGTTTAATTGAAAACCAGGATGAAATAAAAGCAAGAATTTACGACAACGGTATTTTACTTTGCGAATCACTTATTAAGGTCCCACCTCTTACACTATTGTTGATTAAAGAAAAATGTCTTCCCGAATTTTTTAAAGCTTTAAAAATTTGTAAAGAAATATATTACCACATGGTTCCATCGACAGATACCTGGAAAAATTGGGAAAGTGAAAGCGTAGCATTTAAAAAAGTTGGAGGGTTTTCAATTATTGACACAAAACACAGCGTTTACTTAAAAATTCTCAAAATTCTTCAACCAAACCTGGATTTTGCTGATAACAGTGAACTTGCTGCTCTTAAAAACATAGAACTTCTGCCACAAAGCTTAATTGTAAAAAACCCAGAGAATTTATTAGATCAATTAGAAGCATTTAAAGAAAAAGACTGCTTTTTTGAACTTAAAGAAGATGGCAGTCTGTGCACCAAATGCATACAACTTTCTATGAAACAATTCGTTTCTTTAAAGAATACTGAAAAGTTTTGTAAAATTAACATGGAACTTGAATCATTGTTTAAATGGCAACATATAGAAAATTTTGAAAAACGTTTTAAAACCTGTTTAAAATTCTTTATCATAGAAACTTCTGGATTTATACGGTCCACGACTAAAAGATATTCAAAGGAATATCTAGCACATTATCCAACATATGAAGATCTTATTTTTGGTAAAAAGCGATTAGCATTAATTGTAAATGGATTCATAGGTATTCTTGAAAATTCAAATATTGAAATGGATGTCTCTTTGAATTCCACGGGTGATATAATGCTAAACCAATTTTTATGGACATCTCCAGATTCTCTGATGTTTACACAAGAAAATTCTTTACAAATTTTGGATAACGTCAAATCATACGCTCAATTAGACGGAATAACAAAAAAAGATCTGTTTGTCAAGAATGCAAAAAATATTAACTTTCTGCATGATAAAGAGAAACACTACATTGAAAACTTGTACAGGCATAGAAACGAATTGTGGGAGCTTTTTAAAATCAATTTAGGGCTAAACAGCAACTTTTTTGCTTTCTTTAAGAAAATGGACGAACTTGTAAAACCAGAAAATACACAAATAATGATGAAAAGCATTCATGCGTTACCAAATATTGAACAGGCCATTGAGCTCGCTAAAATGCTAAACGATTGGTTGGAATACTTTCCAACAAAAATGATGCAAAGCAAACGATTGAGAACATTTCCTACGGCATTATGGAAAGCGTGGAATGATAATCCTTTGGACACATTTCAGAAAATTAATGATATTATAAAATTCTTGAATGAAAAAAATATTCGGTGGTTTATGTTTTTAAATGGAAATTTCGAATTCGATAGTTACTTTGTGGTAACCATTGCTCATCTGCTTGAAGTTCAAGATATAAATGCATTTGTAAGCCTGCTATCCGAATTAAAAAAGCTGAATAAAGACTTAATATGTGAAGAACAAATTAAAAGTGATAGAAGGGAGTATTTTCGAAATAAAAATACAAAAATTGATTCTGTAAAAGCTATGGAAGCAAAGAAGCAAGCAGAAAAACTACGGTACGGAAGAAACTTAGTGGGATATAATGGCGCTTTGTTGTTTAATGAAAGCGTTTGGGTGAGACCTGAGGAATTTCTTGCAATCCCCAAGGATGTAAATGACATATCGATTCTTCTCGGTAAAATATTTGGTGACTTCACTCATCATAGGTTTGTTTTTGGGCACTGGAATGATTCAGTTTTACCTTATGAGATTAATACAAACGAAGAAAAATTTTACATATTCAGTCAAAATCTTTGTGAATCACTTAACGAAAACAAACTTAATTATAAATATGATGCAGTGAAAAAGGAATTTATAATTGAAAATTGTGTTTCTATCAATCCAATAAAGTTGTTCCATTTAAAAGATATTACAGCTCTTATTTCAGTGGTAAAAGATTATGCAACAAATGAAATGCCTCCGGAAGAAAAGGACAAATTGTTCATAGAAAAATATTATTCTTCACAGGCAAGTGAATTACAAAGTTTTGCAAAGAAAGATGAAGTTGAATTTGATTTTATAAGGAAAAACTGTCTCCAACAAATTGATGATCTTTTGTGGAAAGAAAAAGATATCATCAAGTCTTTTATACCAGACATTGAAACACAGCTGAACAAAAACGATATTGAAAAATTTAAAATAAATGGTCACAAAGTTTTCGCTGACGGGTACGTCAAAAACTTTTTAGTGAAAAAACAGACTTTTGAGCCTAATAGTGATGTACTTTTATTGGCTTTAAAACTGGCAGCAAGCAAAAATCATAGATTTGAATGCCGCAATCTTATTGAATTTTCGTCGATTGCTCAAATCATAAACGAATATCGTTTAGGTAAAAAAGTAGTAAATGGTAAAATGGAGAAAACTCCGCAGTTAAACAACAAGAAATTGAAGGAATGCTTGACGGTGCCCAAAATTTTAAAAAAATGGTAACATTTTTAAATAAACAATTCGAACATGTTGACAAAAAACAAAAAAAGTGCGATAGCAAGTACAATTTCAAGTACAAATTTGCTAACGCACTTAAAGCCCTTCATCATTGGATAAAACACGGTCACGATTTTCAAAATCTTCACGATTATTATGTTCAGATGAACGAATATTTTAGAATGAATCAAGTTTTCACCCTGATGACAAGTACTAGAGATGGGCTGAAGCTTTCTAAAGAATATGTGACAGAAACTCACAAAGGAGTACTACTTGTTTCTGAGGAAGGAAAACAACTCCTGTATGTTACCACATTTCACGTTCTTCATAACGAAAATGGAAAACAAAAATATGTCAAATATGATCGAAAAAAAATAACACCGTTTATTGTGCTTACTGATATGGATTTAAAAGCTGTAAGCGTAAGAACTGATATATCAATAGAAATTATACCATCTAAAAAAGCAATGAATAAAATCAGAAACTTTTTAGAAAGGGAGGTGTGCCCAGATGCAAAAGATGTAAAAAAAATAGTTATTTTGTTAGAAAATGTCGACGTATTCAACGAATTTGAAAAAGCTATACTAGACAAAACAATCAAAAACAGTAAATTTGTTAACGCTTCCCTTGAATTTCACCATTTCAAGAAAGGATGCGAAACTGATGACAAAAAGGTTTCAGTGTTAATTGAATCTTTCTTTCAATTACCTTTAAAGCGAGTTTCATGGTGTTCTTTTTGGTAATTTTAGTCTACCTTTATCGATGTCTTTTAAAATTGAATTTACTTATTGTTATAAAAGTAAATTGCCTTCTTAAAAATAAATGTAGTATCAGACAATATGAATATATTTTTGTAAAATTCCCTGCCCCTTAGCTACACACCTGCTTGTGATCATTATCGGGAAATGCTTTTAACACAAAAATTATGCTCATGTATACGAGTCGTTCGCTTTTTTTGTGTATCATTCACTGCCAGCAAATGGATGGATTTTTACTTACGATGTGTTCTTGATTTAATTTTTGTGTTGAAGGCACCTTATGATGAACTGTTTAACGTAGACACCCTCTTTCATTCAAATTGCGAACATGCAGCAAACAAGACGATCTGATCAAATACTTGTTTTGGTGCTATAAACATGCATGATATATTTTTTGTAGTTAACTTAATGGGATGCTAAAATATTTATTTTCTCTAGTTTATCATTTAATTCTTTTTAAGATTTTATATTTATTAGTGGTATTTGCTCTGTTACAAATTTATCCACTTAAATGTTCCTTTTTAACCAAATAGTGATTTAAGCTATAACCCCTGTTTCCAAGAGAATCTTAAACATGACAGCTTGTTTTATCATTTTTCTTTTTGCTTAAATATTTAAAAACTGATTAATATTATTGTTATTTTGAAACAAAGTTGTAATAAAAAAGTTCATAAAAAATAAGATATTTCAATTTGTTTTTTTAACATTTTAATTTTTATTAAGAACATGCAATACTGATTTAAAAACCGTTACTAAATATTGCCGGCAGAGATTTTTTGGCCGACGGCGCGGCCGGCGATAAATTTTTGTCAAATAGGTAGTTTTTGGCCTTATAAAGTAAAAATTCCGTCGGCCGCAGGCCGGCCGAAAATTTTTTGCCGGCGGCCGGCAATATTTTTTCTGCCGCTTCTCATCCCTCAGTCTTTGATTTTGGGATAAATGTGTTGAAGCACCAATAATTTTGATAACTGTAGGATTTTTACAAAGCAACAAATTTACAAATTCTATTCTTAAATTTTTATTTGTTAAAAGAATGAGCCATGTAGGAGCTACAGTAGTGATGTCATACTGGAAGCATTGAACATCAAACACGGAAAAATGACGTAATTGGTAAAGTAATTTTGACCATCAAGGTTGCTTCTACAGTAACCCTGATCAAGAAAAAAGCACTAAGGGACTTAAACGACGTCGTCTTTGGCAACATGCGAATGAATGCTTCAGGGCTTCAGAAGCGTTTTGAAGCTTAGCCACGTCGGGCACCCCATACAATGACCCCTGTAAATACCCATGTAGAAAAAAATTCAGGATGCGTCAAAAATTTTCTACAAGCGTTTGAAATTTGTTAGATTACTGTATTTTGACGACGTCGTATCTGCCCTAAAAACTTACTTATTAACAGGATTATTCGTTTCTTGTTTACGTTTAATCATTGAAATTCCTGAAGCTGCACATTGCCCTGACATGTATCCTGCAAGAGAAGGAAAACCAGCAGCTCTAAATTCTGCCCGAAATGCAACTGAAAAAGAACTTCATTATTTTATTACAAATGCCGCGTCCCTTAATATGACAACTCCTGAATCAACAACAACATCAAATTCAGTAAATGCAAGAACATTTTCAATTATATCATTTACATTGTTGTTTCTGTTTCCACAAACTTTTTAACTTAAACATGTTGGGCTTTTGAAATTTGCGTATTTTATTATTTTAAGGGAGGGTCTCAGTTAAGCAAAAAAACATCCGTCGCGGCTCAGGCAAATGCAAGAAAAAATGAAGAAAAATTGCTCAAAATCGCTTTATATTCAACCATTTTTTTATGTTGATACCATTTTCGAATCACAAAAAAAAGAGAAAAAAGATAGTCTTTTCAGAATTTTAAGATTCTGCTTCTAAAGCATTTTTGTGTTGAGACGCGGACACACATTTTCTTTGCCTGTCTGAGATGCTCCCTTTAAAGAGTATCTATCAAATGTCAGGAAAAAACAGAAAAGGATCATTTTTATTTGTCTTAACTGCAACAATCATTACATTAGAGAAGTAGCAAAAATGAATTAGATTTATCTACAAATAATTTATCCCCATGTTTGAGCAAGTTGAGTAAAATATGTTTGGGTAACATCTTCACTTGATTTTACAACTTCTACTCCAAAAACTGTTTTTATTTCCTTTGTCGGTAGTACCGTTGTTGAACTTGGAGTTGAAAGAATTTTTTGCTTTCGAAGTCTCATACTTCTCATTTGAGTCATTATTCTTTCATCAAATAAACCAATAATTGGCACTATAGTAGCATACACTGCAATTATCAAGTCAAACAGCTGATAACAAATATTTGTAATCAGCGACATCTTGACTAAATAAGCTATTGCAAATAATATTCCCAAAGTTACAGAAAAGCCAAAGGCAGCATTAAATAGTCTTTTTTGCATCATTTCACATCGAATATTTTCAATGATTTGATATCGCAGTGATAGAGAGTAACTTGAAGTAGATGTAGACTTTGGAAATCTTGCTCGATAATATCGAAGATTTTTACGGTGACAAATAATAAATGTAATAATGGCAAATAAATTTGTACTTCCAACAATTAAAAGATAGGGTAAATATGTTGCCCACTTAAATACACGGCCAAGTGTTAATATAACACAACAGATATTTGTAATGATAATAATAATGGTGGAAATATAAATTCGTGGTTTCTGTTCATAATCGTGGACATATCTAGTCGCAAAAAAGCGTTCAATTGCACATCCTGGCATTACAAGACATCCTAAAAATATCGAAATTATAAAGTTTGGTTACGGAATTTCGTTTAAAGTCAAAAACTATGAGATTTGAGCACATGCGGGTTAAAATGACAGACACTCAGACGGACAAAAACTCATATGTAGAAGGTTCAAAAAATACATCTGCTATTTTCGTTGCGGGACCAGATATTAAAATGTTATTGAGGTCATCTTGTAGCCTTCGTCGAAAGCTTTCGAATGATACCTTATTTGTATTTTTAGCATTAATACAACAGCCAGAAAGTGCAGCTGTGCACCACCAATCTTTTTTGATCACACCTCTTTGACTCCTAAGGATACTACAAGCCAAATTTCAGCTCATAAAAATGGTTTGAAATTTTCGTCCGCAGGCTATGCTGTCATTTTGCTCGTTCAGAAAGTGAGTTACAGAGCTAACCTAGCATTATATAATACGTTCTACAGCCATTAGCCATTATAAACCAAAAATCGTTTCCCAATGTTCCTAAAACCATACTGTTTATCGTTTATGCAATATCGTTAATATTTACCAAGAAAAGCTCTATTAACAATTTGCAAAACAATACAATAAAGTTCTGGAATTGCATAGAATGGAAATGATAAACAAATATGCATCATTAAACGAGTACTATTCTTTGAATAATATTTTGTTTTAAATAATAAAAATGAAAAAATATACATTGCTGGAATACCATTAAGTAAAAACATTGCTTCAATATACAGTATTGTTTGAAACAATATTGGAAATTCAATGGCATATTGTGAAGCAGAAACAACGTTTTCTAAAATCATTAAAAATATTCAAGACAAATTAAAGTAACAGAATAAGCTGTTTTTGAAAAAAAGTTTTTTAAGAAAACCATTAAATATAAGTACATTTAATAACCAAAGCGATAATTATTTTTATGAGACACTTTTTTGCGTAGTTGCGAGCGAAAACAAACACTATTAAAAAGCCACCTGGTTTCTTAAAATTATTTTAAATTTTAATACGTTAAATGTTTGAAAGTTTTAGAGGGAATATTAACATTCAAATTATGTTAATGTTCTTTTTTTTACTCTATCATTTATTTGCACAGCTGTTTTTCATGCATGTTATATTTTTAACTGATTTTTGTACTTAAAGTACTTTTTTTCATTCTGTATTTTTATGTTGAAAAAATTTAAACATATTTTTAATTCGACGAAATAAAAGAAAAGAGACAAAGATGCTTTGTTCTTATGCGGAGTAGAAGAATATTTTTTTAAATATCTTTGATGTAAACATTCTTAAAGATTATGTTAGAAGCAAAAAAAATAATTCGAGAAAAAAGTATTAAGTTAAATTATGCTCTAAACCACAACTCATGCATTCATACGTGTTGGATGGGTACATTTTTGTACCCTCCCTCCCCCCCCCCCCCCCCCCCCCCGCCTGTCATGAGAAAAATTTTGAAAAAAATGAGTAAAAATCGAGGAGAAGAATTTTTTAAAAAATTTTAATTTTTGCCCAATTTTTCAATTTTCTCAAAATTTTTCGTTCTTATTCTTCCAAAATCTACAGTATCCGAAACAAAATAACAGAAATTTTATTGCAAAAAAATAACAAATTAACCCGTACAAAAAAATCAACAACCAAATAATGCAATAAAATATTAACAATAAAAAAACATATTCTAATAATTTTGAAGAATACTATTGAGATAAGCTTGACGTCGATTAGGGTAACCAAACAAGGTAAACGAAAAGAAGATTGATGACGAGCCCAAGACCAATGAAGAAGGTATAAATAATTTGATGAAAACTGAAAATTGTTGAAATATCACGGATTGGTATTTCTTCTTTTTCATTTGTGAGAAGATTTTTTTAATTTTTGGACAATTGAAATCTCCAAGAATGATGTTGTTATCACATGATTCATATGAAGTAACAAATGTAAATCAAATAAACTCACTCCGAGAATTTTACTCTCATTCCTTGATCATCATCACTCATGACATTTGCACCATCACTACCATATCCGACGAGATTTTTTTCAGTTGCGGCTACACAGAAGGGGTTGTAACGAATTTTCAAAAAATGTACCCTCTTCTACATGTATGCATGCATTTAAAGTTATCAATAAAAATTTTAGCCTTTTTTTGACACGATAAACACCATTATCATAGTTAGACTGTTACATTTGACATACTGTATCATAAACTGCAACAAAATAGTTTAAAAATGTGAGAAGAAACATTTAGATTCTCAACATGAAAAAAATATGCAAAAGAATCTCTTCAACGCAAGTTCAGTTTTCTGTTATTGTTTTATTTTATCATCACATTATTTTATTTTGGTTAACGAAAAATCATTGTTTTTTTTACAAAATCTATTTGTATAAATAATGGATCCATTAATTTAATTTAAAGGGACTGTTCAGAAATCAAGTGATTAAAGAAATGTTATCACACCTCTTTGATGTGCGGTACTAGATCAAAGCAAAAAAGTTCACCAAATGGGTGGGGGGGGGGGGGGGGTCTGAAAATTACGAAACAATTATCACGTGATTTCTGGACAGACCCAAATATGATTCACCTCATTTATTAAAATTTCATTGCAAATTCTGATATAAAGTTACTGTATATTTGATCAAATTTTAATCAAATTTTTTTTCGTTTTCCAAATTTTCTTCCTAGTTGAAAAAATTCTTTGATTTTTGTCAGCAGTAAATGTGTTGCTGTTCATTTGGTTGTTTACGCAGATAAGATAAATATAATACACCATATTTATGAGAAAAAATTTTTAAATTTTTATGATTTTAGTGTTCTTTTTCATCTTAAGGTAATTTCAATGTTTCATATGTTTTGGAAAACAAGAAAAAGACGAGTCTCATCTTTAAAAATTGTCTTTGGAAATTTGATCAAGGCAAAATAAAACTATTTAATGAAACTGAAGTATTATTTATAACATAGTTACTGTTTTCACTATTCTGACCATTGGGTTTTCCATGAGATCTTTCATTAGCAACAACAATGAATTATGCTACAGTGTAATGAAAAACAATATTGCAAAATCAAATAACTTTGAAAAAATTTTAAAAAATTAATAGACAACGTAAATAAATAATTCACATTGTGCGCTTTTTATTCACAAACAGCAATGAATATTTTTTATTGATTTTTGTGAAAAATAAATACTTTCTGCTATGTGCAAGTGCTCGTTTTTATTTAATAATTTTTAAATTTTTATTGTCTTCATATAAATCATCTTAAAAAATGAAATAAAAATTTTATTTTGTATCGTTTTCTATATAACGTTGTAACTGTATATTACACATTAAACTCTTTTTTTTAGTGATGGTTTCGTAATTTGGCCGTTTGTAACCCTTCAGTAGTTGTAATGGTACTATTATACCTAAAATAAAAACAAAAATATAACTGCAAAAAATTGTTTATATAATTCAAAAAAAGACAGATGAAAAATGTATTGATGTCTAAGAAGGTTTGAAACTGCAGTACGAAAATATAACTATATTTATTGATTTTCTTTTACTTTTTCTGTCTATTCCCCGCTGTTACATTTCGTTGCAGTGTTTTTAAAGCCTTTCATTTGGCTGGAAAAAAATTTCACATTGGAAATAAATACAGCCTTCCATTTGACACCCTATGACATGATGTTCTTTCAAAAACGCTTATTTTTACTTAATCATTTATGGAATAAATACAGCTTTCCGTTTGACACCTTAAGTAAAAATAAGCATTTTTGAAAGAATATCATGTCATAGGGTGTCAAATGAAAAGCTAAAAAAATCACAAACAAAGTCGACATTGTAACGTTTGAAAGCAAGTGCTAAATATTTTTATGAAAATAATTTAGTAATCTTTAATCAAACTGTTCATAGTAATCAAATTTTTTTGGCAAAAAGAGTTGGCTTTGTTCAAGACACATATAACTTAATGTTATGCATCCAAATTACAAAGCTGTTTCAAACTACATGTTTAATTCAAATTTTTTTTTGTTTTTTCTACTGTGTTGATGGTGTCGCAGGAAACTTAATACATTACTTTACAATGTTAAATATCATATAGAGAAAATTCCATTTATTTTTTATCACTATTTTTTTCGCCTTAAATTATTCAAAAATTAAAATTTCAAGCTTTTTTCAGCAGAAAGCTGCCTGCAAAAGATGTTTCGCGTTTTAGACATTAATCTTTGCAGCTCTTGGTTTAATTTCTTTTGCAAACGTTTTGCTGCTTTTTTATACAAAAAAAATAGCAAAGAAAAGTTTTTGCTAAAAAACACAAGCTTGTAAAACAAAAACGAAAACGTTTGTTGAGTAGACTCAATGTGCTTTGAAAGAAGCAGCTGCCGTTGCTGTCTTTGAATAGTTTGACGCAACGCGGTTCTCCTAAAAGACTTGTTTTGAATATTTTTAACGATTTTAACTAATATTAATCATAAAAATATGCAAAATATTAACTTCTTTGTTAACATAAAGGGCTGAAACCCATGATTCTGGTGAACGCAGTAACTATTAAACATAAAGTTTATTTACAGTCAAAAAATTACAGTAAGTAAATCATCGAATACGGCCAAACAGCAGGCTTTTTAAGAAAATGAAATTACACAATTAATAAATTAAAAATTTTCTTTGAAACACATTTTTCTAAGGACAGGATGACTGAATATCAATACATTTTTTATTTTAAAAATTAAGGTGTAAAATGTTATAGCAATTCTTAGATAAGTATTGATTTTGTTTTGGTCATTCTTCAGTATTTATGTTTTTGCGCAAAATATGTGTGAAAAACTTGTCTTTCATTTTTTAAGATGAAATAAATGCAGAGACAATATAAATTTAAAAATTCAAAAATTTATTAAATAAAGACTAGTGTTTACACACGGCAGAAATGAAAAGTTTGTTTCTTCCCCAAAATAAGTCAATGAAAAAATATTTTTGTCAACGAAATGAAAGCCTGGGAAATAAAAAGAAACACGTATTACGAAAGATGCAGCTGTCATTGCTGTATGTGAATAAAAAACGCACATGTGGCAGCAAGAAAATGTGAATTTTTAATTTACGTTGACCATCAATTTTTTTTTTAAAGTTGTTTGATTTTGTTTGTTTCTACACTGTAGCATAATTCATTGTTTTTGATAATAAAAAATTTCATGAAAAAATCAGTGATTAGATCAGTGAAAACAGTAACTATGTGATAATTAATACTTCAGTTTCATTAATCAGTTTGAAGCTTATTTTGCATCAATCAAATCACCAATACTCTTTTTCCTAAGACAATCGTTAAAGATTAGACTTTTCTTTTCCTTGTTTTCCAAGACAATAATATAATACATTGAAATTACCGTAAGATGAAAAAGAATGCTGAAATTATAAAAATGTTTTTTCATCATTATATGAAATGAAGCAGCTGTATTCTGTTTATAGTTTATTTTCTATCAACTAAGGCGTTACAAAAATTTTTATTATAATATATAATGGTGAATTTACTCCTTTAGTTGTGTTATTTTATATGAAAACAAGAAGTAATGCTTACAAATACTACTACTTTTGAAGTGTAGCAAAGTTTGAAATGTTAAAATATTCAAAAAGCTTTAAATAAAGTGCAATGGCTGAATTGTGTAAACAACCAAATGAGCAGCGACACGTCTGGTGTTGACAAAAAAGCGATGATTTTTTTCAACTGGGAACAAAATTTGGAAAACAAAAAGCAGAACCTGTTTGCAAAGACTAACACTGGAAAACCACAAAATTGAAAAGTGTCTTTCTTTACCAAAAGTCCTTCCTGTCTGTGAATAAAAAACACAAAGTTTGCAGCAAACAAAAGTGCATAAGAAGTTTTTTATAAACGTTAGTTATCAATATTTTTTGCTACATTTTCTTGTTTTTAATTATTCTAATACATACCGAATTCATTGTTGTTGTCAAAATATTTTTTTGAAAAATGAGTTGATTAATCGAAGAAAAAAAGCAATAAAAAAGTGAGAATTTCTTTAATTTCTTTTTTTTTAAATAATAATATGTTTGGAATAAATAATTTTTATATAAAAAATGTTCAATTCGTCCTTTCCAATAAGGTTGTATTTTTCAATGTAAATAGGCTTCAAGACATACAAACCGCTATTTGAGAAACTGTAGTAAAGCTTTAAAAATATGTTCAAACATTCAAAAAAAAAATGCAGCTGTCGCAAAAAAGAAAATTTTTTTTTGTTTTGATTTTTTATGCACCAAAACATTATTCTTTAGTTGTCACTTTTTTTACTATTTCAAAAATAAAACTAATTTTATTTTTGAAATAGTAATGTAAAAACTTTATAAAAACTGCTGGTTTATAAAATAGTAATAAATTATTAACCAAAAATTCATGAATTTTTACAATTGAACGCAATAGTAAAAATTTTAAAGTGATAGTCTTTTATTTTTTCATATAAAAGCTGTTTAAAAAATGAACTATAAATAATGTTGCAATTACTAATGGCAGTTTATTTATAATTATTTGTAAGGAAACAATTGTAATATGGTAACGCTATTTTTTCTGTCAGTATTCAAAATTACAAATTTTTTTAATAATTAATGATTTCTTCTGTGATGATCATTTAGTCGCTCCCGGAAAACAGCTATAATAATTACAAAAATTGTTTCTTTTGCACAAACAAAAAAAAAAGAAACTCCCAAGAAATATTCAAAAATTATTGAACAAACAATGTGCAATCAATCGTACTTATGAGCAATCAAAGTTGCCAGTGTGTTTTCTGTTTCAAAATTCGTCTGTGAAAAAATTGTTTTTTCAACGAAATAAAAAACTATGAAAAGAAAAATGGAGCCAGTTTGCAATAGGATGAGATAACAATGATAGCCGGCGCTGTCGTAAAGACGAAAAGTCTTTATTGTTCTGTTTTTTTTAAAGCCAGTGTTCTGCTTTTATGTTTTTGGCCGCTCGCGCTCCGCTCTTCGCTCCGAGGATTTTCGAAAATTGCTCCGAGCTCCGCTCCGCGCTCCGCATTTTTTAAAAAGTCGCTCCGCGCTCCGCTCTTTGCTCCGAAAATTTTTCATGCTTTTTTCAACAAATTATTTCGTTTTTGATGATAAAGAAGTTTCTATTATTGCATATAAAAGCTTTGTAAAGAGTATTTGCTGTGCTTATTGAGCAAACTTACATAAAAATTGAAAAATTCTTTAAATTTTCCAAATAAATCGCTCCCGCTCCGCTCTCCGCTCCGCCAATTTCAAAAAGTCGCTCCGCGCTCCGCTCTTCGCTCCGAAAAGAGCGCTCCGGAGCGCCCCGGAGCGGAGCAAAATCGTAGCGAAGCAGAACACTGTTTAAAGCACACTATTTGTGAATCGCATTTCTTTTAATATTTTAACGATTTTTATCTATTTTAGTTTTAAAATAATTGTGTCAGTATTATAAAACCATTTTGTGTGTAAAATTGTAACATTTCGTGGAATTGATGAATGAGGGATTTCCAACCAGTAGATATTAAAAAAAGAATTGTAAAAAAATATTTAAAAAACTACTTTAAAAATACATAAATACATAGATCTTCAAAAATATGAAACATTGGAACTTAATATCTAACTTCAAATTAAACAATTACAGTGATAAATTGTATTCTTCAAACATTAACAAAACCTGCTTAGTTTATTTCAAATTTTACATAATAATTTGATGTGAACAAATTTGAAGCAATGAATTAATAAATAATGATCAAATGGTGGTTTATTTTGTGTAATTATATTTTTTTACTTGGTGGCAAAACATATTTAGCATATGTGTATGTATTTATCCAAAACGTACTACATGCATTTAAAATATTGAAACGACTTACTATACATTTTCTTGATTGAAAAAAGTCATCGAAATGAATGCTAATAAAATAAAAATAAAAATGTAAAATGCACGGACACACGATGTTTCAAAAGAAGCAGCTGCTGCCGTTGTCTTTGAACAAAAAAAGTCACACTTAGCAACAGGAAAACGTGAATAGACTTTTTTTATTAACGCTAGTCAACACTTTGTTTTTGCTATTTTTTAGTTTCTTGTTTTTAATGTCTTTTTTAATTACTTTAAGTAAGTGCTCAAAACAATTAATTAGCATAGCAAATACATTGTTTTTGCAAGGAAAGATTTTTAATGTATTGATCAGTAAAAAAGTTTAAAATTTCAGAAATCTATTCTTTTGTTTTACACCTAAACAGTGATAAATCTGTTATCCTCTCACACTGTTTTCTTTTTACAATAAAAATATATATTAAGTGAAGCAGTGCAATAAAATTAAAAAACAATATTGAAACTATAAAAATATCTCATAGTTATTGGTAATAAAACATCAATGTTATGTTTAGTGTCTTTTTTTTGTCAATTAAAAACAATTTTTAATAAGTAATGTTAATTTCAATATCTGCATTTATTGTTTATTTTTTGATGAAAACAAGCTACAGAAAATTCAACTATTACATCTCTTAAGAAATAAAATATATAGCTTATTGAAATATTCAAAAAAGTTTAAATATAGAGCAACGACTAAAGATTGTAAGCAATGAGAAACAAAACATTTGCAATGTCTAAATTATTTTTTGACTAGTAAGATGATCGAATGCATAAAGATTTTTAAATAAATAATTTTTTGTTCGCTTGCCTTCCTTTCATTTTTTGATAAATGTTTGCAACAAAATATAAGAATAATTGCACTTAAAAATAAAAAAAACATCGAAAAAATGACATAAAATATTATTAATTTAACTTTATTTTATTAAATATTTTTCAGTAAAATAAATTGACACTTGTCAACACCCGCAGATAATAATGCCATTTCTATTGACAAAATAATGGGCGATGAAAGAAATTTTTTTTCAACGAAATAAAAAGTTTGAAAACAAAAATAAAGACTGTCTGCAACATGACAAAACAAGCTGGTGTGAAAAAAAAAAATTTTTTTACGTTTGCATATTGCAGCTGCCGTAAAGACGAGTATTATTTTGTGAATATTTAAAATATTTTTTTGCAGTTATATTTTTGAAATAATAATGTAAAACTTTTAAAAAAATTGTATAAAAGTAGTTTTTTATTATGACAGTTGTCGGACAATCAAGTTCACAGTAACTATTTAAAATATCTAAAGAAATGCAACTAAAGTATATGAATACTGCAAAAATTAATCATACTTATTAAGAAAATTGTAATATTACATTTTTCAGTTACATTGTCTTAATTTTTATGAGTAAAAATTCTGTAAGACACTTTTTTTGTTGAAATTATGTTACAATAAGAAAACAATATTGAAATCGTAAAAGTTGTTTTCTAATACACCTGTTTGTAATAATGTATCTGTGTTGTATTTATAGTTTTCTCTCTGTCAATTAAGGCGGTTGAAAATTAAAAATAATTTTTATAATAAATAACGTTTTGAGTACCATCTTGTTCGATTAATTGTATTTATGTTAAATGGAAACAAACTACAAATTATACAAATATTACTACCTTAAAAAGTGTAGTAAATAAAAATACATGTGTTAAAATATTCAAAATTTAAATAAAATGCAATGATTGCAATTCGTAACCAACCAAATGAGCAGCGACACTTTTGCTGTTGATAGTTTTTTTCAACAGGGAAGAAAATTTCGAAAACAAAAAAAGAGCGTATTTGCAGTAAGATGCTATAGTATAACAACAATGTGCGCTAGAGCAGAAGAAAAAGGCATAAGAAACACTTTTAAAATTTGTTTTTTGCAGCAGTCGAAAAAAAGAATAGCTTTTTTCTGTTTCGATTTTTTCGGCACCAAAATCGAAACAAAAAAAAATTGTCATTTTTTGTATAATTAAACTTATTTTACTTTTGTAATAGTAATGTAAAATGTAATATGCACTGCTTGTAAGTAAGATAGTATTAAGCAGAAAGTTAGTAATGCAAAAATAACATCAAGAAAGCACAATAAAAATTTAAAAAAATGAATGCAAAAGATTTATAGCACATCTTGTTTGGTGTAACTCAAAATAATCAATTAAAGCAATCTTTTTTTGGAATAATATTGGTTCAAAAACCACATTTAAAAAAAAAACGTCTGCAAAAGTTTTTACATTTTTCTTTTATTTTTAATGTTTTTTATAATACCATCCAGTTAATTCAGTAACAATTCTCAAACATCAACAAATATTATTCACTTATAAATTTCTTATTATTCTTTTATAAAATATTCAAAAAAAGAATAAATAACAAAAACGAATTGTTCATCATTCCATAATTGGGACGAATAGGTGTGTGCGTTGTTCCAGTGACATCTTAGCTTGTGTGTAGACAGCAAAGAAAAAGAAGAGAAAAGGCACTTTACAACAAGATGTAACAACGACGAAGACACGGCAGATCAAAATCAATTTTTTTTGCCACTGTCGCATAGACAAAAGATCATATTTTTTCTAATTTTTTTATGAAGAAGATTTTATTTTTCAGACGTCTTTCTTTAAATATTTTAAGCAATTTCACTTTTGAAATTATTAATTTTAATTCTATAAAAGCTATTTGGTAAGCAAAATATTTACACGATTTTTTCAAATTTGGATGAATGGAGAAAGACAGGGACACAGTAGAAATTAAAAAGATTAGTATGTATTTATATTTTTATAAAAACAATATAATAAATTTTTAAATGGAATCTAATGAAAAAAGTAACACACAATTTAAATATTTTTTACTTTTAAACCAATAAATTAGAGTATAAAAATGTTCGAATTTAGAATGCAGCAGGCTTCTTACAAACAACTTTTGGGTTATAACTGTTGCAACTGTCATCATTTTTTTTTTCATACATCGTGTAGACACATGTGGAACCGTTAGTTTTTATTGGGTAATTATCAGCCCAGGGAAGAAAATCCACAGCTGAGCCATCAGACCATTTCCATGTTGTTCCATTATTATCTGAATATAAGCCCGTCCAAGTATCAGCAGCACAAAATGTGCACTTTGCTAAAAACAGCGTCACAAAACACAAAACTGAACGAGTATATTTTTATGGACAGTATTGTAGCTACTACATATGATAGGCACAATTGATGTCTCGAAAAGTCATTGAAAAATAAACTCACTTGAAAAAAACAGCATTTCCATATCACTATGAAGCGAAACCAAATGTCCACCTTGTGATTGACAAAGATTTTCAGCTTTTTGCCATGGCAAATATGATACATGCCAATTATCAGTGCCATAGCATCGTCTCTGATGTTTTTATGGAATTTAATAAATCGGCTCTTCAAGATTTTATTACCGCTCATAAAGATAAAGCATTAACTGGAATGATCTCATAGGTATCAGAAATACATTAAATTCATGTGAATCAGATGATGGGCAAATGCTTGCTGAATACGTATTATCATATCCTCATCAACATTTAACAGAATCATTAGATATGCTAATTTTTTATTCAGGTAAGTGTAATGTTGATGTAGCAAAAAATTCAAAGTAAAAATAGACATGAATTTTTTTATCGGATAGCGTCATTCTAATAAAAATTCTTTCTAACTCACCGTTTTTTCAGTAAAACCCATCTCCAAAGAAACAATAAAAAATTATGAAAAATCTTTAATCCATTTTAAAGAGCTAAAAGAATGCGGCGTTGATGATGATGATAAATGGATTCAATGCATGGAAAAACTTAAAGACGATGAAGCTATAATTGCAAATATGGAATATCGACTTGATCAAGAAGATAAATGGAAAAATAAAAAATTGTGGGATTATTTGATCAATTTTGCTAAAGAGGAAAGTCCATGGGTATGTTGATTAAAAACATATTGCAAAACGTTACTTCAGTAATATTAGTAATGTTGCTTTTTTCATATCATTTCGGCACTGTTAAATAAACTTTTAAAAAAAAGTTAGAGTTGTCTATGCGCCTAACACCTAATGGCTCCAGCTACAAAAGAGTCGTAAGTAAACATCCTAAGGAGGGACTCACTTTGAATCTGGGAGCCATCCATAGAATTCGTTTTAACCTCGGATCCAACCACTCATGTTTTTTAGTGGTACGGGACTCATACATGGGATTCCCGGGTCAAACATCTGACACTCTAACCACTTGATTACATGAACTGGCTAAGTTTTTTGTTATTGTATGAGCGAAATGGCTGTTTTTTCGGCCGTTCTGGACAAAACATTTCCCGATTTCATAATAATAACACATTGTTTTAGGATATTTTAACAATTTATGCTCGATTCACTCGTATTTTCATTGATAACAAAAACGCAGTCGAAGATTATCGAGATCAAATAGAAAGAAATGCAATGGTTAATGCATCAGTAACACAATTTTGGATTGACACAATTGAATATGAACTTGAATATGGTGAATTAGAAAAGGCATACGCCCTTCTTGAACGAGCTTTAAAATCTGTTGTTGGCATACGGTATAAGCTGATTCGACATGATAAAGAGAGTTTCTTGAAGAAATTAAAAAATTTTGAAATTCAAATGGAAAAAGTTGAAAGTGATCGACGGGAACCGAAATGGGCAAACCTAGCAGAGAAAATGCGTATCAAGCCAAAATTGCATTTTCAAGGATCTTCAACTCCGCAGCAGCTGTCTTTCCATGAAAACTTAATTTTCTACATTCTCAAAAGCGCATATGCGTCGCTGCTGAAAAAGCTTTATTCATCATGTAAATTTTTCTTTACTCTTCTAAAAGCACCGCTATGCTATAAGCTAAGCATTCATCCGACCTTCAAGTCATCATATTGTGCAGAATCGCTATTTATCAATGACAACAATTTTGCTGGATTAAAAAATATTTTTGTTTATGAGTTTTTTATTTTTCGATTTCCTGCTGGTAGAAATTCACTATCCACCATAATCCCAAAAATCTTCAAATGTACAGTACACTTTTTATTCATTGAAGGCCAAGATATCGCTTTTAATGAACTAAAGTTTTTGCTCTCTCCCAACATTGAAAGAATTCAACTTGAACACACAGATATTTTCCAAGACAACACAAAACTTCCACGAAAAACCCTCTTGAAACATCTTGATGCTTTTCCAAAACTTCATCTTTTTCATCACATTACCTCATCTTCTTTCATATGCATTTCGTCTCGTGATCAAAATTCAATTTTCATTTGCTTCAATTCAGTTCAACAATTTCAACATGAAGTGGTTGATATTAGATATCAAAAATTTTCTATTCTTCATCTTCACAGATTAATTATTTCTCCAAATATTAAAGAAATTTGCATAATCAAGTGCCAAATTACAGATGCATATGGAAATTTAATGAATAAAATGCAAATTCGTGATATTATTCTTGCTCAAAATCCTGATAATCTTTTATGTCTTGATGTGTTTTGTTGAAGATATTTTTTTTGTGGTGTATTAAAAAACGGTACTACAACATTCAGTAATCGGCCCCTGTTGACTTGTTTTTACATTTTTAATAACTTTTGCAGTTCAAAAAAAAAATTTGTAAAACAGTTTTCAAGTGCTGTAAATTAAAAATTTAAATTCTTTTTTATTACTGATATCTGGGACATCGATTCCTCTGTAAGTAATAAATTACCCTTTATTATAGATTTTTAATTTTTAAAAATTCTCTCAAAAATAATATCATATTTAATTGTTACAAACTTTCACAAAATATAGCTCGATTTCTGAAACAGCTAAGCAATGCTTGGCACAGGAAAAAAAATATGTCACAAAAAAGGTATAAAGTACTTTTCTGGGGTTTACATGACCCAAAAACACCATTTTTGAGGTCAGTTTGACCGTATCTCTTACAGTATCCGAGTTACCGTATACCTGACCACAAATTCGAAATTTTGTCAGTTTTTACCGAATCTTAACAAATTTAGTATCATTGGAAAGCCCTTGATGAGCTGAATCCGAAAAAAGTAATTTCTAACTGATTTGGCCTACTTTTGAAATACGTTTCCTTCACAGAACGCCAAAAACCTCTTTTTACTACGGTAATTCATCCATAACTTTTTTCTGGTGAGAGATTGGTCCATTTTCTCAAGGGAATCGGATTCCCCGCCCATTTTTACCCCTAGAAACGGGAATATCAAAATTTTTCTACGGGGCCTGCGGATTTGGTAGCAGACCAAAGAGCGCCAATTTCAGAATTCAAAAATGCGATTTTCGTTGTTTTAGCTCCAAATGACCTCATTTGGCTCGAAATTATAAAAAAATATGTGGGAAAAATTATGGGAAAGGTTTTGGGTCAAAATATTCAAATTTGGGGTCATGACGTCAAGTACAAAGGAAAATGTCATAAAAATGCGATATCTTTGTAATAAATTCTCTTATAAAGTTTTGGTGACGGTATATTGGACCGAAATGATGTTTTTGGCTTGATTAGGATGTTTCTTAATTATTTTGGGTATTTTAACATTTTTACTGACCATAATATGGATTTTGCGTCCGCATTTGTAGCACCCATTTTTAAGTAAAAAATCATGTTTTTCAGCGCCACAGAAAATCAATGAAAAATCAATAATTATTGCAAAATATACCTCCAATAGGTCCAGCTGGATGTGGAAAAAATTTTAAGACCATAACATACCCGGTCTATGACCTACTTTTGATATCGCGGCTCATCACGTTTGCTTGAGTTTTCTAAAAGCGATTTCTGTTGATGACAATGTAACATTCTAGTTTATGGGTGTATTGAACATATTATGAGGTATTTGAGTGTATGAAAATGCTCCCTATATGTCCCATATACGTTCTTTTTTATCTTTAATATCCCGAAATTTTAATATCTTCCGTTATTGGATAAATAATGCTAAACTGATAACGAAGAAGAAACTTTCTGCAAACCGAACAACATTGATAACTCTAAAAACATCAATAATGAACATTTTGGTGTATTGAACATATTATGAGGTATTTGAGTGTATGAAAATGCTCCCTATATGTCCCATTAACGATAAAATAGAATGTATATGGGACATATAGGGAGCCCTGTAATATACTCATATGCTTCAAAATATGTTAAATACACCAATGTTACATGGTCATATCCACAGAAAGTGCTTTTAGAAAAATCATGTGAACTTGATGAGCAGCGATTTCAATAGTAGGTTATAGACCGGGTATAATAATAAAAAAAAAAAGTAACTGGACATTCAGACGAATCCACTGGAGTGGTTTTAAATAAATAGTTGATTTTTTATAGGTTTTAAGTGTTGTTGATAAACAGGCTTTTTTACTTAAAAATGGGTGTTACAAATGCAGACGCTTTACATAAATTATGGTCAGGAAAAATGTTTAAATGATCAAAACAATTGAGGACCATGATAATCAAGTGAAAAACATCATTTGGGGTGAATATGATTTCACCAAAATGTTTTTAGAGAATTTATTGTGTAAATATATCATTTTATGGGTTCTTGCCACTGTAATAAACGGCATGACCCCAAATTTGTATATTTTGACCCAAAACCTTTCCCATAATTTTTCCCACATATTTTTTTATAATTTCGAGCCAAATGAGGTCATTTGGAGCTAAAACAACGAAAATCGCATTTTTGAATTCTGAAATTGGCGCTCTTTGGTCTGCTACCAAATCCGCAGGCCCCGTAGAAAAATTTTGATATTCCCGTTTCTAGGGGTAAAAATGGGCGGGGAATCCGATTCCCTTGAGAAAATGGACCAATCTCTCACCAGAAAAAAGTTATGGATGAATTACCGTAGTAAAAAGAGGTTTTTGGCGTTCTGTGAAGGAAACGTATTTCAAAAGTAGGCCAAATCAGTTAGAAATTACTTTTTTCGGATTCAGCTCATCAAGGGCTTTCCAATGATACTAAATTTGTTAAGATTCGGTAAAAACTGACAAAATTTCGAATTTGTGGTCAGGTATACGGTAACTCGGATACTGTAAGAGATACGGTCAAACTGACCTCAAAAATGGTGTTTTTGGGTCATGTAAACCCCAGAAAAGTACTTTATACCTTTTTTGTGACAAATTTTTTTTCCTGTGCCAAAATGAAGTCAAATTGCTTACCTTTTACAAAAATCGAGCTATATTCAAAACTATAATAGCAAAAAGAACTTTGAACAACACGAAAAAAAACTATTGTGAAAAATTTTCAGCTGCAAGCATTTTTTTTTGTTATATTTCTCTTGAAAAAAACACAAAAAGCAATTTTTCTTTCTTTACAACAAAATTCAGCTCTCTCAAAGGCTTTTCTTGCCAAAAAAAGAAAATTTGTAAAGAAAGAGACAGCTGCTATATTGTATGACATCGTGCCAGCCGCGATATCGTACTACAACCTTTTCAAGGAGCATTTACGATGGAGGATGAAACAACAGGACCAAATGCAAAAAATAACATTGAAAATGTTTTTGCTCGGAAATCTTTAAATTTCATTTTTACCTTTTTTTATGCAAGGAATACATTAGAACAAATTAAAAAAAGTGAGGTTTTGCATGCATAGTTTGTTTTCTATATTTAATAGTGGTAGCTCCTGTATCAATTATGGCGAATACAATGCATGAATGTGCAAATCATATGCTTTACAAAATTTCTTAAAAAAGATAATTTTAAGCATGTTTTTATCGCTTTAATATTCAAAAACTTAATTCAGATGACATCCCTTTGCAAACGTATTATTTGTTTTTTAGACTTTAAAAAGAAAAAGAAAAAAACGTGTCATCTAATTCACAATGTTTTTTTGGCTTGTTTATCTTCTTCGACTCCTATTTTTCGACACAAATCTGTTCATTTTGCTTAAATACTTTTGGATAAATATTACTTTCTACCTAAAAAAAGATTACTTTCTACCTAAGATTTTTTAATCGCCTAAAAACGGATTACTTTTTACCTAAGATTTATTTTTTTCGAAAAGGTTGAACTTTTGACGCAAATTTTTTCAAATGATTGAGAAACATTACAATTTAAGCGTATTTAAAATTTCTCAGCCCAATTTCATACTTCACTATAGTGTAGCCATCACCTCGTTTAGTCTAGTTGTCAGCTATTATTAACCCCACGAACCTCGCGAACCTCTTCCAAAAATGAACAGGATCGCACCTAAAAATGGTTCCAACCCAAGAAAAAAACACAAATAAGGCTTAATAATGTGTATCTTATAATTTTCCACGAACCCACGAGCCCACAAACCGGCACAATATTAAATTTCAACTAAAATTTAGGTTCCAATAAATTTTAGGTAAAAAGTAATCCATTTTTAGGCGATTAAAAAATATTAGGTAGAAAGTAATCTTTTTTTAGGTGCAACTTAATACTATGCCAATACTTTTTTTTTCTTGATGGCAATAAATGAACATTTAAAAAATATTCACGTTTGCAAAGCTAACAATTTATAGCTTTTATTATTAATAATCCCTGCTTTTGCCAATTCATTAAAAAATAATCCATCGTTTTGAAAGATTCAGGAAATAAAAAATATTCTTTTAAAAATATAGTTATCATAAATTTTTACAAAATATTCAAAACAAAGAAAAAGTTTAGCACATTTCTCCCTAAAAAAATTGGTGATCACTTTTCAGCTGCAGACATATGTGTCGAAAAAAGTTGCAACCTTTGTTGCATTTTTTTCGACACATTCTTTTTTTCATCACAGCAAAAAAACCAAATTTTTTCACAATGGAAAAAGAAGAAGTGTTGAAAAAAAGAAAGAAGATCGCGGCAACGACACTTGCATGCACAAGCAAAAACAAAAAAAAATGTAGAAAGAATGAAAAAAAAAGGTTAAAAAAATGGATACTTTTCCTTTGCTTTTTTTTCACTTTATCAAAAACTTAATTTTATAATTTTTGTGCTGCTTTTACATCACATTTTATTAAGATTTTGAATATTTAAGCCAACTTTAACGATCAATTCTTTTAAAATAATTAGTTATATATTTTCACATTTTGTACAAAAGATTTATATGTGGCCATGGCATGAAATGAAATATATGTGGCCAGCACAAAGCTGTTTAAAATGTTGTTTAAAAGATGTTATTGCTAAACAAGGTGGCAACAAATAATTGTTGTATTTGTTAATTATCGTGAAAAATAAAATTTTGTTTTTTAAATTATTAAAACCGAATGAACACATTACAATACAATCATTGTAAGCACATAAGATAAAAATTGAATCAATAAATTAATGAATATACTTAAATAAAATAAAATTTCAGGGTATTATCCATTACGTCAATTTATTTTTCAAGGAATTGACATTCCTAATGCTGTGTAAGTAATTTTCTTCATAAACTTTATATTATCAGATATACATCTATAATTTTTTAGACAATCAAATACTTATTTCGATTTGGAATGCACTCATTACACTCCAATTGATAATCTTAATATTCATTTTGGTGAAGCGTAAGTGTATGCATTTCATCTGGTGCAAATGGTGCAACAGCGGCTACTTCTGCAGCTTCACCAGCAACTGGTTCAAGAAACCACTTATTATATAAAAAGATTTTTTTTATTAATGACAAATATACTGGATTATGTCCAAAAAACAACTGCTTTGTTCTTAAAATTAATAATTTTTAAAAGATTTCTGTTTATACAAGACAACATTTACCATTTACCCAAAAATGTTCAAACAGTATTTACGTTCTCTTGCAAAAAGCTTTTCAGTTGTTAACATTTACATATATCGATGATTTTTGTTCGAAATAAAGAAAAAAATCAGAATCCTTTTTTACTTTTTTTCTTAATTACAACATCAGCCAGCTGCAAAAGTTTTCAGTTCACAGCATAACAAAAAAAAAGAAATTTGAAAGAACGCAAAAGATGAAAATAACTAATCACGGCAGCTGTGATTCCATCGTGACAGGAACAACAGGACTATTTCTCCGATGAACATTTACGTTCAAAAAAAAAATGCTGTGAAAAAAAACGTATGTAAAAAAGGGAGAATCGTTTTCTTGCTTTTTTTATTTTTTTGCAAATGTCACATTTCGTTTTATTAGGGTTGTGAATATTTAAGCCAGTTCCTATCTTCATTTCTTTTAGAATACCTATTTACCAGTTTTGTAGTGACATTTTGCATGAAAAATGAACTTATTGAACCAATAAAAATTTAAAAGAAGTTAATTATTTCACAAGTGAAATGATTTTCTTTAGAAATATTTTAATGATTTTTTAAGTCTTGATATTTTTTGTACTGTAATAAAGACAATGTTATCATGCTACGACGAATTCTGTTGTCACATATTTGTGCAAACATAAAGAATTCTAAAACACAACTTTTGCGTGTTACTGAAGAAAAATGTTTTTTAATTGTTTTCATAAATCCTTGATGGCAAAAATAACAAACTTTCTATGATTGTTTCTGCGTTTTACACTAAAAAATATAAATTTTAATTATTCTACTGGAAAATGATCGTACAAATCTTCATTAGTATTCAATTAAAACAATCATTTTATTTCACAAATCAATTGCCAAGATTTTTAATAGTTCTTGAATCAAAACAAACAAAAATGTTGTTATTCATTTATTAACGCATTAGAAAAAATATGTGGTAGACACAACTAATGCAAAAACGGACGCATATTAGAAAATGTAAAACCCAAAAATCGCTTTTTTTTTGTTTTCCACTTCTCTTTTTTACATTCAAATTATAAATTATACAGTATAAAAGTGCATTCAAACACGGAACTTTTTTTTCTTCAAAAAGTATTAATTATCAGTTTGGCTGTTTTTAAAATTTCATGTGACATTTTTATGATATCCACCTTTAAAAAGTATGTGATTGTAAACTAACAACAAGGAATTAAAAAGACGTGGTTGTCATAAAATATTAGGTAACAACATATCTTAGTGTTTATATTTTGTGTTTTTGTTTAAAAAAATAGCCAGAAAGATAAATGTAGCCCGAAATTATTTTTTATTCCATAATTTATGCTTTTAAATTCTAAGATTTTTAAAAAATTTTTTAATATGCACCTTTGACTAAGAAAAATGGAGGTTGTAAAAACTAAAAGTTATGCCTAATATGTACTGTTAAAACAAACATTTTTTTTATTATTATTAAGTCCGGAGTTTACAGTAAATACGAGCGTGTTTTTTTACGTTTTGTCGTTTTTATAAAAAATGCATAAATTTTAGATTTGTCACAACCTTATTGTAGTAAAGTATAAATCCATTAACAAAGATGTCTAAGAATATGACACTTGCAGAAATAAACAGCATGGAAATATTTAAAATACTTCCAAAAATTAAAAATGTTATTCATCCCCTTTTTTATTATTCCTCGTTGGTAGCTGACGTTTTAATGATATTATTTTTTGTTCAAGATTTTTGTAAACGAAATTCACAATATCGAAAACCGTATTACATTTTGCTTATGACAGGTTTTTCGGTGCATTTTTGTGAGACAGTTTTCTATTATTACATTAGAATACCACTTCAATCACTAAAAGTACCATACATGGTAGGATTATGGTATATTCGGGATACATATGTCACTTCATTTCACTCAGTTTGGAATGCAACATTGGTGTTGAATAAAGTTACGGCACTGTGGTTTCCATTCAAACATGACAAAGTTAGTTTTTGTTGTTGTAAAAATTGATATACAAATTCGTGATCTTATAGATTTGGTCGGAGAATTTCAAAAAAGTGTTATTTGCAATGCTTTTTATTCCGTTTACACCAGAGCTGTACAAATTTGCCAATTTCAACTGTCTCAATCCTGATTATTACTATTTCATACCAAGCATACGCGATGAATGCCTTCCAAGACACAATACTGCAGTAACATTTGCATCGCTTTTTACTTTTGTTCTTCTCATTTTCCTTATCACTTTGATTATAACTTTTCACAAAAGAACAATTTCAACATTATCGCCTCAAATTGCTAAAATCGAAAAAAGATTAATGTTTCAAGCACTTACGTCTTTGATATTGTATGGCATTTATCGAACATTTGATATCATTTGTACAAAACTTTGTTGGTTTTTGAATGATTGTTCTGCACAATTTCAATTAAATTATTATTTCTTTTACTCACCATGGACGCTTCTTAACATTACCGTGCTACAAATCCCATATCTTGTTGATGTACTTTTTTTGATTGTAATCTCTAATGTGTTTCGAAAAGATTTTCTAAATTTTTATACTTTTGGATTTTATCAAAAATATGTCTACAAAAAGCTTTTTTCTAAGTCTTCACCAGTAACTTTCTTAACAAAATTTTGAGGAATGTATTTTTTTAATTAACAGAGTTCGGTTTCTACCTTTTTTGTAAAATATGTACAGAGTTTTAATAAAAATGTTTGTTTTTGCTATGGTTTAAATTTGCTTTAAAGAAATTATTATTTTACCTAAATACTACAGTAATCAGAAGCTTAAGACAAATATGTGGTTAAAAATGAAAAAAGTAAAAAACATGTTATAATGGAAAATGGTACGTATAATAAAAATTTTAGAAATGAAAAAATTACGAAGGATAAAAAACCCGGAAGTTTTTATGACACTAACAATTAGTGATGATTCGTCACTAGGCGTGGCCTAGGGACCACTAAACTCGGGATGTCTGGATTTTTTCGAATTGAAAAAAAAAGCAAATGTTTTTGATCCGCGACCGGGATGAGACAAGACAAGATGTCAAAAAAAAGTCTCGCGGCCATGCCTGTTCGTTACGGAATAGTGACGCATCAGCTACGAATTCGTCATCGGTGATGATTTTTTTCACACCGCAGTGCGTTTTTCACTTTATCAAAAACATAAATAAATTATTTTTTGCCACTGTCACATTAAATTTTATAAGGATTTGGAATATTTAAGCAAGTTTTAACAATCAGTTTTTTTAAATAATTAGTTTAAAATTTTGTAATTTATGCGTGAAATAAATTTAATTTAAATATAACTGGCGCTTCATAAACCGCCAATTCTATTCATATTGGCCCAATAAATATTAAAAAAATTGAACTTTATAACAATCAATTCATTAAGAATTACTATAAATGGAAAAACACTATAGCTCAAAAAAATAAAAAAAAGAGAAAGACAAAAGTGATTATTAATATTGTGAAAGACACAACATGGTACGATGTTTAAATTTTTTCAAACATCGGTTTTTTTGGAGCTTTTGTTTTTCGATAAACAAGCAATTCATGTTCGTGCTTTTTTCTTTTTACAACAGAATTCAGCCCTACAAGAGCTTTCTTAGTTCAAAAAAAAATAAAAAATTGGAAAAAAGAATACAACTGCGGCAATAATTGTTGTGGTTACGCAGTTTAACATTTACGACGCCAGAATTATGCATTTTCAGGGAAAAGTTACACCAAAAATCAAATGTTGTAAAAAAAGGTGTAAAAAAGCAAAGATTTTTCCTCCCATTTTTCATTCATCGAAATCAGAAATTTCTTTATTCAGCCACACTATTTGTTATTAGTTTTTGAATATTTAAAATAAGCTTCACCAACAAATCTTTTTAAAACATTTAATAATAGATTCTTTAAAAAAGTGTAATATTTTCCAAACAACGGGGTCATCTTGGCAATCAATAAAAATTTTGAAAAACTGATTGCGCCATTTGTTCGAAGAAATACAAATGCATCTTCTTCGTTTCCTTTTTTCGACACAAATTTGTTTATTATGTAATACTACAATTTTTTTCGTAGAAGTTTTGACGATAAATGAGCATTTAAACAACAGTCATGTATGCTAAGCTAACAATTTAAAGTTTTTATTATTATTAATGATTTCTGCTGGTGGAAATTGATCTAAAACAATTGCTTGTTTTCATAAGCATAGAAATTTAAAAAAGTTTTTATAGTTGTCACAAATTTTTTACCAAATATTCAAAACAAAGAAGACATTTTCCCCCAAGAAGATTGGTGAAATTTTGTGAAGTCCTATTCAGCAATAGACAGATTTTTGGGTTAAATATCTTTTTTTGAAAGAAACACTTTTTGTGCGTACTTTTTCATCACAACAAAATTCAGCTCCCAAATTTCTTCACACTGAAAAAAAAAGAAAGACAGGCAGAAAAAAAGAAAAAGAAAGATCGCAGCAATGACCACTGTATTTGCAATGTGACATAAACGATGCAATACCAAAAACATTGTGAAAAACTAGATGTGTAAAAAAGTCAAAAAACCTTTTTTCTACTTTCTTTTTGCTTTCGTGAAAATAGCATTTGAATATTTAAAACAATATTTATCCAAACTTCTTTTTAGATAACTGAATATTATTGTAACTCCGTGCATGAAAAATAATATCAATTATTATTATTCTACGCAGTAATAATTAATAAAAATATAAATGTATCCCTAGCACGAAAACTTTCTAACGAATTATTTCAAATAAAAAACGCCAAATTTCTGATAATCAAGGTATATGCACAGTAAATAAACATAATCAAAAACGTTAAAGTGTTACCGTAAACGCAGCTAAATTTAGTTTTCAGTGGTTTCATTGTTGATCTAGCCAGATCTCTTTATTCTTTTTGGAACTGTTTCCTTCACCAAAAATTAAAAGACTTTCTAATTAAAAACGGAGATAAATTTATATAATAATCATTTTAAACTATCAATTTCTTTCACAAATTTGTTATTTTTAAAAAGATTCATAAAAGAAATTTAATTTGAGTATTACAAACTATTATCAAAGATTCAAAACTAAAAATTTAAAAACATTTTTATGTTTCAAAAGTTATTTTAAAGCATTTTTTTGTTAGTGAAAGATGTTTCATTTGCAACTTTTTGTTTATTCTCCTTGAAATAAACAAAAAGCCGCAACTTTTTTATGCCCTTTTCCTCGTCACAAAATGATTCGATTTCCACATGCTTGTTTCCCTAACTGAAAAAGAAAAAAAAATTTTGAAAAAAAAGATAACATCGGGTTACGTCGTGACAGGAACGACGTAGCTCTACAACTACGCGGTGAACACCGAGAACAAAATAATGTGAAAATTATTTTATTTTAATTCTTTTTTACTTTGCTGAAAATATAAAAACATATTGTTAGTCAATGTCACATTACATTTTTATTAAGATTTTGAATAATTTAACTATTTTATACCATATGAATGAATCATAAATTTAATAGTCATAACTCCTTGCATGCAAATAGTAGTACTTCATAAACCAAAAAACCAATCTTTTGGTCCAGTATTAATTAAAAAATTTATTTGAATTGTTTTGAATCAAAAAAAGCCGTATCTCTGATAGTCTTTTATGTCTTGATATTTTCTGGTTAAAAGTTATGTTCTTCTCTTTCGGTAAATTAAGTTGCCAGCATACACATAGCAATTTATTGAAAATATCTAAACAGGGGTTTTGCATGGTAGTGATAGATTTTTATGATAATAAAATATTGTGATACTATTTAAGAATATACGTTTTTATTAATGTAAAAAAAAGCGGAAAAAAGGTTCATTGACTTGTTTTACACATTTTGTTTTTTGATGTCAATCGGAAAAGTAGTAGTTGTGATGTTTCTTTCCTGTCACGATGCAAACTAAATAGTCACCACCGCGATCTCCTTTCTTCTTTCACACTTTCTTTTTTCTCAATGAGCTGAAAGCTTCTTGGTGACTGTTGTGATGAAAGAAAAAGAGCGCAAAAAGTTGATCCAAATGCAAGAAGAAAACGTTTTTCCAAAGAGTGCGTCGATGTTTTTAACAGAAAATGTTAAAAATGGTTTTTTGATGATTTTGAATATTTTTTTGAAAATTCTCTCTGACTTATAAATAGGTATTACCGTCCAAAATCTATTTCAAAACTTTAAAGTTTCTAAATAAAGTGATTGCATTAATTGGAGAGCTGGCAGAATGTCAATGCAGGACTTCAGCATTAATAATAAAAATAATATTTATAAAAAAAGCTAATAATTTTTGCCATCAATAACTTATAGAAAAACTATGATAGTAACATTGTGTATGAAAAAAACAATAAATCATAAACCACAAAATT
Source organism: Panagrolaimus sp. LJ2400 (assembly GCA_024447215.1). NCBI lineage: Eukaryota > Metazoa > Nematoda > Chromadorea > Rhabditida > Panagrolaimidae > Panagrolaimus > Panagrolaimus sp. LJ2400. The sequence continues at coordinate 1,280,531 of JAMRYA010000029.1, read as the reverse complement.
ATGTTGCTAAGCAGTAAGAATTTAGAAATTTTAATATATTACACGCACTAAAATTTTTCATGATGTGTTTTGTTATGCTTTTTATGTGGCTGAATTATATGTATTTATAAAATGTGCTTAATGTGCAAAAAGTTAAATTCTTTTTATTTTTAACGGTACTTCAATGTGAGGATCTTCTCGATAAAAACACCCACTTTTTAAAAAATAAATAAATTCCTAATAGATTTACTTAAAAATAATTTCGTAATCGATTAATAATTTTTTTTAAAATATTCATAATAAAAAAGGACAGAACATTCTTTGTTCCTAGAACATCTATGGAATTTTATAAAGCATTTTTCAGCTAAAGACAGACAGTCAATAACATTTACAATCAAAAATTTTTCTTTGAAGGAAACAAAAAACTGCATTTCTTTTTTGCTTTTTTCTTTTCACACCAATATTCAGTTCCCAAAGGTTTTCGCAATTCAAAAAAAACAAAGAAAAGTTAACAGGAAGATCACAGCTGCGACCATTTTGTTTTAGATCGTGAGAGGAACGATGCAGCACTACTACTTTTCTGATGAACATTCACAACGAAAAAACAAAAAATAATATGGAAGAAAATGTAAAAGGGTGGAGAATCTTTTTCATGCTTTTATTTCACTTTATCGAAAAAAACAATATGTTTTATGTCACTGTCACACTTATTAGCATTTTGAATATTTAAACTTTAACTGAAATTTTTGTTAACATTGTTAAACATTTTTTATAGTACTTGTACTTCTTAATGCACAAGAAAGCCAAACTTTATCCTTTAAAGAATACTGTAAAAACTAAAAAAACTTAATTGAAGCGCAAGCGTTTCCTTAAGAAATAAATAGAAAAATAGCGCAATTCAGATAACCTTTGATATTTTTATGCTTTTAATAATATTTTAATTACAATACAAAAATGCTTTGTAATCAAAATTTTATGATAGACACTACAAATGTTGATTATTTGATAATCTCGCTGCTAGTACAACTCTTGATGGCAAAATAATGTGGAATGCCTGAACTTTGACCGACAAAACTATAACCGACAGAACCTTGTGAAGGATATGAAAATAATAATTTTATATGTTTTATGCAGCAAACTGAATGATTTTTTATTATTATTAATGTTTGAAATCTATCCATTTAGCAACAAAAATTATAGGTTTGCTTTAATAACTTTAAAATATTTTTCTATTTATTTGGCACTTAATTTTTAAAGTTTAAAAAATATTCAAAACAGAAAAATATTAGGACATTTTTGCCCAAAAAACATGGACAAAATTTTGCAAAGCGATTTCCAGTTATAGACAGACATCTGCGTCGAAATATTTTTCTTTGGAAAAAACTAAGAAGTAACAAATTGTCTTATGTTTCTTCAACAAAAATTCAGCTGCCAGTGTTTTTACAATTTAAAAAAAAAGAATCGTTGAAAGAAAGAAAATGAGTGTGCCAACAACTATTATACATAAGAACGACGGAGCAGCGCTGCATCTCTGATGAACATAAAAGAGCAGGAACAAAATAATGTTAAAAAATATAAAAAATTTTTTTCTTGCCTATTTGACATTATCGCTAATGTCGCATTGCTATTTTTTACATTTTTGAAAATTTAAGCCATTTTTAACTAACTTTTCTTTTAAAAAAATTAATTATAAATTTTATAGTAACTCCATGCACGAATATCATTCCAACTATTCTTTGATGTATAGCAGTAAAAATTAAAATGTTTATTTGTATCACATGCGCATAAAACATTATGTTTAATAATCATTTGAAATCGAAAATACCGCAATGTTGAAAAGTCAGAATAATTTCTAATTAAGATACTTTTGTGTTGTAACAAAGACAATATCATCAGGTTGCAGTAAAGACGGCTGTCAAACGTTTGCACATCCATAAAGAATTTTAAATATAAAATTTATATAAACCCAGCGTTTGCATGGCTCTAATGAATATTTTTTTATGTTTACTTAAATTCTTGATGATAAAAATTGTGAACTTTCTTAGAATTCTTTTATTGATTTTGCTTTGAAAATATTATTATTAATGACGCTTTCTCTTTTTTCGAGCTCATAGCTGAAAGAGAAAAAGAAATGTTGAAAAAAAAAGAAAAAGGCGGAACAGACTATTGCATTTACTTCCTGACAGAGGTGTAATGGCGCTACTGCTTTTTGACGCAAACGAAGGGAAAAAAATTATTAAAAAAATAAAAAATCCAATTTTTGTTGTTTTTTGGCATGTCTGGGGATTTTTGTCTACCAAAAATACGAAAGTATCTTTGAAATAGGCAAAACACAAAAATGCTTTTTGAATATTTTCAATATCATTTTTATATTTGTTAATGAATGTTTTTTTGAAATAAAAAATCGAAAAATTTCTACAGGGTGTCCCAAAAAATATGGCGGAGGCGCTGCCATTTGAGAACAAGTGGGGGAGTAAACCTAATGATATGTGGGATAGTATGACCCTATGGTGTGTTAATTATTACCGTAATCTCACCCCTCGAAAACTTTCGTGTCGGGAGTTATGGCGTCGCCAAGTTAAAAAAGTGCCATTTTTCGACCACTTTGTAGCTCCCGCATCAGAATTTTTCCAGAAGAGATTATAAAAAGCTGTTGGGCGGATTTTTTAGGCCCTTGAATGAACTCGTCGGTAGGGTATAATTGGAAGCCTCAGGGCTTCTGGTTCGAGTACACCAGCGATTTTAAAAAACCTCTGCGCAAAAATTTTCGTTTTATAGCAACTTTGAGCAGCTGGTGTAGTCCAGGGAGGGGGTTTCAGGGGGTAATATTTGTTTACAATAAACTTCGGACCTAATGTGGTCAATTCCACCCCCAAACTTTGAAATCTGAGATATCGAATTTTTTTCGATAGCTCAATATAGCTATTACTGGTTAAGTAGCAGACGATGACGTTAGACTCAAAATTTTAAAATGCTTTTTTTTGCTATAATATTGTAAATTATGCCTTAAAAACACATATGAAACACTTTTTAAGCGTTCCTGGCTCTATTAAAAGCGTTTAACATAGATATGATTTTCATCGCCTGCTACTTGACTATAGCAATTGTAGCTGCTTAAAAATCGAAATTCTCAGATTTCTCCCATACTTTGTAGGAATGTCACAATAGGTCTGAAGTTTATTGTAAACAAATATTACCCCCTGAAACCCCCTCCCTGGACTACACCAGCTGCTCAAAGTTGCTATAAAACGAAAATTTTTGCGCAGAGGTTTTTTAAAATCGCTGGTGTACTCGAACCAGAAGCCCTGAGGCTTCCAATTATACCCTACCGACGAGTTCATTCAAGGGCCTAAAAAATCCGCCCAACAGCTTTTTATAATCTCTTCTGGAAAAATTCTGATGCGGGAGCTACAAAGTGGTCGAAAAATGGCACTTTTTTAACTTGGCGACGCCATAACTCCCGACACGAAAGTTTTCGAGGGGTGAGATTACGGTAATAATTAACACACCATAGGGTCATACTATCCCACATATCATTAGGTTTACTCCCCCACTTGTTCTCAAATGGCAGCGCCTCCGCCATATTTTTTGGGACACCCTGTAAATATGCACTTCACATACCAAAATATCATTTGCATAACGGATGGCGGGTTACACGGGGTCAGTAAAAATTAAAAATATTGATTGGCAAATATGTACAATAGACAAATTTCAATACATTAGTAATTTTATGTTTTTAATTTCCTAATTTTTTTAAGATTTTTATAATTATTTCGTAATGTTCTTAAAGCTCGCCATTGAATATCAAGTTGTCCAGGGTATGTAATATCTGGAGGCGGATGATTCTCCGTTATTCCTTTATCAATAATTCTTTGAACATTATATTTAAGAATTTCCATCTTTACATTTGAAAGGGAATCATCATCGACGAAACTGAGCTTATATCCGATATGTGGATTTTTCTAAAAAAACACAGAAAGTTTATATTTTAATTTTTCAAAAAAATAAATAATTAACGTACATTCATAAACTTTGAAAACATTTCATAATCGTGATAACAGGTCATTTTGAAACTAATTTTTTTAAACTTTGAAACATCAAATTTTTTTAAGGCGTTAAAAAAATTTGTTAAAATATTGGGTTCATCAGCATTAAAACTGTAATATAAAAATGTTATTTTAAATAAAAAATTTGAATTTGCTTGGAAGCGTTTCAGTTTTTTTATCACTAACACATTTTTTCTTATTTTTTAAAAAATTACTATAATGTCTTAAACAGTGTGTGAAAAACATGGTGGATTTCGGTTATTAAATGACGGCAAGGGGCGGGGAAGACCCAACGTATAGGGGAGGGAGAGGATATAAAGTATGGGCCAAGACGCTTTTAACCCTACTGTAAGACCTCTCCAAAATTTTCGTGTCGAGAGCTCTGATGGCGCCAAGTTTCTAAAATATCGTTTTTCGACCCTTTCGTAAAAACCCCTTTCCTGGGAGAACCAGTGCAGCTGGAGACTTGTCTTATTGGGGCTAGGTTGACTTGGATGGATCTCGTCAATAGGCTACAGCATGACTTCCCCAGGTTTTCGTTTCGAGATACTCAGCGATTTCAAAAAACCGTTGCGCAAAAATTTTCATTTTTAGCAACATTGAGCAACTGGTGTAATCCAGGGAAGGGGTTTTGGGGGTGATATGTGATGCAATTTAAAACTTTAGTAAAAATGCTAGGCATTTTAACGCAAAAGTAGTAGGAGAACTCGCTTGCTACTTGCTTAAGCCGACAATAGCATCATTGGGTTAGAAGCAGGGATGAGAAGCGCCGAAAAATTGATCCGGAGCGCCGCCCAATTTGACGTAAAAAATTTTCAAAGAAATCACTGCCGGCCGCATTGCTCATCCCTGGTCAGAAGCGCATATTAAAAGGAGCGTAATAAGCTTTTGCGCTTAAAATCTTAATGAAAACTTACTATTCAAGTTTTGTAACATTTGGGACGCATTTAAGAATTGAATCAATAAAAACAGGTTCACCATTTTCATTACAAAATATTTTTGTATATTGTAGAATAAGCATATAAACGGTACCAGAAGCTGTCAAAAATTTAAAATCATTAAAAGAAATTTCTTGTCCATAAAGAGCTAGGCGTTCAATATCACAAACTGCAATTTTTGGAATTAAATAATTTAATTGAATATTTGAAGCTCGAACTAAACGAATCCATTGAATAATCCATAGATTTTTGGAAGTAAGCATTTCTAACTCTTCATAGGCTACAACCATGTCATCCAACAGCAAAAATTTCCATACATTTTCGTTTTCGCTATATTCAACTTTTTTAACAATAAAATAATGGAATTCAGGAAAGTGTTGAAAATATTTATGACATTTCATTAGCTTTAATCCCATTTTTGGTCCGGCATTTTCTTTCATCCATTTTAGGGTGTCAGATGGAAAATCAGATGATGGAACTCGAGGTGGTTGTGTCAAAATTGGTTGATTTGACATTACTGAAGTAAGTCAAAAAAAAGCATGAATGACAACACACAAATAAATAGCTATCAAGCATTGCATCAAGTTGTAAAAAAAATTGAATGAATTTTTTTATTCTTTCTGATAAGCAGCAAACATGAAAGGAAAACAAAAATCAATAAAAAAATGTTTGAAAAAAAAGACAAAGATAACCAAAAAAATGGGTGCACGCTATAAAATTTTTTTCAGGATTTTATTGACACTGTAGCATAGAATTGTTGACATTGCTCATCATTACCCTCAGCCATAAAAACACCTTTGTCTTCTTGTTTTATCAAAGCTGCCTTTCTTTCTTTTTTTTCAATGCAACTATTTAATTTTTTGCCGGAGAAGCAATGGGATTAATGGCAATATTAAAATAAATACATTATCTTAAATTTTCATAACAAATATATTGTAGGAGTTATAAACAATAATAAGGATCATTGGTCAGGATGTCCAAAGTAAACATGCACTGTGTAGTAAAGCTTGTTTTCAAAACACTTTTTGCTATTATTTTTAGAATATTAACCCTGTTTGTAAAAAAAATTCGTGCTGCCATTTTTCAAGGAGCATTGTTGATGAAGGATGAAACAATACAATACTTTTTCCCAAAAAGATTGGTACTTTTTTGCAAATCATTTTTCAGCTGTAGACAGATGCTTCAACTATTTTTTGCAAAAAAAAATTGCAGGCCTTGTTGTGGTTTTTTTTCTTCATCACAGCAATGAAAAGTTGCACCAATAAAAAAAATTGAAATATCAGGTTGTTCGATAAGTCCGTTCCGCGATATTTGCTGCTGTATTTCTAATAGTAGAAGGGCAATCAAAACGAGGTCTTTTGTAATAGGTAGGCTTATGACTTGTGCATCTGATGATAATATAATATTGAGGTCACCGGGGATACTGTAGGTATACGGTAGAAATTTCTCGAACAAATTTGGATTTTCGATAACAATGAGCTGTAATTTAACGGAAAAATGCTGGAAATGACTGGATATGACGTTTAAGGACTATCTACATCATATCCAACAACTTCCAGATGGAATTTTGCCTCAGGGCATTATGCAAATTTAAATGGTCGAAAAATTTGCATATTGTTAAAAATTGAAAAAAATGGCAGGAACATGTTGGAAATAGTCTAGGAAATCTCCCACAATCATTTTTAGTCGAAATTATAGCTCTAGAACGTTTTTTTATAGCAAAGAATAACATTGAGTAGCACGCGATACTTTTGGCATACTGTAGAATGCATTTATATCAACCAAAAACGACTGAATGGGACTTCCCAGACGGTCTACAATATCTTCCTGCCATTTTTTTCAATTTTTAACAATATGCAAATTTTTCGACCATGTAAATTTGCATAATGCCCTGAGGCAAAATTCCATCTGGAAGTTGTTGGATATGATGTAGATAGTCCTTAAACGTCATATCCAGTCATTTCCAGCTTTTTTCCGTTAAATTACAGCTCATTTTTATCGAAAATCCAAATTTGTTCGAGAAATTTCTACCGTATACCTACAGTATCCATGGTGACCCCAATATTTTATTATCATCAGAAGCCTAAGTCATGGGCCTACCCATTACAAAAGACCCCATTTTAATTGCCCTTCTACTATTAGAAATACAGCAGCAAATATCGCGGCACGGACTTATCGAACAACCTGATACATCACATTAACTTTTTTGTATGTTTTTATTTTTTTAAAAAAGTGTAAAAGCTTTCTCCTGCTTTTTTTATTTTGTTCGAAAATATAAACGTATCGTTATAACTAAAGTCTCATAACATTTTATAAGAATTTTGAATATTTAAAAAATTAGTTTTAGCCGACATTTCTTTTAAAACTATTAATTATATTTTTTATAGTAACATTATTCAAGAAAAAAAAATCACTTATAGTTGCACCAATAAAAAAAATTGAAATACATCACATTAACTTTTTTGTATGTTTTTATTAAACATTATAAATTCGTTTGAAAAATAATATCACATTTATTAATTTTTAATGGAAATCGGTTGTATTATGGATGACATCCAATTAAAATAACCGTTTTATTTTACAAATCAAATATTAAGTGGCTTAATAGGTTTAGGGCCAAAATGTTGTTAATTATCATAGTTACTAATGTATGAAATCAATTTGCTGGATTGTTTCAAACTATTCTCGAAAAAATATTTCAATTAGCCATATAATTATCTTTGACAGGCTTGCAAAAAATAAAATAAAATTTTAAAAAAAAAGATGGTAAGCACAACTAAAGCAAAATGAAAACTGAACAATGTACAACCCAAAAATCGCCTTTTTTGCCTTTTTTTTTCTCTGGTCTATGCTAAACTAACAATTTATAGTTTTTTTTGTTAATGTATCCTGTAGGTGCCAATTGATAAAAAAAATTCAAAGACTTAGAAATTTAAAAAAGTATTTTTAAAAATATAGATATCACAAATTTTAACAAAATATTCAAAATCAAGAATACTTTTTTTCCTCAAAAAGATTGGTGATATTTTGCGAAGCACTTTTCAGACGGATGTGTCGAACATTTTTCTTTGAAAAAAACATTGCAAATTATTTTGGGCACTTTATTTTATTCCAACAAATTTCTTTGCATTGAAAAAAAAGAAAGGCAGAAAGAAAGAAAAAAAAGATCGCAACGAGGGCCACAGACATGAACGATGCAACACCGCTATTTCTCTCTGATGAAACATTCACATAAGAGAACAAATGTGAAAAACTCAATGTGTAAAAAAGTGAAAATACCTTATTTCTACTTTTTTTACTTTAATGAAAATAGCATTTGAATATTTAAGCCATTATTGACCCACTCTTCTTTTAACATAATTAACTATAAATTTTATAGAATAACTTCATGCATGAAAAATAGATTGACGTTTCATTATAATGATGTAGAAATCGTTAAAAATAAAGTTGTATCACCTGTCCAAATGTTTTCTAAAAAATTATTTGAAATAAAAAAAGTGCCACATTTCTGATAATCAAGGTATAAGCACAATAAATACACACGATCATAAATGTTACAAGGTTACGATTATTTTCATTTAGTTTTCGGTGGTTTCACCGTTGATCTAGTTACATGATTTTTAGTTTGCAACTTTAAATGGCAAAAAATATAAACTTGCTATAAATATCATATTTCTGTATTTTTCATCAAAAATTTTTATTATTTTTGACGACGTAAGAGATGACGAAACGCAATGTAAAAAACAAGGAAATTATAAGTATTGGTTTTATTATCAACCATTGGATACCATCCAATTAAAGCAATCAGTTTAGTTGAAAACTTTTGAAATAAGTTTTGGGCACCATATCTAGAAGTCAGAGAATTTTCAACAAATATTCAAAATCAACAAAAACCCATTTTTAACGATTTCCCTTAGGAAACATCGACGCACTCTTCGAAAAAAGTTTTTCTCCTGTTGACATTTGTATCAATTCTTTGTTCTCTCTTTTTTTAATCACAACAGTCGCCAAAAAGCATTCAGCTCATTGAAAAAAAAAGAAAAGAGATCGCTGTGGTGACTATTTTGTTTGCATCGTGACAGGAAAGAAACACCACAACTATTGCTCTGCTAAGCATTTACATGAGTTTTACATGGTAGTGATAGATTTTTAGTTTTTCTATAAATTATTGATGGCAAAATTATTAATTTTCTATAATCCATTTACAAATACGTTTTACAACGAAATCATAAATATTATTTTTATTATTAATGGTAAATTTGTAGAGAGTGATGCTGCCAGCTCTCCAATTGATGCAATCACTTTATTTAGAAACTTTAAAGTTTTGAAATAGATTTTGGATGGTAATACCATGTCAAAAAAATCACAAAATTTTCAAAAAATATTTAAAATCAAAAAAATCACTTTTAAAATTTGCAGCTCCAAAACATCGTCGCACTTTTGGAAAAAAATTTCGTGTTGTTGCCGTTTGTATCAAGTCTTTGTGCTTTTTTTCTTTCGTCACAACAGTAGCCAAAAAGTATTCAGCTCATTGAAAAAAGTGTGCAAGAAGAAAAAAGATCATGTTTCAATTTTTATCGAAAATTGAAACATATGTTTTTATTCCGTGTCACATTACATTTTATTATTATTCTGAATATTTAAACAAATAGTAACCAAAATTCTTTCTAAAAAATTAATTATTTTTTACACTAACTTTAAAAGGAACCAATTGTTTTCCTCCAAAAGAAGCAGTAAAAAATAAAAAAAAATTAATAAAAAAAAAGCCCATAAGAATAAAATCGAAAAATGCTTTGTATAATATTTTTATTACATTACAATAAAAGCTTTCTCATCAAAATTTCACGATAAATATAGCTAATTTTGATTTTTGTAAAAACAGATTTTTTAGCCGACTGTTTGTAAATAATGACGTAATAATTTTTAATAATTTTTATTGATTCCCATCAATTATGGACAGAGCAATAGTTAAAAAATTAGATAAAAAAATACTCTGGAGATGGATTTCTTCAGAGTCATAACTCTTGTGTGTTATTTTTTTTTTATTTTTTTTTGATCAAATTAATTAATTAATGATGAGTTTGCCATTAAGTTTGTACTATTTTTACCTTACATTCTTACAATCACTTCTATAGCATGATGTGTGACACTAAGATAAAATTTATTTTATGTAAAGTAAGTAACTACCATAAGTTCATTAAAAATGTTTTCAATTGTGGCAACTACAAATCAAAAAATTAAGAATGCAACTTTTTAAATCTATTTTTTATAGAAACTTTCATCATCATCAATAAAAAATTCAAAGTAGAAAAAAGCAAGAAAATGTTCTTGCAAAAAAAACAAGCAGCCAACGAATGCTCTCACTTTGTGAAATAACAAATTTCATAACACTTTTTTTTGTTTAGTCATCCTTTTTTTGAAATAACTGCAGTTGTCAGCATTGTAAAACGTTGGTCTTATTTTTTGCTGGACTTTTTTTGCGCAAAAAATGTTTTGAAGTCTTTTTTTTTGAATATTTTATTGAAAGCATCTAATATTTTTGTGATACCATTTTTACAATAACATTTTACAAGAAATAAATTTTGCATCTTAATTTTATGATTAGAAAAAGAATTGCTATTTTATTGGATCAATTCATCATATTACAATAATAATAAAACTGGAAGAGTACACTTTACACAGAACAAAGTAAGCATTGGTCTTACAACATCAATATCATTTAATTAATTAAAAAGTAAAAAGAAATATACTTATAACTTATTTAGTTTTTAACATAGGATACTATTCATGAATTCATTTTGCAGGTGTAAACCTTTCTCTTACATGGATTAATGTTATACAATGCAATAAAAATGTAAAAATAATAAAAAAATCATGCATCAATTAACAACAAAAAATAATTTAAGTAGCACTATTATACGTTTTCAACGAAAAAAATTTCAAGAAAATGTCATTTCAATCAATGTGTTGCACATTTATTTTATCGGATTAGGGTTTCGATTCTGGTGCCACTAAGTTAGTGGCACTAACGCGAAAATCCCTCTATTATTTATATTATTTATTGTTGCGAGTGCAAAAGGCTTTGTATTATTTTAGTTTTATGTTCTTACGATTATTTGGAAGAACAAATCTTTGAAATATTTTTAAAATAATAATATTAATAATATTTATACATTTTTTCCCATTACTGGTAAAAGTTTAAATCTCCCCATATCAGACCGTTCAGTCGTGGGCGCCTTTACCGGAGTGCTCCGAGGCTGTTAGCTTTGAGTGCCAGATCCAACGACCTTTGCCGGCGCAACCCGGTGGTGGCCACCCCTCTATCTCCCGATAGAGGAACCCCATTCCTTGCGGAGTGTACCCATTGTCGTCAAATTGGTAACGCCTGAGTTGGGCAAGCATGGGGATCGAACCTGTGATGGAACGGTCAACAGGCCAGCATTAGACCACTCAACTACCCCGCGCTCATTATTACTGGTAATCAAATGAAAAGCAAAAAAAATGAATAAACAAAATTTGAAAAAAATTAAACATTAAAGTTTTGTTAATAAAATATTGCGACGTTTGTTGTTCACTCTCTCTCTTTCTTCCTTCATAAACAAACTCTCTGCTCTTTTTTAAAGCTGTTTTTTAAAGAACCACTGTGCTAGACTAAAAATTTTGATTTTTGCCCAAGTCGTAAAAAAGTTTTACTATCTATTTTTGAATATTTAATAAAATACAAAAAAAAATATAGCAAACGTTTTCTCAATTAATCTTGTTGTTGTGTGTTTAAAGCATTTAAAATAACGCTTATTGACAGAAAATGGACATTTCAACATTAAAAATTAACAAGAGAAAGCAACAATTCATATGAAATATGATCATACAACTTGAAACTTGAATATATTTCTATGTGCCTAAAATTATCCTTTTGCTACAGAAGCTTATATTTGACTTACATTGCATGGGGGTACTTCGGTGATACTTATCTTCTAAAATCGTGGAATAGCTTGACAAAATTGTTATCATATAATTTATATTACGTTTATTACTGATATCTCAAATAAACGAATAAAACTGTATTCTTTTGTTCTTTTTAATATATTACTTAATCATAAATGGCTTGTTTATTTTGTTGTTATTTGCATTCTTTCAGTTTTTTTAAAGAAATATTCTACAATGTGTCATTGTGCTACGAAAAAAAGGAAAAACACAAAAAAAGTTAACATTTAAAAAATATTCAAAACTAAAAAAACAATTTTTCATCATCTTTTTTTGCAGCAATGAAGATTGTCTAGACTCTACACTTTATTCAATGTAGATGAAAGAAAACGTGAACAAAGCACGCGTTAAAAAAGTCTAGAGGAGAAAATGTTTTTTGTTATTTTTGCTGAATGCTTAGTGTTAAAAAATTTTTTTAAGCATAAGCTCATGTACCAAATTTTCTCACATTTCTTTCTAACTATTTTTTCGTAAACTAACAATGCAGTCCCACGGGGTTGTGAACCATTTAAAATGGTATTTTCGACTAAATTTTTCGATGAAATGTGAAAACTATTTGTTATGTATTTTTGAATATTTTGTAGTAGCAAAAATAATTTTTGTGAAGGCCTTTTTTTTACAAATGATTGTGAAATAGGGGTTTTTACTCCTGAAATAAAACAGTTCAAAACAATAATAAAAAAAGAAAAGGAAAAGAAGCGATCATTCAAAAATATTTTTTTATATTTTTGTAAAATAATCTCCAAAAACGTAGTAAAACGTGATTCATTAAATTTATTATTAGACTTTCAGTAAGCGATATTGAAAGTCTAATAATGCAAAAAAAACTCAATTAAGAATGTTTTTATAGCTTTCATGATTGATTGTAGATGTATTTTCTTCGCAAATCTATTGTTGTGGGGGAATGAAACTTAAATTTATAAAATATTTTGAAAATGAAATGCCATTGAAGAAAGAGACGGTTGACATAAAATGTTATTTTAGTTAATGCCTCGACACTGCAGTAAAAAATATTTTGTTCTGATTCACATTGGCGATTTAGAAATATTTCATTGCTATTGGTAAACTTTTTATATTTTGCATTATGTCTAAAAAATACTAGGAGGGGTTTCTGCAAATAAAATCATTGACAAATAAAGGTCAATCTTTTCTTTCACTATCTCCTTATTCGAAAAACAATTTCTTAACAAGTAATTGATATAAATTGTGATTCTTTATTAGTTTTTAAAACTTACAAAATATTTTTTCTTAAAAAAACTTGAGAAATATGCTGTTGATTTTTGCCATCACACAACTAAAAAATTTCACAATTCCCTATTTTTTAAAATGGTCCCTTTTTACATCGCTCTGTTGTTTTTTTTCTTGGACAGATTTATCTCTTTTTTTATTTTTTGATTTTATTCAAATTTCCTCAAATTTTTGGCACAAGTATTTATGAATGTAGTAAGGTTTTGAATAGTTTGTTAAAAACATTTTTTAAGAGACACTGTACGAGAAAATCTCAATTATTAAGAATTAAAAATAAAATATGTGAAATGATGTTGATTATCTGCCATTGGGCATTTCAACAATAATTAAAAATATTAAGAAAAAGTAGTAAATCTTACAACTAGAAAATATACATATGTAATAAAAATTTCGTATGCAGTAAGCAGCAAAAAATAATAAGAATTGATTTTATTATTTTTTAACTTTCACGACATCAAAGACACTGCTACGAAATGGTGTTAAACAACTGTCTAAACCATTTTCTAATTTTATATACTTGTCATGCTTCATTATGTATTTACCCCTACAAAATTTTACTTTCTATTTGTTCTATATCAGATGTATTAATTTTTATAATTAATATTTGCATCCTTTATATTTCTTCCGATTGGATGGAAAAAAACTACAATATGTCGTTTTTTTGAAAGCAGTAAAATATTCAGTTAACCCAACTGTCAACGAAAATTTCAAAATCATTATAGTGAGCAACTTTTTGCTAAAAAATATTCAGCCACATATTTCGTAAAATTTGCAAGCTGTCGAATTGTTTACTTATGTCATGCTGGAATAAATAGACAATCGCATTTTTTTGTTTTTTACGACTCTCACTCTGAAATGTGCACAAAAATGAACATCTCAGTAACGGAAATGAACACAACATACATCGTGGCAAAAAAAATCGTAACACTTCTATTGGCTTTTTCACATTGCTTTTTGTTGCTAAACAGGGATGAAAAATGCGGCCGGCCGACGATTTTGGGGAAATTCTTTGTTTTCGTTAGTAAAAATTTAAATTTGGTCGGCCGCCTTCTCATCCCTGTTGCCAAAAAAATATAGAGAAACATTAGTTCATGACAGTATCAAAATTTATTTCAGTTCAAGTTAATAATAAAGTTGTAAATTATTTTTTATTCTCTTTCGTATGCAACGGCATTTGTAATATTTTTATTATTAATGACCCATACATCATCACGTTGATGGAATTCACTTCTAAAAATATGGAGTTTTTAATTATATTTTTAAAAATGATTCTATAGTATTTAAAAATAAAAACATTCAAAATATTCAAAACAAAATCTTTTTGCAACAGATATAAAGACGAAGTTTAACTTGCTTTTCTTTTAAAAAGCACTTAAAAGAAATGGAGACGTAAAATGGTGCACTATTTTTTATTACATTTAGAAAATAGATATGGATTGCCTAATTTGCAGATGTGCATTTCATTATGAATATTTTAAAAACGAGAATTTTTATTGCAATGCATACAAACTAATACACATTTATAAAAAATTTAAAAGCTTTAAACAACAGTTATTACAAAATTCAGCAGTTTAAACAAAGGTACCAAAAATTATTTCAGTTCACGTTATTATAAAAACTACTGTATTATTTCTTTCGAATGTATTGATTGGATCAATAATTTTTATTATTAATAAACCTTACCCATGACGAAATTTACCTTTGAAAATGTGTTGGTTTTAAGTTAATTTTTAAAAAAATGATTGTATAATATATGAAAACAGCAACATTCAAAATATTCAAAACAGATTCTTTTAATTTTGTAACAAACATTTTACATTTATTTCTTTAAAAAAGCAAAATCAAATTTTAAATATTCAAAACGTTGTTTGGACTTGCTCAGTATTATTTCCAGCCATAAAACAGCATTGTCTTTTTGTTTCATCAAAGCTGTCTTTCTTTTTTTTTAATGCAGCTGTCAAACACTTTTAGGACAGAAAGAATAGATGAAAGACAATGTATTTGCCCAGCTAGCAGTGAAAAAAAGCTTTTCTGCCTTGAATTTTTATTTTCATATACAATTTCTATTGTATGTGATTGTTTTTATATTTTTTTTTGCAAAGCAATTATTTTCATATCTAAAGATTTTTTAGATATGAAAATAAAAAAATAAAATATCTTGCAGCTGCCGTTTTCAAAAAGAAAAATACGATGAAAAAAACCATACAATGATAGCCCACTTGAGTTTAAAAAAAAAACAGCGTCGCAAAACATCAAAAAACATATTTTTGTATTGATTTTTGCTTTAGTTTTTCAACAAGGAAGTTTTTCAAAGTTGTATTTGTTTGTAATTTTTTAATATAATTTCAGTTATTCTTTGTTATCATGCTGTTGTATGCATCATGATTTTGAAGTGAGTGTAAGAAAACATAGCACAAGCTTAAAGGCAAACTCATTGGAAAACATAAATTCGATAAAAAAAACAAATGAGATTTATTACGCTGAAGAACTCCATCTCCATGGTATTTTTTTATCTGATTTTTTAACACTTGTTCTGTCCATGATTGATGTGAATCAATAAAAATTATTAAAAATTATTACGACATTATTTACAAACAATTAACTAAAAAAATCTATTTTTTACGAAAAAAAAGTATTCAAAATAAAGCCTGCATTAAACTATGTTTTTAATGCTGTTTGAAATAAAACTCAGAAAAAAACAATGTTGTTAACGTTTTACAATGCTTTCTGCACGGCATACGAAAAACTTTTTTTCGAAAAAAAAACCCATTAGGAAGCGGGTTTCCTCAAAAAAAGGCAAAGTTTTTCGCATTATTCTAATTTCGAAATCGCGTAAAAAATGAAGGCAAAAAATCTTTTTCAACAACATTTTTCACAATTAAAATAAAATTGTTCCTTTTTTCATTGAAACAACGTTCGTATAGACGCTTTTTCATTATTAAAAGTATTTTTGAACACAATAGTTTTTTGAATTTTTTAAATTTATTTGTATCAGTTATTTTCAAATATAATTCTTAAAATCAAAACATTTACAGGGTGTCCAAAAAAAATTGGCGGAGGCGCTGCCATTTGAGAATGAGAGGGGCAGTAAACCTAATGATATGTGGGATAGTATGACCCTATGGTAGGCTGTTTATTACTGTAATCTCATCTCTCGAAAACTTTCGTGTCGGGAGTTACAGCGCTGCCAAGTTAAAAGAGTGTCGTTTTTCGACCTGTTGCGCGTGCAGAATAAACAAAAGAATGGAGAGGTGTTTTTTAAAACTTTAAGGGGGGTTTTTTAGGTCCTAGGCCCTAGTCGTCCATAGGCTATAGTTTGGGGCTGGTAGCCTTTTGGTTCGAGTACACCAGCACTTTTAAAATGTCGTTGCGCAAAATTTTCGATTCTTTAGCAACTTTGAGTAGCTGGTGTAGTCCAGGGAGTGGATAATAGGGGTAATATTTGTTTACAATAAACTTCAGACACATTGTGACCTCCCTGCAAAGTTTGGGCTGAATCTGAGAATTTTGATTTTTAAGCTGCTATAATTGCTATAGTCAAGTAGCAGGCGATGAGGGGGGACCACGTGAAAATGCCAAAAAAGTCGAAAAAATTTTTTTTTGAGATTTTGATCGGAAACGATGCCTGGGGATGTGTAGACACTCCCTTTGAAAGGATTTTGCGAAAAAATGAGTTTTACGTTATTTAGGAGCTTCAGAAGCAGAAGGTCTACAGTATCCCTTTCATGGCGGTATGAAATCATTTTAAATAACTTCCAATGACCCCAAATGATACCAATCGACGGAAAAATGATTAAATTATACTTTTTAAGCATTTCTGACCCAATTTCTAATAATTTTTAATAAAATTTACCTCAAAATACACAAAATCCCATTAACTTACGGTAACCGCTGTTTAAAAATTCGGGAAGCTTCTAGAAGGTTCGTGAAAATTCCAAAACTTATAAATTCAGTTAGGGCAGTGTCTTGGCTACCCTCACAGGCCATATCGGCTCATATAAGCTTCAAATTCTCATTTTATAGAGCTCGTTCCGCGAAAAACCTTAAAAATTGTGGTTTCGACACGAAAATCCCTCAGAATTCCATGAAAATTCCAGATACCCCAAAAATCGATATACCACCCTTTGACCAAGACCCATGGCTACCTCCATGCAAAATTTCAGATTTTTTGGACTCTCCAGTCACAATTGCCAGAAGAAAAACCAACGGCAGAAACTTATGGAACGACCTGATATTTGTAAGTAGCAGGCGATGAAAATCATATCTATGTTAAACGCATTTAATAGAGTCAAGAACGCTTAAAAAGTATTTCAGATGTGTTTTTTAAGCATAATTTACAATATTATAGCAAAAAACCGCATTTTAAAATTTTGAGTCTAACGTCATCGTCTGCTACTTAACCAGTAATAGCTATTTTTTGCTATCGAAAAAAATTCGATATCTCAGATTTCAAAGTTTGGGGGTGGAATCGACCACAATATGTCTGAAGTTTATTATAAACAAATATTACCCCCTAAAACTCCCACCCTGGACAACACCAGCTACTCAAAGTTGCTAAAGAATCGAAAATTTTGCGCAACGACATTTTAAAAGTGCTGGTGTACTCGAACCAAAAGGCTACCAGCCCCAAACTATAGCCTATGGACGACTAGGGCCTAGGACCTAAAAAACCCCCCTTAAAGTTTTAAAAAACACCTCTCCATTCTTTTGTTTATTCTGCACGCGCAACAGGTCGAAAAACGACACTCTTTTAACTTGGCAGCGCTGTAACTCCCGACACGAAAGTTTTCGAGAGGTGAGGTTAGGGTAATAAACAGCCTACCATAAGGTCATACTATCCCACATATCATTAGGTTTACTGCCCCTCTCATTCTCAAATGGCAGCGCCTCCGCCAATTTTTTTGGACACCCTGTATAATACATTAGCACTCATGAATTCACAAAAGAAAATGAAGTGGCTCCTTGGTTAGAGAGCCGATCTCTAGGACCCTATTTTATAGTCTTCTCATCTAGACTTCATCGAAAAAATTGTTTAAACTTTTAAACATCTTTAGTAAAGTAAAAAATGCTTAAAATTAAATTTTTTAACAATACTTTATCATAAAAATTGCAACTTTAATTTAGTGATTGCTGTATTATTTGCAAGAAAAAACGAGTTTGTAAAAAAATTCAATTAAATATACATGAAAAAGATGCTATTCTTTTAAACCTGCTTTACAAATTTTTTTAGCATCATCGTTTTACCTTTAATTTTTAAGCATGTAGTTAGGGTTTCAAATGGTATCATAAAAGTCATCCAGGTGCTAATCATCGGATGATCAACTTTTTTTAATGATCCCCCGGTTTTACTTAAAGGTTTTTTTGATTTTATTTATCTAAAAAAGCACGATTTATTGTAAAAAAATAATCTCTCGACTGATTCTACAACGTGTAGTAAAAATTTAATTAACTCATGAGTTTTATGTGTTTAGTTTTTTAAACTTTTTTATGTTATTTTAGTTATATATTTGATTGTTTTAAAATGGAAGGAAAACAAATCTATTCAATGACAACGCACAAAGCATGTTGTGTCGGCTGTTAACTAAATGCTGTAAAGTAAAAATAAAATACAGTCGACATAGTATATTTTGTATCAAAAAATAACACATTTTGTTTCTAAAAATTTTAATGATCTTTGAAATATTTTGTAGGTGTTACTTTGTTTGACTCAAAAATTTTCACAAATGAGTGCTGTAGTCTTTTACTTACGAAAAATAATTAATTTTCAAAAATTATAGAAAAATTCAAAGGCAAAGAATTAGTTCATCGTTTTTACGAATAAAAGTTGTCTGTGAAAAGAAGCAGTCGAAGCAGAAAAGCATTTTTTTGTCAGTTGGGCAAATACATTTTCTTTATTTATTTGTATGCACATAGCACTGCTTCACAAAGAGACGAAAAGAAGAAAAAAAATACAAACAAAAACAATGTAAAAATACAATAAAATTTCTTTTCTTTTCCTGCATCCATTCTTTCTATTTTTAAAATTTTCGTCGTCCGCATTGAAAAATGAAAAAAAGACAGCTTTGTTGAAACAAAAAGATAAAGTTGTTTTATGGCTGGAAGCAATGTTAAGTTATATCAAATAACTTTTTGAATATTTAACTTTGTATTATTTTTTAAGAAAGGAATGTAAACTGTTTGCTACGAAATTAAATGACAGCATAGCGATTTTTTAGCACCAATGATAAGAGATGATCATTTTTTATCTATTTTTTTCACCGGTCTAAATAGCGCTTAGTGGTGTTAAAAATAATGATTCAACAAAAATATTGTTACAAAGCGAAATTTTTCTAAAATGCAAAAAATCGCTGTATTTTATTCCGTTTTTGAATATTTTTATAGAACATTTTTGTGGCACATCTCTTTTTGAACACAATCAAGAACTTTTTTTTAAAATCTTATGTTGTAAGGCTTAATCACACGCTGAGCAACGAATTGTATCATAAATAATGTGTACAAAAAATAACATTTTTTAAAAAATGAATTTTTCTATAACATTATAAGAAACATGGTCATTTTCTTTTCTTTTTTATCCAAATTTAAAAATAAATGTGAAAAACAATGAAGCTCAATTAATAATCAACAAAATGTTTTGTTTGCAAGACTTCATTTTTTAATTTTTACTGAAGGAAATTTTCTTTCTCCATCTTTTACATTCAAAAAGCATCTATAGAGAATGTTTTAGTATTAAAAATTATTATTAATAGTTCGGTAAGAAAAAAAGTTAAAATATTAAAAAAACCGAAAGTTTTTCAGTACGTAGCTATGGCAATATTAATCTTAACCTTTTTAGATTTCTTTTTTCTTTGTAGCAAACAAAACATTACACAAAGCAGCCCCCGAAAAACCATCGTTTCAGTTGTTTTTTTTATGTCTGTCTTTTTTTCTTGCTATCTGTTTAGAGCGTTGTTATTGTGACAAAATTTTTCTTCAAAAAAAAACATCGCGAAAAAAAAGGAACGATTTTTTTGGAAAATCGAATAGAAAGATATTCAGTTTTCTGTTGCCTTTTAAGAAACTTCGATTAATGTGATTTTTTTCTATATTTAAGATTTCTTTTAGTTAGTTAGTTGTGGTCGAAATACAATCAAATTTGTTATAATTTTTTGCTGGTTGACAAGTTTGGTCATTATTGAAGCCCTGAATGAACCATTATTTAAAAAAAAAAGCTGACATGAAATCCGATCTTTAACCACAAACAAAAAAAAGAAAATTCTTTTTGCAGAAGATATTTGACATCAAAATTATTAGCATTGATTACTTATATGTTTTTGTGTTGCTTCATGCAACAGTAACTGATTTTCTGCAAAAACAAACAAATACAAAATGTTTTTTGCCAGATTTTCATAAAAAATAAGTCTCTGTGCTATTTATTTTGAATAAATTTTGGTTTAAAAACAAAAAATTCTTGATACACTATTAAAAAAAGATGTAAAAAAAGTGTTTAACTTGGGTAAATTATTAAATTACAGCAATCTGACACACTTGATTCTCGTCATACAATATTAAAAAAAGAAGATTTTATATTATTATTGATCAAAGGAATACTAAAAATAAAGCTTTTTCCGTGAATTCCTGGGCTACTAGTTCACAAGAGGCATCAAAGAAAAAAATCATTGTTAACTGTGGATAATGCGCTCAACTACTTGTGCAAAACAAGAAAAATGCTCTCCTGGAATGATTATGCTAATCTGGCAGTCTTTCAAAAAAATCAACGTCAATTTTCTCAACACGTTCGTCAATTCTTAGAGCCTAATTGTAATTGCTTTTGGTACCCATTATCAGGACGTAATATTCAAAAAGTTGTTTAGCATTGCTCAGCATTATTTCCTGCCATAAAACAACTTTTTTTTTGTTGCATCAAAGCTGCTTTTCTGTTTTTTTCAATGCAGCTGTCAAACATTTTTAAAAACAGAAAGAGTGAATGCAAGAAAATGTATTTGCTCAAATGACAATAAAAAAAGCTTTTCTGCTTTGACTGCTTCTTTTCATAAACGACTTTTTTTCGTAAAAATAATGAAATGATTCAATTTGCCTTTGAATTTTTTTAATATCTTAAAAAATCAATTTTCTTTGAAATGTAAAAACCTTCTTTATTTGTAAGGAGTTATTGAGTCAAATAAAGTAATAACAAAAACAAAATTCATAAGATCAGTAAAAATTAAAAAAAACAAATGTGTTATTTTTTGGAACAAAAGTTATTAAATAAAATAAAAAAAAGTTTGAATGTCTTCTATTTTTACTTTACAACTGTTAGCAAACTGTTTCAACAACATGTTGGTGCTTTTTTACTGAATATTTGGTGATATGTTTCTCTTCCATTGTAAAACATTAATTTATTTTAAAACACGTAGCAAAATGTGTTAGAGAATAGTTTTTTGTATGCCGCTTTAAGCGTAATGAAAATCGAAACATTTAATTAAAAATGTGAAGGAGTTTCAGGTTGATTTGTTTACATTTTCCTTATTTTTTGTGCAACATGTTTTTATTTATAATAATCAAGCAAAGAGTTTTTTAAAAAAGCTTAAAATATTTAAAAATGGATGTGTTTTATAATATTTTTAAGAAAATCATTTCGTTTAGTGGATATGTGGAGTGAAAAAGGAAAAACAGGGACGCAAAAAACATACAAACAGAAAACATTTATTTTATGTCTTTCTTTGTTTTACATACAGCACAACGCACCAAATTTTTTTCTACAATTTTTTTGCGAACGTTAAGACATGACGAAATATGCTATTAAAAATCTTGTTGGAAACATATTTTTTTCTGTTGGAAGGTCGTAACAGCGACAAGTGTTAGACATCAAAAAAATATTTGTTGCAATCTTTCACAGATATTTCTTTGCTCTGCATGTTTGTGAATATTTAAGGAGATAAAATGTGTTTTTTTTGGTGTTTTTCATAAATGTACTTTTAGCATAATTTAGGTATATTTTTTAAGGTCTGAAATTTCGTATAAATAAATTTATATTTTTTTAAATAATTATTGATTTAAAGCATGACATCCTGTCATTCTTCTTAAAATAAAAAAAGCAATAACATTAGAACGAATTCTGTTTCTGAGTTAAAAAGATACATATATAATAATTAATATTTTCAAAAATATCCAAAAGTTATTTATTTGTGGAAAAAAAGTGAAAGTTTGCAAACCTAGTTCCTTCTTCAAAAACTAAACTCGCAACATCTTTTTTGTTCTGCCATCCCCTATTTTTGATGAACTTTTGCAGCAAAAGCTGCGAAACGACAAAAGTGTCCTTTTTGCTGTTTTCGTCGTATAACTTTTTTTTAAAATTTTCTGTTTTTATAAATATTTCATTAAAATGCCAGCTCTTTTTGGGGAATTCTTCTGAAATAATACTTATAAAAAATAAAGCATAAAGCTGGTAAAAATGTTACCATATCTGCTATTGAAAATCTGAATATGCAATAATAAAAAAAACATGAAAATATTCTGTTTTTCGTACAGCAATAAAAAGAACAGTAAATATTGATGTAACCCTGGTCATAAAAAGAGATCTGCAAAAATTAATTTGTGCAAGTATTTCTCAAAATTATAATAAGAGACATCTATTTTATTAATAAACATAATTTTGTTTATATAAAGTTTGCATTGTTTCTTTTTTCAAAAACCCTGTTAATTTATGTAAATGATTTTCAAAAACTTAAGTTTTTGTTTATAAAAGAATGAATTCAAATACATTTTAAACATTCAAAATAAACCAATGCTTTCTAACTACTAAAAAAAACCAAATGTCGTTTGCCTTTTCTTTTTCGATTTCTCTTTCAGTTTATTTAATGCAATAAATGGACAGCTTGTTGAAAAAAAGAACTACGCAGTGATGTGAACAAAAAAAAATGCAAATAAGACATAAACACATTTTTTATGGCGTTTTATTCATAAAGTTTGTTTCATAAAAACTGCGCAACTTCGTCTGTTTCAGTATGGAACTCCTTCTTGGTTTTAATTTTTACCAATTCAAAATATATTTAATCTTTTTTAGTTTCATTCTTTAAAAACCTATGTTTAAACTTTTAAACCAGTCATTAAGAATAAAAAAAGAGTTACTGTTCCCGTTAAAATGGCGATACCGATCTAAGAAATTTTTTACATTACCTGTACACAGAAAATG
The DNA here is from genome assembly GCA_024447215.1 of Panagrolaimus sp. LJ2400. Classification (NCBI taxonomy): domain Eukaryota; kingdom Metazoa; phylum Nematoda; class Chromadorea; order Rhabditida; family Panagrolaimidae; genus Panagrolaimus; species Panagrolaimus sp. LJ2400. The sequence goes on along the minus strand of JAMRYA010000029.1, from coordinate 1,257,165 downwards.
CATAAACCTGCATTATATAATCTTATAACATATTTTTTGACAACAAAATTTTCAACATCGAGCATTAACAAATAAACGAGAAAAAAATGGTTTTTCCTTTAAAAACAAAGCTGCTAGCATTTTTTTTCTTCAGTCACTATTAGTTATTGTTGGTTATCGTGTGGGTGTTTCCCCTGCAATAAAAAACAATAAATATTCTATGAAATTCGTAAAATGTATTTTAAGATAATGTTGTGACTTTTGTATGAAGTTAAATAAATATTTAATTAGAAACGTGTCAAAAGCAGTTTTTGTATAAAAACTTTTTCATTTAAAAGTCAATCTGTTCTAATGAGAAATACTTTTTTTATGTATCACTGCCTTGAAAATCAAACAAATATACAAAATATAAAAGTATTCAAAATTGCATCCGGAAGTTTTTATCGACTGCCGCGATAAATATTGCAGTTGCAAAAAAAGACTTTTCTGAAAAAAATATTGTATCTACTTTCGCGATTTCGAAACAAAGTGAAAAAAAAAGTTCGATTTTAAAAAAAAGAAACAACTTTTTACTTCTTTATGTCTAGACGACACTCATAACAGACAAATTGTAGATGAAAACAATCTGTTTTGACATTCTCATTCTTTAGCAGATATAATGTTTCACGGCATGTTTTTTCTTAAGCTGAAGCAATGTTCGTAGCCCCGATGGTCTAAGGTGTCAACCCGGCAAGCTGAAGACTCAGGTTCGATTCCTGATCGGTTCGTAATTTTTCGAATAACTTCACATCCTTAGTTTTTGGTTTGTCCCTTCACAACTCTGCTTGAAATAGCAAATATCTGCTTATCGATCTAATTTCTGGGACTGAATTTTACAACAAAAAATTTAACAATGTGAATTACGTAATTACAATAAGCTAATTAAAAATGTTTTCAACTATGGCAACTACAAGTCAAAAAATTAAAAATGAAACTTTTAAAATCTTTTTTTATAAAAATTGTCATTCATCACCAATTTCTTATAAAAAAATCAAACTAGAAAAAAGCAAGAGATTGTTTTTGCAAATAATTTAGCAGCAAATGAATGTTCTTTCTTTGTTTCTTTTTGAAAAGATGTTTCTTTCTTCACTAACGGATTTCGTAATCCTTTTTTTGTACAACCGTTTTTTTTGAAAGAACTGCAGTTCCAATCATTGCGAAACAATGGTCTTTTTTGCTGCTCGTCAACCGATGTTTTTTTATTTACTTTTATGTTCTACAGCTGTTAAATATCCTCGTTTCTAAAAATACTTTAGAAGTTACTATTTACAAATATTTATTATTTTTTATTAATTAATGTTTGTTTGAATGATGTGCAATCAATTTATTCAACAGTTAAATAATGATAACATTTTATCCATTTCCAAAAGAAACGTTTTCAAGAAAATAATTGCTAAAAATATTCAAAGCAATTGGATCTATTTTATGTGTAAAATAATTGAAAATAAAATAGGTTAGTGTGAAAATAGTTTCACAATGCTTTGCAGACATGTCTTTGCGAAAGAAATTTCGTAAAAATCTTTTGTGGTTAACCAATGTAAATTTTGTGACCACTTTAGCTGGAAAAAATGAGAGACGACGAAAAATGTTCTTAGCTGCTTTTTAGCCGCTGATTTTTTTTGGATCATTCTTTAAAATTTCAGCGCTCTTTTTTTGCTGTCTTTTTGTTGACAGCTTTTATGCATTTTTTGCCAAAGAAAAAATGAGCCAAAGAAACTTCTTAAAAAGATCAATTTTTATGTTTTTCAATATTTAGGTTTTTTTGTACTTCATAATAACGATAAACCTAACATTTTTGTTAAAGATAGTTGCGTAAAATATAGAAATCTCTAACACTATTCGCACAACTACCAAAGCAAACATCAAAAATTTAAAAAGTTTGATACAAAATATGAAGTAAAAAAGAGCGATTAATAATAATAAAAATTTAATTTAAAATATTTTTATAGTTTTATCGAATGAATTCTTTGCAAATTTGTTGTAGTTGGTGAACAAAACTTTATTTTATAATTTTTTTTATTGATAATGAGCAAATTTTTAATATTCAAAAAGTAGAAGTGTTTAATATTAATCGCAGCAATGATCTATAACAAAAATCTTTTATTGACTGTCTTGACACTGCAGTAGAAAACATTTTGTTCTTATTTATATTCGCGATTTCGAAATAATTCATTACATATAAAGATAACGAAGTTCGATTGTATAAGCTATTTCAATAAGTTGTAAAAAAAAAATATCAGTTTTTTATTTCGCTATTTCTTCATTCAAAAAACAATTTCGCAACAAGTTATTAGAGAAAAAATTGTGATGCACATGACGATGTTTGCTGATGGTCTGTTTTGAATATTTGGTATTAAAACGAATTTTTCTATTTGAGTTTTCTGGAATAGCTTATTAAAAAATTAATGTTTGGAAAAACCACAATCACTATTTACATCAGTAAAAAAAATAAAAAACGCATTTTTGACCAAATTAAATACATAAATTTGTATGGCACTTAAAGGAATTATTCAACCACATTTTGATTTATTTAAGGTATTTGTTTTACTTTACAGAAATAAATAATAAAATTTTTTTATTTTATTAATAGCAGTTAGAATGACAACATCCTATATTTATCATAAAAATATTGATCTAGTTTCTCGCATCTATGTTTTTATTACTGGCCTGAGCCATTTCGATTTATTTTTTAAAAACAACATTTTTACAATTAATTTACACAAAAAAATGTCATTTTAAAAACTATTCTTCACTAGTATTAAAAACTTAAAAAATATTCAAGCGTTTTATACTTGTCTTAGAAAAAAAATAAAAAAACTGATGCTGATTTTTACCATCTCGTGAAAAACAAATTTCTCAACACCGTGTTTTCTTTATTAATGGTCCTTTTTTACATCACTCTTTCGTTTTTTCTGTAATACTTACATCGCTTTTTATGAAACAGCATTCGACAAGTTGTGTAAAAAAATCTTTTTTTTTCTGCTGTTTTTGATTGAATTTCTTTTGCATAGTTCTTTTCGGACAAACACTTTTGACTATTCGGTTTTGAATGTTTCGTTAAAAGTGTAATCAGCTTTTGTGCTAAATTATTTTTACAGTAAATTTTGGTTGAAACCTTGAAGTACCGGTACAATTTTAGAGCCAAATGAATACAAGTGCTCATTAATAAAAAAACTGAAGAGATAAATCTTGATTTAACCGTAGTAAAAAGCATAAATTTTTGTGATTATGAAAAAATAATCAAAGTAGGAAAACTCTAAAAATAATTTCTTGCAAACATAAGTTTTTTGAAATTTCGAATCGCAGATTCCATATTGATTTGCAGAATGCATTTTATATGGTTACACTGACATTAACGTTATAAATGAGGGTAACAATATTGATTTAAATTACTTGAAAGAATGAATCTCTAAAATGCTGAAGAGGATTACATTTGTTTCTGTCGCTCAAATATTCAAAACAAGATGATTTTTTTTACGAAAAACTAAAGATAACAGCTTCCTTCAAAGACAAATTTCGCAACAACTTATTTTAAAAAACGCGAAGGTGCCGACGTCGAATTTTGTTTTCTTTTTCTATATTTTTAGATTGTGACTCTTTTTGCAAAACGTATGCAAAAGCATCTGCTTTATTGTTTCCTTTTTGAATATTTTCTGAAAAATAGCACCATTTTGTTAAAGTTTCCTTAAACAGGTTGTTACGAATTTTAAATTTTTGCTGATATTTCTGCTTGCAGCAAATTTTTGTCAACGGACAATAATAAAATTTAACAAAAATTTATTGTACAACTAGAATGACATATCAAATAAGCTTTCTTTACTAGGATGACAAACAGATTCTAGATAATTATTTTCTAGTATTAAAAGTGTTTTTCTTAGTTTTTAACATGATGCAAAGCTTTTTTTGAAATTTGATGTGTTCATATATTTTATTTTATTTTAATTAGATTACTTGTTTTCGTATCAGAGCTACAGAAATTAATATTATTATAGCAAAATATTCAAAAAAGATAGTTTAAAAAAATTCTTCCGGAAAATATGTATGACAATAAACATAATATTCCATTCGCTGGCTTTTCGCAATATTTTTTCTCCCATCAAAAATTGATTTCGTCACATCTGTGTTATGAAAATTCTTTTTTTAAAACATCTGCCGCAACAGGTGCTGTGCTGAGGCGCCATTTTCTTTTTTTTATTGTCTGTTCTGTCTACTGATCTTTGGTCAATAAAAAAATTGTGTTTTTGTGTCCAATTTTTGGTGAACAACAGAAGAAAATGGTACCCTCCTTGTCCCTTTCTTTCGACTCGTTTGTTTTTCTTTTTTTTACTGTAGTAAAAAAGTATTTTATTCTCTACCTTTGAATATTTATTAAAAAGCAATAAATTTTTATGATAAATTTTTTCTTAAATAGTTTGTTTATATGTTTTAAGCTCGGAAAACTAGTTTTTCTACTGGAAATTGCACACATCCAGTAATAAAAAAATAAGTATGAAAAATCAGCGATTAATGTGTCACAAAGGCCTCTTCTATATTTTCAATATTCTATGTTATACAAGCTTTTAGTAACTACTTTAAAATGTAAAATTTTGAAAAATATTGCACTGCTTTCAAGATTTTATGTAATCCATATTTCTTCTACAATACAGCACATGAATATTTTAACTGTAAAAGTTACCTATTACAAATATTTATTATTTTTAATTTATTAATGTCCACTTGTATTACGTGTTGTGAATTTATTTAAAAATTAAATTATGATGATATCAACATATGTGTTATTATCCATTTAAAAAAAAACAGTTGTCCCAAAAATGATTTTAGAAAATATTTAAACTGAATAAACTATTTTTTGTGTAAAATGATTGAAAATAATAAAGGATTGTTTTCACTGGTTCCCTATGCATTGAAGATATTTCTTCGAAAATATACATTTCGTAACATTCTTTTTTCGTAAACTAAATTAAATTTTCTGACAACAGAGCAATGTGAAGAAAACGTCACAACAAATGCGCTTCCCAAAAACATTTTGTTTGCCTTTTCTTTCACGATTTCTAAATCAATAGACGAAGATCTTTTCGGTTGTTTCTTTCATTAGACGACATTCATAGTTGGAGGAAGAAGTGACCTAGTCATGTTTCTTTAGAGCACGTTTATCATATTATTTTTCATAAATTTTAAATATTTAAGATCATGTTCTACATTTAAAATATGTAATAAAGTAACTCTTCTTTTTTGTCAAAATTTTTAAAAACATGTTTTAACATTCGAAAGTAAAGTTGTAATTAAAAAATGTAGACCTCAGTAGTTATTAAAAATAATATTGCACTGAGTTTTTGCACTTAATTTGTTTTATTAAAAAATGTGATTCATTGCGAGGTATTTTATGTTATTCCCTTTAAATTAATTCACAAAGTTTATTAAAAATGTGATGAAACAAAAAAACGGCTCTTTTTTCGCAAATAAATTTCGTAACACTTTTCTTGTTTAACCTACCATTTCTGAAAAAGCAGGAGCTGCATGCAGTGTGTAAAAATGGTCTTTTTCGCTGCTCTTCGGTGTTGCTACTTTTGATGAAAAAATGCTTCAACCAGTTTTTGATACCATTTTTGAACATTTTATTAAAATGCTGCTGTTTTTGTGACACCATTTTTGTAAGATAAAAATTCAGAGACTATTTTTTGATTCATTATAAACTTATCAATAAAACAACAGTATTAATTAAAACAGAAGATGATATTTTACGCCGAACAACGGAAGGATTGGTTTTACGACAAAGATAACATTTAATTTTTTAAAAAGTTAAAAAATGTTTGATTTAAGTTTTTTTAAATAAACCCAAAAATGTTACTGTGTACTTAAAAAAATATCAGTTGACTTTTCATAAATTAAATTGATACCACCACTCATAAAATATGAATAGCTTATTTTATAAGTTTTTGATTAGCCACTTTCATTTATGCAATCAAAACCTCCTGGATTCTAAAAGTTAATAAAAACTGTCAGAATAAATAAATAAAGGACTATTTTTCAAGTCAAAAAAAGTTCTGAAATTTCAGCCACCATTCATCTGAACAGTCCCCTTTGCCTGTTGCATTTTGGCATCACATTGCATCTTTTCTCTTCATAAAAATAGTCTAATCACTAAACTGGGTCTTACATATCTAAATAGGTTTACACAAACAAAACATGTCAATTCAAATTAAAAAGGCTGATTCATAAAATTAAACCACATTAATCATAGCGTCTGCTAGTTTACGTTTTGTTTTCGTTTACCAGAAAAATTTTTCATAAAAAATTTTTGCGTAAGCTTCATGAAGTTAAAAAATGTATGCATAAAAATTCTTGGTCGTTTATTGGAAACAAAAGTAAAAAAAAGCAACAAAAAAACAGTTCTTATATTTCCAATCTGGTATTTTCTGTAGAATGAACAACATATTATTTGGATATCATTTTTTCAGGGATCAATGTTTTCAATTACACCTTCCAAAACTTCACCAGAAATAACATTGTCTTGATACAATGCAATGTAATAATATGTTTTAACAGGACGGCAGATTTTGTTCTCACGTTCACTATCGTATTCGAAAGCAAAATTTATTTGAGCATATCGAGTTCCACCTTTTTTGACATGATTATAGGCTGCATCCTCTGCCATTTTCAATAACGATAAATCTATCTAAAATTTATTGAGAAATTTAGTTAAAAAAATCGAAATACTTTTACGACGGTTTTAAAAATTAAATTACCTGCCTTAGAATTTAGTGGAATAAAATTGAAGCAATATCTAGGACCGCCTAATTTTTTTTCAATCACTTGAACTGCTTGATCGATGGTAGAAATACCCTCGGTAAAAAGCCAGTACTTTTTTTCATCTTCAACAAACTATGTACCTTTATCCAGTGAATCAAGATGGACTTCAGCATTCAGATAAACTTTTCTAAATAGATAATCAAATTCAACCCGATATTTATGAAGCACATATTCATCGGCATTATAATCAAAACCAGCATGTGATTTCTGTTCTCGAATTCTTTGAATAATTGGTAATATAGAAGTTGCCATTGTTGTAAGTTTTTTAATGTGCTCTAAAATTTTAACAATTGGTAAAAAAGTAAGTTAATACTAGATAAAATCCAATTTTTTTTCAAACTAAAGGAAAAAAAAATATAATGGTCGATAAATTTTTGGGTAGCAAAGATGGGAACGTCGCACTCACAAGCTACTAGTTGTAATGTAAGTTGCCCTCTTCCTTGTTTTGACGAAGAAATGTGTGTGTCTGTCTTTCCCAACTTTAGTTTCTTTCTTGCTAGTATCTTTACAAAAACATTTATATATTTTTTTTTCTAGAGTGATTTCAGCAATGCGTTTTCATATTTGTTAGATCAATATTCAAAGAGAAATGTGATTTTTTTAAAAAAAATATTACACAATTAAAAAGTAGTTATCGATCTAATTTTTTAAATTTATTAAAATATTTTAATGGTCTGTTTTGTATGTATTTTTGGTCATTTATAGGAAAGTTTTTAATTATTGCACGCTACTAATTCTTATGGGTTTGACTCGTAAACGAAAAAAAAAATTTGATGGTAAATAATTTTGTCAAAAAAGTGTAAGATAAATTTTTTCAACAAAAAAAATCCGATAATAATCATGTTTGCAAAGACAATTCAAAAAGGAAAGAAACATGATCAAACTAGAGTTCACAAACTAAATTATAGAAAAAAATCTGTTACTGATACTTTGCAAAAGCAATTTTACAGTTATATAATTTTTCCAAAAAAAAGTAGGCTCAAATTATAACAACTTTTAAATATTCAAAAAAGTCTTTCGCATTGTATTGATTCATTTGACCATAAAAAAAGATGGACTTACTACTTTTTTCTTTTTTTTTAAATGCATTAAACCTCGACGCCAACGCCGAGTGACGCCGGACATTGTTAATTAGGAGGTTTTCAATTGTGGCAACTACATCGCTGATTATCAAGTCAAAAAATTAAAAATGAAACTTTTAAAATCTTTTTTTTAGAAATTTTCATTATCATCAATAAAAAATTCAAATTAGAAAAAAGCAAGAGATTTTTCTTGCAAAAAATTTAGCAGCAAATGAATGTTTTTTTTGTGAAAAGATAGTTCTTTCTTCAAAAACAGATTTCGTAGTTCTATTTCTGTTAAGCCATTCTTTTTGAAAGAACTGAACTGCAGCAGTCAACATTGTAAAAAAGATGGTCTTTTTTTGCTCTTTAGTGATACTTCTTTTGCGCAAAAATGTTTCAACTAATTTTTAAATGTCTTATTTTGAATATATTTCATAAAATATATGCTGTTCTTGTGATATCGTTTTTGCAAAATGTGTTTTACATAAAATAAAAGTTTGCCAAATTAAGCTTCGCCTCATTTGGTTTACCAAAAAAATGAACAATAATAATAAAATTTGAAAAATGACATTTTACGCCGAAATAAAGAATCAATATCATTTAGTTTATTAAAAAACTAAAAGAAAGTTTGTTTCAACATTTTTTTTGAAAAATACCCTCAAATTGTGTTCTTATGTTTTTCTAGACCAGAAATTGTAAATTTCGAATCCAATAATATGAAATTATAAGAAAAAACAGTGATTATTGTGACTCAAAAAAGATTAATATAATTTATAATGTTTTTGTTAAACAAACTACAACAAACCAATAAAAAAATTTTAAAAGATCTTTCTTCTATGAATATCGTCAACCGCAAAAGTTGCATTGTTCTAACATATTTCTTTCATGTAATACAGGATATTTTCTGTATTATTACAGCTATATACTTTTATGTTTTACAGCCGTTGAAAATTTTAGTGTTCAAAACAAAATTTACTATTTTTAATTAATTATTGATCAATAATGTCACAATCACTGCATTTATTTAAAAATTAAATAATAATGATGCTTTATCCATTTTTTAAGCTTGGGGTTTTTTAGAAATTATTTTTCAAAAAAAAAAAAAAAAAAATGTATTTTTTTCGCAAATCTGTTGTTGTTGGGCAATAAAAACTTTAATTCATAATTCTTATATTGAAAATGAACAATTTTTTAATATTCAAGAAGTAATATTGAATTGCTTAATGTTAGTTGCAGCAACAGACGATCTTCAACAAAAACTTTTTTATTAAATGCCTCCACGCTGCATTAGAAAACATTTTGTTCTTATTCACATTCGCGATTTCGAAATTTTGGGAAACGGAAGAAATTTTTTATATTTTGCATGTCTAGACCCATTTATGCGTTTGAAAAAAAATCAGTTTTTTTTAGCTAGTTCTTCATTCGAAAAACAAAAAAAAACAACAAGTTATTGGAAAACAAATTGTGATGCAAATGTCATCGTGTTTCTGACGATGTGTGTTGCGTGAAGGAGATGTTTGCTGATGGTTTTTTTTGAATATTTGGTATAAAAGTGAATTTTTCTATGTTAGTTTTTCAGAATAGCTTATTAAAAAACTAAAGTTTTTGAATTACCAGAAAAACTACAATCCCAATATACAGTAGTAAAAAGATAAAAAATGAATTTTTGACCAAATCTAATAAATAAATTTTTATGTCACTTTAAGAAATTGTTCAACGACGTTTTAATTTGCTTAAATTACTTGTTTTACTTCACGGAAAAAATAATAAAATTTTTGTATTTTTTAATAGCAACTAGAATGACAACATATACTTTTTATTATAAATATACTGATCTAATTTTTTGCATATATTTTTTTACTACTGGCCTGTACCATTTTGTTTTGAATGTTTCATTACAAATGCAATAAACTTTTGTGTTCATTTAGTTTCAAAGTAATTTTGGTTGAAATCTTGTGGGACCGATACAACTTTAGAGCCAAATGAATACAAGTGCTCATTAATAAAAAAACTGAAGAGATAAATCCTGATTTAGCCGTAGCAAAATGCATATTTGTAATGACGTAAACATCACAAAAACTAAAAAAAAGTACTTCGCCTATTTATATAAATATTCAAATGGAAATTAATGACACAAAGAAATGACAATACTTTTTTTAAAATGGAAATGTTGTTCTGACAAAAATTTCAGCGTCTGTTGGTTGATTAACTGCTTCGTAGTGAATGAGAATCATAAGTGTCTTATAGATTTTGTTTAACTTTTTTCCTTCCATCTGCTTTATGTTGTTTACTAAAAAACAGCACTTTACACAATTCCCTGGTGTGCGTAAAAAGTATCTATATTTTATGCAATAAAAATATGATTTATAAAATATTCAAATTATGATAGGCACTGAGACAAAAAAAGGGAGCAGTCATAAAAAAAATAGGCCAAAATTAATGTTTTCCTGTTTTTATTACATAGCTAATAAGAAACACAATAATAATTATAATAAAATATTGAGTATCACATCGATCAAAGGAAGCATAAGTTTTTATGATTTTAATAGCATGTAATTTATTAAAAAATTAAAAGAAAGTTTATTTCACCTTTTTATAAAAATAATTACTTCTATAACAAATTGTTACTGAAAGCCTTAAAAAAATGAACAGCAGATTTTGTAAATTTTTGGTTAGCCGCTTTCATCTCATCTATGTAATCAAAACCTCATGGATGCTATCAAAATATAATGAAACTGTCTTTCGATTTTATTACATCTGTTGAGCGTTTTGAGAACATAATTATTGTTTAATGCATTTTAAACAAAGAAATAATTTTACACTACCAAAATTATATAATAGTTGTTAATTGTGATTAAATATTTTTTGTCATTGCTGTCTGATAATACAAAAACTTCATTAAAAATGCTTTGGAAATATCACGTGCACGAAAAATTGTAAATAAGCTTTTTTAAAAGCATATGTATTTTGGCGCAAAATGTTTTTATCCACAATCAATGTATGTATTAAACAAATTTTAAATATTCTTAAAAATACTTTTAACATAGCTTGTGTAAGAAAAATTTTTACATCGACATTTTTTTTAAGAGCCGCAACAAAAAATGGTTTAGCAAATGTTTCTTGTTTCTTTGTTTATTTACAATTTCGAAATCAGCTGTTTTTTTTTTTTCAAAAGAGGCATTGCTTGTAGCAGACGCGATTGCATTGAAAGACAAACTAGTGCTTTCTTTGGTCGTTTATTTATTTGCCATTTTATGCGTCAAAATAACCCAGCACATTGTGGCTTTTCTATTATATTTTTAAAATATTTTAAATATGAACTTGCCTAATCTTTTAAAACAAAACAATATCTCACTTTTTATTCAAAAACTTAATCTTAAAAACAACAACGTGGAGTTTACTGTAATTCCAATAATAAAGATTTAAAGGAATTACTGTATCAACCTCTAACTAAGTTAAATCTGTAATTATGTTGTTGTATGCTCTCATATAACTGAATTTCTTCTTTTCCAACACATCGTTGTGATAAAGGCATTGTCATGAAATTTTTCTAATTCTAATAAAAAAAACAGGAAAACAATTATTGTAATATACAGGTCAATATTTTCATAAAAAACACAAAAACAATTAAAAATTTTTTTCAATGTTTTACACTAAAAATGTATTTTTTCAAATGGCTGCCATTTTGTCATTTTTGAAGCTAGAGAGTTAATTATTTGAAAATTGTGTGCAAGAGAATCTAGATTTTCATATAATATGTTAATTTTAAGCTGGTTCGAGGTCAAATTTGAATTTGGCGCCATTTGGCGCCATTTGTCGTTGTGTTCCCAAATGCCAAAATTTTATATGCAAAAAATGCTTCCGTCAACGGTGACCCTTCCTACCAAATATGAGCTCCCAGAAGTCAATGGGAGCGATTTGCCATCAGAAACCAAGTGACCTATATAAATGGACCACCCTGTAAATATTCTTCTTAAGTTTTAAAAATCGTAATTAAATCACTTTTTTTCCCTTAAATTGTTATATGTTTTGTAGTATCACCTATGGGTTGTTTTCCAAAACTTCAGTAGATATTAAAAATTGTATTGCATTGATTTTTAGGAGTTAATTTACTCTGAGACAAAATGTGATTCATTGGGAGGTTTTTTTTGTACATAATGGTCCTTTGAAATTAATGCAAAAAGTATATTAAAAATGTGATGAAAATAATAAACATTTTTTGAAAAAAAGATTTATTTGTCGGGTCAGATATTCAAAACAATGCTTTTTAAAATATCTCTGTGTATTGAAATATTCATTAACAACAATTATTTAAGAAAAATTCAAAGCAAAAACTTTTTAAAAGAGAAAGAAAGAAGAGAAAAAAATTCAGTGAGTGTTCTTCCTTTTGAAATATTGAAAAAAAAGGTTCTTTCTTCAAAGACAAATTTCGTAACAATTTTTTGTTCAACTAACTCTTTTCGAAAAAGCTGCAGCTCTGAGCATTTTTTACGATGGTCGTTTTCGCTGCTATTCATTGATTTTTTGGAGAAATATGTTTCAAGCAATTTTTAAAATCTTCTTTTTGAATATTTTACTAAAAGCATCTAATGTTTTTGTGATACCATTTTTGCACTAAATTTTTACATAAACTCAAATTTTTTGCAAAAATTTTTTTGCTTAAAAAGAATTGCTAAAAGAACAATAATAATTAAATTAGAAGATTACATTTTACGCCGAACAAAGAAAACATTGGTTTTACGACAGCAACAACATTTTATTTATTAAAAAGTTAAAAGAATGTTTGTTTCAAGATTTTTTAAATAACTACCTCAAAATTGTTACTAAAACTCTTAAAAATATTTTCATTTAATACACTTTTAATATTTCAAAAAATTTGTGGGCCTAACATTGCTTGTGTTAAAAAAATGTTTACATTGACAGATTTTTTAAAATTGCAGCAAAAATAGTTTAATGAATCTTTCTTTCTATTTTTCTTTTATGATTTCAAAATAAGCAGTTTCGCAAAAATGTTTTAAGCAAAGCGTTAAAAAAACAAATGTTTTTCATTTCAAAAAATAGATGGCTTATAACAAACCCGATTGCTTTGAAAGACACTCAGATACTTTCTTTGGTTGTTGATTTATTTGTCATTTAATAGGTCAAAACAACCAGGCACATTGTCGCTTTTTTGTTTCGTTTGTTTTTTGAATAATTTAAATAAATCTGAACTCGGTGATTAGTCTTTAAAAAAAGATATATCGATTTATATTCAAAAACTTTATCTTTGAATATGAATATAAATTTGCTTGATGAAGCAGCAAATGGTGTTGAACAATTTACAATTAAAGCTGATCAATTCACTGCATGGCGGGGTTTTATTCTTTGTGATCATCCTGAAAAAGTATCTCGTCGAATTGGAATTGAAATTGAGAATATTCTTAAGAAATACTTATGTATATGTATTGATTAATTGTAAATGTATGTGATGTATATGTATGAAATAGTAATCTCACAAATAAAAGTACCACATCTTCCAACAATAAAAAAATTTTAATGTAATAATTTTAAAAAAATATAAAAAAAAACCAATTCTTTATGCAGAAAAAAAACAGTTTTTATATCTTGCGACGCTGCTTTTTCCAAAAAAATTTAGAGCATCTTTTTTCTTGTCTAGTTGCCCCTTTTTTACACTTGCGATGAAACAATCAAGCATCTTGAAAATGCTACTGCAGCTTTTCGTTGATAAATTTTATTTAAAAAATCATTCATTAGTGCGTAATTTTTGAATATTTTTTTAAAAATATTTGTTATAATTCTAGAAAAAATTTTTAACCTACAGTTCTCATGAATTTGAATTCACTTGTTTTAGTACACAAGAAGAGGTGACAGCAATAATAATAATAAATGGAATTAGTATTTTTTGTCATTTCAAGTTATTTTACAGAAACTAAGCTATCGTGAAAACATGAAAGTTTCACACGTTTTTTTAAAAGAAGGAAACAAAAATTGCGAAACTATTTTACATTAAAGATTATTTTTACTTTTTTTTGATGAAAATTTTGATAGAGTTAGCTAGCTGACTGCCTTATTGCTGCTTTGAAGCAGACAAATATGTTTACGCAAATCGCAAACACATTTCATTTCTTTTGCACTAAAAAAATCGCTTGCAGTGTCTTTATTGCAGTAGATATCTTTTCCTGTTTTTTTTTAATATTTAAGCTTTAAACATTTATCTATTGATCATATTACAATTTTAAATTCAAATGTTCCATGTTTTGTGTGAGTGTTTTTTTTTTGAAGAACAACTACCAACAATCTGGAAATGAGGAAAACAGTAAAAATTTAAAATATAATTCTCTATCATTGGACAAGATATTTTTTAAAGAAAAAATTGTGTAAAGTTTTGAGAGCATAAACATTGTCATTAAAACATAAAGTCGTTCACAAAAAATGAGTAATTCAATAATTTTATTTAAAAATGCATCAACACATCGAGGTTTTGAGGGTGCTAAACATTTATAACAAGATTTCTTTTTCTTGAGAAATGATAAAGAAAATTGAATAAATATTAAATATTCAAAAGATTTTTACAAAAACAATGCATAAATACGTTTGCCGAAGTTTTCATTCCTTTTTTGACGCAAAAAAAAATAATTGACTGAATAAACAAGTTTTCGAAAAAAATGATCTCTGCAAAATAAAAAAGCAAAAAAGCAGGTCAAAAAAGATTTTTTTCTCAGAGTGTTTTCTTTTTTAAAACACACTTTTTTTAGACGTCGAATTTTTATTAATAACAAACTTTTACATGTACATATTGGTTGTAGAATGTGGTTCAAAATTTTTGTGGATGCTATCTAATGATGCAAAATTTAATTAAAAATGCTTTTACAACATCAGGTGTCAGAAAAGTTTTAAAAAAGTATTTCCATGTTATTTCTGATGGACCATGTTTGTATTCATAAAAAATATTTTTCATAATGTATTACATAAAGTTTAAATATATCAAAAAAAATCAAGCTGCATGTTAACATCGACAGATTTTTTAAAATGCAGCAAAAATGGTTTAGTAAATGTTTCTTGCTTCTATTTTTCTTTTATTATTCCGAAACAAGCAGTCTCGCAAAAATCTGTAAAGCAAGACGTAGAAAAAACAGATGTTTTGTATTTCAAAAGAAGCTATAGCAAACCCGATTGCACTGAAAGACCTACAAAAACTTTCTTTGGTTGTTGATTTATTTGCCATTTTATGCGTCAAAATAACCCAACACATTGTCGCTTTTCTATTTCGTTTGTTTTTTGAATAATTTAAAAAAAATAAGAACTCATTGCCTAATTTTTAAAAACAAAAAAATGTCAATTTATAATCGAAAGACTTAATCTTGAAAACAACATCGTGGAGTTCTCCACAATTCCAATAATAATAAAAAAAATTTGCATCAGCGTCAAACAAAAAATAAGTAGTTGTATTCTAGTATGCTTGCTTCCATATAACTAATTTTTTTTCTAATAATAACTAGAGACGTGCACAAGCATTTTTAGAGTTTTCGTTTTTCTTTGATAACACCTGGACCGCTCACTTTCGCGCACTTAATTTTTATTTTATCAGAATCAGAAAAAAATTCTCCATCTGATAGGCACAATTTCGAAGTGGGGATCGGAGGAAATTTGACTGAAAAAATTACGGTATTTTTATTTCTTATTTATCAAATATCTTTTTTATCACAAAAGCAATTATTATTTTCTTTGTCAATTCTTACTATTTTAAAAATTCTCCATCAAATGGTATCAAAATTATAGTTTTTACGAAACTTTGAAAAAACGGTGCACATCTCTAATAATAACGTTGAGAAATACATTTTTGTAATAAAGGCAATGTCGCTGAGGCCCTTGTTTTCAATTTTTGACCCCCAGGCATGACTGTTCAACAAAATGAATAATAAATAATAATTTCTTTTTATGAAGAAAAAACAACAACCTTTAATGAAGAAAAAAGGATACTATTTCTCAAACAAATCTTGTTTTGTTAGACTTAAAGTTTTTTATTAATTATAAATGACCAGAAATTGTAGTATGTTGTTGTCAAAAACGTTTTTTTTCAAAGTGATTAGCTTTTATGTCAAGCATTTTTTAACGATTCATATTTTAAAAAATTATATTAATAAATATTAAACATTCAAAAAAATATTACTGCTTGCAGAGCAGTCAAAAAAAACGCAATTGTTACTGCTTTTTTCAACCTTTTTAATACAAGTTCTGCCCCGCCTAGTAGACATAAAATTGAAATGAAACTAAAAAAAAAAAAACAAGGGTGTTTCATTTTTCTCACTGCTAGACATTTTTTCATGAAAAACATCCTATTTTTTTGAACCTTTAAAATTTCTTTAATTATTTTTGATTTAAAGTTGTCAAAAAAAATTTGTTAAATTAACATATACAACAGAACTAAATTCATCAGCCGTTAAAAATGTAAAATGGTGCACATCATTTGTGGTTAAAACCTTGAAGGAAAATGTAAAATGTTGTAACTCATTTTTTTGGCTAAGAAATTTATTTATTTAAAAACATTTTGCTTCGGTGAAATTAGAATTAACATTATATCAGCAAAAGACAGTGCACAAATATGTCTTCCGATTACTCTGTTTATTTTTTGCTGCATACCAAAAAGTAATCAATGTTTGTCGGAATTCAAGCATAAAGAAAAATGTTGCACAAATCACTTTCAACAAGTTAAATTTCGAGTTCTGATAGACATTTTTGCTGAAAAAAGCACAAGATAATAACTAGTTTTTATTTTTTATTTTATTTATTAATGATATTCTTTCGGCCAGTTGCAGCTAACAATCTAATTACAAAATTTGTTAGACTTTTGTATGTTGAAATTATTCATCAGTAGTGAAAGATTATCTATGAAATATTCAAAATGTTCTTCAGGCAGAAAAAAGACTGTGCTAAAAATGATTCGGTTTTTGATATTTTGCGAAGCTGTTTTTTCTCAAAAAAGATTTCATAGCATCTTTATCTTGTCTAATTTTCCCCATTTTACACTTTCGATGAAACAAGCAGTAGCTTATGTTAAAAATGTTATTGCAGCTTTTTGATAGTGTATTTTATTTAAAAATGCGTTCATTAATGCGTAATTTTTGAATATTTCTTTAAGAAAAATTTTTTATAGTTTTAGAAAAGTTTTTTTAATTTACAGTGTTCATGCTTATCACTTAATTCACTTGAATCAATACACATTCCACGACGACAACAATAATAATATAAAGTGGAATTAAGATAATTCTTGTCATTTCAAATTAATTTATAGTTACAAAGCTATCGTAAAAACATTGAAGTTTTGTCCGTTTTTTAAAGAAAGAAAAAAAATTGCGAAATCATTTTACACTTTTTTAGATGAACATTTCGATAGATTTGACTAGCCGATCGGTTTATTGCTGCTATGAAGCAAACACACATGTTTGCGCAAAATTGCGAAACAATTTTTAGTTTTGCATCAAAAAATCACATAGCAATGTCTTTTTTAGAAGTAGATATCTTTTCCTATCTTTTAATATTTAAACTCTAAACAATCTATTGAACATACTATAGATTATAAAAAAGACGTTATATCGATTGTTAAATCCTCTTTTTTGAAGAACAACTGACAAAAAGAAAAAGATTGCTCAAACAGTAAAGAAAAAAAGAAGTAAAGTTTTGTAAAATACACAAAGTCGTTGAAAAAAAACGAAAGGTAGAATGATGCAATAACCTGGATGAGTATTAATAATGTGATAATACTCATCCAGGTTTATAGTGTGGAAACCATTTATAACAAGATTTTATTATGAAGAATTTTAAAAAAGAAAGAAAAAATATTAAATATTCAAAAAGTTGTTACCAAAATAGTCCATAAACAGGCTAGTTTTGTTTTCAATTTTGTCAAAGTTTACATTTCATTTTTGACGCACAAACATTCAATGACTGAATAAATAAATTTTAAAAAAAGATGGTCTTCGCAAAATAAAAAAAAGCAAAAAAGACGAAACATTATTTTTTCTCAAAATGTTTTTTTGTAAAAAAGTGCAGGTTTGTTTTTCAGACGTTGGAGGGCTTTTTTTCGACATTAAATATTTAATAAATTTTTATTAAAAAAAATATTTATATGCTATATGATTTAGTAAGCACATGCATGTGTGCTCCATAAGCTTAAATAATCTAATCTTGTGTTTCCCAATGCATCGGTAAAAAAAAATGCAATTATTACCTTATCGTTCTACAATCTTTTTTTTGTTTCAACATTTTAAATCAATACTGATAAAAAGCAGTGATTTCTTTGTGCCTTGTGCATCACCAGCAGTGACAAAGATAATCTCATTATACCAGAGAATCATTCTTAAAGGAAAGAGAGAACGACGATGACTTCAGTTATAGGAAATCCAAATATGACAGACAAATAAATCTGAAATACGTGAGCTTTAATTTTATTCATATATGAGTTTTTCGCCTGAAGAATATTTCTCTCTCTTTATTATACGTTATTGACAAATTGTGAATTCTCTAGCGACAGCCAGAAAAAGTAAATTATATCAAAAATAATAATTTTATTATATGTGACTTAAAAACAAATTTGCATTTTTGCTCGTAATTCATTTTTAAGCATTCGTGGTGATTTTTTTGCAAATGTATTAAAAAAATGTCGTAATATGCAATATATGTTAGATTAAAACTTTTTCAGCATTTTATTTTAGTTCAATCAAAGGTCATAAAATGAATTCACCAATTTTTCTACCTAAGATTCTACTCCAATTATACGAAGCTTTTGTTTCCCAGGATTCTGAGTTATTCGATGTTGTTTTTGAAATTGATGGAAAAGTAAGTAATATTTCTTCATTACAGAATTTTTAACTCATTAGGTAATTTAGAAATTACATGCTAATAAATTTTGGTTATCATTAGCCTCATCGACATTCAAGTCAATGCTTTCAAAAAGATGGAACAAGCAGAATGATGAACCAATTAAAATTGAAACTTACAAATATGAAGATTTTAAAGAATTTTTAACATTCATCTATTCTGGCAAATGTAATGTTACTGATGACAACATTTGGAATATCGTAGATATGGCGGAATTCTACCAAGTTGATGATCTCAAAATACTGTGTGATCAATATTTATTAAAAACAAACATTGATTTTAATAATGTTTTTCAATTAATGGAACTTTCAACTAGATATTCAGTGACTGCAACAAAACAACGAATATTAGCATTTATTACTCAAAATTTTGAAAAGTTCTGTCAATCCACAGCATTTTTGAAAGCTGATAATTCAGTTATTGAAGAAATAATTTCTTTCAAATCACATCAAAATGAACCAGAAAAACTTTTTCAAGCTGTATGACTTTTTAAAAAAACTTCGCATTGTGTAGGCCTTAACACTTTGCTGATCCCTAATGCGATAACCATGAGTCAACTTTAGAAAACATCCTAAGGAGGGGCTCACTTTTAAGCTGGGTGCCACCCATGGAATTTGTGTTAACCTCGGATTTACCGAGCATCCAGCCATCCATGTTTTTTAGTGGTAGCACCGCCTGGACTCGAGCATCCAATTTAGGGGTAGATTCCGCCGGGATTCGAACTTGGGATCACCAGATCAAATATCCAATGCGCTAACCACTCGACTACATGAGCTTGCTTGTTATTTTTTTATGAATAATGACCAAGCGAGCAATCAGAAAAATCTATGAATAATATAATCAAATTATTATATATCTATCTTTCAGATTTATAAATGGGCTGAACATCAAGCTACTAAACCCCAAAAAGAATCAACTAGAGAAAATCCCAATAAAGAAAATGCAATTAAAACTGAAATAGCTCCATTCTTACCGCATATTCAATTTAAGAAAATGAATTTAGAATTCTTAAAAAGCTATGTTGGTCAGTAATCACTGTTTAATAAAAAAAGCTTAACTTAAATAAATTTCAGTTAAAAAGTCTTTTCTCTTTTCTGATGATGAACTAAAAGATATTTTGAAAAATGCTGTTCCAGAAATAAAAGGTAAGATCGCTTTTCTTATTGTCATTGTTACATTATACTCTTATAGTAAAAGTTACAAATTTATATGGACAATCTATCTCTGGAATACTTAAACGTGATTCTGTTACTGTTGAATTTATTAAAACATTAAAAAATCAATTATCTGATAATACATGTGCTACTGTAATTTGGTGGAAAGCTCCTCGGGAGAATCCTTTAATATCATGTCCCACTCGAGATCTTCCATCAACACCATGTCAACTAAAAAAGAGAAATGGTGTTGATTTTTATCTGGTTTACTTTCCTGATGGTGATGTAGGTGTCAGAAACTCCAAATTTGTTAGTGACAACTGCTATCTTCTTGCAGAAATGTATGCTGAAACTGGTGAATTTAAAATGTCACCAGAATGCAAAATTGAAATTGAATAATCTTTTTTTGTACTTGGTGTTTTTATATCGGGGATAAATTTTTATTATTGTGAAAACAAAAACAAGTGTTTTTTCCTCGACAGCTTTACTTTTTTAGAAAATTTTTGTGCAGACATTATTTTCCCGTCAACATTGTCGACATTTATACTTTGTGTTTTTACATCTAAAATTAAAAACAACATTTCTGACAATGCTTTTTCTCATGAATTTTATGCTATATGGTTTTTGCGTGATGCCATTGTCTATGATAAATCAATTAATTGTTTTTAGGAAATATACTCATCTCTCTCTAAATATGAGTGTGGATGAACAAGTGCAGTAACACCTTAAATGAAATCACAAACTGACTCAGTGTTCAGTCGACCAAAAAAAAATTTGTGTGCGTCTGCGGCATTTCTCATCGCAAAAAAATATTGACAAATTTCTTAGGTTGTGGTGTCTGCTATTATTTTTCCTTATTGCGTTGTTCTTGACAGTTGACAAACCTTTTTAAACGTTTTACAGAAAAAAATGGATTCTAAATTTCTTCTTGAAATTCAGTATCAAATGTATGAAGCTTTTGTATCACAAGATTCTGATTTGCTTGATGTTGTTTTTGAAATTGAAGGAAAAGTGAGTAAAACAAGCTGTTAAACGTTTCTTCCATTTTTATTCAACTTTTTTCACGTTTGTCCATTTTCTCATATTCTTATTTAAACGGCTTTAATACACTTGTGTTATTGTAAAGGTGAGATTTTTCAAAAATGAATTTCACCATATGAGATTTTTGACCAAAAATAAGCCAAAATGGATAATCATGAAAAAAGATAGATACCAATGAAAGAAAGTTCAACCTCCTTTTACCTTTCTCACAAATGAAACATTTTAGAAGCTTTATGCTGATAAACTCCGTCTATCATTAATTTCGTCAACTTTTAAATCAATGCTTTCTGAACAATGGAATCCCAAAAATGAAGCAATAGCTATAACATGCTGCAGTTTTGATAATTTTAAAGAATTTCTAATGTTCATTTATACTGGTACATGCAATCTTAACCGCCAAAATATCTTTGCCATGCTTGATTTAGCAGAATTTCATCAAATTAAACAGCTTAAGAAGCTTTGTGATGAATTCTTTGCTAAAATGAGCATTGCAGTGGAAGATACTATCCATCTTCTTGAAACTTCTAATAAATATTCGTTGAGTCATCTTAAAGATGCGTTAAATGATTTTATTTACAATAACTTTAATGATTTTATCAGCCGTAATGCCCTTTTAACTGCTGATAAATCAGTTATTGAAGAGTTGCTATTGTTAAAGTTAAATCTGACAAAATCAGATAAGATTTTTCCAAAAGTATGTTTGCGTTTACCTCCATTTGTAGTTCATAGTCACCTTTTTAGGTCTATAAATGGATTGAACATGAAGTCAACAAAAAACAACAAGAATTAAATAACAATGAAAATTTTAATAAGAATGACGCAGTCAGAGCTGAGCTAACTTCATTCGCAAAATTCATTCCATTCAAAAAAGATAAATTAGATTTTTTGAATAATTATAAAAGTATGTTTATGTTACGGTTAAATTTTTGTAAAGATCTTTAAGCTCAAAAAATGCTTATGCATTTTATATAATCTTTTTGAAAGTGTAAGCCGATAAAAGTCAAAAATAAAAATTTGCCGTTAAAAAGTTACTTGTGTCACTCCTTATTAATAATTTTACTTACTTTTTAGATGCAAAGAATTTACATTTTTCTGATAATGAATTAAATGAAATCTTGGAGAATGCTAAAACAGATCCATTAATTAAAGGTTGGCCAAAGATTCATCTTTTTTTTGGCATAATTTGCAACCCTTCTGTAAAACTTCGTTTTCATTGACAAACGTTTTTAGTTAAAGTTACAAATAACAAAAAGCAAACACTTGTTGGTACACTCCCGTATGATTCAAGTGCAATAAAAGTTATTGAATCGTTAAAATATCATCCATCTCGTGGTGAATCATTGATATTTTGGAACACTGACTGCAAAATTCCTTCCATTCCAAGTCCTATAAAACGCTCTTTTTCTCAAAATCGAGTACCCTTGTTCAACTCGATTTTTTTAAAATGATCGTATTGACTTGAAACTTTCAGGAATATGTTATATGGACCCAAAAACATCAAAAAAATTGGTTTCAAGTTGCTACCGTATCCCGGACCCGAGATACCGTAACCCAGTTACCGTATACTGGGAAAAATCGAAAATGTCGGATACCCCAAATTTTTATTATCGGAATCGATTAAGGGACTCGAAATGAGTCTAAAATTGAAATTTCAGCATTTTTGGATATCTACAACTGAAATGGGATCAACTTTAAATTTCAAAAAATTTTCATGTACAGTAAAAAAATTTATTTTTCAATTGGGCCCCTCATAGGAATATCCTTAAAAGATGCACAATTATATGAGGTTTAATTTGGTATATGGCTCATTTTATCAAAACCGGGGGAACACGGTTTTTCCTGCGAAATACTGCTAAAAACAACATCTCCAGCATCATGTCGCAGGTATAACTCACCTTATATGCAAGATATTGACCTAATTTGTTTTTTATAATGAAATACTATGTTATTAGAGCATGCTGGGTGACTTTGGACATTTTTGGATATCAGCGGGCGATATGGCGTCCACATGAAATCTAAAAAATTAGCAACATGGATATGAAAGGAAAAGTGCCTAAAAATGTCAATTTTTCTTAAAGAATTAATGTAAATATGCTTTAATAATGTTGAGCACATGCAAAAATGCCAAAATAATGCATTCAATATTAAATATGGGTCATTATTAAGTTTTGGGGATCCACTGATTATTAGCTATTTTTAGGTTATTTTCAGTGCATTACCAAAGGATCAAAAATGAAAGATATCAACGTTTTGTAACATTTGGGATAACATAATGCATGTCTAAAATTATTGGGGTCAATTTTAAGCCACTGCTTAAACAAAGGTTGCTGAGCATATTTAAAAAAACTTGAGCAAATTAACAACAATTGTTGCATACAAACTTTAGGTCAGAAGCTTCAAAAATCGCGCTTTTTATTGCTTCTAGTATTATTTGTTTTTGCTTCTGGTTAGTTGTTTTATTAAAGAACAAAATTAAAACAATAAATAATATTAAAATAAAATTTTTAAAGTTTTTGCTTATTATAGTATCTTCCTCTGCAACGTCAAAAACAATGCAAGCTTTCCAAGCCGCAACAAAAATGCATGCTGCGTGCATTTTTTCAATGAAAAAAAAATTAAGAAAAAAATACGATTTAGAATCTCGTATTTCTTGAAGTCATCGTTATTCTTTTTTCTCATTTTTTTTATTATAAATTACAAGCATCAATAATAATCATGCTGGAAATGCGAAGGCAGTTGAAAGACGGCGAAATAGAAACAATGGGAGAGAAATGGCTATTTCAAATCTTCATCTTCCAACTCGTCGTGTTGTTGCTCAAGTTACCGCTGCTTCATCTGATGCATTACGAACTGAAGGAACAGAAAATTTATCACGATTAATTCGTAATGCACGTCAACGTGCTCGTGAACAGCTGATTTTGAAATTGCTGATCAATATAAAACAATTGTTTTTTTTACCATTGTTTTTTTATCCGGTTGTTTTTTTCTCCGGTTGTCTTTTTTACCATTGTTTTTTGTTTTTGTCTTTTTTACCGTTGTTTTTTTTACCATTGTTTTTTTCTCCTAGTGCCTCAAAAATGCGACATTTTGATATTAAGATTGTGTGATAATACGTTCAGCAAGTAGATTTTTTTAAATAAGCTATAATTATTTGCACATCCCTACAGTTGGCTGGGGAATTGTTAATAACAGTATTCATGGCTTGAAATTGACACTAATAATTTTAGACATGCATTATGTTATCCCAAATGTTACAAAACGTTGATATCTTTCATTTTTGATCCTTTGGTAATGCACTGAAAATAACCTAAAAATAGCTAATAATCAGTGGATCCCCAAAACTTAATAATGACCCATATTTAATATTGAATGCATTATTTTGGCATTTTTGCATGTGCTCAACATTATTAAAGCATATTTACATTAATTCTTTAAGAAAAATTGACATTTTTAGGCACTTTTCCTTTCATATCCATGTTGCTAATTTTTTAGATTTCATGTGGACGCCATATCGCCCGCTGATATCCAAAAATGTCCAAAGTCACCCAGCATGCTCTAATAACATAGTATTTCATTATAAAAAACAAATTAGGTCAATATCTTGCATATAAGGTGAGTTATACCTGCGACATGATGCTGGAGATGTTGTTTTTAGCAGTATTTCGCAGGAAAAACCGTGTTCCCCCGGTTTTGATAAAATGAGCCATATACCAAATTAAACCTCATATAATTGTGCATCTTTTAAGGATATTCCTATGAGGGGCCCAATTGAAAAATAAATTTTTTTACTGTACATGAAAATTTTTTGAAATTTAAAGTTGATCCCATTTCAGTTGTAGATATCCAAAAATGCTGAAATTTCAATTTTAGACTCATTTCGAGTCCCTTAATCGATTCCGATAATAAAAATTTGGGGTATCCGACATTTTCGATTTTTCCCAGTATACGGTAACTGGGTTACGGTATCTCGGGTCCGGGATACGGTAGCAACTTGAAACCAATTTTTTTGATGTTTTTGGGTCCATATAACATATTCCTGAAAGTTTCAAGTCAATACGATCATTTTAAAAAAATCGAGTTGAACAAAGCTTTGATTTTTGCTCGATTTTGAGAAAAAATGCGTTATAAAGTGTAAAAATGGCGTTGAGTGGTATTTAATGTATTTCAGCAATGGAAATATTGGTATAAACAATCGTGTGAATCCTTTATTGAGTAAAGGAATTTATTTACTTGCTGAAATGATCGCTGGAGATTTAGGATTTGTTATTACATCAAATTGTAAAATTGAAATTATTGAATGAATTGTATATCTTTTTTTGATTTTGTTGTTGTATGATAAACATTTGTAAAAAAGCATTTTTGTGTTACACCATGAACTCCAATAAATGCATCATCTTATATACCAATTTTAACGGATTTTTCATGAAAAACCTAAAATCCTTGAAAATAATGCTAATAAACCATTTCTACTTAAAGTGCACAATTACATTTGCTTTTTTCGATTGCTTTTAAACTTTTTAAAAAATAATTAGACAACTTCCAAAAAAATAGTTGATACTTTCCGCACATAACAAAGGGTACAATATGCCTCACAAAAATTATTCACTAAACAACTCACTCATTATTTTTTCTAACAATCAATACAAATGTCTTGTATGACCATAGACATATCATTTGGGTTGAAAAAAAATATCCATTAATGGCCCTTTTGTTGCAGTAGGAGTGACAAATATTTTCACTAAATATTCTTAGTTTTTATGTGTGTGTGCTATTTCTTTCTGCAGTAAAAAATTAGCTTTTTTGGGATTTCAGATTTCCGTATTTTTTGCCGAAATACCATTTTACTGAAAGTCTAACTATCAAACAGTTCAGATAATAACTGACGGTTATCAAAAATGGTGATAGTGACAGCTTCAAGGATGCCTTCACAAATTGCATTTTTTAAAGCTTCAAATTTTATCAAAAAAGATATGCTAGGAAAAATGATTTTTCAGCAAAACACCACAGAATCCGGTTTTATCCCGTGTTATATCGTTTAGATTATAATTATAATAAGATAGACAAAAACAATATACTTTGTTTCAGTTGCACAATTGTTTAAAACAATAATCAATTTTAAAATATGGATGCCAAGATTGATATACTTGACGAAATCCATCAACATATCAACGATGCTTTTGCTTCCCAAGATCCAGAGCTGTTTGATGTGGTTTTTGAAATTGAAGGAAAAGTAAGCTTTTGTTGTCTGCAATAATTTTTTGTGTTGCATTTCTTTCATTTTAAGAAGCTATATGCTGATAAGCTTCGGTTATCAGTTATTTCATCAACCTTTAAATCAATGCTTTCTAACCATTGGCATCGTAATAAGAATGAAGCAATTCAAATTAAAACATGTAGTTTTGAAGATTTTAAATATTTTCTTACTTATATTTATTCTGGTAAATGTAATATTAATCGTGGAAATCTCTTTGCTATGCTTGATTTAGCAGAATTTTATCAAATTAAACAACTAAAGGAACTTTGTGATGAACATTTGGCTAAAACAAAAGTTTCTTGGGAGAATGTTTTTCAGCTAATGGAAACTTCAAATAAATATTCTTTAGTTCATGTTAAAAGCCCTTTGAATGACTTTATTTATCAACATTTTAATGACCTTATTAAGATGGAAGATAAAATTTTGAATGCTGAAAAAGCAGTTATTGAAGAATTGCTTTCACTGAAATTAAATCTTTTGAAAGAAAAAGAAATTTTTCCAATGGTATGCTTTACTTCACTTCCATTTATGGTGAATACTTTTTTTAGGTCTATAAATGGGTTGAGAATTATGCTAAGAAAAAGCAAGAAGAATTAAATGATGAAAACTATAATTTGAATGATGCAATTAAAGCTGAATTAATTTCATTCGCAAAATATGCACCATTTAAAAAAACGAAACTGGATTTTTTAAATAATTATGCTGGTAAGATTTATAAGCAATATTGTGCTTGATTGTACTAATAGTTTTAGGTTCAAAAGATATAAAGTTCTCTAATATGGAAAAAAACAATGTTCTGGTCGATGCTAAAACGGAACCTCTTGTCAAAGGTAAGCCACAAATGCAATTTACTTTTTTTATTGCGGGTTATCAGGAGTCAAAAAAACTTTTATTTCGTCTAACAACTTTTAATTTACAGTCAAAGTTACTAATTCTATTGGACAATCAATTCATGGTACTCTCTCATATGACACAAACATTGATGCTATAAAAGTTATGAAATCATTAAAAAATCGTCCATCTGAAAATAAAGGCAATTCATTTATTTTATGGAATACAAACTGCAAAATTCCTTCTACTCCAAATCCATTAAAACGCAAGATTTACATTGAATGGTATCTAATATTATTTCAAAATGGATATATTGGTGTCAGAGATTCATCTGAAATCCATGGAAGTAATTATTTACTTGCTGCTATGACCCCTGACGATTCTGGATTTAAAATTACAACAAAATGTAAAATTGAAATTATTGAATGAACTTTTTTTTATGGTGTTTTATCGTCACTGTTGGTGAACAAATAAAATTTATTACATACGATTTGCAATTTGTTGAATTTTTAGGGACAGCTTTTTTTAAGAAATATTTTATATTTTTGCACTAAAAAGCACAAAATAGCTGAAATCTTTTTTTGCTTTATCAAGGTGAAAAAAAAATAAAATTTTCATTTCCTCTCACACTTTTTTTTAAAACCTGTGTTTCTTTTTCATCTTTTGTTAAATATCTTCATTTAATCAACTACAATGCTATAGTGTAAGTATTTTAAAGAAAACAAATGAATTTTAACGGTCTGTTAATTTTATTTTTTCTTTTGAAAAATTGTTGCGGGAAATATACAACTAAAAGCTGGAATCTTGCAATATTTCATCACTTCCTGAAATGATCCTTAAACAAAAGCTAAAGCTTTATCTTGCTGATAATCCTATTAATGTCAAAGGCGTTTTTACTGTAAATGTTTTGCAATAAACGATAAAACTGTTTTTACTTTATGATCAATTATTGTACTTTTAAAGATGTTTTTATTTCGTTTTTTTGAATAAATGTCTTTGTCTAATGATTCTAAATCACAAAGACAATTTTCGCACTTTTTCATCGTTAAAAAAATGACATAACTTTATGTGCATTAACAATACCTACAAAATGCCCTTTTTTAAACTTTTTTTTTTCTGTGTTCCTTTTTTTGCTTATGCAGCAATTGCAGCAGCAGCACTCGTCTTCATTCTTCCTGCGCTGGTTTGGCTTTCATTTTTTTGCTTTCTCTCTTTTCTTCTTCCATTGAATTTTTTTTACAAAGAGTGAGACATTTTTTGCTTCAATTGATTGCACTTTTTTTTCCTTTACCAGCCTGGTTTGCCAAGCATGCTTTGCTTTTGCAATTTTTGCTGCTGCTGCTGGTATAGATTGATGATGGAGAAGAAAGAAAAAGTGTTTATGTATCATCATCACCTTTTTTTTATTGTACATCTTTCTTTTTGCTGACCACAAATGATTGTTGATTGTTGCGTTTAGTATAACAAAATGTGAAGAATTTTCTAGAATAATGCCATAGATGGAGAGAGAGCTGCAAATTTATTATCTAAAGTTTTAATAAAAATTTGTGAACCAAAAAAATTTAAATGAAGCTTTTTGCTAAAAATTTAAATTTTTTTGTAAACCAATCATTGCCCTTTATTACACCACCCTTGGCAACATGTCCCTCTTTGATAACCAACAAATGCATGAATTTTTTCTCGTTTTTGCTAATACTTTTCACGTGATTTTTGTGTATATTACCTTTTTTGACGAGATTCACAAACTTTTAATTTTAAAAATCATTACCCCCTTCTCATGCTTTCCCTTTTTTCAGCTTAATCAAACCTTTGGGTTACATACCTCATTTTCAACAGTTAAAAAACATCTAACTTGAATTTCAACAACATCTAAAACATTATATATAGTCATCGAAAAAATGTACGGACGTGGAGCATCATCAAGACCACCTCCAACTTCAAATAATTCATATGATCGACAAAATTACAATTCAAGAAGTCAACAGTTTTCGACGGCTCAATCAACCGATAATTTTTCATCTAATGAAAATAGCTATGATCGTAGACCTCCACCAAATAGTGATCGAAGAGATCCTCCAAATAGTGATCGAAGAGATCCCCCATATAGCAGCAATGATCGAAGAGGCCCTCCTCCATCTTCAAATAATGGCTATGATCGACGTCCCCCTCCAGAAGGCAGTGATAGAAGACCACCACCACCATCTAGAGATGACTTTGATCGACAAGATCGTGGTAAGTGTAAATTTGCATAGCTATTTATAATAAAAAATTTGCATATTTTATCATATATATTATAAATGTGAATATGCAAACTGTTGCTTAAAATTTGCATGTCCAGTTATATCTAAAATGCTTTCATATTCCTACAAAGTACAACTTTTTTAGGTAGACGATTTGATGATGCTATGAATGGACCAGATTATCGAGATTTTGGCCGACCTCAAGATACAAGAGGTCCGCCACCCCAACGTAATAATGACGGTGCTGAATTTCGGTATCCCCGTGGCCCAGCAGCTTCTGATCGATTTACTGCTTCTCGAAATTCAACGAGTGAAAGTAATGACGTTCGACAAACAAGAAATAATCCTCCACCTCGAATTATCGCTGATCCACGAAATGATTCTAATGATGATTGGGGATCTGTTGCAGCTGCACGATCACCTCGACCTGCTGATAATGAACAATTTGGACGAAGTGGTGGACCTGGAGATAGAGATCAATTTTCACATAGCAGTGGTGATCGTGGATATTCACAACAACAAAGTACACGTGGTGCAATGAGTTCTGGTCAATCAGCTCCTCCGAGAGCACCATATGATGTTAGAACTTCAGAAATTGATAATCGATATTCAAGAGATTCACGTCCTGATAATAGTAATTATGGATCTCGTAGTGGTGGTGGATATGATTCTGCTCCTTCACAACAACGTGGCGGATATAACAATGCTGGACCTGGAAGAGATCAAGGATATAATAATAATGCTGGAAGAGATCAACAAGGTGGATATAATGAAAGAGCCGGAAGTGATCGATATGGAAATAGCGGCGGCGGAGCTAGAAGAGATCAAGACGATTCAGCTTTCTCTGGACGAGGAAGCTATGCACCTAGAAATGAAATGAATCGAACTAACGATGCTAGAAATTCTTATAATGATCAAGATCGTGGATATGGTTCTAGAGGACAAGATAATGATCGTGGATATCAATCAAGAGGACAAGATAGCCGAGGACCTCCACCAACTCGAGGAGGATATGGTGGAGCTGGAAGAGATCAAGGTGGATATAGCAGCTCTGAAACTACAAGAGGTGGATATGGCGGCAGCTCTGAAGTAAACAGAGGTCCCCCTCCAACTCGAGGTGGATATAACAATGGACCTGGAAGAGATAATAATTACAATACTCCAAATGATTATGGTCGACCACAATTTAACGATAGCAGCGTTCGTAACCCAAGAGATGGTGCAGCTTCTGGCGGATATGCTCCAACTCGAGGCGCAATGAGCAGTGGTGGAAGTGGATATGATAGATCTTCAAATAATGATTATTCTCAAGCTGATCGTGGATATTCAAACCGTGGACAACAAAATGGTTTTTCTCCTTCAACGCGTGGTGGACGTGCACCATATGGTGGTGAAAATGAAAGACAAATTCGTCCATATAATAATCAAACAGATTCATCACATGATTATAGTCGTCGCGATGGCCCTCCTACAAATGATGGATATGGTAGCAGTACTCGAGGTGGATTTATGGCACCTTCTTCAACACGTGGTTCCTTTGGAACTGGTCGAGGCGGTAGCTTTAATGCTGGAGGCAGTTCAAGATATGAAGATCGTCGAGATGATAGTAATAGCGGATATGGCGGCTTTGGCAGCGGTGGTAATTCTGGATACGGTGGATTATCAGGTGGTGGCGGTTATGGTGGATTAGGTAGCACACAATTTGATGCAGATGGAAGTAAGATTTTCAAAAACCAAAGATTAGCTTAACAATAGTAGTCTTTTTACAGGAAAAATTAGAACTGCAGAAAATCATGCTCCAAGAGATTATAAGCCTGTTGAAAGAAATGTTGAAGATATTTTTGAGGAGGATAAAGAGGATGTCAAGAAAAATACCGCAACAATTTTTGATGCGGATGCCGATGTTACTGTTGAAGAAGCTGCCGATGATATGAATTGCGAGTACGTTTTTGTTGAATTTATAGAAGAAAAATTACTGTAGCTATTACTTATTTTCAGAACATGGGCTGAAATGAATCTTCACGATTCTATAATGGATAATATTCGAAATTCTGATTATATTAAACCTCGAAAAATTCAAGCTCGTACTATTCCATATGTTCTTGAAGGTAATATTTAACATTATATATGCAAATTTAATCCACATTAATTCCCTTTCTAGGATATGATGTAAAATGTCAAGGTGAAACTGGCAGTGGCAAAACAGCTGCTTTCTTAATTCCAGTTATCCAAAAGTTGATTGAACTTAATGAAGCTGGTCAACTTACAAAAGAAGGACCAATTTGTCTTGTAAGTGTTATAATAGTGCAAGAAGGAATTATGCAAATTTCTTTTTTTAGATTGTTGCACCAACTCGTGAACTTGTATCACAAATTTATGAACAAGCTCTTAAATTTGCAAATAGTAAGTTTTTAATGCTTTAGAGTTTTGATAAACGTTAGTTTTGGTAGTGGTTTTCCCTCGAATTTAAGACAGTCCGCAAAACCGCTTAATTTTTTCAATAATTTATTGACCATTGTTAATTTTCAGAAACTGGTATTACCGTTGCTCGAGCATATGGTGAATATAGTATGTTTCAAAATCGTGCAGATATTCGTCGAGGATGTAATATTCTTTGTGCATGTATTGGTCGCCTTATGCATTTTGTTGAAGACGAAGTTGTAAAATTGGATTTCCTTAAATTTTTGATTCTTGATGAAGCAGATCGATTACTTTTGGAACGAAATAATAGTGATGTTATGAGATTATTTAATTATAATAGTCTTCCAGATGTGAGTTTTTAACTTAAGCAAACTTTTGGGGATGTTTTGGGGAGAACAAAAAATCTTATTTATGCAAATTTTCTATGAACAGAAATACTGTATTTTGTCTCATTGCTTGTTTAATGTTATTTTAGTTCACCAAATAATACTCTATCACAATTTTCCTTATAAACTTTTTTAAAAATTATGCAAATTTTTTTCCTTTTCAGAAAGAGAATCTTCAAATGCTTTTATTCTCAGCAACTTTACGAGATCCAATTGTAATGGAATTAACACAAAGTTATATGAAATCTGATAAATGTGTCTTGATTACTGCAACATGTCAATCCAATAAACGTGTCAATTATAAAGTATTTGCTGTACCATCTGGACCTGCAAAATTTAAATATTTGGTTAAATATATGACAAAAATTAAAGAAGAGAATGATGGAATTGTTCCACGAACTTTGATTTTTGTTAACAAAAAGGTATGTGACTTTTGGGGGATTAGAGGAGAGGGAAATTGATATTTTAACCAAAAACGAATATGCAAATTTTTCATAACCTTAATATTTTTCAGATTAATACCGATCGAGTTGCCATGGAATTAACTATGAAAGGATTTGCATCTACTACAATTCATGGTGATCGAGGTCAACATCTTCGAGAAGAAGCTTTGGCGCATTTCCGTAACGGCAAAACAAGATGCCTCATTGCAACGGATGTCTGCGCCCGTGGGGTTGATATTAAAGAAATGGATCATGTAAGCTTATCTTTTATCAGTAATTAGAGAATAACTATGCAAATTTTGGGCTTGCAAGATTTATGTGCAATTCTGGCACTTTCATGTAAATTTTGTACATGCTTGTTTGCGAATTTTAAACTTTTCATCTGGAACGTCAACAAGGAAGACAAAAATTTGCATCCTTTGATCTTTTGCCGCTCCAAAAGATCAAAGACGTGCCTATCACAAAAGATATCCTGCTGACGTTTTTGCCTTTCATGCAAAATTTATTATTATGCAAAATGTGCAAGTCCTTTGCTGCCACAAAAAATAACTACTTTTATGCAAATTTTTCGCCCTTTTATTTACGTAAATTCCTTTTTAGGTAATTAACTTTGATTTGCCAGCTGATAAAGATGGATTTATTCAACGTTCTGGTCGAACTGGTCGTACCCATAATGGTACTGCTATGAGCTTTTATTATGAATCTGATGATCGAAGTATGGCAACCGATATTGCTCGAATTATTCAGCAAAATGGTCAAGAAGCACCAGAATTTTTGGATTCTTATGTAAAAGAGAGTGATTATAATTTTGGTGAACCTGAAGAAGAAGGAGATGCTGCAGCAAATGAAGAAGATGAAGGATATCAAAATGGTAATAGCAATAATGATAATGGTTATGGTAGCAGCAGCAATAATGGATATGGTGGTACTCCTGCTTCACCACCTGCGGTTGCAACTTCTGAACAGCCTGGTTCAAATCAAGAATCATCTTCTACAACAGCCGCAGCAACTTCAAATCATACTGTAGAAGTATCAAATGATGATGATTGGGATTAAATTTTTTATGGATTTTTATATATTGAAAACTTTTTTATATTTATTGGTGATCTTTTTAACAAAAAAAACGGTGGTCTCAAAAAAATACTTGTTTACTTTTTCTCTTTCTTGCCTGTGCCTCTTTTTTATGTATTGAAAATTATAGTATTTCATGAATTGTTATGTGTTATTATCACTCACTTTTATTGTTGATTATGTTGTATTTATAATTCAAAATTTCAAAAAAAAGGAAAAAACCCACCGAAATTTCTGTTACTGCAATTTGCATAAGGCAGTAGGTATCAAATGCTCACAAATTTATGCCAAAAAGTTTTACAGACAAAAAATTTCTGCACATTTGATAGTGATTTTTAAAGCTTGATTTTTAAATTGTATGCAAGATTTGAGCTTTATGTTAATTATCACGAAAAATTTAAATTGTTAGGACTTTTGACCGTAAGCTGAAATGACATAAAAAAGATGGGTAAAAAAATCGCAATAAACACATAAAACAAATGGTTTAAATTTTTTCCAGCTTGTTTTCATTTTTTGTGGAAATATATAGAATATCTTTAAAAATAATTAATGCACGGATAACTTGACGGTGGTATACGTCATATAAAAATAATCTCGAACTAAACTATTGCTACAACATAACGTCTGCTTGCATATTTGGATACAAATATCAGCTACAAATTTCTTAAATATTCAAACGTGGAACTTTTTTTCACAAACACAAGCAAAAACTGTGTGAAAACGTTTGCGTTTTTTTTTTGCATCTTTTTTCTTCTTTGTTGTTTTCAAAGAAAGTGTCGAATGGTTGTCGTTTTTCATTACGTGTGCTATTTTCAAGGACATCAGCAGGAATTTTTTTTGGGGTGGTCACTTTAAAAAATGACTTGATTTGGATAACTTTTAATTTTCTTCTCTGTTTATAAGATAGAAAATTAACTCTAACATTTTTAGAAAAACTATGCATAAATTCAATACAAAAGTTGTTTTAAAATGTTTTCCAGAGATTTGAATCTAGCAAATTTACAATTAATAGTGTTAAGATTTGCATTTGTTTAATTTAAAAAAATCGTAATTTACCCATGTTTGTTTATAAACAGAAATTTTCAAAATAAAATCAACAACGAAGCATTTGAATAATTAAAAAACTATAGTACCAACATTAACCAAAAAGTTGAAAAAAATGTTTCATTTTTTGTTTCACATTTTTCAAAGCTCTTTTTTTTCTTCCTCGACAAAAATGAAGACAAAAGTTGCTTAACCCTGACTATGTTTTAAAAAAAACGTTTCCTGTTTTATGAAAAGGACTGAATAACCATAACCCGAACAGATTGATAACTGTCACTTTTAGTCAACGAATTTGAGTGCTATAACATCGCCATTAATCATCTTGTTCACAGTTAAAAAAACGTTTTATAAAGACTTTCGAGAGAGCCTAAAAATCATTATCGTACTTAACGGTGTTAAACATTCTTCTGTGGCGTGTGTTGGTCAACAATTGCGTGTAATAGAACATTATGAAAAATTTAGCTAGAAAAGGAAAAATGTATCAGCTTTGTGGTATATTTATCAAAATTGGGCAAAAGTTGCAATCGATATTATTTTAGAGAAAACTTTTTCTCATTTTTGCCGCAAAATAACTTGCCGCCTAATTGCTAAAAAAATAGTAGCATTATTTTTTAAAATTTCATTCTATTTATTTTTATTACTGAATTTTTAAATCCATAGAGTACTCTTGAGTCATGGAAATTAGTAATGATTTTCTTGAATATCAACAAATAAAGTATAATTTATTCAAAGCACAAAATCCAGAAACTGGTCTTTTTGATGTTGCATTTGAAGTTGAAGGAAAAGTGAGTTACTATTTTTTTCTGCATTTTGTTGTTATAATGTTTTTAATTTTAGATACTGTATGCTCATAAAACAATGTTAAATCTTGTATCTGAAACTTTTGCTTCAATGCTCTCTGACCGATGGTCTACAAATAAAGATGAACCAATCAAAATCAAAGAATATTCTTATGCTGATTTTTATCAGTTTATTACTCATTTATATTCTGGTCAATGTGCATTAACTGGTACAAATATTTATTCAATGGTTGATATAGCAGAATTTTATGGTGTTGTTCCTTTCAAGAAATATTGTGATAAATATCTTTCTACTGTGGATATTACTACTGATAATGTTTTTCAAATGATGGAATTATCTGATAAATATTCAATGGTTTAACTTAAGGCGACAACGCAGAATTTTGTTACAAAGAATTTACAAAATATTGCCAATTGGGGTCAGTTTTCAAAAGTCAGCAAATCGAATATTCAACAACTTGTTCTCGATGTTAAAGAAAAAGTTAAACCCAAGGAATTGTTTCAAGCTGTAAGTTTTTGATTGTTATTGCTACACTATAATTACATTCATAATTATCAGGTATACAAATGGGCTGAAGAACAGGCCAATGATAAATATGCCGTTAATGTATCTTTAAATTACAATGATACAATCAAAGCTGAAATTTCGGATTTTCTTCCTCACATTTGTTTTCGAAGAATGGAAATGGAATTTTTGGTTGAATTTGTTGGTATGTTTTTTACGTATTTATAAAAGCATTTGGTAATATTTATATTTTAGTTTCACGTGGTTTCATTTTTTCTTCTTACAATGAATTAAGCAAAATTTTAAGTGATCGACTTTCGAAACCATTCGGTTTGTATTTTTTATTATTTTTTTACCATAATCTAATTGTTTATTTTGTTTTATAGTCAAAGTAACAAATCGTCTTGGACAAACATTGCAAGGATATCTTATTCCTGATAAATCGATCATTCAATAACTCAAATCTTTAAAGCTATCTGCTCTTGAAAATGTTATTAGAACTTCATCTTGGTGGGATAAAACATGCACAATTCCTTCAACTTTTTCTCCATTAGAGAAAAAAGATGGCATTGAATGGTATTTAATAATTTTTACTTCTTTTCAAAAATTCGGTGTTATTCATGAGAGCCGTTTTATTGGTAATGAATATATACTTGCTGAAATAACAGATGTTGCAGGCGATTTTCAAGCAATTAAAGGTTGCAAAATTGAAATTGAATAAATTTTACATTTTATTGTTTTTGTAAAAATTCTAATCTTTTTTATTGTTTGTGCTTTTATTCTTCGAATAAAATTTTTGTATTGCTTTGAAACCACTATTTTCAGCAAACCATTTGTTCATATTCCAGATTTTTTTAACAATATTAATAAATTAAAGGTCTTAAGCTACAATAATTTTGAAGGGCTCCTATTTTTATTTACAACAAAATCGAATTTATGGAATCCTAATTTACACGGCTTTCAAAAATTAAAGACAATATACTGTCATTTCTTGTTTAGCTTTTTTATTTGGCAAACTGTCATATAATTATTTGAATTTCCCGCGGGCCGCATTTCTATTGTATTTCCAGTCGAGAACATTCTCTATCTTTTTTCTTCTTGTTCGAGACGTTTCTTTTTCTCTTCCTCTTTTAGTTGTATTTCTTTTGTTTGCTGCTGAGCACACACAACCACATTTTCTCTATTTCATAATAAAAATTAATTATTATTCTTCAAATTATTACTTGTTTATCGTTTATAGTTAAACACAGAGATAACAGTTTTCTTTCTTGTTGATTTGAGCTACCCGATGCTAATATGCATTAATCAATTTAAACAATTTTTATCATTCATCAAAATGTTTTCTATCGATAACTATTTTCCACACTATTCTTCTTTTTCTTTGTTTTACTAGCGCGTCGAAATTGTGTCATGTTTTTTCTAGTTTACCATTGTTTAAATTGCACGCCACTCATTTTAGCGATAATCTCTTTATCAATTATGGCTTTCAATCAAGAAAATATTATGCAAATGCATCTTATTAAATATGATTTATTCAAATCTCAGGATCCTGAAACTGGTCAATTTGATGTTATGTTTGAAGTAGGAGGAAAAGTATGTTATTATTTCATCTTCCATGTTATTAGAATAACTACATTATAGATTTTTTACGCTCATAAGAGCATGCTTAATTTGATTTCTGATACCTTTGCTGCAATGCTTTCTGATCGATGGACTACAAAGGATCAACCTATCAAGATCAAAGATTATGGATATGATGACTTCTATCAATTTCTCACTTTTCTTTATTCTGGACAATGTGAATTAAATGAATCAAATATCTTTACAATGGTTGACATTGCTGAATTTTATGGTGTTGATCTCTTCAAGAAGTATTGTGATGACTATCTCTCTGCTATGAAAATTACTGTAGTAAATGCTTTTCGAATGATCGGTATGGCTGATAAATATTCTATGGTTAAACTAAAAGCTTCAACTCATGATTTTATTGCCAATAATTTTCATCTCTTTGTTAACAGTGATGAATTTTTGAAAGCTAGCAAATCAGTTGTTGAAGATTTTGTTGCTATTGTTAAAGATAAAATCAAACCGACAAAACTATTTCAAGCTGTAAGTTTTTTGCTTTCGGAACGTTGGTAGTTTGAATAATAAAAATATTGATATGTTTTAGGCATACAAATGGGCTGAAGCACGATCAATGGATAAACAAGCTGCTGATCAAAATATTAATCGCAATGATATCGTCAGAGCTGAAATCTCCACTTTTCTTCAACATATTAATTTTAATAAAATGACAATGAAATTTTTGGTTGAATCTGTTGGTAAGTTTTACGATTTTGGCTAAATATTTTTATCATTATTCTAATTTTTAGTTTCTCGTGGCTTCATTTTTTCTTCTTATAATGAATTGAGTAAAATTTTAAGTGATCGACTTTCACAACCATGGGAGCCATCAACGGGTATACCCATTACTATATTTCTACAGTAAACTTATAAAAATCATTTTAGTTACAATTACAAACTCTCATGGCCAAACATTGCATGGAAAACTTATTCATGATAAAAGTGTAGATGATAATATTATATCTTTAGAAAATAAGTTATCGGCAGGTACACATTATTGGGATGCAAAATACAAAGTACCTAAAACTCAAAGCCCGTTAAGAAAAAAAGAAGGTGTTGAATGGTATTTATTTTATTACAATAGTGGAGAACTTGGTGTATATCCACCTTCATTTATTTGTGAAAGTTATTATGTGATTGCTGAAATGATTGCTGGAGCTTCTGGTTTTGGAATCGTTGGTGAAAGTAAATGTACAATTGAAATCGATTGATTTATTGTTTTTTTATACAAAACTTTTTGTAATTTCTTTTTTGTTGTTTGTCAAGAATTTTTATAATCTGTTCTTTTGTTTTATAAATTAAATTAATGAAAATGTTACCGTATTCTTTTGTTACTGTATTTATTTGAAAAGAGTTCGATGATCTCCATGATATTTTAATACTTTACTTCATTTGTAAATTATTTAGAAGGAGTACTGTCATTTTATAGGATAGCCATTTCTCTTTCTCATACATTTTTTTTGAACGATGGATTTCGGAAATAAAATTAATGAACTTCATCAAATAAAATTTGATTTATTCAAAGCACAAAATCCTGAAACTGGTTTCTTTGATGTTTCTTTTGAAATTCATGGAAAAGTAAGTGTTATTGTTTTTATAATCATGTTGTCATCATATGTAAATTTTAGCTTCTTTATGCGCATAAAACCATGCTCAATTTGGTATCACCTACTTTTGCTTCTATGCTCTCTGATCGATGGTCAACAAACAAAGATGAGCCTATCAAAATCAAAGATTATACCTACAATGACTTCTATCAATTTTTGACTTTCTTATATTCAGCTCAATGTGAACTTACTGACTCAAATATTTATGCTATTGTAGATATTGCTGAATTTTATGGTGTCAATCTCTTCAAAGAATATTGTGGTGAATACTTAGCTACAATGAAGATTACCACTGACAATATCATCAAGCTTATGGAATTGGCAGAAAAATATTCTATGGTTCAACTCAAAACTGCAACACATGAACATATTGCAAATAATTTTCAAAGCTTCTCTGAATATGATGGATTTTTGAAAGTTGATAAATCTTTTATTTATGAACTTGTACTTGGTTTTAAAGATAAAATTAAGTCAGAAGATGCTTTTAAAGCTGTGAGTTTCTTTGTGAAAGCTTCTTCGAATTTTTATCCATACATTCTTTAAATTTTTTAGGTATACAAATGGTGTGAAAAACAAGCAACAGATAAACAATCTGCTGATTCAAATTTAAATCTCAATGACGCAATTAAAGCTGAAATATCTGATTTTCTTCCTTACATTAACTTTTCTTCAATGGAAATGAAATTTATGGTACAATTTCTTGGTAAGCTAGCATACTGTAAAGGACAGTTTTAATTTTTTTCATTTCAGTTCCACGTGGCTTTATTTTTTCTTCCCTTGATGAATTGGGCAAAGTTATGAATAGCAGATTTACAGAACCAAGGGGTTTGTTTTTTAGTACACTTGTCTCTTTAAAATAGTCTTTCCTTTTTTTAGTTAAAGTCACAAATTCTCGTGGGCAAACATTGCATGGAAATGTTATCTCTGATCAAAGTGTTATTGATAATATTAAAGCCTTACAAGTATCTACTTGTTCTCATGGTGTTAATTCATATTGCTGGTGGAATACAAAATTCACAATTCCTTTAACTCCAAGTCCATTAAAGAAAAGAAATGGTGTTGAATGGTATTTAATTTATTTATCTAGTGGTTTAATTGCCATCTTTAATCAACCTCATGTTGGTGAACGTTGTTTTTTGCTTGCTGAATTAACTGCTGGAACTTCTTGATTTGATACTGCTCATGGATGTAAAATTGAAATCATTGAATAAAATTTTTATATGATACTTTTGTGCAAATTTTGTTTGTTTTTTCATGTTTCAACATTTTTATATCATTGCTTAAAATTTTTTATTACTTTTGAATAAAAGAAAATTTTTGTGATTTTCGCATTAACCTATTTTTTGCATTACGCTATCCACAAAAATTAACATGATAAAAATTCTTGCATTGAATTACTCTCGATTTTTTTGCAAGTTTTAACTTTGACTATATTTTTTTTTCATTTTTCGAACAAAAAGTCATGTTTCGTTCACAAGACAGAGTAATTCAATTTCGCAAAATAAAATTTAGCTTATTAAAATAGTTGTCACAATACAGTAATTTAGAAGAAGATTTTTTGTGTTA
Source organism: Panagrolaimus sp. LJ2400 (assembly GCA_024447215.1). NCBI lineage: Eukaryota > Metazoa > Nematoda > Chromadorea > Rhabditida > Panagrolaimidae > Panagrolaimus > Panagrolaimus sp. LJ2400. Next base: position 1,216,409 of record JAMRYA010000029.1, on the reverse strand, counting down.
TTTATGGTGGGCTAAGTGATAATAAGAAATTTCAAATTGTGTTATATTGGTATTACCAATTACTGCAGCTTTGATTTCTGTTGGTAAATGACATAAATGGCTTTTTTAATCGCATATAAAAAATTGTGCAAATAATATGAGATTAAAAAAGAAAACAATTTTTCAATCAGATTTCTATTTTGGATGAACGAACACGAGCAATAAAATATTGACGACGACAATTAGAAATTGCATGTTGAAACAGTTGCTGTTTTAAATTTATAAGAAGACAGAAAGTTTTAAAAATTCATTTGTTATTATATTATTTGGCAAACTGCCAGTCAATTATTTGTATTTCCCGCTTACCGCATTCTTCTACTGTATTTCCAATCGAGATCATTATCTCTCTTTTTTCTTCTCGTTCGAGACGTTTCTTTTTCTCTTCCTCTTTTAGTTGAATATGTTTATGCAATTAAAGCTGAAATTTCTCTTTTGCTCTTTTATAACAGACATAGGTTATTATCCTTTAATTCATATTTGTTTATCATTTATTGTTAAACACAGAGATGACAGTTTTCATTTTTGTTAATTTCAGCTCTCCGATGCTAATACGCATCAATTAACTCATTTTAATAGTTGTGATCATTTATCTGAACATTTTCTGTCGATAAATCTTTTCGTCACTATTCTTCTTTTTCTTTGTTTTACTAGCGCGCAACTATTACACCACACATTTTAGTTATAATTCTTTTTATCAAATATGGCTTTCAATCAAGAGAATATTATGCAAATGCATCTTATTAAATATGATTTATTCAAATCTCAGAATCCTGAAACTGGACAATTTGATGTTATGTTTGAAGTTGGAGGAAAGGTAAACGACTATTTAAAAAAAATAACTTAATTAATTTAAACGAGTTTTATAGCTACTCTATGCTCACAAGAATATGCTCAATTTGGTCTCTACTACTTTTGCTTCAATGCTTTCTGATCGATGGACTACAAAGGATCAACCTATCAAGATTAAAGATTATTCTTATGATAATTTCTATCAGTTTCTCTTGTTTTTATATTCTGGTCAATGCCAACTAACTGATGAAAACATTTTTACAATGGTAGATATGGCTGAATTTTATGGCATTGAAAGTTTCAAAAAATATTGTGACAAATACTTAGCAGCAATCGAAATTACTGATGATAATATTTTCAAGCTTATGGATTTAGCTGAAAAATATTCAATGGCTCAACTAAAAGCTTCAACACATGGTTATATTGTTAATAATATCCAAAGCTTTTCTGATTGTGAAGGATTTCTAACATCTGATAAATCTTTCATTGAAGAAATTGCTGTTACTTATAGCGATAAAGTTAAACCAGAAGATCTTTTTCAAGCTGTAAGTTTTTGAAAATTATTATATTTTTTAACATTAACACTCTTTAGGTCTACAAATGGGCTGAAAAGCAAGCTATTGATAAACAAGCTGCAAATCAAAATGTTAATCTCAATGATGCAATTAAAGCTGAAATTTCTGATCTCCTTCCATTTATTCAATTTCAAAAAATGGAATTAATATTTATGGTACAATTTCTTGGTAAGCTATTATACTGTAAATGACATTATTTAAGTATTCATTTTAGTTTCACGCTGTTTTATTTTTTCTTCTCTTGATGTATTAAGCAAATTGATGAGCGATCGACTTTTATATCCAAGTGGTTTGTTTCAGGTACTTTTAGTAATTAGTCTTTTGTTTTTTTTATAGTTAAAGTAACAAATTTTCGTGGACAAACATTGCACGGAAATCTTATCTCTGATAAAAGTGTTCTCCGAAATATTGAATCGTTAAATTTATCAGTTTGTTCTACTGTACATGAATATTATTGCTACTGGAATACAAGATTCACAATTCCTTCATCTCCGAGTCCATTAAAGAAAAGGGATAGTGTTGAATGGTATTTGGTATATTTTTCTGGTACTTTGGGTATTTTTAATCATCGTTATCTTCATGAAAGTTATTATTTACTTGCTGAATTGACTGCTGGAGATTCTGAATTTGATACTACATCTGGTAGCAAGATTGAAATTGAATAATTACTTTTAACATTTTATTGTACTTGTTTTCAAAACGTTTTGTAATTTCTTTTATCAAAAATGTTTTATAATCTGTTCGTTTTAGTTAATAAAATAAATTTCTTTATTCATGTTTTCTTATAAAACTTATTCTTGTTAATACTTTTAATACACTATCGCTTTCTATCTGTAATACTTTAAAGGGGTACTCACATTGCGATGTAACCTTAATGGCAACTACTTGGTCATAAACTTATTATTTAGTAGACGTAATACTATTACTGTTTCATTTTTATCATTATTTTTAATAGCTAATACTGTCAAATGGTAGTTCCTCCTATTTAAAAATAAAGAGCATAACGAAATGATTTTGTTACTTTAAGGCTTTTGTTTGAACATTTCCATCATGATTATGAAATACGGTCAATAAGCAAAAGTATTGTCTTCTAAATTTCTCTCTTTTTGTTTATCTCATTAAAAAAGTATACTGCGCGCAAAAATTTTACCAACCCTTTTTTGATTAATATATGCTGCTATTTCCTTTCTTTTTTTATCTAATTTCTATATTGCTCATTTTTCAGCAATTCATTTTTTCTCTACCATGGCTTTTGGAAATAAGATTAATAAATTGCATCAAATAAAATTTGATTTGTTCAAAGCACAAAATCCTGAAACTGGTCTTTTTGATGTTGCTTTTGAAGTTGAAGGAAAAGTAAGCTAGTGCTTTATATCATTAATAAGTGCAAAAAACTTTTAGCTTCTATATGCACACAAACCAATGTTGAATTTGGTATCACCTACTTTTGCCTCTATGCTTTCTGATCGATGGACAACAAAAGATGAACCAATCAAAATTAAAGTTTATGGATATGATAATTTTTATCAATTTATTACATTTCTTTATTCTGCTCAATGTGAACTTACTGATGCAAATATTTATGCAATGGTAGATATTGCTGAATTTTATGGTGTTGTACTTTTCAAGGAATATTGTGATGAATATCTTTCTGCTATAGCAATTACTCATTTCAATATTTTCAAACTTATGGAACTGGCAGAAAAATATTCAATGATTCAACTTAGGGATTCAACACGCGAATACATTACAAATAATTTTCAAAGCTTCGTAAATTCTGCAGAATTTTCGGATGTTGACAAAGCTTTTATTGAAGAACTTGCTATTGCTGTTACCGATAAAGTTAAAGCAGAAGATCTTTTTCAAGCTGTAAGTGTTCAAAATTCTTTTTAATACAGTTTACATAATAATATTTAGATATACAAATGGACAGAAAAGCGTGCAATGGATAAACAAACTGCTGATGATCTCAATGATATTATTAAAAATGAGATTGCTGGTTTTCTTCCACTTATTCAGTTTCATCGAATGAATGTTAAGTTTATGATTGAATTTCTTGGTAAGCTTACATACTGTAAACGACATTTTTTAATTATTTTTTTACAGTTCCACATGGCTTTATTTTTTCTTCTCTTGATGAATTAAGCAAAATTCTGAGTACTCGAATTTTAACAGCAGAGGGTTCGTTTTTTTGATAAACTTATTTATTTAAGTTGCCTATCCTTTTTTATAGTAGTCAAAGTAACTAATAATCGCGGACAAACACTGCATGGAGATATCTCTGATAAAAATGTTATCGAAAATATTAGATCTTTACAGTTATCAACATGTTCTCATGGTGGTGATTCATATTGCTGGTGGAATACAAAATTCACACATCCTTCAACTCCAAGTTCATTAAAAGAAAAAGATGGTGTTGAATGGTATTTAGTTTATTATTTTGATGGTTTAATTGCTGTATTTAATCATCGTCATATTGGCACATATTGTTATATCCTTGCTGAATTAACTCCTGGAGCTTCTGGCTTTGATACAGTTGAAGGTTGTAAAATTGAAATTGAATAAAACTTTTATATTTTTTTGAGCAATTTTTGTTTATGCTTTTTGTGTTTCGTTATTTTTATATCCCTGCATAAAATTTTTATTATTACTTTTGAATTACAGAACACTTTTGTGTTTTTACAAAAGTGTTCTGTATTCACAAATTATAAAATAAAAATTTTATTGGAATCGTTTTCTACGTTTTTTTTGTACAACCACCATATGGAGAGGATTAAAGTGGCAAATTTTTTTTTAAATATTTCCAATTTTTTGAAGGATCGGCATAATCTGGTATTGGTGGAAAAGTTCTTTGTGGATTTATAATAAAAGAAAACTTGTTGTTATATATCTTTACAAGAAAAGATTAAACATTTAATGTGCATTAGAATATTTGGGTTACTGTAACAATGCCAAGTGGCATATTAATGTTGCTCAAGTTTGTGGATTTTAAATTGTTTGAATAACGGATTAAGTACTGTTTTTTGCAGGCTTTTTTTGAAAAATTTAAGTCTCAAGCTGGATTAAATAAGAAGGGTACTGTAATCTTAAAAGCAAACAAAGATAAATAACGAACTATTTTGTCGCAGAAGAAGCTTTGCTTAATTTTTATTATGAAAGATATCACGAAAAATTTTAAATCTAAAAAGACATCATTGATTTGTCGATAAAAATGATGGACAGCATCAGATAAGCCACCATAACTTTCTTGTTTATTTATCACTGAAGAAGAAGCACCATTTTCTAAAACAAATGACGAAAAGCTTTTTTTAAGTTTACCAACTCCAGCAGATGAAAACATTTAAATACAGGCATTCGCGCCAAAAAGAAACAAAATAAATCTCTCGTTTCCTGTTGTCTTACGAAAAAATTACCGTATTCTTTTGTTACTCTATTTATTTATTATATAACAGACCTATGATAAAAGTTTTTTGGACTTGATAAAAAACTACATGAAAAAATGACAAATTACTCACAAAATTTTGTTATTGCCTAAAATTGTGTTTTCCTCATTCAATTTTTTTGATGAGGAGATATTAAAAAATCAGATGCATTTTTGTTTTTAACAACTTCTGTTTTTCAATAACACTTTTTTTTAAATTTTGCTTTTATTTTTTTCATTCTCCTCATTTTTCTGAGGATATAACAGACCTATATTAAAAGTTTTTTGGACTTGATAAAAAACTACATGAAAAAATGACAAATTACTCACAAAATTTTGTTATTGCCTAAAATTGTGTTTTCCTCATTCAATTTTTTTGATGAGGAGATATTAAAAAATCAGATGCATTTTTGTTTTTAACAATTTCTGTTTTTTCAATAACACTTTTTTTTTAAATTTTGCTTTTATTTTTTTCATTCTCCTCATTTTTTTGAGGAAATTTTTCTTTGACAATTTTCCTCATTTTTTTGAGGAAATTTTTCTTTGACAATTTTCCTCATCTTTTCTGAAGAAAATTGCCAAAGTAAAATTTTTATACCTCAAAAATTATTAAAAACCAAAAAACAGAATTTTGCTGCTTATATAAAAAAACAAAGAAAGGTGAAGCGCAAATTTCAAAATGGTGACAGACAACGAAAGACGCGCACTTTTGCTGTGTATGTTTTTCTTTCTCTTGTTTGAAACAAACGAGTTTATTTTTTCACAGCAAAAGTGCGCGTCTTTCGTTGTCTGTCACCATTTTGAAATTTGCGCTTTACCTTTCTTTGTTTTTTTATATAAGCAGCAAAATTCTGTTTTTTGGTTTTTAATAATTTTTGAGGTATAAAAATTTTACTTTGGCAATTTTCTTCAGAAAAGATGAGGAAAATTGTCAAAGAAAAATTTCCTCAAAAAAATGAGGAAAATTGTCAAAGAAAAATTTCCTCAAAAAAATGAGGAGAATGAAAAAAATAAAAGCAAAATTTAAAAAAAAGTGTTATTGAAAAAACAGAAATTGTTAAAAACAAAAATGCATCTGATTTTTCAATATCTCCTCATCAAAAAAATTGAATGAGGAAAATACAAAAAAAACAATTAACTTTTTTTCTTAATGAGTAATTTGTCATTTTTTCATGTATTTTTTTATCAAGTCCAAAAAACTTTTAATATAGGTCTGTTATATGAAACGAGATCATTGATCTCGATAATATTTATATTAATCTACTGAATTTTACATAAAAGGAGTACTGTCATCGCTATAAAATCTTCTTGACAGAAACTTTTTGATTAACTTTTTTGTCGTTCATGTGACGACAATAATTCATGAAATTTAAAAATAGCCAAATGTAAAAAAGGAGATGTATTGGGATAAAGGGAATTTAACTGGGGGTAGTCAAAACTACTGTATGACAACCCCCAGTTAAATGAATATCATGTTTTTTTTTAAATTTCTTTGTTAACCTTTTTGACTGAATTACCGTCAATCAACAAATACGTATTCTTCAAAATTATTCTTTTTTTTTGTCTCACTTTTTGTTTATTCCAGCAGAAATGCACAATGCACAAAAAATACAAAGATTTCATAAATTTTTAATAGGATCGCCATTTCTTCTCATTTATTTTTATTGCTCATTTTTCAGCAATACATTTTTTTTCAACAATGTCTTTTGGAAACAAGATTAATAAATTGCATCAAATAAAATATGATTTATTCAAAGAACAAAATCCTGAAATTGGTCGATATGATGTTATTTTTGAAGTTGAAGGAAAAGTATGTTTATGCTTTATTTATTACGATATTTTTTATAATAAGTAATCTTTAGCTGCTTTATGCTCATAAACTAATGTTAACTCTTGTTTCTGATACCTTTAATTCAATGCTCTCTGATCGCTGGACTACAAAAGATGAACCAATCAAAATCAAAGATTACTCATATAATGATTTTTATCAATTCGTTACTTTCTTATATACTGCTAAATGTGAACTTACGGATACAAATATTTACTCAATGGTTGATATCGCTGAATTTTATGGTGTTGAACTTTTCAAAGAATGCTGTGACGAATACTTTGTTGGTATGAAAGTTACTGCTAAAAATGTTTTTAAAATGATGAAATTTGCAAATAAATATTCTATGGCTCAACTCAAAACTACAACAAATGAATATGTTACAAATAATTTTCGAGCCTTAACTGATTCTGATGGATTTTTGAAAGTTAACAAATCTTTTATTAATGATCTCGTACATGGTGTTAAAGATAAAATTAAGCCAGAAGATCTTTTTCAAGCTGTAAGTTTTTAAAATATTTTTAACATTATTGTTTACACAAGTAATGTTTAGGTATACAAATGGTGTGAAAAACGTGCAGCTGTTAAGCAAGCTGCAAAACCAAATTTAAATCTTAATGACGCAATTAAAGCTGAAATATCTGATTTTCTTCCTTACATTAACTTTTCTTCAATGGAAATGAAATTTATGGTACAATTTCTTGGTAAGCTTGCATACTGTAAACGACATTTTTAAATATCTTCTTTTAGTTCCTCGTGGCTTTATTTTTTCTTCTCTTGATGAATTAAGCAAATTAATGAATGATCGACTTTTGAATTCAAAGAGTAGTGTACTTAAGGAACCAATGGGTTTGTTATTCGTTAAACTTATTTTTTTTAATTTTTTTAATTGTAATTTTTATAGTAAAAGTGACAAATGATCTTGGGCAAACATTGCACGGAAATATCTCTGATAAAAGTGTTATTGAAAATATTAAATATTTAAAGTCAATAAATTGTTCTTCTGGTATTCAAGCAATTTGCTACTGGATTCCAAAATTTAAACGTCCTTCAACTCCAAGTCCATTAAAGAAAAAAGATGGTGTTAAATGGTATTTACTCTACTTTCATGATGGTTTTTTGGGCGTTTTTAAACATCTTTATATTGATGAAAGCTATTATTTACTTGCTGAATTAACTGCTGGTGCTTCTGGATTTGATACTGCAAAAGGGTGCAAAATTGAAATTGAATAAGTTTTTTTTGACATTTTATTGTTTTTATGCTAATGTTTTTTAAATTGTGATGTTTTTTTCTTTTGTGATATAAAAAATATATATTTTATTACATTGTTTCGACCAACAAAAAGTTTTTATATATTTAATTTTTACATAAATTTTATGTTTATCTCTAAGGATTCCCAAAAACGTTAATAGAAGGATGAAAATGAAAGAAATACAATACAAGCTTACGTTTGGACAGCATTGATATACTGTAATAGACAATTTTTATTGATTGATTCACTCATTGAAACAGTAAGCTTGCAATAAGAATAAAAATGAATTATTTGTATCTGCAATGAAAATTAGGTTGTACTAAAAAGCAATTATTGAACTACTTCTGTAGTTTTTGATCCAAAACACAAAAAAACTGCATACAGTTTTACTTTTAAGTTGACAGAAGGAAAAAAAATAAAGTATTACAGTAATCCAACTTGCAAGATATAAAATATCAACATATCGATAAACGGCTGTGCTTATGTCATGCATAATTTTTTCAGAACGTAATGTTCAAGCTTTAATTTTACAGAATTTATTTTACAGAACGCTAATTTACAGAAAGTATGTATTGTGAAAGTAATTTTACAGAATAAAATTTAAAGCATTAATTGGTTTAGAAAGTAAAAATACAGAATAAAAAATCTAGAATTCATATTTCAAAAATAAAATTTAAAACATTTTTTTTACAGAACGTTATTTTTCAGCAAAAATTTTCTTGAATGGAAAATTCATGCATTATTATTTTATGCAAAAAAGTTACAGAACTAATGGTTAGTGCACGATTGATCTGGGGTTTATTCTAGCTTATATTTTTGCATGTTTTATGTTAGATATATTAAATATATCAATATTCTACCTATTAGAAGTCACCAAATGCTTAAATATACATTTTTACTGATTTTAGATCACTTTTTCTGTAGTAGTCTAAAAAGTTATGTTGTTAGCTTGTTCTTGCTTATATAATATATCATTTTTTTCCATTTTTTGAGCTGCATCTATTAAATCTTTATATTAGTTAGCTATCTATATCATTATCATGGCTTTATATACTTTTAACAGAATTTAAGATCCATTTTTTCTCTTGTAACTTTAGCTTTAATCTTACAGTATTCCTTCTTTATCATTTATTTCTTTTGCTTTCGTGATGATTAATATTCTTATTTATTTTATATATGATGATTTTGTTGTACTAATATATCTTTCGTCTTTTTTAGATATCCATAGATCTCCGTCATCGTCTGAAACAAAAATGGATATTCCAGTAAAAGATGTAACATCAAAAATTCTTCAAAAAAAAGAAACATTTTTAATAAATGGTTTAATTGATTAATGGTTAATACTTCAATGTAATACAGGATGTATATTTTGATTTAATTTTGTGGTATATTTACAAGAAGAAAAGAAGAAGATGGCTGATGTAAATGTTCCAATTGATGATGCATCATCCAAACAAACATTTGAACAAAATTTTAATTTAATTTCATCTGGTGGTGTTAATCATGGTTCGTTTTTGTTTCATGCTTTTAAGAACTACAGTAATATTTTGCATAGCATTGTATGGTTATCTTGTAGTTACTGTAACCCTTAAATTTTCATACTGCTAATAGAATATATCACTGTTCTTTTTAGGTTGCTATACTCCAATTTCATCATACTGTAATTATTTTTATTAGAGGTTCATATTTCCATTGTTTTTATTATGTATTATTGTGTGTTTTGTTATTTTTTAAAAATAAAAATTTTCATAATCTATTAAATGTTACAGATTACATGCATTTTATAAATTTAAACGTCTTTAAAATATTGAGCAATAGATTTCTTTAATGGTTGAAAAAGTTTTTTTTGAAAGATTTTGTTTTAGAATAGTCATTTAATCTGTTTTGCTTTATTGATAATTACAAAATGTATAAAAATGTCTACCAATTCAAGATTTGTTTTATTTACAACACAGTGCTATTACTAATGTTCTAAAACTGTTCAGTTTTAGATTGTTAATAGAAAGGCTATAAGCATACAACATAATCAAACTTGACCTAGATATAATTGATTTGTGCATCATAAATATGACTTCCTTAAGGACACACTTTGTCATCTTCTTCAACAAGATACCCAAAAAGCCTTAATTGATTTTTTACGTTTGCTGCTATTATATCCAAGCCAGGAAAGAGTCTTGCTGACGTCTATTAGTTTTACTCATTAATTGCTAATTACGTTTGATTTTAGTTTTTGTACTATTCACTTCTTAGAAGCCCTATTATAAATGGAACCCATTACCCTTCAAAGTATCGTACAATATGTTAGAAAGAGTTACTTTAATAGCTGGCCAGCAGTAATTAAGTTTGTTCAACAGTTATTGGGGTATTTCTTATGTGCTTTGATTTGTGGTAATTGGTAAGTAATCTGCTTTTATCCCTTTTCAGAATGTCAATATTCATAAATCACTTATAGGTTTTGCGGTGGTTGTTTTGATGGTGGTCTTCTCGGCTTTGTAATTCTTTTTTTATCATTTGACAGTTTTAATACGTTATTTCAGGCAAAAGTTCTTAATGCTATTGTTCAGTTTTTGAATATTGCTTTTTATTCTGTTAATGGTTTTTACCATCTAAAAAAGACAGAGCGTATCTATTCCATCATTTGCAGCATTCTTTTTCTTCTTGCATTCGGACACATTTCTTGGTACATTTTTCAAGCGTGGAATTTTCATCCATCTCTGGTCGTCACTGCAATGGTTCTACTTGTACAATCAATTATGTAAGTACATAATCTATCCAAATATTACTATTAATTTAAGCATTTTAGGTTTTTTGCAATTTTCATTCTTTATGGATACACCGATTATTCTGTTCAAATTTTTTGAATTTATATATCATCAAAGATGTCAAATCAAAATGTTTCAAGATTTCCAATAATTTTATATAAAAGAATTCTAAGAAGAAACTTAATATTTATTTCATGTGATTTCCCTACTATTCTTTAAAAACCACCAAATCTATTATTACTCTTTTTTGTTGTTGTGTTTTTTTCATTTGTTTTCTTTGTTTACAAAAATAAATTGTGTTTTACGACTGCTCCAAAAATATTCATAAAATTTTATTCACACGTCACATATGGCAAAAAAAAGTCACAGATTTATGCTAGTTTAAAAAATGTGAGATAAAAAGAAAAAGGTTGTAAATCATCGATGGGAAAACCAAAAGAATATTTTCTTTTTTTTATGCAACAATGAATACTATTGTCATCATAAGTTTCAAAAATCAAAATTTTCATCTTTTTTCTGAAATAAAGAAAAACCGGCATTTCTATAAAACCGAAAGTGGACAGGATGGTAGCTTTAATTTTTTCTTTAAATGTTAAATGAAATTTTTTTTCTTGTTTTGTAAAACCTGTAAATAAAGGACTACTCAAGTGTTAATTTCGGCAAAAGGGACAGTGTCTCTATGAAGCAATACTTGAGAAGCCCCTGATTAAGTTTATACTGTTAATAATGGATATACGCGCTTTTGTGAATTTCTTGAAAATATTTCTTCAAGAAAAAAACTTTTTTAGACACAAATTTTTGATCTTCGAAAGCTTATTATCAAACTGGAATCCAATGATCAAAATGGTGTTCCTCCTCCTTCCTTTTATGATATTATGGGAAAAAGTTATGGCCCGTTTTTTGGGAATTCTGCCAAAAATAAGGTAAAATTTATGAAAATAAAAGTAAAATAATATTAGACGACCATTTTTTCTTCAGGATGAAAAACAACAGAATATGTAATTTGGTCATCCCTATGGTCAATCCTGCCGCATCTCTTTTTTTATAATTTTTAATCAAATAGTTTTTCATGATTTATATTTTTTAAAATTATATGTAGTATACTCTCAAAATATAACAATTTTATTGTTAAAATGCGGTAAATTTATTTTTCACATGTTTAAAGTCATAAAAAAGTTTTTTTATTTAAAATATTCAGTTTTCTTTAAAGCAAAATTCAAGTGTATAACATAAAGATGTGAAGAAGTAGGAAATGAGTAATAGAACATGCAAAAGAATAAAAAGCAAGATAACCAAAATTATCAAAAAAATAGTTTTTGTTTAGAATTCATTTACTTGATGGAGAACAAATCTTAAGTTTTGTTTCATTATCGGTATCTGCTGCACGCAAAAGCAGTTTTGCAATGCCCTTTTTTGTTAATTGAAGTTGTTCTTCATTATCTTCACCTATAAATATGTTTTTTTAATTTTAAAAGCTTAGTGATATGAACAATATACCTATTAAACAAAATGAACTGACGGTTCCAAGATTTTTTTGAATATCACTAAGAATTGATTTCCACTCTCTTTGTTCGTAAGTTTTATGGAAAGTTTCGCCGATAGATACCCTAATTGGGAAATATTGTGAAAGATCTATTAAAGCTATATTTTTAACAGAATGTGATTTAAAAATTTTTACCTTCCCGTTCTTCACCATCTTGACTATCTTCCAAAAGCTGAGCTACAGTAATTACTGCAGCAGCAGTGAGGGCTGGAGCCGCTCCGTATATTAAGCCATTTTTAAAAAGTTCTTTTTTTGGCACAGCTTTAACTGCTCCTGCTACTTGCTTAGCACCAACTTTTAAAAATTCCCATGGTGATGCATAAGAAGCACCCATGCACCATGAATAGATTACCAAAAGAAAGAATATGTTCATACTTTTTTCTGCTATTAGTTTGCTTTGTCCGTCTTCTATTTAACCCCGATCCATGTTTCCCTTTTTAATTTTAAAACAGTTTTTACTTCAAAGTATTTGAAGTTCAGTAAATAGCGGTCAAGTACTTCAGCTGGGGTATGCCTCTTTTTAAAAGGCAAATACCCCTGCTGAAGTTAACCAAAAAGGGCATTGCAAAAAATGTATGAATGGGAAATGAAAATGGTAAAAAAGAAGAGAACAAAGCAGAAAAACATTACCTTATAACTTTTTTGAGGTTGAAAGAGAAGCACCAAATAAAGATGTTGAAAATAGATGTGGAAGGACTAACTGAAGATTTTGACGGTAAAACTACAGATTTTTCTCTCCCTCTCTCTCCATATTCAAAGCGATTTTTCTCGATTTTAAAAGTAAAGTAAACCAAACAACCTTAAAAATCTTTGAGCGATTTTCATTTTATCTCTATCTAATAGATCTAATAGAAATGAAGGAGAAAAAAATCCGCGTTTTAGCTTAAATAACAAACTGAAACATTATGTCAAATTTTAGGTAATAATGATCAACTCAAAAGTTATAAAATTAGTGATAGATTTGAGCTTCTTCATGAAGCTTCTCTTAGAAATAATACATTATATATTTATTGCGTACAAGCAAAGAATTTTGATGAACATCGAAGAGCCCATTGCCCTTATAACAGCTATGCCAGATGTTACCCTAAAAGCTTTGGCTATTGCTAAATTTGACAATTCGATATCTTTGAATATTAACTTTTTATTGTGACTGTAATTTTATTATTTATTTGACGACAACAATAATTGTTAACTTTTTTATTATAAACATTGTCCATTCATCCTTTTTTTATAACATTGTAGTTACTCCCGCCTACAAAGAAGAAAGCAAAGAAACATGTTTGTTTTTGTCATCGTGTTTATTTGAAATTCTTGCATTTCTGACTTTTTTCTCCTTCTTATACTTTTTAACTTTTGTAAGTTAAATATCAATTATTTCACCAAGTTTGGCACAAATGGCGGCAATAAAGCAAGTTTTTTGTTTACCTACAAACATTTAGGCATCTCATTTTTTTTGTTTTTGTCTTGATTTTACAGTAATCCTTTTTTTTCAAAGTATAACTGACATCTTTCAGCCTCCATTGCGTTTTTTTATTAGTTTTGTGGGCATTTTCAACGACCGCTTGGACACCTGATTGGAGCCCTGTAGAGCTAGCAGAAATAAAATGTATAAAACCAATTTTTCGACAATGGAAAAAAGCTTCCATTTCTAACGTTCTTAGAATTGCTGGTGAAGAAGGGATGAAAGAATTTTATATTAATTTTTTTGAAAAGGGGTGGCGGTATGATAACAGGGATGGTATTGTAATGGGTTAGTTCATTCTAATTAATATTTTTAACATTTTTAACCAACATTTGAAGCCACAACAGATGTCTTTCCGGTTGCCATTAGTGTATTAGGGGTAAGAACCCGTGATACAGTAGTTAACATTGACACTCCAAGTGATTGGACACCACACAGAGTATTTAAAAGAATTAAAGCCGCTTTTGGACCAGCATATGATTTTAGCCACCATAATGTTATCTGCATTCATAGTAAGCCACTTAATAACTAAAATATGTTTTTTTTCCATATTTGTAGACAAAAAGTTTCAAAAAACACAACTCGAACCATCCCAAGATGACATCGCAGCGCTCCTTTTAGTAGCATGTCTCCGTCAGAAAGCTGTTAATGTCTATCATTGCTACGATCCTGCTAATCAATATTGATTTCTTTTGGTTTTATTGTAATACAATATTTTATTATCAAAAAATTTGCATTTATTTAAATACGTTTTGTTCTATAACTGAAAGTTTTTTAATAACGCATTCCACTTTGAAAAATAATAAAAATTAATTTCTTTTTTCATTTCATTATGTTTTACGCATTTATAAAATCAAAAACAAATTAAAGAAAGAGAAGAGAGAAAAAATAGAGGTCAATAAAATAGGGTGGAGAACAAAAACATTTTTGGTAAAGCTCATATATAAATAAACAAAAACACCCCTTTAAAAATTCAAATATTTTATTCACTGGTGATAACATATAGTCATCATCATGAATTTAATTGGGCATAGTATCCTCCAGATGTCCATATTTTGCATTTTGGCTCAAATTTTTTTGTTTTACATCGTTGAATCAACAAAAACGAAATATGGAGGTGATATTCTTTATCTTGATGATCAAGAATGGATTCATCACTATACTAATAAACAAAGATCAATTCAATGGTGGAGATGCTCAAAACCAAAGATATGCAATGCCAGGGCGCACAGCGATTACGGTAGTACAACATTGACAATTGATAGAGAACATCAACATCCTCCTTTTGTCAATGCTCAACTGGTAAGTAGATCTATTTTTGTATTTAAAAAACAGTAAATAAGAAATGTACATTAAACAGAAACGAGATTTCAATGAAGCAGCAAAAGCACAAGGAGCCAAAAATAAAAATCCAAAAGATTCGCCCCCAAGGGAAATATGGGATGAACTGGTAAAAGATATGTCTCGTGAACAGCTTTCGGCTTTACCTTCTTATTCAGCATTTAGACAGTTAATTGAAGCGCAACGAAGACTACCTGAAACAGCTTTACTGGATAAAGCAAAAATTAAAGACATTAAAATTGAAGTTGGACTTTTAACTCACTATTAAGTTATTAAAAAAAATTATATTGAAGGGACAGCATCTCCTTGATTCTAATAACAACAAATGGTTAATTTATGATTCCCGTACAGAATTTCCTGAAAAAGAAATTTTTATATTCGGCTCTCAGGAAGGAATTCAGCGTTTAATAGATTACCCGCATTGGGCAATGGATGGAACATACAGGTCAGGATGTACAAGAGCAAAAATATAAAGCCCAAGCCGTCCCAAATTAGCCCCTTGTCAAGTGTTGAAACGACCCTACAATTATTAAAAAATTTCAGAATTCGACCCAGGCCTTGGAAACAGTTGTACCTGATAAATGCTTTAATTGATAAAAAAAGGAAAGTTTTTTGCAATACATTTACATATCTTTAAATTATTTAATTGCAGTTCTTTACCGTGCATCTACGTCTTAATGAATGGAAAATCTGAGGAATTTTATTCTCTTTTGTTTCAAGAAATTCAACATGTGCTCCCTGAAGATTTTTCGCCAACATCAGTTATCCTTGACAATGAACGAGGTTTTTTTATCAATTATTTTTTATGTTTAGTATACACTGTTAAATATTATAGCGGCTGTAAATGCAATACATAAAGCATGGCCAACCACAAATGTCAGGCTTTGTACGTTTTCGAACTTTACTAGGTCTGGAAGCATTATACTTTTTCAGGTCTGTTTCATCTTGCTCAAGCTGTGTACAATCGTGTTAAAAAAGAAAAACTGGCCAAAATTTATGCCGATAAAAATGATGAAAATGTTCGTTTCACCGTTAGACGACTAACAGCACTTGCCGTCTTGCCCGTTGATTTGGTGGAACGTGGATTTGATATTGTTGTAAAAAATTCCAAAAATAAAGCATTGAAGCCAGTTTTAAATTACTTTAAAAGGTTAAAAAACAACTTCTCAATGTTGTAATCTAAAAAAATTATTTTTTAGGAATTATGTAAAAAAGGATAAAGTGGGAAAAACAACTACTACCCCTTTATTTCCTCCATCGAAGTGGAACCACCATAATAGGTACTTTTTATTCGTCTTAGCATTATAGAGGAAAAGTTGATTTTTATTCTTTTTAGCATCATAGAGGACATTGCCCGATCCAACAATGCAGTGGAAGGGTTCAACAGAGTTCTCAACTCTCGTTTTGTTGCAGCAAGACCCAAGTTATCTGCATTGTTGAATGCTCTTAAGGCAGAGGATCGACTTGCAAAAACCAAGCTATCGCATTACAAGGACCATAAAAGTGAAGGAATTGCCTTAGGTGGAAAAAGAAAAAGGAAACTAAACAAAAACGGAAAACCTCATATTCCACGGGATTATGACTCCCATGATGTTGAAATTAGAATGGCAGTAGAGGACTTTGATTTGTTGGATACTGATGGGCGAACGGATGCAGCTATTCTTGAACATCTTGAAAAAGTTCAACTGCTTTTGATGAGAAAAAAAATAGATGACTTGCTACGACTCCCTGATGATGAATTCGATGATGACGATGACGATGAACCAGATATAAAAATTTTGAGAGCTGATTCTGACGAATCTTCACAACCATCACAATCAGCACAAAGCTAACTTAATCGAATTCACCGAAGTTTAACTGTTTTGTTTTTTTAACAATATAAATTCCATAAACATATGTTCTGTAAAAATAAACTAAAAACAATTACTTTTTTTATTTAAATATAGAATTCAGCATAACAATAATTCAAACATCACAGTATGAAGAATATTATAGATATATTAATTCAATAAAGTTCCCATTCGAAGCCAATTAGTGTATGTAATTACATCACAATAGTTATCACTTGGTTTTTGGTTGAAGTAAATACCATCCTGTATTACATTGTATAGATAGCTAACTAATATAAATATTTAATAGATGCAGCTCAAAAAATAGAAAAAAATGATATATTATATAAGCAAGAAAAAGCTAACAACATAACTTTTTAGACTACTACAGAAAAAGTGATCTAAAAACCGTTAAAATGTACATTTAAGCATTTGGTGACTTCTAATAGGTAGAATATTGATATATTTAATATATCTAACATAAAACATGCAAAAATATAAGCTAGAATAAACCCCAGATCAATCATGCACTAACCATTAGTTCTGTAACTTTTGTTGCATAAAATAATAATGCATAAATTTCCGTGCAAGAAAATATTTTTTTTAAATATGAATGCATGATTTTTTTTGCTGTATTTTTACGTTCTGTATAATATCTTTCACAAAAAATTAATTCATAACATATGAATTCTAGATTATTTATGCTGTATTATTACTTTCTGTATAATTAATGCTTTAAATTTTATTCTGTAAAATTACTTTCACAATACATACTTTCTGTAAATTAGCGTTCTGTAAAATAAATTCTGTAAAATTAAAGCTTGAACATTACGTTCTGAAAAAATTATGCATGACATAAGCACAGCCCGATAAACTTATTCACGTGGGTAAACTTAATTTATGCAAGGAATCGCGCCAAAAAATAAGAGAAGAAAAAAAGAAATCTCGCGAATAAAAAAGTAAAGCAGCCAGAATAAAAGAAGATAAGAGCAAGTGACAAGAGAATTGATCGTTCGCGAACATTTTTTTGTCGCAAGCGTTTTTTTTTCTTACTCATTTTGAAGCTTCCAAAAAAAGAAGAGAAGCAAATGTTTGACAGTACGGTACAGATGTTTTCCGTCCTATATTTTTATGTAATGTTTTTGTTTTGGGGATAATTTATTGTGATATTTTTAAAAATATTTTTCAACATTTCTTTTTTTTCCTTGTGCCAAGCACAGTTTTCGTGATTTTTTTTCGTGCTTCTTAACACCATCCCTTCTCTCTATTTTTTAGAGCTATGGCTTTTGGAAATAAGATTAATGAATTAAATCTTATTAAACTTGATTTGTTCAAAATACAGGATCCTGCAGTTGGTCGATATGATGTTACTTTTTAGGTTGAAGGAAAAGTAAGTTACTGCTTTTTTATAACGTTATTGTTACATTTTATTATTTTGTAGCTACTTTATGCTCATAAACCAATGCTAACTCTTGTATCTGATACCTTTGATTCAATGCTCTCCGAACGCTGGACTTCAAATAAAGATGAACCAATCAAGATCAAAGATTACAGCTATGACCATTTTTATCAATTTTTGACTTTCTTATATTCTGCTCAATGTGAACTTAATGAAGCTAATATTCATGCAATGGTTGACCTTGCAGAATATTATGGTGTTGATTTATTCAAGAAATATTGTGATGAATACTTGGCTGTCATGGAAGTTACTCTGGGTAATATCTTCAAGCTTATGGAACTTGCAGAAAAATATTCTATGGTTCAACTTAAAGATTCTGTTTCTTGCTACATGTGTAATAATTTCCAAAACTTTGCTAGTTCTGATGGCTTTTTAAAAGCGGACAAACATGTTGTTGAAGTAATTGTTGTCGCTGTTAAAGATAAAATAAAACCTGATAATCTCTTTGAAGCTGTATGTTATATTTTTACTGGTTCTAATATAAAGAATATTTTTTAGGTTTACCAATGGTCAGAAAAACAAGCTATGGATAAGCAAGCTGTTGATCTAAATATTAATCTCAATGATACAATCAAAGCTGAAATCACAGATTTTCTTCCCCATATTGCTTTTAAAAAAATGGAACTAAAGTTTTTACATGAATTTGTTGGCAAGTTTTTTCATTTTAGTTTACTAGATATAGCATCTATTTTAGTTTCTCGTGGTTTTATTTTCTCTTCCTTTCAAGTAGTTAGCAAAATTTTATGTGATCGTGATCGCTTTTTCGAGACAAAAGGTATGTTTTATTTCTATTTTTTTTAAATTTTTAATAGTATTTTTTTAGTTATTAAGATTACAAATGGACTTGGACAAACATTGCATGGAAATCTTATCTCTGATAACAGTGTCGTCGAAAATATTAAATCATTGAAAACGTTAATTTGTTTTTATTCTTTTAATACATGGTGCAGCTGGCATACACAATTCAAAAATATTCCTTCAACTCCTTCTCCATTGAAGAAAAAAGATGGCGTTCAATGGTATTTATTTTATTTTTGTAGTGGCGTACTTGGTGTAACACATAGCTCTGATATTCATGACAGTTATTATTTGCTTGCAGAAATGACTTCTGGATCTTCTGGATTTCAAACAGCATCTGGTTGCAATATTGAAATTGAATAATTTTTTTACTGTCATGTGTTTTCATCTGTTTCCTTTTATCGATTTTTAAAATAAAATTGTTGTTCATAAATCGGTCAAATCAAAGCAATGGGGAGAATTTACAGTAATCCATGAAAAACTGAAGAAGAGTATAAGTTGATTACAGATTTTTACTGCAACGAAAAAAGAAATTCTATTGCTATGTAAGATGACAAAAACGGAATAATTTCAACACAACAGTAAAAATCTTTAAAATTTGAGCGAATTTTGTGTTAACGCGACAAATATCTTTCAAAATTATTAGTGATTTATATTTTGATTACGATGCATTATAAAACATATTTAGAAAAAGTTTCACGATAGTTTATGACTATAATTCACCAGTGTTTGTAAGGACGTTAAGCGTATTATTATGTGAGCTACTTTTATGTTTTGTTTATGGCGTCCGTGTTTATTAATTGATGATTAAAAGTTCCTTCTTATGGTTTTTGTTAACTTAATTAATGTGGGAGAAAAGTAATTTTTAGCAAAGCACTTAATTTTGTAAAAAACAGTTTTGATTTTAGTGCAATTAATTATATAAAATAATGCCTTCATCAAAATCAAGTTGATATTTTAAAAAGAAATGTATTTTACGTCCTTTTATTTATCTACACAGATAAAAGTAACAATGAAACATATAAATATTTAAATATTTAAAAAAAACCATCGTTGTAAAACATGTTTTTAAAACAAAAAATATATTCCACTTTAAGAAAAAGCACTCTGTGAATTTTTTATTGTGCTAAAACTGCCCTTAAGAATTGTGCAACATTGCAACAAAATTGCTTTTCGTAAAACCAGTGATCGAGAAATATCAACAAGTTGCTCATTTTTAATTTTCATTTTTATGTTTGTCGTTTTTCATTATAAATGAACTAATTTTTTGAATTTTTGGTATTATTATAATTTGTAATTACGTAATAAAATGGTTTAAAAAAGTAGTGTTTAGTAAAGAAATACAATGTTTTGCAACGTGGACCTTTATTTTGATGAAAAAAAAGAAGTATTCGGTAAATATTCATTGACCTTATCCCTAAGCTATTCGATTTTAATACTATAATGTTCTTCTGAAATGTTTTAATTATTAGTAAAAATGAGCATTCTAGTTTAACAAATTCACATATATTACTTTTACAAAATATTCAAAATAAATGTTGTCCGTTTGTATTATCATAGCAGCAATATGAGTAACAAAATATAGAATTTGAAAACTGCAATTGATTCATTCCATTTTGCTGTTACATTTTTATTGACACGTCATTGCTTTCTGCACAAACTTATTCTTTCAAAATTTACAAAACACACTCAAACGCTGTGACCCTTCTTTACTCTTTTCTTTTTCTTGCTTTGGCTATAGCCAAAGCAAGAAAAAGAAATCCCCCTTATTGTCACTCTATTTTGGTGTTACATCTTTCAGCCGTTCACTAACATCTGTTTCGAAATTTGTTTAAGAGAATTTGAAAAAGTTGTTGCAAGTAAAAGAAGAAGTTATAATAACAATATAACATTAAACTTTGTAAATTTTTTTCGGCCCCATTTGGTAAGCAACGGTTCTATTAAAAACTTGAGATTTATCCAAAAAATGTTTCAGCAATGCCACTGCTTCCTTTTTAAAAAATAAAAATGATTGACAGTAAAATGAATGCATAGGTAATTACAATAATTTGCATTGAATCACAACCAAACACCTATCTAAAAATTTTTTTATTGTGTTCTTTGTTTAACATTTGTTTATTTAATAATGTTTGATTCCATGATGTAAGTTTCTTTGCATTAGGATTTTTTCATGTAAATCTTTATATTTCGAAAGCAGCAGCTTTTTAAAGTGCAAAAAAGAGAATCTAAAAATAAAATATTAAAAAATTGTTAAAAATATGAAAAAAAGCATCTATTCGTTTTGAGAATAATATTTGTGTTCTTTCTTTGAGACATTTTCTAGCTCTATTTTTCTTTCGCAAGAAAATTTGCAACAGTCGGTTTTGATAGTTTAGACAAAAAAAAGATACACATCTCAAAGATGAAAAAAAATCATAACAAATGCTGAAAGAAAGCGAAAAAAATTTTTTGTACATTTGTTTTTCATCGCTATTATTTTCTTACGAAACAAAATTTTGTCACATCTTTCTTCTCTTCATTCATTTTTTAAAAAATAAATGAAGAGAAGAAGGATCGTCTTAAAAGAGAAAAAAATAAATGTCAAAAGTGGCTCTGAAATAAATATATTTATTTAATGAAAAAACTCTTGCATTTTTGAACATTTAAGCATTCTATTGTGGTTTTAACTCTAATAGACGAAAGAAAGTTACTGAAAAACTTTTTAAGGTCATCAAAAGCTATGCAACAGAGAACTTCTAATTAAAGCAATTCAGTATTAATTACAAAAATTCATTTAATTATTGCAGCTATAAATTTAAAAAAAGTAATAATGTTATTGCCTTTTCATTAAGAACATTAAGTTATAGTATCATGTCTGAAACACAGATGTTTACTTACTGTACTCCAAAATAATCAAATGTACGACAAATACAAGAATTTTTTCTGACATTCAAAATTTTTTATTAAAGTAAATCTGTCGAATACACCTTACTTTAGTCTTTTACAAAATTGCCCGAAAATCCAAAAAAGTTTGCACATTAAAACGTGAAACACAAAAAATGGTACTATCTTGTATACAATATTTTGTCATTTCTTATTTCTCTTTTTTTCTTTGATTAACTGTCATACTATTATTTGTATTTCCCGCTGACCGCATTTATCTACTGTATTTCCAGTCAAGGGCTCAAGCTTATAAAGAGGTGAGGTGAGTAGTTGAGTCGTTTTAGAGTAAGCTCAGTCGTTAAGAGGGTTATAGAGCTATGTGATATCAGATATTGTTTATCAGATCCAGGGCTATCTATAGGTAATAAAATTTTCGATTTCGATATACAAATTTCGTGCTGGGACCAAAAAATATCAAACCGTGTGAACTTTTTTAAAACGGGTGAACTTTTTTAATTAAAAGCTCAGTCGTTTAGAAACTTATATCAATAATTTTTATCAATTATTGTTCGTCATTGTATGGGCTATCATTTCATATTAAAATATATTATATTAATTATCAACTTTCGTGTTGGGACCACATTTTTCCCAATTTTTTTTCGTTTTTTGTAAAAAGTTGAGTCGTTTTAGAAAAAGCTCAGTCGTTTAAAACCTTACAAACTTTTTTGATTTCAATTATTGTTTATTATTGAATGGGCTATCATTTGATAACAAGATATACTATATTAACGACCAACTTTCGTTGTGAGAGCATTTCTTTCGCAATTTTTCATAAAAAGTTGAGTCGTTTTAGAAGAAGCTCAGCCGTTTAAAAAGTTATAAACTTTTTTGATTTCAATTATTGTTTATTTAGATGTGGGCTGTCAATTAATTAAAAAAATTTGAATATTAATGATCAAATGTCGTTGTGAGACTTAATTACAAAAGAAATGCTCTCACAACGAAAGTTGATCGTTAATATAGTATATTTTGTTATCAAATGATAGCCCATTCATTAATAAACATTAATAGATGTCAATAAAATTTGTAACTTTTTAAACGGCTGAGCTTCTTCTAAAACGACTGAACTTTTTACAAAAAACGAAAAAAAAATGGGAAAAATATGGTCCCAACACGAAAGTTGATCATTAATATAATATATTTTGTTATCAAATGATAGCCCATTCAATGATGAACAATTATTGATAAAAATTATTGATATAAGTTTCTAAACGACTGAGCTTTTAATTAAAAAAGTTCACCCGTTTTAAAAAAGTTCACACGGTTTGATATATTTTGGTCCCAGCACGAAATTTGTATATCGAAATCGAAAATTTTATTACCTATAGATAGCCCTGGATCTGATAAACAATATCTGATATCACATAGCTCTATAACCCTCTTAACGACTGAGCTTACTCTAAAACGACTCAACTACTCACCTCACCTCTTTATAAGCTTGAGCCAAGAACGTTCTCTCTCTTTTATCTTCTCGTTCAAAGCGTTTCTTTTTCTCTTCCTCTTTTAGTTGTATTTCTTTTGTATGCTGCTGAGCACTCGCTCACTTTTGCTCTTTTATAATAGATATTGATTATTATTCACACTGTAATTTGGCGTGGCCCTATCGTTTTGCAACTCACTTTATTATTTACTTATTGCTCGTGTTTTTTTGTCGAGTTTTCTATCGTTAGAAATTTTACGCCAACGAATTTCGGTTTCGCTTCACCGAAAGAAATTTGGTAAGCTCTGCTAGAAAACATCTCGCGGCCGTAATTGAAATATGTTTTTTGAATTCCTAATAAAATCAGAAACGGCACCAATTCTTTCAATTTTTTTCATTGTTAGATTTTAACAAATTTTAATTTTAGTGTTACTCTCTTTTTCTGTGTCATGGCTTTTGGAAATATGATGAATGAATTGAATCTTATTAAGCTTAATTTATTCAAAGCACAAGATCCTGAAATTGGTCGATATGATGTTACTTTTGAGATTGAAGGAAAGGTATGAATTATCCATAAATTATTTATTGTTAACAACTTGTTGCTTATATAAGATTATATTTTCAGCTACTTTATGCTCATAAGAACATGCTCAATCTTGTCTCTGATACTTTTGATTCAATGCTCTCAGATCGATGGACAACAAAAGATGAACGAATCAAGATCAAGGATTATTCATTTGATAATTTTTATCAATTTTTGATTTTCTTATATTCTGCTCAATGTGAACTTACTGATTCAAATATTTCTGCAATGGTTGATCTCGCTGAATTTTATGGTGTTAATCTCTTCAAAAGTTATTGTGATAAATATGCAGCTGCTATGGAAATGAATAATGATGATATCTTCAAGCTTATGGATTTAGCTGATAAATATTCTATGGTTCAACTCAAAACTTCAACACAAGAATATATTTTAGAGAATTTTCTTAGCTTCTCTGATTCTGCAGGATTTTTGAATGTTGGCAAATCATTCATTTATGAACTTGTACTTGGTTTTAAAGATAAAATTAAACCAGAAGTTTTATTTCAAGCTGTAGGTTTTTAAAGATTACTGTAACTTTTTTACATTAACAATGTTTAGGTTTACAAATGGGCTGAAAAGCAAGCTGCTGATAAACGAACTGCAGATCAAAATGTTATTCTCAATGATGCAATTAAAGCTGAAATCAGTGATTTGCTTCCACTTATTCATTTTCAAAAAATGGAATTAGCTTTTATGGTAAAATTTCTTGGTAAGTTAGTATACTGTAAATGACAATTTGATGTCTTTTCTCTTTCAGTTCCACGTGGCTTCATTTTTTCT
Organism: Panagrolaimus sp. LJ2400; assembly: GCA_024447215.1. NCBI lineage: Eukaryota > Metazoa > Nematoda > Chromadorea > Rhabditida > Panagrolaimidae > Panagrolaimus > Panagrolaimus sp. LJ2400. The sequence continues at coordinate 1,191,605 of JAMRYA010000029.1, read as the reverse complement.
TCTCTTGATGAATTAAGCAAAATAATGAGTGATCGACTTTTACCACCAATGGGTTTGTTCTTTGATACTCTCAATGTTTAAAAATAGTTTTTTATTTTTTTAGTTAAAATTACTAATGCAAAGGGACAAACATTGCGTGAAAAACTTATCTCTGATAAAAGTGTTATTGAAAATATTGAATCCTTACAGTTATCAACCTGTTCTTCTGATAGGGAAAAGTATTGCTTCTGGGATTAAGAATTCACAATTCCTTCATCTCCAAGCCCATTAAAGAAAAAGGATGATGTTCAATAGTATTTAATTTATTTTACTGATGGTTTTTTGGGCGTTTTTAATTATCATAGATTCGAAATGACATTCTAATAGATGGACACTTGGTTGCAAAATCAAAATTGAATAATTTTTTTTATCATTGTATTGTTTTTTATGCAAAAATTTTTATAATTTCGTTTGTCAAGAATTTTGTGTAACGTGTTCTTTTTTGGTTTACAAAATAAATCTCTTTTATCCTGATTTTCTCATAAAATAGTTACCATATTCTTTTTCTGGCAATAAGTTTTTTAAAAATTCTGAGGTTTAAACATCCTTCCAATACCTTTATGCGAAATAATTACTGTCTTAAAAATCTTTTATTCTAATAGATGGCTTAACACCCCACTTTTATGGTTCACAAATTATTTTGCAATGAATTCAGTATACTAAAAGTAGAAGGTTTTGTTTTTTTAATTAGAATATTCACAAAACCTTTGCTTTAAAAATAAAAGAAATCTCTTTCGCAACCATAAAAAATTCAGATAAGTGATAAACTTCGTCTAGAAAATAGAATGGATTTTTAAAATTAAGCACAAATTCGATATCAAAAAACGGTAACCAGATTGCTAAAAATAGATTTGTTATTTTTACTTGTCGTTGTTCAAAATGCTTTTTATCGAAAATTATGGAACGCTTTTTTGTTGTTTTTTTGCAGTACAGTAATAGCGCTAAAGTTTTTTAGACAGCATTACTTGACAAACATTCCTAACACGAAAGTACGCACATTGTTGTTGTTTTTCTTTGCTGTGACTGTTTCATGAAACCATGCATGGCTTTAGTCGATATATAGCTCTATCTGCCATAATCTTCCTCAAGTTCTTTTGCGTTCTATAATGTTTAAAATATCCCTCTCCTTGTTTGCGTATCTTTGTTTACCACATTTTTTTCTTCTCGGATTTTATTCATATATGTTTACTATAGTTTTTTAATTTTCAGTTTTTTAAACTCTGATTATACTAATCGAAGATGAGTGCTCAAAATATTATGTGGAAGATGCAACTTGAACGATATGGAATTTTTAAAGCTCAAGATCCTGAAAATTCACATTTTGATATTACATTTGAGATTGATGGAAAAGTAAGTTATCCTTTTAATGCTTTCAACAAATACTAGCCAATGTATTGTAGAAAATTTATGCAAATAAATATGTTCTTGAAACCATCTCAAAGCTATTTTATGCTCTTCTCTCTGAACGTTGGTCAAATAAGGACGCAGTTATTAAACTTAAAACCTACAGCTATGAAGATTTTCATCAATTTTTGACTTTTGTTTACTCTGGAACTTGTGATCTTACAGATGAAAATATTACAACAATGGTTGATATGGCTGAATTTTATGGTGTTGATTTATTCAAAGATTTCTGTGATGAATATCTTTCAAAGCTCAAATTCAATATGAATAACTTTTTTAAGATATTTGATCTTGTAACAAAATATTCATTACCAAAATCAAAAGTTGAAATAGAAAAATTTTTTTTTCTTATTTTTCAATGATTCTTCAATCTGATCAATTTTTAAATCTCAAAAAATCTTCTGTTGAACTCTTCGCTACTTTTAAGCGTGACACTGGCCAAGAAGAACGTTTATTTGATGCCGTAAGTTTGTAAATAGTAATAATTGACATATATACTTTATTTTAGGTTTACAAATGGGCTGAAAATCAACTGGTATCAGATGAAAATGAGCAAAAATATGCAAATAAGAATGATGCAATCAAAGCAAAATTATCTGGAATTTTACCTAATATTAATTTTAAACGAATGAGTCAGGTCTTTTTATGCAAATTTGTTGGTAAGCATTTAGCAGTGTGATTATATAGCTTATAGTTTATTTTTCAGTTTCAAAAGGCTTTCTTTTTACTTATGAAGAATTAAGTGCAATCCTTTGTGAACAATATACTGTAAAAGGTAAGTTTATAGTTTTTATAAATTATAAGCGTATGACAATCTTTATTTTTAGTTCATGCTTGGAAAAATTATAAAAGATATTTAACTGGCAGCTTTGTTGATACATTTAATGTTTATGATACTTTTAAAGCTATTTCTGCTTCACATAATTCTAGAAGATGGTATTATAACTGGCGATCTTATAATACACCACCAATGAAAAGTGAATTAAAGAAAAATGAAAATGTTCAATATTATTGTGTTCTTGTTGATAATCATTTAACCCTTAAAAAACCAGCTGATATTACTGACAAAGATTATTTACTCTGTGAAATGAAAGGTGATTCAAATTTTGTTTTTGATGAACATTGTGGAATTGATGTTTCTCGTGATTAATTTTCTTCATAAATTTTATAACTTTGTTTTTTTGTTTTTCGAATTGTTATGAATGTTTTTGTTTGCAATGTTTTCTGAAGATAAATCATAACTATTAAAAATGAAAATTTTTGTAAAAAAACACACCTAAACAAGTAGTCAAATATTTTTAATTAAATATTTTATTTTTAAAATTATTACTGACAAAATTTTTTGCCTTGTTTAACATGGAAAAAAAGTTTACAAACTAGTGTACATGATTAATTGTCTTCAAAACAACGAATTGCAAAATGTTGAAAGCTTTGTGAAAAAAAATCTGCAAGCTATTAGGGATGAACATATTTATTGAAAAATTTACTTTCTAGAAGCTTTAATATGTTTTCTATAAAAAAGTTTTGCATTTTTTAATAATGCGTGAAGCGACAAAGTACTGATATTTTCACGCATTATTAGTTGCTTCAAAATCTATCTTTTACAAAGTACCACATTTTATAAAAAATATTAAAATGAAGAAAGTATAAAATATTAAAAAAAGTCTATTTTTATAAACGCTCAAAACTATTTAAAAATAATAAAAAAGGATTAGCTTTTTTTATTCGCACTTTTTGGGAAACACATTTGCTTTTTAGTTTATTTCGGTGTCTATCTGTCTTTTTTTAACGCAGCTTTTGACACCCGTTTTTTTCTGTCTAGCCTTTTTCTCATCGAAAATCCTAATGTCAAAAACCGTTTTGAAATAAATAAGAGCATAAAAGATAGACGTGGTCTCAAAAAAGGGTGAACGATTTTGAAGCACCGAAATCATTTTGACACATTTTAAAGCAGTTTTTGAAATGTTGATAATTTTGAATATTGTAATATTTTTGATAGTTTTGATTATATAATGGAATAGTGTTCTTGAAAAAATTTAATCTTGTTTTCTATTAGCTAAAAAAAGCCTTCACCACATCGTTTCAATAATTAAGAAATAACTGAATATATTGCTCAACAAGCTTACAAAAAAGAAGGTCAGTACAATATCGCATTTTGTGTTCTAATTTGTCTTCCTTCTACATATTTTTCGAATTTTTGAATAAAAAAGGGAATGGTCAATTTTTAAATGTTGAAAAAAACATGTTTTTTGGCTTCATTTTTCATAGAAAAACGTTAAATATTCGTCATCGCCTTAGAATTCGCCTTTTAGCTGACTAATATCCAGATTTTCAAACTTAGCCATTCTTTTACCTAATAATTATTTTTCCTGATTTTAGCTTGTATAAACTATTTAAAAATGTATGAAGCGATAGCTGGTTTGAATTACCAATAAGATGATATTCGATGACAAATAGGTTTGGAACCAAAAATATCGCTTTTTTATCAATGCTTGGTGATAACAAAAAAATTCTTAAAAATTCAAAAACTTATTTACAAACAGTTATTTAAGAAGAGAATAGTCAAACAAACATATCGTCAAAATTCACGCGAAAAAAATTGTATATTTGTTTCTTTCGTTTTCTTTTTTTCAAAATATGTTTGAAAAATCAGTCAATAAACATCTTTTTATCATCTTTTTTTCTTTTTTGACACTTTTTATTTCTTTCAATAAGCAAATTGCGCGCAAAAAGTGCATCACTTTTTTTGAGTTCTTCAAAAAATAAATATTGCCATTTATTTCAAATTTTTTCATCGTTCAGATATAATAGCTCATTTTTTGCTACACTTTTTTCTACAACTATGGCTTTTGGAAATAAAATTAATGAATTAAATCTTATCAAACTTGATTTATTCAAGGCACAAGATCCTGCAATTGGTCGATATGATGTTACTTTTGAAGTTGAAGGAAAAGTATGTTTTTGTTAGTTTGTAAGGAAATTGTTACAGTTTATACTTTTTAGTTACTTTATGCACATAAACTAATGTTAACGCTAGTTTCTGACACTTTTGATTCAATGCTTTCTGATCGATGGACGACAAAAGACAAACCAATTAAGATTAAGGATTATTCATATGATGATTTCTACCAATTTATTACTTTCCTGTATTCTGGACAATGTGAATCTAATGAAAACAATATTTATTCAATGGTTGATATCGCTGAATATTATGGTGTTGATTTTTTCAAAGATTATTGTGGTGAATACTTAGCAACTATGAAGATTACCACTGAAAATATTTTCAAATTATTGGATTTGGCAGATAAATATTCATTGAACGGACTCAAAACATATACACATGATTTTATTACACACAATTTTCAAAGTTTCTCTGATTCAAATGGATTTTTAATGGCTAACATAGCTTTTATTAAAGAACTGGTTGTTGCTTTTAAAGATAAAGTTAAATCAGAAGATTTGTTTCAAGCTGTAAGTTTCTGCTTTTTGATAATTTTATAATCTGTTTAATTTATATTTTTTAGGTCTACAAATGGTCTGAAAAACAAGCAATGGCTAAACAAGCAGCTGATCCAACTCTTGATCTCAATGATGCAATCAAAAATGAAATTGTTGATGTGCTTCCTCTTATTCAATTTTGTAAAATGAAATTAAAATTTATGAAAGAATATCTTGGTAAGCTCGCTTACTGTAACCGATCTTTAAAAATCTTTTTGTTTTAGTTCCACGATGTTTTATTTTTTCTTCTCAAGATGAATTAAATCAAATTATGAATGATGGAATTTCGAAAGCAACAGGTTTGAATTTGTAATTCTTCTTTATTACAATAATTCTTTATTTTTATAGTTAAAATCACAAATGGCCGTGGACAAATATTGCATGGAATAATTTCTGATGAAAGTGTCATTGAAAATGTTAAATCTCTAAAAGTGTCTTCTTATATGTTTGGTACTAAAACGTGGTGCTGGTGGAACAAAATATTTGAAATTCCCTTCACTCCAAGTTCATTAAAGAAAAAAAATGGTGTTGAATGGTATCTTGGTTATTTTTCTGATGGTGAAATTGGTGTACTTAGTCATCGTTTTATTTATGATGGTCATTATTTGCTTGCAGAATTAACTCCTGGAGTTTCTGGATTTGATACTGCATGTGGTAGCAAAATTGAAATAAGTGAATAATTTTTTTTGCTTTTGTATGATTAACTATTTTTTTATTTATATTTTTGATTCACACAATAAATTTTTGCAATTAGTCATAAAACATTCAACTGTACATGAAATAAGCTTGACATATTATTTTGCTACACTTTTCAGTAATGTGAAAAAATGTGTTTTCCCGCAATAGAAAACATTTCATTGAAAAACATATTCTTTTTTCATCATCGGATGTCGTTGTTTACACTATGCTTTGTTGTTTTTTTTAAGAAATAGGCATCTTCTAACTATTTTATAATTAATGTCTGATTCTATATTTGTGGGAGTCTGTCAGGTGCTACTTTCACAGCAAACAGTGTATTGATACTTATTATTAACAAAAACGATATATAACAACATTTAAAAAATTAAAATATTCATTTCATTTTTTTTTCAAAAACGCCGAATTTGTAAAATATAAAGTGCTTCTAAAAGTCAAAATATAGTTTGCATCTCACACACTAGTGTGCACTCTGTCAAGCTAGTATTTAGAGAAGTGTTTAGCATAAATTTATATGAGCTATGAATGGAGCGTTATATATTTTTGAACATTTAAAGATTTTTTTAACCAAAACCTTTATACAGCTTAAAATAATAACCAAATTACACTTAACATGTTTACTGCGAAATATTACTTTACACAAAAATGCACAAACTGGATTTACAAGTCAATATTAATTGAATAATATTATAAAAAAATTTACATAAAGCTAGTATGGAGCTATTCCAAAGTCGCATATTAGAAATACATTTAAAGTAAAGGTTCACAATAAATTAAAGTTAAAAGATCAAATCTATAAATGTGCCATCGACAAATGGTTAAATCAACCGAAAGTTTTATGATAACTAAACAGTATTTGCAGTTATGAAGTCAATGTTTAATCTAAATAGCTTAAATATGCACATGTATGCAGTAGTATATGTATCAGTGGCAAAAACATTAACAGAAACAATGCAAAATGTTGTGGCAATTTGAAGATTATCGATTTTTTATTTTAAAATTTTCATCGTGTTTTTTTACACGCAGTGTCTAATATAATAAATAATGTTCGCAACTCCATAGAGGTGTTGCAATCTGGCACAAGTGGCTTTCTAATCCTTCCTATAAATGGAGATTGTCCGTTTGTTGGTTCGACAGGAAGCAATAATTTGCATAAAGCAATGAGTTAGTTACAAACGAATGACAAAATAATCATTGTCACATTTTTAACTGCCGCTGCGCTGTCGTTGTTATTTTTTGCTCTGAGCCTTACGTTTCCCGGTGGACGTGTTGCTATGATTATTAACCGGGAGTGGCTAATAGCTTGCTATTGGCTCACGTTTGTTTGACTCTTAGATCTGCTAAGTGTTCATTCTAAAATTTTGCTTCACGCACTTGGGCGTGTAAAATTCCAAGGTCACACCTCCGGTAAATCTGGAGCATTAAAGGGAAACCTTATTTGTTTTTTTAATATCAGATTACAACCATTTAGAAATGAATCAAATGTTAGAGGATCATATATGACAAGCCCAGGGTCTTGTTTAGTCAGTGTTAATATTTTGTCATTGTAAGCTTTTCATGTGATGGCAAACACAATCAGCTTTACATTTGTTGCTAATACGTGTAATAAATTACCTATAGCGTAGACCATTGGTGGCCGCCCCGAAGGGGCGGGGCACCCCTAGTGATATATTAATTGCCATTTTCATAAGCAAAATAATTGATCTAAGAAATACATAAAATATTCAAAAAGCTTTTAGTAAAACTAAAATTGTTACAAACTGTCTTTTTTAACATTAGTTTTTTGCCATCATTTTTTTTTGCATTGCTTGTTGTCTCTCTTATTTTAGCGCTGTCAGGCTAAAATAAACGAAAAAAAAAACAGATTTCGCAATTCAGCGTAAGAGAAAAAACAAGAACGATGTTTTTAGCAAAAAAGATTTTTCACATATTTCATAAGCAAAAAGCTGCAATTAATTTTATTTATATTTTGAATTATTAAAAATTTTATGCACACTAAATTATTAGACAATAGTAAAAAAGTAAAATTGTTATAAATGCTGATGTATTCAATAACTGATCCACAACAAAACAATTATCAGTATTTAATGAAAAAAAGTAATTTATAAAAATGACAATAAGAAAAAAACATGTTTAAATATTCTTAGTCACTTTTTACTAATTTAAACGGAGGAATGCCATGCTATATTCAAATTTTTTTAACATGTATAATGAATGTAAAAAATAATTTTTCTTTAAAAATGTTATAATAGGCTTCATTAATTTTTTTCTTTATAATAAAAATCCTGAGCCTTTTTGTTTGGTAGTTTAAAAAAAATATTTACAGCAATGTTTTAAAATATTCAAACTGCAAACATTTTGCTGTCATATTGCCAGCTCAGTGGCATAGTGGAGTAGCGCGGAGGATGTTGGCTTGGCGGTCCCAAGTTCAAGTCCAGCCGGAGACAAAACACTATAAAATTGAGTGGTTGGGTGCTCGGTGGATCCGAGGTTAAAACGAATTCCATGGGTGGCACCCAGGTTAAAAGTGAGCCTCCTCCTTGGATATATGTAAAGTCGACTCACGGGTATCGCATTAGGATCAGTAGGTGTTAGGGCCTACACAATACTAAGTTTTTTTTTTTTTTAAAAAAGTTTTAAAAAAATGAATGTTTCACGTTGCACAATGTCTTTGTTTCTTTGCTCAATAACCTTTCGTTATTCAAGTCACACCACATATCGCCTGTATATTTGCTTGTTGCTGACAGTGCAGAAAAAAGGCAGTGAGTGTTTTTATTAGCAGACAAATTTCTTTTTTAAAGAAGTACGTAACATGTTACAATCCTTTCAGAAAGAGAAACATAATGGCAGACATGGAATAAAAGAATGAAAAAAATATTGATCAGGGGTTTTGCACTTATTAAAAAGGAAGCATTAACAAAGTGTAAAAAATAAACTGCTTGGATCTGTATTGGGGCCAAAAGCTATTTGTATTTGAATATTTTAAAATAATGTCTCTGACAGTGATTTGTACATATAAATATAGCCCTTCTGTAGAATCTTAATTTATTTTTTAAAAATTTTGGGGAAAAGAACAAGCTGTGATCAATTTTAAATAAAAAATAGTTAAAGAAAAGATTAATTCCATACAAAAAAAGTTTAAAAATTACATTTACTATCTGGCTAATAACACTAGTTTTGAAATAATGTGTTTTATTCTGCGAAATCCTAGGTAAAGTACTGTAACTAACATTTTTTCTAAATTTTATCAATATTTAAATATTTTTAATACAACAATTTGTTAAACATTTGAATCGAAAATTAGCAAAAATAGACAACATATAAATTGTCACTAATATATAATAAAGTTTGGCAGCGAAATTATACTTTTTCACACTTTTTGTTTGTTCAACCAACAAATATTGCTTTAATTTAATGAAAAAATACATCATTTCTTTCAAATTTTTCAATCGCAAAAAATATTTTCATTGTGAAATCATTTCTTCTCTACAATGGCAATCAACCAAGAAAACATGGTACAATTACAACAAATAAAATTTAATTTATTCAAATCTCAAAATCCTCAAATTGGGCGATTTGATGTTACATTTGATGTCGGTGGCAAAGTACGTTTTTGTTTCTTCTTATTGTGGCATATTCATATACAATTTTTAGCTACTTTATGCTCATAAGACAAAGCTCAATTTGGTATCTGATACTTTTGATTCAATGCTTTCTGATCGATGGAATTCAAATAAAGATGAACCAATCAAGATTGAAGGATATGGATATGACGATTTTTATCAATTTATTACTTTTCTCTATTCTGGACAATGTGAACTTACTGAAGCTAATATTTATGCAATGGTTGATATCGCTGAATTTTATGGTGTTGACCTCTTTAAGAAATATTGTGAAAAGTATTTATCTAATATGGAAATTACCACAGACAATTTTTTCAAATTATTGGATTTAGCTGGTAAATATTCTATGGTTCAACTTGTGAATTCTGCATATGGCTTTATTTTAAATAATTTTCAAAGTTTTATACAATGTGATGGGTATTTTACAGCTAGCAAAGCAGTGATTGAAGATATTGTTCTTGCGTTAAAGGATAAAATTAAACCTGAAGATTTGTTTTTAGCTGTAAGTTCTTTTAATTAGATGTATTTTTTTACAAACAATGCATTTATTATTATAGATTTATAAGTGGGCAGAAAAGCAAGCCATAAGCAAACAAAATGGTGATCCAAATTTAAATCTCAATGATGCAATCAAATCTAAAATTGGTGCTTTTCTTCCTAACATTTATTTTGATAAAATGGAACACAAATTTTTGCTTGAATTTCTTGGTAAATTTTGTAATTATTAAAAATTTTTAAACTTTTTTATTATTTTTAGTTCCGCGTGGTTTTATATTAACTTATAATGAATTGAGCAAAGTTTTGTGTGATAGTCATTCAAAAAGAAGTTCTTATGATGAAAGTTTAAAAACAAAAGGTTAGTTAATTTAGCTATTTTTTTACTATACAAGCATAAAATCATTTTTTAGTTAAAATAACCAACTCTCTTGGACAAACATTGCATGGAAACCTTATTCCCAACACAACCGTAATCCATGATATTGAATCTTTAAAAGAATTACCTTGCGAACGTGGTTACGACACATTTTGTTATTGGGCTACCGGATGCAATATTCCATCAACACCAAGTCCATTGAAGGAAAGAGGTGGAATTCCATGGTATTTGATTTATTATCCAGATGGTGATATTGGTGTAACGCGCTCTTCTATTGATCGTCATTATTTGCTTGCGGAATTAGTTCCTGGACCTTCTGGATTTTTTTCAGCAATAGGTTGCAAAATTGAAATTTGTAAATAATATTTTTCAATTTATCTTACATGTTTCTTTTTTTCATATAAATTCATTTGTTTTTTGATTTATTCTTGATAAGATTACAGCATACCTTTGTAATCTGCAATTTTTAAAATTAGCTTTGGTAACCTCTCGTTTGCAGCAACTTGTGTAATAAAAGATGGTTTTGGCTGGGATTTATTAGGAGATTGAGGTGACAATGAAAATTTAGGGAAAAGAAGGAAAATAAACATTTCCAACAGATCAAAAATCTTAACTAAAAGTTTTCATCTGTGATCCTTCCACCCAAAAACAAATGTTTTGTGAGCTTTTACATATATAAAGTATAAAACTAATGGATTTTTTTAGCACAAATAAAAACATGGCAAACATGACTCCATTAACACTGTCTGAAGTTTTTTTTATTTATTCATTCATTTTGGACGAAAAAAATCATTCAATCTGAATAACCAAAAAAAAGATGAAAATCGTTATTTTTGCTCTTGTCTTCTTTTTTTCAGTAATTTTTGTTGTCATTGCACAAGATCTTTGCTGTGACACAGTTCCTACTGCAAGTATAAGTTTTACTTTTGTCAGAAACGCATAGCAATAATAAATTGTATTAAAGGGTCAAATTTGTGGTGGGCCTGATAAGGTTGAGTGTCCAGATGGCTACGCATGTAAACAACCAATATGTCCCCTGTGTTGTGCCGATTGTATGGGTACATGTGTACCGTTTCGTCCATTATAAACTAAATATGTATTTGAATAAAGACAAATAAAAAATTTTTTGAACATTTTGGTTTTTTCACATATACAGAGACACACTTGGGCAAGACAGTATGAACAAAAAATTTTTTTTGCGCCATCTTTTTTTCGCCATGTATAGCTATATGTCAAAAATTTTGCGCCATGCGCCATCTACTGCGCCACCTGTGATGCAAAATTTTTGACATATAGCTATACATGGCGAAAAAAAGATGGCGCAAAAAAAATTTTTTGTTCATACTGTCTTGCCCAAGTGTGTCTCTGTATATGTGAAAAAACCAAAATGTTCAAAAAATTTTTTATTTGTCTTTATTCAAATACATATTTAGTTTATAATGGACGAAACGGTACACATGTACCCATACAATCGGCACAACACAGGGGACATATTGGTTGTTTACATGCGTAGCCATCTGGACACTCAACCTTATCAGGCCCACCACAAATTTGACCCTTTAATACAATTTATTATTGCTATGCGTTTCTGACAAAAGTAAAACTTATACTTGCAGTAGGAACTGTGTCACAGCAAAGATCTTGTGCAATGACAACAAAAATTACTGAAAAAAAGAAGACAAGAGCAAAAATAACGATTTTCATCTTTTTTTTGGTTATTCAGATTGAATGATTTTTTTCGTCCAAAATGAATGAATAAATAAAAAAAACTTCAGACAGTGTTAATGGAGTCATGTTTGCCATGTTTTTATTTGTGCTAAAAAAATCCATTAGTTTTATACTTTATATATGTAAAAGCTCACAAAACATTTGTTTTTGGGTGGAAGGATCACAGATGAAAACTTTTAGTTAAGATTTTTGATCTGTTGGAAATGTTTATTTTCCTTCTTTTCCCTAAATTTTCATTGTCACCTCAATCTCCTAATAAATCCCAGCCAAAACCATCTTTTATTACACAAGTTGCTGCAAACGAGAGGTTACCAAAGCTAATTTTAAAAATTGCAGATTACAAAGGTATGCTGTAATCTTATCAAGAATAAATCAAAAAACAAATGAATTTATATGAAAAAAAGAAACATGTAAGATAAATTGAAAAATATTATTTACAAATTTCAATTTTGCAACCTATTGCTGAAAAAAATCCAGAAGGTCCAGGAACTAATTCCGCAAGCAAATAATGACGATCAATAGGAAAGCGCGTAATACCAATATCACCATCTGGATAATAAATCAAATACCATGGAATTCCACCTCTTTCCTTCAATGGACTTGGTGTTGATGGAATATTGCATCCGGTAGCCCAATAACAAAATGTGTCGTAACCACGTTCGCAAGGTAATTCTTTTAAAGATTCAATATCATGGATTACGGTTGTATTGGGAATAAGGTTTCCATGCAATGTTTGTCCAAGAGAGTTGGTTATTTTAACTAAAAAATGGTTTTCTGCTTGTATAGCAAAAAATAGCTAAATTAACTGACGTTTTTTTGTTTTTAAACATTCATCATAAGAACTTCTTTTTGAATGACTATCACACAAAACTTTGCTTAATTCATTCTAAGTTAACATAAAACCACGCGGAACTTAAAATAATAAAAAAGTTTAAAAACTTTTAATAATTACAAAATTTACCAAGAAATTCAAGCAAAAATTTGTGTTCCATTTTATCAAAATAAATGTTAGGAAGAAAAGCACCAATTTTAGCTTTGATTGCATCATTGAGATTTAAATTTGGATCACCATTTTGTTTGCTTATGGCTTGCTTTTCTGCCCACTGATAAATCTATAATAATAAATGCATTGTTTGTAAAAAAATACATCTAATTAAAAGAACTTACAGCTAAAAACAAATCTTCAGGTTTAATTTTATCCTTTAACGCAAGAACAATATCTTCAATCACTGCTTTGCTAGCTATAAAATACCCATCACATTGTATAAAACTTTGAAAATTATTTAAAATAAAGCCATAGGTAGAATCCACAAGTTGAACCATAGAATATTTATCAGCTAAATCCAATAATTTGAAAAAATTGTCTGTGGTAACTTCCATATTAGATAAATACTTTTCACAATATTTCTTAAAGAGGTCAACACCATAAAATTCAGCGATATCGACCATTGAATAAATATTTGAATTATTTAATTCACATTGTCCAGAATAGAGAAAAGTAATAAATTGATAAAAATCGTCATATCCATATCCTACAATCTTGATTGGTTCATCTTTATTTGTATTCCATCGATCTGAGAGCATTGCATCGAACGTATCAGAGATAAGATTAAGCTTATTTTTATGAGCATAAAGTAGCTAAAAATTGTATATGAATATGCCGCAATAAGAAGAAACAAAAACGTACTTTGCCACCGACATCAAATGTAACATCAAATCGCCCAATTTGAGGATTTTGAGATTTGAATAAATTAAATTTTATTTGTTGTAATTTAACAATATTTTCTAGGTTAATTGCCATTGCGTAAAAAAACTAGTTTAAGACAGACAATTAAATTATGAAGATTTTTTCAGCGATAAAAAAATTTGAAAGAAATGACGACTTCTTTTATATTGTATTCATGCAATATTGCTCCTATGTATTTTACTAAGTTAGGCAAGCAAAACGTAAGAAAAAAATCTTTGAATAAAAGAAATCAGTTGAAAACTAGTGCTATTAGCCTGAGAGTAAATATAATTTTTAAACTTTTTTTGTGTGGAATTAATCTTTTCTTTAACTATTTTTTATTTAATACTGATCACAGCTTGTTCTTTTCCCCAAAATTTTTAAAAAATAAATTAAGATTCTACAGAAGGGCTATATGTTTATGTACAAATTACTGTCAGAGACATTATTTTAAAATATTCAAATACAAACTTTAGCTTTAGCTTTTAGCCCCAATACAGATCCAAGCAGTTTATTTTTTACACTTTTTTAATGCTCTCTTTTTTATAAAAGCAAAAACAATGATCAATATTTTTTTATTCTTTTATTGTGTGTCTGCCACTATGTTTCTCTTTCTGAAAGAATTGTAACATGTTACGTACTTCTTTAAAAAAGAAATTTGCCTGCTAATAAATACACACACTGCATTTTTTTTTTTTTAGCAACAAGCAAATATACAGGTGATATGTGGTGTGACTTGAATAACGAAAGGTTATTGAGCAAAGAGTTTTCTATCGCGGGAAAACACATTTTATCACATTATGGAAAAGAGTATCAAAAAAATATGTGAAGCTTATTTCATGTACAGTTGAATGTTTTATGACTAATTGCAAAAATTTATTGTGTGAAACAAAAATATAAATAAATATATAAGGAATTATTGAATCAAAAAAAGTAAAAAAATTATTCACTTATTTCAATTTTGCTACCACATGCAGTATCAAATCCAGAAACTCCAGGAGTTAATTCAGCAAGCAAATAATGACCATCATAAATAAAACGATGACTAAGTACACCAATTTCACTATCAGAAAAATAACCAAGATACCATTCAACACCATTTTTTTTCTTTAATGAACTTGGAGTTAAGGGAATTTCAAAAATTTTATTCCACCAGCACCACGTTTTAGTACCAAACATATAAGAAGACACTTTTAGAGATTTAACATTTTCAATGACACTTTCATCAGAAATAATTCCATGCAATGTCTGTCCACGGACATTTGTGATTTTAACTATAAAAATAAAGTATCATTGTAAAAAAAAAGAAGTGCAAATTCAAACCTGTTGCTTTCGAAATTCCACCATTCATAATTTGATTTAATTCATCTTGAGAAGAAAAAATAAAGCATCGTGGAACTAAAACAAAAAGATTTTTAAGGATCGGTTACAGTAAGCGAGCTTACCAAGATATTCTTTCATAAATTTTAATTTCATTTTACAAAATTGAATAAGAGGAAGCACATCAGCAATTTCATTTTTGATTGCATCATTGAGATCAAGAGTTAGGTCAGCTGCTTGTTTAGCCATTGCTTGTTTTTCAGACCACTTGTAGACCTAAAAAATATAAATTAAACAGATTTAAATTACCAAAAAGCATAAACCTACAGCTTGAAACAAATCTTCTGATTTAACTTTATCTTTAAAAGCATCAGCAAGCTCTTTAACAAAAGATTTGTTAGCCATTAAAAATCCATCGGAATCAGAGAAGCTTTGGAAATTGTGTGTAATAAAATCATGTGTATATGTTTTGAGTCCGATCAATGAATATTTATCTGCCAAATCCAACAGTTTGAAAATATTTTCAGTGGTAATCTTCATAGTTGCCAAGTATTCACCACAATAATCTTTGAAAAGTCCAACACCGTAGAATTCTGCAATATCAACCATTTTGAAAATATTTGAATCAGTTAATTCACATTGTCCAGAATACAGGAAAGTAATAAGTTGGTAAAAATCATCATATGAATAATCCTTAATCTTAATTGGTTTGTCTTTTGTCGTCCATCGATCAGAAAGCATTGAATCAAATGTATCAGAAACAAGAGTTAACATTGGTTTATGAGCATAAAGTAACTGAAAAATATTAACTGTAACAATCTCCTTACAAACTAACAAAAACATACTTTTCCTTCAACTTCAAAAGTAACATCATATCGACCAATTGCAGGATCTTGTGCCTTGAATAAATCAAGTTTGATAAGATTTAATTCATTAATTTTATTTCCAAAAGCCATAGTTGTAGAAAAAAGTGTAGCAAAAAATGAGCTATTATATCTGAACGATGAAAAAATTTGAAATAAATGGCAATATTTATTTTTTGAAGAACTCAAAAAAATTGATGCCCTTTTTGCGCGCAATTTGCTTATTGAAAGAAATAGAAAGTGTCAAAACAGAAAAAAGATGATAAAAAGATGTTTATTGACTGATTTTTCAAACATATTTTGAAAAAAAGAAAACGAAAGAAACAAATATACAAAATGATGAAAAACCTTCTTATGTCATTTTGAAATATCGAATTGTTCCTTTTTCATTCGCGTGAATTTTGACGATATGTATGTTTGACCATTCTCTTCTTAAATAACTGTTTGTAAATAAGTTTTTGAATTTTTAAGATTTTTTTTGTTATCACCAATTGATAAAAAAGCGATATTTTTGGTTCCAAACCTATTTGTCATCGAATATCATCTTATTGGTAATTCAAACCAGCTATCGCTTCATACATTTTTAATTAGTTTATACAAGCTAAAATCAGGAAAAATAATTATTAGGTAAAAGAATGGCTAAGTTTGAAAATCTGGATATTAGTCAGCTAAAAGGTGAATTCTAAGGCGATGACGAATATTTAACGTTTTTCTATGAAAAAAAGAAGCCAAAAAACATGTTTTTTTCAACCTTTAAATATGGACCATTCCCTTTTTTATTCAAAAATTCGAAAAATATGTAGAAGGAAGACAAATTAGAATACAAAATGCGATATTGTACTGACCATCTTTTTTTGTAAGCTTGTTGAGCAATATATTCAGTTATTTCTTAATTATTGAAACGATGTGGTAAAGGCTTTTTTTAGCTAATAGAAGAACACTATTTCATTATATTATCAAAACTATCAAAAATATTAAAATATTCAAAATTATCAACATTTCAAAAACTGCTTTAAAATGTGTCAAAATGATTTTGGTGTTTCAAAATCGTTCACCCTTTTTTGAGACCACGTCTATCTTTAATGCTCTTATTTATTTCAAAACGGTTTTTGACATTAGGATTTTCGATGAGAAAAAGGCTAGACAGAAAAAAACAGGTGTCAAAAGCTGCGTTTAAAAAAGACAGATAGACGCCCAAATAAACCAAAGAACAAATGTGTTTTCTAAAAAATCTGCGAATAAAAAAAGCTAATCCTTTTTTATTATTTTTAAATAGTTTTGAGCGTTTAGAAAAATAGACTTTTTTAATATTTTTTATAAAATGTGGTACTTTATAAAAGATGGATTTTGGAGCAACTGATAATGCGTGAAAATACCAGTACTTTGTCGCTTCACACATTATTAAAAAATGCAAAACTTTTTTATAGAAAACATATTAAAGCTTCTAGAAAGTAAATTTTTCAATAAATATGTTCATCTTTCATAACTTGCAGATTTTTCTTTTCACAAAGTTTTCAACATTTTGCAATTCGTTGTTTTGAAGACAAGTAATCATGTACACTAGTTTGTAAATTTTTTTTCCATTGTTAAACAAGGCAAAAAATTTTGTCAGTAATAATTTTAAAAATAAAATATTTAATTAAAAATATTTGACTACTTGTTTATGTGTGTTTTTTTACAAAAATTTGCATTTTTAATAGTTATGATTTATCTTCAGAAAACATTGCAAACAAAAACATTCATAACAATTCGAAAAACAAAAAAACAAAGTTATAAAATTTATGAAGAAAATTAATCACGAGAAACATCAATTCCACAATGTTCATCAAAAACAAAATTTGAATCACCTTTCATTTCACAGAGTAAATAATCTTTGTCAGTAATATTAGCTGGTTTTTTAAGGGTTTTTTATCCCAAGTAAATATTTGTTTTCCATATTTCAACAAGTTTTAATAAGAACCAACAAAGATGTTGGTTTACAAATTTAGTTGCTCTGTGAGAACACTTTGCCAAACGGCGCAAAATTCAAATTTGATCTCGCGACTATCTCAAAACTTGCCTAGATTATGAAAATTCAGACATTTCTGCACACAATAGTAAAAAAAATCAGCCTATTAACTTCAGTAGTGACAAAATGGCAGCCATTTGAACCTGTTAAAATAGCGTTTTTGCTTGCGCCACGCGCCACATGATGTAGGAATTTCCTACCAATTCCTACCACTTGCCCATGTGTGTACAGAGAAACTTTTTGAGTGTATTCTTAGGGACTATCAAGACCTGACGTCGGCAGTTTGAGGGGAAAGAAGGGGTCAGCCAAATTATGACGCTTCTTATAAATGCGGCAAAGATCAAAGAAAAAATCTGACAGAGGGAGTGGGGGCTCCTCGATTTTTTGCCGACGTCAGATCTGGACGAATCCTTAGGCTGAAATTTTATAAAAATATTTTAAAAAATTGAAACATTAAAAAGTTTTTTTCCGTGTTAAATTTGGTTTTCAAATGGCTGCCATTTTGTCACTACTGAAGTTAATAGGCTGATTTTTTTTACTATTGTGTGCAGAAATGTCTGAATTTTCATAATCTAGGCAAGTTTTGAGATAGTCGCGAGATCAAATTTGAATTTTGCGCCGTTTGGCAAAGTGTTCTCACAGAGCAACTAAATTTGTAAACCAACATCTTTGTTGGTTCTTATTAAAACTTGTTGAAATATGGAAAACAAATATTTACTTGGGATAATTAAAAATTGTTCTTTGCTTTTGTTGATAGTTATTTCCCTTCTAAAATATATCATTATCTTTTTTTGTAAAATTTGTTCATTATTTAATAATGCACGTTAATCTCTGCTTTGAAGAGACTCGTAACAAATTCTGAACGTTTTGCTGTTTATATGTTTGTAAATTACTCATTTTAAAAAATAAATTACAAAACGTTTGAAATATTGAAAACGCTGTGCAAAGAATAGCTGAAAGCTATTATGAAGGTATGTTTTTGTCTATAGTTTTTCTTTCTTTTTTTTAAAAAGATTTTCAGCGCTATTTTTTCTTTCGAAATAAAGAGGGTGAGATGTACATCCTTTTTTTGCTCGTCAAAATAAGATTTAAAAATCAAAAAAATAGTATCAAAATAAATGAGAAAAAACATAAAGATCAAAACAGTGTTTTTTCTATTACCATATTCTTAAGAATGCAAACGGCATACCCTTGCCTTAAATAGCTTAAAGTTTTTTTCTTTCATTAAATTAAAAGCTCTTTTTAAAACTATGCAACAAATTGTTTGTGGCATTTTTATGTTATTGAGTAATGTAAGAAATGCAGATGTTAATCTTTCATTGTCGTAAACTGGAAAAACTCAGATTCATTTGCTGCTAGATAAAAGTAAACCGCCTTGTTGCTGTCACAAAATCTCTATAGACCAATGCTGAAAAGCCCAAGCAAATTCTTGAAAAAACTATTTTCACTGCATGTCAACATTTCCACTTTTTATATTCATTAATGACATCAAATATTAAAGTTTTTCATCGCATTATTTTGCGATCTCAAGAAACTTCGCTATCTTATTCATTAATGCTTAAAATATCTGAGGTATTTAAAATTCTTTTAATTGACACAAAATATTCAAAAAAGAAAATCAATAATGAAGTTGCCTTTTTTCCTTTTTTTCTACGCTATGTTTTTCTTTCGACACAAAATGTTTGCAGCTTCCTTTTTCTGCTTTCCTTTTTTGTTCATTCCTTTTTCAATGAAAAAGATAAATATCATTAACGATTACGAAATCGTAAAAATGAAAAAATAAAGAAAAACGTATCATAAAACTCAACGACTTTAACCATTACTATGGCAGCAATAGTCTTGTTAAAAAAACAATAATTCTTGTTGGAACATTTTTATTAATGAAGAAAATTTGAAATAAAGGCGACAGTTAAAATTTTTACTTGGGCTTATTAGCAAACAATTTTTAAAATTTTCAGTATGTTGTTTGTGAAATTATTATATTATTTAATAATGTAAGCTCGATGAAGACAATTTTGTTGTAATAAAAATCATGTTTTTTTTTGCAATTTTCTTACCGAAGCAGAAGTTATACATCTTTTTTGAAAAGCATGCAAAGTGTCAGAATATTCAAAAAAGTAAAAAATTGCACGTACTGAAAAAAGAATAAAATGAGCGACGTGTTTTTTGCTGTATTTGCTTGTCAATGTTTCATCAAATTATTTTTCAACGCTCTTGTTATTCATTCGAAATAACGACAGCTTTTTACATTTTGTCTGTTTTTTTATTTGTGCCTGAATGGAATAAAAGCGACAAATGTGAGCATATTTCATTTTCGCTGATATTTTGTGAAAACATGTCGAGACATTGCTTTGCTTTTAAATATTTTATTATGCATTGTGTTTTTAGCATGTGTGAACGTAAACTAAAATAAAACAATAAAAAAGCTGTTGTGCATTAACATTGGTAAATAATCGTGCAAACAAAAGACGCACACAATAATTATAAAAATATGATTTCGATTTTTTGTTTACTTTGAAGCTAAAAGTGTGATCAATAGTTTTTAACCAAACATTCAGAATTGTAAGCAAGTTTTTTTCCCTATATAATTACCGTAAATGCTCTAATAGAAGCGCATCTCTAATAAAAGCGCAGGGATGAAATCACTGGTACAGAACTTGTTGAACAGCCCGAGTCAGATACTGATATTGGGATAGTGCCAGATATCATCTAGATGTTTTAGTTGAAGAAAAAAGTTAAAAAAGTGAATTTTTACCACAGATATAAGCATTTTTAAAAATTTAAAACCGAGCAAAATCTTGCTCTGAAAAATAGAAGCGCAGCGCTTCTATTAGAGCATTTACGGTAGTAATAACAATAAAATGCCTTTTTAAAAAGACGGAGCATGCTTTTGTACACATTTATTCAAAAAAAGAGTTATGCGTTTACTATTCAAAAAACAGTGGAAGTCTTTTTTCTCTCTTTTTTGCCTTTTTTTCACTTGTTACATACACCCTTTGTTAAACACTGAACGTTCGTGAAGGAGAAGAAAGAAGAAACCAAAAGAAATGCAGCGATCAAAAAAATATCGAAAGCAAGAAACGTCAAAAAAAGTTTTTTGAGGTGAACATTTTTTGTTTAAGTGGATTTTTAACTTTATTCAATTTTGAATATTAATAAATTATTTTTTCTCTGCAGATATAATGTCATAACAATAAAATAATTGTCAAGTTAAATATTCAAATAAAAAACACATCCCAGAAACTGCTATTTTTGCTATTTTACAGTATTAATCATAAAACAATATTTCTTACATTTACATAAAAAAGTAAAAGATGAAAATAATAAAAGCTATTCACAGTAAATTTCAAATTCGTTAAAATAAACTTTTTTTGTTGTTTTTATGGCAACAATAAATAGATTAGAAACAAATATTAATTTGAACTAAGAAATCTTCTAATTACTGATAGCCATTGCTTGCTACTTGACGCACTGCTCGATGGAAGACGTACATGAAGAAGTTTCTGAGTTTCTGTTAGTTTTTTTACAAATTCTCTTTTGTAAAAAAACTAGGGAACCTCTCAGAGCTGATCAATAAATATGTTTATTACCAGCTTTTTTTCTTTTTTGACACTTTTTGTTTCTTTCCTTAAGAAAATTGCGCCCATAAACTTTTTTTCGAGTTTATCAAAAAATAATTATTGCTATTTATTTCAAACTTTCTCATCTTTCAAATACTCATTTTTAGTTATACTTTTTTTCCACAATTATGGCTTTTCGAAATAAAGTTATTGAATTAAGCCTTATCAAATTTAATTTATTCAAAGCACAGAATCCTACAAGTGGCCGATTTGATGTTACCTTTGAATTAAAAGGAAAAGTAAGTTACTATTTTTGTCATTACTTCTTTAATTTAAATTAATTTTAGATTTTATATGCTCATAAGAATATGCTCAATTTGGTTTCTGATACTTTTGATGCAATGATTTCTGAACGATGGGCGAAAAAGGATGAACCTATCAAAATCAAAGATTACAGCTATGATGACTTCTACCAATTTATTACGTTTCTTTATTCTGGACAATGTGAACTTAATGAAACAAATATCTTTGCTATGGTTGAAATAGCAGAATTTTATGGGGTTGACTTATTCAAGAAATATTGTGATGAATGTATGGCAGATATGGAAATTACCACTGAAAATATTTTCAAGCTTGTGGATTTGGCAGATAAATATTCATTGATTGGACTCAAAACATATACGCATGATTTTATTACACTCAATTTTCAAAGCTTCTCTGATTCCGATGGATTTTTAATGGCTGATAAATCTTTTATTAAAGAACTTGCTGTTGCTTTTAAAGATAAAGTTAAAGCAGAAGATTTATTTCAAGCTGTAAGTTTCTGCTTTTTGTTAATTTTATAATCTGTTTAATTTATATTTTTTAGGTCTACAAATGGTCTAAAAAGCAAGCTAAAGATAAACAAGTCGCTGATCCGTCTTTGAATCTTAATGATGCACTCAAAGCTGAAATTTTTGATTTACTTCCTCTTATTCAATTTTGTAGAATGAAATTAAAATTTATGAAAGAATATCTTGGTAAGCTAGCATACTGTAATAACATTTAATGAATTTTTTCTTTCAGTACCACGTTACTTTATTTTTTCTTCTCTAGATGAATTAAACCAAATTATGAATGATGGAATTTTGGAAGCAACAGGTTTGAATTCGTACTTTTTCTTTTTTACAATAATCCTTTAATTTTTTAGTGAAAGTAACAAATAAACATGGACAAACATTGCATGGAAGTATTTCGGATAAAATTGTAATTGAAAACATCAAATCTCTAAAGTTGTCAACTTGTACTTTTGGTTCTACTTCATGGTGTTGGTGGAGCAAAACATTCGAAATTCCTTTTACTCCAAGTCCATTAAAGATCAAACGTGGTGTTGAATGGTATCTTGTTTATTTTTCTGATGGTGAAATTGGTGTACTTCATCATCATTCTATCAATGAAAGTCATTATTTGCTTGCGGAATTAACTGCTAAAAATTCTAAATTTCAAACAGCAGAGCTTTGCGAAATTCAAGTTAAATAAACATTTTTTACTTTTGTATGATTAACTATTTATTTTTTTTATTTATGTTTTTGTTTTCACAAAATAAATTATTTCAATTAGTCATAAGCTTCTCAAATGTATATAACGCGTTTTTTTTCAAAATCTAGTAGGCCTGTTCAACTGTATAATGGCGGTGGGTTATTTCGTTTCTTTTTTCATAAACATATGTATTTTTGCCTGCTTAAAAAGAACTGATAGAGTCTACCCGGGGAAAAAATCAACTTTTAAAGTTATTTCAAAAAAACAGCTAAAATTTGACGTTTTTTCGATTTTTTGCTATTATCAATCTTCTCCCACGTGTTTTTTAGAAACGCCAGATTCCCAAAAACACCTCCAAAGTTGTTTTTTGGTTGTTAAGATTATATCTGCAAAGTTTCATTTCCATACGATCATTTTGAAAAAATCGAGTTGAACAAGGTTTTGATTTTTGCTCGATTTTGAGAAAAAATGCGTTATATAGGATAAGCATCACATAAGAAAGTTTTCTAAAGATATTACAAATATAAAGAGGGGACTGATAAAAATTTTCTGCTACACATTTTTATAATGTGACGAAATATGTTTTTCCGATAGAAAACATTTTATTGGAAAACATATTCTTTTTTCATCATCGGATGTTGTTGTTTACACTATGCTTTGTTTTTTTTTTTGAAAAAGGCATCTTATAACTATTTAATAATTAATGTCTGATTCGATATTTGGGGGAGTCTGTTAGAAGCTACTTTCACAGTCAACAGTGTATGTATTTATACTTATAGGAGAGGTCCCCAAGTGACGCCGGAGTTGAGACCCCATATTTTGCCCATATACTCGCCTTGCTATGGGATAGTTGGAGAAAAAATATTTTTTCCGAAATCCTCAATTTGTGGATTTAATAGATATATGGTTATAGCTAATAAATAGCAGATAATAGCAATTTTTGTTAAACAATTTTGATGTCAATGATTTCAAGGAAGTGTAATAGCAAGGATAACCTAAATAATCCATTAATAATACCTATATAATATTTGAAAAGTATTCATTATGCAGAATTTTAGATATTTTATAGCAAAAATAGCCATTGTTTGCTATTTATCAGCTATATCCATATATCTATTAAATCCACAGATTGAGGATTTCGGAAAAAATATTTTTTCCCCAACTATCCCATAGTAAGGCGAGTATATGGGCAAAATATGGGGTCTCAACTCCGGCGTCACTTGGGGACCTCTCCTGTTAATATTAACAAAAAAGATATATAACAACAATAAAAAAAATTAAAATATTCATATTGAGCTTTTTTCTTTTTCAAAACGCCGAATTTGGAAAAATACAAAATGCTTCTTAAGATCACACACTAGTGTGCACACTGTGAAGCTAGTATTTAGAGAAGTGTGCACCACAATTTCCTTCGATATTTTGCCGAGTAGAAATGCGTAAGTAGAATATGAAAGAAAAGCCATCTCCAAAAACAATTTTCTTTCTATTTTGTAAAAACAGGGAAGATAAAAGAACAGGAGGTTGCGAAAAAAAAGTAAACACAATTTTTGGTTTAAAAAAACATATCATCGAAATACTAAAGCCATTGGACATGTCTTTATCGGCAGCAAAATGTGAACAAAATACTTTATATTTGAATTTGTAGAACATTTTAAAGATTTAATTAAATAAATGAAATCTTGTATTAATTATATTATTACAAAGAAGTTGCTTTGAAAAACTTTGGGAAGAACTAAGGAGCATTGAATCGAAGTGAAGCAAGGGGTGAGAGATGGGAGTAAATTTCAGGGAGGCTTTCAGGAGCCAAAAGATGCTTTATACAAATGGTTAAATCAGCCGAAAGTTTTATCATAACTAAACAGAAAAGACAGTTATGCAGTAGTATGTGTAACATTGGCAGAAGCATTAACAACAGCTGATTAAAAACAATACAACATTTTATGCCAATTTCATGATTGCTGATTTTTGTATTTTAAAATTTTCAACTTGTTTTTTACACGGTGTTTATATAATTAATAATGTATTAAATTGATATTGTTCTAATTGCAATCTGACACAAGTGGTTTTTTAATGATATATTAATTAACATTTTTATAAGGAATAAAGTTGAAATAAGAATCATATAAAATATTCAAAAAGTTTTTTGTTAAACCAAATTTGTTACAAACTGTCTTTTTTGACATTAGTTTTTTGCCATCATTTTTTTTGCAGTACTTGTTGTCTCTTTTATTTTAGCGCTGTCAGGCAAAAATAAACGGAGAAAAACAGATTTCGCAATTCAATGTAAGAGAAAAAACAAGAACGATGTTTTTGGCGAAAAACATTTACCACATATTTTATAAGCAAAAAAAACTACAATTTATTTTATTTTTGGTTTGAATTTTAAAAAATTTTACGCACAATAAATTAAAGACAATAATAAAAAACGAAAATTGTTAAAAATGCTCATGTATCTAACAAGTGCTCAACAAAAAGACAAAATCCAGTATTAAATGAAAAATAGTAAATTATACGAATGACGTAAATGTGATTTACTATTTTTAGTTACTTTTACTAAATTTAATGGAGGAATGTCATGCTATATTAAAATGTTTTTTACATTGTATAGTGCATGTAATAAAATATTTTTTATAAATTATGTAAATTAGGCTTCACAAATCCTACATTTTTTGATAATAATAGTCCAAATCCTTTTTTATGATAATTCACAAAAAAACATTCACATAGATGTTTTAAAATATTCAATTTGCATACATTTTGCTGTCATAAAAAAGTCAAAAGATGGTGAGAAAAACGTTGATTCTAATGCACAATTTTTACGTTTCTTTAGTCAACAGCTTTTAGTTATTCAGTTCACGACATATCGCCTCTATATTAGCTTGTTGCTGACATTACAGAAAAAAGGCAGTG
This sequence comes from Panagrolaimus sp. LJ2400, assembly GCA_024447215.1. Lineage (NCBI taxonomy): Eukaryota > Metazoa > Nematoda > Chromadorea > Rhabditida > Panagrolaimidae > Panagrolaimus > Panagrolaimus sp. LJ2400. The sequence goes on along the minus strand of JAMRYA010000029.1, from coordinate 1,165,838 downwards.
TGTGTATGTTTTAGCACCCCATATTTCTTTTTTAAAGAAGTACACAAGATCTCACAATATTTTTATTTTAATAATGATGCGAAAGGTAAATCAGGTTGTTGGTATAATAACAACGGCAAATTAGAAACAATACAACATTTTGTGGCAATTTTATGATTACTGATTTTTTTATTTTAAAATTTTCATTGTATTTTTTTCTACAATGTTTATAATATAAATAATGTACTTGAAGGAATTTGACGACTGGTTCAAGTCTGGCATAAAAGACTTTTTAATGACATATTAATTGCTTTTTTTTTATGAATAGAGTGCAAGTTTACAAATATCTAAAATATTCAAAGAACTTTTTTGTTAAACCAAAATAGTATCAAATTTTCTTTCTTGACATTTGTTTTTTTTCCATCATTTTTTTCGCAATGCGTGTTGTTTCTTATATTTTAGTGTTGTCTGGCTAAAACAAACGGAAAAAAAGATTTCGCAATTCAGGCTAAGAGAAAGACGTTTTTGACATAAAAACCATTTGTCATATATTTTATAAGCAAAAAGCTGCAGTTTATTTTATTTATAATTTTTAAAAATTTAGCGCACACTAAATTATAGACAATAATAAAAACATGCTTATAATTTCATGCAATAAGTGGTCCACAAAAAGACTGTTCATTATTAAATGAAAAATAGTAATGTATATGTTGCAGCCGATTTGTTGAACAAGCCGTTTTATAGAACGGCTAGCCGGTTTGTTGAACCAATAGTTTTTTTTTATAATTTTTTCAAATATTTAATTTTAAATGTATTCGGGGATAAGAACTCATCTCATTAATACAAAAAATGGTTTGCTATTATTGCTGCTAAAACTGTGTTTTTACAGAAAAATCTGATATTACTTTTGTTAATAAATTTATTGCTTTTCTTCTTTTTGAAAATCACTTGAAGTATATTATTAAGATAAAAGATTTATTAACCAAAAATAAATTTAAACGTGCCATAAATGTAAAACGGCTAGCCGTTCTATAAAACGACTGGTTCAACAAATCGGCTGCAACATATACAAATGATGTAAAAGAAAAATATGCCAAACTATTTTTTAATCACTTTTTACTAAACTAAATGGAAGAATGTTACGCTGTGTTCACATGTTTTCAACACTGGATAATGCATGTAAAAATATTTTTTCTTTAAAAATGTAATATGCCTAAAAAATCATTTGCCTTATTATAATAATCTTGTGCCTTTTTGTTTGGTAGTTTACAAAAAACCTTTTATAGCAACGTATTAAAAAAAAGGCAGTGTGTGTATGTTTTTAACACCCCATATTTATTTTTTACACTCATTCTAATTTCATCAATTTTTAAATGTTTTTAATACAACAATGTGCTAAACATTTGAATCAAAAATTTGCAACAATCGATATTATACGAGTTGTCAACAACAACAGTACCACACTAATATTAGGATAGCTTTTATTCAAAATTGTATAATTTTTATTTTTAAATTTGCAGCGAAAGGATTTTTTTCACACATTTTGTTTGTTCAACCAATAAATATTGCATGAATTATTATAATAAATTATGAAAAAACTTGTCATTTCTTTCAAATATTTCAGTCGCAGAAAATAGTTTAATCTTCTGAAAAATTATTTCTTCTGCGCAATGGCAATTAACCTCGAAAATATAGCAAAATTGCAACAAATAAAATTTGATTTGTTCAAATCTCAAAATCCTGAAATTGGCCGATTTGATGTTACTTTTGATGTCGGGGGCAAAGTAAGTTTATATCTCTTCATAATGTGGCATATTCATATACAATTTTTAGCTGCTATATGCTCATAAGACAAATCTCAATTTGGTATCTGATACTTTTGATTCAATGCTTTCTGATCGATGGAATTTAAATAAAGATGAACCAATCAGAATCAAAGATTATGCTTATGATGATTTCTATCAATTTCTCATTTTTCTCTATTCTGGACAATGTCAATTAAATGAAATAAATATTTGTTCTATGGTTGATATCGCTGAATTTTATGGTGTTGACCTCTTCAAAAAATACTGTGAAAGATATTTATTTTCAATGAAAATTATTGTTCAAAATGTTTTTCCAATGATGGAACTGGCAGAAAAATATTCAATGATTCAACTTAAAGCTGCAACTCTTGCTTTTATTACAACAAATTTTCAAGTATTTATTAACTGTGATGAAATTAAGAAATTAAGCAAACATGCCATGGGAGAACTGGTTCATGAGGTTAAGGATAAAGTAAAGCCAGATGATTTATTTCAAGTTGTAAGTGTTTATTACTAGCAATGTTTTATTTGCACAAATATCGTTAAAACTTTTAGGTATATAACTGGTCAGAAAAAGAAGCAATTGATAAACATGCCGCTGATCCAAATATTAATCTTAATGATAGCATTAAAGCTGGAATTGCTCCTTTTCTTCCTCTTATAAATTTTTGTCGAATGGAAATAAAGTTTTTACATGACTTTGTCATTTCCCATGGCTTTGTTTTTTCTTCTTACAAGGAATTAAGCAAAATTATATGTGATCGTGATAATTATGGTGAAACAAAGAGTATGTTTTTTCATTTACTTTTAGACTGATAATCATTTTCTTCTTTGTAGTTAAAATAACAAATGAACGTGGACAAACATTACATGGAAATCTTATTCGTGACAAAACTGCAATCGAAAATATTGAGCATCTAAAATCAGCATGCGGAAATGGCAGTAACATGGCTTGCTGGTGGAGTATAAAAACCAAAAATATTCCAACAACTCCAAGTCCAATCAAGAAAAGGGATGGTATTGAATGGTATCTCGTTTATTCCGCCTACAATGCTATTGGTGTAAAACGTTCTTCTTACGTTTTTCATGATGAATATGTACTTGCTGAATTGAATGCTGGAGCTTCTGGATTTGATACTGCAGTTGGTTGCAAAATAGAAATCATTGAATAATCTTTTAAGCATTTTATTGTTCTTTTTTTATGTACTGTTTTTTTATTGTTTTATATCTCACATGTTTTTTTTTCAAATGAATTCGTTTGTTTTTCGTTTTATTCTTGGAAAGATTACAGTATACTTTTTTGCAAGGACGTCAGCATTGGGGGGCACGTGCCCCTCCGAAATTGAAAAAATCCTTTTATCTTTTCCCGCATCTTTGTAAAAGGCGGCAAATTACCAAAATTGTTGTGCCCACCCCAGAATGTTTTTCTGCTGACGTTATTTCGCGTTGATTTAAAACTAACAACAATATCCCTAAGTGTCCCTTTGTAATACGCTTCTAATCCATTAACACAGCTAAACTAATAAATAAAGAATGATTGTGTCCTCATCAGTTAAATATGTAAAAATAATAATAAATTTATTATTAGTGATTGTCCAGAGCTGACTTTAGCAAAAAATCTTAAATTTTGAACCCCATACATGCCCAAATCATCAAAATTACCTTGATGTTTTTCGATTAAGCTTGACTCCATGCATGCCAAATTTGCTGACATCAGCTCTGGACAAAATCGTTTTTGGTAGAGCTTTCTCCTTGTAATCGATTAAAATATAACCTGCCGTAAAAGACATGTTATCACAAATCATGTAAAAACCATATAAAATCCTTTTAATTTTCAACAAAATAGAAAAAATATTAAGAAAACAGATTTAAGTTAAGCTCATAAAATCATTTTTTGTTGTTAGCTTGGTTCATTAAATTTATAAATTTCGTAAAATTGTTTAACAATATTGCAAAATTTGTTATAATTTTTATTGCTATAATACAGAAAAATTACTTAAAAAATCCTTAACATTTTTACAAAAATTGATGATTTTTCATTTTTTGTTAAGCCTTAACATTTCAGACCCCCCTTGAGATGTTAAGAATTTTTCCTTTTCTTAACATTTCAGACCAGGGATGTGCGGAATTCCGTTTCCGTTTCCGTTTTTACGGAAATTCCGTGCTTTTTTCCACTTCCGTTTCCGTTTCCGTTTCCGTAAAAAAGTGGACGGAAATTCCGTAAAAAAAACGTTGTTTTTACATTAAAAATTTGAAAAATATACTCCTCGCTTACTTTTATCAATTAATAGTAAATCATAAAACAGACGACGATGTTCAAGTGTATACAAACCAAGTTCTTTAAGACGAGAGATATAATCAGGAGTTTCATAGTTTTTATATTTAGCTCTTAAAGAAAAATCTCTTTGGAAGATCATTCTTGTTGCAAGTTTTTGCACTCTTTCAATATTTAAAATTTCATTAATTCTTGAAGGATTATTAGGATTATTGTCGATAATTATCAACTAAACTAGAATCACCTTTTTTAAAAAATGGTTTTACAATTGCTTTGCGCCAAAGGAAGAAGTGTTAGTTTGATTTTGATCTTTTAGAGTAGGAATTGGAGGAGATCCATTGATTAAATTTGAGATTCTATTATACATGACTTTCATAAATCGAGTTTTTCTTAAACGTCTTTCTCGGACAATATTCCATTTTCTAGAGAGATAAAGAATTTTACGTGAAACACGATAAATTTGTAGATATCGATCCCGAGAAAAAGGTTTAACAATCAAAGTCAGATAAATGAGTTTTCTAATCAAATTTAGAAATAAAAGAATTGATAAGCTTATAATTAGCATGTATAAAATCACGACGTTTGGGAACAATTGAAGGTTTTAAATGACAAGAAATGGTTGCAGCAATAGAATTATGATCAGAATTAGCAAAAATCCTGTAACAGTTAATTAATAAGATTACAGGATGACAAAAAATTTAAAAAGAATCTGCCCTAATTTACCATTGTTAGATGATTAATTGTTATTTTTTTCGATTGTTATTAAAAAAGTTATTCTTTTTCTTGTTGAAATTTAATACATTCTATTATTAAAAAAAATTTTCCGTTTCCGTTTCCGTTTTTACGGAATTTCCGTGTTTTTTTTGGCTTCCGTTTCCGTTTCCGCTTCCGTAAAAAAAATTTTGTTCCGTTCCGTTTTCCGTTCCGTTAACAAAAACGATTTCCGCACATCCCTGTTTCAGACCCCTCTTGAAATGTTAAGAATTTTTTTTCTCTTTGTTGCTCAGCGGATTCGAACTTTTCTGATTTCATTTTTGCAAAGAAAACGTACTAACCACTAAGCCATTCAAACTTTTCTTTTCAAGTGTTGAAAACGCTTATCAACGTTTCCCGTTTTTCGCGTCAGAACACAAAATGCATTCCACTTCTTTTTTTTCTACTTTTTTTAAATTTGAACCTTCTGAAATATTGTTATGTGGAAATAAAATAAATAAAGAAGCTTTTAGTACAAAAATTTTTAAAGTAAGGTTTTTTCTTAAAAATAAATCATGTATCATTTTTTTCAGAATCCACCACCAACAGATATGAAATTCAAAATCATTAAGCCAAAGATGAAATTAATAGAAAAAGTTAAGGACGTTTTTCTTAAGTGGGAAAATGTTATTAGTGATCAAGCAATGGTAGATCTTCAAAATTTGGAAAATGAAATCACGTCATACCCAAAAACTGATTTTGAAACATTAATGCAAATAATTGAATCTAAAGCTGTTACTGAACAAACAATGTTTGATGAGCATAATCCTTCAAATGTAGCAGATACTGCTGAAATAGTAATTGATTCCCCTCCAAATGAATTAGCAGTTGATACGGGTATGTTTTATATATCGTAATTATCATGCTAATTAAAACATTTAGAAGAAACGGAACTGCATGAAACACCTGCTTCAATCAATCCTTCATTAAGAAGATCAACAAGATTAGAATGTGCAGCAAAAAGAAGAAAACTAGAATCACAACAACAAGAACAAGAAGAATAATGTACAAAATAAACAACTATCAATTTCTACTGTTGTAAACTCCAATTTCTCCTTCAAAATATTAATTTATGTTATGTTATTACAAATTTATATTTCCACATTTATTCACAAAAACCAGCAACATTTATGAAAACTTTTTACTTGTCTTTTTTAAAAATTTGATTACTGTTATGTTGTCGATGTTTCTATAAATATAAATAAAGGTATTCTGTTTTTTGCATATTTCAATTTTAATGTTTAATATTTGGCAGAAGTATATATTCAATACATCAATATTAGTAACGAGTTTTATATGCTACCAGAAAAAAAAAGCTTTGAGAAAGTGATGCGATAAACTTTAAAAAATTTGATTAATCATTTGCTGATGTTTTTTGGAATACTGCTTTGTTAAAAACAACTTTTTAGCTAATTTTGCTTTTTTTACATTAAAAAAATTAATTAATTAAAATAAATAATGCTAAAAGAACAATTGGAAGGCCACCTACAAGATGGATGAACGACTTTACGAAATTCACAAATAAAAAATCTCATGAATTGTTATCGCTTTGTTTGTCTGATTATTGGTGTTGTAATATGTCCCCTTTCGTCCTGCGTGACAGATAAAAGGTTTAAAATAAATAAATAAATAAAATAAATAAATAAATAATTATTTAATTATTAAAAAAAACAATTAGCAAAAAAATATTTAAAAAAAATAGAAAAAAAAGAAGTGGAATGCATTTTGTGTTCTGACGCGAAAAACGGGAAACGTTGATAAGCGTTTTCAACACTTGAAAAGAAAAGTTTGAATGGCTTAGTGGTTAGTACGTTTTCTTTGCAAAAATGAAATCAGAAAAGTTCGAATCCGCTGAGCAACAAAGAGAAAAAAAATTCTTAACATTTCAAGAGGGGTCTGAAATGTTAAGAAAAGGAAAAATTCTTAACATCTCAAGGGGGGTCTGAAATGTTAAGGCTTAACAAAAAATGAAAAATCATCAATTTTTGTAAAAATGTTAAGGATTTTTTAAGTAATTTTTCTGTATTATAGCAATAAAAATTATAACAAATTTTGCAATATTGTTAAACAATTTTGCGAAAAATATGGTTTTTAAAAACAGTCAAAATCAGCCTAACTATACATTGTTTTTTTATTTTTAAAAATTTTTTGTGATTACATGTCTTTTACGGCAGGTTATATCTTCGATTAACAAAATTATTTTTCATTTTTTCTTTCTTTTATTTTGTTCGTCCTAACAGCAAATAAGCGTTTTTTGAGTTTTCTCGGACCACCATTTCTTTTTCTTATTTAATTTTTATACAAAAATACCATTTCTATCTTTTATTTCGGCTTTTTTTAACTAATTTTTAGTAATACCTGTTTATCTGAACCATGGCAACTGGAAATCTATTTATTGAATTACATCTACAGAAGTATCATTTATTCAAATCACAAAACCCTGAAACTGGTCGATATGATGCTACTTTTGAAATTGAAGGAAAAGTAAGTTTTTGTTTTTTATCACTTTGACTTTGTATTTATTTTTTAGCCGCTTTATGTACATAAGCCAATGTTAACATTAGTTTCGGATACATTGAATTCAATGCTTTCTGATCGATGGGCAACAAAAGATGAACCAGTCAAAATTAAGGATTACTCATATGATGATTTCTATCAATTTGTTACTTTCTTATATACTGCTAAATGTGAACTTACGGATACAAATATTTACTCAATGGTTGATATCGCTGAATTTTACGGTGTTAAACTGTTCAAAGAATATTGTGATGAACATTTGGCAGCTATGAAGATTACTACTGAAAATATTTTCAAGCTTATGGAATTGGCAGATAATTATTCAATGACTCAACTCAAATCTTCTTCATATAATTTTATTGTTAATAATTTTCAAAGCTTTGTTAATGGTGATGGATTTTCGAATGTCAACAAGTCTTATGTTAAAGAGCTTGTAACTGTTGCTAAAGACAGAATAAACCCTGAAGAATTATTTCAAGCTGTAAGTTTTTTGTTGCTCTTCTCTTCACATTTTATCTTCAACTTTTAGGTCTACAAATGGTGTGAAAAGCAAGGAAAAGATAAGCAAGCTTCTGATTCAAATATAAATCTTCACGAAACAATTAAAGTTGAAATTTCTAACTTTCTTCCTTACATTTATTTTCAAAGAATGTCAATGGAATTTTTGGTTAAATTTATTGGTAAGCTAGCTTGCTGTAAATGGACATTAATAAATTATTTCTTTCAGTTCCTCGAGGTTTTATTTTTGCTCTCTTGACGAATTAAGCGAAGTTTTAAGTGGGGGACTTACTCAAACAATGGATTTAAAAGATAAGCTAAAGAGTTCGTCGTTTTTGATTCTTTTTTAAAATCCATCTTATATATTTTTTAGTTACAATTACAAATTCTCGTGGACAAACATTACATGGAAATCCTATTCTCGATAAAACTGTTGTGGCACACATTGAATCTTTAAGAAATAAGTTATCTTCGAATTCTTTTTATTGGAATACAAAATGCAAGCATCCAACAACTCCAAGTCCATTGAAAAAAAGAGATGGCGTTTATTGGTATTTAATCTATTACGGTGACGGTGATATTGGCGTAAGAAGATCTGATTTGATCACAAGCTGTAATTATTTGCTTGCTGAATTAATTCCTGGTGCTTCTGGATTTGATACATATGGTTACTGCCAAATTGAAATTGTGGAATAAATTTGTTTGAAATTTTTTATGCAAATTTTGTACTTTGTCATTTGATCACATTTCTTACACTTTTTTGATTTGCAAAATAAAATATATTTGTTTGTTCACCAAGTAAAATCATGGTTTATTAATAGTACTTTCATTAAATTCAGATGAAAACATACATTGAACGTAAAAAAACTGCTAAATGTTATGAAATAAATTAACTATAGTTGTTTCTTTTTTTGTTCATGTCTTTCTTGAAAAAAGTGCTAATATATGTGCGATATCAAATAGTAGGAAAAAGAAAAAGTCTGTTTTAGAGTTATAGAGAACTGACACAATTCTTTGTCATAAATTTTGCGAGCTATGAATATTTAAAGATGATTTTTTTACTAAAACTATTTTACCGTTTAAAATATAAACTAAAGTTCACTTAATATGGTGGTTATAAAATGTGAAGGCATAGGAAAATATTCTCGAAATTTTTTTAGAAATGGCAATATTAATTGAATAATATTATAGCAATAAATAAAACACTTTGTGCTTTTAGACACAAAAATACAAAAATAATGTCTGGCTATAATTAAAGATGAGTTTTATAGGCAATCATTTGAAAGATTTTAAGGCGAGTAATTTCCGTAAGTAAAATTTTGTACTATTGAAAAATGTGTCAGTTATCTTTTCATTTATTACTGGCAACTGCTTTGTTTTCTGGTACATAAGAAGGATACAAATTGGTGTACATAATTAAATCAAAAAAGATTATTAATACACAATAAATTACATCGGTAGTATTTTTTAAATATTAAAAAAAACACATGTCATGAGCTAATTGTTTACGTCCAAATATTTGATTTTATCGACGTATTTTTTTCTTTTTCGTCCTTCTCTCATCCATTGTTGAACTTTCGTGAAAGAGGAGAAAGAAGAAATCGAAAGAATGCAACAATCAAAAAAGAAAAAAAAGAAACATCGAACGCAAAAATGTCAAAAGTCGTTTTTTATGAAGAGCAGCTTTTTTAGAAATGTAAGTTCACTTTGCATTTTACCAAATTTTGGATATTTAATATTGTTAGCCTGTTTTTGTTCTATGCAAAATCGAATTATAACATTAAATAAAATTTTATTAAATTTATTATACAACGTCCAATTAACTGACATTGATCAGTATAAATCGTAATACTCTATTTCATACATTTACATAGAAATGAGTTAGAAAAAAGGCAGTTACTCACCATTTAATTTTCAAAGGTTCATCAAAATACGTTTTTTGCCATTTTTACGATGTAAAAAAATATTATTTAAATATCTGAAAAATCTGAAAAAAGTCATTTTGAACCATGGCCTATAATTATCCTTTACCTTGGAGACTTCTGCGTTTGATCAATGAATTTATTTTTTCTACCTTTATTTTGTGACTCTTTTTGTTTGTATCATTCACAGATTGAAAAGCCCATTAATTTTTTCGATTGTAATAATCATTGCCATTTCTTTCAAATTTTCTCATCATTTGCTCCTTTTCAGTGATCCACTTTTTTCTTGAATCATGGCGTTTGGAAATAAATTTATTCAATTAGGTAAAATCAAATTTGAATTATTCAAATCGCAAAATCCTGAAGTTGGTCGGTATGACGTTACTTTTGAAATTGATGGAAAAGTAAGTTTTCGTTTTTGTAATTACTATATTGTTAAAAATTGTAATTTTAGTTCCTCTATGCTCATAAGAATAAGCTTAATCTTGTCTCTCATACTTTTGATGCATTGCTATCTGATCGATGGAATTCAAACAAAGAAGAACCAATTAAAATTCTAGGCTATGGATATGATAATTTTTATCAATTTTTGACTTTCTTGTATTCTGGTCAATGTCAATTAGCTGATACAAATATTTATGCTATGGTTGATATTGCAGAATTTTATGGAGTTGAACTGTTCAAAGAATATTGTAATGAATATTTGGCTGCTATGAAGATTACTACTGAAAATATTTTCAAGCTTATGGAATTGGCAGATAATTATTCAATGACTCAACTCAAATCTTCTTCATATAATTTTATTGTTAATAATTTTCAAAGCTTTGTTAATGGTGATGGATTTTCGAATGTCAACAAGTCTTATGTTAAAGAGCTTGTAACTGTTGCTAAAGACAGAATAAACCCTGAAGAATTATTTCAAGCTGTAAGTTTTTTGTTGCTCTTCTCTTCACATTTTATCTTCAACTTTTAGGTCTACAAATGGTGTGAAAAGCAAGGAAAAGATAAGCAAGCTTCTGATTCAAATATAAATCTTCACGAAACAATTAAAGTTGAAATTTCTAACTTTCTTCCTTACATTTATTTTCAAAGAATGTCAATGGAATTTTTGGTTAAAAAAAACACAAAAAAAAATGTTGCGCACAACTTTTGTTGCAAGCGACAGGATCAGCCACAACAGTTTTTCTTTTTTTGTTGACTGGCCATCACATTTTTTTTTCGTTTGTTGGCCGCAACAAAAAAAAGTTTTGCTTGATCACTAAACTGTTGCGGTTGATCACTTTTTTGAAGAAAAAAGAATGCTTTTTCCTCTCTAAAAAAGAGAGAGACACACGCAGCTGACAGACAAAAGTGATCGGCCACAACAATTTAGTGATCAAGCAAAACTTTTTTTTTGTTGCGGCCAACAACCTCGCAGCCAACTTTTGTGTTGTGCGTCCGGCTGCACACAACAGAAAAAGAAAAAAGTTGTTGCCAACAGATCGCGTCCAACAAATGGGCTGTTGTGTTGACTGACTGCGGCCTATTTTGACTCAACTTCCAAGCCTTGTTGATAATCAAGCATATGACAATATTTATTTAGAGTTTTTTATAGTTTAGTGATCAAAATTACTGCTATTTCTCACGCTGATAAGTAATTTGATTTACTATTGTCAATAATCATTACGATGACAAATAAATAATGATCATTGAAAATGATGCACGAGCAGTTGCGATGTTTGTTATTAAATTTCTAATAAATAAGATTTAATATTTTAACGAAAATATTAGACTCAAATATTCCAAAACAAATTAAACTAACTGCAAGCTAACAAAAATATATTGTTTTTCGAGAATTAGTTGATGTAATATTTATCGAAGTGCCAAACAGCAATTTGTTGCGTTTATTTGCATGTTTCCGGTATTGTGTTTCACAAATAAATGCATTTATTGGATATAGATATATAAGATATATATGGCTTATGAAGTCTTCGTTGATAAGAAGACTGGATAAAAGCTAAATTAAACTTTCGTGTCGATTGTTAAAAATCAGTTTTTTTATTAATAATGTTCAATAAATTCTTGAAATTTAATGTATTCGATCAATGCTTTTTTTCGTCATTTTTTATTTAATTTTTAATAACAAAGAGTCACTTTTAAATATTCAAAACATTGACAAATATATGACACGTAAAGGAAATAATCACCATATTGTGGCAGTAGAACATTATTATTAAAGAGCAAATATTTGATTCATTTTTCTCATTTGTATTTTTGGTTTATAACAAAAAGCAGTGTCACGTTTCCACAAAATAAATTTCTTATTTCATCGAAAAAAAGAAGAAAGAAAAGTGACAAGAAATATACGAAAAAATTTTGGACACAGCTATTTGTAAAAAATTTTTTTGACATGAGGTCGTGCTGTAAAGCTTACAAGGGAACGTATCAAACTGCCAACCCCAGATTTTTTTGTTACTATGCGGAATCGATAGGTCATAGTAAGGTATGAAAAACCCCCAAGGGATTTTTCCCCGTTTGGGGTTTGAAGCGTTTAGCAGGATTTGTAAGGTGTTTTTCACTAATATGCTTACCCCTATAAGTAGAACAACGCTTATAGGGGTTGGCCTATAAGTGATAAAACGCTTATAGGGGAAAGCACCATTTTAAAAAAAGAATGTTACAAAGTTTCATAAACGTTTTTTATTTGCCATTTTTCTTTCTTTGTCTAAAAAACACTGACAGACAAAAAACAATGTTATTTTTGTCTACGTCTTCGCAGTCGTAAAATTCTTTTTTTTTATTCAGCGATAGAAAAAAGCAAAGCAAAGAAAAAAACATGTTTTTGTTTTTTTGAATATATTATGCTATCTTTTTTTGTTATTAATTTATTATTTTTAAAACCAAAAGAAAGTTAACATAAAAAATGATTTGCATAAATTCATAAATGACGTAAATGATATGCTATGTTGTTCAAAAAGATTCAACAGTAATAATGTTATAAAAAATATATATCAACAAACTTGAATTGTTCAAAAAATTTAATTGCATCATTTTATCAAAGTTGTATTTTCTGGAAAACCATAATTTAATATGTTTGATTTTTTGATAATCAATAAAAAATTATAATAAATATTGTAAAATTCTGTCCAACTGAATTAATGTAGTGATAACATAAAATGTGGAATTAACGCTTTTATGATCATATCTTTATTAACATTATTAAAAGTTGTTTTAAAAAATTAAAAAAAAATGTTTCTATCAGGTTTGCGACTGCTGAAAACTGATATTATTTCCCATGTTTATTCAAGGTCAAAATCCTGTGCAAAACGTTTTAAGGCTGAAAATAATGCAGTTATTTTTCTTCCCAACGTAAATCACGCCTATCCGCCTTTTCTTGTAAAAATGATTTAACAGTGAACCACACGTTGTCTATCCATTTTTCTGTTTTTGACACTCGATCAAAAAAAGATGCAGTAGTCTGTCGTACATTATGTTTATGTTTTAGCACCCAATATTTCTTTTTTTAAGAAGTACGCAACATGTTACAAGTTTTTACAGAAAGAGAAACACTGTGCCTGCCAGGCAATAAAAGAAAAATATTGGTTTTTGCATTGGTAAAAATGAATGCATTAAAAAAGTGTAAAAAAGCACACTCTTTATACCTGCATGTATTGGGCTAAAAATTAAATGGATTTGAATATTTTAAAATTATATTTTTGAATGTAAGAAAGATTATCTTAAAAAATATGGCTTGAATAAAATATTGTAAGATTTTTTATGGTGATACTATTCTTCGTGGAACAATATTAATTTAAAAATCATTTAGAGACACAACCTACCTTATCAATGCACGCTAAGGAAAAAAGATGCTGAAAATGTACCTGATAAATAAGTTATAAAAATATATGACTACAAGGTTTGGCAAGATTTTAATCTAACAAAAATTAATTTAATGAAACAAAAAAACTTCAAACAGAAAAAATAAAAAACAAAAATTTACATACAGCACTATACAGAAGTAAAAAAAAAACAGATCATTCACTTATTTCTATTGTGCAACCACATGCAGCATCAAATTCAGAATCTCCAGCAGATAGTTCAGCAAGCAAATAATGACTTTCATCAATATACCGAGGATTAAATACACCAATTTCACCTTCAGAAAAATATGCAAGATACCATTGAATGCCATTTTTTTTCTTTAATGTACTTGGAGTGAAGGGAATTTCAAACATTTTATTCCACCAGCACCACGTTTTAGTACCGTAAAAACAAGTTGACGAATTGAGCGATTTAATATTTTCGATGATAATTTTATCAGGGATAAGATTTCCTTGTAATGTTTGTCCATGTACATTCGTAACTTTAACTACAACAAAAAGGAATAATTAGAACAAAGAAGAAGTAATTCCAAACCTATTGGTTCTAAAACCCCATTATCCATAATTTTACATAATTCATCATGGGAAGAAAAAATGAAGACACGTGGAACTGAAAGAAAAAATTCAAAAGTGTTTTTACAGTATGCAAGCTTACCAAGAAATTCTACCATAAATTTAAGTTTCATTTTTTTAAAGCAAATAAAGGGAAGTAAATCTGAGATTTCAGCTTTGATGGTATCATTGACAGTTAAAGAAGGATTAGCAGTTTGTTTATCAAATGCTTGCTTTTCAGCCCATTTGTAGACCTAAAGATTGAAATCAAACAAACATAAATCAACAAAAAGTATAAACTTACAGCTTGAAACATGTCTTCAGGTTTTATTCTATCTTTAAAAACAACAGCAAGTTCTTTTATGAAAGATTTGTCAGCTTTAAAAAACCCTTCAGAATCAATGAAGTTTTGAAAGTTGTATATAGCTCAATTTCATGGTGATATTGGTGTAAAACATTTTTTATGGAAGTCCTCAAGTGTTTATATGCTTGCTGAAATGGTTGCTGGATCAACTGGATTTGAAACTACGCCAGAATGTAAAATTGAAATTGAATGATTTTTTTTGGTTTTGTGCAGAATTTTTTTATTGTCCTGGAATTTCAATTGCTTTTTTTTTCAAATATTTGTGAAATAAAAGTTTTTATCGCAATTGTTGAATTCAAATTTTTATCTTGGTTGGAAGCTTTGTGAACAGCTACTATAAACTCTTGAAGAATTTGAAGGAGCTATACAGTATAAAAAAGGCAAATGCTAATATTCACTAATGTATATTTTGTACAAAAAGAATAAGCTTGGGTAAGAACTCTTTTAAAAAGTCAAAAAATTAATCATATATTAAAAAACATTAGGCAAACACTTTTTTTAGCAAAAATGGAAAAAGGGTTCATTATCTAAAAACATTAAGTCGTTACATTCGTTTTGTCCTTTTCTGTATTACGAAATATGTCTGAAAGAAATATTAAAAACGGACACTGAAAGGACCCATTTCATACTGACTCAAAAATGAAGAGAAAAAAAAGAAAAGAAAAAAAATGCAAGAAATGTGTTTCTTTTGCTTTAATTTGTTGTAACAGTCGAAAAATGAGTTTTACTTGAATATTTAAAAATATATTTTATGACATCTTAGTCTACAGATTGGATTAAAAATAAATTTGTTAATGTTTGGTAAAATGATTTGAACAACAGCAGAAAAAAATGAGATCTTGAACAAAAATTATTCAGTAATAATTTAAAATGTTTAACAAAAAACTGTAACAGTAACTTAATTCAGAAATATTAAGAAACCCCTAACTATGGTATTACGCCTTGACATACTGCTGCAAATAAAAGCTATTATATTATGACAAAATTGCATCATCCAGAAAAAAAACTTTTTGATGCTTGGTGAAAAACAGAATGCTAGAGAAAATTTTTATTATTACTGTTTGCAAATCTTTGATTTTCAAATATTTGTTAATGAGATTTTATTGTCATAGTTGTAGAAATGATAAGCTTTTCCTTTTATGTTGTCATAATGTCAAATAAAATATTCAAAAAAAGGAAACCTTCGACATAAGTTTTTTAGGCGCGTAAATCTTTTTGTAGTGGAATACGAAAGAAAAATTTGTTTTACAGTTTATAGGAATTGCCTAATGTTCGATGCGATTTTCAATGCTGACCGCGTTTTTTATAGGAAATATGAAAGCACACATCTTTTTTCATTTGTTTAGACATTTTTGAGCATAGAAATTAATAAATGCAAGAAGAATCAACAAGCAACAAAAGACAAATTGTTTAATTTATTAATTAAACATTTTGAAAGGAAAAGATTTAGATCTTGTCCTTCGACAACAGAAATAAAGATTTCAGAGTTATCCCATATCAGCTTGTGATGCTTTTTTTAAAAAAATGACTGAATAGTGGTTTTAATTTTTTTTCAAACGATTCTTCTGCAAGGTAATAAAACTAGATTTTTAATTAATATTGTAAATTTCAAGCATAGCTTGCCATTAAGAGTTCTTGTGAGAAAAGTGTCAACTTTTAATATTTTACTTTTTAATAAAAAACATTTTTTTGTTAAATATTCAAAAAACTAGAAATTAGAGTGCAGCTTGTTGCTCATAAGAAGCACATAAACGGACTTTGACTGAGTCGTTTTTAGATATTAAAAAAACTATGTAATAAACTTTAACAATTGCCCTTTTTCGGAATGGAGTTTTTCACCAACATTTTATCGCACCATATGTTCTCTCTTTTTGTTTGCATGCTGGTTTTTTAAAATAAACAAAAGAAAAGATTTCGCAATTCTGTGTTGGAAAAATAAGTAAGAAAGAAAAAAAACACGTTTTTAGCAAAAACATTTACCATTCTTTTTTTTGAGCAAACATCTACATTTTATTTTTTTCTAATTTTGAATTTTTTAAAAAAAAAGTTTTCTTTGCGCAAATTTTCTTAAATTAAATGATAAAAAATATTATAAAACTTTGATTGTAAAAAAATATGCTATACAACTGAAGTAAAAACTACATGCAGTATTTATTGAAAAAATGCAGTTTACACAAATAAAATGTGTTAAATTATTGTTCAGTTACTTAACTAAGTAAGTATCTGCAAGAATATTAATAGACAAAACTGATGAATTTGCAAGAAAAAAACAAAATTTTTTAAATTATTATTGGCGTCTTGTATTGCAAAAAAATGTCTTTGAGTAACACTTTTGACACCAATAACATATATATATATATTTTTACTTTTACTTAAATTACCTTCAAAAATTCAAAATTATTTTTTAACACAGCTTCTCGCCAAAGAAAAAATGCTACAAATTTTCGTAAATGTTTCTTTTTTCTTGCCATTTTTCTTTCTTTATTTTTTTGACTGACAGACAAAAACAATGTTATTTTCTTTTACGTTTTTTGCAGTTGTAAGATTTTGAAATCTTTTTTTTTGATTCATTAATGGAAAACAGCGAAGCAAAAAAATAAACATGTTCTTATGATTTTTTTGAATATATTAAGCTATATTTTTAATGTTATTAGTTTATTTTTTTAAAAAACAAAAAAAGTTAACATAAAAAATGATTGTGCATAAATTCAAAAATGCCGTAAATAATATGCTCTGTTGTTCAAAAAGATTCAACAGTAATAATGTTAAAAAAATATATATCAACAAACTTGAATTATTCAAAAAACTTTATTGCATCATTTTATCACAGTTGTATTTTCTGGAAAACCATAATTTAATATGTTTGATTTTTTGATAATCAATAAAAAATTATAATAAATATTGTAAAATTCTGTCCAACTGAATTAATGTAGTGATAACATAAAATGTGGAATTAACGCTTTTATGATCATATCTTTATTAAAATTATTAAAAGCGGTATTAAAAAATTAAAAAAAATTGTTTCTATCAGGTTTGCGATTGCTGACAACTGATTTTATCTCCCATGTTTATTCAATGTCAAAATCAAACGAACGCGCAAATTTTTTTTCACAAATGTGCAATTTAAAAAAAAAAGCCAAAAAGAAAAACATCTTTAAAACTGGACAAAGCACTAACATTTGTCATAATTTTTGCTAGCTATAAAATACGATTTATATTTTTTGAATATTTTTAGATGATTTTCTTAATCAAAACTTTAATATGGCTTAAAACAATACTTTAAAGTGCATTGAGAAAGTTACATATGAAATATGTTAAGAAGTATAACACCATTAATAAATAATAAATATTAAATGAGTAATACTATAACAACATTTTACATAAGATTTGTATACAACTATCGCAGAGTTGTATATTAAAAATACACCTTAAATGAAAGTTTTCAACATTAAAAGTTCAAACATCAAAATCGTTAAATGATCAAAAACTTTTGAATCTTCAAAGTAGATTACTTTTTCGCTAATCTTATTTTTAGAACAGCTCATTACTTATTAAGTCAATCTTCTATTTAATTACTGAGAATATGCAGTATTCAAATAGTAATAATTGTATCAAAAAAACGTCAAAAAGTGATTAAAAAAATTGCAAATCAATGTAACAATTTAAAAATAATTGATAAATATCTTTTAATTTAAATTTTTTTAACATGTTCCGTGTAGAGGTTTTATAAATTTAATAATGCAAGAATTCTGGAAGTGTTTTGGCACAAAAGACACATTTTTTATGACATATGCATTACTCTTTTTGTTAGGAAAATAAATTAGAACAGAGAAGAATATTAAATATTCAAAAACTTTTTTATATTAATGAAAACTAACACAGGTTTTCTTTTTTGATATAGTGTTTTTTATCGACATTTTATTTCGCTATTTGTTGTCTCTTTTTGTTTGCTTGTTGGCGGTTTAAAATAGAAAAAAGGAAAGATTTCGAAATTCCGAAAAAAAGCAAGACAGAAGAAAAATGTTTTTGGCGAAAATATTCCTCACGTTTTTTATGAGCACAAAGCGCGCTTTATTTTTTATTAAAAATTTGAATTTTCAAAAACAAGTTTTTTTATTCATATTAGATTTTTCAATTGATGATAATAACAAACGATAATAATTGCAAATAATAATAATGAAATCAATCAACAATTGCAACATCAATACAAAAAAATGCATTCGAATTAGACACAGCTAGCTATTTTTCAAAATAGCTAAAAAAAATTTGCGATTATTTTTGTTTTATTTGAGATATAAACGTAAACATTTCACTATATTTCTTGCTGCATATTTTTCATTTTTCAAAAACGACAAGACCAAACGATCAACTGCAAAGCAAGATACAGAAACAAATTTCTGTAGCGGAACGCCTTGATCTTTTGCCGATTTGAACTGCAAGATTTTTCTTATTGAACTTGACTTTTTTAAAAACTCAAACTGAAGCGACAGTTTGCATGATTCTTTGATAATTAATGTGGCGATTAGTTTGTATGACAACAATTTGCATAAAAAACATATTATGGTATATAGTAGAAATATTCTTTTTAAATTATTATTGAGTTGATTTCGATTAAAGCGAAATTACAATGATTTTAATCTACGAATGACGTTAAATGCACAAATATTACTCGCAAGCTTGTATTGTTATGCACTATTTCGTTATACTTAAATAATCTTCAAATATTCAAAAACTTTTTATAACACAACATCATGTCAAAGAAAAAAATATTACAACTAGTTCTGTTCAATTTTTTTTGTACACTTTTTGTTATTTTTCTTTCTTATTTAATCGATGAATTGCGAAATATATTTTTTTAAAAACAGCGAAATGCTTTCCCTTTGTTTTTTTAAAAGGAATATATGCAAGTGCTGAAAGTCAATCATATTTGCTTTGCGATTTTGCGCTTTCGTAATATTTTTTCACTGCAATAATAAGGTAGTTATTTCTTTTATAAATGCCATATTTTTATTAATCTTTTAAATATTTATAAGCAATTCTTCCTCATTAAAAATTGTCACAATTCACGTGCATAAGAATGATAAAAGAAATACCATTGATCTAAAACTATAGAATTAGCAATTTTGTTGAACGACATTAATAAAAAAACGAATTTTTTACAACTGACACAAAAATTATATTTAGCTATTATTAAGTTTTCTATAAACGACGAGTAATTAACTACATAAATGTAACGTCTAAGACAGTTAAAAATGATTTAATTTTTTCTTCCAAATTACGCAAGAAATGTTAAAAGTCATTTAAGAGCAGCTTTCATTTCAAAATTCACTTTGAATTTTAAAACATTTTGAATATTATTAGATTGTTTTTTTTCTTTGCAAAAATGAAATTATTTTTTTTAGATTAATCATAAAAATTATTTATGCAATAAAACATCCGTTCTACGAAATCTACCAGTATTAATCATTAACTCAATTTCTGACATTTACATAATTTATATAGGGAAAACTTTTTTTTTGACCTCAAATCCCGTTACTTTTCGCCTCAAATTTTTTAGTGACCACAAATTCTTTTTTATTTGATTACAAATATTTTAATGACCACAAATATATTTCGCCACAAATTTTGTAGTCCTCAAATTTCAGAATCAAAATTTATTTATTCTACAGATTTGAACATTCAGTGTAAATACAAAAGAAAACAATAATAAAAATGAAAAAAACGAAACAATAATAAAATGACAATAATAAAATGACAATAATAAAATGAGAGCTTTCAAACATCTTGTAATACAGCAAACTTGAAATTTTCAAAGACATATTTGACATCATTGCTTAAAACATAATGAAAATGTGATCGTGTAGTAAGGAGCAGATCACGTAAAGCATCATCAACCATTCCAACATCTTGTGAGTAGGGTTGTCAAACATTCGTCTACGCACTCCAGCTATTTTTATTAAGCGCCTGCACTATTTCCTTTTTTTTTTAAAAACGAGAGAAAGAAACCTGCAGAAGAGACGCCGCACAAGCAGGACTGGGAAATTTCCCAGTCCTGCTTGTGCGGCGTTTCGGCTACCCGACAGTCGGGAATTGACGTTTGGATCTTATACAGTTTCAACTTTTACATTTGGTTATTGACAAAAAAATCTGCGACATTTGATTTTTTACATTTGGACTCTGGAAAAAGACTTTTAAATTTGCGACATTTGGTTTTTTTACTTTTTTGTTTCAACAAAAAAATCTACGACATTTGGTTTTTTTCAAAACAATATGCCACATTTGGTACTTTTTGTCCACTTAAAAAAACCAAATGTCGCAGATTTAAACGTGTCAGATTTTAAAAATCTGACACGTTTAAATTTTAAATTTTTAAAAATAGCTAGCTGTGTCTAATTCGAATGCATTTTTTTGTATTGATGTTGTAATTGTTGATTGATTTCATTATTATTATTTGCAATTATTATCGTTTGTTATTATCATCAATTGAAAAATCTAATATGAATAAAAAAACTTGTTTTTGAAAATTCAAATTTTTAATAAAAAATAAAGCGCGCTTTGTGCTCATAAAAAACGTGAGGAATATTTTCGCCAAAAACATTTTTCTTCTGTCTTGCTTTTTTTCGGAATTTCGAAATCTTTCCTTTTTTCTATTTTAAACCGCCAACAAGCAAACAAAAAGAGACAACAAATAGCGAAATAAAATGTCGATAAAAAACACTATATCAAAAAAGAAAACCTGTGTTAGTTTTCATTAATATAAAAAAGTTTTTGAATATTTAATATTCTTCTCTGTTCTAATTTATTTTCCTAACAAAAAGAGTAATGCATATGTCATAAAAAATGTGTCTTTTGTGCCAAAACACTTCCAGAATTCTTGCATTATTAAATTTATAAAACCTCTACACGGAACATGTTAAAAAAATTTAAATTAAAAGATATTTATCAATTATTTTTAAATTGTTACATTGATTTGCAATTTTTTTAATCACTTTTTGACGTTTTTTTGATACAATTATTACTATTTGAATACTGCATATTCTCAGTAATTAAATAGAAGATTGACTTAATAAGTAATGAGCTGTTCTAAAAATAAGATTAGCGAAAAAGTAATCTACTTTGAAGATTCAAAAGTTTTTGATCATTTAACGATTTTGATGTTTGAACTTTTAATGTTGAAAACTTTCATTTAAGGTGTATTTTTAATATACAACTCTGCGATAGTTGTATACAAATCTTATGTAAAATGTTGTTATAGTATTACTCATTTAATATTTATTATTTATTAATGGTGTTATACTTCTTAACATATTTCATATGTAACTTTCTCAATGCACTTTAAAGTATTGTTTTAAGCCATATTAAAGTTTTGATTAAGAAAATCATCTAAAAATATTCAAAAAATATAAATCGTATTTTATAGCTAGCAAAAATTATGACAAATGTTAGTGCTTTGTCCAGTTTTAAAGATGTTTTTCTTTTTGGCTTTTTTTTTTAAATTGCACATTTGTGAAAAAAAATTTGCGCGTTCGTTTGATTTTGACATTGAATAAACATGGGAGATAAAATCAGTTGTCAGCAATCGCAAACCTGATAGAAACAATTTTTTTTAATTTTTTAATACCGCTTTTAATAATTTTAATAAAGATATGATCATAAAAGCGTTAATTCCACATTTTATGTTATCACTACATTAATTCAGTTGGACAGAATTTTACAATATTTATTATAATTTTTTATTGATTATCAAAAAATCAAACATATTAAATTATGGTTTTCCAGAAAATACAACTGTGATAAAATGATGCAATAAAGTTTTTTGAATAATTCAAGTTTGTTGATATATATTTTTTTAACATTATTACTGTTGAATCTTTTTGAACAACAGAGCATATTATTTACGGCATTTTTGAATTTATGCACAATCATTTTTTATGTTAACTTTTTTTGTTTTTTAAAAAAATAAACTAATAACATTAAAAATATAGCTTAATATATTCAAAAAAATCATAAGAACATGTTTATTTTTTTGCTTCGCTGTTTTCCATTAATGAATCAAAAAAAAAGATTTCAAAATCTTACAACTGCAAAAAACGTAAAAGAAAATAACATTGTTTTTGTCTGTCAGTCAAAAAAATAAAGAAAGAAAAATGGCAAGAAAAAAGAAACATTTACGAAAATTTGTAGCATTTTTTCTTTGGCGAGAAGCTGTGTTAAAAAATAATTTTGAATTTTTGAAGGTAATTTAAGTAAAAGTAAAAATATATATATATATGTTATTGGTGTCAAAAGTGTTACTCAAAGACATTTTTTTGCAATACAAGACGCCAATAATAATTTAAAAAATTTTGTTTTTTTCTTGCAAATTCATCAGTTTTGTCTATTAATATTCTTGCAGATACTTACTTAGTTAAGTAACTGAACAATAATTTAACACATTTTATTTGTGTAAACTGCATTTTTTCAATAAATACTGCATGTAGTTTTTACTTCAGTTGTATAGCATATTTTTTTACAATCAAAGTTTTATAATATTTTTTATCATTTAATTTAAGAAAATTTGCGCAAAGAAAACTTTTTTTTTAAAAAATTCAAAATTAGAAAAAAATAAAATGTAGATGTTTGCTCAAAAAAAAGAATGGTAAATGTTTTTGCTAAAAACGTGTTTTTTTTCTTTCTTACTTATTTTTCCAACACAGAATTGCGAAATCTTTTCTTTTGTTTATTTTAAAAAACCAGCATGCAAACAAAAAGAGAGAACATATGGTGCGATAAAATGTTGGTGAAAAACTCCATTCCGAAAAAGGGCAATTGTTAAAGTTTATTACATAGTTTTTTTAATATCTAAAAACGACTCAGTCAAAGTCCGTTTATGTGCTTCTTATGAGCAACAAGCTGCACTCTAATTTCTAGTTTTTTGAATATTTAACAAAAAAATGTTTTTTATTAAAAAGTAAAATATTAAAAGTTGACACTTTTCTCACAAGAACTCTTAATGGCAAGCTATGCTTGAAATTTACAATATTAATTAAAAATCTAGTTTTATTACCTTGCAGAAGAATCGTTTGAAAAAAAATTAAAACCACTATTCAGTCATTTTTTTAAAAAAAGCATCACAAGCTGATATGGGATAACTCTGAAATCTTTATTTCTGTTGTCGAAGGACAAGATCTAAATCTTTTCCTTTCAAAATGTTTAATTAATAAATTAAACAATTTGTCTTTTGTTGCTTGTTGATTCTTCTTGCATTTATTAATTTCTATGCTCAAAAATGTCTAAACAAATGAAAAAAGATGTGTGCTTTCATATTTCCTATAAAAAACGCGGTCAGCATTGAAAATCGCATCGAACATTAGGCAATTCCTATAAACTGTAAAACAAATTTTTCTTTCGTATTCCACTACAAAAAGATTTACGCGCCTAAAAAACTTATGTCGAAGGTTTCCTTTTTTTGAATATTTTATTTGACATTATGACAACATAAAAGGAAAAGCTTATCATTTCTACAACTATGACAATAAAATCTCATTAACAAATATTTGAAAATCAAAGATTTGCAAACAGTAATAATAAAAATTTTCTCTAGCATTCTGTTTTTCACCAAGCATCAAAAAGTTTTTTTTCTGGATGATGCAATTTTGTCATAATATAATAGCTTTTATTTGCAGCAGTATGTCAAGGCGTAATACCATAGTTAGGGGTTTCTTAATATTTCTGAATTAAGTTACTGTTACAGTTTTTTGTTAAACATTTTAAATTATTACTGAATAATTTTTGTTCAAGATCTCATTTTTTTCTGCTGTTGTTCAAATCATTTTACCAAACATTAACAAATTTATTTTTAATCCAATCTGTAGACTAAGATGTCATAAAATATATTTTTAAATATTCAAGTAAAACTCATTTTTCGACTGTTACAACAAATTAAAGCAAAAGAAACACATTTCTTGCATTTTTTTTCTTTTCTTTTTTTTCTCTTCATTTTTGAGTCAGTATGAAATGGGTCCTTTCAGTGTCCGTTTTTAATATTTCTTTCAGACATATTTCGTAATACAGAAAAGGACAAAACGAATGTAACGACTTAATGTTTTTAGATAATGAACCCTTTTTCCATTTTTGCTAAAAAAAGTGTTTGCCTAATGTTTTTTAATATATGATTAATTTTTTGACTTTTTAAAAGAGTTCTTACCCAAGCTTATTCTTTTTGTACAAAATATACATTAGTGAATATTAGCATTTGCCTTTTTTATACTGTATAGCTCCTTCAAATTCTTCAAGAGTTTATAGTAGCTGTTCACAAAGCTTCCAACCAAGATAAAAATTTGAATTCAACAATTGCGATAAAAACTTTTATTTCACAAATATTTGAAAAAAAAAGCAATTGAAATTCCAGGACAATAAAAAAATTCTGCACAAAACCAAAAAAAATCATTCAATTTCAATTTTACATTCTGGCGTAGTTTCAAATCCAGTTGATCCAGCAACCATTTCAGCAAGCATATAAACACTTGAGGACTTCCATAAAAAATGTTTTACACCAATATCACCATGAAATTGAGCTATATACAACTTTCAAAACTTCATTGATTCTGAAGGGTTTTTTAAAGCTGACAAATCTTTCATAAAAGAACTTGCTGTTGTTTTTAAAGATAGAATAAAACCTGAAGACATGTTTCAAGCTGTAAGTTTATACTTTTTGTTGATTTATGTTTGTTTGATTTCAATCTTTAGGTCTACAAATGGGCTGAAAAGCAAGCATTTGATAAACAAACTGCTAATCCTTCTTTAACTGTCAATGATACCATCAAAGCTGAAATCTCAGATTTACTTCCCTTTATTTGCTTTAAAAAAATGAAACTTAAATTTATGGTAGAATTTCTTGGTAAGCTTGCATACTGTAAAAACACTTTTGAATTTTTTCTTTCAGTTCCACGTGTCTTCATTTTTTCTTCCCATGATGAATTATGTAAAATTATGGATAATGGGGTTTTAGAACCAATAGGTTTGGAATTACTTCTTCTTTGTTCTAATTATTCCTTTTTGTTGTAGTTAAAGTTACGAATGTACATGGACAAACATTACAAGGAAATCTTATCCCTGATAAAATTATCATCGAAAATATTAAATCGCTCAATTCGTCAACTTGTTTTTACGGTACTAAAACGTGGTGCTGGTGGAATAAAATGTTTGAAATTCCCTTCACTCCAAGTACATTAAAGAAAAAAAATGGCATTCAATGGTATCTTGCATATTTTTCTGAAGGTGAAATTGGTGTATTTAATCCTCGGTATATTGATGAAAGTCATTATTTGCTTGCTGAACTATCTGCTGGAGATTCTGAATTTGATGCTGCATGTGGTTGCACAATAGAAATAAGTGAATGATCTGTTTTTTTTTTACTTCTGTATAGTGCTGTATGTAAATTTTTGTTTTTTATTTTTTCTGTTTGAAGTTTTTTTGTTTCATTAAATTAATTTTTGTTAGATTAAAATCTTGCCAAACCTTGTAGTCATATATTTTTATAACTTATTTATCAGGTACATTTTCAGCATCTTTTTTCCTTAGCGTGCATTGATAAGGTAGGTTGTGTCTCTAAATGATTTTTAAATTAATATTGTTCCACGAAGAATAGTATCACCATAAAAAATCTTACAATATTTTATTCAAGCCATATTTTTTAAGATAATCTTTCTTACATTCAAAAATATAATTTTAAAATATTCAAATCCATTTAATTTTTAGCCCAATACATGCAGGTATAAAGAGTGTGCTTTTTTACACTTTTTTAATGCATTCATTTTTACCAATGCAAAAACCAATATTTTTCTTTTATTGCCTGGCAGGCACAGTGTTTCTCTTTCTGTAAAAACTTGTAACATGTTGCGTACTTCTTAAAAAAAGAAATATTGGGTGCTAAAACATAAACATAATGTACGACAGACTACTGCATCTTTTTTTGATCGAGTGTCAAAAACAGAAAAATGGATAGACAACGTGTGGTTCACTGTTAAATCATTTTTACAAGAAAAGGCGGATAGGCGTGATTTACGTTGGGAAGAAAAATAACTGCATTATTTTCAGCCTTAAAACGTTTTGCACAGGATTTTGACCTTGAATAAACATGGGAAATAATATCAGTTTTCAGCAGTCGCAAACCTGATAGAAACATTTTTTTTTAATTTTTTAAAACAACTTTTAATAATGTTAATAAAGATATGATCATAAAAGCGTTAATTCCACATTTTATGTTATCACTACATTAATTCAGTTGGACAGAATTTTACAATATTTATTATAATTTTTTATTGATTATCAAAAAATCAAACATATTAAATTATGGTTTTCCAGAAAATACAACTTTGATAAAATGATGCAATTAAATTTTTTGAACAATTCAAGTTTGTTGATATATATTTTTTATAACATTATTACTGTTGAATCTTTTTGAACAACATAGCATATCATTTACGTCATTTATGAATTTATGCAAATCATTTTTTATGTTAACTTTCTTTTGGTTTTAAAAATAATAAATTAATAACAAAAAAAGATAGCATAATATATTCAAAAAAACAAAAACATGTTTTTTTCTTTGCTTTGCTTTTTTCTATCGCTGAATAAAAAAAAAGAATTTTACGACTGCGAAGACGTAGACAAAAATAACATTGTTTTTTGTCTGTCAGTGTTTTTTAGACAAAGAAAGAAAAATGGCAAATAAAAAACGTTTATGAAACTTTGTAACATTCTTTTTTTAAAATGGTGCTTTCCCCTATAAGCGTTTTATCACTTATAGGCCAACCCCTATAAGCGTTGTTCTACTTATAGGGGTAAGCATATTAGTGAAAAACACCTTACAAATCCTGCTAAACGCTTCAAACCCCAAACGGGGAAAAATCCCTTGGGGGTTTTTCATACCTTACTATGACCTATCGATTCCGCATAGTAACAAAAAAATCTGGGGTTGGCAGTTTGATACGTTCCCTTGTAAGCTTTACAGCACGACCTCATGTCAAAAAAATTTTTTACAAATAGCTGTGTCCAAAATTTTTTCGTATATTTCTTGTCACTTTTCTTTCTTCTTTTTTTCGATGAAATAAGAAATTTATTTTGTGGAAACGTGACACTGCTTTTTGTTATAAACCAAAAATACAAATGAGAAAAATGAATCAAATATTTGCTCTTTAATAATAATGTTCTACTGCCACAATATGGTGATTATTTCCTTTACGTGTCATATATTTGTCAATGTTTTGAATATTTAAAAGTGACTCTTTGTTATTAAAAATTAAATAAAAAATGACGAAAAAAAGCATTGATCGAATACATTAAATTTCAAGAATTTATTGAACATTATTAATAAAAAAACTGATTTTTAACAATCGACACGAAAGTTTAATTTAGCTTTTATCCAGTCTTCTTATCAACGAAGACTTCATAAGCCATATATATCTTATATATCTATATCCAATAAATGCATTTATTTGTGAAACACAATACCGGAAACATGCAAATAAACGCAACAAATTGCTGTTTGGCACTTCGATAAATATTACATCAACTAATTCTCGAAAAACAATATATTTTTGTTAGCTTGCAGTTAGTTTAATTTGTTTTGGAATATTTGAGTCTAATATTTTCGTTAAAATATTAAATCTTATTTATTAGAAATTTAATAACAAACATCGCAACTGCTCGTGCATCATTTTCAATGATCATTATTTATTTGTCATCGTAATGATTATTGACAATAGTAAATCAAATTACTTATCAGCGTGAGAAATAGCAGTAATTTTGATCACTAAACTATAAAAAACTCTAAATAAATATTGTCATATGCTTGATTATCAACAAGGCTTGGAAGTTGAGTCAAAATAGGCCGCAGTCAGTCAACACAACAGCCCATTTGTTGGACGCGATCTGTTGGCAACAACTTTTTTCTTTTTCTGTTGTGTGCAGCCGGACGCACAACACAAAAGTTGGCTGCGAGGTTGTTGGCCGCAACAAAAAAAAAGTTTTGCTTGATCACTAAATTGTTGTGGCCGATCACTTTTGTCTGTCAGCTGCGTGTGTCTCTCTCTTTTTTAGAGAGGAAAAAGCATTCTTTTTTCTTCAAAAAAGTGATCAACCGCAACAGTTTAGTGATCAAGCAAAACTTTTTTTTGTTGCGGCCAACAAACGAAAAAAAAATGTGATGGCCAGTCAACAAAAAAAGAAAAACTGTTGTGGCTGATCCTGTCGCTTGCAACAAAAGTTGTGCGCAACATTTTTTTTTGTGTTGCGTGTGATCGTTAGTCGGTCATTTCCAAGCCTTGATTATCAAGACGTCATGCTTTTAGTATTCAATTGTCTCATCTTTGTCAACAAATGTTTTAAATTTAATTCATACAATAAAATATTCAAAAAACTCATTTTTTAAAGTAAAAATTTTGAGTTTTTTGAATTTAAAAAAACAAATGAATGTAGTCATCATTTTTTTCAACGAATTATGTTTTTGAAAAAATTGTTTTGAATAATTTTTAAAGCCTTTTACATTAATAATGTAGCGTTCACGAAGTTTCGCCATTGTTAACAGATATAGAGTAGTATGAAACTCTGCTACATATTCACTTTTGATTCATACAGAAAGATGTTTTTTCTGAAGACCGTTTTAAATATTCAAAGAGATCACGCTTTTGTGCTGCTTTTAGGCAAACTAAAAGTTTTTTTCTCATACGTTTTTTCTCTCTCTTTTTTGGGAAAACAATTTTTCTCTTCTTCTTTTTTTGAAACATTATTCAGCGTTTTTTTCTTTTCGAAAACAGAAAATGCAAGATCTAAATGTAAGCCAAGTTCACTTTGTGATGAATTTTATTGCAATACTTTACATCATTTCTTTTTGAATGCCGGATTGCTTTTTAATATTTTTTCGAATATTTTTAATTCGCTTATTTAAGCAATAAAAATGATTTAAAATTAGAAAGGATAATACAAAATGTTTGTGCAGAACTGTAACAGCAAAGACATATGCAAACACATGACCAATATTAATTGAATGCTTTTATCTCGAAAGCTAATACAGAAAATTTTTTTATGAAATGAAATTTATGAAACTCTATGAATACCTAACCAATTATGTATTCAAAGGATAAGCAAGTAGTCTTAATTTGTGTATTCTGTATTTGTAAAATACACCTATGTTTCCAACAGAAACCAAGCTTCAAAAAATTTCCAGCAGTATCCTGGATATGCTTCAGTTGCAAAAAGTATTTGATAACTGTAAGAAATGTTAAAGCAAAATGGCCAAATTATAGGTAAAAATCTTCATAGCCAGCAAATTGACAAACACAAAAAAAGCAATAATTTGAATTTTATGGTATTATTAACAATTTTTTTTTAAAAAATTATTATGTATTGTTTCGATAAGTTTTCTTTGTATTTAATAATGAATGGAAAAACTGCTCTTTCTGAAACTTCAAATTTCATATTTTTTGATTTAAAAGGATTTCGGAAAGTAAATTATTGCTTTTTGATTTAACTGTCAAAATTTTCTACCTAAAAATTCAAAAAAATTACTAATAGCAAATGGAAAATAAATGTTCGCTTGATGAGAATTTTTATTCTCTTTTTAAAAAGAACATATGGCGTTTTTCTCTCACCATTTTACGCATTTTTTGCTTTCGTTCTTATTTTTTGTCTAATTTCGAAATATGTTTGAAAGTTGCTTTATAGGCAGTCAACAAATGTTCAATGTTATCGTTTTTTTGAAAACAAGCTTAAGCCCAAACTAGCAGATGTCTAGCTTGTTGCAACACCTTTAAAAAAATCGATTTCACAACGACACAAAAAAAGACATATCATTACTCTTTTTACGAGAAATAAATTAGATCTAAGAAATATATTAAATATTCAAAAAAGTTTGTATCCAACTGTTAAAATTGCTCTTATTCTACATAACACTTTTCACTAACATTTTATCGCACCATTTGCTCTTTCTTTTTGTTAGCTTGTTTAGTCTTTAAAATAAACGAAAGAAAAGATTTCGCAATTCTGCGTTGAAAAAATAGTAAGAAAGAAGAGAATGATGTTTGTAGTACAGACAAACATTTGCTATCCTATTTTTTGAGCAAAAGCTGCATTTTGTTTTTGTTCAAGTTTTGAATTTTTAAAAACAACGTTTTCTTCACGAAATTTAAATTATAAATAATAATAATAAACTGGAATTGTAAAAAATGCTGTGTATTCAATTCCAATATTTATTGAAAAATTCAATATATACAATTTACAGAGAAACTTTGTTTAATTAATGTTCAGTCACTTAACGGAGTAAGTATCTGCTATAATAATAATAGACACAGCTGATGAATTTGCAAGAAAAAACAAAATATTTTAAATTATTATTGGCGTATTGTATTGAAGCATGCCATTAAGAGTATAGTCCAAGTGTGACATCGATTATACCACTGTTACTTACTAACATATATTACTATCCTCTTATTACTTTTACTTAAATTACTGTCAAATATTTAAATTTATTTTTTAGCACAGCACCATTTTAAAAAAAAAATGTTACAAAGTTTCATAAACGTTTTTTATTTGCCATTTTTCTTTCTTTGTCTTTTGGACTGACAGACAAAAACAATGTTATTTTTGTCTACGTCTTCGCAGTCGTAAAATTCTTTTTTTTTTATTCAGCGATAGAAAAAAGCAAAGCAAAGAAAAAAACATGTTTTTCTAAAGTTTTTTTGAATATATTAAGCTATCTTTTTTTGTTATTAATTTATTATTTTTAAAACCAAAAGAAAGTTAACATAAAAAATGATTTGCATAAATTCATAAATGACGTAAATGATATGCTATGTTGTTCAAAAAGATATAACAGTAATAATAATATCAACAAACTTGAATTGTTCAAAAAACTTTATTGCATCATTTTATCAAAGTTGTATTTTCTGGAAAACCATAATTTAATATGTTTGATTTTTTGATAATCAATAAAAAATTATAATAAATATTGTAAAATTCTGTCCAACTGAATTAATGTAGTGATAACATAAAATGTGGAATTAACGCTTTTATGATCATATCTTTATTAACATTATTAAAAGTTGTTTTAAAAAATTAAAAAAAAATGTTTCTATCAGGTTTGCGATAGCTTAAAACTGATTTTTTTTCCCATGTTTTTTCAATGTCAAAATCCTGTGCAAAACGTTTTAAGACTGAAAATAATGCAGTTATTTTTCTTCCCAACGCAAATCACGCCTATCCGCCTTTTCATGTAAAAATGATTTAACAATGAACAACACATTGTCTATCCATTTTTCTGTTTTTGACACTCGATCAAAAAAAGATGCAGTAGTCTGTCGTACATTATGTTTATGTTTTAGCACCCAATATTTCTTTTTTTAAGAAGTACGCAACATGTTACAAGTTTTTACAGAAAGAGAAACACTGTGCCTGCCAGGCAATAAAAGAAAAATATTGGTTTTTGCTTACCGTAAACGTTTCCAATTGATGGTGGAGTTGAGGCCCCATATTTTGCCTAAATACTCGCCTACTATAGGGATAGTTAGGGACAAAAAATCAGCTGCGCAATCCTCCTCTCTGGGATTTAATAGCTAAACGAATATAGCATAAGTAGCAGGCGATCAACAACTTTTACGTTACAGATATACATGTAGGGCAGGAATTAAGTCTCCATATTTTGCCCATATGCTCGCCTAGTTAAGGGATAATTAGGGGGAAAATATCAGCAGCAAAATCCACTTCCACGTCATACTTTTATATACACAGATTACGTCAAGTAGTATAGCTGTAGCCATAGTAGACGATAGCTATGTCATGGTTCAAGATAACTTATTTATTGTGGATTTTATTTGTTGAAAATATGTTTAAATGATGTTTTGAAGCTAGTTACGACATATTTATTATGAAGAATTTATTTTGTCGCATATCCCAAATTATAGGTATTTATCAGTTGCTATCCATCATAAACATTAACAAGTATACTTAACATAATATATGTATATCAAAGCATGTGAAGGAAGGGGATTCTGTTGATGATATGTCGTCCTTAGCTATCCCATAGTTAGGCAAATATATGGACAAAATATGGGGGCTCTACCCCGGCTTTAATAGCGTATCTGTTATTTAAAAGTTACTGATCGTGTGCTACTTAAGCTATATTCGTTTAGCTATTGAATCCCAGGGAGGAGGATTCCGCAGCTGATTTTTTGTCCCTAGCTATCCCTATAGTAGGCGAGTATTTAGGCAAAATATGGGGCCTCAACTCCACCATCAGTTGGAAATGTTTACGGTTAGTAAAAATGAATGCATTAAAAAGTGTAAAAAAGCAAAGTCTTTTGATCTGCATGTATTGCGCTAAAAATTAAATGGATTTGAATATTTTAAAATTATATTTTTGAATGTAAGAACGATTATCTTAAAAAATGTGGCTTGAATAAAATATTGTAAGATTTTTTATGGTGATACTATTCTTCGTGGAACAATATTAATTTAAAAATCATTTAGAGACACAACCTACCTTATCAATGCACGCTAAGGAAAAAAGATGCTGAAAATGTACCTGATAAATAAGTTATAAAAATATATGACTACAAGGTTTGGCAAGATTTTAATCTAACAAAAATTAATTTAATGAAACAAAAAAACTTCAAACAGAAAAAATAAAAAACAAAAATTTACATACAGCACTATACAGAAGTAAAAAAAAACAGATCATTCACTTATTTCTATTGTGCAACCACATGCAGCATCAAATTCAGAATCTCCAGCAGATAGTTCAGCAAGCAAATAATGACTTTCATCAATATACCGAGGATTAAATACACCAATTTCACCTTCAGAAAAATATGCAAGATACCATTGAATGCCATTTTTTTTCTTTAATGTACTTGGAGTGAAGGGAATTTCAAACATTTTATTCCACCAGCACCACGTTTTAGTTCCGTAAAAACAAGTTGACGAATTGAGCGATTTAATATTTTCGATGATAATTTTATCAGGGATAAGATTTCCTTGTAATGTTTGTCCATGTACATTCGTAACTTTAACTACAACAAAAAGGAATAATTAGAAAAAAGAAGAAGTAATTCCAAACCTATTGGTTCTAAAACCCCATTATCCATAATTTTACATAATTCATCATGGGAAGAAAAAATGAAGACACGTGGAACTGAAAGAAAAAATTCAAAAGTGTTTTTACAGTATGCAAGCTTACCAAGAAATTCTACCATAAATTTAAGTTTCATTTTTTTAAAGCAAATAAAGGGAAGTAAATCTGAGATTTCAGCTTTGATGGTATCATTGACAGTTAAAGAAGGATTAGCAGTTTGTTTATCAACTGCTTGCTTTTCAGCCCATTTGTAGACCTAAAGATTGAAATCAAACAAACATAAATCAACAAAAAGTATAAACTTACAGCTTGAAACATGTCTTCAGGTTTTATTCTATCTTTAAAAACAACAGCAAGTTCTTTAATGAAAGATTTGTCAGCTTTAAAAAACCCTTCAGAATCAATGAAGTTTTGAAAGTTGTATATAATAAAATCATCAGTAAATGCTTTGAGTCGAATTAATGAATATCTATCAGCCAAATCTATAAGCTTGAAAATATTTTCAACAGTGATCTTCATAGCTGCCAAATAATCGTCACAGTATTCTTTGAAAAGTTCAACGCCATAAAATTCTGCCATATCAACCATTGCAAAAATATTTTCATCACTAAGTTCACATTTAGCGGAATACAAAAAAGTAATAAATTGATAGAAATAATCATAGCTGTAATCTTTGATTTTGATTGGTACATCTTTCTTTGTCCATCGTTCAGATATCATTGCATCAAAAGTATCAGATACTAAGTTAAGCATATTCTTATGAGCATACAAAACCTAAAGTAAATTCATAATAAAGAAATAACACGACAAAAACAATAACTTACTTTCCCATCAACTTCAAAAGTAACATCAAATCGACCAGTTTCAGGGTTTTGCTCTTTGAATAAATCAAGTTTGATAAGACCTAATTGATAAAATTTATTTCCAAAAACCATGGTTCAAGAAGAAAAAGTTTGAGTAAAAATGAGTTTATAAATTTGAATGACGAGAAAATTTAAAAGAAGAGCAATGACAATTTTCGCTATTTTTTAAAAACCATGAAATGTTAATTAGTTATTGTTTGCAGTTTGTGAATGATGCAAACAAAAGGAGTCAAAAACAAGAATAAAAGCTGTTTAGGTCGCCAAAGCGAGAGATAGTTAATTGCTGTGAAAACAATTTTTTAAAAATAATGCAAACACTGTATTTTTGACAAATTGTAATACAAAACAAAACAACTGCAGTACATAGCAACAAAAGCTTAGGGCGGAATGTCTACAATCTTTAACTGGTTTTAAAAGGCAAGGGCAAAATATCTTTTTTTATTTTAATATTGTTTTGACTTTTGGTTTAAATTTTGTTTATCACTGGACCTAAAAAAATATTAATGTTTCTTTAATTGTACTTCTCTAACTTTTTACAGCTTATGCCTTTATAAAATATTCAAAAAAATATAAATCAACGACACATTTTGTTGACAGGAAAGCAAAAACACCATTTTTTAGCAATGTCTAGTCGCTATTTTTTCTATTCTAAATGTGGGCAAGCGCAATGGGGTTGCAATTTTAGACGCGGTTTTTTAAAGATGTTTTAAAATCAAACAACGGGAAAAAAAAGAGAAAGAGCAAGAAGAAAATTGTTCAATTTTTTGGCAGCTTTTTGTGACAAAGAAATGACTTACATTTGAATTTTTAAATAATATTTATTAGCAGCATTTCAGGAACTGCTTTGATTATATGTGAAAAAACAATTAGAAGCAAACATCATAAATGTAGCCAAAAAGAGCCAACAAAATCGAAGCATTAAATAAAAAAAAGCTCTTCAGACATTTTACTGACAATTAATAAAAAAGTGATAGTTTTTTTTAGTTCTTTTATAATCAATGATTGAAAGAATGGCTTGATCTCATTACAATCACTGGTTTTTAAGACACTGAAAAAAACAAGCATTTTATGTTTAGCCACATTTATTCAAGAAAATTGTAGGAATACTTTTCAACACGTTGATTAAAAAGTGAATACTATATAACATTTTGGGCATTCAAGATTTTTAAATTTTCTACAACGATGATTGAAAAGCTATATTTTTTGATTAATATTGGATCTGATTGCCATAAACTTCTATTCTACAGTATTTTATCATTTGTAATTTTTTACGATTGCTAACAAATTAATGTTTTTAATAAAATATTATATTTTATAAACATAAAAAAGTTTTAAAAATTCAAATCACTCACAATTATTTTTCTACTGAAAAAAAGGACCGTTGAACCCAAAAAATTTTTTTTGATTTTTATGTTCACCATTTTCTCATATCTGCTTACTTTTCGCTTATTTATTTTGCTGCGCTTCTTCTTCAAAACAAAGGTCAATCAAAAAAGGGGACGGCTGTAAACACTGCAGCCAAACATGTGTGTATAAAGGACATAGAACAATACCCTTTTGCTGACAATGAAAATCACAGCATTGTAAACTTTGTTTTCTTTATTCTTTTCTGCGCAAAAAGAGTCTTTCGAAATTTTGTTGTATATAAAGGAAAAACATGCTCATTTTGTAAAACTCAAAGAACCATGGCTTTTAAAATTTCATGTTTTTTTGATGATAAATTTAAATTAGTGTTGCCACATTTGTGTCAGAAATCCCTATGGAACAATTTTTTGATTTATAATGACACTCATCCAAAAGCTTTAAAACATGATTGTTCTTCAAAATAGCAAATATTTCATTTTTTAATGCAATATAATAATATTTCAGAACATTGTTTTAAATATTCCAATACTGCAAAGAAACAAAATAAATTTCTTTTTTTTTGTGCTTTTTTTCACTTTTTGCTTATAACAGACTGATTGCGAAATGTCATAGTGCGTTTAAAAGAACTTTGCATTGTCTGCAGCCAAACATGTGTGTATAAAGGACATAGAACAATACCCTTTTGCCCTCAATGAAAATCACAGCATTGTAAACTTTTTTTTGTGCAAAAAGTCTTTCGAAATTTTTTCGCGAATATAATTAGAGACGGGCAGGTCAAAAAAATTTTTAAGAAAATGCTATTTTTTTGTAAGAATATAGTATTTTCGACCCTGAATAAAACGAAAATAAAATCAGAAAAATTAAATAATTAACTTAAGATGCCGAAAATGCCATCTGAAAATTCGGCAAAACGAAAAAAAATGGTTGTCATAAAAAGTCAAAAAGAACACTCTTTTTTTGTGTGTGCATCCTTCTTTTTTTTCCTCGTAGCAGGTTCAAAAAGAAAAGAAGAGACGCACACGCAGCTGACTTCTTTCTCTTCCTTTTTTGACGGACTTTTTGAACTTTTTTAAGCTTAAAAATGCCGTTTTTAGCCTGCCATTTTTTCGGGGCTTTTTGGGGCATTAGCGTTAATTACCATTAGATACAGAATTAAATTCTCTATCGAATAATATAAAATTTAGAGTTAGACCGCTTAAGACCTGCTTTGTTTTCTTAAAAAACACAAAAAAATGCCGTTTTCTGCCATTGGTGCCAAAGAAAACCTTTTCGAAAATGGCATTTTTGGAATCAGCGTAAAAAATTACATCTAGTTGGTTCAAATTTAGTTTTGTAAAAAAAAGTGTCGCGGAAATAATATTTGGGTTACGGTAACCACAAAAAAAGTCAAAGGAAAAAGAAAAAGTGTGTTCCCTGCCCGTCTCTAAATATAATATAGATATACTCATTTTGTAAAACCCCAAAGAAACATGGCTTTGAAATCTCAGTTTTTTTGATGAAAAATTTAAATTAGTATTACCACATGTGCGCGTTGGGAAACATTTTGTACCACTTTTTTTATGCTTTTGTTTGGTTAACATACTATGCTTTGGAAAATGTTTCAACAGTAATAACCTTAAACATTTTACAATGATTTTTAGTCTATTTTCATAATGGATTTAAGTACTCCAACAATCACTGCCTTAACACCTCCTCTATCAAAACGTGCTACTTTCCTTGCAACATTTCGTTGTCAACAAGAATGGCCATTCCCTGATTCATTGATTTATTATATTACCAAAAATCCATCATCACCAAAAGCCTATAAAAAAATTATCCAAAGCTGCAAATATTTTTTCATCAAAAATCCGATTCTTATTAAGAACCATACTGGAAATATCTTTAAAACAGTTGCAGCTAAAATTTGGATTACTGAAGTCCTTGATCTTTGCAATATTGACTTGCATAAACTTTCTTCAGCTATTTCAAACATTTATCAATGTGATATTTGGAAGTTAGTACTTTTTGATCAAAATATTTATTTTAATGATTTAAAATTTATTGCATCAAAAGCTGAAGAAATTATTTTTGGGAGGGTTAATGTTATGACAAAAAATGATGGTGGCATTGTTGTATTGGAAACAATTATTGAAATTCTTCCAAATCTTAAAGATTTTGTTTAGTAAGTTATTGTTTTTGCATTCATTTTGGTAATTACAAAAGTTTTTAGCAATTTTGGTGAAAATGGTTCCAACATTATTACATCCACAACAGTTGCTGAATTACTCAAACTTCCACATTTTTCAAATCTTCGAAGTCTAAGCTTAATTAAAATTCCAGAAGCTTTTGACATGGATTGCTTTTATGAGTTTTTAAAGGTTAGCTATTTACCGAATTTTTTTCATTAATTAACAGTTAATTGATTTCCAGGAAAATAAGACTACAAAAATCTACCTTGAATTTTGTAATCAAATTTCTGATGGCTATAAAAGTCATCTTCACGGAATTGTTGATCTAATTATTTGTGATGGAAGCCATGCTGAGTACAAGCCTCCATTAATTAATTTTCCTGGTATCACTGATTCATCCTTCAAAAAATTGTATCATTTATATAACTGGGTTCCGGAAGCTCCAAAAAGAGGCCCTCGCTACTACCGTCGTCATCAGCCGAAAAC
The DNA here is from genome assembly GCA_024447215.1 of Panagrolaimus sp. LJ2400. NCBI lineage: Eukaryota > Metazoa > Nematoda > Chromadorea > Rhabditida > Panagrolaimidae > Panagrolaimus > Panagrolaimus sp. LJ2400. The sequence goes on along the minus strand of JAMRYA010000029.1, from coordinate 1,127,323 downwards.
AATGCCGCCGATGGCACCAACAAGTGGTATGCCGCTTTGATGAGCTCATTGACCCAAAAATCGTCGCCGCTGACTGTAATTCGGGAACATTGTTTTATAAAAGAACTTGTTAGTTATTGAAATCTTTTGAATTTCTTGATAATGTACTTACTCATTGATATCATTTTTAAAAAAAGTTTATTAATTTTAAATTTTGTTACCGTATTGGGAAAATCAATACCGTAAACTTTTATTTATGAAAAAGACAAAAAAGGAAGAAAAACACATGCCCAAAATAAATTTCCGAGCATAAACAAGAACAAGCCCGTATCCAGATTAAGCCATTTTTCTTTTTGTGGAAACTATTTTGTGATATCCCCTTTTTGTCGGTTTGTGTTTTGAAAATATTTGAAATCTGAAACTGTTTGATTATACTTACCTGCAGAGGCGTTTCGACCGTTTCTCTGAACGCCATATAGCTTGTTGTTTTAAATATTTTAATTTTCCGGACTATCTTCGGTCATCATCAGCAGAGGCCGGTTATCTCGTCAGGTTGTGTTTCAAGAGCTCAAAACTAAGTAATGGAGTTTCTTTCGTCCACATGGTTTTTATATTTTTGTTTACTATCAATTCAAGTATAAATATTTCTGCTTTCTAATAATATTACAAAAAATTCCATAACCTTTGCCTCTATATAATATTCAAAACACAAAAATCAACGGACACATTTTGTTGGAAGAAAAGTCTTTGCCAGCACAAGAGAATCATTTTTCAGCGATGGGTAATCATAGTTTCTGTTTTGTAAATTGTGGAAAATGAATTTGGCTGTCATGTTTTGACGCGTTTTTTAAGATATTTCGAAATCAAACGATTGAAAAAATTAAAGAGAAAACAACGAAAAAAGATTTTTTTATTTCTTTTTCATATTTTTGTGACAGCGATTAGAACGATTTACATTTGAATTTTTAAATAATGTTTTAAAATATTGTTTTTGCATTGTAATAGAAGAAATAATACCTGCTATGAAAAAAATTGAAGTAATCATGAAAGGTTCCCAAAAATGGAGCAACCACAGCTTTTAAGACATTGTAAGATAAGTAGATTGTACAAATTATTCAAAACTCGACTACATAAAATATAATAAAAATAGTAAACAACAAAAATGTTAAAAACGTTTTTGATTCAAATATAAATTTTGATATCGAGCAAACTGGGCATGATCTTCAAATTCAGGGAAACGAATAAATGGAATTTTTTTAGGTGGATTCTTAACAACTTTTTCAACAAAATTATTAAGCAATGTTTTAGTTGCTGCTGACAAAATATTTCCATGATTGTAAATTAAAGTAACATCGATGCTTTCGTTCTTCTAAAAACAATAAAGTAATGCTGTGATTGTAATAAAATTATCTACGAAATGAAGCAATTTTAAACTCTTTTAAAGAAAACTGTGTTTTTTTCTAGCTACGAAAAAAAACAAAGAAAAAATAATGTGAAAACTTACCAAAACAAATTCAGTGAAACTCAATAAATCAAAGCTGTCAGGTAGGTTGAAAAATGCAAATTTATGCAAACTTTTATATCCTGAGATAATGTTAACCATATTCTTTACAGTATCAGTTTTAAACAGCATGCCAGGACCATTTCTATAAAGCCGTTTATATTCAACAAAGTTAATATTTATAAAATACTTACGCTCGAAAAGCTTTGAGGTGTTGAAGGCTTTCAATCAGTTTATCAAAAGTGACAGTGAGATCATTTGTATCTTTTACTGTATTACCGTAAAGATACAAACATTCCAACGTTTCAGATGATGCCAGCATTTTATATTCTTTTAATGTTAAAGTTTGATTCTGGATATGTACAACTCGAAAACAACATTTGCTAACTGCTGAAAGAAACAAAGATGTCGCACCAGGTGCAGTGTTACTATCAACAAAAAATTCATTATATAACCACAATTTAGACAGAACCTTGCCACTAAAGTCAAAAAATTTGCCATCAGCCTTCCAAAGCCATCCATCATCAGTTTTTAAGCTGCTAACAGGATAAATAGCTTTTTTAATATAAAAATATTTGCATGTTTGGATTAACTTTTTCCATTCTTTACCACCAGCAAAAGTGAGCATGTTTTTCAGCATTGTATATGGGAAGGGAAAAATTTGATAACGTGGTTTTTTAAAAGTGTATTGAATATTGGATTTAGAAGCACGTGGAAATCTTTCACGAATATCTTTGATTTTCATTTTTATTGTATGAACAATGCAAAACGAAAAGAATCTATAAAAACAGGTTAAAATTTATATCAAAAAAATGAGTGCATTAAAGTCAGAAATAAAAATGTGAAGATTTTCTTTATTTATGGTATATTTTTGTTGTCTAACAATTCACTGGAATAGGATTTTAAGGTCAGTGAATCAATAGTGCACATATGTACACACCCTCTCATAACACGTAAAAAACTTATGCATACTTTCTCTTTTATGGTGAGTGTATACAATACATGAGAAAATCATCCATTTATATCTTGTTAGTATTAGTCAATAATAAACTATGGTGTCTTTTTTTTCAAAAACTGAGAAAGCCGTTGTTTCACTTTTTTTACAAATTTCACTATGAATGCTTATTCATGAAACTAAAGTTTATAATAATAATGTGTGAATATTGGGTTATATCAGATTTAACGCAACAATCCTCCATAGTCAGCAACATTTTTAACTTTAATTCCGACAGAAAAAATAAGGTATAATAGAATTGCTTTAAATATTCAAAAATTAGCTCATTTTTGCTGGTGTTTTTAAAATGACTATAATTTGAAATATTTAAATCAAACTTGTTATCTGTTGTCACAAAAATGAATTTCTTTTTGTACGACTTTGTTTTCTCTATTTTTGATTCTTTCTTTTCTTTAAACACACCATTTTATACCAAGATTTCGCAACACTTTTTTTGAAAAAGCTTTTAATTTTGTTTGCGACGGCAGTTTTCGCGTTGTTTATTTTTTCTTTTTAAAAATTTAAATTGGTACTAATAAATATTTTGTCTGCAGTGAATAAAATAAATTTAAAGATAACATACTGTTACAAAATGAATTTATTATGAAACCGACGAAGATGTCGAACCATTAATGAATGAACTTATTTGCAATGATAGCGTATTGTACCTTATTTTTTGAAATAAATCTTATCAAGTGATAATAGCAAATGGTTAACTAAAATAATAATTACAGTAGTTTTTTATCAGTGCACGCAAATAGTTTAGAAAGTATTCCTAATCAACCGTGTGTTCAAAACAAACTTGTGAAAAATTCCTGTGTACTTAAATGAAAGACACCATTTCAATAAATATTGTAATCATATTCAGGTGTTGTTTGATAGCAACACGTAGAAAGTACCGTTATCAATTTTCTGAACCACACTTAAATAATATTTTTTTTCAAAATTAGCTTTTATAATGCAATATTCAAAAATATTACTTTTAAATATAAATAAATTTGTCAGTCAACGTAAAACTGCAGAGACAAATGTTTCAACTTTTTTATTCTAACATTCTTAGCGCAGTGTTTTCTGTCTTTGAAACAAAATTTGTTCGTCCTTTTTTCCGATTAAGAAATCTTTTTTTCACAAAAATGAAAGGAAAAAATCGTATACCGCTCTTTAAATCTTGTCTGCTGAATTTTCGGCTATTGAAATACCATCCATTGGCAAAATGATTCTTTTAAAATAAGAATTTTGCAATTGCAACAAACGGAGAAAAACAATAAAACAAAATGAATTCAACAGGTTGCTAGAAAAGCAGTTTTTAAATTTTTTTTTGAATATTTATGAGTAATTCTTTTTGTAAAAATTTATGTTATTGGTAAATTAGACATTCCAAAAAAAACCACATTTGTATTACAGTTTTCAATGCATCTTATATTTCAAGATAATCCTGTTTTAATTAAAAGATAGTTATTTCAAATGCATTTTAGCCATTTTTTCTTTTATAGTAAATATTTTGTTTATTTTTTGTCTGACAAATAAAAACAGTGTCATTTTCTTTTACTTTCTCACATTCGTAAAATTTTGAAATCGGTTTTTGTTTCTGGGCTGAAAAAAACAAAAGCAAGGAAAGCATACAAGAAGAAATGATAAACAGATGTTCTTAAATTTGTTTCTGAATTTCTTAAGGAATATTTAATAGCTAATTTATGCCTCTTTCAATCTTTCAACACATGTCTCGTATGACAAAATTTCGTAATCTCGCAACAGAAGAGAAACATCGAATTTTAAGACAAAGCATTTGTCATTCTTTTAGTAAGAAAAACATGTGTTTTTTACTTTTTTTTAAATATTAATAAATGATTTTTATAAATACATTAAAATATATGCTTAAAAAATGCGAAAAAACGTCATAGTGAAGAGCCTGTTAACTATCTTGCTAATGGACACAATATTAATTAGTTAACTCTTTTTCATAAACTTTGGCATAATTAATTTAAAAATATAATTAGTTTATTGATAACAATCTTAAATCGCTGAATTGATAAAAAAACTACATGAAAAAAATTAATTAATATAAATTTTTCGTGTATCACTTATTTAGTTTTGTGCTAATAATTGATAAACATTACCGGTTTTTTAATATGAAAATATTTTTACAAAAATGAGATGCTTGCTGTCTGTGTGATTCATTTATATCTCAAACTGTTTAAACAAAGAAAATAAATAATGTAAAATGTTGTGTAACAATATTCCCATTTTTGCATTATTACTGTCACAGGATTAAGTAATTTTTAATTTCGTCATTAAAAAAAACAAGATACGTCAATAGTTTACTTTGTAAACCGATCTAAAGAACTTAAAAATTTGAAATAATACAAAAACTGACACTTAACACAAATCCAATGTTTTCTGAAAAGTATATTTCAAGACATGTATATTTATTTTCTCGAAAGTCTATGATTACGAAATCCTTTTTTTAGTAGCGAAAATAGCCCTTCTATTTTAATGTTTTTTTTTGAAATTGTTTTAACTGCAGCTATTTCTGTGTACACTGTTAATTCTATAGATGCTTGGACCACAATTAACTACCTGTTAAAAATGGCATGCGCCACCTAGCGTTTTTCCCTGCGCCACGCGCGACATAAGGTACGAATTTCCTACCGATTCGTACCACTTGCCCATGTGTGCAGAAAAATGAATTTAGCAGATAAATGAAAATTGCTAAAATAGCAGCTGATTACATCTTTTCAAAAAAGTAAACTTTAAATGAGACAATTAGTTTGCCCTTATATATTTAATTCTTTAATAAAAGGCGAGTTAGGGACACAATACTAGCTGCCCCTAAATCTGTGTGCTTTTTCACGTTGAGTTAGAGATGTGTCAATGTACGACTATTATTATTCAATCTGTAATTGGATCAAAGATAAATTATTTCTAAATAAATAATGCGTTCCCCTGTTCGAAGTTGAAGGCAGTGCGGGAATTTGTTTTTCTTTCAACTTTTTAGTATCAATTACGGATTTAACTATGCAGCCTTTTATTAAAATATTTAAAAAAATGGGGTAAGCGCAACTCGCTAGCCCCAAAAGTTATAAACAATTCTTTTTTCTCATTCATTTGCTTCCCGTTCTAGAAAGAAAGGGATGTCTCTTTTCCATAATTTTTTCTTTATGACTGAAATGGCCAGCTTATACTAAGAAAGAACAAAAATTAAAGGACACACTTGTGTATGTTAGGCCACAATGGAAAGGGGGGGGAGAGGGTAGAATTTTCTCATTTAATAATAGAATAGTGTAGTGCAAGATTTAATTTTTTTCAAATTTTGTTCTATGAAATTGCCATTGTGTACTTTTTTAAATTAAAACTGAACATTTCTGGTACGTTGCTTTCCTCATATTGTTTTTTCTACTGTTTATATTATTATAATATTTGATTAACACGTGTTTTCCACGTAAAAATAAAACTTACAAATATTCAAAAATAAAATGGCACCCTGATTTGCTGATCTAAAAAAAGGCAAATGTTCTTTTCAAAAATTCTCACATTTAAAGGACTTTTTTCGATTGAGAGACATATGTTTTGTGATCTTTCAAAGTTTTTGACAGAAAAACACTCCTCCCCTTTTTTTATCGGCCATATTTGCTGCTTCAAATGCTGCGGTTCTTTCTTTCTATTTGTCTTGTTTTTCTATCTGCCAAATGTTGAAATATTTGAAGGATTATTTTTGCTGTTTCTTTGCTAACTGTTTTCAACAATCAATGCTCAAAACAACTTTTAAAAGGGAAATTTAGATGCAATGCGAAATTCTGGTGTCCAAATTAACATTATAAAAATATGTATGTAATCAAAAAATGCTGAAAGCGTTTTTGGATAAAAAAGAATGGCTTGTTGCATATTTTGATTTTTTATGGTTACACAAAACAAAGCAAATGTAGTTTTTGTATAAAAAATGTCAGCATGTGCAAAATTAAAACTGGGAAATGTGTGAAAGCTTTATTTATAGATTTATAATACAAAATGTCATAAAGTGACAAAAAGTTTTCGGTAATTAAACGATTGTACAAAGCTAGCGCCAACTAGTGAATCATGAACTGGGTCGGTTAAAGTTGGTAAATATTTGCGAAAATACCATTTACTGTTTAAAGTCTTTATGAAATTAAATATTCAAAAAAGGGAACGTAGAAGAAAACATTTGGTTGAGCAATTTTTGAATTAAGCTGTCTTTTTGCCCATACAACAAAACCCACATGTCTTGCATAAAAAAGAATACAGCAATGATAGATGTTTCGACGTGTGTGCTTTTTGTTATTAATAAGTAGTCTTAACAATCAAGTGAAAATGCATGTGAACTTTAAGAGAGTAAAAATGCTTAAATTCTTTCTTGCAAATTACAGTATATCTGAGATTACCCTATTGAGAAATGTTGGCATCATTAAGGAGACATTGTAATAGCTTTAATTACAAGAAGAACCTGAGAGAACCCGAACAGCATAAATAAAACTGAACTCAATGATTGTTGTTTTAGTGGCAAGGTATCGTGCAATAAATTTGGACGATAATAAATATAATGTATTTTAATTAGGTGAGAAATCAGTTTGAAAAATTAGTTATTGATATAATGGCAATCTAAATTTGCTTTCATCAGCAATAAATATTTTTTTATTAAAGTTTTGAATTGCGTGATTTTATTTCATTTAATAATGCATGTGGATGAATAGATGTATTTGTATTTTAATAAAAAGGCTTTTTTGAACAAATGATGTATTAGGAAAAAACCACAATTTATAAAGCAAAATTAAAAAACACTATATTTTTGAAATATATTCAGAAATACTGTTGAACAAATTGCTAAATTATGGACATGAAAAAGCAAAAAATTATTCTTCAAATATTTTAAAAGAATGATTTTCTTTCCGTAGAAAATAGTTTGCTATTTCTAAATAGCGTAATGCTTTTTTGAGCTCTGCATTTTTACTTTCCTTTTATTGTTATATTTCGACGCTTTCTTGTCAGCTGCATTATAAAACATATTCAACGTTTTTTGTTGTCATTTTTTTTAAAATAAACCATAGACACAGACAAAACAGGTGCTGTCCTGTGTTTGGAAAAGAAAAGCAAAATTCTCAACCAAAAGCATAAAAGGCAATAAAACATAGCACCAAAACATTTTGCTTAACTTTACTTTTATGACAGCAGCAAATGAACGCAGTTTTGAATGTTTTATTTTGACAAATTATATTGGCTGACTAAACTATATAATTACAAACATTATTATTTGAAAAAATTTTGAGGTGACAAATTGCAAATAATTTAGTATCTACAATATAAAAACATTATCTTTAAGTGTTTGTTGGCTAAAATAATTATCATATGATTGTTAATGACAGGAGTCAAAAAGATATCTGCTACTTTACTAGCTTTAAAAGTAAGACTGTTTTTCTATTTTTAATGCAAAATAATAAAATCTGAGAACACTACTTTAAACACTCAAATACAGCTCGAAAAAAAAACGAAATAACTTTCTTTTTTTGTGTGCATTTTCTTTGACTTTTTGTTTACGACCGAATGATTGCGAAATGTCATAGTGTTTTTGAAAGAGCATTGCATTGCCTGGCTTACCCTTCAAAAACAAAATAAAGACAACATAAAAATGTTTATTTGAATATTTTAAATAATTTTTTGAAGCTAGCTTTTGTGTGATAAAATTAAAAATTCACAGCTTTCGTTATTATGACAAAAATCAAAATTACAATTGTTGCTGCAATTTTATATAATTTTCGAACAATATAAACTTAAAGTTTAATAGAATTAATAAACACGGTGTTTATTTTATTTAAATGAAAACATTTGTCTTAACGACAAAAAGGCACTGACATAATTTATTTTTTATGCAGTAAAGTTGGTAGGAAATTTGTATGAAATTTCACTTTTATAACTCAATGCATTGATAGAATAAACATCTTCATTAATTTTTGACATTGTTCCATATTAAAGCTAAAAATTAAAAAACTTTTTGTTGTTTCTTTTTTAAACTTTTTTATTTTAATAATGGGCCAACAAATACGAACTCCTCGCTCGTTTCTAGGTATAATTTTGTTCACCACTGCGTTTAACAAAAATATTTCTGTTTCTTTATTGTCTCTCGAGATTTTTGGCAACTTAAGTATGATATCTGTAAAATATTCAAAAAACATAAATATCAACGACACAGTTTGTCGACAGAGAAAACATTGCCAGCACAAGTGAATCATTTTTCCGCAACGAGTAGTCTTTATTTTTCTTTTAGATGAAAGTTGGTTGCAATGTTTTGACATCTTTTTTAAGATATTTCGAAATCAAACCATGGCAAATAATAAAGAGAAAACAGCGAAAAGAAGAGTGTTCTGCGTTTTCCATATTTTTGTGACAGCGATTAGAATGACTTACATTTGAATTTTTAAGAAAATGTTTTCAAACAATATTTTTGTGCAGAAATTGTAATAATATCTCTATGAAAACAGTTTAAACTAAACGTGATAGATGTTGCATGTTCGAGCATATAAAAAAGGAGCATTAAATAAAATAAATGTTCTTCAAATATTTTACTGACAAAATTAATTAATAAAAAAAGATAGTTTTTCTAGTTCTTTTATAACCAATGATTGAAAGAATGGCTTGAACTTATTACAACCACTGGTTTTAAGATATTGTAGGATAAGTGAAGCTTGCATTGTTTAGTTATTTTGAAGTTTTACAGACAAAACAAACGTCGCCAACACAAGAAAATCATTTTTCTGCAACGAGCAGTCGTTATTTTTCAATGCTGAAATATTGTGGATGCAATGTTTCAACGCCCTTTTTAAAATTGTTTCAAAACTGAACGACTGAAAAAACAACGAAAAGAAAAATTATTTTGCTTTTTTTATATTTTTGTGACAGCGATTAGAACGACTTACATTTCAATTTTGAATATTTTTGTGAAGCAAATTAGGAAATGTAATAATACCTGCTATGAAAAAATTTAAACGTTAACGTTTGCCTGTTTTATTCAATAAAAGAGCATGCAACATTAAATAATAAATAATTTCTCCAAATATTTTACTGACTAAAAATTTAAAAAAAAATCAAAATTTTTTCTAGTTCTGGTATAACTTATTGATTGAAAGAAAGACTTGATCTCATTGTAACCATGAGTTTTATGACATTGTAAGATAAGTAAATATTACAGTTTATTCACAACTCGATCGCATCAAAACCAGTAAAGTAAACAACAGAAAAATCAAAATTGCTTTTGGTTCAAACATAATTTTTGATATTTAGCAAATTGAGCATGTTGATCAAATTCAGGGAAACCAATATGCGGGATCTTTTTAGGTGGACTTTTAACAACTTTTTCAACAAAATTATTGAGCAATGTTTTGGTAGCATCAAACAACGGAACTCGTTGATCATAAACTAATGTAACATCAATGCTTTCATTCTTCTGAAATTTGATATGATAACGATGTTATCGAGGAAGATTTATCTGCGCAAACTAACTAAATAAATCAGTTTAAGACCACTTGAAGAGAACTTTTTGCAACTCTCAAAAACCAGTGCAAAAAGTGTAAAAACATACCAAAAGAAATTCCGTGAAAGTTAATAAATCAAAGTTATCTGGTAGTTTAGTCAACGCAAGCTTATGTAAGTTTTTATATCCTGAGATAATTTTAATCATTTTCTTCACAGTATCAGTTTTGCACAGCATTCCCGGACCACTTCTATAAAGCTATCTTCTATTCAACAAAGTTTATATTTCTAAAAAACTTACGCTCGAAAAACTTTCAGTTGTTCAAGATTTGCGATTAGCTTATCAAATGTAACGGTAAGATCATTTATATCTTTTACAGTATTACCATAAAAATACAAAAATTCCAACGTTTCATGCGATGTTAGCATTTGATATTCTTTTAATGTTAATATTTGATTTTGAATATGTACAACTCGAAAATTGCATTTACTAACTGTTGATAGAAATAAAGATGTTGCCCCAGGGGCAGTAGTACTATCAACAAAATATTCATTGTACAACCACAATTTCGACAGAATCTTGCCACTAAAATTAAAATATTTGCCATCAGCCTTCCAAAGCCATCCATCATCAGTTTTTAAGCTACTAACAGGATAAACAGCTTTTTTGAGATAAAAATATTTGCACGTGTGGAATAACTTTTTCCATACCTTTCCACTAGCATATAAAGCTATATCTCTCATCATTGGATATGGGAAAGGAAATGCTTGATAACGGGGTTTTTTAAAAGTGTACTGGACATTGAATTTCGAAGCATGTGGAAATTTTTCACGAATTTGTTGGAATTTCATTATTACTGCTTGAAGGCCAGCAGCGAATAGTGAAAAAAAATCTAAAAAAACTGGATTAATTTTGAGCAACACACCCATGAATACTATCAAAAAATTAGGTGCAGTAAAGTCAAGAATAAAAATGTGGAGATTTTTCTTTATTAACGGTATAAAATTTTTACCACCTATAAATTTACCGGAATAGGTTTTTAAGGTCAGTAAATCAATAGTGCACATATGTACACACTCTCATAACAAACGAGAAACATCCCTGCATACTTTCTCGTTTAGAGTGATTTAAGAGAGTGTGCACAGCATGAGAAGATCATCCACTCATATCTTGTGAGTATTAGTCAATAAAAAACAATGGTTAAAAAAAAGCTGACAAAGCCGTTGTTTCATTTTTTTACAAACTTCACTGTGAATGCTTATTGAAGACATTAGAGTTTTTATCAATAATGTGAGAATATTGTGTTACATCTGAGATAACGCAACGATCCTTCATAGTCAGCAATATTTTTAACTTTTATTCAAACAGAAAAAATTGGGTATGAAAGAATTGCTTTAAATATTCAAAAGTAGCTCATCTTTGTTGTTGCGAATAAACAAACTGAAAAGAAAAACGTTTTTGCACAATTTTTCTTCCCTTTTTTTCGAGTCCTTAATTTTATGCAAGAAAAGATGGTCAAAACAAGTCATAAACAAAAATGCTTCTGGACTTTTTAGAATAATTTTTAAAATCTTAAAAAGTGATGCATTTTTGCAGTTACTTGCTTTGAAATACCTGTTGATATTATCGTTTAACTATTTTTATTATTTAATTATTCAGTAATGTAATGAACAGAAATACTTTTAAAATTAATACAGTTAAAATTTTCAACAAAATAAATTTTGATTTATCAGCTGTAGGTCAAATTGTGTCCAATCGTGACCATGTTTTGTAAAACTTGGGATGCAAAAAAGTAATATTTAAAATATTCAAATCAAATTTATTACCCGTTGTCACAAAAAATGAAGAACCAGAAGAAAACACATTTCTTTTTTACACGATTTTATTTCCTGTTTCTTCGATCTTTTATTTCTAAATATTTTTTTTAAAAAAACTTAAGTTTTTCGTACGCGACGGCAATCTGTCTTTTTTTCTTTTTGAAAATCTTTAATGATACTAAAAAATATTTAAAAAATTTCGCCTGCAATAAATAAAATTAATTTATAGATAGTGTAAAAATTTAACATAAACTGAAAATGGTGGTAGCAAAAATGTTGAGCCATTAATGAATGAATTTATTTGCACTGATAGCGTATTGAACCTTTTTTTTTGAAATAAATGTTATGAAATGATAATAGAAAATGGTAAATAAAAATAATAATATCAGTGAACTCAAAAAATTATTCTTATCAACCGTGTATTCAAAAAAATCTGTAAAATATTTCTGATTGTCAAAATGTCAATCTGAATTTTATTAATATTGTTATCATGTTCATATGATGTGTAATAGCAACATTAAAAAACTACCGTTATAAGTTTCCTGACACAGAAATAATAATGTTACGTTTCAGATTTAGCTTTAATAATTCAATATTCAAAACTGTTGTTAAATAAAATTCTCTGTCAAAACAAAACTGTAGAGATAGATGTTTAAACTTTTTTCTCTAATATTCTTAGCGCAGAGTTTTTTGTTTTTGACAAACTTTGTTCGCCCCTTTTTTCCAGTAATGAAATTTCTTTTTTTATAGAAATAAAACGAAAGAAACGTACGCTGTTCTTAAAAACTTGTCTGCTGTTCCTTATCGACTCAACACGGGCAAAAAAGATCCAACGCCTTTTTTCTCGTCTATTAAAAAAAGAATATTGTATATTAAGAAATGGCGATAGAGCAGGATGTGTGCAAAATGAATTCAACAATTTGCTAAAAACAAATCGTGAAAAAAAACTGTTTCTTATTTAATTGTTTTTTGAATATTTATGAGTAATTCTTTTTGTAAAAATTTATTTTATAGCTAAACTTGTCATTTCAAAAAAACCACCTTTGCATGACAGTTTGTATCACCTAATCCATTTTCTAAAATGGCACGGTTTTAATATTAAAAGTTAACTATTTCAAATGCATTTTAGCCATGTGTTAAAACGCTTTAATATTCCAAAATTCTTTAAAACAACCTCTAATTTAAATGGAGAAAAATCCCAGAGTAAACATTTTTTATAAAAACAACAATCTTTTGTGTATGTACAAAAAAAAAGAAAATTTTCAAAATGAATTTCAACGGTTACAGCAAAAGATCATTCATTACAAAAATTAAAGGAAACACTTGTGTATGTTAGGCCGCAATGGAGGGGGTGAGAGGATGTAATGGTAAAATTTTCTCATTTAATAACAGAATTGCGTAATGCATGATTTAATGTCTTTCAAATTTTAGTCGATAAAATTGCTATTGTGTACTTTTTTTAATTAAAACTGAACATTTCTGGTAACGTTGCTTTCCTTATATTGTTTTTTCTACTGTTTTTATTGTTATAATATTTGATAAGCACGTGATTACCACACAAAATAAAATTCAGAAATATTCAAAAATAAAATTGCACTCTGATTTGGTGATCTAGAAAAAGGCAAATGTTCTTATCAAAAATACAGAAAAACTATTAAGTTATGAAAGTAGCAATAAAATAACATGACACTCTGCCTACAAATGAAAACGGATGCAACATGAATTGAATTATTGTATTTTACAATAAAGTTTTTATTAAAAATTATAGTGATGCACAAAATTATAGCACAATATCCAAAAAGAAACCAAGAAAGTTTTATGAAGAAAAAATTCTTTTCTAAAAACGTTTTCTATAATTAGTTTTTTAATTTATAATAAGTGGACAAAGGAATTTAAGTATTTTAGTTTTTTTACGATTTCTCGACGAACACCGATATGTTACTCTTCACTGAGAAAAAGCCGTGATGCATCCGTCACCGGCGCATCACTACCAGTGACGAAAAACCCCTCACCGGTGATGATATCGTCATTAAAGGGTCATTATCAGTGATGAATTCATCACAGATGCATCACCGGTGAGATTGTTTTCTACACGGCTTTTTCTCAGTGTTTCATGAATCAACTAGACTGCGAGGTTTTTACGGTCCAATTTATGTTATGGCCTGCTAACGATTTTTTTTTCTAAAAATCTCGTTTAATAAATTGTTTAAGCAGACTTTTTTCATTAAAACTGTGGAGAAAGCGAAACTTTCTTCTTGACTTTTAAGTACTAATAGTTCATGTAAATATTCACGGTGTTTAAAAATCCCACTGTTAACACACATTTGCTGTTAAAATAATCAAAATAAAATAACAATAGCAATTTGCTTTGCTGCAAAAAATTTATTTAGTTCATCTTTCCGATCATCGATTGCGAAATGGTTTTTCGCAAATACGAAAGATAGATCAAAAAGTGATGTTTTAATGTTGTTGTTTTTTTCAGAAAAGCGTAGGAAAAGGGTAGCCACTTTTATTTTTTTCATTTAGCAAATAATAAAAGAATTCGTTCATTTTTAGTTTTTTATTTTGAACATTTTGAAAATATTGAAGATATTTTATTGCATAAATCTGTTTTTTACTTTAAATGAGTTTTTTGTGAAAATTTTTTTTTAAACATAAACAAGAAGGGAACAAAAAATTTCACATTATTAATATAAAAAAGTTTTGTTGTTTCATATTCATAAGGATAAGCAATGGTGATGTGCATACAATATTTAAGAAAAGAAATGTGTGGAAACACCTTAACTGCGTTTCTCAATTTGTTGCTATCGAGAAGTCAATCGCCGACAAACAAAAATAAATTGTGTGAAAATTTTTGGGTATACGGCCATGCACTTGTTTTTACAAATAAAAGTAACCGAAATAGTGCTATTTAAGTCATCTACATGTGCCATTTTATTCAAAGTTATTATTATTAAGCAGCACCTTTAAATGTAACAGTAAATTTTTAAGCATGCAATTCAAAAAAGGCATGGGCGTTTTAACAGGTTAACAGCAAAAAAAAATTAAATGTGTTTCTGAGAAATATGTTTAAATTACAGCATTAAAAATAGTAATTCTTTTTTTTAAAAGTGCCTTTTTCAAAATTTAAAACTAAACTTTTTTAAAATTTTAGTTTTGTTGGGTGAAAATTATCGCTGTGTGTATTCCTTTTTTATCCTCTTCAAAAATATGGATGCTATAAATACTATAATTTATATAAACAATGAACCATATATGAATCATACAGCCGGAAAAAACAATGGAAATTATTCTTGCAATTCACCTGGAAGGCAAGTTCTCACTGATACATGGTTCTCATGTGTCTGCTATCAGCTTGCATTTGTTTTGGAAACAATTGGTTTTGGATATATTACTGCTTTTCTATGTACTCTAATAATAATAATTTCAATTTTTGGTGAAATAAAAGAAAATTATAAATGGTTTATTTGTAATCAAGCAATATGGGATTTGCTTGTATCATATGATTTGATTTGTAATAAACCAACCAATGGTTTATATTTCACTTTCTTAGATGTAGAATTTAAAAAAAAAGCATGGAATCAAGGACTCCCAACATGCATATATATGACAACAGATCTTCTTGATCATGCTGTTTTTTCATGGCCACTTATGTTTCAACGAATTGCAATTGGAACACTTGACAATATTCAATATTCTATGACATTTTCGCTAGCATTTTCAAGATTCTTAGCTATGTTTTTTCCTATTTTATACGCAAAATATACATCAAAAAACAAACTGTTTAAATTATTAATATCCTACAATATATTTACATTACTGGTATTAAATATCCCACATGTATGTGATTATTTTATTAAACATCAAATAATAAGGGATTGTTATTGTGCAACTTGTAATATCAGTATTGGGCCAACATGTATTACTATTATACAAAATCAATGGTGGCGATATACTATTAATGGTATGAGATATGTTGCAACATCTCTTTGGCTTTTATTTGCTACAATCTTTACTTATGCGGTATTCTTCAAAATAATGCTACATATAAAATTTCAATATCAAAAGAATCAAAAATCTTTATCTTCATTACTTCGAATTAGTTTTGCTTTATTTTTTACAGCTTTCGTTTTTTCTCTTTATTTTTTGTATGTTTTTACACAAGAACTTATGGCCAATTGGATTAGAACTGTGCTGCTTACAGCAGGTGTAGATCCGAAAATTGCAAATTTACTTTCAATGTCAACTCCTTCATGGTTATTACATCTAAAAAATACAAAACAATGTTTAAATAATTTAAGAATTTTTATTGAATGCATGCTTGCTTTAATTGTGCTAACAGGGTATCGAGAAGGCTTAATCAAAATTGCGAACAATGTGGCATCATATTTGTTTCATCCAAAAAAACTTTTAGCAGCTGCAAAAGCGAAAGCAGGAATGGATAGCTCAACTGTTGTATTACCGTATACATAAAACGATCCATCAGAGTGCATATATTGTTGTTTTTTTTTATAAATCTAATTTTTGTGTACAAAAACAAAGTTTTTCCTTTACCTTATTTTTGTTATTAAACTAGTAAAGCTATAATAAACTGTTTTAACATAACTGTATTAGTGCTACACTATCTTTAATAAAAAGCAAAAAAATAGTTTTCTTAGCTGAAAATTGAAAAAATCAGTTAAAAAAGACATTTGAAATGGCTATTATAAATGTGTTTTCTGTTTTAGATTACTTTTTCAAATGACTGTCATTATGTTATTTTTAGAATCTAACTCAAGTTTGATGGTAAATGTTTTTGATCATTGTGCTTAAGACAATCTAGCTTTTCGTAATTTGTTTTTATTTTTGTGTTTTCGATTTAAGACAGTGAGATTTCGAAACGTCAATCGCTAGAAAAAAGACTGGTTTTCTGACATGTTCGTAAAAAAAATTCGTAATAGCAGCAAGAGGAAAATAGCATGAAGTGCAGAAATTGATTTCAACCATTTGCTAAAAACAATTTGAACAAATTTTCTTGTTTGATTTGGTTTTGAATATTTAAGAGTAATATTTCTGTAAGAATTTATATTTGTAGACAAAAGTCTACAATAAAAAGATTATAAACCTCTGTTTTGTACGATAACTTTTATACCCAAATGAATCAAACTATGATTCAGTATTAATTAAAAAACCAATAATTTCCAAACTTCCGATAATTCATGTACAGCAAATACGATTAATACTACACATTTATATGTTGGGCAGCGGGAAAGTAAACGTCTGATTATATCACTGGCATTGCTGTAACTTTAAGATCGAGCTTAAAAATAAATGTCACCGTTTTACTTTCAATAGTTTTTTGTTTTTAAATAATGTGACATCATCTTGAGTTGAATGTACAAATGTGCTTATTAGAGTACTATTGAACGTAGTAAAAATATTTTCCTCTTTAAATTTTTTATAGCATTACGAAAAAAATATTCAAAAGCTAAAAAATTTTCGACGTTTAGTCCTGTCAAAAAAATAAGACAAAAAGTTCACCATCAAAGCATCTCTATTTTTTGCAACAATTTGCTGTCTTCTTTATTTTTGTGCAATTGAAAAATTTTGTTATAATTTGTCACTTTTTTAAGAAATTTATCAAAATCTAACTGCCGAAAAAAACAGGGAGAAAACGACAGGAATATTCTTTTGTCTCTTTTGCTTCATTTTTTGTGACAGACAAAAAAATAACATTTGAATTTTTAAAAAATCGTTTTGAAAAAATAATTTTGCAATAGCAATACAGGAAATGTTATAATATGAAAATAACTTGAACATATGTGATGAAGTTGTATGCAACATTTATAAAAATAATTTAGACTAATATTTTACTGACTAAAATATATAAAGCATCGTACTTTTTTCATTTTTTATGTAACATGTGATTTTGTTGTCATCATTTGGTGGTTATTAAAATTTTTGCTACAGATTCATACATAGTTGCATACACGAAAACAACTTATTAAAAACCTGATTGCATCAAATAAAATAACGAGCAGTACACTACGAAAGTGTTAAAAGTAGCATTGCAATGTTGCATCACGAAGACAGAATATAAACAAGTTTTTTGCTGTTTTCTTTTTAAACTTTTTTATTTCAAAAATGATGCTAAAGGTAAATCCGGTTGTTTTTTGTTATGATTTTGTGTATTACTGGATCTAAGAAAAATATTTATGTTTCTTTATTGTACTTTTTAACATTTTTTATAACTTTAAAAAATATTCAAAAATAAAAAAATCAACTTTTGTTGACAGAACTGTTGGCACAAAAGACATCACAAACCATTTTGTCCGCAACGAGTAGTCGTTATTTTTCGCTATAAATGTGTGCAACAGCAATTTGATTTCAATGTTGAGACAACTTTTTTTTAATATTTCGAAATCAAGTGTCTGGAAAAAATAAAAAGAAAGCGGCGAAAAGAAAATTATTTTGTTTCTTTTGCAGCATTGTAAACAAAGACAAAAACATTTGAATTTTTAAAAAAAATGATTTGGAAAAATATTTCTAGCATAGGAAATGAAATGATACCTGACAACAAGCAATCCGAAGTTAATTTGACAAATACTGCTGCTCATAAATAAAAAAACAAATATTTCTACAATTTTTATTGGCTAAAAGTTATATTTCTCTTTTTGTTTTTCGGTTTTTGATTTTGAAATGTTCTTTAATCTGCAAGAATTTTTTGAACAACCTGATATTTATTTTTGATGAAACTAAAGTGTGTCAAAAATAATGAAACGACATCCTTCAATGGATATTATCATTTATTAATCTTTTTTAGGTCGTAAAACAATTCGTTTAGGATTTAACTTAATTTATTTTTCACTCTATAGAAATGTTATTATAATGTTCAAATGGCTAAAAATTAATCACATTTATCAGAACTCAAGGTTATAAAGCCGCAAACTTTTGAAAGCTCGCGGAAATGGATAAAAAGCTCGCGGAATAGATATGAAAATGAGGTCAAATCATATTAGACCTCGTGGCTGGGATATTTTGGGACCCATTGGGGGTCACGAAAGTCACCCCTGATGCCTCTAACTAATTTGTGGTCTCATTATGCTAAACTTTTTAAAGCTCGCGGATTTGTGTGTTTGTTTTTTCCACATTTTTATGACCGAGTTACCAAAGGATGGCGACTGTTTTGGTGGATATTTGGTTTAGATTTTATCTTTGTTATAATTTCTTTTATTCCGGATATATCAGAAACATTAATTTCTTTATGGGGTAAGTACATTTAGGTCTCTTAAAACTTCTTCTATTAGGCAAAGGGTTAAATGGTTCAGAAGACCTAAGGTTATAGTATGGGCCAGGACTGTTTTGACCCCACAGTATGACCTCTCTAGAATGTTCGTGTCGGGAGTTGTGATGCCGCCAAGGTTTGAAAGTATCGTTTTTTGACCCTTTGGGGGTGGAATTGCTGAAATTAATAATACAGAAAACGTTTCACTTGTTCTACCGCTTAATTTTTTAGGTGAGAATTACGCTCTTCCCCAAATAATTAAAAACTGTCTAGATGTAATTAATACACTCAAACCTTTCATTTGCTTGTTGACATCAATTTTCTTCATTCTTGTTGTGATAATAAAAATTATCAAACATTCAAAATTTCAATTTCGGCATAATCGTTCTAGCTTTTACAGCACTCTATGAATAGCTGTAGTTATGGTCCTTCAACTTTTGATTAATGTATTTGTATTATTTTGTGAAATTATAAATAATGGAGGTTGGCTGTATCTTTCAACTGATAACACTATAAAAATCCCTGGATTATCGGATTTATTGAATGGTTCATTTTTCTGGATGCAAAATAAATGGGGTTTTGGATCAGCTAAAAATTATGCCATGATAAATGAATTTCGAATATTGTTTGAATCGTTTATCCTTTTAATTATTATGACTGGATATCGAGAAGCAGTGATTAATTTTGTTAAAGGTTATATGTTTCGTAAAAAGCAAATCACACCCACAATATTAGTATTACCGTAGTATAATAAAGAAAGACGGAGTAATTTAAAAAGTTTTCGTAAACTTATGAATTTTTTTGTTCTGTCATGTATACAGAATATACTTCGTATTTTTATTAAAATTTTATAAAAAATTGTTACCAATTTAACCATGTCAGTGTTAAACAATTTTGGTTTTCAACGTTGTAATTATTGGTTCATTAAATAATTCTTTAAAGGAAAGAATCGATTTTGTAAGAAAATCATTTATTTATAATGGAGAACATTCATCACTTTCATTATTAATATCTTCAGGAGTATGCTTACAAGGCCTGCACTTATAATAAAAATAATTTAAAAATTTAAAAATTCAAATATTATGTCCAAAATATGGTGTTTTTTTTACTCAACAAAAACAAGAATGGTAGCAGTATGGCTCGTCTTGCACACTTTTGCTTTTTCTTCTTTTTTCTTTTCTTTTTTTCAACCAAATCACAAAGAAAAAAACGAAAGAGCAAAAGTGTGCAAAATGAGCTGTAGTGTAATACCACTAAAATTATTACTCATCTTTTTCTTTTTTTTGAGAACACGAGCATAAAAGAAAAACAAAGTGCTCCTTCTCTCTCTCTCACATGAACAACTGACGCAAAATAGAGCAAGGAAAGAGAAGCAGGGGAGAATATAAACAAAAAATGTTTGCAATTCTTATTTGTTGTTAAAAGATGCTTCAAAAAAATTTTTTTGAATATTTTTGTATTTATTTGAAGACAAAAACAGTATACGTACCTGTTATTCGAGATCTGGGTGTTATGCTTGAAAATAATCTCAAACCAGATGCTCACATCAAAAAGATTGTCCGATCTGCAATGTCTTCTCTATTTTCAATTATGAAGCGTGTTCTGATTTCAAATCAAGATGTTCTTATATTTTTATTCAATGTTTATGTGCGAACAATTCTGGAATACGGTAGTCAACTATTTAATATTCAAGTCAAAAAAACTGCAGATTATTTGGAACGTCCTCAAAAAATTTTCACCAGAATGTTGTATCGAAGACAAAACAGAATTACCAACATTAAAGATTTTCCATCTTATCCAGCTCGACTTAAACTATACAACATGAAATCTCTTCATGAAAGAAGAAATATTATCGACCTTCAAACTGGTTATGAATTCCTTCACACAACTTTATCAAATGACTCATCGCTGCAGCATGAACCACTTCGTGATACAAGATTCCAAAAAGTATATAAATCATCACACAAAGTTCAAAAAAGATTTCGCTTTTCCCATTTTGCAACCAGAACCTCAAGCTTCATGAATAACCTAAAAATCAAAATCACTGATTTCAAAAAGAAGAATGAATTCAAGCAATATCTAATGAATAAAGAAATAGATAATTTTTATTCGACATAATTTTTATTAGTTAAATTGTTAAGATTTATTGTAGTTTTTATTTATTGTTTTTTTTTTTATGTATGTATTTTCTTGTTTTCATTTGAGTACCAGCAATGGGAAAGAATGTATAAAAATTATTATTATTATTATTATTTTTTCTTTTCTTTTTTTCAATCAAATCACAAAGAAAAAAACGAAAGAGCAAAAGTGTGCAAAATGAGCTGTAGTGTAATACCACTAAAATTATTACTCATCTTTTTCTTTTTTTTTGAGAACACGAGCATAAAAGAAAAACAAAGTGCTCCTTCTCTCTCTCTCACATGAACAACTGACGCAAAATAGAGCAAGGAAAAAGAAGCAGGGGAGAATATAAACAAAAAATGTTTGCATTTCTTATTTTTTGTTAAAACATTTTTTTTTGAATATTTTTTTCTTTATTTGAAGATAAAAACAGTTTCACAAATTCTCGTTAAATTTGTTGTTAAGCTAGTTAGAAACAGGAACTAAAAATAAAAGGCGAAAATGCACTGATGTTATTGCATTATTTAAAAACGTTTAAGACAATTAACACAAATATTTTTTAGTAAAAAAATAGACGGACTTTAAAAAATCTCATAGGGCGAAAATTTTTTTAATAATGTATCATTTTTGATTTATGATTACAATACAATTTTTGTTTCACAGAATTATGCAGAATAATAAATTCTTTGATAATTAATTCCAACCTCCGTAATCTCCTACACAAAAGCATTTACAGTGTTACAAATGACACACGAAAAAATCAGTATAACCTTGTTAAATAAAAAAGTGAGTATAAAAAAGGCAACATCAAAAAAACTTGCAAATTGAATATTTATTGTCAACAAAAAGAAAAGACAATGCAATTTTTTATTGCGGTTTGTTTTATGCTCGTCATTACGCGTGGTAATACGCAAGAACATATTCGAAAAGCTCGAATGGCTTTTGCTAATCCAACAAAAATTGAAAAATATCCTTATGTTGCTTATGGTGGACATTGCACTGCTTCAATTATCCATGAGAAATATTTATTATCGGCTATGCACTGTTATAGAGGTTATAATCCAAATACAGTATCTTTCTGGGTTGGAGTTGATGATCGAAATAATCTCACTGCTGGAGTTCAACATTTTGCAGAAGCAATTTTTGAGCGAACCAATTCAACTCCTTATGCTGGTTATGATGATATTGCTTTAATTAGAGTAGGTTGTACAGCTTTTTGCGAAACGAGGTTTCTACACTCATGTGTTCAGTTTGAACGATTCAGATTACATCATAGAAAAAAAATTATTTCTAGTTAACACAACCCATTACTTTCAATTCTCGAGCACAACCAATAAAAATGGACGAAAATCTTCTTTTAAGCCCAGGCGAAGAAGTCATTGTTACTGGATTTGGTGGAACTGAATTTGGAGGTATGAAAAAAATTTATTGCTTTCTCCAATCATCTACAACATTTATACAGGATATTCACAAGAACTGAGAGAAGGTACTTTTGACCTATACTTGAACATGGCAGCTATTTGGATAAAATCCACAAAATATGCTCTTAAAGTTGTAAGAAATTTGAATAAAATAAAGAAAAAACTTGTAAGAATGTTTTTTAAGGGTGATAGCGGTGCCCCAGCTGTAGTATATCGACCTGATCCTCATCATTGCCATCCAAAACCCATTTTAATTGGCACAGCATCAGTGGCATTTCAATCTGTTATAAATGGTACTACTACAAATAATGGTAAGCCCGATAAATAGAAATAATGCAAAGTTTTCGAGAGAAAAAAAGAGTTTTCTACTATTCAAAAGTTCATGGCACTTGTTTCTATAAAGTAAAAGATAAAAATCTTTGAAAAACTTTAAATTTCAACGTTGTTAATTGTTACTTAAACCTGCTTATATATTTCAGCTTTCTTTGCCCCGCTTTCACCATCATCGCAATTTAAACACTGTACATGGCTGAAAGAAAAAAGCAATAATGAAATTGAATGTTGAGAACTGTTTTAATTTTTTTTCAGAATTGACACTGTTTTTTTCTTGTAAACTAGTGTTCATTTTCCCGTCCGTTTTTCAGAAAAAAGCGGGAACGGGAAATTCCCGCTTTTGAAAATTCCTGGGGGAACGGGAAGCGGGAATTCCCGGCGGGAATCCCGCATTCCCGTTCACTATTTATTTTTCCCCTATAACTAGAAATTTTTAATGCATGAATTTATGACCAAATTAACAACAAAACATAATAATAACATTGTAACAATAAATTAAGATAAAAATTCTTCTCCAGATTCTGATTCTTCAGTTTCTTCTTCATTTCTTTCAGCATTTGAAATATTTTGTTTTTGCATGACTTTAATTAGAAGTAATACTTGAGCAGCTTCACCAGACATCCGATTACGTTGCTTATTTCCATATAATGATGTAGCATCCGAAAAAAAGCTTTCAGATTCAATGGAACTTGATGATGCTAATAGAAAATGTTTTGCAGCTTTTGGAACATGTTTTAAAACTTTTCCATCACCCTCTTGAATCGAAGAATTAATTTCATAAAATTCAAACGGTTTAATATCTAAATTACGACGTTCTTGAATAAAAGCTATTTCATCTTTAATTTCTTTTCGATTATCTGCTCCAGTATTTTTTTGAGTTGGTTTTTTGCTTCGACGCTTTTCTAATTCATTAGGATCAAGCATTACTATTGAATGAATTACTTTGGCCGGGTTCTTCATAAATATCTTCATCAAAGAAACCTTGAGCAGCGTTTCGTGTTACAAATGATACGACATTATTGCAAGCAGCATCCCATTGAATTTCCTTCAAATAATTTTCATTTCCGGAGTATCGAGGATCCAAAACCATAGCAGATGTAATATACCGATTTCGAGCATAATTATCAAGTTTTTTTGCAAGTTTTGATGACAAAAATCTTTAATAATTTTTCACTTGAAATACATTTAAATTTGTTTTTTTTTTTTTACTTGGACATGATAATATTTACAATCTTTTCCATCTTTAGATTTTTAAATACAATATGATGTTCTGTCACCATTTGCTTGTCGTTTAACTCGAAAAGCAGCCCAAACAGGTGCTGGAGTCTTTTTACCAGTCATTCTTCTTTTTTATATTTAAATTAAATGATATTTATGAAACACAAATAAACAATAGAGAGCAAGTGCTCAACAGCAACAGGCAACTAATCAAATGAATAAAAAAAGAATATGCGATCGAAAAACAGCAGCAAGTAGGCTGAATGTTCTAGAAGAGGCTGTTGAACAATAACGAAAAGCAATGAATAACCACGAATATTCACATTCGTGTTTTCTTTAACAATTTAATAAAAACGAACAATAATTGTGCCCCAAATATTGCATTTCTACGAGATTTTTTGCTAATTTTTTTACGGGAATTTTTTGCTACGGGAACGGGAAAACGGGACGTTTGCGGGAACGAAAACAGTGCGGGAACGGGGAGCGGGAATTCCCGCCGGGAACGGAACGGGAAATGAACACTATTGTAAACTAACTTGCAAATTTTAAACAATTCTTTTCAAAGCTTATTCATTATGAAAAACAAAAGATTTTGAACAGCAAATTATTATATTTCACAAAATCAAAAAATAGTTAAAGCACTACACAAACATTTTGTTACGCAAAAATACAATGGCTGACAATTGACTTTAACGAAAAGCAGCAGGAATGAGCAGGATTGAGCAGGGTAACGCTTCGCCAAAGCAGGCCCGCGAAACAAATCTTTTTATTTTTTTCTTCCACTGTTTTTGTGGAAAAAAAAAGAGAATTGTTAATATATTTAGCATTTTTTTATTATTTTATATTAAATAAATTAATAATATATCTTCTTTTTGTTTACTATAGCTAAAACAAGCCCAATATTGATACATTATGTCTGTTTTTACCTCTTTTTACTATTTTTTTCTCATTTTTGTTACAACAAAGACTACAATACAGTTTTTTAATTATTTTTTATATGTTTGTATTAAATATATGTAATTTTATCTATAATATTTGATTTTAGAGCAATCATGAAGAACGTCGTCGAGCTATTGTGGATAAGAAACTTTGAAAAAATGATGGCGAAAAAAGATGAAGAATTTGAACTTGGTTAACGATCATCTTGTAATAAGATTGGATATAGTATTACTTCCAATATTACCAAAGAATACACTGATGCTTCACTTGAATATCTTCTTCCATCTGGTTTAACATGTTAAAGGACTCGTCTAATCTAGAATTCACAAGTAAGATTTCTATCATTTTATTTGTTATTCTACAGTATACTTTTCAGTTTAACTCTTACTGATCCAGCAGCAAAAGCAAAAGAATTATTTGAAAATCTTCTTGATATTCCTAATAATATTCGTTTAACAATTAGCGAAACATATCTAGTTGGATTTGCTGGTCATCAAAGTATTGATTCTATGGCTTTATTTGATCGTCAAGGACCACATCCATGGTTTCCACAAGCTCTTATTCAGGTTTGTTTTTTTATTTGTTTCATGCATATATAATTATCACATTAATTCTTAGATAATACCTATGGATTTTACATTATGGTGCAAAATTCCAACCCCAATATGGTTTTGTTATTGAATTTAATGAACAAGGAAAGATTGTTGATACGGTATGTACATTTGAACCATGATTACTGTAGCTTAAAAGAATTTTATTTTTAGTTCCAAGATCCCAAAGGTAAAGCTGCCCATTCTGTTTCTGAAGCCGTTGAATCTGATGGATATATTCATATGAGAAGTTTCAAAGATGATTATATTGCTAAAGAAAAATGCTCGTAATTTTATGATATGTGTCTTATAGTATTATTTTTATCAAATTTTTTATTTTGTAGTTCATAAATTTTTTAACATTATTTTAGTGATAATAGTAGTAATAATAAATATATTCGTAATTTGATATTAATGCAGTTGTATTTAAACAGCCTTTGTTGTAACAAAAATGAGAAAAAAATAGTAAAAAGAGGTAAAAACAGACATAATGTATCAATATTGGGCTTGTTTTAGCTATAGTAAACAAAAAGAAGATATATTATTAATTTATTTAATATAAAATAATAAAAAAATGCTAAATATATTAACAATTCTCTTTTTTTTTCCACAAAAACAGTGGAAGAAAAAAATAAAAAGATTTGTTTCGCGGGCCTGCTTTGGCGAAGCGTTACCCTGCTCAATCCTGCTCATTCCTGCTGCTTTTCGTTAAAGTCAATTGTCAGCCATTGTAAGGCAATTGAATCCAAAACTTTGTTTATTTATCTGTTTTGCAATAAATTAACCACTCGGAACAACGAGAATTGTTCCGACAACATTTACGCTAAATGAAACGACATTCACGCTGAAAGATAAAAAGCTGAAAATTAAAGTTAAAAATATTTGCAAAGTGTTACAACAAAACTTTTTCTTTCTACCGTGAAAAAAAGGCAGTTTTAGTTTATTTGTGGCAATATCTAGGGAATTAAAATTCGATATAAATGATTTAAAAGTATACTAATGTTTTTTAAAATCATGCCAGACAATAAAGTTCTATAAATTGATCAATATAAGCAGATACAATAAATTGGTTCAAGATTGTTTCACTGATTAAATTAGTTCTTGCAATACTGAATTGCAAAATGGTGTGCAATAAACAATTGATCGGTATCAGTTTGTAACGTATTGTATTCATGGACCAAAAAAATGTATCATTTATTTTTTAGCCAAATAATTGCGCGGGCAAATTTGTTTTTCTTAGATAATAAGAATTCATCAAAAAAGATCCTTTGATTTTTCTTCATTAACCTTTTTTGCTGCATTTTTAGCATCAACTACTTTTTTTGTGAAATGGCTGCTGAAAAAAAGTTTGTTAAATTTCATATGAAAAAATATGAATTATTTAAATCACAAAATCCTGAAATTGGACGATTTGATGTTACCTTTGAAGTAGAGGGAAAAGTAAGTAATGTTTTTTCCTTTACACTACTATATGTTTCTTTTTGTTACTCTACGCTCACAAGAATATGTTGAATTTGGTCTCGTATACTTTTGATTCAATGCTCTCAGATCGATGGAATTTAAATAAAGATGAACCTATCAAAATCAAAGATTACAGCTATGATGATTTCTATCAATTTATTACCTTCTTATATTCAGTTCAATGTCGACTTACTAATTCAAATATTTATTCAATGATTGATATGGCTGAATTTTATGGTGTTGACACTTTTAAAAAATATTGTGATGAATTTCTTTCTACAATGAAAATAACAACTGAAAATATCTGCAAACTTCTAGAATTAGCAGAAAAATATTTACTGGTTCAATTAAAGGTTTCTGCACACAGCTATATTTTAAAGAATTTTCAAAGCTTTATTGATTCTTATGATTTTTTGAAATCTACCAAAACTTTTATTAAAGAAATTGTTGTTGGTGTTAAAGATAAAATTAGACCAGAAGATTTGTTTCAAGCTGTAAGTTCTTGTTTTTTGCTGATTTATGTCTCTTTAATTTCCAATTTTTAGATATACAAATGGTCCGAAAAACAAGCAATGGGAAAGCAAGCTGTTGATCCAAATGTGAATCTGAATGACGCAATTAAAGCCGAAATTTCTGATCTACTTCCATTTATTCAATTTCGTAAAATGGAATTGAAATTTTTGATTGAATTTATTGGTAAGCTGGTATACTGTAAAAAATATTTATAATACTTTTTTTTATTTCAGTACCACGCTGCTTTGTTTTTCCTTCTCTTGATGTGTTAAGCAAAATTATGAGTGACCTCCATTCACAACAATCTAATCATAACACAAAAAGTTTGTTTGTATTTTTATTTACATTAAACTGATTGATAATTGTTTTAGTTAAAATAACAAATGCTAATGGAGAAACACTGCATGGTAATTTGATCTCTGATGAAAATGTTATAGCAGAAATAAAATCTCAAAATCTGACAACGTGTTTTTTTGGTAATTATACATATTGTTTCTGGAATACAAAATGCAAAATTCCTTCAACTCCTTCTCCAGTAAAGAATAAAGCTGATGTTGAATGGTATTTAGTTTATTTTACTGGTGGTTTAATTGGTTTATTTAACATTCATTACATGAACGAAGGCTTTCGCAAAAGTTGTTATTTACTTGCTGAATTAACTGCTGGAACTTCTGGATTTCATTCGGCCGAACAATGCACAATCGATTTAATGTAACAATGTTTGCTGTTTTTTCTGTAAAATTTCTTTTTTCACTGATTTTTATATATCACTTGTTCTCGCCTTTATTGTATCTTATTGCCGAACTTGATAAAAAATTTATTTTTGATTCACATGGTTAACTGAAGTAATATTTCAAGCACCTTGATTTTATTTTTTTTTGATATTTTTAATTTGTAAATTCTGATGTAGGATTTTAAAGTTCCAAAATACATTTCAAAAATCAAATCTACAGCTTTTAAACGTAGCTCGAGATTGTGGTACTGTAACAAAGACATATTTCTTACTTTTCGCAGCTTATTATTTAACATAATATATCAATGGCTTTCACTACTGTTTCGCTTACGTTTTTCTAAAAATGAAAAATATTATGCAACAGTTTTTTAAACAGATAGCACATGTGATAAATATTTTTTTCAAATTTATTTAATTTGTTAACATTACAATATTTTTTTGAAATAAATACTGGCAAATTGTTGATAAATTTGTAATTATGCAGATTCTATTAAAACATTATACAATCTTGGTCAAAAAATTTATAATAAATTAACACTAAAATAATTTAGTGAAAATCTGTTTAAAAATTCAAAAAAGCCGACTTTAAACAAAATGCATTTATTTTGTTCTGCGCTGTTATGAAACATGCCTATCGAAGAAAATTTATTTCATTGAAAATTGTTTCTTTTCAACGACAAATCTTTCTGCAAATCATTGTTCTTTGCTATTCCTTTTTTTGTTACATTGCTGATCATTTATACTAAACACAGATTTTTTTATGTGTTCAAATATTTATGCTGCAAATTTTACTCATATGTCTTTAATGCAAGCTAATTTTTTTATTTAAACACAAATAATCACACCAACCTTTTTTGCTGTTGTTTAGATGAATAAATCTAAAAATAAAATTTTTGGCTTGCACTTATCTGTCATATTTCTGGTAAAAGAATTGCGCACAAATTATAGCAAAATAAACAAAAAAAAACTGCCTGCAAAATGTTTTCTAATACAAAGTTTCTTACATTAAACATGTCATTTGTTGTTTGACGCATTTAATATTTTTAATTAATATTGCTGTAATTTCCACCTGAGTTGGCTTTTAATTATTATGATTTTTAAAACGCAAGAAATATTTCATTTAAAACACATTTCTATAAAAACATAAAATATTCAAAATCAAACTGCTTTTTGAACTATTCGATGCTCGAAAAAACGTCAAATATCATGTATAAAATGTTTGCTCTTTGCTTTCATTTTTAAGCTTTCTGTTTAGCGTTAAAAAAACAATTCAACTCTACCAGTTTATGTCGTTCACGAAAAGGAAGAACACAATCAAAGAGAACAAGGAATATATTTTTTCATTTGGCAGAAAATGCATCTGTTAAAAAATTTTCTTGTTGTCAAAAATCAAACATTTAATGCACTAATTTTTTCATTCTTTTTTAGCTGTTCTATATTTATAAAAGAATGCATTAAACATATAAGAAAAGTTTATATTTTTAAGTTGATTGCGTGCTATGTGTCAATGTGTTAAAATTATTAATAACGGAATTTTCATAGGCATTTTCATTATCTTTAGGAACAGTTCATCATAAAATCCATTTATTCTATCATGGAAACTCCCTTTAACAATAACAATAGCCTTAATACTCTGTTGTGCCCTGGGCGCATGTATCCTTAATATAGAATTGGCAGATTTCTAGCCTGGAAAACTGAAAGAAAAATTTCGCGAAATGCATCTTATTCAAACTCCAAAACTAAGCACCAGTCAATGTTATTAATCAAAACGTCTTTTTTAAAAAGAGAACAGAAAACAAAGAAATAATACTTTGTCGTTTTTTGTTTCAACGAGTTTTTTTAGAATTGCTTTCACCTTTATTGGAAAAAATAGAGAAAGACAGTGACACAAAAGATAAGGAAAATATTTTTTTTTTGCTTTCAGAAGAAATTAAAAGGTGCAAACAAGTTTTTCGACCGACCAGTCGTCGACTTTTTTAAAAAGCAATGTAGGAGAATACATTGATTTACTTTGAATATTTAGAGATATAACTTCATACACTTTACTTTCAGCACGTTACTGATCATAATAATTTATACATAAAAAGAATTTTTTTCATTAAACAGCAACTCATATTTTATAAGACAATTAAATAAAAAAGTCAAAGGATAAACTTAACTTATTACAAAAGCTTTGTATAATATTTTTTCATATAAACATTCATAATAAGTTGATTAAATTATTACAGTAATTCAGAGGGAAATATTTTGTTAAAAAAATTCAACAAAGAAAATTTTTTTTCTTGTTTTTAGTGTCACACAATGCCAACAATTTAAGCTGCTGCAAAAAGCAATTGGCGCTCAAATTGTATCACTTTTTTTTCGACAAAAACAACAATATTTCTTTTAAATTTATATCTTTATTATTTTTATTTAGCTCATTTTTAGTGATATCACTATTTCTCAACTATGAAAATTAATCAAGGAATTGTTGCTAAAATGCAACTTATCAAATTTGATTTATTCAAAGCGCAGAATCCTGAAATTGGTCGCTATGATGTAATGTTTGAAGTGGAAGGAAAGGTATGTAATTGTTTTTCTTATCATTGTTATTATCTTCAACTTATAGATTATTTATGCTCATAAGACTATGTTAACATTGGTTTCTGATACCTTTGATGCAATGCTTTCTGATCGTTGGATTGTTAACAAAGATCAACCAATCAAGATTAAAGATTACAGCTATGATGACTTTTATCAGCTTCTCACATTCCTTTATTCTGGAAATTGCGAACTAACGGAAACAAATTTTCATGCTATGGTTGATATGGCAGAGTTCTATGGTGTTGTACTCTTCAAATATTATTGTGATGAAGAACTTGCTGCTAGAACTATTACTGTTCAAAATTTTTTACAAATGATGGATTTGGCAGAAAGATATTCATTGGGAAAACTCAAGTCTTCTGTCCTTCTCTTTATTGCAAATAACTTTCAAAGTTTTGCTGCTTGTGATGAATTTATGAAAGTTGATAAATCTGTTGTTGTTGAAATGGTTGCTGCTGTAAAGGATCAAATGTGGCCTGAAAAACTTTTTGAAGCAGTGAGATTTTGTGTTATAGGTTTTTTGTTGTAATAAATGTTTTAGGTATTCAAATGGTCAGAAAAACGTGCTATGAATAAAGCTGCTGCTGATCCATCGTTGAATAAAAATGATATAATCAAAGCGGAAATTGCTGATTTCCTTCCTCATGTTTATTTTCTTGAAATGGAACCATGGTTTTTGCTTGAATTTTTTGGTAAGTTGTTGTATTCTTAAAAAAGATTGTTACGGTAGAGATCCCTAACTCATGTCGGATTAATTTTTTTGTCAGCTTATGTGGTCGAGTGGTTAGCGCGTCGGATGTTCGACCTGGTTATCACAGGTTCGAGTCCCAGGCGGGGCTATCACTAAAAAACATGAGTAGTTGGGTACATCGCTTGTAGATCTCTACGGATCTACAAGCGAAAAAAATAAAAATAATCTGCCTCTTTTTTAGTTCCTCGATGCTTTATTTTTTCTTCCATGGATGACCTATATCAAATTTTCAATGAACGTTATTTATACACAAAACGTTTGTTATTCCTTTCATCGTTACAGTACACTTATATGCTTAATTTCTTTCTAGTAAAAGTTACAAATGGTCATGGACAAATTCTACATGGCAATCTTATCCCTTATACTACTGTTATTGAACACATCAAATCTTTATCAAATCAAACATCACATGGTCCAAATTGGTGGGGAATAAAATCCAAAAATATTCCATCTCTTCCAACTCCATTACAAAAAAGAGCTGGAATTGAATGGTATTTGGTATATTATGGTGATGGAGATATGGGTATTCAACATTATTCTAAATTAAATAAAGATAATTACATTATTGCTGAAATGACTGCTGGAGGCTCTGGTTTTTGCATTACTTATGAACGACATTGCAAAATTGAAATTGTATAAATCTGTTTTTGGATAGTTTTTCGTATTTGTGCTTTTTTTCTGTGAGATTTCTTTTTTTGAGACTGTATTTAATGTTATCTGCTGTTCTTTTTGTTTTAAATAATAAATTTCTTTGTTAATTTCTTCTACCTTTTTTACTGTATGAAACGCGTTCTTTAGTCGCAATAATATTTTTAAATCTCTTTTGCTCTTGCGCAAGTTACAACACCATTTTTTCTCTTTCTGTGTTTTTTTATCAATCATATTATTCATTTTTTAGTGATACTCTTTTTATCACAACTATGGCATTTGGAAATAAGATTAATGAACTTCATCAAATAAAATATGACTTATTCAAAGCTCAAGATCCTGCTACTGGTCGATATGATGTTACTTTTGAAGTTGAAGGAAAAGTAAGGATTTGTTCTTTTTTACTGCAACATTTTTTATCGCAAATTTTAGTTACTCTATGCTCACAAGAACATGTTGAATTTGGTTTCTGATACCTTTGATTCAATGCTCTCTGATCGTTGGATTGCTGACAAAGATCAACCAGTCAAAATCAAAGATTACAGCTATGATGACTTTTATCTGCTACTTACATTCCTTTATTCTGCTCAATGTGAACTCAATGAAGCTAATATCTATGCAATGGTGGATATGGCTGAATATTATGGTGTTGATCTCTTCAAAGAATATTGTGATGAATATCTTTCTACTATGGCAATTACTATTGATAATATTTTCAAGCTTGTGGAATTGGCAGATAAGTATACAATGAATCAATTAAAAGCTACAACACGTGAATATATTTCCAGCAATTTTCATAGCTTTGCTGATTCTGAAGGATTTATGATTGCAAAGAAGTTAATTTTGGAAGAAATGGTTATCACTGCAAAGGATCTTGTAAAACCAGAAGATTTGTTTTGTGCAGTAAGTTCTTTTTTACTTTTTCTAAAAAGGTCTATATCGCATGAGCAATTTGCTTTTAACACATGCCAGTTCGTTATCAGTAATTAAGAATGCATTCATTGCGTGCGATCATTCTTTATCGCTGATGACGAAAAAAGAACGTTGCTTATATGAAAGACTCCCTTTGAATACTTCAATATTTATTCAAAAATTTTAAGATTTATAAATGGTGTGAAAAGCAAGCTATGGATAAACAAGCTGATGTTCCAAATTTAAATCTTAATGATACCATCAAAGCTGAAATTGTCAATTTTCTTCCAAATATTCGATTTAATAAGATGTATTTAAATTTTTTACATACAGTAGTTGGTAAGTGATTTTCTTTGCTAAGGTGTTTAATTTTTAAATTAATTTCAGTACCAAAAGGTTTCATTTTTTCATCGCTTGAAGAATTAAGCAAAATTTTAAGCGACTGTCACCATAGTACCAAGGGTTCGTTTTTTCTTCTTTTTATGAACGACTTTAATCATTGTTTTATAGTTATAGTAACAAATGAACGTGGACAAGTATTGCATGGAAATGTTATTCCTGAAAAAGCTTTGATTGAATTTATTAAATCTCTAAATTCAGTCAAGAACTTATATAGTGGTACTGGTCTTATGTATTGCTGGTGGCAAAAAACAAATTGCAAATTTCAATCTGCTCCAACTTTGTTAAAGAAAAAAGAAGGCATTGATTGGTATTTAGTTTGTTCAAGATATGGTGATATTGGTGTACAACATTCTTCTGTCTTGCATCCTGATAATTATATTCTTGCTGAAATGACCGCTGGAACTTCTGGGTTTCAAATGACAAATGGCTGCAAAATTGTAATTGAATAAATTTTTTTTTTCAAAGCTTTGTATGTTTTTGTCTTTTATGCTTTCCGTTTTTTATTCATTAAATAAACTTTTTACGGCAAAAGTCTTTATCGGAAATTTCTGATAAAACATTGTACAAAGTTTTAGACACTTTGTACAATTTTTTAACGTACAATGCCGAAAGGATCCCCCCTCTTTAGTTTAGTATGCATTGTTATTGTAAATTTGTTACGAAGTGATATCGTAATTCTTAATTAATTAAAACAGTTGAGTGAATTTGTCATATTTTCCTTTCAGTTAAACACATGCGAGAAAGAGGACATCTCCTTTTTCTTTTTTAAACAATTTTCTCATTGTAAAAACTGTATTAAAATAATAATAAAAATAAGATCTATTGATAAGGTTTACATCCAAAAAACAGAAAAAATCGGCCAATGTTGCGATTAGTGACAAATAATCATTCAATACGTTATTTAATGCATTCATGTCTTTAATAAGTATTGTGTAAGTTCGAAATTCATCAAATTTTATTTCACTGTTGTACATACTTTTTAAAACACACTAAATCTTACGAAAAAATATAGCATTAAAATGCTTTACAAATAAATATTCAAAAAATAAAGCCCACACTTTGTTCAAAATTGTAGGGGATTTTATTTAATTTCTTTTTTTCTGCTTTCTTTTATTCATATTATTCAATTGTTGAAGAAAACGCATACAACAACTCGCGGTGTAAAGTTTGTCTTTCAAAGATTTTAAAAATTGTTACAACCTACTCTCTAAGAACATTTTTGCTACACAGAGAGACATAAGCGTTTTATGATGCGCACTTTTCCTTTTTAAAGAAAGCTTTTTATATCATATTTTTTATTAAACACAATTTTGCGGGCCGTAATATTGGCTGATTTTTAATTATTTAAAAGTGTCTATTTTTCTCCTTTTTCTGTAGTTTAATATCTTATTATAATAACTTCTAGCAACGATATTTATTAGAAAAAAAACAACTTGATGTTGAAGCAGTTAAGGGCATTTATAAGTTTTTTTTTGGTATAATTCTACAAAAGTTGAAGGATTTCCGCCGATCACTTTTCAAGCGGTAATTTGCACGTAGAATATGAATAAAAAGTAAAGCTTGAAATGAACTTGAGTTGAATTTCAGATGGTTGAAAAATTGAGATTTTAATAATCTAAAATTATTTGTTATTTTGGTTTTTATAATTACTTACCTGTAGGGTGTGTTTCGACCAATTAGTCCCTAGACACCGTTTTTAGTATCTTAATCTTGTTTGTGTTGATTGTTGTTTTGGCTGTCTCGTCGGTAGGGCACCTTAATTTGATTAAGCAGAAATATTTTTGAAAAATATTTGAAAGAAAGAAGAAAAGAAGATTTTTTGTAAAAAAGAAAAAATGAAAAACGGATGCTGTTAATTAAGTTTACTATTTGCCGCCAAAAGCACTTGATTTTTAATAATCCTTATAAATATTGATTTTGCTAAGGGGTATATCGTTATTTATGAGTTTAATTTTGGTTCATTTTTATGTCACAAAATTACAAAATTTGTGTTTTTTTAGAACGTTATTTTCGACTTTATAAATAAGCTTTTGTGGAAAGCCGTTAGTTTCAAGATGTGTCTGCAGATTTCTCATGCTTTCTTTAAAGTTGTTTACGTTTGAGGATATTCTGGCTGTCCTTAATACTTCGCCGGCAATGATATTTGTTTTAAAAATTTTTGGAGTGTTTGAAGAAAAGTGTGAAAAACGTATTACACCAAAGTTATAATCATTGGTTTTATTATACAGTTTTATGTCGAAATTTTGACTGATGATTTTGATTTCTAAATCTAGAATATATTTCCAGCAATTTTCATAGCTTTGCTGATATTCTGAAGGATTTATGATTGCAAAGAAGTTAATTTTGGAAGAAATGGTTATCACTGCAAAGGATCTTGTAAAACCAGAAGATTTGTTTTGTGCAGTAAGTTCTTTTTTACTTTTTCTAAAAAGGTCTATATCGCATGAGCAATTTGCTTTTAACACATGCCAGTTCGTTATCAGTAATTAAGAATGCATTCATTGCGTGCGATCATTCTTTATCGCTGATGACGAAAAAAGAACGTTGCTTATATGAAAGACTCCCTTTGAATACTTCAATATTTATTCAAAAATTTTAAGATTTATAAATGGTGTGAAAAGCAAGCTATGGATAAACAAGCTGATGTTCCAAATTTAAATCTTAATGATACCATCAAAGCTGAAATTGTCAATTTTCTTCCAAATATTCGATTTAATAAGATGTATTTAAATTTTTTACATACAGTAGTTGGTAAGTGATTTTCTTTGCTAAGGTGTTTAATTTTTAAATTAATTTCAGTACCAAAAGGTTTCATTTTTTCATCGCTTGAAGAATTAAGCAAAATTTTAAGCGACTGTCACCATAGTACCAAGGGTTCGTTTTTTCTTCTTTTTATGAACGACTTTAATCATTGTTTTATAGTTATAGTAACAAATGAACGTGGACAAGTATTGCATGGAAATGTTATTCCTGAAAAAGCTTTGATTGAATTTATTAAATCTCTAAATTCAGTCAAGAACTTATATAGTGGTACTGGTCTTATGTATTGCTGGTGGCAAAAAACAAATTGCAAATTTCAATCTGCTCCAACTTTGTTAAAGAAAAAAGAAGGCATTGATTGGTATTTAGTTTGTTCAAGATATGGTGATATTGGTGTACAACATTCTTCTGTCTTGCATCCTGATAATTATATTCTTGCTGAAATGACCGCTGGAACTTCTGGGTTTCAAATGACAAATGGCTGCAAAATTGTAATTGAATAAATTTTTTTTTTCAAAGCTTTGTATGTTTTTGTCTTTTATGCTTTCCGTTTTTTATTCATTAAATAAACTTTTTACGGCAAAAGTCTTTATCGGAAATTTCTGATAAAACATTGTACAAAGTTTTAGACACTTTGTACAATTTTTTAACGTACAATGCCGAAAGGATCCCCCCTCTTTAGTTTAGTATGCATTGTTATTGTAAATTTGTTACGAAGTGATATCGTAATTCTTAATTAATTAAAACAGTTGAGTGAATTTGTCATATTTTCCTTTCAGTTAAACACATGCGAGAAAGAGGACATCTCCTTTTTCTTTTTTAAACAATTTTCTCATTGTAAAAACTGTATTAAAATAATAATAAAAATAAGATCTATTGATAAGGTTTACATCCAAAAAACAGAAAAAATCGGCCAATGTTGCGATTAGTGACAAATAATCATTCAATACGTTATTTAATGCATTCATGTCTTTAATAAGTATTGTGTAAGTTCGAAATTCATCAAATTTTATTTCACTGTTGTACATACTTTTTAAAACACACTAAATCTTACGAAAAAATATAGCATTAAAATGCTTTACAAATAAATATTCAAAAAATAAAGCCCACACTTTGTTCAAAATTGTAGGGGATTTTATTTAATTTCTTTTTTTCTGCTTTCTTTTATTCATATTATTCAATTGTTGAAGAAAACGCATACAACAACTCGCGGTGTAAAGTTTGTCTTTCAAAGATTTTAAAAATTGTTACAACCTACTCTCTAAGAACATTTTTGCTACACAGAGAGACATAAGCGTTTTATGATGCGCACTTTTCCTTTTTAAAGAAAGCTTTTTATATCATATTTTTTATTAAACACAATTTTGCGGGCCGTAATATTGGCTGATTTTTAATTATTTAAAAGTGTCTATTTTTCTCCTTTTTCTGTAGTTTAATATCTTATTATAATAACTTCTAGCAACGATATTTATTAGAAAAAAAACAACTTGATGTTGAAGCAGTTAAGGGCATTTATAAGTTTTTTTTTGGTATAATTCTACAAAAGTTGAAGGATTTCCGCCGATCACTTTTCAAGCGGTAATTTGCACGTAGAATATGAAGTTTATTACGGAGGGCGGGTGGGATGCTGGTCGCGTTTTGCGGCTTTAAAATGAAGAAAAAAATCAAAAAAAGTGGTGAAAAAAATCCTTCCACTATTTTAGAATTGTTCCTTTTTTTCTGTCCTTAAATGTCAGATCTAAAGATTTCAAACAAATTAATGTCCTGCCACTCCAAGTTATCTGACACTACATGACTACCATTTACAAAACGTTCTGGAAACAGATTTACACAACCATTCATAAAAATTACATATAATTTAATTCATAAAAGTATTGACACTGTAAACTGCAGAATAAGCTCTTCTATGAAGTTGCATATTAAAAACTGATTGTATTATAAGTAAACATAAAATTTTGATTAAGTTGATGGACAACAATTAATAAAGAA
Organism: Panagrolaimus sp. LJ2400; assembly: GCA_024447215.1. Classification (NCBI taxonomy): domain Eukaryota; kingdom Metazoa; phylum Nematoda; class Chromadorea; order Rhabditida; family Panagrolaimidae; genus Panagrolaimus; species Panagrolaimus sp. LJ2400. Next base: position 1,088,917 of record JAMRYA010000029.1, on the reverse strand, counting down.
AATGTCAATGTAAGCAAATTAATACTTTTGCGCATGCTGTTTTCATCAGATTTATACCTTTTTAAGTTAGAGATTACAAAGCTGAAAAGCAGCCATTTTAAAATACAATCTCATACATGCTGAACAAATACTTATGTTTGCTTCCTGTATATTGCTTTGATGAAGATGGAAAACGATTTACAAATGTAAAAATGCTATTATTTTTAATATCGTTCATGTACTTGTTGATAGTGTTAATTTTTAAAAATAAATACTGTCATTATTCACTGAAATCAAATATTTGAAATAAACAAAAAAAATTTAAATCATACTTTTGGGAAACAAAAATTCTAAACAATTTGAGCGTTTATGATTAAGAGAAACGTTTTTTTAATTATTCAAATAATTCAAATTTAAACTTTATTTTTTCACTTTCTTACATTCGACATTTCTCACAAAAAAGTGTTAGTGTCAAGTGGTAGTGCAACACAAAAGAAATCTTTTTTCTTCATTTGTTCAAATGATGTTGAACGTTTTTTCGTCGTTAAAACAATTTCGTTGAAAAATATTTTTGCATTATTCCTTTTTTTATTTAACGAAATTTTTTAAAAGGTAGAAGCATGCCAACAGTTTTTTAAAACCATATTGCAAACATTTAATCAATAATGCATTAATAAATTTGTACATTTCAACAATGTGAAATATCGTTTCTCTTCAACCGGTTTGATTAAACTTTAATTCTCAGTTTTATTTCAAAAAAATAATACCCCAAAATCGTGATATTAAAATATTCAAATTACCTGCATTTCAATGTTATAAAATATATAAGCTGACAAAAAATAGTTTCATTTTCTTTTGCATCTTTTTTTCACATTTTTTTATTTGCTTTTTTTATTCATATCACGCCCCCATTGGCTTTGTCATCTATTGCTTTTATTTCTTGTTGTCGACTCTCTATACGAACGCAACGGGTGAGTGTTTACGTTTTAGCCCACAGCTTTTCTTTTTCAAAACAGTACACAACATGTTGTTCGTTTTTTTTGAAAGAAAAACATAGTAGCAGAGACACAATAAAAAACCAAAAAGCGTTGATTCTGCATTTAAAAAAAGAGCATCAAAAAATGTTTTTGCTTTGCATGTACTGGACAAAAAGTTATTAAGATTTGAATATTTTAAAATAATTTTGATGGATTTGAATTTTATATAAAAACTTAGCATCATCAAAACTCTCGATTTTAGCAGTCAGAGATTTGTGGCCAATAAAGATGACATGGTTCGTGCCCTTAAATAAAAAAAAGAGAAAGAAAACACCACTTTTTACATATTTATTTTTAAATTACATTTATCATCAACATCTCCGAACAACCTTATTTAGATCTAATTAAAAAAATTCACTCATTTTTATGAAATAAAAAACCCAAAAATCTGCGGCAATCAATATTATTTAACTTTCTTTTTTCCAAATTATATGGCCTATTGTTTTGGCCAAAAACGTTGAGCCCTAAAAAATTTTTTTCTTTCAAATCTTTTTTATTCAAGGCTCAACTTTTCTGCTATCTGTGGTGATTTAATTTTTCAAGTTGTTTAAAGATTTTTGATGCAATGGAAATCAACAATAAATTTCTAGAATTTCAACAAATAAAATATAATTTATTCAAATCTCAAGATCCTGAAACTGGTCGTTTTGATGTTACTTTTGATTTTAATGGAAAGGTATGTAATTTTTTTTTATATTTATGTTGTCATTAACAATTTTTAGTTTCTATATGCTCATAAAAATATGCTTAATTTGGTTTCTGATACCTTTGATTCAATGCTCTCAGATCGTTGGAATCTAAGTAGAGATGAACCAATTAAAATCAAAGATTATGGATATGATGATTTCTATCAATTTATTACTTTTTTGTATTCTGCTCAATGCCAACTTAGTGAATCAAATATTTATGCAATGGCTGATATCGCTGAATTTTACGGTGTTGATCTGTTCAAAAAATATTGTGTTGATTACATGGCTGCTATGCAAATTACTAATGATAGTATTGTCAAGTTATTGGATTTGGCTGATAAATATTCAATGGTTCAACTCAAGTCTTCAACATATGAACATATTTTCAACAATATTCAAAGCTTTATTGATAGTAACGATTTTTTGAAGGTTAAGAAATATGTTATCAAAGAAATGGTAACAAATGCAAAAGATAAAGTCAAACCTGAAAATTTGTTTCTAATTGTAAGTTCTTTCTTATTATTCTATGTAAACCTTATAATTGATGAAAATTTTTTTCAGGTATTCAATTGGTGTGAAAAACAAGTAATGAATAAACAAGCTTCTTATCCATCGTTGAATATAAATGATACAATCAAAGCGGAAATTTCTGAATTTCTTCCACATATTTACTTTGATAAAATGAAATTAAGTTTTTTACATAAAACCATCGGTTTGTTTTTTTTGTTAAAAAGTTTATAACAATGTTCTTTTTAGTACCAAAAGGTTTCATTTTTTCATCACTTGATGAATTAAGCAAAATTTTATGTGAGTGTCGTCAAAGTACAATGGGTTTGTTTTTACTTCTTTTTCAAACTAATTAAACCATTCATTTTATAGTTACAGTAACAAATTCTCATGGGCAAACATTGCAAGGATATTTTATTTCTGATAAAACTTTGATCAAATTTTTTGGGTCTCTATGTTCTTCAAATTGCTCATCCAGCGGACTCTTAGGTATTGTTGGTGGGATAATCATTACGAATTTCCGTATTTTCCACATTCTTTAAAGAAAAGAGATGGCGTAGAATGGTTTTTAGTTTTTTCTCAGAATGGTAGTATTGGTGTACAGCATTGCTCTCATCTTAGTGAAAGAAATTATATTCTGGCTGAAATGACTGCTGGAACTTCTGGATTTCTATTGACACATGGTTGCAAAATTGAAACTGATTAGAATTTCTTATTGCTCTGATGCAAACTTTCATGGATGTAGCTTTTTCATTTCCTCTTTTTTTTGTTTATGAAATTATTTATATCGCCAACATTGTTTTTGTACATTTTTAACATATTTTTATATTTCTATCAAATCTTTTTTGATGTGGTATAGCAAAGACAAAAAAAAACTGTGGAAAGTATTCGTTGTTTATGCAAGACACAAAATTGAGTTGTAACACGCATTTAAATATACGTTACATCCTTATTTCTTCTTTTAATAATTTTACCATATGCTTGTTGTTACATGAGGAAACAAAAAATGTTATGTAAAAAACTAAAGGTTTTTTTTGAAAAAAAAAAGTCTTTAAGTTATTGGTTACTTGAGTTTATATATTTACTCTGTGAAGGTTAGTTTAAGTTGCTGAACATGAATGCTGTTGTAAAATTTTTTCATTGGGCCGAGCATTTCCGTTAATTTAGAAATCATTTTTTCTTTATCTTTCTTCATCAATCTTTCAGTATGTGATGAAACTGGAAAGTATGATTCAAAGACATTAATAAATTCAATTAATGGTTGATGGCACTTTTTGAAAAATACTTGAAAATCACAAACAGCCATAAAAATATTTTGAAATATATCAATTTTTGTTGGCAGAGTTTCAACGCTTTTTGTAATATCAGAAATTTGAAGTAAATTATATTCCAGATCAGCAGTAATATTTTTCATTTCTTCTGCAATGTAAATATTTATTATATATTGTGTAACTAAAGTTTACCTATTAAATGTTTCTCTGATTCCTTTCTTTCTTTGTTTCAAAAAATCATTGTAAGTGATTGGTCTACCCAAAATTCCTCCTACTGCTAAAGTGTTGACATTACTTACCTACAAGAATTTGTTTTTGTGATTATATAAAAAAATACATTATTTTTACCCCAATTCTAGCACCTATAGCAGGTAAACCCTAAAAAATTTAAAGAATGAAAGAAAAAACAATGAATTAAAAATAACTGAAAAAAATTTAAAGACATTCTTTATTCATTATTTTTTCATGTTTTTAATCAAGTAATCATTGCTGATTTTTTAAATATTGCTTGGAAAAAAACATGTTTACATTACTTCTTAAGCTAAAACAGTGATAAGAAAATTTTAAAGAAGGAAATGTTTTTGAAAAAAAATAGTCATCTAAACTTATGTTTGTTCCGGAACAAAGATATAAGTGCTTTGGAAAGTTCCTTCTTTGGACGATGCACGATATAAAATATTTCGGTACATGAAAATTGACTGATTTTTTATTGCTTTTATTTAAAAAAAAGTGTAATCGAAAGAAGAGCAGCCAAATGAGAGCAGAAAAAAAAGGGTCCAGCTCCAGCTGCTGCAACTCCGACAAATAGGTCGAATATTTTTCATAGCTATTATTTTCAACTGATAAAAAATCTTCAACAGTTGAAAATAACTGAAAAGGTTATCACATTCTTCTTTGCAGTTTTGCCATATCTTACTGATGCTCTCTCTTAATCTGAGTGTTTCATGTTTTTATTTTTTATCAAAATAACAATAAAAAATGTTTATCAGCAAAACAGCTCGAAAAGAATATGCAATGTTTTATTTTAACAAAAAATTAAATTTAATTGTAAATATAGTTGCAAAATCATTGTGGGGAGGAAGGCAAGCTTGTTATACATAAATGATCAAAAAAGTTTATTAAATAAAACCGAGGTAGCCAATTAGAAGTCCAACGAGGCCTCCCCCTGCACCCATGATAATTCCAGCTCCAGCTGCTGCAACTCCGACAAAACCCCCTTCACGCCATGTGTAGCTTTGGGATGGTTCAGATTCATCAAGGGTTCCTGAATCTGCAGTAATTTGTCGATCTTGAATTAAAGGTTTCATTGGCATTCTGAAAATTTTTCGTTTAACAATCAGTAAAATTTTAAATTCCGACAGTTTTCAATTGTTGCCGAAAAATTGAAATGCAAAGTACAAAACGTATAAAAAAACACAAAAGCTTTAAAAAACCTTTACTTTTTTGTTTTATTTTTATAGCAGCGTTGCAGCAAAAAATGGATGCATTACACGACTATATGTTTTTGGCCAAATAAAAATCATGAAATGCTTTGTTTCCAACAAAATTACCTGATTTTTTACTCGCTTATCAGTTAAATATACATCAAGTAATTTTTCATGCAGCAAATAATTGTTATCTAACCTCTTTCGTTTAAACATTTTTTTATATAAATATGCAAAGCTTAAAGCATTTTTTTGTTGTTTGTTTTGTAAAAAAATGAATTTCTTTCGCCTCTGTTTAATTTCGTTCTTGTTTTTTATTTATCTTTCGCAAACTTACGCCGGTCCTGCGCTTTACTTTTTTTGTGTTGGAGGTAATACAATTTTTAAAAAAGTTGCTGTTAAAAATTATAGTATTATTTTAGGTTGTACAAGTGTTTGCGCTGGTGCCTCATTAATTGTAACAGCTGGGTTTGCAGCTCCTGGAGTTGGTGGCTGCCTTGCACTTTGTACCAAAGGATGCCTTGCAACGGGAGTTATCCCGACCCTGTAAACATCACAACATTTTAAATGCAATTTTATTGCTGGCTATTAATTATGATATTTTTGAATAATTCTTTATATACTCATATATAGGAGGGTTGGTATTTATTATCGTCCTTGAATGAATACTGTACACTAAACGAGCTAAAACTTTTACAAATCCATACATTAATTAAAATAAATTCTATAAACCAAATTCGTTTTCAAAAACAAAATTTATAAAAAAAAACCAAACAATTTAAGGTTAAAAACTGGGCCACTAAAATTATATGAAAAAACGAAAAAAAATAGAATTAAAACTTATTCATCTTTTCTATTTTTACTTACAATATGTGGTTCATTTTTTGGAGAAAATTGTTCTTAAATTGCAGCATCAACGGTATCATTAATTTCCTTAATATATATAAATTCTTTGTTTTTTGCCTTATAAAAACAAAAATCCGGCCCACTTCTCATCCATGTTAGTCATAAAATTTTAATATTAAAATTTGAGCTAAAATGATGTACCAAGAAAGAGCAATTTCGTAGTAGTAACATGCTTACTCATGACCGATGAAAATATTGTAAAATATCGATTGATAATTGTCATTGTGACACTAATTAAGCATGCAACTGAAACCGTAGTATAACCAAAAACAATAATAACAGTCGTGATTGCGAATATAAAGTGCACATAGTGGGGAAAGAATAATAGGCTTAAAAACTCCAAAACCAGTTTTAATTAAAAAATTCCAAAATAAATGATTCAACAAAAACCATTTAAAACATTTTAAACTTTTTGATTGTGTTAAAATAATGAAGATTACCAATGAAGCAGGAGCACATGTCAAAATAAAAGTAATTGTTGAAAAATAGTAAAAAAAACTTTCTTTTAATTTAAATTGTCTCTGGTAATATGACAGGTGATTAAATTTCTCATAGTTTCAAAAAAAACTTAAGCTGATAATTGCGTATTTCCGTGTTAAAATAAATTAGTAAATTAAAATAGAATGCTATACTCAGAAAATATCCTCCCATTTTGCGACGAAAAAATTTATTCAAAATTTTATATTATATTAGCAAAAGAAATGTGAAAAGTAGAATGAACACATCCAGATCTGACGATAACATTTTTAGAAGAGAGAGAGGGGGTAAGCACAATATGTCACTTCAGGCGCCAAAAATCAAAGAAAAATACCTGACGGAGGGAGTTTTAATATCCAGTTTTTTGGTGACGTCTGATCTGGACGATCCCTAATTATTACCAGTTGCAACAGACACCTATATGACTGTAATTGAAAAAAAGTACACAGACATTGCTGAGGTTTTTTATAGCATAAATAATAAAAAAGAAAAGTTAAAAAGTTAGAGTATCAATTTTTAGTTATTATCTGAAGTCTTTGTTTTTAAATAATTTGTAAAATTTCAATTCGACAATTTAAGAACGACAGTTTTATTTTTTGCTCAATGAGTTCTCGAATTAATACATTAAAACCCCAATTTTGAAAAACTTTTGACCGCCACTGTAAGTAATTTTTTTCCTGAATGATTTTCTCTCTCACTTATTGTAAGTAAAACTAATATATGAAAAAGGTGCGCTAAATTAACTAGTTGAAAAAAATAGTTATTCCGTTCTAATATTCATCATTAAAATTATATCACGGTGTTCGATAAGTTCTGTCGTTGACATACACTGATGAATTTTTAAAGCTACTAAAGCAATCTAAATGGAGTCAAATGGTATTAGTAGGCCCATGTCTTGGGTATCTGATGGTAATATAATATTGAGGTCACCGTGGATACTGTAGGTATACGTAGAATTTTCTAGAAGAAATTTGGATTTTCGATAAAAATGAGCTAATATTAAACGGAAAAAAGGTGGAAATGACTGAATATGATGTTTTAGGACTTTCTACATCATATCCAACAACTTTCAGATGGAATTTCGCCTCAGGGCATTATACAAATTTTCAAGGTCGACAAATTTGCATATTTTCAAAAATTAAAAATAATGGCAGGAAGATGTTGTAGACCGTCTAGGAAGTCCCATTCAGTCGTTTTTGGTTGATATAAATGCATCTGAAGAATTGTACACTATGCCAAAAGTATCGCCTGCTACTCAATGTTATTCTTTGCTATAAAAAAACGTTCTAGAGCTATAATTTCGACAAAAATTGATTGTGGGGGACTTCCTAGACGGTCTACAACATCTTCCTGCCATTTTTTTCAATTTTTGAAAATATGCAAATTTTTCGACCTTGAAAATTTGCATAATGCCCTGAGGCGAAATTCCATCTGAAAGTTGTTGGATATGATGTAGATAGTCCTAAAACATCATATTCAGTCATTTCCACCTTTTTTCCGTTTAATATTAGCTCATTTTTATCGAAAATCCAGATTTCTTCTAGAAAATTCTACCGTATACCTACAGTATCCACGGTGACCTCAATATTATATTATCATCAGATACCCAAGTCATGGTCCTACCTATTACAAAAGACCTCATCTGGGTTGCTTTTGTAGTTTTTAAAATTCATAAGTTTTTGTCAGCGACAGAACTTATCGAACACCCTGATATTTCTTATTTTTAGTCAGATCTTTTTTTTCAAAAGAATATGTCAGGTGAAAATAAAATTAATGAATCTTATCAAATATGATTTATTTAAATCACAAAATCCTGAAATTGGTCGATATGATGTTACTTTTGATGTTGATGGAAAAGTAAGTTTTTGTTTCTGGCTACGAGATTATTATTGTAAATATATTTTAGTTACTTTATGCTCATAAGCTTATGCTAACTTTGGTCTCAGATACCTTTGATTCAATGCTCTCAGATCGATGGATGACAAAAGATGAACCTATCAAAATCAAGGATTATTCTTATGCTGATTTTTATCAATTCATGACATTTTTATATTCAGCTCAATGTAAACTTTCTCCTTCAAATATTTATGCAATGGTTGATATGGCAGAGTTTTGTGGTGTTAATATTTTCAAAGAATATTGTGATGAATATTTGGCATCTATGAAAATTACAAATAAAAATATTTTCAAGCTTATGGATTTGGCTGATAAATATTCTATGGAACTACTTAAAAGATCTATCCGTCATTTTATTACAAATAACTGTCAAAGCTTCTCTGATTCGGATGGATTTCTCGAATCTAGCAAATTTTTCATTAAAGAACTTGCTGTTGCTTTTAAGGATAGAATTATACCAGAAGATATGTTTCAAGCTGTAATTTCTCGTTTATTGTTGATTTATATGTGATTTAAATTTAATTTTCAGGTTTTTAAATGGTGTGAAAAACAAGCAATAGATAAACAAACTGATGATCCTTCTTTGAATCTTAATGATGCAATCAAAGCTGAAATTTCTGATTTACTGCCATTTATTCAATTTCATAAAATGAGCATAAAATTTATGGTAAAATTTATTGGTACGCACTGCATTTTAAAAATTGTCATAATCTAAGTTTTTTCTATTTTAGTTCCACGTGGCTTCATTTTTTCATCTCTTGATGAATTAAGCAATATTTTAAGTGATGGACTTGCACAACCACAGGGTTTGTTTTTAAGATCCTTATTTTAAATTTTTTTTACTTTTTAGTTAAAGTTAAAAATTTATTTGGAGAAACGTCGTATGCAAATTTTATTCCTGATAAATACGTTATTCAAAATGCTAAATCTTTAATGTTAACAACTTGTACTTTTACTATAGCTTTGTTATCCTTGTGGATATTTTGGCGTATTATTACGTTTGGATTTTAAAGAAATTTACTATTTGCTTGCTGAATCAACTGCTGAAACTTCTGAATTTCAAATGGCATGCAAACATTCAGATTGAACATTTTTTTTGACTTCGTTTTTATGCAAGTTTTTTTTCATTGTTTCGTTATTTCATCTTTTCAATTTCTAAAATAAAACTTTTTATCAGAAAGCGACTTGAACAGCAGTTTTTTAAAATATGTTTGTTTTGTACAACAAAGCCCCCTTTTCTCAAGAAAATTGCAATGAAGGATGTTTTGATGGTGTGTGCTTTTAGACTTTTTCAACTCTCTTTTTTTTGTCTTCATAAAAACACATTTCCAGTAAAAAAAGAACTTAAAATGGCTGAAAATGTTTCTAGACGAATTATTTTTCAAATAATTTAAGTGCAAAAATTTTTTCAATATTTGTTTTCGAATATTTTATTAGTGTTACACAATTACATTCTAATTAATGTTGACATCAAAAAGTTGGATTATAAAAACTATTACAACCAAAGCATAAACAAATGAGATAAACACGTGAAAGAACTGATGAAAAGCATTATTTGACATAATTTCATTTAAAATCATTATACATTGACATAATTCCTCACATCAACAATGAGGGACATCATGGGTGCGAAATTTTGCCAGTCTTAATTATTACTTTTGTTTAAAAGAATAAGTTTCAACAGCAGTTTTTTTATATATGTTACTGCCATTGTTTGTTTTTTCGCCAATAATATTTTTTAAAATAACTACTGGTATTTGTAATAATTACTTAAGACAAATAAAGCTTTTTTAATACAATTTTGGAAGAAAATATTTTTAATTAAATCATTGTTTTTAGGGAAATGTTTTTATTTAAATATTCAAATAATTTTGAAAGCAATCATTTTCATTCGAAATTTCTCATTAAAGTGGTAGTGCATCACAAAAGAAATTTTTTCTCTCCACTTATTCAAATGAATTTTTTCTTAAACAATTTCGTTGAAAAATGTTTTATTTCAGCGTCAGATTTTTTGTTAAATTGAAAACTATTTTTACATTCTTTCTATTCTTTTTTTGGTTAAGTTAAAAAAACAATATTGTAAAAATAAAATGATTGGTGGCAAACAAGCATTCATACAAAAGATTAAATATGATTATACGTTATTAATAAAAATCAGCAGTTGTAATTATTAATTATAAATTCGATCGCATAATAAATCACGCAACTTTTAAATTAATTTCAAATATGTATCTCAGTATTACAAAAACATTAAAGCTGATGACAAATGCTTTCATTTTTTTGCACAACTTTTTTTTCACATGTTATTTATTTCTTTAAAAGCTTTTTTTATTTATCTCACGCCCCTCGGCTTTGTTATTTGTTGTTTTTATTGAGTGGTGTCGATATTACACACATAAATAATGCAGTGTGTGTATGTCTATGTTTTAGCACACAGTTTTTCTTTTTCAAAGCCGTACACAACGTGTTCCAAATTTTTTTTGAAAAGTGAAACAGCATGACAGACTGACGATTTTTTCGCATCTATAAAAAAAGAAAACAAAAAGTGTAAAAGCGTGAACTGTTTATACAGGCAATGTTTTTAAAGTTTGAATATTCTAAAAAAATATTTGTGTAAAAAATAAAAAGATAGCACTAATAAATCATTTTTATTTTTGCTTTTTAAGATAAAATAAGAAACGCAGAAACATCACCTGAAAAACTAGCATTAAATATAAGATAGTGAAAGAATATATCACTTTTCATATAATTATTTGAATTAGATTATTTATGTAAAACATGAAATAGAAAAGTTTGAATTAATTTCCATTTTTTATTTAATTTTGAAAATTAGAATATGCATCATATGCCTTGCACATTTTTTAATTCTTTACAATGCAAATGGTTAGGATTTTGTTTTCGGTTACAACTAAAAAAAAAATAAACCTTAAAAATTCAAACATTATGTTGGACAAAAAATAAAACTCCTTTTTAGCATAATTTTTAGAAACCTATGCGTCCTATCAAGGCCGTAGACAGAAAAAATTTTCGGAGGGGGCAAACCTTTGATCTACTGCCGATGTGGGCAAAAGATCAAAAGAAATTTTCGATTTCAGAGGGGGCACAGGCCCCAAAAGCCCCCCTTAAATACGGGCTTGCGTCCTATTTAATAAATCAGATTTAAAAAGAAAAAGGCTGAAGCATAAATAAAATTCTAGATCTTTGCCACTTTTGTTTTGATTCACTTGTTCCACTTTTGAGAGAGACACGAAAATTTGTTCATGTTTACAATACTGGTTTATCATTAATTGCTTTTTAGACGTTCTAATATTATCATTATGATAGTCACGATTTCATTTTTAATGTTTATGATTGGATTTTTTTGTGGAAAAATGAATGCATGTTGCAAGACACAGTGGAATCGATTCATTAAAACTCAAGAAATGACTGTTTGAAAGTATTCTTTTAAGTATTTGTTTTGTTTATTTTTTCATGTAAAAAATTTTAAATTTTTTTGGCTTACTTTAATATTGCTTACTTTTTTAGCATCTTTCATTTTAAATATTCAAATAAAAAAAGAGATAAAGCCAGAGCTAGCACAAAAATGGCTTTTAATTCATAAACGTTTTTTAATATTTTAATTTAAAAAATGTCATCATTTTTACTTTAAAACTTGGTTTCAACAGTAAGCCTTTTATATGACTTTCACAAAACTTGTAAAAGCTGTTTCCAGTAATAATAATATCAAAAAAATTTCATAAGATCGAATTAATTAAAATTTTGTTAAATGAAATACTAACATATTTCTAATGATAGGAAATAAGCGATTTTAGTTTAAAGTAGCAGGCGATATCGTGTGCTACTCAATCTGTACTAAAATTACATTTGGAAACGAGGGCACGTAAAAAATGTTAGGAATCCTATTGAATAGTAGGGGAATCATATGAAATATGTCCCATCTCAGTCTGCGTGTTACACTTGAATCGGTCCCTTTGTAAGCTAATTGTTTTCATTTGAAATCAAAGATTATGCAAACAAAGTTGTGCAGAAAAACTTTTCCTTGGATGAACATTCAAAAATTGCTTTTATTTACAACTTTGCAAAATTTGACTATTTATATTTTTAATTATTGTTAAGATTAGTATATTGAGGTTGTTAGTTGAACTCATGAGTGCTGTACTCTGTGTAATAATAAAAATAATTTCAGAAAGTGTCATTTTTGTTGCATTAAAAATTCAAAAATAAGGCTTACGACGATTGTTTTCGTTTTTTTCTCTTATGAACATTTGCTGCTTTTTTTCTTTTTTATGCTCGATTACTTGCGCAATTTGTTTTTATGCTCCTTCAACGACGGAATAAAGTCAGGAATGGCTATAAATGATTGTTTGTGATAATTTAGATTAGTAATATCATATCCAACAAGTTTCTAGTGGAAATTTGCCTCAGGGCATTATGCAAATTTTTAAGGTCGAAAAAATTTGCATATTTATCTGAACCCAAAAAATGGCAGAAAATCGTTAAGAATACGACAATGTTTTTTTCTTAATTTAGAGATACACATTATTGCTCTTAAGTAAGAAAGACCAGCAACTTTTTACAGTAATAAATTCACAAATTTTTTATTAGTTGGTCAAAAATTTTATTCGAAAATTATCGTTTTTTTCTTATAAAATTTTTGATCAACTAATTTATAAAAAAAAAACGATAAATTAGTTGATCAAAAAGGCTTAAAAAAACTTTAAGTTTTGTTGTAAAATAATTTTTTATTGGACCAAATTATTTAAAAATAGTTTAAAACATTTAAAACGAAAGAACGTTTTGCTGATTATAAAAAGTTTTGTCAACTAACTTCTTAAAAACATTTTACATTTTTTTTGCAGCTATCAGTATGAGGCCAAATTGTTTTTTTAAATTCCAAAACATTCGTTTTTTTTCGTCATTCTTTGCTCTATCAGCTTTCCATCAGTATCAGTCATTCTTTCTTTATTTCTATTTTTAATTGTATAAATGTATTACATCAAAATACAGCTCAAAAGCAAATGCAAACATCTTCTCCTTTTTGTGGTGTTTTTTCTTTTTTTGGCTTGCAGTGTAAATACAAGTCATTTTGCATTTATTATTAAAAAACAGATTAGAAATTTGTAATGTTAAAGATAAATCATGATTTGTAACTTTTATTTAATGAAAAGATTTTTCGGTGTTTTAAATCTCTAAAGTCTGCTATTAAAACTACTCTTAAGAATTTATACATGCTTGTACAAGAAACCTATCAAAGAAAGACCAAAAATATTCAAAACTATATCTAATAATGCCATTTCACATTTGAATATAATGTGTTAAAAGGGTTTGACGAAATTTATTTTTATTGATGCTGTGTTTCTTTCTATTTTTTAAACCGATTTTGAAATTATTTTTTTACACTTCAAAAACGACACATTAACTGCTGCTTTTTTTTAACATCGTGAAAAAAAGAGAAAAACAAAGTTAAAAAATGGATATGCTTTGACATCTCAAAAAAAATTTTGAAAGTAAAAATTAACGAAATTGAATTGTTGTGTTTTGGTAAAACTGGGCACTGTAAGAATGATGTTTAAAAACAGTTAGTCTGGCAGTTACAAAATGTTAATATATTTTTTTATTGGCATGGGGTATAAGTAGCTTTTGGAACCTTATCTCTTTCTATGGTTAAACAATAACGTTTTCAATTTTTGTTACCTCTGTTTATTAAGCAAAAGCGATTAAAACACGAAATATCAAATATTCAAATCAAAAAACTATCTTTCATCGACTTATTCAACAAAATTTGCAAACATAGATGTGCAAAAGAATTATTTTCGTTTGGCAATTTTATATTTATTTTATTTTGCAACTACTCCATTCGTTTTAAAAAACTGGGAGCAAAAAAGCAAAAAGGAAAACAAAAAAATGTAATGTAAAATGAGCATACATTTTTAACGTCAACAATTCAATACACAGTCAGGCAAAACCAAAAACAAAACCCTGCGGAAATTGCTGTACGTTGTCGATATCTGGATATATTAACTATTTTTTTACTTATTTTTTATACTGTAAAAAAAATAATGTGTTGTATTTTAACATTTTATAATGTTAAAATACAACACATTGCTAGCAACAAAATTTTAAAAATAAACTGAAATGCTTTGATATCGGCATTAATTTTAATTAAAAATGAATTGTACTACCTCCGGAGTTTGATGAAATTATTTGTTTCTACTGATAACTTCCTGATTGTTTATTGAACTTTTTACATGATTTACATAATCCAAAAATCTTAAATATTCAAAACATTGAAATTATATTAATATAAAAATTTGTGTTTCGAACACTTTTTAACATTGATAGATTTCGTAAGTGTGTGCCTTTGTATATAAGCGATTTCTTTCTTTCATACGTCTCTTTTTTTGTTGTGCCACTTTTTTTTGGTTTTGTTGCATTTGTTATTCATGTGATCCAAATCTTTCCATATTTTTTTGTACACAAAGAAATAGAAAAGAAAGTCGATTTACAAACAACTAAAAAATACACAGAAATCAAGAACAAAAAAAGGTGTTGTAAACATCTTTGTTTTTTTTTGTTTGCGTTTCACAGAAAAAAGACCGTTGGTCATTGACATCTTCTTCATAAAATCTACGTTGCTTTTTTCACGGGCTCTTTTTGTGTCCGGTTAACGAGTTTTTTGCCCAAAATGATCCAAAATAGCTTAAAAATGATTAAAAAACATATATTAGTTGATTTTAAGTTGTTTTATGAAGGTGCCGTAAAATTTTAAAAATCACCAAATATAGATGATTTTTGCATATTTTACCCCTAAATTATTAGAAGAAAATTATATATTTAAAAATCCTTCTGGCAAATTAAAGTATTAACTAAATGCAAGCTTTTAGTAAGAAAAAGTTAATGCTGCTGTTAAATTTTTTGAGTTTTTGGACGGAACGAAAGTATCAAAAAATGGTGCAAAATACACCCTTTTTCGACATTTTGTCATGCCCTAGCCGTTGTACGCAAAAGCCTTCTGGCAAAACAAAGATAAGTATGTACTTAACAAGTTTTAAATACCCCCGAGTCATCTGCTTATCATAGTTGATGCATTTCAACGGGATGAAAATGACCCATATTTTTGATTTTTTGATATATAATATATACCGAAAAATCAAAAATCTCAAATAAGTCCAAATTTGTACTTAGAATCGATAAAGGGACTATATATAAGTCTAAATTTAAAATTTGAGATAATTTGGACTCACCTAACCCATTTGCGGTCAACTGAAAGTTAGGGAACTTATATAACTACTTTTTTGCTTCTGAATCCGGCTCCAGAATCCTTATCTGTAATAAAAACATGATGCACCTGGCTGATATTAATCAGAAAGTATTTAGCTATCATTTGATACCAAAATCACCTATTTACGATGTCTACACGCAAAGCGCAAGTTAACCGGACAAATCAGTATTAAAAAAGAGCCCGTGTTTTGATTTTGTTTTTGTACTATTTTTTATGCCCTTAAAATCTTCCGTTATTTGCATTTTTTTACCACCGATTTTGTTGTATTTTCTTTTCGTTACTGTCTTTCTGTTACTGTTTACGTTATTTTCGATCTGCTCATGCTAAATATAACAAGCTTTTTTTAGAAAATTATGGCAAATCCTTTCACTAATTGAAGAACATTCAAATCTTTACTAATTTTGTGCTGAACAGTGTTCATTAACTCTTAAGCTCAAAGAACTTGAACGGAATTTGGAGTGAGTTTTGTTTGTATTAGCTTTACAAATTTTGGTGAAAGAACTATAACATGCCGCACAAAAAACTTTTTATGATACTTCTACGTTATCATTAATTCATTTTTAGCCGATCTAATCTCATCATTATGATGATTATGATTTCATTCTTGATGTTTAAGCTTGGATATTTTTGTGGAAAAATTAATGCCTGCTGCAAGACACAATAGAATCGATTTATTAAATCTCAAGAAATGACTGTTTAATAATACTTTTTTTTAAGTGTTTGTTTTGTTCATTTATTCATGTAATAAAATTCTTGAATTCTTTTACCGTATCTTACATATATTCCTAATAAAATTATATGACTCTTTGAAATTACAATTTTATTGCCTTTTTTAAATAACGATGTTCTTGAATAAGTTGTTGTAAAAAATTGTCTGTTATGGCAATGCAAATTTTATAGCTAGCTTTTTTCATACCCTTCGTTTTAAAATATTCAAAAAACAAATTTCTTGAAAAAAAGTTTCTATTTTTTTAGCATTTAAGTAGCTTGCTTTCTTACATTTCCGCGTTTTATGATGCGCATTTTCTAGTTTCTACGAAATAAGGCTTTTTAACTTTGCGATTTATAATTTTTATTAAATATATTTTGCGATAGCAGTAATATTTGCTGATATTTGAAATTTTAAAAGTGTCGATTTTTTGTCTTTTTATAGTTTAAAAACTTATAACAATAACTTCGAACAACAGTATTGTTTCAAAAATATAAAAAAAGTATCTTGATGTTGAAGCATTTAAGGGCATTTATATATTTTTGTTAAATCCTTAAATTTCATATTAAAGGTTTTTGAAAGAATAGATATATTACATTACCAAGTTTCCTAAAGTTTTTTTTAGACTTTCTGTTTTCTTTTATTCTATATTGCTTTACGATTAAACAGAAAATTTGGATTAAGCTAATGGACAACAACTCATAAGCGCAATGTCAATGTTACCTGATTATTATTTTTGGTTGATAAAAGTTGATGAAAGTTGTTTTCATCAACTTTTGTTAAAACCTATTAAGTTGGAGATTATAGAGCTCAAATGCTGTCATTTTAAAACATAATCACATACATATTTAACAAATACTTATGTAATGTTTGTTTTGTTAACACTGCTTTGATGACCATGAAAAAAAATTTACAAATGTAAAAATGCTGTACTTAATTTCTATTACCTGTTGGTTGATGGGATTAACTTTTTAAAATAAATACTGTCATCATTCATTGAACACAATAAATTTGCAAATAAACAAAGAAAAAGCTTAAAATATAATGTTGGAAAACAAAAACTTTTTGAATATTAAATAATTCAAATAATTCAAACTTTAGCATTATTTTTTCACTTTCTTACATTCGACATTTCTCACAAAAAAGTGTTAGTGTCAAGTGGTAGTGCAACACAAAAGCAATTTCTTTCTTCCTTTTATTCGAATGATGTTGAAAGCTGTTTTTGTCGTTAAAACAATTTTGTTGAAAAATAGTTTTTTTTCAATGCCAGGTTTTTTGCTGAACAATATTTTTTCATTATTCCTTTTTTTATTTAACGAAGTTTTTTAGAAGGTAGAAGCATGTTAACAGTTTTTTAAAACCATATTGCAAACATTTTCAACAAAAAAACGCTTTGACTATTCTTTTAAAATATAAATTGAGAAGCATGATTAATCATTTAAATTTTTAATTAATAATGCATTCATAAATTTGTATATTTCAACAATGTGGAATATCGTTTGATTTCAATCGATTTGATTAAATTCTTATTTTCAATTTTATTTCAAAAAAATAATACTCCAATACCGTGATAATAAATATTCAAATTATCTGCATTTCAATGTTATAAAATGTATAAGCTGACGAAAAATGTATTCATTTTCTTGTACATCTTTTTTTCACATTTTATTTATTTCTTCAATAGTTTTTTTTTCATATCACGCCCCCATTGGTTATTTGTTGCTTTCATTTTTTGTTGTCGGCTCTCTACAAGAACTCAGTGTGTGTATGTTTACGTTGTAGCAGGCTATATTTTTTTTCAAAGCAGTACACAACTTAATGTTCGTTTTTATTGAAAGAAAAACATAGTAACAGAGACACAATAAAAACCCAGAAGTGTAGATTGTCATTTCTGCATTTAAAAAAAAGAGCATCAAAAAATGTTTTAGTTTTGCATGTACTGGACAAAAAGTTATTTAGATTTGAATATTTTAAAATAATTTTGATGGATTTGAATTTTATAAAAACATAGCATCATCAGAACTCTCGATTTTTTTAGCAGTCAGAGATTTGTGGCCAATAAAGATGACATGGTTCGTGCCCTTAAATAAAAAAAAGAGAAAGAAAACACCATTTTTTTCATATTTATTTTTAAATTACATTTATCATACATTTTTTTCAATAAGTAACTATTAAAACACTAAAAAAGCCATTTTGCACGCTAAATTTACAAAGCAAGTGTGTATTTGCTTCTATCATAAAGTATTTTGCAGCTTTAACTGGTTTATTCTTATGTAGATCTAATAAAAAAAACTCTCTCATTTTTATGTAATAAAAATTACAAAAAGGGGCGATAATCAATATTATTTAACTTTTTTTTCGTGCATATTATGAAACCTATTGTTGTCGCCAAAAAACGTTAAGCCCAAAAAATTGTATAAAAAATATTTCCATCAAATTCTCAGTCTTCCACTTTTCTGCTATCTCGGGCATTCATTTTTACAATGGAAATCAACAATAAATTTCTTGAATTTCAACAAATCAAATATAATTTATTCAAATCACAAAATCCTCAAACTGGGCGATTTGATGTCACGTTTGAATTCGATGGAAAGGTATGTAATTGTTTTTTTACACGTATTTTATTATTAACAATTTTCAGGTATTATATGCACATAAAAATATGCTTAATTTGGTCTCTGATATTTTTGATGCAATGCTTTCTGATCGATGGATTGTTAACAAAGATGAACCAATTAAGATCAATGAATATTCCTATGGTGATTTCTATCATTTCATCACTTTTTTATACACTGCTCAATGTCAACTGACTGATACAAATATTTATTCAATGGTTGATATTGCAGAATTTTATGGTGTTGATTTATTCAAGAAATATTGTGATGAATATCTTTCTGCTATGGAAATTTCTAATGATAATATTTTCAAGCTTATCGAATTATCTGATAAATATTCTATGGTTCAACTTAGAAATTCTCTACATGACTTTATTACAAATAATTTCCAAAGCTTTGTTAACTGTGATGAATTTCTAAAGGTAAAAATATATGTTATCAAAGAAATGGCTACCACTTCAAAAGATAAAATAAAACCTGAAGATTTGTTTCAAGTTGTAAGTTCTTTGTTGCTTTTTCTTATACTTTTTATATTTTATCAAAACAAATTAGGTATATGCATGGTGCGAAAAACAAGCAATGAATAAACAGTCTGCTGATACGAATTTAAATCTCAATGATACAATAAAAGCTGAAATTTCTGATTTTATTCCATATTTTTATTTTGATAAAATGGATTTACAATTTTTACTTAAAACAATAGGTATGCTATTTTTACGTCAAAAAAATGTTTAAATGTTATTTTTTAGTACCTAAAAGTTTCATTTTTTCATCACTTGAAGAATTCAGCAAAATTTTATGTGATTGCCATTTACAAACAAAAGGTTTGCTTTTGTTTTTTTGTATTAGTTTCACCATTCCATTTTAGTCAAAGTCACAAATAATCAAGGACAAACATTGCACGGAAATGTTATTCCTGATAAAGCTTTGATTGAATTTGTGAAATCCTTAAAAGCGTCGACGTGTTTATATTACGGGTCTTATGCATATTGCTGGTGGGATAACCGTTATGAAATTCCGTATTCTCCTCGTTCGTTGAGGAAAAGAGATGGCGTAGAATGGTTTTTAGTGTTTTCTCAGAATGGTGGTATTGGTGTACAACATTCTTCTCGTCTTAGTGAAAACAATTATATTCTTGCTGAAATGGCTGCTGGGACTTCTGGATTTTTATTGACAAATGGTTGCAAAATTGAAATGGAATAGAATTTTTTATTGCTCTGATGCAAACTTTCATGTATGTAGCTTTTTCATTTCCCCTTTTTTTTGTTTATGAAATTAATTATATCGCCAACATTGTTCTTGTACATTTTATACATTCACATTTTAAGTTTTAAAAATTTTTTGTAAGATGTGGTAAACAAATATGGTGCCAAATACATTATTTACTATAATGTTTTTATGAAAGACACAAGATTGAGTCTTTCACTGTCTTTGTTTCTTTTTATTTCCAAGCTAATATTCATATTTACTCTGTGCAGGATAGTGTAAGTTGATTCACATGAATGTTGTTGTAAAAATCTTTCACTAAGACGAGCGTTTCCGTTAATTTGGCCATCATTTTTTCGTTGTTTTTCTTAACCAATCTTTCAGAATGTGATGAAACTGGAAAGTATGATTCAAAGACATTAATAAATTCAATTAATGGTTGATGGCACTTTTTGAAAAATACTTGAAAATCACAAACAATAATAAAAATTTTTCGAAATATATCAATTTTCGTTGAGAGCAGTTCAACACTTTTTGTAATATCAGAAATTTGAAGTAAATTATATTCTAAATCAGCAGTAATGTTTTTCATTTCTTCTGCAACAAAAGTATTTATTATATGTGATGCAATTTATGTGTACCTATTAAACGATTCTCTGATTCTTTTCTTTCTTTGTTTGAAAAAATACCTTCTTCATTGTGAGTGATTGGTTTACCAAAAATTCCTCCTACTGCAAAATTATTGACAATTTCACGTCCGGCTATTATCTACAAGAATTTGTTTTTGTGATTAGATAAAAAAATAAACTATTTTTACCCCAATTCTAGCGCCTGCAGCAGGTAAGCCAAAATAGGCCTTATTTATCAAGTCAGCAAATTTCCTAATTTGCTCCTGTTTTTGTATT
The DNA here is from genome assembly GCA_024447215.1 of Panagrolaimus sp. LJ2400. Taxonomy (NCBI): domain Eukaryota; kingdom Metazoa; phylum Nematoda; class Chromadorea; order Rhabditida; family Panagrolaimidae; genus Panagrolaimus; species Panagrolaimus sp. LJ2400. The sequence goes on along the minus strand of JAMRYA010000029.1, from coordinate 1,068,014 downwards.
TTGGCTTCTTTTTTGATGTCTTCTAGCTGAAAATTAACAACTAATACTGAAAAAATGCTAAAAATTTTCTAGAATAATAGAATAAATTTTTAAGAAATCTTTATTATTATTTTTAGATCTTAATTACCGTAACAAAATTTTGTACAACATTCTGTAAATCGTGATTTAAGTTTTGTTGATCATTACAAAGGGTATCACGTTCACCGATTAATTCATGCTTTTGAGTTTCATATTGCTCAAATGTAACAATAGCTTGTTGATTATTTTCAGAAAGACTTTTATTCAAGCTCTCTAATTTTTCACTTAAATCTTCCATTTCTTGCTGGTATCGATAAATCACGTCAAACATCTCACTTGGATTGGTATCAACATTATCTTTAAAACTATTAAATGTCTAAAAAAAGTTTTTCAAAAAATTAGTAATGATAATATCCAAAAAGATCCATAAACAAACCTCTTTTAGAGTTTCTAATAGATGAGTGCTGTCATTAAATAATTTTAAAAATGACCGTAAAAGCTCTGTTTCTTTGCTGAAATTATTGCATGAAAAACGGGAAAACTTCAAGAATTACCTCTCAAATTCTGTACCATTAATTTGATGAATTAAGTCTTCAGAAATATTAAAATTCATTTTTTATAAAAAACAAAATCAACAATCGTTAGAAAAATAAAAGCTTCCGGTTAACACTAAAAATATTTCTATGAAAAAGAACTATAAACTTAAAAACAATGACAAAGTTTTATTACTTTTTTGTCTTAACATATTTTTTCTCGCGTAATATGATGAGAATCACTTTTCTTATGACAAATAAAAAAAAGTTTTAACGAGAAAAAAAAACAAATAAAAGGTTTTTCTTTTATTTATTTTTATCAAAAAAAAATCAAAAACTATATTAAAATTGTGATAATCTAAAATATTTTTGAAATTATTCATTCATAAAATGTCATTTTTTGTGAAAAAAGGTAGTACTTTTTTCTTCCGTTTCAATAACCTTCAAGATTACCATAAAATCATTTTTTGGTTAAAAATTTAAAGCATCTAAAGAAATTTTTCAGTTTTATGTTTTTCTTAAAAATAATATTTTTCGTATTTTTAATCAAGTAATAACTGCTGATTTTTTAAATGTTACTTGAAAAAAAATATGTTTACCCTTCTTCTTAATCTAAAATACTGATAAGAAGACTAGAATGCAGTGAAAATGCTTTCGCATAAAGAGCAGTCATTAAATATTGAAGGTGTGCCGGTACAAAGAAAAAAGTGCTTTGTAAGGTTCCTTCTTTGGAGGATGTACATGATAGTGGAAACGGCGCCATAAAGGTAAATACGATATCGATAATTTGATGTTCCGCCTTTTTTTAGTTTTGGTTACAAAAATAAAATAAATTCCTTCATTTCTTTTTATTACATAACGCGCCGCCAATCATATGTTCCAACAAAAGTTTAGTAAAAAGACCGATTTTATTAGTTGTTATGCTCAAAACAATATTATTAATAAGCATCTATTTAAAAAAAATGTTTAACGATTTGTACTTAAAATCGTAATTAATAAATATAGTTTATAAGATTGATTAGCTTCATTTTTTATAGATATTGTTAATTTTTTAAACATAAACATAAAAAAAGTGATTTTTAAATTTTTTGTTACTGAAATTCTTAACAAATTTTATAAACATAAAACTTTTTTTTATTTTGTTAAGATTTTCTAAGGAACCCTTAACAAAATATGTTTTCATTTTTTGTTAAGCTTTCTTAAGGAATCCTTAACAAAATATGTTTTCATTTTTTGTTAAGAATTCCTTTGTAAAGATTTTTTTATTAAAAAGCCGTCGCGGGGATTGAACCACCGCGCTTTTGCTTGAAAGTCTAACGCTTTTACCGCTAGGCCATTGCAACAACTAGAAAGGTCATTTGTTTTTGACTCTTGCTGAAAATGCTTTTTTTCTTTGTGTTGAGTTGTACAAACTACAAAATGTTTTTCCTTTTTTTGCCAAAGAAAAAAGCATTTTCAACAAGAGTCAAAAACAAATGACCTTTCTAGTTGTTGCAATGGCCTAGCGGTAAAAGCGTTAGACTTTCAAGCAAAAGCGCGGTGGTTCAATCCCCGCGACGGCTTTTTAATAAAAAAATCTTTACAAAGGAATTCTTAACAAAAAATGAAAACATATTTTGTTAAGGATTCCTTAAGAAAGCTTAACAAAAAATGAAAACATATTTTGTTAAGGGTTCCTTAGAAAATCTTAACAAAATAAAAAAAAGTTTTATGTTTATAAAATTTGTTAAGAATTTCAGTAACAAAAAATTTAAAAATCACTTTTTTTATGTTTATGTTTAAAAAATTAACAGTTTTTGATAAATTTGATAATTTCGTTTTGAGGTAAAGTAAAATACCGAAAAATTGATATTCATCAATATCCTTAACAAAAATGAGAAAAAAGAGGGTTCAATACAAATTTGTTGAAAAATGAAAAAGAAACATCAAACTTTTTGTTTTTTGTTTGAACATATGATTGGCGGCGCGTTTAATGTCATTTTTTTATCAACTAGTAAAGTCAGTGGTAAATTTGTTTTAAAAATGTAAGTTATTTTTTCAGCATTTTTTTCTCTTTTAATTAAAAACACATTTTGCAGGGCTTTAAGCACTTTGAACAAAAAAGAAATTTCAGAATTTATTAGCAGTAAGTGTGAAGATGCTAAAGCTACAGCAGCCAAACTTCTTCATGCACCAGAAGTTTGTTGCATGGTTGAAAGTTTAACCCTTTTTGCACGTTCTGCAAGACCAATTGATTTAAGAAATGAAAATGGAAATCAAAAATTTCTCCTTCTCAAAAATCCGGAATCTTTGAATGCTTCCGTTTATCAAGTAACAACTGCCATGCAAGATGTTTTTCGATGTTCAAATTTTTCAATGGGACGAATTTGTTTGAATCTAGAAAAAATTCCAACATATATGAATGAATGCTTAGATGCTTTGAAGAACGTAAGTACTCTAGGCGCAGAATAATCTTACTACTCACATTTTTAGCCAGATTCGAGTGATTCACAAGAAATCATTGACTGGGCCCTTCCTGGAATAAATCGTGCAACAAAAATTTGTGTTGATGCTGCAAAAGAGCCCTATGAAAAATGCGTTGAAGCACTAAAGTTAATTCAAGGTAGTTAACAATAACTAGAAAAAATGATAATTACATGACATTTTAGAACTTCAACAAGCTGTTCTTGCTGCAAGAGACTTCAAAAACAGACGATCTGAAAAAAATAAAGAAGAAATGCAAGATCAAATTCGTCTTAAAGAACAAAATGAAGTTGCAATGAAGGAACTGGAAGCAAAGCTAAATCGACATAAAGAAATTGTTGAAAGCGCAAGAGACAATTATGCAGTATGCATTTATTTTTTCCAACAAAAATATAAGCTACTTCTTTAGAAAACCTTAAAAAACAATAATGAAATTTCTCTAACTGTCTTTACTATGATTATGGATGGTTTAAATGCATTTAGCTACAGCGCATCAAAAATTGGTCAAGTTGTTGGAGCTTCATTGATTAACGTTAACAATAAAGAGCCAATAATGACGAAAGAGGAATTAATAAAATTATTTTCTGAAGATGAAGTTTTAGCACAAGCTACGGTAAGTGTTTGTAGATGCCATTGAATTATAAACAATTTGGTTTTATAGGAAAAAGCATTGTTTAACGTCATTGAAGAAATCGTTGAACAAAAAAATGAAGAACTTCAAGCAAATATTACTGAGCATATAGCAAATCTCAAATGTGCAACTGATTATAAATCAAGTGATAAATCTGGCAAAATGCTTCGTGAAAATGGAAAGCAGCTAATGGAAGCCCTTTTAAAATGCAAGGACAATGCAACTGAAGGCCTGGAAAAACTTAATGAAGCAAAAACTTCAGCAAAGCTCTTCCTTAAAACATATCAAGAAGCTGTTGAAATTAAGAACAAAGCAAAAGAAGATGAAAGACAGTTAAAAGCAGAAATGAGCCGAGAACGACAAAATTTGATGCAAACTCGAGCTGTAACTTTATTCTTAACTCACTTATATCTATCTTAGTAACCATCAATTTTATAAATATCAAAATTCTAGGATAACTTAAAAGTTGTACAACAAGATTTGGACGCAGCAAGCACGCATTTGAACATTCTCTTCGACAAAAAAGAATCCCTCAGTCAAGCCGTCAATGATGCTATCAATAAAATGGCAGCTTTAAACTGCGAAGAAATCGATTTGGATGAAGTACTTCAATGCCTAGAAGAAGTAATCGCTGTATTAATAAGTATTCAAATTGCATACAGTGATATTGTACATTACTTCAATTACGTTAAAGAACTCATTGATGGACCATTAGTTACACAAATTCAAGACATCACAAAATTTATAACTGATGAAGATCAAACTATCAAATCTTTAACTGATCGACAACAACGCATCTTACTTACAGAAATTATTAAAGCCTGCTCATTAGCATATGTCTTAATGCATGGATCAAAGTTTTATAAAGCTTTATCGGAAAAACATATTATGCCAACGCTAGACAATGCTTTACGTGGAAATGCAATTACAACAGAAGAAGCAAAAGTATGTAAATAAGTTTTAACAAAAGATATTAAACAAAATTATTTAGAAGCAAAAAAATGAAATGCCTGCAAAGTGTTTAAAAATCAAATATGATGTATTAAGCACAGTTGAATCACAAAGTATGGAAGTAAAAAATATTTATGCTTCATTAAAAAAGCAAGGTTTTGATATGAATCGTGCAATTGAAAATTAATAAATAAATTTTTTATGAAAGCTGTTTTACACGCGTGTTTCGTAAATCTATATTTATCTTTTTATTAATTTTTTGCAACAATATGCCTTTTAAACATTTTTAATAGAGAACTGCGTTTAAAAACAATATGTAAAAAATTTGCTGTTTATTTGTGAACTTTGTAGCTTTTACATTATTGTCAAACAAGCATTATTTTCCCATAAAAAATTAACTTTAAAAAATTCTCTTTTGTTGACTGAAAAAATAAAGTACAAAAAATTTGTATTGTTAAATCAAGATTTACAGTGTTTTCTTTAACGAACTGAGCACTTTTAGCACCCTTGAAAAAAAAGTTATATATACAACTTTAATTCCGAAAACCTTGAAAATAAAAAAATCTGTATTTGCAAATAATTTTATCAAAGAAACAACTAAAAAATTCACAAATAAAACGCATAACGCAGTTTTGCACCAAAATTAAATGTGTCAATGGAGTTTGACAAAATTCATTTTTATTGATGCTGTGCTGTGTTTTTTTCTTCTTTCTATTTTTTTAAACCGATTTCGAAATTATTTCTTAAACATTCTAAAAAGGGGACTTTAGCTTTTGTTTTTTAGCGTCGTAAAAAAAAATTAACTGTAAGAAAAAAAAGACATGTCTCCAAAATGAGCGAATCTGATTTGTTTGTTTTTATGAAACTGAATACCCTAACAATAATATTTTACAGCTAGGATGGCATTTAAAAAAATTAATATTTTTTATTTATTGACATCAGGTTTAAGCTGCTGTTGTAACCATATCTCTTTTATGGTAAAACAATAACATTTTCAGTTTTGTTACCGCTGTTTATTAAAGCAAATGCAATTAAAACACAAAATGTCAAATATTCAAATCAAAAAAACTATCTTGTATCGGTTTATTAAATAAAATTTGCAGCCAGAGATTTGTAAAGCGTAAAAGAATTATTCGGCAATTTTTGTTAGTTCAATATTACAACTACTCCATTCGTTTTAGAGAACTGAAAGCAAAATAGCAAAAAGGAAAAACCAAAATGTAATGGGCGTTTTGCTGCAGAAGTGAGCATACATCTTAGACGCAAATAATTCAATACATAGTCAGACAAAATCAAAAACAAAACCCTGTTGAAATTATTGTGTCTTGTTGATATCTGGATAATCTAACTTTTTTTTATCACTTTTTCTTACCGTAAAATAGATAATGAATGTGTTGAATTCTAACATTTTGTAAAAATTTGTTAGCAACAAAGTTTAAAAAACAATACGAAAAGCTTTAAAATTGGCATTATTTTTAATTTAAAATGAATTAAGTATTCTTCAGGTTCCCGATGAGCCGATTTGTTTTCTGCAGATAAATTCATGATTGTTTAGTAAACTTTTTACATGGCCTACATAATCCAAAAGTCTGAAATATTCAAAACGTAGAAATTACATTTATTATAAAAATTGGTGCGTCGAACACTCATATTTTGACATTGATGGATTTCGTAAGGACACAGTTTTGCATTAAAGCAATTTCTTTCTTTTTATTCGTCTTTTTTTTTGTTTTGCCGCATTTGTTTTGGTTTTGTTTCATTTGTTATTCACGTGATCCAAATATATCCATCATTTTTCTTACACACAAAAATAGAAAAGAAAGCTGATTTACTAATGAAAAAAGCACACAAAAATGATTATTTTTAAATCTCAAGAAATGACTGTTTGAAAGTTTTTTTTTTGAAGTGTGTGTTTTGTTCATTTATTCATGTAATAAAATTTCCAAATTCTTTTGCCTTACATTTGTTTAAACTTATATGCTGGTTTTCTTACATTTCCATTAAAAATAAAGAGAGAGAAAAAGATCTTTTTACAAAAACCACATAAAAGAAAACATTTGTCTATCATCAAAAGTAAAATCAAAAAAATGCTGTTGTGTCAAATAAGTATTGGGCGACGGGCCATGAGCAACCGGCACTTTTTTCAACTCGCACTTTTTCAACTCGCACCCCGCCTCGACTGGCACCCACTCAACTCGCAGCCAACAGTATCAGTAATTCAGAAAACTTTTTTTTGTTGAGCATGAAAGGTGCATAATTTAACTTGAACATTTGGAAATATTTCTTTCCAAGCTTTGATTCGCTTTCACCGACAATTTCTTTAACTAATAATAACAGTACCCATTTGGTTTTTCTAACACATCTAAGTAGTCGATAATCCTTTGATTGAGGTGCTGTGTTGAAGTAACTTTGGGATAATTCAACGCTTTAGTTCGAGCAAATGCATATTTTGCTGCTGTATTACCCATTGCTTCTTTTCTAATTCCACACATAACATATTTTTTAATGATGCCTTTTTTTTCTAAGTTATTGTTGATGCTGGTGCCAGTTGACCCGGGGTGCCAGATGATCAGGTGCCAGTTGACCCGGGGTGCCAGATGATCAGGTGCCGGTTGATTTTGAAAAAGTGCGAGTTGAAAAAAGTGCCAGTTGGTAGTCGGTCTTGGGCGACAGATTTGTGTATTTTTTTTCAACAGAAAAAACAAAGTAAAAGCAGACACACATTTGTTTTTTCTATTTTCCTTTTTAACTGTAAATGGGATACAGCAGAATGCATTTTTTAATAATTTAATCAAAAAATGTCGTCATCATTACTTTTAACTTAGTGTCAGTAATAATTTTTTTAAATGGCTTTCACAAAACATATCAACTAACAAATCTGCAGATGTTTCCAGTAATAATAGTATCAAAAATATTTAATAAGATCAAATGAATTGAAATTTTGTTAAATAAAATACAGTTGTTTTCATTTTAAATGAAAGTTTATGCAAATAAAGTTGTGCTGAAAAATATTTTCTTGGGTGAAAATGCAGAAAGTGGTTTTTATTTAGTATTTTGCAAGATTTGAATCTTTATATTTTTAATTATTGTTGAGATTCAAGATATCATTTGAACTCACGTATACTGTACATAATAAAACAAAAAAAATTTAAGAAAATATCATTTTCGTTAGAAGTTTAATTAAATAATCTTTAAAAATTCAAAAAAAAACTAACGAAAAACGTTTTTTCTTTTTTACATTGGAACATTTGATTAAACTTTTATTTCCAAAAACAATAATTCAGTGCCGTATTACTGAACATTCAAAAGTGTATTTCAGTATTACAAAAACATTAAAGCTAATGACAAATGCTTTCATTTTCTTGTACACCTTTTTTTCACATGTTGTTTATTTGCTCAATAGCTTTTTTTCATTTATATCACGCCCCATTGGCTATTCTTTTCAACGAAGGGTGCCGATACTATATGATGAATGCAGTGTGTGTATGTCTATGTTTTAGCACACAGCTTTTCTTTTTCAAAACAGTATACAAGGTGTTCCAAGTTTTTTTGAAAGAGAAACATAGTGACAGGCTGACAAAAAAAACGCATTGTTCGCTATTTCTGCACTTATAAAAAAAGAGATTAAAAAAAGTGTAAAAGCATAAAATGCTAAATTTTGTATGTTTTGGACAAAAAGTTACTTAGGTGTGAATATTTTAAAGTAATATTTGTGTAAAAAAAATAGCACTAATAAAGCATTTTTATTTTTGCTTTTAAAGATTAAGTAAGAAACGATGCATCACATGTAAAACGCTCATTAAATAAAAAATAATGCAAAAAAATTTCAGTTTTCACATAATTATTTGAATTATATTATTTGTGTAAAACATGTAAAAGAAAAGTTTTAATTAATTTTCATTTTTTATTTAAAGTCGAAAATAAAAATATTCATCAGATGCCTTCTACATTTTCTAATTCTTTAAAGTGCAAATGTTTATGATTTTGTTTTCGGTTACAACTAAAAAAAGAATTAAATCTTGAAAATCCAAACTTTAAAATTGTGCATATCAACAAAAAATAAGCTTCTTTATTGCTTCATTTTTGGAAGCCGGAAGACCCAGAAAGTGCGTCTTATTTAATAAATCAGACATACTTTTAAATAAAGAAAAAGGTTGAAGCATAAATAAAACTCTAGACCTTGCCATTTTTGTTTTGACATGTTTTTTGATTTACCGTTTTAGAGAGAGGCACGATGGTCGAGAGAAACTAAAAAAAGGAATTACATCTTTTTTAGTTTGTATCGTGTGAAAAAGATCAAAAAAGGCACAAAGAGATATTTCGTCATATAATTTGTTTTTCAAGAAACAATTTGGGATATTGCTTTATGATCATGTTTTTTGCAAGTTAATATTAACGACACAACGCATGGAATTTCTTTCTTTTCAAAATACCTGTCATTTCCAATATTTTTTTAAAATTATTTTAAAATTCTTAAAAGATTTTTAAAGTTGTACAAATATAAGAAGGCAATAGATCTTTTAAATAAATACTGTTGTCTTTTCTAGTTGCAGCAAAAAGTTTTATTTCATTTTAAAAACTTAAAATAGTTCAAGATTTTTGTACATAATTTTTTATTAGACCAAGTTACATATATAAAAATTGGTTTGTTTTTATAAAATTTGTATACATTGAGAGTGATGTTTAAAAACTGCAAGTGTGGCAGATACAAAAATTAATTTTTTTTTTATTTATTGAATTCATTCAATTTTGAGATATCACTTATTTTATTAAGTAAAAAACGTTTTCTATTTTTGTTAGAGTTTTTTATAAATCAAATGCAATTATAACGCAAATTAAAAAATATTCAAATCAAAAAACAGTCTTTCACCGCTTTATTAAATAAAATTTGCAGACAGAGATATGTAAAACGTAAAAGAATTATTTTCGTTCGACAGTTTTTTATTCGTTCTATTTTGTTACTTCTTCATTCATTTTAGTGAACTAGAAAGAAAAGCAAAAAGAAAAAATGTAATGTACGTCTTGCAGCACAAATGAGTTCGCCTTTTTGAGAATTTATCAGCGTATTCATTTTTGACGTCAAAAACTCAATACACAGTCAAGCAATATCAAAACCAAACCCTTGTGAAATTATTGAATACTGATATATGGATAATATTTCTTTGTAAATAAGATAATGTTTTGTATTTTAACATTTCATAAAAATTTGCAAGCAACAAAGTTTTAAAAATAAAATGAAATGCTTTAAAATAGACATTAGCTTTAATTAAAAATGGTGTTCGATGAAATTATTTGTTTATAGTTTGTCTTCGTGATAGGTTTATTGAACTTTTTAAATGACATGCATAATCCCAAAGTCTTAAATATTCATAACGTAGAAATAGCATTAAAGACATGTTCTTTGAACACTATTTTTTGATGCAGATTTCGTCAGTGTGTAGTTGGACAAAAAAGCCTTTTCGTCATTCAATCGTCTCTTTTATATTTTGCCGATTTTTTTTTGCAACATTTGTGATTCACGTTATCCAATGATCTTTTTTTGACACAAAAAAAGAAAAAAATGAAAGACAAAAAAGATGTTGTAAACAGCTTTGTTGTTGTTGCTGTTTACGTTTTATAGAAAAAAGACCATTGGTCATTGACATCTTCTTCATAAAAGCTTCGGTGTTTTTGGATTGCTTTGACTGCTTTTAGAGCTTGATTTTATTAAGTTTTTTTAAACCATCAATAATTCTTCCATAGGAATTCTACGCTTATTTATCTTTATAATTAATTATTTGATCGCTTACATAATATGCCGTAATAAGCTATTTTTTGAACAAATTTTTCCAATAAGAGCTAAACAAAAAACTATTTAAACCTTTAATTTCTTGTTTTTTTATCATTGATTTTCTTGTATTCTCCTTCTAGTACTGTCGTCTCCCGCCATTAATTTTTTCGCTAATTTTGATTTTTTTCCCAACAAATATTCAAATTTCTATTTTAAATTAACACACTTTTTTAGAAAATTATGACAAATCCTTTCGCTAAAATTGAAGATCATTCAAATCTTTACCAAATTTGTGCTGAACAATGTTCATTAACCCTCAAGCTCAAAGAACTTGAACGGGATTTGGAGTAAGTTTTGTTTGTATTTGCATTACTCGTTTATCATTAATTAGTTTTTATACGATCTAATCTCATCATTATGATGGTTATGATTTCATTTTTGATGTTTATGATTGGATATTTTTGTGGAAAAATGAATGCCTGTTGCAAGACACAATGGAAACGCTTCATTAAAACTCAAGAAATGACTGTTTAATAATATTTTTTTAGTATCCGTTTTTTGTTTTTTCATGTAAAAAGTTTCGAACTCTTTTGTCCGTCATTTAATTAACTACCAGCTTCCTGATTGTACTTGTTATTATTTCTTTTAATTAAATAATGTATCTTGTTCATCTTTTTCATAATATATTTGTAAAAAAATTCTGTGTCCTTCTAATTAAAATTCCACATAGCCTTATTTTTTTTAGCATCCTTTGTTTTAAATATTCAAATAACACATTTTCTCTTTTTTTTATGACTGAGCATTTTAAGAAAAATGTTATACAGCTTTTCTACTTTTCTGTCAAAAATAATGAGAGAGAAAAAATATGGTTTTGCAAAAATCGCGTGAAAAAAAATATTTTGTCAAAAGCAAAGTTTAAAATACGCTTTTGTGGCAAATAAATATTGAGCGACAGATGTGTGTGATCTTCTACTAAAAAACAAAGTAAAAACAGGCACAAATTTGTTTTGCTTTTCTTTTTGGGTGTAAAAGGGGTACAGCAAGAGTTAGCACAAAAAAAACTTTTAATTCATATACATTTTACAATATTTTTATTTAAAAAATTTCATCAGCATTACTTTAAAACTCGATTTTAGTAATAAGCTTTTTAAATGGTTTTTACAAACCGTAGAAAAGCTATTTCCATGTGAAATCAAAGTTTATGCGAATGAGATCGGATTAAAAAATATTTCCTTCGATGAAAAATTTAAAAAACTGTTTTTATTTATTACCTTACAAGATTTGAATGTTTATATTTTTAATTATTGTTAAGATTGCATTATTGAGAACGGTTGTTTGAACTCACTTATACTGTACTCCATGATATCATAAAAATACTTTTACGAAATATCATTTTCATTTAATTTAATTAAATAATCTTTAAATATTCAAAAAACACTAACAACAAATGTTTTTTCTTTCTTTCATAGGAACGTTTGCTGTTTTTTTTCTTTTAGAATACTTTCGCAATTTGTTTAATAGAAAGACCGAATGAACATCTGCATTTATATTTCTGCGTTAGTTGAAATAAGTGTTGTGTGAGCATGGGTTTTATGATTTTTTAAATATTGTGATTATTCATTGATATTATTTTGAAAGCTTTGAAATGCATTAAATATTTACAGAAAAAATGAAAAAGATACGTATTTTTGGTAATTGAATTAATGCACATTTTATATGGCAATCGTGATACTCTTGCACATAGAATTGCATTTTTTATTTAAAATGGTTAAATTTTTACAAGATGAACTTAAACAGATGCAAAATTCTACTAAAAATGTTGTTTGAATATAAATATAAAGTTATAGCGAGTTCATTGTGTAATAAAAATGAAGAAAAATTATGTCCAATTTTGGTTACACCGCTTTCATTTTAAATAATAGTGAGCAATGATTCGTTTTATCATTTTCTGTCATTATTTAACAAATATCTTTTAAATTTTATTGACGCTTATATTACAATATACCAATATATTTTTTAAAGGTGATTATTGTATTAGCAGTTTTAAAAAAACATTGAAAAAAAAGCTAAATGAATAACGAGCACTGAAAAACCGCCAGCTATTATTATGAAATTGTCAAAAAAAGCAATGGGCCAGTCTTTAAAACATTGTCATTTTTGACTGACTCTTTCAACTGTCTACAATGTTGCTAAAAGGATTGTGAAATTCAATTTTTGTTAGAAAATCAAAAACATTTTGTTTCGACACATTTTTTTGTGCATTATATAAGCTGAACTTTCTTTTAAATTTTTATGACAATTTTTTATATCAACTATTGACATTGTAATTTATGACTGAAAGATTAAAATTTAAAAAAATATTTATTGATAAAAATAGGTAAGAACTTTTGCAAAGTGATCATGATAGCAGTATTAATTCGAAAACTTTGTTAAATGTATTTGAAAAATATTCCTGTGCTCCAGGCCATAGAATGCATACTCATTTACTAACTAATAAAAGCGAATGTTGTAAAAATGCTCTAAATCAAATATTATTCTCGTTTTATTTGTGGTCCCTTCAAACAAAAAAAGCTTTCGCTTCTGTCCAAAAAATAAACAGCAAAAGTTGCATTCGTTCTGCTTTTCAGAACAGCAAAAACTGTGAAGAGAAATCTTTATAATTTTAAACAGAGGCATCTGGCAGAGAAATGATGAGAAATAACAAGGAATAATAACAAGCTAAAATGGATAGTCATAACATTTAATAAAGACGCAATTGATGATAAAAAGAGAACTTAATTTAGATGGTTTAATTTTTTCTTCGAGTATGTTTCCATTAAATTCGGTTAGGGAAAAAACACAATTTTTTTGCAGTGAGTAATTTGTGCTTTATATATTTTCTTTATTAATGGGTAACTGTTGTAATAGTTGGTTGCTTCCTGCAATGTAATATTTTCCCTTCGCTGTTAAAACACGCTTCCTTTTAATTTTTATAAAAAGCATTCTTAAGCTGAAATATTCAAATATATTTATTAAAATCGAACATTCTAGTTGCATTTTTTAAAAGGAAAGACATCGAAGAAATGTTGAGTGACAGTGTCAAAAAGAAGATTCGCATTTTATAGTCCAAAATTAAAACCACTTTTCGCTGCGTCCTATTTCATCATCCAAAAGAGGCAATATAAAAATATGTGAACAAAAAATGTTTTTTCCACAGAGACGTTTTCTTTCCATTTTTATTCTAAAAAAAAGAAAAAGGTTTTTTTAATATTTCATTTCAGAAAAGCGCTTTTTGCAGTGTTATCTTGTAGTTCGATTTAAATAATAAATGTTTTAAATAGCTTTAAATTATACTAAAAAAATATTATTTCCACCAAATAAATCCAATAATAATAGATTTTGCGGTGAAGGATGTTTTTACGTTTAAATGTTATGAGAAATTACTAGTATTTGATGCATTCTTTTAAAAAAAATATATATTAAAAATCAGAATTTTTGTGAAAGTAAAAAAAAAACAATTTTATAGAAAACTGAACTTTATCATTTATTGTAGATATTTTATTAGTGTTCAGGAATGGCTTTCAAAAAAATTTGGCGCAGCTAAATGTTAAATGAAAGAAACAGCAAATGAATTTTTAAGAATAATAAAATAATATTATTTTGAATAATTTTGATTAGACTGTCATTTTTGCCATAAACGTGAACAAGAATCTCTTATTTTAAATGTGTATTACCGAACTTTTATTCAAAGAACCTCGTTGATGTTTAACACTATTAAAAAAAGAATGAACAAGTGAAAGACATAATTAAAAAATATCTTTTTTTTTGTTATTGTCACACGAGACACAAAATTTTTTTTATTATTGCAGCAATTTTAAATTTTCTACGATTTCAATATGAAAATATAAATTTTGTATTTCATCAACGATTTTTGGTTGAAAAGCATATTGAAGATTCAAAAAAAATTATTTTATTAAACATAACTTTATTGAAATGACTTAAATGTCAAATTTGTTACAAACAAACTGAATGATCTTTTTTTTCACTTTTTAGTTATTTCGAAATAATTTTTAATTGTTTTTTTATAGAAATTAGCAAAATAATTAAAAAATCATAAATCCTTCAAAAAATTATAAAATAAAGCACAGACTGTGACACACACGCGTTATAAAAGTCTTTGTTTTTAAGATTTTTTTAAGATGCGGGTCTCCATTTGGGGGTTGTCTTTTTGTTTTACACATTGATTTTTTCTTTTTATGTTTTAGGCAGCAAATTATGTAAGAAAAGCGGCAAAAAAATCCTTTTGTGAAAAGCAGTAAGTAATTATTTCATTGTGCGATTGATGTTTAGAAAACTGTTTAGCAGATAATGAACGCAAAATTCAGTGACAAAAAATTACTACTTTCAAGATTTCTTAAAATACATTTATTACATTTTTTTATATTTACTGCAATTAATGATGTTGTATGACGGAGTTTTATATTAAAACCACATTGTATGTTTACAATCTATGAAACCTTTAAAGTATTTTTTTAAATCAATGTTGTCTATCATATATAACCTGGTTCAAAATATTCAAAAGGTTTCTCATCAACATTTTAAAGTCAATGAATAATGTAAAAAATATTTCGCAAAAAGAAAAGTAAGGAATTACATAAATGACATTTGTCAAATGTGTCGTTTTATTTGTAGATGTCTAAAAAATCTTCTTGTTTTTCTGTCAAAGAACAAATGACAGGCAGTGAAACAAAAAAAAAGAAGAATTCTAGCATTTTCGTTTTTTTTCTACGCCTTTCTCTTTGCAACATTAAAGTCGTCGCAGCAACTGAAAACTCTATTTGTTTTCTCTAAAGATCAGTTTTTTTAAAGATTGCACAAAATTTGGAACAGATTTTTACAAGCAAACACGTTATCCTCATGAACAAGAAATAAAATCAATGACATTTAATCATATTTATTTATTTCGAAACATCTTTAAAACATTACTTCTTATTGTTTTATTTAATGTTAAATAAATAACTGCTGGTAAACCTATAAAAATATAAAATGACGCAAAAAAAGCTTTAATATTGTTTTTACCACATAATAATAAATACAAATAACTGAACCATGGATATAAGAATAATGGTAATTGATAAAATTGAGTTATTACAAATAATGTCATTGCTATAACCAAAAATAGTGAGATAAGTAAAATTTGACCAAACACTTTTGCCTAAAGTTCATTGAATTATTTTATTGTTTTAAAAAAAAAGCACAAATGTTGGTTAAAATGCTTACATTTCTTCCTGCAGTTCTTGGGGTCTTTGAATTCGCGAATATGTAAATTCCAAGGGCACCATAGATAAAGACAATAAAAATTCCAACAAAGAGATTGTAATAGAATATGAAATTGTTGGAATACTAAAAAAAAGTAAGTGTGATTAGCGTGTTGGATGTTCGGCCTGGAGATCCCAGGTTCGAGTCCGAAACATTAAAAAATTGAGTGGTTGGGTGCTCGGTGGATCCAAGGTTAAAACGAATTCCATGGGTGGCACCCAGGTTAAAAAGTGAACCCCTCCTTAGGATGTTTGTAAAATCGACTTATCAGTAGGTGTGTTAGGGCCTACAAAAACAAGTTTAAGTTTTAATTGGCAAGCGTGCAGCAAGGATCGAGGTTTGAACTTTTGTTTGTGTAACCATGTGTTTAACATGTTTGACGTAAAAAGTTCGTTTTATTCCTTGAAAAAAATCTTCATTACTTTATTTCCATCCATCTCATTAGAAACATATCCTTCATGTGGATTATAAGTTAGCACAGAATGCACCGGACTAAATATTGCTACTGGACCCCAGAGGATATCTTGCAGTGCAGATAAAATAGGAATAATCATCCACAAATATGTTCGTTTTCCATCAAATAACTTTTTAGCACAATTTTTACTAAACATATCAATGCACCTGTTAAAGGCTAATAGTATGGTTGTAGTGCTTTGAGCTTTCCATGCACCAGCATGCAAAAATCCCATTACAAATGCAATCTTTGGCCAATGGCAGTAGACATTGCCAGTTATCTCAATGATGCCAGACCAGAATCCGGTATATATGCTAAAATTTAGATCAAAAATGCCATGGCAAATCATGAGCTTGTAGCATGAATGTTTAAATAAATCTTTTTTAAACATGATTAGAATGCATGGGATATATAAAATCTGTAAAAAACCTCATACATCATTTTCAACAGTTTTTAAAGCTTACCCAAATTACTGCAGCTGTTAAAATATAAAGCCATCCACAAAATAAATTTGATCTATCTTTGTAGAAAATGTCTTCATAATTATAGAAGCTACAATTATACATGGCATCGTATTTATTAGAAAAAAATATCAATGCCATTTTTAAGACGGCAAAATGAAAAAAGCTATCTATGAATTATTGGTTTTTATGTAAAAAATAAATATCTCCAAATTAGATTAGTTTAAAATATAATTTTGTTATTTTTTGGTTTTTAAAATCATAATGACGTTTTGTACATAAGAAATTGCTTTATACTAATAATATTGAATAATGTTTGATGTTTATAAACAATTAAAATTGTTTTCATTAAAGGTTTCAAACAACATTTGAACAATATCTATGTTTTTATTACACTTCGAGCACGTTGAATAGATGATGATGCCATGACATGGATAGGTGATAGCGATTTGAAAAAGTAAAAAGATTTGTATTCATTTCGAGTTGTTTTACTAAAAAGTAATGTAAATTATTAAAATTATAATTTCAAAAAATATTAATGATGTGATAAAAAAAGTTACCTTAAAACTAATAACGAAACACTTCCAGATAAGGCAAAGATATCCAAAAGAAGTGATAGAACACTGTTGAAAAATAAAGTAATTGCTGCATCTGGTGGAGAAATTAGCTTATTTGCAGCATATGATATTCGTAAAAGTTGAGCTAACATTGTTATAAATGACATCACTGAAAATATAATGCATTATTTTTGGACTTCGAGCGAGTTGTTCAAAAAAGTTGGGAAATGTACAATGATTGAAAAAAAATCTGATCAACAAGTGAGTCTTTGACCAACACATACCCAACAAATTCTTTTCATTTACATTAATATTGGAAGCCGTCTGTTTATGAAAATAAAATTTTGTAAACGAAAAAACATTAAAAATTGCAGCAAAAAATGTTGTCAACAAATAGAAAGTCGTTAAAATAACATAATTAAGTGCCATTACAGATGAATCGCCTAATGCTGTTGTAACATTTGTACCAGACAAGTACAAGAACATTGCAGGTTCATGTAGCCTCCAGCAAAGCAAAAGAATAGGTGAGAAAATTAGCGTAATAGTGTACCACTGACGTTCCCATAGGAAATGATATTTTAGTGGAAACCATATCAAAGTGAATCGATTGAATGCCATTAATAAGTGTCCAAAGAATTGAACGATGGTAAAGTATGCCGTTGCGTTGAAACAGAAGTATGCGAGATATGTGTTTGATTTGTAGAATGGAATAAAGAGCTCGATAAGAGATAACTTTTGGATTATAATTGCCTGAAAATAATTATACAGAGTTATTTCAAAGAAAGTTTAGGCATTTTCAGAAGAGTCTCATTTGTAACCAAAATCATGAATAAGCATGTATTTTTCTTGTTAGGCATTGCCCTTTTAAAGATCTTAGTAAGGCCGCCTTACCATCAGAAAGCACATTAAATCCATCACAAAAACTATCCGCAATATTTTAAAAAATGGGCCAGCAAAACTCGAATTTCTTCGAGCAAGCAACAAGATCAAAACAGAAAAATGAAATAAATATAATATAATTTCAACAATGAAATAAATAATAGTACCAATGCTGAATGCCATTTTTTATTATGACTAAAAAAATAATCTCTTTTTCAACTTTTTTAAATTTGTTCTTTTATTTTTTAACCAATTAAAAGCACTATTAGTCTACAAAGAAAAACTGCTAATTAAAAAGTTACTTTTTGTTTTTGACAGACAACTACTTACATTGCTCTATTTTTTGTTAAGCATTTGTGCGCACAATGTAAAATAACAGATGCATAATTAATTCTTTAAGAACAAATTTTTATGTTGAATTAATTATTTTTCTTATCTTTACCAAATAGGGTTCAACCAGAGCATTATTTTTTGCCAAGAAACTTACATTTGCACGTAACAGAAAAATTATTTCAAAATGCTTTCAAATATAAACAAAAAAGTTTTTTATTTTTACTGTCATTATGCCTTGTTGATAGTCGTTTATGTTAAATCAGCATCCGGCAGTCAAATGTTTGTAATCATTAATTTTTTGTTGTTTGTAATTAAAATATTCAAAAAATACATTAAATTTCGAACACAATTTCTGTGTTGCTTTAACGCTTATTTTTTGTCAAATGATTTAGCTGTGCTGCCTGTCTTCCTTTTATTTTCATTCGATTTCAACATCGTTTTTCAAAGACATCACTTTAGGCACCAAATATTTTGCATTTTTTTTCAACAAAAATCATCGAAAAAAATACGAAGCAAAAAGACGCTATGTGCCACACTGTGTAGAAACAAATATGCATATTATGAAGAATGTTGAAAAATAGTGTATATTTTATATAATGGCAAGAGTATGTTCGTGTTTCATTTAACCCATGTTATATTCAGAAGCTATTAAAAATTAAAATTTAAGAAGTATATGAAATTTCCGTTAAAATTGAAAACATCTTAAATATTCAATACCTACTTTACATTTACATTTGATTGCTCAAAAAGTAAGCGACAAATTGTCTTTTTGAACACATTTAGCTCAATTTTTTTTCGGTTGTTCTGTTTCGACATCGCTTTTTTATACATACCCTTGTAACACAGCCTTGAAAGTTGAAGACATAATGTCTGCTACAGCGTTTTTGCGTGCATTTGCTTTTTGTCTTCTTATTTTGTCACATTTTGCAATTTTTTTGATATCAAAAGATTCAATTTTATGTAAAAACCTCGAAACTAAAACATTCAAAATTTTTAAATGTAGTTATTGAATAACAAAGATAAATGTTTTTTATATTTGATATATTTTTAGTTCCTGGTTTTCAGCCCTTTTTTATTGTTTTAAAGGGAGCCGACGATCATCGAGAAAACAGCAGTCGTATGTTAAGCAAAAATGTTTTGTCTACGAAACATGTTAAAAGAAAAATGGATCACAAAAAGATACAAATGTCGATTCATTTCCCGTTTCAGATTCTAAGGAAGAAAATAGTGCTTTTGTAGATTAAATTTGAATATTTTTTGCATAAAGTTTTTGTTATGACCAATTAAACAAAAAATTGTTTTTTCAGGTTTAGAGAACTATAAGATGCCCAAATACTAATTGCACATTAATTAAAATTGTAAAAATGTTTGGATTAACACAGCTATTGAGAAGAAAAAAATTCAGAAACAGCACAATAAGGTTGTTTACTGAGAAAAAGCCGTAACGAAAAATATCACACTACATCTGTGTTGAATTTATCATTGACAGTGACACTTCAATGACCATATAAAACGCTTATAAACAAATTTTTTTAACAAATAAAAAAATACTAAATATTTGCAGAAGTTACTTCATACTTTTTTTTTCCTTTTTTACTAACTATAAATAATGAGTAAAATCTAAGAAAATTTGTTATTTTTTAAATTTTTCGCTCACAATAAAAATGATTATTATTGAGAAAAATTTTTAATTATTTTTTCCAAAACGTGTGCATTATGTGTCATCAAAGATGTAATACGCGTTTGATCTTTTACCGCTTTAAGAAGGTAATCTACAATTCAAACAGATTTTACTTATATCTTAAAGTTTAAAAATTTGTTTTTTCAAGAGCAAATAAATTTTTTAAATACACTTAGCATCTCAGATAATCAAGATTTTTAACATTTTATATAATGATCAGTGGCTGTGCTGCAAATGGGTTCAACTTTAATAATTATTGAAGCAAAACAACTAACATATTAAATATAGTTATGAAATTGTAGTTGAATTAAAATCTGTCTTAAATATTCAAAAGGCTTCCCCAAAATTTTGTTTCACCGTTGAAAAGTAAGCAACGAATGCTTTTTTATGAAAGCGTTTAACGCACTTTTTTTTCCATTTGTCCAACTTCAACATTTTTTTTTAAAATTAAAACTCCCTGGCAAAAATTGTGTAATTTTTAATTTAGCAATGAAAAATTCAAATTTTAACATTTTCATTATTTAAAAATAAGAGAAAAATTAGAAATGCAAAATTAAACAAAGAAGCGAAAATAATAAAATAGCCATATAGTTTAACAAATTGTGAATTTTGCAATCGTTATTTTATAATGTACATTTTAGAATAAATGATATTCTTATTACTCAATGATGAAAAAAGACATATCACAGTTTTTTATTTTTTAATGGTTGCTTGTATATTTTTTTGGAGTATTATTGTGTATTTATCACATCTTGCAAAATATCAAAGAATTCATTTTTATATAAAAACCTCTAAAATAAAATATTTAAAAAAGATTAACGCAGCAACAGAATTCAAAAAATAAATGTTTTCTTGATCATATATATTTTAAATTCTTTTTTCCAAGTGTCGACGATCGTCAAAATTTACAACCGTCGCATGTCTAGCAAAAATGTTTTGTCTACACAGAGACATGCAAGATGAAAAAATGGAAACAAAAAAGCGCATATGTCCATTTATTTTTATAACATTTTTTGGGGTAGAAAATAGTACTTTTTTAGAATTATATTTGAATATTTTTTTGCATAAAGTTTTTGTTGTGACCATTAAGATAAAAAATGTTTTTTTAAGTTTTAGAGAACTACGGAAAGCTGTTATCTACAAAGATCCCAAAAAACGAATTACTCACTAATTAAAATATGTACGAGAAAAATGTCTTGATCAACACAGCTATTTAGAAAAAAAATATCCAGAAACAGCACAGTAAGGTTCATTAAAATATTTTTACATCATTATTCTCCAACTAAAGCGAGAATGTGACGCTTTCCATGGCATTTTATCATTCATTCACAAAAAAAGAATAAAGGAAATTTGCTTAAAATAAATTTTTTGTCACATTTATCATTTGTTATCACCGCCGCAGGTAGTGATGTCCGGTAGTTTACAATAACGTGCATGCAATGATGCTCATGTATTCATTTCTTCTTTTAGAGTTTTGATTTATTGAAGACTATTGTATAGAAAAAAAACTTCTCTGTCGTGTTACAAATGGTTTTGTATTGTATTTAACACAACATTTTACATGAAACTTTCAAAATCTTTTTATCTCTTTTTTTCTATTGCGTTGCTATTTATCAATTTTACTTTATTTATTGGCAACTTTTTCATTTTTTTTAGTTGGCAAAAAAATGTAAATTGTCTTCAAAATATTCTGTTTTGGTTTTGCTTGAGAAAAAATACAACAAGGATAAATCTTAAAAATTCGAAAAAATGAATATTTTTTTAATGAAAGCAAATGTCTGAAAAAACTTTTTTGTCCATTCAGTATGCTTTGTTTCCTTATTGCTTTTTTTCTTTTTTTTTCCGCGCAGTTTCTTTAAAGCAAAAACCAGACACACTTTATTTCAATGTTGCAAACTATTACCGATCGATAAAAAAGTGGCTGGCACAATCAAACTGATAAAGCAACACAATGTGTTCGCAATTTTTTAGGAGTTAACACAGCCACAAGTAAAAACAGCAATCGACAAACACAGAAATAAAGCAATATAACATAATTAGTTAAAAGTTGAAACGTTGGACGTTTGAAATGGTGTGTGTTTTTGAGACAGTAACCACCTACTCTTTTTAAAATAAATAAATGATATTTTGTGTGTTCTCTTTATACCAATATTAAGCTTTCTAAACCTTCCAAAGAAAAAAGGACTTATGTTTAAAATCATATTTGTCACATTGTTATTATATACTTTTAATTACTGGAGATTTCATATGCTCTTCAATTGTGCATAAAATTAAAATAGTTAATTTGATTTTTATAGTGCTTAACTAAACAGTAAAAATATGTCTTAAAAATTTCAAAGAAGTACAGCTTTTTTTGCAAAATAATATGTAAAGAATGCTTTTTTTTCTCTTCATTTATTTCTTTTCTGTTTTTCTTCTATTTGCGTTAAAAGAGTTTCAATGGTGCACAAGCATCGCCGATCGATAACATGCGGCTGGCACAGTCAAAGGCAAAGAAGCAGCAATATAATGTGGCGCGCAAATTTCTTTTTTCAATGTCCATCATTTCACACTATTTTTAGCCACAAGAGAAATAGCAAAAGACAGACATAGAAAGAAAAAGAAAGAAGGAAGCCTTTTTGACGATCACCGCTTACGTTCAACTTTTTTCTTTGCTGTTCTTTTTTTCACGAAGGTTTTTTCATCTGCTTTTTTGAGAGATTTACAAAATTATTTTGTCATTTTTTGTTCATTTTTGCTACTGAAAAGGCTATAATTTGTAAATGCTTTTATGCTTTAATAATTACCATCTCAAATTCATAAATCGTCTAATTTACTTGTAATATAATGTTTATGCTTGAATTTAATTAAAAAAATTCTATTTTCGTGTTTGTTTTGTAAAATTTTAATCATCAAACATATGCTAATTTACGAAAATCAAACTTTATTAATGTTTTTTTCTTTTTCAGCTTAACTTTGGGTTACTTTCTTTGCTCAACGCTTCTAACAACAAGTTATTAAACAACAAAAAATGGGTGATCGTCGTTCACCACCTCCTCTTCCAAGCCAACGGCATAATTATGATCGAGAAGATAGAGGTTAGTTTCCTTTTGTTTTAGATATAAAAAGTTTGTCCACCAAAATTTGAAAATATGCAAATTTTGAATGAGTTAATTCATACTTTTTTAAAAACCTTTTTTGTAATCAAAAAAGTGCTTAAACAGAAGTGTTATCTATCTTTTATTATATTGCAATTTTACTAAAAAACATCTGGCATATATTCAAATTTTGGATATATACTAGCTTTTTCTCGACGGTATTTTTGTTTTAATTTAAGACTTTTCTAAAGCTACTACTATCTTTCAGAAAGATACTTTGAAGAAGCTTTGGAAGTTCTTGATGATCGAAATGATTCTCGAAATATTGATGATAGAAGCTATAATCGTCCACCTCCATCACGCAATTCTCGTCAAGCTAATAATTATTCACCACCACCTCGACAAGTGAATGAAGATTTTCGACGTGAAGATTATGGTAGAAATTCAAGAGTATCTCAAGCTGCTGCTGCTGTTCGAAATGATGATGATTATGGATATGAAGAACATGGACGTCGTGATGTTGATCAACAGCCATCAAGAAATGATATTGATTCTGGTTTTGGTTCTGGTAGAAATACTTATAATGAAAATTATCGTGATCGACGAGATGATGATCGATGGAATGATAGCCGTAATCGTGATCAACCACCAAGAAGATACAATGATAATGATGAAAGAGATCGTTATGAATCAAATGCAACTCGACAATCTTCACGTGATCTTGGATATGTTCGAAATCGTGCTGCTGATAATTACCGTGATGAACATCAACAAGAAAATTTTAAAAATAATGATGATGATTATGCTGATTCAAGATTTTCAAGAAATGATGAAAATTTACGTCATGCTGATATTCGCCGGCAACATTCTGGTGCAAGAAATCAATCAAGTCCTCCTCCACCAAGATATGAATATGAAGATTCAAGAAATAATCGTGGTGAACCGAATCGAAATATAAGCATCATGGATTACCGTAATGATCGAGATCGTCGAGATAGACGTCATCTGGATGATGATAGCCCACGAATGAATGATATTGCTCCTGCAAGACGTCGAAATGGAGGATATCCAAGAGGCTTTGAAGCTTTTGATGACGAACAAGATTTCGATGGGCGTGGATATGATCGAGACGGCCAACGACAAAGCCGAGTTGGAAGAAGTGATAGCAGAGTTGCTGAAAAACGAGAATATCGTAGGCAATCACCACATTATCAAGTTGATGCTCGACCAAGAAATTCTAATCCACAATATTTTGAACGAGATAATATTTTCCCATCTTCCCGAACAAATGATCGACGTGATAGAGCTCAAACTGGTAATCGATATTCTTCTCATAATCGTCGATATTCAAATGATTCAAGAAATAATTATTCACCTGCTGCTGCTCGAGTACGTGAAAGAAGTCCACCACCTCGAAATGATTCACCAAGAAGAAATGATCCATATGAAAGTGATGCAAGAAGACCTCGTGATTATGATCGTCGACAAAGAGATGTTTCTCCAGATCAAATTGATTATGCACCACCACGTCTATCAAGAAATGAAATGATTCGTCGAGATTCTGATGCCAGTATTCGATGCAATGATCAAGATCGTGGATATCCAACTGCAACAAAAAATCGAGAAGATTCAAATCAAACTCCTACTCCAACAAGAGATGAATATGGTGCTGTTCTTCAAGACGACCATTACCGTAATACTGCACTACCACGTGGAAGAGATGATTATGATCCAGCATGGGATGAAGATGTTCGACAAAATTATCCTGATAATCAACGTTCAGGAAGACAAGAAAATTTTGGTGATGATGAACGCCTTCTTGTAAGAGACATGAGTGATAGTGGTGGAAGAGATCGTTCAACTGGAGCACCAATGGTTGGTGATGGTGGATGTGATAGAGATGAATATGATGCTGGTCAAGGAAGAGGTCAACATGCCAGATATAATGAAGCTCCAGGTCCACGGAATACTGCTCCTCGACATAATTATGGTGGTTCACAATATCCTGATAATAATTCAAGTCTGTCACCAGGCGGTGCTGCAGCATCTGGTGGCTATGAATCTCGTCCAAATGAAACTGCAATGAATAATGGGGGTGGAAATCGATATGACAAATCATCAAATAATGAATATCCTGCAGCTGATCATGAATATCCAAACCGTGGACAAGAAAATGATTTTCTTCCTCCAACACGTGATGGACATGCTCCATATGGTGGAAATAATTATCAACAAAACAATTCTCGTCCACACAATAATCAAACAAATTCATCATACAACTACAATAATCGTCGAGGTAATCAATATGCTCCTTCAAATAATGATAATGAATATGGTAACAATGGTCGAGGTGGATATGCATCAAGTCATGGATCGTTTGATGGTAATGGTCGTGGTGGTACTGGTACAGCTAATCGTGGTGCTTATATAAATGGTCGAGGTGGTGGCCGTGGAGGAGGTAAAATTTGCATATATAAACAATGACAAACGTTGCTACCATAATCTTTCAGGTTACAATCAAAATCGTCCAGGTAATTGTTCTGGTGGTAATTCAACTACAAATCAAAGTAATTGCCAAAAAATAAATATTACTTTTTTTAAAAGGCTGATTTTAGCAACAATTAATAGTAACACTGCTTCACCTCCATCATTACCAACACCAACAACCCCTTCAGCAACCTTTTATGTTCCACCTCCACCAGAAGCAGCATCAGCAACAAATTTAGCAGAAACCCGTCAACAACATCCACCTGCTGCCACTGCCGCACCTCCATCACAAATGCCAGCATCAAGCATTTCAGCTGATAATGATGATGGATGGGATTAAAAGTGCTTTCTTTCTTTATGCAAATTTTATTTTTTGTCACGCTCGTTCATAATTTTAGTATCTTCTTTATCTATTTAACTGTTATTTATAATTTCTAAAATTATCAGTTTTTTTATCAAGCAATTCTCTGACAATTGTCATTTATCTATCTGTTAGTTTATTACTTATCATTTGTTTTAAAAATCATAAATTATCATGATTTTTTCGATTTTCATTAAAAAGAAGAATGCAAGCTCATAATTACAAATTTAAATGGTAACATATTGGGAAAAACATACTAAAATTAAATTTTACTAACACTAATTTGTTTGGAAGCTGTTAGCACTAAAAATATATATGTTCAAAATTGTTCTTAAAAAGACGTCCATCTACGTTTGTCTAGCAAATCCTAAAATATAGACTGCTTTTATGCTTTCTTTTTTCTATCTTTCTTTTTGCATGAATCTTTAAGCAAATGGTTTATATGTAGTGAAGGATCAATGTTAAAGCGACGTAAACATGGTTACATTTAAAGTGTATTTGCATTAGTTAGAAAAAGTGATCGTGTGAAAGAAGCTTTTGAATCTGAATCTCAAATTGTTAATAATATGCTTGATTTGCAAATTTATTGTCTTAAGCCAGCATTGTGTAGTATTTCGGATTTCGAAGAATGCATCAAGGCTTATAATATTGTAATATAGTTTTTTTATGCACGGATCTTTGGTTGCAAACAGTAATAAGTGTAAAATTCAAGCAGATACTAGCTTTTCTCAACAAAAATGCACAAAATTTGACTGTATAAATGAGAAAAAGAAAAGTTTTCTAGTTGCAATGTGAATTAAACTTATTATTTTTTATTAATGTTCTAAGGTACAATTTCTTGCAAGTTTAATTTTTCTGTTTAACTGCTACAACTACATAAATTTTAGTATAATAAAAATGTAAATTTTGATGAACATGTCAACTATTCAAAACTAATCCTTCAAACACATAAAAAAGCTCTAAAAACTTTTACCCTTCAAAGAACCAAAAAAAATGTTTTTATAAATGATTTTGTTCTGTCTGAAATGAAACACTTTCTTTTTTTTTCGAAAGAGAATATGTGCATTAAATCGATGAGGAAAAATGGGAAAGATGAGAAACATAAAAAAGTGTAAAACTTTGAATTTCGAGAATAAATGAATGAAAGCAAAAAAAATGCGAAGATAGATCGAAGCAGCGATTTTGTCGATTTTATGAAAAACAAATTCGTCGAACATAACTTAATCTTTCTTTTTTTGAATATTTTGATTCTAACAATGTGCTAAAAAAAATTGATTTATTACGAAACATAAATTAACAACATTCTGCACAACGGAGGAATCCTCTCCAATATAGCAATCCTGGACATTATTTATTAAGTTTTAACAGAAAAATAAATTTACCGAAATTGTTGTGTCTAAAAAAAGCATTTTTATACTTCTTTTGTTTTTAGAACAAAAAATTTACTTTGATTATTAAAAAAATAGCGCATGAGTTTCGAAAAAAAGCAAAGTTTGAAAAGAAAAGATTGCGGACAGAGACTGAAATGACATTTATGTTTAACATATTAAATTACAATGATAACAATTATTAGATCAGTGCATTAAAAAATATCTTTGATCGATACTTAATAATTGCTTAAAAATAAATAGCACATTTATGTCATTTATATAGTATATCAATATTGCTCAAAAAAAGTTGTGCTTACTCCTTGCATTCTTACACCTCACTACTTCTCACTATAGTTGACCTTAACTGCATGACTTTCTCTAATCCATAATAAGCATACTAAATATTCGGCTCAGTCCAAAAATTTTCATCTTTTTATTTTTCAAAAACTTTTTACTGCTAGTTGCATCTCGTAATTATTCAAAAATGAATTGTAACAATTATTTACTTAAAATGCTAAAACAAATGAATGATGCTTTCTTAGGACAAGATACTGAATTACTTGATACTGTTTTTGAAATTGAAGGAAAAGTAAGTCATTTTTTAAATAAATTGTGTGTAAAACATAAACATCGTTTAGAAACTATATGCTGATAAAATTCGGCTATCATTAGCTTCGTCAACTTTTAAATCAATGCTTTCTGATCGATGGAATTCTAAGAATGAACCTATTGAAATTGAGACTTATAAATTTGATGATTTTAAAGAATTTCTTTCTTTTATTTATTCTGGTGAATGTAATATTACTGTTTCTAATGTATTAACAATGTTGGATATGGCTGAATTTTATCAAATTGGTGAACTCAAAGAGCTTTGTGACAAGCAATTAACAAAAATGGAATGCAATTTTGGGAACGTTATTGAATTAATGGAAATGTCAAACAAATATTCCTTGTTTCAAATAAAACAAACGTGTCAAACCTTTATTTCACAAAATTTCCCTGATTTCATTAAATTGGAATCATTTTTGAATGCTGATAAATCAATTATGAATGAACTGGTCAATTTGGATGCACGCCATATTAAATGGGAAGAAAAGTTTCAAGCTGTATGTGCTTACTGACATTGATGATGTTTGTTTTATTTATTTTAGGTTTATGAATGGTCAGCATATCAAGCAACAAAAAAACAAAAGGAATCCATTGAAGAAAATTTTAATATGAATGATGCTATCAAAGCTGAAATTACTCCATTTTTACGCTATATTCAATTTAAGGAAATGAAACTCGATTTTTTAATTAAATATGTTTGTATGTTTTTTCTAACATATAGCGTAAACATTTTTAAAAAGCTGTTTTCAGTAAAAAGAGGTTTCCTTTTTTCTTATGACGAGCTGAGCGATATTATGGATTATGCTAATTCAGTTTGCACAGGTATGCTTTTCAGTTATATTTAAATTTTACGGTTTGGTTTTTCAGTAATGGTTACGAATTCAAATGGAAAAATACTCACTGGTAGACTTCCAAAAGATTCAAATGCCGTTGCAGCTATTGAATCATTAAAAAATCGTAAATCAGATAATGGTGGATATTTTTTAATGGTTTGGGAAAAAAGTTTCAACATTCCTTCTACTCCAAGTCCATTAAAAAAGAGAAATGACGTTGAATGGTATTTATTTTATTTTTCTTCAGGAGAAATTGGTGTTTGGCGTTCTTCTGATATTGATGATACTTATTATTTAATTGCTGAAATGTCTTCTGAAAACGGTGATTTTGAAGTTACAACACAATGTGAAATTAATATTGTTTGATTTGTTGTTGTTTTTCTCACTTTTTGTTATTTTTCATATGTTGTTGAGAAAGAAAGCTTTTACTTCACGATGGTTTTTCGCATTTAAATATTTTTATAAACGCAATTAACTGATGTGTCATTTATGATTTCTTAGTAACAGACATGCATTTTTTGTTGCATTGAACTTTCTGCTTATATTCAAGCTGACTCTTATTTTGAACAAAAATGCAAAAAAATTGTTTATGTTTTAATATAAAATAAGCTTTATTCTAGTTACAAGGTAAATTAAATATATTACTTTTTAATAATGTATATTGCAATACCAGGTTTAGCTGGTATAACTGCATAAAGCTTGATATAATTAACAATGTAAAACAAATTTTGAAGAAAGCTGTTAACACTAAAAAAATTAATAAATATTCAAAACTAGTGCTTAGCTTTCGTAAAAAAGCTTTACAAACGTTTGTATTTCGAAAACAGAATAAGAATAGACTGTCTTTTTTAGATGATTTTGTTCTGTCTGAAATGAAATATCCTCTTTTCAATTTCTAAAGAGCGGCAGCCACTTTTGTTGTTGAAAAGAAAGGAAAGATGAAAAGCATAAAAAAGTATAAATCATTAGATTTCGAGAGGAAAAAAGTTTTTTGTTTTTAATAATGTTCAGAATTAAAATTTATTTTGCCTTAACCAACTTTCTTTTTTTAACTGGCGCGCTAAAACAAAAATATATTTTATCAATAAGTTGGAAGCTGTTAATACTAAAAGAAATCTGTAAATATTCAAAATTAGTGCTTCGGTTTCGTTAAAAAGTTCCAAAACGTTTCCTTAAAACATTGACTGCTTTTTCTGAATGATTTTGCTGTGTGTGAAATAAAACATTTACTTTTTTCTTTCGTTTTTTTGGGAAGAGAATGTGTGTGCATCTCTTCAATATGGGAAAAATGGAAAAATATGAAAGAAAATGAAAGCAATGGATGAGAAGAAAATAAAGCGAACATAAAGAAAGGTGAAAGAAAAATTTTGTCTTTTGTTTTTTACGATTTTTTTAAGTCAAACATAACTAAATCTTTTATTTACATGAATATTTTGATTTGAAACATATGCTGTAATAACAAAAACAAAATTTTTACGAAATATTTGTTAAAAACATTTTGCACCATTATTGTGAAGAGGATGTTCATGGTCATTATTTATACAATTTAAAAATAATGAAAATCAAATTTTTCCGATTTCGTTGTGTCTAAAAATAAAATATTTCTTGTGTTACAAAACAAGAAGCGATGAAAAGCATAAACAGTGTAAACACTTTTGAAAGAAAAAAGCAATGTGGAAACAATTTTGTCTGTCGTTCTTTTTCTATTTTTTTGTCAAAAATTTTGGCCCAACAAAACTTAGTTGCTCATTTCTTTGAATATTTTGCTTTTAATGATCATTTAATAACGATTATGTTGTGAAACATTGATTGATAATGGTGGCATAACAATATACGGACAATATTTCTCATACTATTGAAACCATTAATTAGTTTTTTTTTCTAGAAAGTTTATGTTACATGTGAAAAATTATTTAAAGCAATGACGAACATGAATCACTCATTTTTAATCTTCCTTTTTCAATGACGCCTTTAAATTTTTCTGCAACTTTTCATTTTTAAATTTAAATCATTAAAATGCAAGAACTTTTTGCAAAGTACTTTTATGATCGAAGCGCAGTAGGATTGTGAGAAGCAATTTTGTTTCATTAAAATCAATATATCATTGTTTTTTCTAAAATCATATTGTTCTTTCTTGCAATTTTTCCTCTTTCCATAACTTCGGTTCTCACGACCTAACTCTCTAAAATCTATAAACGATTTGACGAGTATACTGCTTTGCCCACAAACTTAAAAAATTTTTTTGGTAAAAACCTTTTGTCAGGTTGCATCTCAAAACTACTGAAAAATGAATTCCGGTAATTTTCTTTTAAAAATTGAATATTACTTAAATGAAGCTTTTGTGTCTCAAGATCCGGAACTACTTGATACTGTTTTTGAGATTAAAGGAAAAGTAAATATTATATATTTTTATATCACAGATTTATATAAAACTTTTTTAGAAACTCTATGCTGATAAGCTTCGGCTATCTGTAATTTCGCCAATGTTCAAAACAATGCTTTCTGATCGATGGAATACAAATAAAAATGAGCCAATCAAAATCACAAATTACGAGTTCGATGATTTCAAGTATTTTGTTTCTTTTATTTATTCTGGAAATTGCATGCTTAATGATTCCAATATGTTTACAATGTTAGATATGGCAGAATTTTATCAAGTTGCTGATCTTAAAGACCTTTGTGATGCATATTTGGCAAGAATAGAACCTACCTTTGAAAATGTTAATTATAAGATGGAAATGTCAAATAAATATTCTTTGATTAAAATGAGAAAAAAGGTGCAGTATTTTGTTTCACAAAATTTTAAAGATTTTGTAAAGAAGGATTCTTTTTTTAAATGTGATAAATCTGCTATCAATGAAGTGATTAGTTTGGATTCTGTGAATGTTACATGGGAAGACAAATTTCAAGCTGTAAGTTGAATTTTTGATGGGAATTTATATGTTTGTTTTTGATCAAAAGTTATAAGATACAGAAGTTAAAAAAATGCATTAAGTTATTAGATAAAGTGAATGGTTTTAAACGCCAGCTCATGT
The DNA here is from genome assembly GCA_024447215.1 of Panagrolaimus sp. LJ2400. Taxonomy (NCBI): domain Eukaryota; kingdom Metazoa; phylum Nematoda; class Chromadorea; order Rhabditida; family Panagrolaimidae; genus Panagrolaimus; species Panagrolaimus sp. LJ2400. Next base: position 1,036,213 of record JAMRYA010000029.1, on the reverse strand, counting down.
TAGCTCGTTGAATGTTCGACCCGGTGATTCCAGGTTCGAGTCCCAGGCTGGGCTACCACTAAAAAACATGAGGGGTTGTGTGCTCGGTGGATTCGAGATTAAAGGAGGCGGACGGTTTGATACTTTTTTTGAACCTCCCGCATTTTGCATTCCCTGACGCGGGAAATTTAAAAACATCATTTTGCCGAAGAAAAAGGCTATTTTCGTTTTAAGACCGAGAAAAATTCAGGGAATGCAAAATGCGGGAGGTTCAAAAAAAGTATCAAACCGTCCGCCTCCTTTAAAACGAATTCCATGGGTGCCACCCAGGCTAAAAGTCAGCCCCTCCGTAGGATGTTTGTAAAAATCGACTCATGGGTATCGCAGTAGGGATCGATAGGTGTTAGAGCCTACACTATAATAAGTTTTTTTTAAACGTGATTCCTACTTTTTAATGATTTCTCTGTCTGTTCTTTTTTTGTTCTTTATCGCTTACTATAATCTCTTTTTTAGATATATGAATGGTCAGAACATCAAGCTCTCAAACATTCGAATAATGAAAATTTTAATAGAAATGATGTAATCAAAGCTACGATATCTGGTTTTTTACCATCCATTCAATTTAAAAAGATGAAACCTCATTTTTTGATAAAATATGTTGGTATGTTGCTAATCTACATTGTGCATTATAACAAAAGTATTCTTTTCAGTTAAAAAAGCCAACTTCTTGTTTTCTGGTGATGAATTAAGTGATATTTTAGATTCTGCTAATTCAATTGGCAAAGGTAGTTATTGAATCACGGACATTTATAAAATAATTTTTTTAGTTATTGTTACAAATTCAAATGGAAAAATTCTCTCTGGTACACTTCCAAATTATTCTGAAGCTATTGAAATTATTCAATCATTAAAGAATTGTCCATCTGCAAATGGTAGCAGTTTTTTAATTTATTGGTATACATATCGTCCACTTCCATTGACTCCTTCTTCACTAAAAAAACGAGATGGTGTTGAATGGTATTTAATTTATTATCCAAGTGGAAATCTTGGTGTTAAGCATTCTTCTGATATTAATGATACTAATTATTTACTTGCTGAAATGTCTTCTGAAAATGGTGATTTTGAAGTTTCAACAAATTGTGAAATTAAAATTGTATGAATTGCTTTTATATCACTTTTTGATATGTGTTTTTGACAAATAAAACTTTTTTCTCGTTTGTTTAAAGGTCTGTTACCTGAAATCAAGATCCTCGAGTATAACAGGAGTGGAGAAAATATCATTTATATTGATGCTCAACATGACTTCTTTTTGCAAGAAAAATGTCTAAAAGTTATTTCTTTCTATATTAGCGCAGATAATCATAATTTATTTTTTTTAATAATGTGCTGTCTCGGGATTTTCGAATGCATTGGTTTCTGCTTAATTGACACAATTGCTTATAATTACTTTATTTTATTAAAGCAAATTTGTTGAGAGATTGTGCTGTTACAAAGCTTGTTCAAATATTCAACAATTTTGCTTCATTTTAATGCATCAATAACCCAAAAAAATAAAATGTTTTTGGATTTTTCAATAATTTTGATGTGTCAAAAATAAAGCATTTTTCCTTTCTTTTTTAAAAAACGAACGATCTCTTTGCTTGTTGTAACAAAATCAAAGATGAAAAAAGATGCACAAAAAATCTTAAGTTTTACATTTCGAAACACAAAAACAGAAAAAGTCAATGATGCTGATGATGCCATAGATCAAAACGACGATTTTATTTTTTGTCTTCTTTAATTTTTTAAAGCCAAAAATTTGGTTGAAAACAATTTAATCCTTAACCTTTTTGAATTTTTTGTTTGTAAAATTTGCTAAAAAAAGCTAAATTTATTATCAAATATTTATTTACAACATGTTACACAGGTACATCATCTTTTTCAAAAAATGCAGAAATACAAGGCAAAGCACATTATTTATAATGTGCTTTGCCTTCTAAATAATTTATTTAATTTTAAAGTTAAAATATCAAATTTACCGATTTTTTTGTTGTGCCTATAAAAACATCCCATTTTTTGAAAAGCAAAGATCTTCTTTCTTGTTGGAAAAAAGCGGATGGTACAATTCTCATTCGACATTAGATGAAAGCTTAACTAAAAGAAATAGCATTATTTTTCGAAAGAAAAAAAACATTGTGTGTCAGTTTTGTTCCCAATGTGTGAAAAGAGAATAATTCGAACGCAGGTTTAAATGACTATTTTATTTGCTGTCTTCTTCGCTTTTAACAGTTACACATAACTGAATCATTTACTTTTTGAATATTTTTTTTAAAAAATATGTTAAAAAATTATGAAAAATTAATTTTTTTTTCAAATATGAATTGTTAAAATTTAGTACAGTCACAAACATTCTACTATCATGATGGAAAAATTTTCTGTTTTAAACTGTAATAATTTTTTTCAACGTCAAATAGCAGCTTCATTTTTTTTTATTTTCTTCCAGACAAAAAAATGGAGGCCGTTGTAATCGTGCCCATCCTTGTCCATCTGGTCAAATGAGTATTCCGCTTCATTGTGAAACAGGATGTTCAGGTGCATGCACAAAATGTGGTGGAATACATTATATATGTCCAAAACAATAAAATTTTTCCTGTTGTTTAAAAAATAAAACTAAAATGCAATGAATTGATGTAACATTTAAGATTTTTAATGACATATTTTTTGTTATTTTGTGAAATGCAGACATTCAACATGACTTTTTTTTGGACCAGAAATTTAAAAAATTGTGAAAAAATCAAATTTTGATCTAATGTTGGCATAATAGTAGAAATAAATATAATATTTTTAATATAATGACCCATAGTAATAAAATGAAAATGGAAAACTACTTTATCATCATATGTCATATTATTTTTTTAATTAACTAGAATTAATTACAAGGAATTTATTGGAAACTGTTAATAATCGAATTATTATTAAATATTCAAAATTGGTGTTTAACTTTCGTAAAAAAAACTTTAAAAGTCTTTTCTGCCGAAGAACAAAATAGACAGCTTTTTTAACAGATTGTGTTGCGTTTAAAAAAAGGCTTTCTTTTTTTCTTTCTTATTAAACAAATAATCAAAGATCATGTTGTAAAAAAAAGGAAAAGAAGCACAAAAAGTGTAAAACATTGAATTTCAAACGAATAGAAGCAATATGTGAAAAGGAAATAATGAAAACATCGGCTTCAACGTCGATTTTATTTGTTGTCTTCTTCGATTTTAGAAAACTCAAAAATGTGCTCGAAACCCAATATTGTAATTTTATGTTTTTCAAATTTTGCAAAGATAAATAAATATATGTCGAGAAAAACGTGAGCAAAGTAGAGAATAAGTGGTATGAATTTAAGGACTTTATTTTACATTTTAATATTTAACATTTTTATTCCCGTTAAAAGCGGATCGGCCGATCGCGGGGGAAAGATTTTCAAGCAAGTGAAAGAAATAAGAAAGAAAAAAAGCTTTCTTTCTTTATCAGATAAGAAAAATGAAAAACATCGCGATTTGTTATGACAAATCTCGACATTCCCGAGCAAAAAAGTGAATACAATTCTATTGGAATGCAAAAGTATTTGGATTAGTAACAATTTTAAAGTTTAAAAGATTAATTTTTTGCTCAATATGAAAATTATTTAAATGGTATTAGTAACAATAATAACAATGGCAACAATGCTATTGCACGCTCCCAATAGAAAAAGTGAAAGTAACAAAAAATTATTAGTTGACCAAGTAGGGTCAGAAATTTCTGCAAAGGCTTGGGTAAGCGATATCCTAGATTAAAAACAACAAAAAAGATAGAATTTACGCATTTATGCACCAATCGGGGTATTCTTTAGCTTCTTTAATGTGTTCGAGCAGCGGCCTTGTGATTCCAGCCATTATACGTGCGCGGATCATTGCAGGATTGACATGGATTTGTATCACCAAAGGGGTATCCAGGAAATGTAAAGGTACTAATTGATTTCCAGCCTCTGATATCCATGGGTGTTACTGAGTAATGAGCAAAATGAGCTCGTGGAACGGCATGTTCTTTAGCAATAAGAAATAGTAATGAAATGAATATTTCTTGGATTAAATTAATGTTAACCATTGAAAAATACCATTAAAAAATCTGTTACAAAAATATTAAAAATAGTAATTAGTAGCTGCAACAGAAATAAGTAGAATGTTGAATTAATTGAGTGGTTTCGGCGTTGGTGATGCCCCCATGTCGAGAAAAACGTGAGCAAAGTAGAGAATAAGTGGTATGAATTTAAGGACTTTATTTTACATTTTAATATTTAACATTTTTATTCCCGTTAAAAGCGGATCGGCCGATCGCGGGGGAAAGATTTTCAAGCAAGTGAAAGAAATACAGGGTGTCCCAAAAAAAGTGGCGGAGGCGCTGCTATTTGAGAACAAGAGGGGCAGTAAACCTAATGATATGAGGGATAGTATGACCCTACCACATGTAATTTATTACCGTAATCTCACCTCTCGAAAACTTTCGTGTCGGGAGTTATGGCACCGCCAAGTGAAAAAAGTGCCATTTTTCGACCCTTTCGTAGGTACACCATCAGAATTTTTCCAGAAGAGATTTTAAAAAGCTGTTGGTCGGATTTTTTAGGCCACTGAATGAACTCGTTGGTAGGGTATAATTGGAAGCCCCAGGTCTTCTGGTTCGAGTACACCAGCGATTCTAAAAAACCCCTGCGCAAAAATTTTCGTTTTTTAGCAACTTTGAGCAGCTGGTGTAGTCCAGGGAGGGGGTTTTAGGGGGTAGTATTTGTTTACAGTAAACTTCAGATATAGTGTAATCGATTCCACACCCAAACATTGAAATCTGAGATATCGAATTTTTTTCGATAGCACAGAATAGCTATTACTGGTTAAGTAGTAGACGATGACGTTAAACTCAAAATTTCAAAATGCGGTTTTTTGCTATAATATTGTAAATCATGCTATAAAAACACATATGAAATGCTTTTTGAGCGTTTCTGACTCTATTAAATGTGTTTAACATAGATATGATTTTCATCGTCTGCTACTTCACTATAGCAATTATAGCAGCTTAAAAATCGAAATTCTCAGATTTGTCCCAAACTTTGCAGGAATGTTACAATATGTCTGAAGTTTATTGTAAACAAATATTACCCCCTATAACCCCTCCCCTGGACTACACCAGCTGCTCAAAGTTGCTAAAAAACGAAAATTTTTGCGCAGGGGTTTTTTAGAATCGCTGGTGTACTCGAACCAGAAGACCTGGGGCTTCCAATTATACCCTACCAACGAGTTCATTCAGTGGCCTAAAAAATCCGACCAACAGCTTTTTAAAATCTCTTCTGGAAAAATTCTGATGGTGTACCTACGAAAGGGTCGAAAAATGGCACTTTTTTCACTTGGCGGTGCCATAACTCCCGACACGAAAGTTTTCGAGAGGTGAGATTACGGTAATAAATTACATGTGGTAGGGTCATACTATCCCTCATATCATTAGGTTTACTGCCCCTCTTGTTCTCAAATAGCAGCGCCTCCGCCACTTTTTTTGGGACACCCTGTAAGAAAGAAAAAAAGCTTTCTTTCTTTATCAGATAAGAAAAATGAAAAACATCGCGATTTGTTATGACAAATCTCGACAATATATCTATTGGAAGTGATTTTTACTAACAACTTTTTGTACATCAGTACTATATTTTAAAGTTTTTTTAATTAATGTTTAACAGTATAAACATCAAATATATAGCCATTGTATGAATGAAAAAGTCTGCACAAATTTTACAAGCATCTTAAAAATTTTCCTTCGACTTCACTTTATACTTTTTTTAATCCAATATTTTCTGTTTTATCTAATATTAAAGAACAATGAAGGCATAATTTTTTTTCAAACACTTTTTTGTTTTTACTATTTTCAAGATAACAAACATAAAGAAACACCAATAAGAAACGTAAATTATAAAAAATAATAAAAATTTATTGTTCAGACATTCTTCTAAGAATTTCATTTTGGCTTTTAACTGCGTTAACTGCATTATAAATTGTCCTATTCTGATCAGCAAACAATTCAAGCATTTGCCGAAGATTTTGTTGTTGAGCACCATATTCTTGTGCAGCCTGAATTTGATTTTGATTTAATTGATTTTGTTGTTGCTGTTGTGATGATTCAGAAGGTGATGGAACAAATTTTTTTTGTTCTTTAGAATCTTCAGAACAATCATTATTTTGAGGTGGTTGATTATTTGTTACTCCTGGATTCCCATCATTTTGTTGTTGTGGTTGAGCGAGTGGTGGATCATTGACTGGTGTAGATGATACAGATACTGTTGCAGATGGCGGTGCTAGTGGAGATGCATTTGTAGAAGCTGTAAGTGTTATTATTAAAATTTTATTTATTTTGGTTTAATATATATGATATTTACCTCCAATATTACCAAGTTGTGAACTATCATTTGGTTGAATATTGCCATGAGATGCTGAAGATGGAGTTGAATGACGAGGTGGTGGAATACCTACAATTTGTTAAAGTTTTAGTTTGTGCAAACAGCATGATTTTTAAAAATTAATTTATACCTCCATTACGATCATATTGTGCACGAATAAGAGAAAATTGTGGATCATCTTGTGTACCAATAATAAAACCATGAGGTTGTGATGGTCGAGAAGATGGCATTGATAAACGTGTTGGGGGTAGAACTTGATTATGTGATAAATGAAATCGAGGACGAGTACCAGGTAGAAGATGTATGGTAGTAGGAGGTTGAAGTGGAAGCCTAGCAACAACTGCTCCAATTACTGATCCAAAAGGAGGTTTTCTTCGACGATCAGGTTTTCGACGATTATTATTATAAGGTATAGCAAATGATCGAGAAGATAATCCAGCAGTTGAACGAGAAGGTCGCCCAGTTGACCGAGAAGGTTGTGCAGAATCATTTTGATGAATTTGTGCATCAGTCTATAAACAAAAATTAACAATATATATTTTCATTAAACAATAGTTTCTAGGAGAATTTCTGAGCCACATCCTCTGCCGCAATTTTAAGCTCAAAAAGCAAGCAGCGATTTAATCGGCTTGGTGGCGGTGGCGGAGGTAGTGACATTATTTTTTAAAAATCAAAAACAATAGCTTACTTCTCCATTGCTTGAATAATTCGTTGCAGTTGCTTGAAAATTTCCACCATTTTGTATCTCATTTGCATCTGCTTCAATTTGATCATCCTAAAATATATAAAGAGAAATAAAATTGAAAGTGACATAAATAAAAAGGGCAAAAAACACTTACAGTATTATTTTGAATTGATGAATTTTCTGTTTCATTTTCAATAACCATACAATAATTAGGATCAAATCGTCGACGAATAACAGCAAATCTTTCATCATCAGCATTTTCAAATACATAATTATTACTTTCAAAGCGATCCTAAAAATAAATCTCTTGTAATATTTCATTGGAAAATTTTATCACTACAACTATCAAGACTATTTTTAGGGAATAAAATTTCAAGCTTTGTTTTTATTTTTTTTATGTTTTCGGTTGGAAAACTTTCGATGCACTTTTGCATTTGTTTCTCATTTTCTTTACTAAACTATTTCTAGAAGTTAAAACTTTATGGAATCCTCTAAAATTATACATATGAACCTAGGAAAGAGATCAATAGCAACTCACAACCGCTATGTTCGCTGCAGCAACATCGTGGGCCAGAAAAAAACCCAAAATTCCAAAAACTGGTAAAAAATTGGAAAAAGTTTTAAAAAGTTTGTGGAAAATTTAGCAAGATTTTTCACGGTTTTCCACGATTTTTTATGATTTTTAATGTAACACGGAAAATAGTAGAACATCGCGAAAAACCGTAAAAAGTAGTGGAAAATTTAGCACAATTTTCCTCTAATTTTTTAAACTGTTTCCATTTTTTAAACTGCTATGTACCCCGTAGCCCCATCGTGGACCAGAAAAATACTCCAAACTCCAAAAAAATGACAAAAAGTAATGGAAAAAAGTTTGAAAAACTTGTGAAAAATCGTAGAAAACCGTAAAAATATCGTGGAAAGTCGGGGAGAATTCAGCACGATTTTTTACAGTTTTCTACGAATTTTTGAAACTTTTTTCAATTTCCTTTTGTCATTTTTCGGGTTAACAGTGCTGAATGGTCTCCAGATGGGGTCCAAATATTTCATGAAGTTTCAAGAAATTGTCTAATAAAAAAATGACAAAAATGGAACGAAAGTTTTCCAGCCCCTTATAGGTAGAATTCTGCGTACCCCAGTGACAAAAAACCAAAGACAGATCCCACTGAACTTTAGTTGTGACAACGGAGAAAGTCACACCCATATAAGACCTTGATTGAAATCAGATAAAATATCCAAAATTACACCCACTAAGCATACCCAAGTTAAAAAAAGAAACTAACCCGAACACTACTAATAAATCGATTCCAACTGCCAGAGAATGACATTCCTTCAATCCCAGCACGCTTACAACGATGATTTAATTCACTGTTGAATTCATCATGATCAAAATTTTGCTGTTGTAAAATGCTTTCTGCAATTTCCATCATTCTTCGAAGCTTTTCATCTCTATTTCTAAAAATGTTAAGCATAAAATTTGATGCTATATTTACATATTCTCCAAATAGATAAATAAATTTTTGAAGACAACTTACCTTTTATCAATCATAAATTGTGGAAGTTTTCTTGTCTGAAAAATTTAAGTAGGATAAAATATTCCATTGAAACTGGTAAAAGTCTTCGCTTTTTTAATATATAAAGATTACGAAAAAAGGGGTTTAGCTACGGTTTTTGACAAATAAATTATTGTTTTTATCCAAATAAAACCAACTTCATTGTCATCATCATTTTGTTTAACAGATTTCCTTGCACGGATTCGCTTTGCATCAGCAGTATCAGCTTGATTTGAACGATTTTGATGTACAACACCAGTATTTGATTGATTTGAATCATCTTGATGTACAGCAGCAGCAGCATTAGATTGATTTGCATCATTTTGGTGTACAGCAGCATTTGCTTGATTTGGTTGAATTCGATGTACACCACCAGCATTAGGTTGATTTGAATCATCTTGAGGTACAGCAGCAGCAGCTGAATTTGAATGATCTTGTTGTAAAGCTGCAGCAGCATTAGATTGATTTAAATGATCTTCTTGTCCAGCACCAGCATTAGATTGATTTGGACGATCTTGTTGTACACCAGCTGCATTAACTTGATTTGAATGATCTTGTTGTACAGCAGCATTAGATTGATTTGAATCATTTTGATTTACAGCAGCAGCTGCAGAAGCTTGAATGGAACGACCTTGATGGACATCAGTTGCATTAAATTGATTTGAAGGATTTTGTTGTACGCCAGCAGCAGCTGAATTTGGATTATCTTGTTGTACAGCACCAGCATTAGATTGATTTGGACGATATTGTTGCACAGCAGCAGCATTAACTTGATTTGGATGATATCGACGTATAATACCAACAGTTGCAGCTTGATTTGAAAAAGAATGTAAATCAGCAGCATCATCAAAAAGAGGTGGTAGCCGCAATCTTTGTCTCGCTTTAAATTGTTGAACTTCTGGCTCATCATTATTGCTTCCTTGTTGTCGAGGAATTTCAAAAGGATTCTGAAAAAATTATAAAGGATAAAAAAATACATTCAAAAGTTTTTTTATATTCATTTCTTACTTGAATTGATGATGATAAATTTGTGAAAATTTGTTTTACATTTTTAATTTTTGATGTAGATTTTTTGCCTTCACTTTTATCGCCAGTTGATGCAGCTTCAATAGAATTTTCATATGCGGCAATATGAAGTGAAAGGGTGCTGCTATTTTTGATATCTCCTTTGGAATAATAACTGCTTGAAACAAGTGATTGTTTTGATTCTTGATTTTCAAAATCATGAACAAATTTTTGATCATTATGTTTGAATTTTAAAGTATCCATTTTCTTTGTATCTTTTTCTACATTAGTTTTTGAAGCTGCAGTCCTTTAAAACGATAGAAGCAATCACAAATGTTTTTAGCAAATCGCTTGCAGTGAAATTTTGAATGATGTTTTTTTTGTATTTAAAAAACTATTACAGTACGCCGAGCAATGATAGAGCCACCTTTAAAACTGCTGTATTTTCAAAAAAAAAGTCTGCAGCTAGCAAGCTTGTTTTTTTTACCGTATGTTAAAACATTTGTAACTTCATTGTGATGAACACTTTTGGAACGAGTTGGAGTATTTTCATTTGTAGAAGATAATTTGTTATGATTTAAATTGAGATTACTGTATTGATTTTTTGAATCATCAGTACCAAAGCTTGTATGCTTATTACTTTTCAACCATAAATCATCTTTTGTTGCCATCTAAAAATGTTAACATTTTTAAAAAAAATTGGTTTGTATCTGGCACAGAAACAAATCAAAGAAAAAAAACAATAAATCTTCGCGCAGGAAAATTTTTTTTATGAAAGCTGGCTTTTTGTAATTCCCTTGTTTAAGTTGCATAGGTGAAGCATGACTTAAGCATGACTGATTTTATCATGTTTTTAATAATTATTATTGATCTCTAGCAGCAAAAAGAGCTGATTGAAAATTTGACTGATTTTGTCAGAATTAAAAATCGAAAAATAAAGAAAGAAAAATAAAATTAAAGATTGAGCTTAAAAAACGAAAAAAAAATGAATATTGTCTGCCCATTTTTGGGGTAAAACTAAAAATTGACACCGCCTGCAAAATCTTTTTTTTCTCAATATGAAAATTTTCGCGCGATTTTATTTCATCATTTTTGATGATACCGACAAGAAACAGAAGAAAAGAAAAGTGAGGAAAAGGTGCTGTTGATCTGTGGCGCGTTATGTGTGCCATTCAAGGATTGACACAATACGATTCTGATTTTTGCTTTTTTAGGGAAGAAATGGCGGAAAAGCGAAAAAGAAGCAATCTTTAAAGGTGCAAGTTTTTTTGAAACAATAGATGTGAAAACAAAGTAAGACAAAGAAAAATAAAAATGATACAATTCAATGCAAAAGAAAGAAAGTCATATTTGAAAACACTGTGTAAGGTGAAGATGGACTAAATGGGATAAATACTTGCCAAAAATGGGGATCAAACCAAATGGGATAAAGACTGGCCAAAAATACTGAAAAGCCAAATGCTTTTATATTGGCATAAAAGAGAAGGATATTAAGGAGCATCAATAACAAAAGTGAGAAAAATCTAGAAAGAAGACAGCTGTAAAAGATAGACAAAAAAGCTATAGCGTAAAGCGGATACAAATTAGATCAATTTTATGCAAGTTTAGAAATAGGAATATTAAAATTCAAGCAATAGTAAATATTACAGTAGGACTCTTCTACACACTGAACAAAAACAAAAAATGAATATTTTGTCCAAAATTTGGTTTTTTTTGGGAAGAAAATAGCGCAAAAACAAAAAAGCAGCAGTTTTGAAAATGTATTAGTTTTTTTTGAAACAATAGATGAGAAAACAAAGCAAAGCAAAGAAACCTAAATGTGATGCAACGCAATGAAATGTCAAAAAAAAAAAGAAAGCCACAATTGAAAACACAGAGTAAAAACTAAAAAGTTGTTTACGCTTTGAAAGTGAAATTTTTTTTCGTTGGAATGGCACCATTTGTTTTGTTCTTTGGATTATGATGGGAAAAACAAAAACAGGAAGAATATTTAAAAGTAAATTCATAATAATTTTGAAATAGGCATTTTGTAGAATTCACAGTAGAGGTCCCCAACTGACGCCGGGGTTAAGGCCCCATATTTTGCCCATATACTCGCCTTGCTATGGGATAGTTGGAGAAAAAATATTAAATCCCACGACCTCGTTCTCTGTGTTTAATATAGATACGAAAACAGCTAAAGTAGCAGGCGATGAACAGATGTCGCAATAGAGATTATCGATTAGAGCAGGCATTAAGCTCCCATATTTTGTCAGTATACTCGTCTAGTTAAGGGATAGTTAGGGGCAAAATATTATCGTCAGAATCCACCTCCTTCACATACTTCTATATACATATATTACGGTAAGTGTACTAGTTTAGGTATATGATGAGTAAAAGTTAATAAAACACATAATTTTAAATATGTACCAAAATTAATTTTTTGATATAAATATGTTAAAACTAGCTTAGAAATATTATTTAAATATATTCTAAGCCAATAATAATTCCAAAAAAATAAAATATCTGAACCCGTGATATAGCTACTATCTACTATAGCAAGCTTTCTTAAAGTAATATATGTATATAGAAGTATGTGAAGGAGGTGGATTCTGACGATAATATTTTGCCCCTAACTATCCCTTAACTAGACGAGTATACTGACAAAATATGGGAGCTTAATGCCTGCTCTAATCGATAATCTCTATTGCGACATCTGTTCATCGCCTGCTACTTTAGCTGTTTTCGTATCTATATTAAACACAGAGAACGAGGTCGTGGGATTTAATATTTTTTCTCCAACTATCCCATAGCAAGGCGAGTATATGGGCAAAATATGGGGCCTTAACCCCGGCGTCAGTTGGGGACCTCTACTGTCAGTTTAAATGCTTAAAAACAGAATGTTCAATTTTAATGAAACAAAATGTCGATTCACAGAGTTGTCAGATAAAATGTGTACATAGAGACTTGGGAAACAAATCTGTATCGCTTTTTAATTCTGATGTGCCCTTTAACCCCCTCCAAACCCCAAAAACTAATAAAAAAATGAGAAAAAGGTTCTAAAAATTTGTGGAAAACCGTGAAAAATCGTGGAAAATGGTGGAAAGCCGTGAAAAATGTTCCGCGATTTTCCACGACTTTTCACGATTTTCTACGGTTTTCCACAAATTTCCACATGAATTTTTTAAGTATACTCCATTTTTTTGCCATTTTTTGGCGGTTTGAAGTATAGTTGGCACTCGAGATGGGATCAAAAAAAACGGGATTAACATTTTGTCACCCATACTCACAAAATAGAATATGCAATTAATAGACACGATACATGGAAAAAAGAGGTGGACATTTTTTAGTAATAATAGATGATATTTCTAAAATTTAACATGGATATATGCCATTTTACAAGCCAAAAAAAACCAAAGAAAAACGCTTTGCCTTTAAAAAAGAAATAATACGAAAAAAAAAAAAAAAACAACTATATTTCTGATCTCATTCTTCGATTTTTTGCATTGAAAATTTTGAGAATAAATATTTGACTTTGCTTTTTTTATTAATCGTTTTATTTTTTGAATATTTTGTTATAAATAGATAAAAAATAAATCTATTGTAAAATATTTTAATAAAAGCACAGAATTTTTTTGCAATTTTTTTTTTAAAATGACAATCACCTTTTTGCTATTTGTGAAATCGAAAGCAATTAAAGAAAACTGATTTTTAACCTAGTCTTCTTGTAAGAATCTTGGCAATAAAAATTAACTCATTTTTAATATTGTTGCTATGAGAATGAACGTATTGGGTAACTTCTGTGGTAAAAATAAATTCAGCTTGTTTAAAATAAATTGATATTATGAAAAGATTTAAATGCCCAAAAACATTTTTTGCAAATATTCAAAGCTAAAAAATTCAATTTCTTAACATCACTTACTGACTAAAAAACACAAATTTTATTTTAAAATTAATGCAAATATGTATTCTAATTTGAATGTACATCTGATTGTTGTTTTCTTTAAATAAAAGCCATCAAGCTTGGAAAGAAAAAAATATTTTTAAATATTAAAATGCGATCATATATTTTTCTTCCAGCATAATCTTGCTGCAGTTTTAGAACAAGACATTTGTTCATAGGGTCAAAGCCGTAGTCAGAAAAACACGGGTGAACAGCATTTCAAGGAGGGACGTTTTTTGATCGTTTGCTATTAAAACACGGTTGCAACAAAAATCAAAAGCAAATCTAAAATGCTGGGGGGAACTTGCCCTCCAATGTATTCTCAAAATACGCAGCTGGGTGCAGTCAACTACGATATCATAAAAAAACAATTCAAGACAAATTTTTATTGTCTTGCAGCACCGTTTTATTTTTTATCGATAAAATGATTTTTCTTGGCTTGCTATTCATTTTTAGTTCCCATATGGCAGTGGTCTGACCCGTAACCCAAAAAAAATCAGTATATTCGCTTTCTGCTTTTTTATTTCTTTAGTCTACCTGTTGACAGAAAAATTGTACTTCTGCTAAAAATATGAACCGTAATAATTTTTTTCTCAAAATTCAGCAACAAATGAATGATGTTTTTGAATTACAAGATCCAGAGCTTTTGGATGTTGTTTTTGAAATTGAAGGAAAGGTAACCAACTTTTTTTAGTTATAAATACTGTTGAGCAAATGTCATCTTTAGAAGCTATATGCCGATAAGCTCCGATTATCTGTTGTTTCTTCAACATTCAAATCAATGCTCTCTGAACGATGGAATTTAAACAAGAACGAAACAATCAAAATTACAAGTTACAAATTTGATGACTTTAAAGAATTTTTATCATTTATTTACTCATATGACTGTACCCTAAATGATTCAAATATTTTTACAATGCTTGATATGGCAGAATTTTATCAAGTTGCTGATTTGAAAGAACTTTGTGATCAATATTTGTCAAATATGCAAATTTCTTTTAATAATATTATTGAACTCCTTGATGCTTCAAATAAATATTGCATGAATCAAATGAAAGAAGCATTGCATCGTTATGTTCCTCGAAATCTTGAAAACTTTTTAAAGTTGGATAAATTTTTAAATGCTGACCGAATGTTCATTGAAGAGCTGGTAACTTCTCAACCAAATTATTTAAAACCAGAAGACATTTTTGAAGCTGTAAGTTTATAGATTAAAAATAAGGATGTTAGCCACTTTTTTTTGTTATCCTAAATTTATTTAACTGGAATTAAATGATATGGGAGATACATTAAAACATGCTAATTTTATTTATTCCCTCTTTTAGGTCTATCAATGGTCAGAACATCGAGCTCTCAAAAAACAAGAAGAATCTGTGGATGAAAATTTTAATAAGAATGATGCAATAAAGAACGAATTTTCTCCTTTTCTACAGTTTATTTCGTTCAAAAAAATGAAATTAAATTATTTACTAGAACGAGTTGGTAAGACTTTTGCTAAATGATCTTACTTCTTTCTTAGGTTAGAGTTGATCGGCATTTCTAAATACTAATTGTTTTTAGTCAAAAAAGATGCACTTTATCCCTGGGATCAATTGAATACAATGTTGGAAAATGTCGATTTCAATTTCAAAGGTAATTTGTATTTCTCATCTTTAACATTATATGATTTGATTTTTATAGTTACAATAACAAATTTGCATGGACAATCAATCTCTGGTTCACTTCCTTATGATTCTGATGCAGTTGAAATTATAAAAGCTTTAAAAAATTGTAAATCCGGAAATGTCAGTGATGATATTGCATATTGGAATACTCGGTGCAAAATTCCAATTCATCCAAGTTTGATAAAGAAACGTGAAGGTGTTGAATACTATTTAATTCACTTTTGTGATGGAGATATTGGAGCTAGACATGCTTCTGCAGTTGATGAATACAGTTATATTCTTGCTGAAATGACTATTGCTGGAAGTTCTGGATTTCGATTTACATATAATTGCAGAATTGAATAATTTTGTGTGACACTGTTTTTTTGAAAATAAAAATTTATCACAAAATTTTAAAAATTCTACAGTACTTTTTATATAATGTTAATAAATTACTTTAGATATTTTTTTGTACAATGTCACAACTAAAAGATTTTCATTCAACAAACGTTTTCTTAAAATTTCTATGTTGCCTGTCTTAGGAATTGGTTTTCAGCGCTTTAAAAGAGAAAGAACATTAAACGACAAAAAATTCAGGGCATTTCATTTTGAAAAAAAACAGACAAAAATGGGTTAAAAATTGAAAGAAGTGCTTGTTCTATTGCGTTAGTTTTTCTATGTCTTTTGAATATTTCATTTAAAAACAAATAAACTTAAAAATGATAAAGATTGATTACAAGCACATATTCATTTTCAACAGTTTAATGAAGGCGTGATTTTAAGGAATATGTCATTATTAATTTTTAATTATCATTCTCATCATATCCAAAAGAAATGCAATAAAATATTTTTTGTTGTTTCATTGCTTAAATTAATAAATCTTAAAAATTTTTCAATAGTTGAAAGGATTGTTTTGATTCGATATAGCCTCGGTTTGATCCAACGATTTCATTTTTTTTTCTTTTCTAAAAAGCCAAAGATCAAAATCTTAGAATAAAATGAAAGAAAATATAAAAGGTCTGAACATACATTTTTTTGCAGTTGTTTGCCGATGTCATTTGTTTGAAAAAAGTGTTTTTTGCTGTTTGGTTATTTTTGAATATTTAGGATTTAAAAAAATTTCAACAAGCATTAAATACATAAATGTCGACAGTAATTTAAGAACATACTTTACTATCGTAAATATGTACGGTACAATAAATGTACCTTTTACATTATTTAATATAAACCACAAAGCATTACTGTACAACAAATGTATTTATAAAATTTCTTTCTTTTGTTTATAATTTATTAAAAATCATTGTTGGGCAATGACCCATATTGTTAGATCCTAGCGCCTGCATTGGCTTTCAAAATCCCAATTTTATTTTTATTTTTTTATGAACTCGATTGTTTTCTTTCGCAATTTTATTTTCGCTTCCTTTTATAAAAATCAAAGATTAAAGTAACTTCACGAAAAAAAGAAAGAAAGTGTCGAAAGTCTGAAAAAAACATTTTGTCGCTGTTACGACAGATGTTGAAGTTGTTTCAAGAAAGTAGATTTTGCTGAATAGTTACTTTTTGAATATTTCGCACAAAATATTTTTTTAACAAGCTTTAAAAATGTGAATGAAGGCAGTAATTTAAAAGCGCACTTTAATACAGGATATGCAATTAAAAAACCCAGTGATACTTTTTAATTGCATTTTTTAATTGCATATTGCGTTATTAATTAAAAAAAAACCCAGTGCCTAATTATGCAAAAAATTAATTTGTTTAAAAGAAAACTTGTCGAGTGCTTAAAATTTGTATGAAATTTTGGTCGGACACTGATCTCACTTTTTAAGCACAAGCCCTCTTTTAGCCTTGAAAAAAAACAAAATTTTTATTGCAGTAGAAAAAGGTGTTTGGTTCGAAGAAGTGGTTTTTGCTGAATGGTTTTTTTTTAATATTTTGCAATTAAAAAAAATTTCAACAAGCTTTAGAAAACATAAATGAAGACAGTAATTTAAAAACATACTTTGATATGACTGATATGATGTAATAAAAAAAACTATATTATTTATTATAAAAAGGCAAAGCAGCACCATACATTCAATTTATTTTCTTGAAAATATTCAAATAGGTTTTATTGGATTTGTATTTGTGCTTCCAATTACGCCAATTTAAATTTTTGGTGGCATCAAAGAAAGCTATCGATGGTTCATTTTAAATCAATCAATTTGGGATGCATTTCTTTGCTATGATTTTATTTGTTCAAAACCGACACTTTTTGGATGGTCAAAAAATTACTCTAAAGAAACAACATGCTTTCATCATACTGATGGTGTTTCTAAATATGGCCAAGTTGTTTATCACATATTCCTGGGGTTTCGTGTATTTTTACGACATATGCCTCTTTTATTCCAGTTTTTCATTTGGTACTTTCTCGTTTTGTTTGTATGTATTTTCCAAAATTTTACAAAAATTCACTAAAAATGGTTATAAAATTCTAATATTTGTCAGTATTTTCAATATATTTTGCATTACAATATTCGCTTTTACTACTTCCGCCGTATCAATTGCATCTTATTCATTAGTTCAAGAAACTCTAAAATGTTTGGAATTTTGTTCAGTACCGTCTATTCATTCGTATTGCTTCGAAAATGTTCCAAAATATTTTCAATGTATAGGCAAAATAACAGTTGATGCTAATTCACACGCCCAATTTAGAATGACAAACATTTTTAAATATATATCATATTTTATCCCACCGATAATGTTTTTCCTATCTATTATTTGTGCCGGATTTTTGTTTTACAAAATTGCTTCATAACTTAAATTTCAACTTCAAACTAATCGAGATTCTTTCAAACAAACAATCAAAATTTCGTCTGTTGTTGGATTTCAATGTTTAACAATGTCCGTGATATTTGTGATTACAGTAATCCAAAAATTTATGCTTGTTAAAAGTTTTGCAAATGCTTACAGATACACATTTTTCTAAATTTTTAGATGCCACAAAACAACTGGAAGAAATCACAATGGAAATAATACATTTAGCGACTACGGTAATATGTAAGAAAGGTCATTTTTTACAGTGTTCATTTGTGTCTTAAAATTTTTTTAGTGATAGAGCAAAACTTAAGAAATAATGTCAGCATATCCGAAACAAAATTGAAAATTTGTAAAAGCCATTATGAAATGATATCGAGTTTATTTGTTGAAATTATTCTTGGTTATAACAATTTACAAATCGATTATCATGACAGATGCAAGTATCGAATTCAGCGTCAATTGGAAATAGGTAAGCTGAAAAACTTTTTTAAGTAACACATATTTATTTTTCTGTGCGGCACTTCCTTTCCAGGAATATTCTTTTGATGTTAAATTATCTAAAGATCAAAGGCGCAAAAAGTGTCGCATGTGCTCAAGAATACCAGTGAATATTTTTACGAATAATTTTTCTGCTGGAAAAGGCGTTTCTGATGAAGAATTAGAAGCAATGGTTGAAAATAGAATTCCGGGCATTTTTACACATGGAATTATCACAGATACGCAACAAGCAAGACAAATTCCACAAATAAATGAAACTGCATGTTCTGGATATAAAAGCCGAAATGATATGGAAAGAGATTTGTTGTATTTAAAATTAGTGATATTTTGTATCAATTATCAGATGTCTAGAAATGATAAAAGTTTGGAGCAATGGGTAAATGAAAATTAAATAAAAAATTTGGTGGAACAATAAAAAAACGTATTTTTAAGCCTATAATTAAGTATAATAACAAGAAAAAAGTGAAGACACAATTATAAATTTTAAATAGATTAATGTTCATTTTACTGATGCCGAATGAAATAAATAAACGTATCTGACAGTTGATGAATTTGTGTTATTGTCGATTTCAAGCCTTTATTCTTTAATTGTTGAAGAATTTGAAGCCCAAAACAAGAAGAAATTTTCTGCAATCAAAAAATGCAAAAATAAAAGTTGCCCAGACAAACGGATTTTTTTGTTTTTTCTTTCGTTCCTCTTGTAAAAAGACTTTAGTGGCGATCTCTTCTTTATTTGGCAGAAGTCTGCCAATCCTCTTTCGTGCAGTATTGATTTTGAGGAAGCAGTGTTGCCGTTTTTTGTTCATTAATGCGTTCGATGGATGTTTCTTTTTCTTCTTCTTTTGAGAGCAGAGATGACATTTTTTGATTGATCCTTTCTTTCTTTATTTTGTTGGAAAAATATACGGAAATTCAAGTAAAAATTATTTCTACAATATTACTTTATTTTACAATCGTTTATTTTCATGATATTTAATATTTCTGTTTTAATAGCGTTTCATAATACTTTAAAAATTGATTTTTTCGTTTTCTAAGTATATTCCCAGAAGCCAATATTAACTACAGTATATTTCAATGATGAAGGATCGGCTGTTAGAGTTACGAGAGGTAATTTGTGTTTTCGCAGTCAGAGATCTATGAATTTTATTTATTTGGTTACAGATGATCAAAATAAATGATAGCCTTGAAGACCTTCCACTAAATACACCCATAATCAAAAAAAGAAAAAAGAGAATAATTTCAGAATTTTTGAGCTATTTTATAAACCATTTCACAGACGTTAAAAGTGCAGTTGCAGTCAATGAAAGTATGTTGGTTGAAAACTGTGAAGCTGAAATAAGAGAAAATCTTAATTTAATTGTTGAAAATACAGAAAAGCTTAGAAATTTACATACCAAAGTACTGTCAAATCCAAGATATAGTAAGCTTTTAGTTATTGCCGTTGTAAATTTTAACACAAATATGGTCATTCTAGAAGCAAAAAGAAAGTTTGATAAATTAAAAGTTAAAACAGAAAATTCAGTAAATACAATTTTGGAGAAAACCAAATGTAAGATTTTCTGTTTTTTTTCATTTATTATATCTAAATAAAACATTTGTTTTGCAGTGATGGAAAATAATATCATTGAAAATTTTGATGGCATTTCAGAAGCTCAATTAACGATTCGGAGAAATCAAGCTGCCATACTTTCAAGAAAATTCTTTGAAGTTATGAAAAATTATAATGAAGCAGAAAGGATATGTCATGAAAATTTCAATATGCAAATTCAACATCAAATGAGTAAACCTCGCTTTTTGTTGGATTTTTAATTTAAACGTTTTATAGGTACTGAAAAATCCAATCCTGAGATTGTAACGAGAAAAGCTTCACACAATACAAATGCATCATTCTTGGAAGAATTTTTTGTAGAAGTTGATTATATCGGAGATATTCTGCAGAATTCGATTGTTGAATGTATTGAAAAAATTAAAAGATTACATTCAAGAATATTGGGGAATCCAGTCAGTGATCCAAGTATGTCGATAATTAAAGCTTTTTGTTTAAACTATTTTTATTTAGTTGCAAAAAAAGAATTAGACGAAGTAACGCTTGAAATAGAAAAATTAGCAAAAACAGTAATGGAAAAACTTATGTGTAAGAATTTTCTTTTTTTTGTTCTCCATTAAATGAAAAAACATTTTTTTAGTGATTGAGCAAAGCATAAGAAATGATGATGGGACATCCCAAGCTAAATTCAAGATTCGTAAATATCACTTTGAAGTAATGTCGAATTTATTTATTGAAATTATTCGTGATTACAATAATTTTCAAACTGAATTTCACGAAAGATGTAAACAAAGAATTCGACGACAATTAGATATCTGTAAGTTAAATTTGGTAACATACATTTATGTGGTGCTTCTTTTCCTCTTCCGAGAGCATTCCTTTAATCTTTAGCCGCATCTGTGTTTAAGCAGCAAAAAATCAAAAGCGGGAAATGATTGTGTCTCGCTTGCACAAAAGCAAAAAAACGCCTTTTAGCATTAAATTTTTTTAAGTTAATTATTAATTTTTTTTAGCTGGCAAAGGTGTTCCTGGTAATGAAATAGAAGAAATGATTGAAAATGGAAATCCTGGGATTTTTACACATGGAATTATCACAGATACGCAACAAGCCGGACAAATTCTTCAAATAAAAGACGGAAATCCATTTTCTCCTGACAAGTGCCGAAATGAGATGGAAAAAGATTTATTGTATTTTATCAATAATCATCAAATGTCAAAAACAGATAAAAGTTTGGAGCAATGGGTTAAAGAAAGTTAATTAAAAACTTTTTGAAACAATGATTAAATAAATATGGTATCTATCAAATTGTGTAAAAACAGAAGTGATTGCAAAAATGTAATAAACGATTACAAATAACCAGAAGTATTAAAGTTCAACAAATTAGTGCCAAATGAAAATAAATAGACATATCAGTTAAACACACAATTAACCAAAGTTCTTTTTTTGTTGACTATGAAACGCTTTTGTTAAACAGCATCTAGTTTTCAGTTACATTATGAATCAAATTATAATACAATTTTTTTGAACACAGAAACATTGCCTTAAAAACAAACAAAAATTGCCTTAAAAACGGAATTCCTTTTTTTTTCTTCTTTTAAAAGAGTTGCGATCTTCTTTTCGTTGACATTAGTCTGTCAATTTACTTTCGCGCAGTATTGATTTTAAGGAAGCAGTGTTGTCGTTTCTGCCATTTTTTCTCTTGTTTTTTAGTGTGTTCGATTTTCCTCTTTTCTTCTCCTTTTGAGAACATACATGGCACTTGTGAGTGTTGTTGTTAATTCTTTTTTTGGTTTTATTGTCAAAAAGATGAAAGAAATTAAAGAATAATTTTTTTTACAATAATGCTTATTATCGTAATTTTTTCTGTGGTTGCTAACTTTCAGATTCTACGATGTTCTTGTTTTAACAATGTTTCCGTTTTTATAATTTTTGTGTAAAACATAAATGATTTCTTAGACTTCAAGCATGTGCTCAAAGATTAACGTAAAGTACAGTATGATTTAATAATGAAAGATCGGCTGTTGGAATTACAAACGGTATTTTACTATTTTTTAACAATCGGAAAAACAAAGTTTAAATGTTATTTTACAGGTGGTCCAAATGAATGATAGCCTTAAAGATATTCAAGAAAAGATTCCTGTAATCAGAAATAGAAGAAGGAGAATCACATCAGAACTTTTGGGATATTTTAAAAATGATTTGACTGATAATACAAACCCTACTGGAATTACTCAAAATACTTCTGAAATACGAATATTTTGAAGCTGCTGAAATACGAGAAAATATTAATTTAATTGCTCAAAATACTGTTGATCTTAAAAAATTGCATTTCAAAATACTGTCCGATTCAAGGCATAAACATTGTAAGTTTGTGGATACTGTAACTGTTGAAATATAAAATTGCAGAAAGAAAATTAGAGGCAAAACAAAAGTTGGATGAAGTAACCGTCAAAATAGAGAATGCAATAAATTTTATTTTGGAGAAAATGAAATGTATGAATTTTCATTACTTATTTTATAACACCATCTAACCATTTCGTAGTGATGGAAAGCAATATTCTTGAAAATTTTCATCGCATTTCAGAAGCTCAATTTAAGCTTCATAGAAATCAAGCTGCCATACTTTCAAAAAAATTCTTTGAAGTTATGAAAATTTTTAATGAAGCAGAAAGGATTTACCATAAAAATATAAATAATCAAACTGAATCCATAAATGGTAGTTAACTACAACGTTTAGTAAACTAAAAGCTTGTTTAGAAACCAAAAAAGCCCTGGATGAATCTACCCTTGAAAGAGAACATTTGGCAAATACAGTAATAGAGAAATTAATATGTAAGAATTATCAAATTCTTTTATTTCTATCAAATTTTTTTAGTGATAAATAATATCGTACTGTATGATTTGTAGTTTTGTATTTTTATTGTATTTTCATTAAAAAGTTTTATGAATAGAAAAACATTTTTAAAATATCAAAATTTTAAAAAACTGCCCAAACAAATGTTTAAACAAATTTGAGACAAAATAATTGTCTTAACAGTATAGTTTTAACATCTGACAATAATCGATTTTTTGCAATTACACCTTCTGATGAATTTCAAAATCATTTTGAAAAACATAGGAGGCAAATTTGATAGATGCGGAAAAAATGGTACTTTTTTAACAAATTTGTATTATGTGGCATGTTTTTTAAAAACTATTTTATGTAAGCATTCTTTAAACATTTTCTCACAAAATCTTTGCTACCATTTCAAGGAAAAAAGATTAAAGCTTAAACTATTATTTAAATAAAAGTACACACAGAATATCAGGATTAAAAATCAAAAAATTGTGTCTCTGTTTTTGGGAGAAAACCAACTATAGTTTTTAGCAGGGTTGTGCGATATATCGAAATATCGAATATTGATATCGGTTTTTTCGATATCGATATATCGAAATATCGATATCGTTTTGTCCTTGAAAAATATCGAATATCGAAATATCGGTGTCGGTTTTTTCGCCGAAATATCGATTTTTTATTTGTTATTTTTCTTCTTTTTTCAGCAAAACAATTCATGTCTTATTATTTTTTGAGATGTCTGTCGGTGAAATTCTTTGACTTTTCCTTTTTGTGGCGGGCAAGACGAACGCTGTTGCTTTTTTGCCTACTAATAGAAATTGACCTGAGTTTGATTTGACCTGCATCGGTTATGAAAGACGTAAAATTTGAAAGCTGCAAAAGAGATAATGTGACGAAAAAGCTGTACGAGGCATGTGATCAAAACAACCCAAAACAAATTTCCTTATCCTACACCATAAACAATTTTTTCAAGCTATAAAAGCGAATCATAAATAGTCAAAATCTTCATTTTTCTTTGACAAATATCAATATGAGCGTAAAGTGGAAAGATTTTTTTAAATATGAAACAGATTCTGCTATATGCCTTAATGAAACATGCAAAAAAAGAACTGTTTCTCGACTTCATGGCAATACTAGTGGAATGAAAAGCCATATGATTACTCATCACAAAAAAGAATTTGATAAATATCTTGCTGAAAAGAAAGAAGCTGAAAGGAAGGAAACTGCTAATGTAACATCGGATATGAATAAAAAGAAACCAAAATCGTATGAAAAATATCGACCAAAAAGAACTGCAACTTCTGTCTCTGTACTTCCTGCAGATTTAAGAAAAAAAGTTGATAATGTGAGTATTATGTTATATATATTATTTCATTTTTTATTTTTATCGTATTCCATTTTAGGAAATCACCGATTATTTTGAAATTCCAGCAGATGGCGATATCGATCCTGTTGTTTATTGGACAGATGCAGCAATCAAATTGAAGTTTCCTGTCTTAGCAGAATTGGCTGAAAAATATTTATCCGCTCCTGGAACTGCTGTTGAATCTGAACGTTTATTTTCAACTGCTGGTGAAACTGTTACTGATTTAAGACAAAATATGTTACCCGAAACATTGGAAATGACTTTTTCTTCATCATAATTTAAAAAAATTATATCGAATATCGAAATATCGATATTGGTTTTTTTAAAAAAATATTGAATATCGAAATATCGATGTCGGTTTTGAAAAACAGATATCGATTCTCGAATATCGAAATTTCGACTGACAAAAATGAATATCGCACAACCCTGGTTTTTAGTATCAAAAAAACGATGACATGTTTAAAAATAACAAAAAACAAAAGCAACAGAGATCGGGGAAGCACATTTGTGATACAAATAATCCGTTTGATTGCATTAACTTCAATTTGCATATGATCAAAACAAACCTTTGTTTTAAAAAAAAACAACAAAAAAAGTATGCACTTTTATTTCCAATAATTTTTTAAATGAGGGTAGCTATATTTACGAATACTTTTTTTGTTGTGTTTATGCAAATGTCACAATATTTTTATAGAATCAAAGGTTTATTTAAAAATCGCGACTAAAATGTTTTTTGATAGCTTTTGTTTTGATTGGAATTGTTTTTTAAGATCAAAAAGTGCAAAAATATCAGTTAATTTGCATATCCAAAAAATAGCTATTGTTGTTATTTCAGAAAAGCTGATATTTTTTACATCAATTAAAAATAGCAATTATTAACATTTATGGGCGTAATAATGTTGAAAAACTTCATATTTAAGGCATTCATGTTGGCTGATAATTCATCAGTTTTTCATTACTGTTTCATTACAACAACAATCGTTTCAATATGACATCTTCAGTCCTTCTTTTTGCTCCCTTGCCCTGACCGCTTTTGGACTTGGAATTAATTGCCGTGGTTCATCTGGATATAAAGGTGAACCAACACATGATCAATTGAACGGCGTCGTTCAAACCCTTGATGATAATCGAAGTTATCGGTCCGGCGAACATATTGTTTGTCTACCACGTGGTCATTAGTTTGGTGAGTTTTAGCTCTGAAAATTTGCATAATTTCAAGCCATTTCGACGATCACAACTGAAATTCAAAACAAAAACAAGATGAAATTTTTTTGAAAAATTTTTGATTTCGATCACCAAATTTCGGCATTATCAAATTATTTTATTTAATTAAAAAATTTCAAAATACTGCCAAATAAAATTTGTTTTTTTCACCGATGCTTTTAGGTAAAGTGGAATGACGGTCTATGCATCTTTTGAAATATGCCCCTGACGGTACTACCATCACTGGAAGCCGTGTCAAACAATTAATCCCCCAACTCATGGCACATGGATGTAAGGGTTGTGGCAGCATTCCAATCGAATTCCCTGGTAGCAATGACCCAGCACCTGGCATTTTGACTGTTAACTATGTCTCTGACACAAATAATCCATGCAACGGAGTATGCTAAACTTTTTTGACGAGCTAAGGTTTTTGTAAATATTTAATAATTTATTCGTATCGCAATAAATAATTATACAAGTAATAATCGAAATTTGCATAATTTTATTATTTGCAAAAACAGAAAAAAAAGAAAATAATGAAATTTACAAAAATAAACAAAAAATAATTTCAGTTATTGTTTTGAGCGATATTGACGATTAACTGGACCAAGTTGATATTTTTCAGGCTTGCAAATATGATCGTTTTTTCCAATTTGTAAATATTCTTCACCATTTCGATATTTATGTAAGCTGGCACTAACTTTTCGCTTTTGAGCAATACATTTTCGGCACACAAAATTATTTCTTGATGGATGATAAAGGTAAGAATAACAAAGTGACTTATCTTTTTCATCAAAAATAAATAAATCTTTTCCATTATTTGTAACTTTGAAATTTGGGAGATTAGGCATGGACGCGGGCCGAGAGCGGGCCGGTCACGGGCCCGGCAAAAACAGAATCAAAAATTCATGTTTTTCGCTACTTTTTTTAACAAGAAAGTATTTTACATCCAGGGCTACCATTTCGAAGAAAAAAAAAGTAGCTATCTATTTTTTGTTGATATGATATCAGCCTCACGGGCCGAAAAAACGGCTAAAAAACTCGGCCCGGCCCGGCCACGGGCCCACTCTCATATCTCGGCTCCCAGGTCATATTTTTTTATGCTCTCTTTTGGAACAGATAGCTGAGCCCAGGGCCCGGGGGGGTCATATTGATCAAAAAATGTTTTTATCACTGATAAAAAAAGATATGACTTGTCAGCGTTCGGAGACACAACGCCAGGTCCATGCCTACTCCCTGGGAGATTGATAATATTTGGTCCAGATGGTTCTTCTTTTGATTGACAGATATGTTCAGTTTTACCCAATTAAATATATTCTTCGCCATTTTCGTCTTTCCATAATTTTGCATAAACACTTCGAACACATTTGCATGGATTACAAATGAAGCGATTTTGTGTTTTGCTCAGAGTATATTTATAACATTTTTTATCAATTGGATGAGTGACAAAAAGGTATGTAATTTCTGCACCCTTGTTGAAAGATTTTTTCATTTCAAAACCAGGTTTGAAAACTAATAGCGAAGTTTCTGGTTCATATTTCACAGGTTTACAAACATGTTCTTTGTAGCTTAATTGAAGGCATTCTTCATCTCCATTCATCTGAATAATTCTAGCAGAAATAAAATTTTTGATCGATTGAGACAAGGATTACAAACATAATATTGATTTCTTTCATGCCATGTAAAATCATAGCAAAGATCTTTTTCTTTTGAAATAAAAACATACAATTTTTTATATTCCATTTTCTTTGCAAATATTCACTGGGTTCACAAATATGATTTTTATCTTGAATTGAAATATATTCTTCTCCATTTTCGTTTTTACAAAGATGAGCATGAATAAAATGTTTTTGCATATGGCATTTGGAACAATAAAAACTTCGATTGTAAATAGAATATGTAAATTTGTAGCACATTTTCTTTTCAGTCGATGTGAAAATAAATAAATATTTCATTTCCTTTCTAGCTAACAAGGGAACGTTTTCAAATGTAAACCTCAGATTTTGATGGAACCATGTGCGTTCGTTAGTACCTCTGGAGTGATGAAAAACCCCAAAGGGATTCGTGCCCTTTCGGGGTTTGAAGCGTTTAATGAGCTTCTGAAGTTTGCCATAACACCCAAGAGTTATATGCTTACCCATATAAGTCATTTGTGATTTATATGAGTAACCATATAAGTCAACAAGTTAAATCTTTTGAATCATTTTAACACAAAATTGGCTTCTGATAGCTTAGAAACACTTTGAATATCGATTTTATCACTTTAACAAGTGATCTGAACAATTTGAATATAAAAACATAGAACTTAAGTTTCTTTGATTTTTTCGACTTATATGCCAAACCATATAAACGTTTTTTCGTCTTATATGGGCGCTTATATATAAACGAAAACTGCTTATATGGGTAGGCCTATAAGTCAGCAAACTTCAGAAGCTCATTAAACGCTTCAAACCCCGAAAGGGCACGAATCCCTTTAGGGTTTTTCATCACTCCAGAGGTACTATCGAACGCACATAGTCCCATCAAAATCTAGGGTTTACATTTGAAAACGTTCCCTTGTAAGTTACTTTCCATAACTTCAAACATTGACATCGGAAGAATGATATCACTTTGATATTTTGATGGATCGAATTCTCGTAAATTACAAACATGTTGATTTTTGTTTTGTTTGACATATTCTTCACCATTAGCATCTTCCCAAATTGTGGCATGAATACTTCCGATTTTTTCACATCCCTGACAAACAAAATATTGATTGCTATTGCTCCAATAAAATTTATAGCATAATTTCATATTTGTTGGACAAAAAACAATTAAAGTTTTTTTCTGGATTCCTCTTTTCTTGTAACAAAATATTTAAAAGTTTGGTTTAACAATAATTTTATTCTTTTCAGGACAATATTCAGAAAGCTCACAAATATGCTGTTTATCTCGAATTGAAATATATTCTTCTCCATTTTCATTTTTACAAATATGTGCTAGTATGAAATGTTTTCTGTCCTGGCATCTGGAGCAATAAAAATATTTGCCATAACTGCTGTACGTTAATTTGTAGCACATTTTCTTTTCAATTGAAGTAAATATAAATAGATATTTCATTTTCCTTCTAAATGAATAAATTTCAACAATTTCGTACATTGGCTTTTGAACAACGACATCACTGCGGTATTTCGACGGTTTAAATGCACGGAAATCACAAACATGTTGATTCTTATTCAGTTTGACATATTCTTCGCCATTAGCAGCTTTACAGATTTTGGCATAAACAAATCTTCTTTTTTCACATCTCTGACAAACAAAATATTGTCTGGAATTACTCCAATAAAATTCATAGCATAATTTCATATTTGTTGGACAAAAAACAACTAAAGTTTTTTTCTGGATCCCTTTTTTGATGTAAAAAAATAGTTGAAAATTTGGTTTAACAATTTTTTTATTGGAAACATCATTTTGTAGAAGTTTCAACTTTTTTGGAGGAGGTCTAAAAATTTATAATGTCAATCTAAGAAATCTCAAAGATAATGCTTACCTTTCTGAATCACTTCCGTTGTCTTCTGATTCAACAAAATTAAGATTATCATTGTGGCTTCGATATTTTCTTCTAAAATTTTTTAATAAAATCAACGTTAAAATTAAATCAAACATTTTACCTTCTTTTTCCATATTTCTGTGGATAAATAATATCACAAATATTGTAATCTTTCAAAAATTGAGTATATTCTTCTTTTTCTTTTCTATCAAGTTTTTCAATCCATTTAACAAATATTTCTTTCATTTTTAAATTTGATTTAGTATTCTTTGAAATTTCATTAAGCAATGAAGGCATAATTCGTTTTTTAATGAGTTGAATACTACCAACAGAAGCCTAAAAGAATTGCATTTATGTTTATTTTACCAAAAACACAAAAAACTTACTCCTTTTTGTAAAAGAATCTCAAAAATTTTATTGCATTTATTTGTGCCATCAAAAATTAAAGCAAAATCTTGAAAATCCTGTTCGGCAAAAACGAATAAAATATTCTAAAAATAATAACTAATTTATATCAAAAAAAAGCAGTAAATTAAACAAACTTTTTGTGCAACAAATTTCCATTTAAACATTGCGGAAATCATTTTGTATTCTAAAATTAATATCATTACTTATTTTTACATTCATTCACCAATAAAAAACTTACCTTCATCGTAAGGTTCAACCAACAAAAGCTTTGAAATTGAATCAACTTTCAGCTTACAGCTGCCTTGAAATTGCAAAATTTCATTCTTATCTTTTGCTATCAATTCCACAACCATCGTTGAATATGAGCTAAAAAAATGCAAGTATTAAATACGCCAGGAAAAATTATTTTAGTTGTCGGAAATAAATTTTTTTTTCCAAAGAAAAAGAAGTAAAAAATGGATCGACTCTTTTAAAAGAAAAAAGTTTTTTTTTTCTAAAAAATTATCGGTCATGAAAATCAATTTTTCCCATCGCGCAATTAAATAATTGCTTAAAATGTCAGAAAAATGAGATACTGATTAAATCTTTCACTATTTTTTCATCAAATAATTTGTGGACAAATAAGAAGGATATCTCGTTGTTTAAAATATTTTGATTACGGTAGTCAAAGTTAATTAAAGTTTAATCTGCGGTAGAAAAAAGAAACTTTTAATCCAGTGAACGTAGTGAGTCAACAATCCTGATGTCACTAACAATCAATGCAAGGGAATGTGCAAAAGGTTTGCCACTACCTACTATAATTGCCTTTTTTTCAATCTCCAATACCTCCTTCGTGCTCTTAAAATTCATTGTAACATTGATGTCAAAATTTTAGCTGAATATTTCTCATTTCAAAGATTTAAGTACAAAAAAATACATAAATAAAACAGACATTTTATAAAATGTAACAATTACAAAAATAAATATAAAACGGTTAAACAAAAAAGATGCAAAAGCCATTACAAATCGAGACAATAAAAACGAACGCGTTGTTGCTGCTGCTTGGTACCTTTTTTTTCTTTCGCAAAATCATAGACATTTTTGGAATATTGATAAATTCATCCCAAGCAACTTCAACGCTATCTTTAATTCCAACGAAAATACTATATATTTTTGAATTAAGAATATAAATTCAGTGTAAAACATAAAGTTGATGCACCACATTTGGTTGTTGAAGTCATCGTATCTTCTCCTCTTAAAATTAATTATATCAATTAACATTGTTTTGTTTAGAATACTTACTGACAAACACAACCACGACGAACTCGTTTCATAACAACTCGACCACATTGCCCACAATTTTCTGCAAGATAAAGCGGCCCATTGTGTCCAACCAGTTGGTGCAGCAGTTGTTGTTGTTGGAGGGCTTGGTTTAGGAGTTGTTGGAGCAGCAGTTGTTGGTGCAACTGGAGTATCCAAATATGCACCAATAAGTCGTCGAGTCATTGAGCAAAAGTTGGTCCCTTTCTTAAAACGCATATATCCATTTTCACCCCAATTGGTCCTATAAAGTAAATTAAATTACTGTATATTTAAATTATGCAAATTACCCAATGAAGCTTTTGCAATCCAATAATCAGGATTATATCCAACAAGTAAAACAACAATCATATGGGCACATCTTGCATTACAAACTTGTGAAGAATAATCCAAAACACCACCGGTATAACCTGAGATTAAATGATTAACATTATCATAAAAATGAAATTCCACGTTTTTGCACTTCTCTTTTTCTTTGTTGCAATTTTCACTGCTGATTTGAAAGAAATTTGTGATCAATATTTGTCAAATATGCAAATTTCTTTGAATAATATTATTGAACTCCTTGATGCCTCGAATAAATATTATACATTACATGGTTATGTTTCTCAAAATTTGGAAGATTTTGTAAAATTGAACAAATTTTTAAATGTTGATAAATTGTTTATTAAAGAATTGGTAACTCATCCAAATTGTTTAAAACCAGAACAAATCTTTGTAGCTGTAAGTTCAGAGCTTTAAAGGAGTGTTATTGCAAGGCCAGCCAGGCTAATGTTTTGTGGCCTCACTGACATCCTTGTCATGAAATATATTGAATACAGGTATCTATAAATATCTCTTATAGGTCTATCAATGGTCAGAACATCAAGCTCACAAAAAACAAGAAGAATCTGTCGGCGAAATTTTTAGTATGAATTATGCAATAAAGAATGAAATTACTTCATTTCTACAGTACATTCCGTTTAAAAAGATGGAATTAAATTATTTGCTGGAACACGTTGGTGAGATTTTTTTTATAAACTTGATTTTTCTGAAAAAGCATTTTTAGTCAAACGAGATACCCTCTACCCATGGGATCAATTAGATACAATGTTGGAAAATGTCGATTTCAATTTCCAAGGTTGCCTTTTAAATTTTTTTAAAACTCTTTACTATTTCACATTTTTTATAGTTACAATTACAAATTTGCATGGAGAATCAATTTCTGGTTCACTTCCTTATGATTATGATGCAGTTAAAGTTTTAAAAGCTTTAAAAAATTGTAAATCCAAAAACGTCAGTAATGGTATTGCATATTGGAATACTGGGTGCAAAGTTCCTTCACATCCAAGTCTGTGCAAGAAACGAGAAGGTGTTGAATTTTATTTGATTTACTTCCATGATGGAGATATTGGCGCTAGACATGCTTCTACAGTTGATGAATACAATTACATCCTTGCTGAAATGACTCCTGAAATTTTTGGATTTCGATTTACATATTATTGCAGAATTGAAATTAAATAATTTTGTGTTTTTATGGTGTTACGGCTTTGTTGTATTGAAATAAAAAATTATCACAAATTTTAAAAAATTCTACAGTAGTTTTTATACCATGCTTATACACTTTTTATTTCTGCCAATGTCACAGCTAACAAAAAAGCTTTTATTCAACATATGTTTTTTTAGCAATTCTATCCTGTCTGTTTAAGAAATTGTCTTTCTGCGTTTTAAAAGAAAAAGAATATTAAACGTAAGGAAAATCAGCGCAATTCATTTCCACAGAAAAACATACAAAAAAGGATCAAATATGGAAGAAAATGCTAGCACTTGCTTCAATTTTTGCTTTAGTTTTTCTTAGTTTTTTGAATATTTTATTGCAAATAGTAAACTTAAAAATAGCAAAGATTAATTACAACAAAAACGTTCATTTTCAACAGTTTAATGAAGGCGGGATTTCAAGGAATTTGTCAATATTAATTTTTAATTTTCATTCTCATCGTGTCCATAAGAAAAGCATTAAAATGTTTTTTATTATTCTTTGCTTAAATTAATAAATCTAAAAATTTTTTCAGCAGTTGAAAGAACACACTTTAAAGACAATAAAAGGCATTTTACAACAAAGCGCAAATTATTTTTGTTTTTTCCTTTGTCATTTTTTGAATAAAATAAAAATCATCACTAAAAACTATTTCTTTGCAGCTTTTGTAGGAGCTATTTGGGTAAGATTTTGGTTTGTGTTGAAAGTTTGTTTTTTGAATTTCTTGCATAAAAACTTATTTGAATTAGCTTTAAAAAATTTTTTTCCATTTCAAAATTATTTTTATTTCTTAACGACTCGATTGTTTTTTTCTTTCGCAATTTTATTTTCGCTTTCATTATTTTTTTTTGTTTCTTTCTTAGAATGCGAAAGCTAAAAGAAGAAAGAAATTGTCAAAAGTCTTCATTTCAGTTTTTGAAGATATTGTTTGTTTCAGAAAAACAGTTTTTGCTGAACGTCTACTTTTTGAATATTTTGCGTTTAAAATTTTTTTCATAAGCTTTAAAAGTCATACATAAACAGTAATTTACTTTATCACATTTAATATGGTCCAAGAAATGGTCAAAAACAACGACATTGTAAAAAAAAAATTTATATCACATGTTTGCAACACGTTTATTTATCTGAAATTGACTGCTCATATAAACATGCACTTATAGTGTTTTACAATTTAATTGCCACAGATAAATTATCAGTCAAATAAAAATTTAAAATTTTTTATATCAACAAAGACGTCAGTAAATTGGGATCTCTACGACATTTAAAAAAATTCTTTAAAGTTTTGTCGCTGAGTGTGAATGCGGCAAGAGATCAAAGTTGTTTCCATAAATGATTGTGCTTACCATGAAACTTCCTTGTCTGCCAACAGAAAATGTAAAAAGTTTTAATTGACTTTTAAAGAAACTTTGTAATCAGCCTTTGTACTTTCCTTCTTGGAGCTATAAAAAAAGGGGGAAAATGGCAATATTTGTTAATTGCTTTTTCGCTGCGCAAAAAAAAGAAGGACAAAACGATTTTTTTTGTGTTTGCAAAAGATCAATGCCCTTTTCTTGAAGTACATCTTTTTTCTGTTTAATAGAAAAAGACGTTTTGAAAATAGAATATCTTTTTGAAGCTAGAAAAAAAGAGAGGAAATGGCAAGCATATATTGATTGCTTTTTTCTCTGCGCAGCAGCACGGCAATATGTTTTCAACAGATCATTGCTCTTTTTTCCTTTTTTTGTTGCTACATTAAAGAAAGGCAATAAATAGACTCCTTTTTCTTTTTTAAAGTGCACATTCTTCTTTTTCTAGTATTCTTAGTTTGTTTGTTGTTGTCGATCAGGTGCCGTTTAAACGTTAATGAAAAATAGAAATTTTGTAAATAAGATATCTTTGCTTAAACCAGTCGTAAAATACAAAAGTTATTATTTTTTTTAGTTTAATAAATTTGTAAATGTTTTCTCCACCATGTATTGCCTCGGGCTCAATTTGAGTTATTAATGTCTCCAAAACCCCAGAAAAAGCTTTGATCTCTCCATCAGTTCAATTAATCTTCGTATTTTTTTGCGCACGATTTACAAACTTCTTTTCTTCTTCTTATCTTTTTTCATCGCTCTTTTTTAGTGTCAAAATGGGTAAAAGCGTTTTTGAAAAATTTGCAAATTATAATATCATTGATACCTTTTACAAAAATAATTTTACTGTTTTGTCGTAAGTTAACTATTCTAATTATTACATTTATTTATTTCGTTTGCTTTTGTAGAACAGCATTCAATGGTGAAAATAAAGTATCAATTTTAAAAATGGAAATTAAAGATTCTCGAATAGCAAAGCGTGCCTATCGTGAGCTTGTTTTATCAAAACTTCTTAAACATGAAAATGTAAGTCATTTTTTAGTTGCATTGCAGATATATGCTTGAGGGGCATGTGCCATTGATGCAACAAAAGAACTGCCTCCTCTTATTTGATAATATCTTTTTTTTAATAATAACCACTTTTATAGGTTATTGAATTATTAGATGCCTATTCATTCACGGATTACAAAACTGGATTACAAAATATTTGCTTTGTTACAGAATATATGGAATATAATTTTAAACATCTCCTTAAAATAAATCATTATCAAATGTCACATTTAATGCATCAAACCCTTGCTGGTGTGTATCATCTCCATCAACTTGGATTAATTCATTGTGCATGTTTAGATAGACATTCAAAACTTGTTTTCTTCAAGGTTATCTTTTTTAGGATTTGAAACCAGAAAATCTTGCTGTTACTTCAGATTTCAAATTAAAAATTCTCAGTTTTGGTTCAATTCGTTGTAATGATGATAGTGATACATCAGAAACTAAATATTTTGTTTCTCGATTCTATCGTGCCCCTGAACTTGTACTTGGTCTTAAATTTGATTGCAAGCGTAAGTAAATTTTTATGTTTTTAAGTGTTAAATGTTTTGATCTATTAAAACCGAGCTACATTGCGTACCAGCAAATTATCCCTTGTTTTTTGACTAAATTGTTAAGGAAGTAGCGATACAAAAACCAATACTACACACTTCTTGAATATCCTTGAATTTAAGTTGAACACACAATTCATATAAAAGTAAGCTATATTATCTTTTCAGTTGATATCTGGTCAATTGGTTGTATTTTTGTTGAATTAGTGTTAAAAAGAGTTTTATTTGCTGCTCAAAATCATCCAGGTCAATGGGAAGCAATTATCAAAATTCTTGGAAGTCCTGATGAAGCTTATTTGAATAATGGAGAATTTTTAAAAATGACTGTAATAAAGGCATATTTAGAAATTTTGCCAAAATACTCACCAATGTCATGGGAAGAAATTTTGCCATATTCTGAATTTCAAAAATCAATAGACCCAGATATTCCTTATGAAATTAAAATGGTTTACCCAGGCATTCTCAAAAAATTTTCAAGTATGTTAGAGAGTTTCGTTAAAGATTTATTATCAAAAAAAATTCGCTTTTTTTTGAATTTTATGTTAAAAAAATGTGTAAATTTTTTAGATGCAACTTTTCGTGATATAATTTTAAAGATGCTTATTATTGATCCACAAAAGCGTATTTGTGTTCATGATGCTCTTCAACATTCTTATGTTAGCATGTTTTATGATTCTTCTGAAGTTAATAGCTTAATTTTTTCACCACCTAATACCATTCCAGCCATTGATGATGATGACAAAAATACTTTAGAAAAATGGAATGGTAATTTTTGAGTACATTTGTTAAGTTAAAAGTAATTATTAATTTTTTTTCAGAACTTATTCGTAATAATATTGATACATATTTTCCATCAAGCTAAAATAAAAATAATACAAAAAAATAGATTTTATTTGTTGAATATTTTGTAATGTGAAATTTGTATTATTTTTATTGATGTTTTATAATTTTTTTTGTCATAGAGTTTTTGAATGAAAGTAAAATTGGAGTTACTTGTATTTTCCTGTTAAAACCACCTTTCCCTTTATTTGAACTATATTGATTTTTTTTAAATTGACACGGAACGATTCTGAATTAGAAGATGTGGATTTTACAGCACTTTGAAAGATAGGAAAAAATTCATCAACGGCACGTGCGTCCTGCGAAACTGAAAAAAATCTTTTGATGTTTTGCCACCGCCGTGTGACAGCGGCAATATATCAATGCATCTTTCCGAAGCCGGCTCTGTCTACCCCGAAAATTTGTTTCTGTCAAAGACCATCCAAATGTGTCAAGATAAAAAACAGCTAAAAAAACAAGTTTTTTAATTGACTTTTTATGAAATTTCGTAATCAGCCTTTGTACTTTCCTTCCTGGAGCTATAAAGAAAAAAGGGGAAATGGCAACATGTGATAATAGCTTTGTTCTCTGCGCAAAAAACACGGAGAAACGCTTTCTTTGTGTCTGCAAAAGATCAGTTGCCCTTTCCTTGAAGTACATCTTTTTTCTGTATTTAAACACTTCTTTAAGTGTTATTTTTTCAAAAAAAGTGAGAGTTGCTCTTTTGTTGTTGTCGATTTAGTACCTTGTAAAAGTTCAATAGAAGAAGAAGTTTCGAAAATAGAATATCTTTTGGGAGCTATTAAAAAAGAGAGGAAATGGCAAACATATGTTTTTTTTCTGCGCGCGGCGAAGCAATTTCTTAATATGTTTGGAAAAGATCGTTCTTTTTTTTGTTGCTACATAGATGAAAGGCAATAAATATAGACGCTCTTTTTTGTCTTTCCTATAATGCGTATCCTTTCTTTTTTTAGACATTTATTGAGCGCTCTTTTGTTCGAAAAAAATCAGAAGTTGTTATTTTATTGCCATCAAAAAAAAGTTAATAGAAAAAGAAGTTTTTTAAATATAGCTTGTTTTCTTTGCTCAAGTCAGTCGCAAAAGTTCGATAATCAAATATGACAACAATTGAGCCATTATTTCTTCCTAAACCAAAAAAGAATTTTGAACTTTGGTACTTTTTTCTCTTGGCACTTTCCATTTTTTTCCGCGGATAATTTACAAAATTGTTTTATCTTAACGCTTTTTCAACGCTCTTTTTTAGTGCCAAAATGGATCCAAGCTTTTTTGGTAAACCATGTTATTTGCATCCAGTTGATTATTCTTTTTACAAAAAAGATTACATCAAATTACAGTGAGTTATTTTCAATTCATTGTGCTTTAAAATTTCCTTTTTTTGTTGTTATTTAGAACAGCGTTATATGGTGCCATGAAAGTATCAGTTGAAATCATGGAAATTAAAAATCCCAGAATTGCAAAACGAGCATTACGCGAACTTGATTTATTAATGCTTATTAAACATAGAAATGTAAGTTTTTTTTCGAAGAAGAATATTCAGGGGAATTTAGAATCACAAAAGCGATGTCAGCTTTACTAGGAACTTCTGCAGAAGCTTCTGTAGATGTTAACCACAAATTGAATAATTTTCTTTGCAGGTCATTAAATTATTACATGCTTATTCACAACCAAATTTAGAAACTGGATTACAAAATGTTTGTTTTGTTACAAAATATAAGGGACATAATTTAACACATATTAAAAAATTAACCCATCATCAAATGTCGTTTTTGTTGTATCAAGTTTTATGTGGAGTTAATTATCTTCATAAACTTGATATCATTCATTGTGTAAGTTCAAAATTTTTATGAAGCCAAAGCCATTAAATCAATTTACTACTTTTCTTCAATTAAAAATGAATGTTTTTATTATAGGATTTGAAGCCATCCAATTTAGCTATTTCTGGAAACTGGAAATTAAAAATTCTTAATTTTGGTTCACTGCGTCGTGATGATGATGATGCTGATGATGCGTCAAAGACTAAATATTTTGTTTCACGATCTTATCGAGCTCCTGAAGTTTTACTTGGTCTTAAATGTGATTGTAAACGTAAGTAAAGTTTATAATTGGTTTGACAAAAATGAGTGTTAAAAATTTGCATCTTTTTTAACGTCCTAGAAATATAGTGCTCTTCTGGCAGACAAATAATCGCTCTGAAATTGCAATTGCTTTTGCCTAAAAAGGCCATAAATTGGTGGCATTTAC
This sequence comes from Panagrolaimus sp. LJ2400, assembly GCA_024447215.1. Taxonomy (NCBI): domain Eukaryota; kingdom Metazoa; phylum Nematoda; class Chromadorea; order Rhabditida; family Panagrolaimidae; genus Panagrolaimus; species Panagrolaimus sp. LJ2400. The sequence goes on along the minus strand of JAMRYA010000029.1, from coordinate 997,976 downwards.
CGAAATATTTCCGAGTGCCATAATGTTAAAAATGCTTCTTCAGTGTTGCCAAAAATGATCGCCTAGAACTGTATAGCAATAATTTGCTGTTCAAATCTATGAGGGCATTTTTTCGTAAATCACCCTGTCTTTTAATGAAACCTGTTAATTTCTATATAATTAAACTATGTAACTTTTTAGTTGATATTTGGTCGATCGGTTGCGTTTTTGTTGAATTAGTGTTAAAAAGAGTTTTATTTGCTGCTCAAAATCATCCAGGTCAATGGGAAGCAATTATCAAAATTCTTGGAAGTCCTGATGAAGCTTATTTGAATAATGGAGAATTTTTAAAAATGACTGTAATAAAGGCATATTTAGAAAGTTTACCAAAATATTCACCAATGTTATGGGATGAAATTTTGCCATATTCTGAATTTCAAAAAACAATAGAAAATATTCCTGATGAAATTGCTTTAAAGAATCCTGGCATTTTACGAAAACTTTCAAGTATGTTATAGGGGTTTTAACATCGAGAATTATGCTAATTTTTTGCTATGAAACTGATTTTTTTGTAATATGCAAATTTTTTTAGATAAAAGTTTCCGTTGTTTAATTTCAAAGATGCTCGTTATTGATCCGCAAAAGCGTATATCTGCTCATGATGCCCTTCAACATTCTTATGTCAGCATGTTTTATGATTCTTCTGAAGTTAATAGCCCTACACTTCCAATTAGTTATAATGGTGGAATTGAAAATGTTGGAGATGATTTAGAAAAATGGAATGGTATTGTCATATTTTTAACAAGAGTGAAAAACCTTAATGACAGTTATTTCAGAAATTCTTTATGAACGAATTGCAACATATTTTCCATCATCAAAGTAATTTTGTAAATAATATGAGCTTTATTGATTTTTTATTGTTGTATTTTGTAGAGTAAACTTTGTGTTTCTGTCGTTATTTTCTTGTAATTTTTTCATATTTTAAACACTCTTTTAGCTACTTGTATACTTTCGTTTAAAGCTTGCATCCATTTATTTTAAATTTATAAATATTATGATAACTGTATTTTTGTAAACACATAGAGATTAGTCTTAAAATGTAGATGGAACGCAAAGATATTTTTGCCACATTAATAAAAAATTTGAGGGTTATCCCTTTAGTATTCAATATCCAATTGTCAAAAAAAGTTATTTTGTGCTGATTATTTTTGCCTTCTCCTCTGAAAATATCGATTTGTGAAAACAAGCTTATTAGAGCTTATAGGTTCATTGTTTTATTATTTCATCATTGGCTAACTCTGATTAGTATAAGTTCATCAAAAAAAATTTTTCATCCACTTTCTTTTATTTACATCCTTGCTTTTTTGTCATCTTTTTTTCTGATTTTGCTAAATTTTTAAAAAGAAATGAATTCAAAGAATTTTCTTGATAAAATTTTACTAAAAATTGCAGAAGCTTTTAAAGCACAAAATCCTGAAATATTTGATGTTGCTTTTGAGATTGATGGAAAAGTAAGCTTTTTGTTGTTTCTAAAATTTTCTACTTATTACTCTTTTTCAGAAATTATATGCTGATAAGCTTCGGCTATCAGTTATTTCATCAACATTCAAATCAGTGCTTGCTGGTTCAAACAAAAATGGAACATTTGAAATCAAAGGCTACAAATTTGATGATTTTAAAGAATTCTTGACTTTTATTTATTCTGGTGAATGCAATATTACGGATGAAAATGTTTATGATTTATTAAATATGGCTGAATATTATCAAATACATCTTTTCAAAGCATATTGTGATGAATATTTGGCTAAAATAAAAATTAATTGGAGTAATATTTTTCAATTAATGGAAACTGCAAACAAATATTCTTTGACTCAAATTAGAAAACCAATAGCAACTTTTATTTCAAAGAATTTTACAACATTTGTAAAACAAAATTCTTTTTTAAATACTCCAAAAATGTTTATTGAAGAAGTAATTGCTTTTGAATCAAATGAAATGAAACCAGAAGAAATATTTATAGCTGTAAGTTATTGCTAATTGACTATTGTCTAATTTTTGTGGTCCACTCTAGGTTTTTGAATGGGCAAAACATCAAGCAGTTAAAAAAGAAAAGAAATCAAGTGAGATATTTTTTGATATGAATGATGCAATCATAGCTGAAATGACTCCATTTTTACCACATATTCAATTTAAGAAAATGAAATTAAGTTTTGTCGTTAATTATGTTGGTAGGTGTTTTTATTTATTATTGCTTTCATACAAAAAATTTTCAGTAAAAAATGCAAATTTTCTTTTTTCTGGTCCTGAATTAAGTGACATTTTATCATCTGTTATTCCAAATGTCAAAGGTATGTTTGCAGTATTTTAATTAAAAACATTGCTAAAAACTCTTTTTTAGTTAAAGTTACAGATGTTTATGGACAATCACTTTCTGGTTTTCTTCCTTATAATTCTGATGCCATTGAAATTATTAAATCTTTGAAAAACAGTCCATATTTTGTTGATACTACTCTTTCATGGCCTACAGAAAGCAAATTTATTCCTTCAACTCCCAGTTCATTAAAGAAAAATGACAGAGTTTATTGGTATTTAGTATATTTCAATTATGGTGGACAATATATAGGCGTCAGACGTCATTTTGAAATTGATGAAAATGATTACGTCTTTGCAGAAATGTCCCAAGATACTATTAAATTTCAAAGAAGTTCCAAATGTAAAATTGAAATTGTATAATATGAATTTATGTGTTGTTGTTTTTTGATGTTGTTGTCAGATAAAATTATTATCAGAAGGTGTTTAAAGAGAAAAACAACTGCTTTAGAACTGAAATGACAATCATTTTTTTGAGTTTCTATGTTTTTGTTATATGGCTGTTTTAAGATATGGTTTAGCTAACAAGGGACCGTTATAAGGTGTTTACCCCAGATTATTTTCTTCATAGTGGGGAATCAACGGCTCATAATCATGTATAAAAAATCCCCAAAAGATTATAGGTGCTTTGGAGTTTTATGGATTTAATAGCATTTTCCTATTCCACAGTAAATATCAGGTAATGGACGTTTTTGTCTACAAATTACGTTTGTGGTGATTTTTGACGGTTGAATATGCCAAACAATACTATTCCATAAATTAATAATCGTGTTTCTGGCTTTTACGACCATCTAAATCATCACCATCATAATTTATTACCTATAACTTTGAAGGAAACGTAAGTGTTTGTAGGAGACATTTTAAATGTTTTTCTGGTCGATTTTGGACTGCATTTCATTTCCTATGATTTTTTGCTCATATTTGATTGTGAGGAGGGCGTCTTTTATTCCTCAAGTGTATAAGATGCTTCCTATTTCACGTCCCATTTTTACATATACGAGCTTATAGAAGTCATTGGAAATAAATTGCCGTCAAAACTACTTACAATAGCTACCCTGTAGATAACCATAAAAAATTGTAGAAGTTATATGCTGATAAATTTCGACTATCAGTAATCTCTTCAACTTTTTAATCCATGTTTTCCAAGCGTTGGAATTCAAAGAATGAACCCATTGAAATTAAAGGTTACAAATTTGAAGATTTTATAGAATTCCTAACATTTATTTATTCGGGTGATTGCATACTAAGTGAATCAAATATCTTTACAATGCATGATATGGCTGAATTTTATCAAATTTATCACTTTAAACAATACTGTGACAAATGATTATCAGTATTGCGGCCAACAGAAAAAAATATTTTCTCACTCTTAAAAATGTTGTTCACATATTCTATCGATGAAATGAAAAAACCTGTTCATAAATTTCTTTCTAAAAAATGGAGCGTTTTTAAAAATTGAGTTATAAAAACAATACTTGAATTACATCTTTCAATAACTACAGAAGAAATTTTTCAAGCTGTACTGTTTTTCTGTGTTAAAATGTTGTCTAAATCTATCTTTTTAAGGTTTCATCAATGGGCCGAATATCAAGCTGCTGCAAAGTTGAATTTTTTTTATCACATTGCCTATTGATCAAACACATTATTTTAAAAAAAATTTGTCCTGTTTCGTAACAAATAATATTAGTTAAAAATAAATCAGATATCCACGAAAGTTGCATTCAAAGAGCTGTCTGAATTGCACTTTTTGATAGTTTCAATTTTTTTACAAAGTGACTGTTTGAAAAAAAGATTTTGTAAACGGACAAGACAAAACAAAAAGAGAAAAGCAACAGTTCTAAAAAAACGCAATCAAAGTTGTATCAATGCATTTGTTGTTTGTCCGTATTTCAGCTAAATGTGAAGAGATAATGTCTGAAAATACTTTCTATTTTTCTAATACTTTCAGTAGAAGCGCTTTGACTGTTTTCTTTATTTAATAAAGTTGTTTATAGACAAAACAGCTGTTTTTTAAATATTTAAATTGTATTTTACCTTTAATTATAGTATTTTTTTGTTTAAAATTGAATTATAATAAAGAATGTATATACAAAGCTGCTCGGCATATTTAAAAATAACAGTATTTATTTTAATAACATAACTATTTATTACACAAACAAAATAAAAAATAATGATATGAGAGTCTTCACAAAAACGAAACTGTTGTGACATTTTCGCTTTCTTATATTTTAAACAGATTATTTTTCTAGTGAAAAAAGCTAACGTTTTATTTTCTGTTGATGAATTAAGTGATATTTTGGATTGTGCTAATTTGGGTTACAAAAGTAAGTCGCTAATGAAGTGATCGTTCATGTAAACTTATCATTGTGATTTTTATAGTCTAAGTTACGAATTCTGCTGGACAATCAATATCTGGTTCCCTTTCACATGATTCTGATGCTATTAAAATTATTGAAACTTTAAAAAATTGTCCATCATCGAATTGCAGTTATGGAATATTATTTTGGCAAATGAAATGTGAAATTCCTTCACCAAGTCCAATAAAGAAAAGAGATGGCACTGTATGGTATTTAATTTATTTTCCTGGTGAACTTGGTGTTAAGCCTTCTTCTGGGATTGATGACAGTCATTATTTGCTTGCTGAAATGGTTCCTGAAACTGCTAAATTTAAAGTCACACCAAACTGTCAAATAGAAATTGCATAAACTTTTAAAAAATTTTTGTTGTTGTTTTTGATGTTCATGTTTGATAAAAATATGATTTTTGCAAAAAAAAGATCACATATCAACAAAATATATTGTTGTGAAAATGTTTGTTCTCGAGAAAGAAAAAAAATCGAAAGATACATTTAAAAAGTTGTTTTTGAAAAAAAGTGTTGTAAAAATATATCTTCTTTTGTTTTTGATTTAGCTTTTTGCACTTTCATTTTTACGTTTTATCTTCCTTCCATTCCTTCGTTTTAAATATTTTATAATAAGATAATTGGAAAAAAATTAAAAGGGATAAAATAATTTCTTAACAAATGTATGATATATTAAAATATAAAGAGGATTGGTTATCGTTGTTGGAACAATTTTAAAATATTTTTCTGTGACATATTTGACTTTTTTGTTTAAAATAGAAAGGTTGTTCCTTTGAAATGAACTGAACGTTTGTGTCATAAGGAATGAATGAAGGTCAAAAAAGTAATTTAACATTATTCTTCTTTGTTCAACTGATAATTTGAGTTGATGAATTTTACAGCTTTAAAAATGATTGAAAGACATACCAAATTTCTGTGTAAGTGTCATGTTTTTTATTACATTGTTAACATCAAACAAAGGTATAGCATGGCATGACATTAATCATAGAAAAACCAGAAACTATTATTAAAGCAAAAAAATTTTCTAATGTGTTAAACAACAGCTAGATTTTGAAGAAATAACTGCATAAAATACATTTGTTTTAGCTAGCAAACGATTTAAATTAAATGGTAAGATGTAAATTAAAAATTTTGAAGCTAAGCTTTTGTCTAAAAAATACGGCTAATATGTCTTTCTAAATTTTCAACTTGATGTTTAAAAATTCTTCTGCCCATTTGTTATTTTTATTGTTGGACAATTATATAGTAAGTCGTTATCACTTTTTGTATAGGTATTTCTTTTTTCATCCATTTAGTTTTTCACTAAATCTCTTTTTTTTGCAAAAATTTTTAAAACATTCAAAACTTGAAAACGAAAAGATAGAAAATGACAAAAGTTTTTTCCTTCTCTTAAATTCTTGTTGTTTCATTTGATGCTACAAGGTCAAATTTTTTGGAGTTGAAAAAAGGAGGAAAAATTAAAGGAACATCGATGATAGTGATCTATTTTATGTTTGTTTGATTAGATCAACAGATGAATGTCTAATACTACACATGAAAAAAAAACGTCGCAAATAATTAATTTAAAAAACTGTTTTCTAACATTATCGACTTATAATTTTTTCTAAGGCAAAGTTATCGATTATATACTTGTTACACTCATGATGATCACATTCTCGAAAATTTTAAACGGAGATAACCACCCTTTCCATTACACAAAGACACTTGAGAGACCTTTAGAGCAACAGACTAGTTTATTTAAAAATGTAATTTGGTACTTATTGGTTATTTTTATTCTTAGAAGTATTGACTCATTTATCCATAAACTGTCTACGTTCTTATTGCTGCTCTTGTCTTTCACTTTTGTCCGTTTTTAGAGATAGGAGGTTATTGAATACGTAAGTTTTGCAAAACTTTTTGTGAATATTTCGGGAATCACAGAGAAATGTATATCAATGACATTGTTGGAGAAATTGAGTATCGAATTAATAAAGCTTTCATATCACAAAATCCTGAATTACTTGATGTCATTTTCGAAATTGAAGGGAAGGTGTGTGTTATATTTTAAAAATATTTTTGCTTTATAATATAACAATGTTCATTAACGATTTTACTAAAATGCTAATTTTATAGAAGCTTTATGCTGATAAATTACGACTAGCAGTAATTTCATCAACATTTAAATCAATGCTTTCTGATCACTGGCATCCCAATACGGATGAAGCCATCAAAATTGATACTTATAGATTTAAAGATTTTAAAGAATTTTTAACATTTATTTATTCTGGTAAATGTAATATTACTGATTCCAATGTATTTACACTACTAGATATGGCTGAATTTTATCAACTCAGTCACCTCAAAGAAATTTGTGATGATTATTTAGCACAAACGCACATTAAATCCAGCCGAATTTTTCATTTTATGGAAATCTCATGCTGTTATTCATTAATTAAAACAAAAAAGTCAACACAACCCTATATTTCTCAAAATATTAAAGACCTCATTGCATCGGAAGCATTTGCAGAAGCTAAAAGAATAGTTATTCAAGAATTGGTTACTTTTGAACCCGACCTCATTAATAGTGAAGACCTTTTTCAAGTTGTAAGTTTGCTTTGATAGTTTTTTGTAGATTAATGTTGAACGTTCATGATGTTTTATTCACTATCTTCGGCAATGATACATATATATTTTAGGTTTATCAATGGTCAGAGCATCAAGCTATCAAAAAACAAAAAGAATCAAATGACGAAAATTTCAATAAGAATGAAGCAATCAAAGCTGAAATTTCTCCATTTCTACCATGTATTAAATTTAAAAAAATGAAAATGGAATTTTTGATTAAATTTGTTGGTAGGCTTTTCTTCCTTTCTAAAAGATACACCCTTCTTGCATTTTTTAGTTAAAAAAGCCAGCTTTTTATTTTCTGGTGATACATTAAGTGACATATTAGATTATGTTTATTCGCTGCAACAAAGTTAGCTTAATTTCTTTTTTTATAAGTTCATAATCGCTTAACACTTTGCAGTTAAAATTACAAACTCATATGGTCGATCACTTATTGGTTTTGTTCCAAATGATTCAGAAGTCATTGAAATTGTTAAAAATTTAAATAATCGCCCATCAGATAATTCTGCTTCTAATACTATAATCTTTTGGAAGAGATCTTGTCAAGTTTTTTCTTTTCCAAATCGTTTAAAGAAAACAAATGGTGTTGAATGGTATTTAGTTTATTTTACAGATGGGGATGTTGGTGTAAGAAAATCTTCTTTAATTCAAAGTAATGATTATTTACTTGCTGAAATGTCTCCCAAAAACGGTGACTTTGTAATTACAAAAAATTGTAAAATTGAAATTATGTAAATATTTTTTTTAATGATGTTATCGTTTTATAAAATAACTTTTTTGTCTACCATCTCTCGATAATAAATTTTTTTTATTTTACATAATTTTATGATAAAATTGAATGCTTTTCACGCTTTCTTTCTTTACTGCAGGCAAGCATACATCCAAAGATGAAATTGTTCGTATTAAATTTTTATTTAAAATTGTATTTGAAACTTTCTATATAAATAAGATTTTAATTTTTATGATTAATATAACTATTAAGTATTCAAAAAAATGAATGAAAAAAACAATTTTTTTGCACTTTTAATGTAAAAAGAAAAAGCAACAATATCTTGATTTGTGGAAAGGAAAACGGATCTGTAATCTTTAGTTTCGCAACAATGTATAATAGACAGTGTGCTCGAAACATTGTAAAGACAAAGCACCTGCAATGATGAATAAGCGGTGTCTTCTTAAAAGAACAGATGGAAAAAAAATGAAACAAAAATGTGATAGAAAAATGTGTTGTATGTTTTCTAGAGACTGGAAATGAACTTTCAAATATTGTAAGAAATTCATTAATCGAAATATTTTTTGAAAATATTCTTTATTTTTTATTTTACATATTTTATATCAGAACAAAGCAAACAGTTTTAATTATTTATTATGACCGCATGGTACACACCATCCACTAAGTATTTCACCTGTAATCTGACAAACTTTTCCAGGTGGACATGAATGTTCTAGATCACACTGTTCACGTATTCTTCCACTGGACTAAAAAATTATTTGGTTAATGTATTTGTTTAAACCTTTTTTTTTTAAAAAACTTACCCAAGCATTCACAGCAAAAATAGCAGCAAAGAAGAAAATAACAGCGAAAAGAGAGAATTTCATTTTTAGGATACAGCCAAACAGAGAAAAATGGTGTTTTTCCAGAGTTTCAGAAACTACTTAAATATTGAAAATCATAGACGGCTTTAATGCTGCCACGTTGTATTAAGATTCCATTAGCGGCCGTAGCAGCTAGTTCTCAAGAAAATGTTTTTTGAAAACAAGAAAAACTTGTCTTAGGGGATGGTTAGGGACATAATACTAGCTGCGAGAATAGCTTTCTTGTGATTTAATAGATATATGGATATAGCTAATAAATAGTAAACGATAACTATTATTGTTATAAAACATCCAAAACTCTGCACAGTGAATACTTTTCAAATATTTTAAATCTATTATTAATTTAAGTTTTCTTTACTATTACACCTCTTTAAAATCATCGACATCAAAATTATATAACAAAAATAAATATCGTCTGCTACTTATTAGCTATATCTATATATCTAATAAATCCACAGATCGAGAATTTGGACGCTAATAATTTGTCCCGAACTATCTCTTACTATGACAGGTATTTAGGCAAAATATGGGTTGAAGCCCTCTGCAGTTAGAAACAAAATCATACAAAATAAATGTTAGATTTTCCTGTGAAAATGTTTAAATATTGCACCAAAAAAAGCAGACAGCATTAATGGAGCCAAGGTGCTGATATATGTTTTTATGAGCGAAAATTCATTACGATTGTTTGTATGGTATTGTTACTGTGAATTTTTTTTCCAGCAAAAGCGAAAGATGTTTTGTCGAAATTTTTGACATATATTCAAAATAAAAAAGTTAACTGAAGCGCAACAATGATTTGTTTTAAAAATATTTATTACAAATCTGTAATTACAAATTTTTTTTGCATCTTGCAACAACTTTTTCTTATTATTTATCATGTAGCTGCAGAAGGACTTGGTGGTACATAAATTGGTTGACATTCACCATTTTCAGCTTCAACATAGCATTCATAACCTGTAGGACATGGATTTTCTGCATCACATGGTTGACCAACACACCACCCACCATGCTCATCACTAACGCATAATTCACCTTCTGGACATGGTAGTTTTGGATCACAGTAATCACCATTTTTATGATGGATCTAAATAAAAATTTTTTTATATATTTGAAAAAAGTTTCTAACAAATCATTAAACTTACGTGAGCATTAACTGTAAAAATTACAGCAAAGAAAAAAATAAGAGCAAAAATGTTAAATTTCATCTTAAGATACTTTCTAACGAAAAAAAGTGTTGTTTTGTAAAGTGTTTGAAATTGTTTAAATATTATAAGAAACAGACAGAATTAATGGACCAAGTGACGCTTTCATATTTAAAATTTATTAATGGCCAGAAAGAAGGGGGAAAAAATCGAGAATTATTAAAAATAAAAAAAGATTCTTTCTCCGTCTCGAAATAAATAAGTGCACAAACGTTAAATTTCATGTCTTTTGAGAAGTAAATACAAATAACATTAATGTTGCTTTTTGATTGACAGAATGATAGCCAATCCATCTAACAACAAATTTTATCAAACTGTCTTCAAAATTTAACACCTCAATGTTGATAAAAATGTTCAGTTTGTGGATCTTCAATTATTTATAGCAGCTTTAATTCATACAAATAATTTTAGAGACAAGGAAATGAGAGACCCAATAATAATTGAGACATAAAGAGCTGTTGAGCTATATATGATAAATATTGATTTACGTTTGTCCATTATAATTTTTTTCTAAATTAATTTTCTTCTTTTTTTCTGGCTATTAATATTTTGGTTTGCATACTTCATATAAAAGCTACTTTAGTTATTAAGCAAGATTGCTTATTCTTTATAGTTTTTCCGTTTTTTTTGTTCAATCAAAAAAACTAAGATGAATTCAATTAATTTCCTTGATGAACTTCAACAACAATTTTATGAAACCTTTGAATCTCAAGATCCTGAATTGTTAGACACGGTTTTTGATGTGGAAGAAAAAGTAAGCGTTCCGTATTAAAATTTACCAACACAACAGTTTTTTAGAAGCTATATGCAGACAAACTGCGACTATCATTAGTATCATCCACATTCAAATCAATGCTCTCTGATCTATGGAATTCAAGCAAAGGTGATTCAGTTAAAATTACAAGTTACAAATTTGATGATTTTAAAGAATTTCTTACATTTATTTATTCTGGTAAATGCAATATTATTGATGGAAATGTTTTTGATTTATTGGATATGGCAGAATTTTATCAAATTCATCATCTCAAATGTTTGTGTGGCAGATATATGCTGAAAATGAAAATTGACTTCCAAAATGTTTTCCAATTGCTTGAAATTTCAGTCAAGTATTCAATATCACAAATGAAAGAACCAATAGAATTATTTATATCTGATAATTTTGTAAATTTTTTAAAATGTGAAAAATACATAAATGCTGATGAAGCCTTGATAGAAGATTCTTTGGATGAAATTATTTATAATGTAATTCAAAGAAAACCAGAAGAAACTTTTCAAGCAGTAAGTAATTTACTTGTTAAAGCCGTATATGCAAATTTAAAGTTTAGATATATGAATGGAGAGAAAACGAGATTGTTGAGGCACAGAAATCAGATGAAAAAAATTTTAATAAGAATGATGCAGTTAAAAATGAATTAGCTCCATTTTTGTCCTATTTTCCGTTTATGAAAATGAAGCGAACTTTTTTGAGAAATTTTATTGGTGAGCTTTTTGTTTAACTGATGATTTATTGAATAAAAATCATTATTTAGTTGATAAAAATTTCCTTTTTTCATCTAATGAATTCAAAGAATTATTGAAATATGTAAATTTAGCTGGCAAAGGTATATATATTTTTGTGGTAAATTTTTTTTTGTAATTATATAATTTTTAGTTATTATCACAAATTCTGATGGACAAACAATGTCTGGTTATCTTTCTCCTGATTCTGATGTCATTGAAATTTTATATGCATTAAAAAAACGTTATTCTGATCATAGTGGTTATAATATTATTTTTTGGAAAACAGCATGCGAAATTCCTTCCACTCCAAGCCCATTGAAGAAAAGAGATGGCGTTGAATGGTATTTAGTTTATTTTTATAATGGAGTTATTGGAGTAGCTCGTAGTAGTCATGTTATTAACCGTCATTATATCCTGGCTGAAATGACTACTAAAATCCATTTTGAGGTTACACAATGTGAGGTTGATGTTGTATAGTTTTTTGTTTTTTTGATGTTGGATAAAAAAATTACAGCCGAAATTGTTATTAATTTCTTTTACGTGTTATGTGTTATTCTTTTTTTCTGAGTTTCTCTGCAAACAATGATATTTGTGCAACTTTGTATTTCAGTATTGTAATATTATGTGACAAACAAAAGCTTGTTGAAACACTTTGATAAACGTAAAAGTGGCGTTTTAATCAAATAGTTAGGATAAAAAACCCGAAAATCAGATTCTCCATAGTCGATTTGGTTTATATGTTTATCTTTTATTTATTATTGAGTAATATGACTAGCTTATGCTTTTATAAACACCATAATTTTACTTCGGTTTTCTATAATTTTTTTTGTAAGCAATAAGTTTTTATTATGACATACACTTTGATAAATGAAATAAATATTCAAACAAAAATTGTAGTGGCGGCAAAAGAAGAAAAACGCTTTATTAAAGCTGTCTAGACAATAATGAAAACATGTTTTGAAGGAAAAAGGACAGGCACAACCATCAAAAATTTTTATATTATTTGAAAGAAACTCCTGCCATCCCGTCTATTTCCGCTCCTTAAATCTTTGAAAATCATAAAAAATAAACGGCTCTAACGATTTTCCTGTAAACTTCAGTAGGGATATAGAAAGTGATGTAGAATCCGAAAATGTAAAAATCTAAGCCATAAAAGTTGGTTTCGACACCGATATCCGTCCCGATATCGTCAAAAACCGAAATTTGTAAGGCATTTTTCCCTTTTTTTACTTTGAAGTCGAATTAAACAAAAATACGTCCGACGATTTTCTTATAAATTGTCATAAGTATGTAATCGGATATGGAAAGTTTGTTTTTGTTATCAGCTAAGCAAACAAATGCATTTTACGCATGTTATCTTTTTTTGTTTGACACGCTTTTTTTATTTTTTTCAAAAAAGGTTTTTCTCTCTTCTTCGAGTGCTTCTCTGAGAGAATTTAGCTTTTTTTGGCAGCTGCTTTCTTTTTTGGCAGCGAGAAAAGGAGAAAAAGGAGGGAGACAAAAAAAGAGAAGAAGGATAAATGCCAAATCCATTGATATCAGTAACGTTGATATCGATATCAGTAGAGTGTTAAACATTAATAACTATAAAAGATGAAAATCTTAAAACCAAATAAATTGATTATTTAAAATGTAAAATTATGTGTTTTTGTTTTTTGATAAGAATAGTAAAATTATAAGCAATGTTAAACTCAAGATGAAAGTAATTTCACATCATATGTTTCAGAAATTTAATAAAATCTGCGATTTTAAATATACAGATTTGAGTTTATCACAAAGGCTGTTAAATGCAAGCTGTGTTTAACACAAAATTTTGTGGTAAAAAAAAGCCCTAACGCATTTATCACTTTTACATCACTAAAGCTATCTAAAATTTCTGAATTATCATACAATTGTTGGATTAAGAGAAAATTAACAAAATTTGATTGGCATTTTGATTTGATAGAAGTTTGTAAAAGATTTGTGGCATTAAAGCTATAAAAAAATAATATCTATGTTTAGAGACGAGCAGCTCAAAAAAAATTTTAGAAAAAAACTATAATTTTGTAAGATTAAGGTATTTTCGACCATGAATAAACCGAAAATAAAAGCAGAAAAATTAAAAAATTAACTTATAGTGCCGAAAAATGCCATTGAAAAAACGGCAAAACCAAAAAAAATGGTCGACAAAAAAAGTCAAAAGGAACACTCTTTTTTTGTGTGTGCATCCTTCTCTTTTTTTCCTCGCAGCCGGCTCTAAAGGAAAGAAGAGACGCACACGCAGCTGACTTGTTTCTCTTTCTTTTTTGCACACGTTTTTTAAACTTTTTTAAGCTTAAAAATGCCGTTTTTGATTAAAAAAAGTGCCTGTGGCGTTCGGTGGCGATATGAATTTTTTACCCAAGATGTGTTTTTTGATGGGCTATCTAATGATACTAAGCTCTTTATTGAGCTCGAATGAGCTGTGGGTCTTTTCCTCAAAAAACACGAAAAAATGCCATTTTCGGCACTTTGTGCCAAAGAAAACCTTTTCAAAAATGGCATTTTTGGAATCAGCGTAAAAAATTACATCTAAAAGTTTTTATAGTTATGTTGTAAAAAAAAGTGCCGCGTAGTTGCATATGGTGTTACGGTAACCACAAAAAATGTCAACGGAAAGAAAGAAAGTAGTGTTCCCTGCCCGTCTCTATCTATGTTTTTGTGAGCTTTAAAACTCTCAGACATGCCTAAAATAGGTTAAATGCATGTATTTATTAAGTACATCAAGTAAAATTTAACTTTTGGAGAAACTGTAATAATTATTCTTCGTAATTTATATTGAGAAATTTGACCTACTGGTGCTCTTTGACTATTGTAATTCAAATAAATTATGTTGTGTAAAATTGGACGTAATCAATATGTTACTTTTGCAAGTGAAATATTCAAAAAAAACTGTCTAAAAATTTTTAACTAAAAATGGACATACAGCAACTGCAAGACATGTTTAATGTCTAAAAAACATTTAAAATAGACTATTGCTATAGGATAAAAATTATTTTTTCTCTTAAATAAACTTCATTTATCGGTGGCAATGAAAGAATTAATTATTTATCAAAATGTTATAAGACTAATATAATTTTTTGTTAATAATGAATATTATCTCTAACATTTGAATCATATTAAGTGTAGTTTTTGTGAAAATATAATAACAACAATATTTTTACATTTTCTGACAATCAAAAAATAATTAATGAAATTATTCAAAATCATAAACATTTTTAAAGAAAAAACCAACAACCATTTGCTGCGATAGTTGTTACAAAAATCCCTATTCACTATGTTTCAACCATCTGCACCTTTCTTAAAGGCAGACAACAAAGGAGGAAAAGGCGCCATCACCGCCCTTTTGCTTTTTTTATTTCCTTGCTCTCTTTTTTTGTGTATCTGCTTTCAAATGAGCGCTTTTGGGGGCAGCATGGGCAGTAGTAGCTGTTTATTCTTTTAATACGTAAAAGATACTTTTGAATATTTTTTTTGCATTTATTTGTAATAAAAAAGATGTTGTTATCATAGAAATTACAAGAAATTTGAACACTTTTCAGCATCCAATTTCTATCTAAAGATGCAGTAAAAATGTAAAAACAGTAGTTTTTGATAACAAAAATAGTTTATTGGGTGATTATAAATATATATACATAATTACAAAATCACATGTCTATCTTCTCTTTTTTGCTAGATCAAATGAAAACACTTTTTCAAAATTTAAAAAATTCACGTTTTGTTAAGAATTTGAGTCATACTGATACTAATAGATTTTCACAAAGAAGCAATCAATACAATGACATAAAAATATTTGTTAAAGCAAACACTGAATGCGTTGACACGAAAGCTGGCTCCATCGATGAAATGCTTACGCCCAATGAAAAATGAAAACAAATTTTTTTAGATTTAATTTATATTGTTAACAATGACAAAATCGATGTTTGCTGAACGCCTGCTATTACTACTTTTTTCTTCGTGAACTTTTAATTTTTTTGTTTCAAAACTGCTTTAAGTTTTTTTTCAACTAAAATTCTGAGGAACAGTAACTGAAAATAACAGATTTTATTATTATCGTATTTTGAATAATCATGGTTTCTTGCCACTGTTTTTTATATTTACTTTTTAATATTGTAATGTTTCATTTCTTTAATATTATTGACAATTTTTTTTTCTGCTAGACACATTTAAACTTAGTTGTCTCAAAAACAACAGATTGAATGCAGATGCACAAAAAAGGGAGCAATAAAATTTTTGAAAGATGACGGAATGTGTTTGCTAAATTTTCTTACGATGTTATAAAAATTAGACACGTTCCCATTGAACATCTGTTTTTTTTTGTGGTTACACATTTGAACATAATCGTTTCAATTGCCGTTAATCAAATGCGGCTACACAAAAAAACAGAGATCAACAAATTTTTTTAAAGAAAGAAAACTATGTTGTTCATAGATATCGAAATTTATGTTTGTTGAACCTTTGCAACCACTATATTCTCTTTACGATCTTTGACCTTTTAATTTTTGAGTAATTTTTATAAGAAACTTTTTTAATTGTTCTATTGAAATTGAATGAATACTTTGGATTTTATGCAAATATTTTATTGTTTCATGATTTCACAGATATCAATCTAATAGCTATGTTAAAATCAAATTTATAGAATTTTCTATATGTCAAAAAAACTGTTAAATATTAAATTCCACTTCCATATTCCAAAAGCATATTATACCAGTTTATTATTAATGCAGCTTGATGCTCCCTCTAACCAAAAAAATTTTTACAGAAAAACGTTGTGTTACTTTTTGTTCTTATTTTAGTTGCGTGAAATCGAAGTTACAATCATTTGAGAAATTTATAAAATATTAAAAAATAGCAATCACAGAAAAAAAGCAACCATTAATTAGAGTTAAGTTGTTTAAAAAATTGTCTTGAATTTGACCTTTTTTGATGCTTCAAGGTTGAATTTGATGAATTGAAAAAGGATGTTGAATTGAAAATGAAGGGTAGTAAAACTGATTGTCTTTTTTTTATTTTGATTATATTAATAAAAGTGGGTCAGACTAAATTATACATGGAGAAGAAAGGGATCATAAATGTTGTTGCGGAAATAAAACCGGATATAATAAGACATCAATGAAGAAGGACTAAAGAAAATTTTCAGTCATTTCAGTTTATAATGAATCAAAAACAAGATTAAAGGTTTCATTTTTTTGTGACAGTTGTGCGTAATTAATTTTGTTGCTGTCTTTTACAAATTTAAGTATTGCATTTTATGGAGTGTAAGAATTCAAAAAAAAGTGCAATTGGATTGAATTATTTATTCACAAAATTTTAAACGGTTTTTATTTATGGGATTCACCTTTACGTCGTGATTTTCTAGAGAATGGGTTGTATTAACTCAAACAAATGCTTCTACATTACAACCATATTATTGCGGGTTAAAACATACTTTCACTTTGATGCTATTTACTGCCAATTTATTTCAACTGTCCTGGTCCATTAAGTCATGGGTATTATAGAAAACAAAAGCTTGTGGATACATTTGTATTTCGTTTTAAGTTTACTTTACTTGAAAAGCTTTGAGGTTACAATCCTTAAAGTCACAAAGATGCACGTGTATTTAATACATGAAGTATGAAGGAAGAAATTTTATTCAGCCAAGAAAAAGTATGTTTATGAACTTGCATTAAATTTTTGTTCCTCGCTATTTTGTTTGCGAATAACTATAGAGAATCCATTATTTTTTTGAATGAATGAATTGGAGCAAAGTACTAATACTTCAGTTAAGAGCAATAAAAATATCGATTCCAAACTCCTTTCTTATAGTTTTTTCCATTTTTTTCGGCAAGGGGTGAAAAGCAATCTTTATTTATGGTTAAAAGTATCCCAAATATTGTAACCATCCCAAATATTATTTCTTCTTTATTCATCTGCATGCACATCCCTACCATTTTTACAACAAAAAGTTTTTTTTTGTTCAACCCAAAAAAATATTATCATTGCGGCCAATAAAATAGTATTTTATTTAAATTGCCATTTATCTTTTTTGAAAATTCCTTAATAATAGATCATCTTGTCTTTTACAAATATTCGACCAAAAATGCCTTCAAAAGATATCATTTACGATTTCCAACTGCAAATTATTGAAATTTTTGAATCTCAAGATCCTGAATTATTGGATACTGTTTTTGAAATTGATGGAAAGGTAATAAATTTTTTATTGCTTGTATTATCTGTTGAATTTTTTAGAAACTTTATGCCGACAAACTCCGATTATCAGCAGTTTCATCAACATTGAAATCGATGCTCTCTGATCGCTGGAATACAAACAATAATGAGCCAATAAAAATTAAGACTTACAAATATGAAGACTTCAGAGAATTTTTAACATTTATTTATTCTGGTAAATGCAACGTTGCTGATTCCAATGTTTTTGACTTATTGGATATGGCAGAATTTTATCAAATTAATCAATTCAAAAATTACTGTGATGAATATTTATCTAAAATGAAACTTAATTTTGAAAATGTTTTTCAGTTATTTGAAATTTCTGAAAAATATTCATTGATTAAAATAAAAGAACCAATAGAATTGTTTATTTCTAAGAATTTTAAAGAATTTCTGAAATGCAATAAATTTGTAAATGAAGAAAAGCCATTTTTTGAAAACACACCGGATAATATTATTTATACTGTAATTCAAAGAAATCCAGAAGAAGCTTTTCAAGCAGTATGTTTATCATTTTCATAAAAAAAAACAAATGTGTTAATGAGTTTTAGATCTATGAATGGACAGAAGAAAAGGCTATGAAATTATGTGATGGAGAAATTGATAATTTGAGAAACACAATCCAAAATGAAATAGCTCCATTTTTGCCAGTTATTCCGTTTATGAAAATGAAAAAGCAATTTTTTTTGAAAGAATATGTTGGTAATAAATTTATATTTGTTATTTAAAAATGTTTTTTCTATTTTTAGTTAACAAGGATTTTCTTTTCTCACCTGAATATTTAAATGAACTTGTTGAACATGCTAATTCTGTATATCACGGTAAATATGCTTATTATGTTTTTAAGTAACTCTATATACATAATTATTTTCAGTTATTGTAACAAATACTGATCGTGAAACAATTACTGGTTCACTTCCTCGTTATTCTGATGTATCTGCAAATGTCGAAGAAATAATAAAAGCATTAAAGAATCGTCCATCTTATTACAACAGCTATGAAGTAATTTATTGGAAAATAGCTACCAAAATTCCGACAACTCCTAGCATTATAAAGAAAAGAAAGGGTATTGAATGGTATTTGGTTTATTTTAATGATGGTGATATTGGTTTACGACATTATTCTGGTGTTAATGAAAGCGATTATTTGCTGGCTGAAATGTTTTCGGATGGAAAAAAATTTGTTAAAGCACAAAAATGCAAGATTGAAATTGTATGAGATTAATGGATGTTTTTGTTAATGTATTAAAATATTTTTTTCTTTATTGTTTGTTGATATTTTTTATTTATGTCATTGTATATTATTTTATTTATTGCTGGTTTCGTATTAAAAGAATGCAAATTTTATTGTATAAGATAGATGTTTTATGTGTTTATTAGTAAAGACAAAATCAGTTTAAATTAAATGTTAAAAAGAAGCAAAAAACAAGAGAGAAACCTTTCTTATCAATTTTTCAGCGTAATATTTTTTTTATTTAGGTTATCTGTTGCAGGCATCTATTTTTTCAAAGCACTTCCAACTATCGACTCTCAACTAGTGTTTTAACACTTTAAAAAATTCAAAAATTAAAATTTGCCTCTCTTCGTGGCATTCATATCCCCGGATTTTCCGCGTACCTCCCTTATCGTCAAAATTCTTCCCCGTGACTTATCTTTATTTTTAGCACTTTAATAAGTTGTAACAGTATTATTTGGCAATAATAATAATATTCCTGTTCATCAATAACGGATAATAGAAAATTTCAAAATTTTCTTTAAAATTTCAAAATTTTCTTTTAAGAATTTCATAAATTTTTTATCCCTCTTTCCTGTGACATCCCCGCGTCACTGTCCTCGTGAAGGGTCTTCATCCCCCTTACTTTTGGTGGCCTCTACTATCAGTACTATTTATGAGTTATAAGGGATCGTCCAGATGCGACGTCGTCAAAAAATCAATCAAAATTTTTTACCCCACACACCCTTAAATCGGCACTTTTTCTTAAGCTCTTAAGGTGAAGATCGTTTTTGGCTTACCCCCCACCCACCCTTAAAAATGCCGACGTCGGATCTGGATAATCCCTAAATTTTAATTATCGATCTTTTTTGCCAGAAATAGTTTCTCTGTATAAAAATCTGTCTGTCTATCTTTTGCTTTTCGTTTGCTCATACTTTTTTCCCCTCAAATAAATATTATTGTTTTAGCAAAAAGTATTGAAAATTTATCCCGCTCTCCATTATCTTCTTTTGTTTTAATAGTAATCCATTTCTAAAAAATTTGTACCATAATGAATTCAAAAGATATTATTTATGACTTTCAATTGCAAATCATTGAAGTTTTTAAATCACAAGATCCAGAATTATTTGATGTAGTTTTTGAGATGGAAGGAAAAGTAAGTATTAAAACATGTGCAGATTACACTGTTTGTTATTCGTTGCATTTTTTTAGAAGCTTTATGCTCATCGATATCGCTTAATAGCAATTTCATCAACTTTTAAATCTATGCTTTCTGATCGATGGAATTTTAACAAAAATGAACCATTCAAAATTGAAACTTACAAATATGATGATTTTAAAGAATTTCTTTGTTTTATTTATGCTGGTAAATGCAATATTACTGATTCAAATGTTTATGATTTATTGGATATGGCAGAATTCTATCAAATTAGCCAATTCAAAAATTACTGTGATGAATACTTTTCAAAAATGAGACTTGATTGGAGCAATGTTTTTGAGTTTTTAGAAATTTTAGTCAAATATTCTTTGACTGAAATGAAGAAGCCTATACGAACTATTATTTCCCAAAATTTTAGAAGTTTTGTTGAAAATGAAAAGTTTTTAAATGCAGATGAAACATATATTATTAGTATATTGGATTGTTTTCTAAAACCAGAAGAAGCTTATCAAGCTGTAAGTTTAAGTTTTGCATAAAAAGATTATTGATATTGTTGCTTTTTAGACTTTTCAATGGTCAGAATATCAAGCAACGAAAAAACAAAAAGAATCAAATAATGATGACAATTTTAATAAGAATGATGCAATCAAAGCTGAAATAACTCCATTTTTACCAAGCATTAAATTTACATGAATGAAAAAGATTTTTATTAAAAATTATGTTGGTAAGTTTTTGCTTACTTGTTCAAAGCTATTATATGAAAGTTAGCGTTTTAGTTGAAAAGGAGTTTCTTTTTTCTTCTACAGAATTAAACGAAATTTTGGAATATGCAAATTCTGATTACAAGGGTTAGTTTTTTTTTAATTACTTCAAAGTTTCCAAAAACTTTTTTAGTCAAAGTTACAAATTCTGATGGGCAATCAATGCATGGTTATCTT
The DNA here is from genome assembly GCA_024447215.1 of Panagrolaimus sp. LJ2400. Lineage (NCBI taxonomy): Eukaryota > Metazoa > Nematoda > Chromadorea > Rhabditida > Panagrolaimidae > Panagrolaimus > Panagrolaimus sp. LJ2400. The sequence continues at coordinate 976,829 of JAMRYA010000029.1, read as the reverse complement.
CCATGGAATTCTGATGTCGTTATTGATGCTATTGAATCGTTGAAAAATTGTCCATCTGTTTACACGGATTATAGCTCCACAATACAATGGGAAACAAAATTTAATATTCCTTTAACTCCAAATCATTCGCAATCCCATATTTCTACTGCTTGGTATTTAATTTGTTATTCTAAGGGGGATCTTAAATTACTAAGATTTTCTGGGTCTCCAAGCTATTTCCTTACAAAAATGGTTGTTGACGAAAATTCTTTTAAATTTACGTCTGAATATTATATCGAAATTGAATAGCTTTGTTTTATCATTGTTTATGCAAACTGTTTCATTGTTGTTGAATAAACGAAAAAAACAGTTTTAACAAAGTTTTTTTTCTATGATAGATTGTGTTGATTCTTTTTAAGCTTATGATTGCTTTTTGTTAACAGCGTAAAGTCTGCCGGTTTATCTGTTGCCATATAACAAAATATTATATTTGCCTGAAAAAATAAATCTATCAGTAATACTGTAACTGTAAATATTAAGGTTTACGAAAAAGCTTGAAAGTTTAGCAGTTTTCTAGCAAATTCAAAAACATTTTATGGGTCTTTTTGATTACAGTATCCCAGCTTCCTCTTCACGATATTTAATAAAACTTACAATAAAACTAAAAATTCCTAAAATATAAAAGATAGTTCTCCATTGAGATTTATTTGCATCATCTTTTACAAAGATTGCTACCAAGGCCGGTGCCAAAAATAAATTAATACATTTAATGAATTGAATATTTGCTATTACAAATGCACTAAATTGTCTAAAAGTTTGTATTTGGTAAGCTAAACTGTCTGAAAGAATTTTCATAAACGTTTTACCTTGAAACTAATGTTCCACATTTGTAAAATCCACCGCAATTTGTTCCGATGAAAGCTAAAATAACATTGAAACGGTAAATTATAAAATGGAAAAAATTTGCATAAAAAATACCATTAATGCTTGTAAATAGAAGAATTGGAAGAAGGGGATATGCATCAGGGATATGACCAATAACAAGAAAGATTATTCCAGGAATGACTAATGCAGCACTGTTAAAAATTATCATCTTTTTTCGTTCATTGTATCTGAAAGCCAAAGTTCAGTTATCACTACAGTAACCTTGACCACTACAAAAACTCATAATCTTCAAAAAAAACTCACTTAATTTTATCACTTAAATGTCCAGATAAAAATTTAACAGGTAAATGTGCCAGTGTTGGAAGAGCAGCTAACCAACCAGTATTCCCAATTCCATAATGCAGTACACTATTAATATATGTTGGAATATATGTAGTTAAAAACATTGCCGAAACAATATCCACAAAAGCATTAAACCATACAGCAAGAATAACAGGATTTTTGCAGATCTCTTTATATGGCACATATGATTCCATATTTTTATGGGTTTCTGTTTTATTTCGATGAATTTTTTCGAGCTCAATTGCAGAGACTGATTTATGAGTTGCTGGATCATCAGCATAAAAGATTAACCAGAGGATGAAGACGATTAAACTGACAGCTGCATGAGAGTAATAAACTGATGGCCAGCCAAATCTTGATTCACAGAGCTGAAAAAGGCGGGTTATGCAAATTTTTAAAGTTTCTAAGAAAACATTTTTAAACATTTTTTGAGAAATTATGCAAATTTCTAAGAGTTTTTGTTGACAATTAAAACTGGAATTATGCAATGTTTAGAAGCTCAACAAATGCCATGGAGAACTTTTTAAACTATATCAAAAAAAAATTGCCCATGACAGGAATCGAACCTATGTCGCTTCGGCCACAACGAAGAGTACTAACCACTATACTACATGGGCCAATAGCTCGGCTCGTTAAAATTAATGAGGTTCTTTCTTTTTGAGCTCAAAAAATACAGCACACAAGAAGAAACACCTCGCAGGAAAGAAACAGACAAAAAACTTTTTGCGTGAAAAAGTGTCTCTAACGAAAAAACGACCACGAAAGAAACCATGGAAACAAATTAAAACTAAGCAGCAAAAAACTTACAATTCCAGAAACTGGATTAGTAATCGTCGACGCAATATGAGTGAAACATGTTAAAATAGAAATAAAAACACCATTCTGCTTTAACGAAGCCCATCGAGAACATAAAATTCCAATTGCTGCAAAATCTGCACCATAAGAAATGCCTTGAAAAAATCGAAGCACTAAAAACCATGCAATTCCTGCTTCAGCTGCAACAGGGACAAATACGGTAGCAACCGTTGAAATAATGCCAGCAGCAAAAAATACATATTTTGCACCGAATTTTGTGTATAAATAATTGAAAGGAAATGTTGCAACCATTGAACCAATTGCTGATGCCCACATAAGTGAAGATTTTTGAGCTTGATTGTAATAGTATTCCATAGCTGGTGAGGTGGTGGAGATATCATTGATTGTGGTATTACTGTAATTAGATCATCATTTTAAATTTTGCAAATTGACTAACCTATATATCCCTGAAGTACCATTAACAGGTCGACGCATACAAATAAATGTAAAATTAAGGGCAATCATATTTGAACAAATTGAAGTTAAACAAAGGCATCCTAAGAAAAGAATAAAATATCGAAACCGATGTGAAAATATTGTTGTTGTTTGTGAAGGTGGTATTAAAGCAGCATCTTGAACAGTTAAATTTTCTGATGATGGTTTTGGTGGTAAGAGATCTTGAGGATTGATGGCATCATAGGCAGCTGGAGTGATCTTTGTCATGGGTGCTGCTGTAAATGGGAATAATATTACAGTAATAAAAACTAGAAAAGATTAATTATGTCTGACATAAACACGAAGTGGCAATTTTCAAATTTTATCATAAAATTTCGAAAAAGATTTGTTGGCACAGATAAACTTCAACATTCACAAATTGGCATATTGCAGAACTCAAATACTGGCCACATATTGGAGCAGTCTTTTGTTTTCCAATGTATCTGCAGAGATTAACAAAAAACCCGCTTTAATGAATCTCTAAATTACAAGTTCAGTCAAAAGAAGAAAGTTGTTGCTTTGAGGAAAAATTCACCATTGAAAATTAAAAAAAAGCTGTTTGAAATAACTTTTTTTTTACTCTTTTTATCCGCGAATAGATCCCACTAATTTTTTAAGAACAGTTTCATCCAATTAAATCCAGTTATAGTCAAAAAGAGGATCTCTTACTTACCTGATGTACAGGGTGATTCAAGTATTTTGCGCACTTGGTTTTTGACGAGAAATCGTTCCTTTTGACTTATATGAGCTCATATTTTCAGGAATGAGTCATGGCATGGGGGAGCATCTTTTAAGAATAAAATTTTGGCATTTGGGAACACAACGCCAAATGGCGCCAAATTCAAATTTAAATTTGACCTAGATTAAAATTGACATACATAATGAAAATCTGGACTCTCCTACACACATTAGTCAAAAAATCAACCCTCTAGCTTCAAAAATGACCAAATGGCAGCCATTTGAAAAATTTGAGTAAATGAGAAAAAATGTCAAAAAAAAATTTTCTGTGTTTATGATTTTTTTTTAAAAAATGCATTTTTTCAAATGGCTGCATTTTAGTCATTTTTGAAGCTAGAGGGTTGATTTTTTGACTATTGTGTGTAGGAGAGTCTAGATTTTCATAACTTACGTTAATTTTGAGCTGGGTCAAATTTAAATTTGAGTTTGGCGCCATTTGGCGTTGTGTTCCCAAATGCCAATATTTTATTCTTAAAAGATGCTCCCCCATGCCATGACTCATTCCTGAAAATATGAGCTCATATAAGTCAAAAGGAACGATTTCTCGTCAAAAACCAAGTGCGCAAAATACTTGAATCACCCTGTACAACAATACACACTCAAAAACAAAGGAATTCAAGTACTTTTTTTCCCATCAACTATTTTATTTTCTCTTTTTTGATCTTTTTTTCAATTATGTCATTTTTTGAACACATTTACTTTACTCTCTCTTTTTTGTAATTTTCTCAATTAAAAATGTTGAACTTTTTTTGTTACAATAAAAAAGTTCAACCCGGAACTTTTTTAACACTATATAAAAAAAAGAGTGTAAAACAACAGCAGTGAGTTTCAGTTTCTCTAATTATTTTACTTTCTTATTATGCAGCATACTGTAATACTCATTTTTTAAAGTCATTCAAAACTTACCGTATACTTGTTTATTATAGAGTTTTTCACAAAAATTTAATAAAGAAAGTTAAACAAAAAAAATAGACAAAACCTTTTCAATGCAAAACACAAAAAACTAGAATGATTCAATTTTTCTGTCTGTTGAAAATTTTTTTAACAATTTTTGATTTTTTTGCTATCGATTATGTCTCGTATTTCCATGTGGTTCAAACAATGAACCTTTGATATTTTATTAAAAATGCTATTTAATTCGTCAGCTTTGCATTTATAATTCTTCAAAATGTTAAAACAAAAAAAAAGAGCAATACAAAGCATAAAAAAGAAGTCAAACAATGAAAAAATTAATTGTACAACATGTTACCAACAAGTGTTTCAATTACCGTAATTCCACTAAGAAATTTAAACAAGTTTTTACAAATTTAATTATATTATTACAGTAACCTCAAAAAACTACAAAAGTCTTATCTTAAAAAACTGCTAAAAATTTCTTTCTGTATACAGTATCCATGAAAACTACATTTACAAAAAAATTCTTTATTTTATCACAAAAATATTTATTCCAAAATAATACAATATCATAAATATAGTAAACAATGGTGTACGATAATTATTGGCTATCAATCTTAACATCTTCTCCAAGTTGATGTTGCTCTTTTCTACATTTCAATAACATTTTGAACCCATTTTCCTAGTTCACTGCTATCATCTCTTTGTTCATATTTGAGATAAAATGGTTCTTTTTGTAGCACACCCAAATCTGCACGTTCTGCAACATTCTTTCTTAAACATTTATCAACAAATCTACAAAATTCATCTGTGAATAATCGTCGTGGAAGTTGTGGAGGATTCTAAAAAATGGAATAATATTAGTATAAGGTCATCAACAACAATAGCAACTGAGGAAGAGCCATATCCAAGGACGAGCTTATTCTTAGAAAATATTTCGCGCTGGAGTTGGTTGAAGGTCACCTTTCTATGCTAATTTAAATCCATGTTATTCATAGCAACCACTTCGATACAGCAATCCTCCCGATAAACCTATTAAGGACAACTTTCTTGGAAAAAGATAATCTAGTCTATGGAGACAATATCGGGAAGATTAAGGTAGTAAAGTAGCGAAACAAACTTTTTAGATTCAAATTTACACAGATCGGCAATCAACAATCTACCCAAAAATATATTCTAGCATGAGCTCGTTCCTTGATAAGCTCCCCAACATATCCCACTCCCAAAATAGCTTACCCGATTAACAATATAATCAAGCAACTCAAAAATAGCTAAATTCTTTGGTCCACCATCTGCACCAGTAGATTCTTCATCATATTCAAGAATAATTTGTTCTGCCGGAACTTTAAATAACATTGAATATTCTTTTCGTGATGGTGGTGGAATAGGATATCGACCAATTGAAAGTTCAACCAACGAAAGACCGAATGACCATAAATCTGATTGAATTGTATATCCATCACCACGAAGCCGTTCCGGTGCCATATATGATCGAGTACCAACAAAACTATTTGCCATTGAATCAATCAACTTTCCAGAGACACCAAAATCACATAGCTTTACTTCACCTTTACTATTGACAAGAACATTTGAAGGTTTAACATCTAAAAAATGGGATATGGTAAAGAGATAGGTCATCAACAACAAAGGTATACGGTAATGTAGCTATTGTAGAAGAAAACAAACCTCGATGAAGCATTCCAAGTTGCTTAAGATATGCAAGGCCTTTAACAACTGCCACAGTAAGCCTTCCAACAATTGCTTCTTGAATTTTTCCAACTTTTTGTAGTACAATATCTAATGAAAGACCATCCATAAATTCCATACAAATTGAAATTTCATTATTTTCATGAAAAGCTCCATAGAATCCTAAAAAGAAAAATGTTGAAGCAAACAGTAAATGTTCATAGAAGGGATACGGTATCGGTAGCACCTTTCCTATTGCCCTAAGCCAAGTCCCCTATCTTTCCCAAACTTACCAACAATATACGGGCTATTACATTTATGAAGAATTTCAAGTTCTTTAAGAATTTGATTTCGAACAGATGGTTTAACTTCAAGATGTACAAGCTTTCGAGCCATTACAAGACCAGATTTTTTATGCTTCATTTTATGTACTACACCACCGTTACCATGTCCAAGTTCTGATACTCTCTCAAGTTCATCTTCACATAGTTCACCACGTTCAAATAGCTAAAAAATAACGATTATATATGCGTAAAAAATGAATATTGAGGATGAAAGATAGAGAGACCGATTTTGAACCTTGTGGGAGAACTTGGATGACCTTGGATAAATTTAAGCATGTATTTCTTTCAAATGCTGATACTCTTACTAATAAAAAGTTGTTATTATTTATTGTTATCAACAACCATGCTTTAAGAATCCTCCCCAACTTCCACGACGATTATTCACAGATGAATTTTGTAGATTTGTTGATAATGTTTACGAAAGAATGTTGCAGAACGTGCAGATTTGGGTGTGCTACAAAAAGAACCATTTTATCTTAAATATGGGCAAAGAGATGATAGCGTAGAAAAAATGGGTTCAAAATGTTATTGAAATGTAAAGTTTTGTTTATTGGAATATGATATTGGTCAATGGAGCAGCAACTTGGAGAAGTTCCATAAGTGGTAGATGAGACTATCCACTACCATAGATTAATACTTTAATGTAGCGGCTACTGTACCTTTAAAAAAAGAAGAAATATGTTCATGATGGGAGATGAGTCATAAAGCAGCAACTTGGAGAGATGATATGAGTGGTAGCATCTCTCTGCTCGAAGATATTGTGTAGCCATATTTGAACCAAAACAAAAGTTCCTGCTACACAACTGACACTTTTCGAGAAATTTTTGGATAATTTAAAGCTTCCAGAAAACTTCAAATATGTAAATCCGAGCTCTAGACACTTTGGTCCATGCCGATTAGCCATCAAAAGTTATCAAAATTTTTATTCATCTAAAAATATATCCAGTTCCCCCTCAAAATCGGTCCTCCCTAATCCATTCTTAACACCAACCTGTTCTTTTTGAGTTAAAAAAGTTTGTAAAGCTTTTATTTGATCACCAGATAGCTCAGAAATTCCTTCATCATCACATTTTTCAGCTAAATCTTCTGCATCATCTTTATTTCCTTCTTCTGCAACAACAGGTGGAATTGAAAGATTTAAACGATTTCGATTCTTTGATGCCATTGTTCGTCGTCGTCGTCTTTAGTGGTGTTGTTGTTGTAGAAGAAGAATAAATAAATATATATGTAAAAAATTGGATAAATTTAAAATCAATTAAATGTGTGTGTAAAAAATAGCAGCAGCTAAAAAGCAACACAAAAAAAGTTGTCTTCAAAAAAAGGTAGCTATTTTCGTGTCAAGAAAAATGTTAGCGTTCATAAAAATTTTTAAAAAAATTTGAAAGCGTTGAAGCTTGATTCGAACGTATCATCTCAAATACTTCTAATTAGCTCTAAAAACAAAGCTTCTTCAAGAATAATTATGCCATCTACATCTTCAACAATCATTGATGAATGTCAAGAAAAGAATTTATTTGCTCTTTTAACTGCTGGTGGACGACTAGAAACTTTTAAGAATTGGATCTTTGATAAAAAGCCAAAAGCTATTTGTACATCTGAAAATGTAAGTGCTTATATTATTTCTCTTATTGTAATAGGATTGGTTGTTTTTTAGCTTGCTAAAGCTGGTTTTGTTATGTCTGGTGCAGGATGTACAATGTGTCCATTTACTGGTAAAGCTCTTGAATGGGAAGATGCAACAGAAGATCCATTGTAAGTTTCTACTTATGCATATAAATTGATTATAAGCCATTATTATTATAGTGCTGAACATCGAGCCCATTGTAATGGATGTGATTTTGTTGCATTGATGGATAAGAAAGAATCAGAATGGACAATCGATGATTCAATTCCTCTACTCGCTTCATTGGCAACTCAAGCTAAAGTAAGTTTGTTTTGATTTTAAGCTGTTGCGGATTAGTTATCGTAATCTTTCCCAAGTTACGTTGAAATAGAAGTTCTATAATCTCTTTCCAACGTAACTTATCTTCTTGTGGACTTCTACAGTAACCAGCTAGCTTTTGGTAGAGAGATCTTATTCTAATCTCTGCTTTTCTGTTTCAGCTCAAACAACTTATATCATGGAAAGATGAATGTGAACGAAATTTTTCAAAGATTGAAGCCCGTCTAACTCCATATATTCCTAAAAGCTCTGCTGCAGATGACGGAAAAAGCGAAGATGAAAATGATGAACAAGAAGAATAATTTACTGGAGTCAATATTTATCTTTGTTTTTGTATATCTTTGATTTTTTATTGTATCTTTGTTTTTCGATTTTTATGCGTTTATGAAATAATCCCTCTTCATCTGTTGGTGTTGATATAATTATAAAACTTTAAATTTATTATTTTAACGAATTGTTAGTGTGCAAGAATTAGTGTTTCATCCATAATGTGGCAAAAGGATTACTGTACAATTGGATGAAGTAATAAAACTGATGCAGATGTAACACACTGCCGTTCATTTGTAAATGTTTATTTGCTGTTATAACCATTTCCTTACCAAATTCTATAAACATTACATTATTTTTTGTTTAGGATTACTGTAAAAAAATTTTGTAAAGAACAGTAACATTTTATTATCACACTTTCATAACAAAGAAAACAAAATTCAATGCACAACAACAAAATGATAAAAAGAATTATTCAATTTCAATTTTGCAACCAGGTGTTACTTGAAAACCAGAAGCTTCATCAGTCATTTCAGCGAGTAAACAAAAATTACTTTTAACATTATCAGCACGAGAAACACAAATTTCTCCAGTTGCAAACTGAAATAAATACCATTCAGCGCCATCTCTTTTTTTTAACGATGGATGATTTGTTGGAAGTTTGCACTTTATATCCCAGTAGATAAAACTAAACCATTCAGGATTATCAGAACGACGATTTTTCAAAGGTTCAATAACTTTGATTACGGCTGAATCATCAGGAAGACTACTAATAGATTGTCCATGAGAATTTGTAATTTTAACTGAAAAGAAGTACTGTATATATAAAACAAGAAAAAGAAATTCTACCTTTACTACCAGAAGAAGCATTAGCTAAGATATCACTCAATTCATCATATGAAAAAAGAAAGCCTCTTTTAACTAAAAAACGACTGATAATTTAAGCATCTTTTTTAATCAAAAAAACGCATACCAACATATTCAATTAAAAAATGTTGTTTCATTGTCTTAAATTGGATATACGATAAGAATTCAGACAATGCAGCTTTGATTGCGCCATTCATATCAAAATTTTCTTCCATTGATTCTTCTTGTTTTTTTAACAGCAGCCCATCCATATACCTAAAAAACGTTATATATATTTTATAGCTATACGGTACAGAAAGTATTAAAAACATACAGCTTGAAAAACTTTTTCACGAGATACAGCACCAGCAGATCCATAACCAATCAATTCTTGAATAACATTTTTATTAGCTTCTCGAAGTCCATCACTATTAACAAATGCATCAAAATTTTGACCAACGAAAGCTTGAAGTGATTTCTTCATTTTAACCATTGAATATTTGTTTGACATTTCCATCATTTCAAAAACATTACCAAAATTGTAATTAAGCTTTGCTAGATAGCGATCACAAAGTTCTTTAAGATGTCCAATTTGATAATATTCCGCCATATCAACCATAACAACAATATTCGCATCAGCAAGAGAACAATGACCAGAATAAATGAAAGAAAGCATTTCTTTAAAGTCTTCAAATTTGTAATCTTTGATTTCAATGGCATCAGTTTTAGAAGTCCAACGAGTTGAAAGCATTGATTTAAATGTTGTAGAAGCAAGTGAAAGGCGTAGTTTGTCAGCATATAACTTCTAAAATAACGATTTTTATAATTAAGATTACTAATAAATTACTTACTCTTCTGTCAATGACAAAAGTAACATCAAGGAGTTCAGAATCTTGTGATTCAAAACTTTCTTGAAGTTGATTCTGCATTTCAGCAAGAAAGTTAGCTTTAGTATTCATTGTGAATATATAAAGTTGAAAGAATATTCTAAAAATGGGAAAACGTTGATTAATATTTTCAAGTATAGGCGTTGAAAAAAAAACACGATAAATTTCAAATGTTTGCAGTGTTGCTACGTTAAGATGAAAAAAAAAACAAAGCTTGCAGAAAGTCAAAACTTTTTTATGGAGCGGAAAGCAAAAGAATGGCATCGACAATAAAGGTGCATAAACTCTTTTTTCTTTTTTTCTCGTCGTTTGTTGTTCGAGAAGGTTCTGCAAAGAAGATGTTTCCTTTTTTGAAGGGCGCGCACAAAAAAAGTGTATATTTTTTAAAATTAAAACTTTTTTTTTCAAAAGCAAACTTTCTTTCAAACAGCCACCCGATCTCGTAGCTATTTTATCTGCAACTATAACTCTCCTGCGAACAGTCGTTTTTCAAACTGATGCGTGTACTTCTCTATTCTTGTTCACCTCCGATATTCTAAATTGTCTGTTATTTTTTGCCATTTTTAGCAATCACATTCAAGTTATTATATTTACTATGAATACAAAAGCTAATTTTTTCGCTGAACTTCAAAATCAATTTCAGCAAACTTTCGAAGCACAAGATTCTGAACTGCTTGATGTTACTTTTGTCGTTGAAAAACAAGTAAGGTATTCTTTCTTTTTAATCTCTGCTAACTGTAAAGCATTTTAGAGACTATATGCTGACAATCTACGCTTATCATTAGTTTCAACAACGTTTAAATCAATGCTTTCAACTCGTTGGACTTCTAAAACCGATGCCATTGAAATTAAAGATTACAAATATGAAAATTTTAAAGAAATGCTTTCCTTTATTTATTCTGGTGAATGTTCTCTTACTGATGCCAATGCTGTTGTTATGCTTGATATGGCAGAATATTATCAGCTTAAACATCTCAAAGATCTCTGTGATGAATATTTAGCAAAAATGGAATGCAATCTTGGTAATGTTTTTGAAATGATGGAAATGTCTAATAAATATTCAATGGTTCAAATGAAGAAATCACTTCAAGCTTTTGTTGCGCAAAATTTTGATGCTTTTGTTAATAGTGCTGAATTTCGAGAAGCTAGTAAAGATGTTATTCAAGAATTGGTTGGCTTTGAAAGTTGTGATTTATCTCGTGAAAATGTTTTTCAAGCAGTAAGTTTTTGAATTTTTGGTGCGACTCATATTTATATATTACACGCCTTTTTAGGTATATGAATGGGCAGAACATCAAGCAAAAAAGAAACAAGAAGAAACTACTGAAGAAAATTTTGTTATGAATGTTACAATCAAAACTATTTTATCTGATTTTTTACCGTATATCCAATTTAAGAAAATGAAACAAGATTTTTTGATTAAATATGTTGGTAAGTTTTTCGATTACTTTGTAACTATTTTAAAAAGCGATTTTTTAGTTAAAAGAGGCTTCCTTTTTTCTTATGATGAATTAAGTGATATCTTGGATAATGCAAATACAGGCTGCACAGGTAAATTTTTACTTTTTTTTTTGCCATGATAACGACAATTTTTTCAGTCAAAATTACTAATAATCGTGGACAATCACTTTCTGGTATTCTTCCTAAAGGTTCAAATGCCGTTGCAAGTATTAAATCTGTGGAAATGCGTCTGTCTGAAAGTGGTGAAATGACGTCATTCGTTTTTTGGAAACCATCTGTGTGCTCGAAATGCTATAATATTCCTTCGACTCCAAGTTCATTAAAGAGGAGAAATGGCGTTGAATGGTATTTAGTATATTTTGCTAGTGGACAAATTGGTGCAGAACGTTCTTGTGATGTTTTTCGAACACATTATGTGCTTGCTGAAATGACTGCTGGAACTGGTGGATTTGAAATTACTCCAAACTGCACAATTGAAATCTTTGATTAATTATTTTCTTCTGTTTTTTTGTTCAACTGAATTTGTTTTTTTACTAAAAAATAAAGCTGTCTCATCTATAACAAAATTATATTATTTAATTCCATTGATAATTTGGATCATCACGGAAATTAATGCAGCCATTACGTTTGCAAAATTCATCCCCAATTCCACAATATCCACCATTTGCACAACAATATTTGCTGTCGGATTACAAATTGCAGGCTTTCCATTCAAACTTGGAGCATCAGGTCCACATCGACCTTTTTGTCCATCTGGGGCATCCATTAAAAACTATTGAATTGAACGAGTTGGTTTTTGAGGCTCTTGAATAATTTTATCAGGATTTGTACGATAGTCAACACATGTCTCACAGCCACAAAAATATTTTTCACTTCCACAATATCCTGCTGCTCCGCAACAACTATATCCTGGATCATCAGGATCACAAACTGGGTAATAGCTAAAATTATTGATTTATTTTTTTGAGGTTGATTGAAAGAAATTAGCATACCCATTGATTAATGGAGCTGATTTCCCGCACATTCCTTTTTTAGATTCTCCACCATTTTCAGGTATCCACCATTGAATATCATTGATTGGTACACATTTATATTTAATTTCATCACCGCTTCCGCTGCTACACAAATTTGCAGACGAAACAATATCCAATAAAGTATTGGCATCATCGTCTTGATCAATTGCCCAAAGCATTAGACCACCAATATTTCTGAAAAGTAACACTGAAATTAATGTATGCAAATTTCCTTTTTAAAAAAGTCACAAACTTTTCCGTTGCATAATCAACTTTGTATTTTAGACTTTCTTCATTTTCAAAGCCGAAATATTTTCGTGCCCCAGCATCCCAAATATATGGAGATTTAACTTTATCATGCATTTTTGCAACTCCTTTATTCCATGTTGCTCCAATATCTCTCCAAGCGACATATCCACCTTCATACTTTCCACCCACTTCAATAGCTGTTCCCCACATTTCATCTCCACCAATATCACCACCAACATTACTCCAGAATCTTCCATAAAAAGGCACACCGATATTTATTTTACTTGGCATTTTTGTATTGCATGAATAATATTTTGTTGAAAATCTGCATTAAGCTTGCCAGAGAAACCTTTTGGTGCACCATAAAATAGTGGTGCAGATGGACCAGTAAATTTTTCCCACTAAAAAGGATTTTTTTAAGCTTTTTTAAAGTTTTATACTTTAAAGCCCTGTGCTAAAAAATGTGCCGCCTTTGATGTTTGAACAAAAAAAATCAAAGGGGTACAAACACAACAGTGACGTCTTTACTGTGCGGAAAACCCGAACTAACAAGGAAGGCGAAAAAATGGTCAATCCTCGCATAAAAACGACGAAAAGAAGGCTTCTTTGCATCTTTCTTCCGCCTTCTTTTCGTCTTTTCCATTTTTGAGCGCTGTTTTTGTCCTCTGTCTTACATTTTTTTACAGAATCTATATCCCCAAACATCAGCATTTAACAGAAAATCGGTAATTTGGGAAAATTTGGGAAAATCTGGAGATTTCGGACCGTCGCGAGATCATGAAACCGAAATCTCCAGACATTAATTTAGAATTTTTTTTCCAACAATGGAACCGAACGTGGCTGTTTTTTCATGACAATAAAGTTCAGCATAAAAAAATTAGCTGAATTAATAAAGAAAAGAATATTTTGAGAAAAATCTAAATTTCCTTTTATTTATTTAATTTTTCCAAATTAAACTATAAACAAAATATCCAAAAAAAAGAGGTTAGAAGAAATTAAATGTTTTTTACAAATCATAATGGAATGACTTACGTTAAAAAATTTAGTATTGTGAAGGCTCCAACACCTACTGATCCCTAACAAGGGACCGTTACGAGATGTCATCTATGGCTTACCTCGGATCTTCCGAGCACCCAACCACTATTTTTTTGTTGTTTTGCTTCCGGGAGGACTCAAGCTTGGGATCACCAGGTTGAGCATTCGACGTACTAACACTGACACTTCATTTAACAATTTTAATGGAATTTATTTAAAATTTTTGTGTTCAAAATAATTGCAAATTTTTGTAGTATTTTGTTGGTTATTTACAAAAATGTTTACTATGTTTTTAAAACCTTTTCTAAGTTTCTTACAGAGAAACAAAAGCTCTCGTTCGAACATTTCCAAATCTGACGTCATCTGTATTAATGGAAGGATGGGGTTATATCAAAATTGACATAAAAAACGAGGGAGAGGAAAGGGAGTGGTTTTAATTTCAAAGTTTTGCTGATGTCAACATTCTTTATCAGCAAAAAAAGCAAGTGAGTCAAATTTACTGATAATTTTCTATTCCTTGAAAATGATTTTTTTTTGGTTCTCTTTTGTTTTCGCTTAAGTTTCACATAGTAATTGATTCACTGTGATCACAGTAAATCAATTATTATGTGAAATCACAGCTGTGAGAGATAACGTGATTGGATATGTGAATTTGGACTTTAAAAAATCGGGCCTCAGATAATTTCTAAAAGTCAATTTTGTTTTGGGAAATAAAATCCAAAATTCTTTCCAATACAGAAACGATCTGGCTCAAGGTGGTATTTAATTTTCTGCAAATTTGGTTATATTGCTGTTAAATGTTCTTCTCTTTTTTTCTCTTAACTTTTCCATTTTGATAATAAAATCGCTGAAATGGAACCAGTTTTTTCTACAACAAACTGTAAAATCGAAACAGAACTTGAAAAAATCCAAGTAAAAGAAAAAAGAAGTTATTATTTTTTTGGAGGTTTTATGTTTGTTTATTGAAGAAAAAACGTTATTTTGATGTTTATTATAAAACAACTTTTTCTGTTTAAAATGATGTTTTACTTTCTAACCTTTTTTTGATTATTTTTGACATTTTTTCATGACAGAAATTTATGTTTAAAAATAAAGTCTTTACTTGCTGTGAAACTTTGAAATATCAAATCCTCATCACTTTTTTTGACTGTAAGAAAACAAAACAAATAAAAATACATATTTTATTCAATAACAATTTTACAATTAGGCTTAACATAGAAAATTGTATCGGCAACCATTTCAGCAATTAAGTAATCATTGTCAGTAATTTGATAAGGTTTTAATATCTCGATATTTCCATCAATTGAATAAACTAAATACCATTCAACGTCATCTCTTTTCTTTAATGGACTTGAAGTTGATGGAATACTTTGGTTTTCTGTTTTCCAATAGAGATTTCCATAGCCCCAATTATCTGATGAACGATCCTTCAAAGATTTAATAGTTTCAATGACATTATAATTATATGAAAGTGAACCAGATATTGATTGTCTTGTAGGATTTGTAATTTTAACTAAACAATAAAACTGTAGATACATAGAAAAAGACAACTGCAAAAACATTTACCTTTATAAATTTTATTTGCAAGTAGTAAAATATTTTGTAATTGACGCACAGGAAATAGGTAATCTCTTTCTACTAAAAATGTGATGTATAATAATAATAATAATACAGTAACAACAATTAAAGCCTTACCAACATAGCTATTCAAAAAATCTTTTTCCATTTTCTTTAATTGAATATACTGTAAAAATGGTGTGATTTCAGCTTTGATTGCATCATTTTTATTAAGGTTTTGTGCCATAGATTCTTTTTGTTTTTTAATAACTTGATATTCTGACCATTTATAAACCTAAAAACATAAAAATAAATTTATAACATTAAGTTTTATAGAAAAACACAGAACTTACAGCTTGAAAAATTTCGTCATGTTTCTTAATATATTCTAACGAAATTACACCTTCTACAAACAATTTATTTGCATTTAAAAACTGTTCATGTTTAATAAACTTAGAAAAATTTTTAGAAACAAAAGCTTGAATTGGTTCTTTCACTTGAATTAAAAAATATTTGATTGAGGTTTCCATTAACCGAAAAACATTTTCAAAATCAATTTTCATGTTTGACAAATATTGATCACAAAGTTCTTTAAGATATTTAATTTGATAATATTCTGCCATGTCAAGCATAACAATAACATTGGCATCATTAAGAGAGCATTCACCCGAATAAATGAACAAAAGCATTTCTTTAAAATCATCGAATTTGTAATCTTTGATTTCAATGGCATCAGTCTTTGAAGTCCAACGAGTTGAAAGCATAGACTTGAAAGTTGTTGAAACAAGTGATAGGCGGAGCTTGTCAGCATAAAGTTTCTAAAAATCAAAATATTATTTGATACGTTTTATCAGCATTAATGACTTACTTTTCCTTCAACAACAAAAACAATATCAAGCAATTCAGGATCTTGTGAAACAAAAGTTTCATTCATTTGTTGTTGAATTTCAAGAAGAAAATTGATGGAATTCATTTTTTTAAAACAGCAAATTTCAGGGAAGTAATATTTTTGAAAATTAAATAAAGTTAGTATTTTTTGAACCAAAAAAATTCCGTTAATGCAACAAGAAATTTTACCTACAAAAAGTGAGAACTTTTTATTTGAAAAAAAAACAACAATATTAGTGAAATAATTAATTTTAAATTTCGCACAATTATTTGCTATTCATCTGTCATAGAAATGATCGATAACGTATTTTTTTGGTATCCCAAAACTATCTGAATTATGTTAAAAAATTTTGTCTTCTTTGAAAGTGGTCAATTAGACACGCTGAAAATGTTATTTTACTTTTTATAGTAATCTCAGAAATGTTTTAGTTGCAATATTTGTTGGTTCTGCCATTTGTAAGTCAAAGTGATGAAAAGAATAATCTTTGAAAAAACCTAAAATTTATTCTAGTATAGTTATTCTTTTGTTTGTTTTTTACTGTAAAAAAAGAAGAAAAAAATTATGGAGAAAAAAATGAAATGATGATTAAAAGCATTTAGTTGAAATTTGTTGCTACTTTTGCATTACTGTACGCCTATATCATATGGGTCTAGAAACAATCCCCAAAAAATATTACATTACATCACCAACTTTTAGAAAATTTTAAAATGAACAACATTCTTTAAAAAAAAGTCAGCTCACAAAGAATCGAACCTTTGACATTAAAAATGAAACACAAATGTCAACACCACTGCGCCACTAAGGACTGAGTTGGTGGGTGGTCAAAATGCATCATAAGAAAAACGTTGTTCATTTTTTTCAGTCGTGCCACAAAAAAAATATGAAAGCCGCAAAAATGTCAAAGGCCAACCCGCTCTTAATTGAGTCCTTGATATGCTGTTGTAAATGTCTTTTAATATAGTAATAAATTATTTATATTGTTTAAGAATATTTAAATATTAAATTTTAATTTAAAATAAAAATGTTTAATTTCTTGTTGTTGTTTTTTATCCGGCATTCTTACAACGAAACTAGTTTGTATTTTTCCAGAGTTAAAAATTGTGTTGGATATATCTAACATGAATGTCTTCCTCATGAGCTAATTGTCATCATTTTTTTGATGCATTAAATCCATATCACTTTTTTTATCCATTATATTATCTCTACCTACTCCAGCAACCATTAATCTCCCTTTCTTCCAGCTTTAAACCTTTTTAGTGCTATGAATCTGTCTCTATTTTTTTCTTCGTTTATATTTGACTTGTTTTCCTTTATTTCTAATCCAACCATCTTTTACAGCTCCTTTCAATATGTCATCAGCATTGAAGGCCGTTGGAATCTTTGTAAGCTTTTTTACCAGTACTTTTTATCCATAATTTTTAACATCATTCTCTTTCAGAGCTCTTTGAAAGGTATGTTCCGCTATGATGGATGGACAAGGGGCGTGGCCTTGATCATTGGGTTGTAATCTTGTGCTCTAAAATCTAAAATCAAGTGTCTGAAGAGGGTCGATATTCATCTTTCAAGATGACTAAAAATATTTTGATAAAAAAGGGTGAAGAACCTCCTTTAGAGCCGATGCTCTATGGGTTATCCCGTCTTCGAAGGCATCTTCAGTTTTTAATCATCTTAACAGATTTATAGCAGCTCTATCTTTGTTTTAACATCGCCTTTTAAAGCCAAAAATTGCTGCTGAGGTCCTGTAGGGGGGGGGGGGGGGGCTCGATGCTGAGTCTTCGGTCCAAGCCTTTATCCTTCCTTAAGTTTCCAAAGAACTGTATAGCTTTACTACTTGTGAACCGTCATTTGTATTTTAATTTAATCTCATTTATATTTTTATAGGTAAAGCTTATTCCATCTCTTCCACTTTGTAGCAGCTCTATGAAACGAGAACGTGCTATTATGGGTTCAACTACTAATAATCCTTGCTGTTCATCTTAACTATTACCGTAATCTTAAATATTTATAGGTTCAAATTGCTTTGTTTGTGGTATTTCAATTCTTGATCGAGAACTGTTCCCTTTAATCATCTGTTTATCCTTTAACTGATCTATGATTACACTTTAATCCTTTTGCTTCTTTCCTCCTGCTGCCGTCCGAATCCTTTCCACTTTTATTACATAATGCATTTGTCATCGTTTTTTCTTCAATCACATTCAACTGTTATTTTCTCTATTTAATCCAATTCAACCTTCTTTTAGCTACTTTCTCTCCTTCGTAATATGAATATCATTGTTTAACATTAAATCCATCCATTTTTATTTATATTTTTATCCCTTCTTTGATCCTTAGCTTCTCTAACAACCACTTTGCTTTATCCATCTTTCTCCTCTGCTATCCGTTTTCCTTCCGTTTGTTCCGCGCTTTACATTTTTGTAGTTTTATCTTTGTTTGTCCTACTAATTCAACCAGCTTTTTCAGCTCCTATCAAGATGTCATCAGCATTGAAGGCCATTGGAATCACTGTAAGCTCTTTTATACATTTTGGTCAAACATGGCTTGATTTCCGGTTTTTCTTCGACTATATTGAGTACCACTTTTCGATAGCTAAAATAAAGCGGCTCTATGTTGCCTAATACTTTGCAGATTGAATGCCAAGCCGGTCTTGTTGTATACCAAGGCTGACGAAAATGCCGATACTAAATCCATTGGCATTTGCTTAATATACTCTTATGCTAGTCGAAGCTTATAGTCCTTTACCTTTGCTATTAAACTTAGCAACAAGCCGATCCATGCCTTATTTTATCCATCATCTTTAACATCTCTTCCTTCTTTCAGGATACTCCACCAACAAAACGTACACCAAAAGGTGGTGAAGATAAACTTCTTCAGCTTAATACTGCTGAGCTTGCTGCAGAAGTAGATGATTATATTCGATACAAAAAGCTTGAAAAACAAATGGAACATTTGGATGTTATGGAAGAATATATTAAACTTGAAACACGTAACTTAGAAAAGGAATTACTTCATGCTCAAGAAGAAGTAAGTTTAGCTTTGCTTAACTGATTATCGTTGATTAACCCTCATCCATATTTTTAGGTAAAGCGTATTCAATCTGTTCCACTTGTTATTGGACAAAGAACCTATTGATCAAGAACATGCTATTTGGTTCAACTACTGGTAATCCATGCATTTAATCTCCTTCACTTTTACCGTAATCTCTTGTAGGCTCAAATTACTTTGTTCGTGTTCTTTCACTTCTTGATCGAGAACTGCTGAAAGCTAGTTGCAGTGTTGCTCTTCATAAATACAGTAATGCCGTAGTCAATATTCTATGTAAAATTTTTGTTGTACTTTTATTTCTTAATGTTGATGTATAAAGTTTTTAAATATTGTTTTTCGTACTGTAACATTAATTGCTAATTTTGCATTGCTGTATATCTCTTATGGTTTTAATGAGAAGATTGTAGCCGAGAATGAGTGATTTTTTGTTTAAAGTAATGCAAAGATTATTGTATTTGGTAATGTTGTTTGACTGGCAGCGGTCATTTTTGAACGTATATTTTCCTCTGCTGATTCTGTTTAAACATGTTGAACAGTTATTTATACTCTAATTTGTTCAAAGTAATACAGTATGCCATTGATACACCTTGCTTTCATTTCGAACCGTTTGAAATAAATTGTTTTTGTGATACATTTAAAACCCATTTTTTCTGCAATGATATAAGCAATGGATGGTTATGACAGGACCTGATATAAAAACATTTTTGGGTACTGTAAACCTTCTGTCTTCACATGATTTGTCGATCAAAAAGAAGATTGTAATAACCTTATAGCCTTACTTTTGTTTTCAATTTCTTAGCCAAATACAGTAATCTTTGTATGCCACAACTGAAGTTTTTTTAAATTAGGTGTACTTTGATGTTAAATATCTAAAATCTGAGCTCTTTAATAATATATATGTATATATATATATATCATATTCATCTTCAGTAATATTTTTTTTGCAGGACGTCTTGTTCTACTAACCAAATTATGCATCCAAAGGATATCGCTTACCATTTGCAACTACAGCGTTATGAAGTTTTTAAAAATCAAGATCTCGAAAAAGGACATTTTGATGTTATATTCGATATTCAAGCAATGGTAAGTTGTTCTGTTTGATTTCGGCTAATATAAACTACTTTAGAAACTCCATGCTCATAAATTCTTTTTATCATCAGCTTCATCAACCTTCCGAGCAATGTTTTCTGATACATTTGATAATCAACCAATCAAAATTCAATATTACGATTTCAATGATTTTAAAGAATTTTTAACATTTATTTATTCGGGATCATGTACAATTACTAAAGGAAATATTTTGAACCTTCTTGCTTTATCTGAATTTTACCAAATTGGTCCACTCAAAGATGTTTGTGATAGTTTGTTATCTAAAATGGAAATTGATTCGAGTAACATTTATCAATTGATGGATACTGCAAATAAATATTCTTTGATTCAAACGAAAGAACCTATTCAAAAATTTATTGCTCAAAATTATGAACAAGTTGGTAATTTGGAAGCACTTTTAAATGTTCCAAAAGAAATTCTTCAACAATTTTGTGATTATTCTCCATCGGACGAAATGTGTGAATTTGTTTTTCAAGCAGTAAGTTTCGTTTTACTATAACGCAAATAATGTTAAATAATTGGCATATGCTTTAGGTATATAAATGGGCTGAACATCAATCAACAAAAGAACAAACTGAATCAAAAGATGAAAATTTTAATCTTTCTGAAGCTATCCATCGTCGAATGTCTCCATTCGTTAAATATTTTCAATTTCAAAATATGAGTGTTGATTTTTTATTCCAATTCGTTAGTATGTTGTTTTACTAATGATTATGATAATATTTAATACATAAAAAGTTTTAGTTACAAATGCTCTATTTCTTTTCTCTGGTAATGAATTAAGCAATGTTTTGGATACTGTGGTTCCAAAAACAAAAGGTATGTTTGTATTGCTTTTTTAAATATTATTAATAAAATTTTTTTAGTTAAAATTACAAATCCTTATTATGATACTCTCGTTGGATATCTTTCCTGTGACTCAATTTATATTAATACAATTAAATCTTTAAAATATAGTCGATCAATAAATGATGATGAAACTTCCATTTATTGGGATGCAAAATGCAAAATTCCTTCAAAATGTTCTTCATTGAAACGTGGCGGTAAAACAGAGTGGTATTTGCTTTTGGATTTGAATGGAAAAATTTGTGTTAAACGTGATGCATACATTGAAAGAAGTGATTACCTTATTGCTCAACTATCATCTGAAGGTGAAAGAGATTTTGTTTCGACTACATATTGCAAAATTGATATTGTTTGAAAATTCATTGTTAGAATTCCTTTTCTGTAAATTATTAACCCTTTACAAATTTTTTGTTCTTTATTTTTGTATTATTTTCGAGTTTATCATTTTTTTAAATTTAACCATGTATCTGTAACATTAATCATAAAGAGGTTACAATCTTTTTTTCTTTTCAAACACAATGATTTAATGTCTTTATAAAATGTCTGGGTACAATACGGTATTCAGCTGACCATTTACACTATAAAAAGTGATTTTTTTGTAGGAACACACAAAATGCAATTAGATTTAAAACATGAAAAAAAGTAAAACAAATTTATTCAACATCAATTTTACATTGAGGTGTAACAAAAAAAGAATTATCAGAATTTAATTCAGCAAGTAAATAATCACCGTCATTCGTACAAGAAGAACTTTTTACAACAATATTTTTATCACTATTGAATGCTAAATACCATTTTACAACATCTCTTTTCTTTAATGAACTTGATCGAGAAGGAATTGTTTTTGATACAGTACACCATATAGCTTGGTTAAATCCACTGTTATCTGATAGACGTCCTTTCAATGATTTAATTATTTCAATGACATTATAATTATACGGAAGTGAACCAGAAATTGACATCCCCCAAGAATTTGTAATTTTAACTAAAAATATTTAAAAATAAATTACAAGCATATATGTAAATAATAGATAAAACTAACCTTTAACTTCTGAATTTGCAAGTTCAAATACGGCACTAAGTTCATCAACAGTAAATAAAAAGCTTCGTTTAGCTGGAAAACAGTTTATTAATATCTTAACTTATATAGGTTAAAATCTTACCAACATAGCTATTCAAAAAGTTTTTTTCCATTTTCTTTAATTGAAAATACGGTAAAAATAGAGTAATTTTATCTCTGATTGCATCATTCATATTAAAATTATTATCTTTTGATTCTTTTTCTCTCGAAATAACTTGATAGTCTGCCCATTCATAAACCTGAAAGATGTTACCAAAAATTTAAAAATAAACTGCAAAAAACCAAAAGCTTACAGCTTGAAAAACTTCTTCGGGTTTTGTAATAAATTCCATAACAATCACTTCTTTCATAAATAATTCATTTGCAGATAAAAATGGAGGAAGTTTAAGAAAAGTTATAAAATTTTGAGAAATAAATGTTTGTATTGGTTGTTTCGCTTGGATCAAAGAATATTTGATTGAAGTTTCCATTAATTGAAAAACATTTTCTAAATCATATTCCATTTTTGACAAATATTCATCACAAAGCTCTTTAAGGTGTTTAATTTGATAATATTCAGCCATATCCAATAAATCATAAATATTTTCTTTAGTAATATTGCAATTA
This sequence comes from Panagrolaimus sp. LJ2400, assembly GCA_024447215.1. Classification (NCBI taxonomy): domain Eukaryota; kingdom Metazoa; phylum Nematoda; class Chromadorea; order Rhabditida; family Panagrolaimidae; genus Panagrolaimus; species Panagrolaimus sp. LJ2400. The sequence goes on along the minus strand of JAMRYA010000029.1, from coordinate 953,840 downwards.
CCACAATAAATGAAAGCAAGAAATTCTTTAAAATCATCATGCTTGTAATTTTTGATTTTAATTGGTTCATTCTTGAAATTCCATCGGATGGAAAGCATTGATTTGAAAGTAGATGAAACCACAGATAACCTTAGCTTATCGGCATACAGCTTCTAAAATGGATCTTTATTTAAAAGCTTTTGTTGACAAAAATTTACTTACTTTTCCATCAACTTCAAAAACAACATCAAGTAATTCTGGATCTTGTGCTTTAAAAACGTCATTCATTTGTTGCTGAATTTCAAGAAGAAATTTGGTAGAATTCATGGTTATAAAATAATAAAACTAGAGCAAGTTATATTTTTGTCAAGCTGATGATAAAATATGTTTTTTGATTTTACCAAACAAAAATTTCTAATTAGAGCAACAAACTTTTCTAAGGTAACAAAAAGTGAGAAATTTTTATTTAAAAATAGCAACAAAATCGATAAGAAATAATTTCAAGTGCTAATTTGGCTTAACTGTCTTTCGTCACTTTTTTTGGCAAAAATGAAAAATACAAAGTGGTGTTTTCATGAGAGGTATAAATGTGTTAGCAAAGTAGTGTTTAAAAGTTTCGCTAATGGACGATATTGATATTTTTGTGACAGAAAAATGATCATGATGGAAGAGCACAGAAATGAATCACTTCAGACAACTTTGTGATGATTATATTTCAAAATTTGAATGTATTCTTTGAAAAATTTTCAGCTTGAAAGAATTATTACAAAAATATTCGATGGTTTAAATGAAAAAATCTATTCAAGCTTTTATTTATTTTTATTAGAATTTTGAAGTTTTTGTAATTAGTGATGAGTTTCGAGAAGGTAGAACAATCCGTCAACTTTCCTTCCAGCTTCATGGAATAAATTTCTAGAGATCTTTTCATTAATACGCTTCGTAATAAAGGAATATTTTTGTATTGTCACGGGCTTACTTGTTGTAAGCTTTTCTGAAATACACTATTGGGTTTTCTGAACAGTTTTCCGTGGTTCGAATTATCAGGTTCTTTTGGCATTACAGATCCCTTTACCTTGTAACAAAATATGTAATTGTAAAAGAATTTTATAAACATCAATAACACTTTTTATTGCATAACACATAAAAAACGATGAAAAATTCAATGCACAAAAACAAAACAAAAATAAGAATTATTCAATTTCAATTTTGCAACGAGCTGTTACTTTAAATCCAGAAGCTTCATCAGTCATTTCAGCAAGCAAATAATAACTATCCAAAATATCAAAAGCACGTGCAACACCGATTTCACCAGTTGAAAATTGAAATAAATACCATTGATCGCCATATCGTTTTTGTAATAATGCAGGAGTAGTAGGCAGTTCACATTTTTTGGTCCAGTAGATTACATGGTAAAAATCAGGATTATAAGAATGACGATTTTTTAAAGATTCAATAAATTCGATGACAGCTGATTTCTCAGGAAGAATACCAGAAATTGATTGTCCAAAAGAATTTGTAATTTTAACTAAAAACTAATACTGTAAATATAATTATACAACAAGAAAAAGATACCTTACCTTTGTTGCCCGGAGAAGCATTATCCAAAATATCGCTTAATTCATCATATGCAAACAGAAAGCCTCTTTTAACTAAAAATAGAGTAGTAATTAAAACACCTTTTTCAACGAGAAAGCCATACCAACATATTTAACCAAAAAATCTTGCTTCATTTTCTTAAATTGGATATACGGTAAGAAATCAGATAAAACAGTATTGATAGTATCATTCATATTAAAGCTTTCATCACTTGATTGTTCTTGTTTCTTTTTTGCTTGATGTTCAGCCCATTCATATACCTATAAAAACATATACTGTTGCACCAAAAGTTCAAAACTTACAGCTTGAAAAACTTTTTCACGAGATATAGCACGTGCAGTTCCATAACCAATCAATTCTTGAATAACATCATTACTAGCTTCTCGAAATTCATCACTATTAACAAAAGCATCAAAATTTTGAGCAATGAAAGCTTGAAGGGATTCAAGCCCGTATTTAAGGGGGGGGGGGGCATTAGGGTACCTGTGCCCCCTGAAATTAAAAAATTTCTTTGATGTTTTGCCGACGCGTGCCAAAAATCGGCAAAAGATCAAAGGCGTGCCTTCTCCGAAAATTTTTTCTGTCTACGGCCTTGAAGGGATTTCTTCATTTCAACCATGGAATATTTTTCTGATAATTCCATCAATTCAAAAATATTACCAAGACTACATTGAATTTTTGCCAAATATTCATCACAGAGTTCTTTAAGATGCTTAATTTGATAAAATTCTGCTAAATTCAACAAAGTAAATACATTTGATTCACTAAATTTACATTCACCAGAATAAATGGAAGCAATGAATTCCTTGAAATCATCATATTTATATTCTTTAATTTTTATTGGTTCATTTTTTGCATTCCATCGATCAGAAAGCATTGACTTGAATGTTGTTGATACCACAGATAATCGTAGCTTATCGGCATATAATTTCTTAAAAATAAATAAGTTAACTTTAGTTTTAATTGCAATAACTTACTTTTCCTTCAATTTCAAAAACAACATCAAGTAGTTCAGGATCTTGAGATATAAAAGCTTCAAGCATTTGTTGCTGGATTTCAAGAAGAAAATTGATGGAATTCATGTTTACAGAATATTAAAGTTCAAAAAAGCAATATTGGTGGAACTGATAAAAATTTAACTGTTTTATATTTAAAAAAAGGTTTCTTCGTTGAAACAACAAAAATTTTTGGCTGACAAAATGTGAGAATTTTTTAGAATTTTTTAGTTTGCTTGTGAAGATCATCAATATTAATTTAACCATATGATCAAGTTATTATTTTTGTGAAAGTGCCAAAAAAAATACAATTCTAGTTGGAGCGGCAAAGATCTATAACTGTGAACTTTTTATTGTTTTTTGATAAAATACTAACTTGAAGAAATAGGAAAATAAATAAAAAATGTGTTTGTAACCTCTAAGTCGATAAATTGGTAATGATAACATTCTCGTGTTTTAAAGCATGTGTTTTTGAAACAAAGTTAAAAGAAATTCACTTAAATTTTTGACAGAAACCTTTTTTTTTCAAGCATTGATAGAAGAAATATTAAATGCTGTTCTTTTTAAAGCTGGCAGGTTATAACCTTGAGTTCAGGAAACAGTCGTTTATAATTTTAACATTTTTAGTTGTTCCATGTTTCTATCAAGCAAATTAAAGAAAAGAAAAGTAGTAATTTAAAACTTTTTTCAAGTTCAGTTATTCATGAATTGCACAATTTATAATTTTCCATTGTTTAATACTTGAGAAAAATTTTTGCTAAAAGCTTTCAATTTGACTGATGTGTTCTTTTTTTTTCTGACCTTCATCGAATATTCAAATTTGTTATTTTAAAAAGCAAAGAGAAAAAACACAGAGATTGAAAAGGTCAAAATGAGGAGATGCATTTTATAACTCTTCCTTTTTCTCTCTGATAGATTGACATTTCTCGTTTTTCATTTATATTTTTTTTGCTGTTGTTTTTTTTCGAGAATGAATGATTGATTGTAAAAAATTCTTGTTTTTTTAAAAAAAAATTGGGGCCATTGTCCAACACCACAAAAAATAAGAGTGCTATTGATTCTTTTTTTGCATATTCATTTTTTGCAATGACCAAAAGTGACATTTGTTTTTTCTTGTATCAATTTTGTTTGATTTTGATTGACTTTTTTTAAAATTAAATTAAACAACGACAAGAAAAAGGCATTAAAGAAATGTGAATTTTGACAGCTTTTTGTACATGTCTTTCATTGAAAATTTGTTAAGAATGTTTTGTTATTAAAAAATTAAACCAAAAAATTAAATAATAATAACATAAAACTGAACTGTGACACAAATGACTTGAATACATACTGTACTTGTTTTTCTTTGTCCAGCATAGAGTACCGTATTCAAATAATTAAAAGAAATACCTCGAACAAAAAAAGCTCTAAAGCTTTTGGTGGCCAGAATAGGATGAAAAGCAGTTTTTCATGTTCTCTTCTTTGTTAAAAAGTTCTGTTTTTTTCTGAAAATTGAAAAAACTAACACCAACATTGTTCTTCCCAAAAAAAGTGAAAAAACTCAAACAATGAAACAATGCCTTTTGATTTCAGGTGTAGAAAAATGATTGATGGAATAAAATGAATGTCAATGTGAAAACAACATTTTTTTCTTTTCTTTGTCCAAATATTTACCGTATAATCTTACAAACAATCATGAGAAAATTGCTGCTGCTTAAAACGAAATGCTTGAATTAAAGTTAATAATGTTTTAAACGCTGAAAGTCATTTTTCATGCCTTTGTCGGCATGAAAAATGACTTTCAAAAAAAATATTTTTTGAAACATAAAGTTATATTTTTCTTAATGTTTTCTGTTTATTGTTAAGATACCGTAATAGTTGTAATAAATTCTTTTGAAAAAACTAAATAAAAGATTTAAAAAATTATCATTGCGAAAATTTTCCATCATTTGTGGAAGAAAAAAAATCAACAAAAATAATGCACTAAATTTATTTTTTGCATCATGTGAATCATCTTTAAAAAGATAAAACAAATCAAAACCCTTTATCAGCTCAAATCTATTCCAGCATTTAACAGTTTATTGCTTGTTGCTACTGCTTTTTCATTGCTTTTCTTTTTTTTTGTTCATTTTTTTCAGTCTTCGATAGACCCGCTTTTTCGTTGATGTTGGTGGTTACCGTTAAAAAATCTTATGGAACAAAAACAATAATCATTCATATTTTGTTTTTTTCAACAATAAAAAAAGAGAGAGAAAAACATAAACCAAAAATACACATGTATGTTTAAAAATGATGCATTCTCATTCAATGTTTGAAACAAATTTGTCTCTTTTTTTCCACAAACAACAAAAAATAGTCAAATGAAACATATTTTTTAGCAGAGGTCATTTGAGTTCAGCTTTTATTGTGACTTTTCTGAAGGGTCACTCATTTTTTTTAATGAAAAGAGAAGGAAAAAGTGATGAGTTATCATAAGTAACGATAAATGAATGAAAAGTGATGTTTTGACTGAAGGGATAAAAAAAAGTGTGCAAAATGTTCGCGTGAGATGCCGTAGGCTTGTGATATTTTATTTATTACAAATATATTATCAGCATTTAAAACTCATTATATTTCAACAATATCCTTATTTTTTAATTTCATTTTTTCTTCAGCTTCTAACAACATTTTTTGAGGCAACGATAAAGGTCTTGGTAAAAATTTTGTTTTTGAATCTGGAATTCTTGAATAAATGCAACCACGAAAATGGTTTTTCGGTAATTGTATATCACACTGTTTTGACGCAAAACATTTCTTTACATCCTTCAATAAACATTCTGCTGAGCATCGATGCAACTGATACTCTTCATACGAAAATTCTGAGCTATTTCCAATGATCACATTATTTCTGAGAAGTACACTTTTTAATGTTACGTCAATATTTGAAGAATAATTTGACTTTTTTATGAATTCTGGAGAACTTGCAGCACAAAAATCAGTGTAATCAGATTTAAAACAGTTGTGAACAATATAGGCAAAAGCTTTCTTTTTCTTCATAGATGAAAAATGTTTTTCCATTGTATGTGAAGAAGTGGAAGAACTAAAAGTTGATAAACACAAACTTTGACAACGAGAGATTCTGTTTTGTTCAGCAGTTAAGTTTACACATGTATCATATTCCAAACAAGTACATTGTCGAATCTGAAAACTTTTATTACGTTATACAAAAATATGAAGTCTAAAACAAGGCGTTTTGGAATATAATCTTTAGATTTTTCATCAATAACGCTCTTTATCATTTTTTCTTCAATGTTTATTACTTATGATCAATTAAGTATACTTACCGTTTCATTAATATTAAATTTTACAGGATCAAAGTGAATTATTTTAAATAAATCATAAACTGTGTCATAATTAGAAGATGCAACTTTATTGTAATATGTTGAAGGCAGGCCATTAATGATAATAATCCAAATCATCAACAGCGTAAATATTGTAGTAAAAATGGTTAGAGCCATGATTTTGATTAACACATTTAATTAAACAAAAAAAAATTAAGTAAGAAGTTTTGCGTTCTGAACGCGCTAAAGGGACACTGTTTTGAACTAAATAATGTTATATTCTGTCTATAAATACAAAAGGAGCTGTGTTTTTTGCAAAGAAGGTGGAGAAGTTTATTTTTTATGTTTCGTTTGTAACTCTTGGCCTTGATGAAGATTTTCTAGATTGGCAAAGATCGTAATCGAATATTTTTCTATGCATTTAATTTTTTTATCTTTATTTGTCCTTGTCGTCGACAAACCTATTGTTTTTCTTTACTCATAAATAAAAAATACCGTTTATAAACAATCATGCCAAATGCCTGGAACATAAAAAGCTTAAAAGACAGAATTTCTTTATTGGTAAAAAAAGGATGAATCATATGCTTTTCATGTCCTCTTCTTTGTTAAAATATTTTGCTGTTTTTTCTGAAAAGCTTAAATCAAAAATGTGACAACAGAATTTTTTCTTCCCAAAAAAGTAAAGAAAATTTTAAACAATGCCTTTTAATTTCAGGTGTTGAAAAATGATTAATGGAATGAAATGCATGTCAATGTGAAAGCAACTTTTCTGTCTTTGTCCAAACGGTTACCGTATAATCTTATAAACAATCATGAGAAAACTGCTGCTTAAAATGAATTGCTTGAACTGAATCGAATAAAGTTCTAAAAGCCGAGAATTGTTTCTCATGTCTTTGTCGGCATAAATGACTTTTTGAGAGAAAAAGTTTTAAAGCAAAAGAGATTAAGTGAGACTTAATTGAGATAATCTATTTTTAACTGTTTTGCGAAATACCAAAATATTGACTCTTTTTATTATAAGATAAAGCATGCCGACAAACTTCAAAGAGGATATCCCTCAAAGAAAATAAATTTATAATTTTTTTTATAAGTTAATCATGTTTGCCACAAAGATGTCTTTGAAGCAAATGTGATTTTTATCATTAGTTTACAAGCTTACAAACTAAAACTAAAACTTAAAGCAGAAAGTTTGTGATTATTTTTTACGCTTTAAAATTTAACTGGTTGCAGATGAGAATAATAAAAAATTAAAATTGTTTCTTTAATTTTTAATTTTGCATTGTTAAGGAAATCTAAGACTTTTTATTTAACACAAAGATTATTGTAGCTTAAATCAATTAGTCATAAAAAATTAAATAAAAGATTTAAAAAATGAGATAAATTTGCCGTTACAGAAATAACACAAAAAATGATCTTTTTAAAATTTAAAAATATCATCTTTTAATATTAGTTTACACAAATTTTATATCTGTTGAATCGTCATGGACATCAGAAAGGAAAAGGCTTTATCAGTTTTGATCTTTTCTCTTCATTTTTTTTTAACAGTTTGCTGCTTGTTGCTACTGCTTTTGCGTTGTGCTTATTCCTTGCTTTCCATTTTTTCTGTTCGTTTTTTCTGATTTTTCAATAAACAAGCATTTTTGCTGTTGTTGGTGGTTTATATTACCACTAAAAATCTTATGGGACAAACAATAATCATTCATATTTTTTTTTCAACAATGGCAAAAAAAAACAGAGAGAGAAACATAAACCAAAAATACATGTATTTTTAAAAATGATGCATTTTCATTCAATGTTTGAAACAAATTTGTCTCTTTTTTTCCACAAACATACAGAAAAAAAGTTAAATGAAACATATATTTTAGCAGAGGTCATTTGAGTTCAGCTTTGAGAAAGACCTAAGGAAGGGTCAATCACTTTTTTGAAAAAGTGTGTTTTTATTAAGAATGTTTTAATGGAAAGAGAAGGGAGATAAGTGATGAGTTATCAGAAGTTATGATCAGTGAAAAACATTTTTTTTTGAAAAAAAAATGAAAAATGCAAAGTGGTGTTTTTGATGGGAGGTTTAAAAAAGTGTGCAAAACGGTGTTTAATAGGGATTGCTAATGGACGAGGCGACATTGAAATTTTTGTGGAAGATAAAATGATCTGATTTGAAGAGTAGAAGTTGTATAAAAAATGAGTAGAAGTTTTAATGTTCGAAATGCCATTAAAGAAATATATAAACAAATTGTTTTAATGCATCACTATGGTTTATTTTTAGTAGCATAAAAGTGTCCACTTTGTTTTTTTATTCATCAACGGCGTACTCGATCGACATAACTAAAGTTGCTTCAGGCACGACAAACATAATCAAAACACCAGCAAGTCAACGTTCAACATCGCCATCGACCCGACATTCAATCTGCATTACCTCCAAAAGCTAAAAACAGCAATATTTGAACTCTCTGGCAAATGTGATGTCAGTGTATCTCTTTCTTTCCCTTCTGACTTTTTCTTTTTGCCCACAAAAAAGAAGAGAGAAAAAAAACCTATCAGTCAAATCTGTCCGTTTTTGTTTCGTTTTTGATCGCCATCATTCTTTGCTTTTCAAAACAAAAAAACGGACAAACAATGTTTTCCTTTTTTCGGTCATCTATCAAAACTGTATACATATATATTTTTGGGAGTTCATCTTCTTCTTCTTTCCCGACTTCTCTCGATAGCAAAAGAGCAGCAAAAAAGTGCCTTTCCCTTTTTGCCTTTTCTATCTATCTAAAAAGTGTTTGTCCGAAAAAAAGCAGCAGCAGCAATAGAAGTCCATCCCCAAAAGTATTCATCTTCCTTTTTTTTCTCTTCGCTCTCTCTATCGTTCCATCTCTGTCCTTTTCTCTTGTCCCCCTTATGTGTGTATGCCCCACTTGCCAGCTCTGTCTCGCCCTGCCTTAACTGACTGCCTTCTGCTTTCCCTTCCCTGTCCCGCTCGCTCGCAAAAAAAACCCAAAAACCAAAGAAGAAAAAAGACAACAAAAAATTCTTTCTTCCATCTTCTTCCAAAAAGAAAGAAAAAAAGGGGTGTTTTATTGGCTCGTTAATGGCTTGTGCGAAATGCAATAAAAATAATTTATAATGATTGGTGATAGTAGTAATAGTACTATTAAAAAAATAAATATTCATACATTTAAATTTTTATTGTTTTGTATTATTATTTATTACAGTAACAATGGGGTAAATGGATTTAGTACCAGCAATAATAAAAATGCTGGAAGTAATGTAAATACAAATAATATTAATAATGGCGCAATTATTGGTGAAGATTATCAGGTATGTTTGTTTGTTTTGATTTTGCCATTTGATTTATCGAGGGTCGTTTAAAAGATTTTATTGGATTGGATTTTTTGAAGCAGGTATTTTGAGGGTGATTACGGTAGTTTCAAGAAAAAAAGTTTAAAATTTGTTGCTATAAAAAATTTTTAAGTCACAATTTTTGTGTTGAACAAAGAAAAAAGCTTCTATGAATGAATGATTGATTATTATTTTATTGATCTTTTTTGTTAGCTTTGTTTTTTGACACGGCTTTAAAGCAAAAAAAGGTTTTTTGACTTGTTTCAATTTCACGACTTTATGTAAATTTTTGAGCGTAACTTTTTTTAAATGTTTTTTGCATATTTTTTTTTAAGATTTCATAAATCCGTGTTTATCACTTACAATTTTTTAATGAGAAGTGTCCATTTTTATTTGTCTTTTTTGCAGAACTTTTTCTCACTATATCGAACTCCAAATTTTTTTTCAAAAATTGCCATTAGCGATCTTCATGTTTGTTATGTAAATTTGTCCTTTGTTATTATGGACACGTCTTGAAATCTAGAGCATTTCATAGATTAATACCTGCCCTATTTTACAAAAACTTTTTCTAGCACTCTCAAAATAGCAACCCTCAAATTTCCATTCTTTGTCAAACATCGAAATTTTGTTTTATCGAAGCAAAAACTTTTACATCAGTTTTTGTCATTCTTAAATTTCGATATTCTGATTTTGAGAAAACCATAATTTGTTGACTGACATCAAAATTGATAAACTGTGATTCTTTTTACGATATTTTAACTTCGCTATTCCCACATTAAAACTAATTTTTTAAACCACTGTAAATTTGCAAATTGTCTACTTTTTTGTGCAGATTGTAAGCCATCGAAAATGCAATTTTTATTCATTCTTGGACAAATTTAGCAAAGTTTAATCTTCTGTCCAAATCGGTTTATCCTTTTTTTCTTCCCTTGTAGAGCTCATATGCCTTTCTCCTAGTAAATAAATCCTTAAAATCACATTATTTTTGTAAGTCATAATGTTCAATTTCTCTCTAGTAGCTTTAAAAATTACATGTTTTGGATGAAAAACTGTCAAACTATAAGTTGTAACAAATTAGACTTAATTTTTAAATTCATTTCCTAGCCTAAATCCGTTTTACTTTTCCTCTTCTTCTTTTATATCCTTTTTTCCCAAAAAAATAAATCCTTAAAAATTTTATTATTGACATTTTACATATTCATTTACTTTTTTTGTTGCAACATTTTTACACATCCTTCTTTTTTTCATCTGCTGCTTTCCTTTGTTCTTTTCCATCTTCTTTTTTTGACTTCTGATTTTGCAACTTTTTTTTCAACTTCGCGCAATGTTCTTCTCTCTCTTCCCTTCAATGAACATTTTTTTTCGTTACCGCCAAAAAACATACATATAGACCCCAACTAACTATAACTTAAAAAACTACATGACGATAAATCTTCTTTCCTTTTCTTTTTCTATGGCACACGACAGAATAAATGAACTTTTTTGTTTTGGGGTCTTTTACTGCAGAAAAATAAAAAAATTTTTGACAGTATATAAATTTACTTTTTTGAAAAATGACTTTTCTTTTTTCTTTTGCAACATTGAAAAAAATAAAATTTATAGAAAAGAAGAAAAGAAAAATGTTTCAAATGACCTTTTTTTGTGGTTGGTTGTTTTTCGGGAGATTGAAAAGAGGGGGCGAGTGAAATGTGGCAGCGGCAGTTTGAAGCGAACCCCAAAAATGGCATTTGCGCATATTCAATTCAGTTTTTTTCGGGTTTCATTTTTTCGTCTTTTTTCATTGCTTTCTTCCATTTTCCGCGTGTTTCAAAAAATATGCCACTTTCTTTTTGATACAATTTTGCAAAAAAGCTGCCGATCTTTTTTTACCAACAAAAAAGTGAATGAAAAGCTGTCTGAAAAAATGCAAATGTCATTTCATTTTTTGGGAGTTGTTTTGTTTTTCGACTGACTTTTCTTTATATTCATTTCTATTCACTCTCTTTGATGATGAATGCCAAAAAACGAAAAATTTGAAAAGGATACAAGTGTTTTATTTTCGTCTTTAAAAATTTTGTGGTTTCGAAATTTTGAGACATTTTTTGAAAGGAAAAAATGGTTTTGAAAGATGTTAATGAAGCAAAGCGGATTGTCTTTTTTGGTGTTCATGATGAAAAGGAAGAAAGATGTGGAGGAGAAGATGACTCAGAATGTGTAAAAGTAGCTATTATTAGAAGCAGAAGATAGTAAAACAACGTTAAAAGTGGCTAGTTTTAAGTCAACCAAAAATGTTAGAAGTGTCAAGGCAGAAGTTATACAAGAAAGTACAGCACCAAGTCCCGTCCAAATTTTTTTTCCACCACTTCCTGACGACATGTTTGTAGCTACGTAGAAGTTGCTGTTCGAATCTCCACTACACACATTCCAGATTCAGGAAATTTATTACAATTAAACCTTTTCTCGGACATATTTTTGGTCTATTAACAGTTGCGAATATATGCTAATTACGCATATTTTTCATTCCTTTGCCACGTCATCATTTCTCTATAAATACTCTCTTTGTCCATTGTAAATTGTTCATTCTCGGTTGTCTCTCTCATTTGTATGATGTTGTTCGAATAAAAGCTCTATCATTTCATCTGTAATGTTTCATCTCGCATTCATCTACCATACATATATATTCACTTCGTGGACTAGGGCATAACATAACACCCATAACTCATCATACATGAAAATCCATCAAATTTGCTTCTAAATATGTTTAATCATTTTTCCTTGCAAAACAGCAAAAAACTTAATTCCGGTTTCTATTGTTTCTAACAAAAAAATAAAATTTATGACTTTGCCTTCCATTTTTTTCTTTTCTCAAACAAAAAAATTTTTAAGATAAGAAAAAAATATTATTGTTTTTTGCCACTTTTTCTCAGCTTTCTTTAAAAAACTTTAAAGAAAGCTGAGAAAAGAAGCATTATAATAGCTTTTTTTTGCTGTAAAAGTGTACCTATATTGATCGATAGAATCAAAAAAGTCTTTTAGATAGGTTTTGTGTTCAATTTTAGTTCGATTTTTTTGTTGATAAGCAGTAGCAAAGGCTTCCTTCCTGATTCAATACAGAAACAAAAACACATAGAACTCTTGAAGGAAGTGAAAGAAGAGAAGCAAAAAAAAGGGTTGAATGCGGGGGATAGAAAAAATAGCAATGAATCAAGCAAAAACACTCCAATATGTCTTTGTTTGGAGAAGAGAAAAAAAGAGAGTCAATAAAATATAAAAAATAGCAGACAATAAAAAATAGAAAGAGGAAATATGCAAATTTGTTTTATCGCATCATAAACTATGGGAACATCAGCATTGAGAAAATAAACAGATACAGTAATTTTTAGTATGTTTATGCAAATATTGAGCCTTAAAATATTGTAACTACAGTAATCACAAATACCTGCTTAGAACTAACCCTCCATTTCATATTGTTTAAAATCGAAATTTCGATTATCAATTTTTATACCCACTACTAAAACATACCTTTTCCTGCTATCATTACTTATTGATAATCATGCAAATCTTTTTTTTTCAGCTCAAACCAAATGATAAATGTGAAAAGATAACAATGAAAATGTGCTCTGATATCCCATACAATACAACCTTTTATCCAAATTCTCTTAAACATCAATCCCAAACTGAAGCAGAAATGGATTTAAAACAATTTGAAATGCTTGTAAATGTTAAATGTTCACCAGATGTTAAATTCTTTCTTTGCACCATCTATGCTCCAGTTTGCACTCAAATGGATTACGCGCTTCCGCCATGTCAACATCTCTGTCTATCTGCAAAAAGTGGATGTGAATCACTGATGCTTAAATTTGGCTTCAAATGGCCTGAAATGTTTAGTTGTAATAAATTTCCTGAATCTGGAATGTGTGTTGGAGAGAATCGAACATCAACTTCTACAAGTATGTCAGCAGGAGGTGGAAAAAAGAAGGGATCAAAATCAGGCTTATCCAAAGACACCCTCCCAGAACTTGAATGTCCACATACAATGAAAATTTTATCAAAAAATCGATACCATCTAAGCATTGCAAATCGAACCATTGAACAATGCTCCCTTCCATGTGGGGATGATAGTAATGTACCAGTATTTTTTGATGATAAAATTCGAAATTTACTAAGATTTTGGACGGGACTTGGTGCTGTACTTTCTTGTATTACTTCTGGCTTAACATTGTTGACTTTTTTGGTGGATTTGAAGAGATTTGAATTTCCAGAGAGATCTATTTTATATTTATCATTTTGTACTTTTATTGTTTCGGGTGTATATGTTTATGGAATGATACATGAAAATGGATATTCTTGTGCTTCTTCATCTGTTGCAAAAGTTTCGCTGGTTACTCAGGTATGCTATTATTTTACTGTCGAATGATTTTAGAGGTGAAAAATGATAGGGGATGTATCAGATCCATTAAAATTTCTAATATTGTTTTTATGGTGAAAATGATAGTAACCCATTTTTGACGATAAATCACTAAAAACTATTACTATCATTTTTCGTTGGCCACAAAAATGCAAGCTTTTTAGCGTCATTCAAGTAATATTTGAGATTCAAAAGCTATCAGAATGAATATCTCTCTAAAGTTAATATAATTTTCGTCGTTTTTTCGACATTAAAGGAAATGAAAGTAATCCTCTTTTGACGATATTTTGCTAAAAAATGTTACTATCATTTTAAATTTTTTTTCGGTTTTTTCTTAAAATCAAATTTTTGATTGTACATAAAAATCATCAGTATTATACAGAATGTGTTTACTGTTCAGCTAAAATAAAGGAATGATAGTAATTTATTTGGAGCGATAAATCACATAACACGATTACTATCATTTTTTAAATATAATGGTTTAAATTTTCTAAACTTCATTTTTTACTTTTGTGATACTTATATTGCTAGAACTTTCATTTAAACTCTTGTTTTTGAAAGTTTAATGGAAAGCTGTAAAAATGATAGTAACACATTTTTGACGATAGATGTAAAAAATCATTACTATCATTTTTCAAAATTTCCAAATTGCCATTTCTCAACTCTCTGTTACCTCATCTCCCTTTTTTTCAGGCAATGGATAATCCTGGCTGTACTTTGGTAGCTGTAATTCACTACTATTTTTCAATGTCAATGTATATTTGGTGGTTATCACTTACCTTCAGTTGGTTCCTTGTAACAACCCTGAAATGGGGTGAAGCACCAGTTGGATTTGTATTTTCATCATATTTTCATATTTTTGCATGGGGGCTTCCTTTGGTGATGGTAATTCTAGTATTAGTTTTTCATGCCATTGATGGTGATATGTTTGCATCCATTTGTTCAGTTGGAAATTTACAACCACAATTTTTGTTTCAATTTGTTGTGATTCCTGAAGCTATTGCACTTGGTTAGTTTATTGTTTTTTGTTTTTGCGATGGGTGCTTGAAATTGTTTTTTGAATGGTACTTGTAGACATGCGGTACCAGCTTTTTTCTTCTTGCAAAAAATTGTAGCAATTTTTGAAAAACATTTTTTATGGCACTTTTTTTTATTATCAAAATCATCTGCATAGTTATAATAAACAAAAAAAAGTTGCAAAAATGAAAGATGTAAAAGGAAAATCATTTTCTGTCAAAAGATAGTAACAAATTTTAAACAATATTTTTCAAAAAAGTGTTACTATCAAAAATGATAGTAACAAAAAACGATCTTTTATCGCTAAAAAAGTGTTACTGTCCGAAATGACAAATAATGAAATTTTTAAGATATTGTCACAAAAATGTTACTATCAAAAAAGATCTCAACGAAAGAAGAATAAAGTCAGAATTATTATAAAAATGAGAGTAATTCAAACTATAGATTATTGTTTAAAAATGTTACTGTCGAAAAAGATAGTAATGCAAAATATTTATTATCGCTATAAAAATGTTACTATCAGAAATAATAGTAATGAAATTTTTAAGGTTATTGTTAGAAAAGTGTTATTATCATAAACAATAATAATCCAATCAATCGCTAAAAATTGTTACTGTCAAAAATGATAGTAACGCTTTTTTAACGATACATGTATTATATAAGTTACTATCATTAAACATTTTAAAAAAATACAACAAAATTCTAATTTTCTCTCTCCTTTTTCAGCCATTGGATTTATTCTCTTCCTCATCGGCCTCGTTTCCTGTATTCGAATTCGTTCATACATTAAATGCCAACCCAAATATGGTGCCACTGAAAAAGCTTCAGAAAATTTATTCCGTTTAATGACTCGTATGACACTATTTGTTCTTCTCTTTGCTGCTGCATCATCTCTATCAATTTTTGCACAATTTTATCAAACAATACATTTGGAAGAATGGCTGACATCTTGGTATTCCACAAGATGTTTACATGCAAAACGTGCAGCATTTGGATTTACACAATCACGGGAAACTTGTCCTTTAATTGCATCATCACCATCTGGAGCTGGGAGTGGGGGAATGCCATCAACAATATTAGTTGGAAATTTAATTTCATCAGAGCCTTCTCCGATATTATATTTTTCAAAACATTTACAATTCTTTATTATTGGTTTTGCATGTGCCATTTGGATTTTTAATGGAAAAACTTTTCAATCATTTCGTGATTGCTGGGATCGGCAATGTCATCGTGGGAGGTCAAGAGTACCAACAATTGATCATTGATTGAGAATTTATTGATTGGTTATTAGTTAGATGATAGGTGGGGGATGAAGGAAGATAAGGGGATATATCAGATCCGGCAATATCCAGTTATAGGATATCCTTCATTATATCCCTCGTCATAAGCCATTCATTTTTTGTACTTGTATTAATAGACAAGTGGATATGGGATATATGAGATCCATCAACATCGGATTTCATATATCCCTCTTTATATCCACTTTTCATATCCCTAATCTCACCTCAAGCTTATCTTACTTTTCTGAGCTTGAATGAGTTATGGTGGATATGAGGATACATAAAATCAATCATCATCAGATATCCTTATTCCCCTGTATCCCTTATCTCATCCCAAATCCATTCATCCATCTCTCTCTGCTATTCCCTATCCAATTTAGGGCTTTTCTATTTAAAAATCTTTCACTCCAAACAAAATCCTTGCAATGCATTTTTTCTTCATCTCTTTCCACTTTATTTACAACCTTAATTTATAACTCTGTTTTTTGCCAGCATTTTGTTTTCTACTCTTCTCTTTTTCTGTCGGGTTTTTGTATTTTACTTGTTCAATTGTCTACTTTTTTTGTATACTGTAATAAAATCTCTCTCTCTTATTTTACATCGATCTGATTTTTTTGTTGTCTTACATGTTTTTGGTATACTGTAGTTTTCTTATTTTCAAATACTGTAAATATTATTTTTAAAAAGTTTTGTTGGTGCTCAAAAACAGTATTATTTTTTTCTACGTATTATTGCTTATATTTTTGTCAGATATGTTTTGTGTTGTTCGTTTTTTTTTACCAGATATAAAAAATTTAATTATTATATAACGCATTTTTTCTCAAAATCGAGCAAAAATCAAAGCTTTGTTCAACTCGATTTTTTTAAAATGATCGTATTGACCTGAAACTTTCAGGAATATGTCATATGGACCCAAAAACATGAAAAAAATTGGTTTCAGGTCACTACCGTATCCCGGACCCGAGATACCGTAACCCATGTACCGTATACTGGCAAAAATCCAGAATTGCAGATACTTTAAATTTTATGATTGGAATCGATTAAGGGACTCAAAATGAGTCTAAAATTAAAATTTCACAATTTTTGGACATCTACAACTAAAATGGCGTCCACTTGAAATTTCAAAAAATTTTCATGTCAAGAGTAAAAACTGTGTTTTCAGTGACCCGGAACTTTTGATATTCTTAAAAGATGCACAATTATATGAGGTTTGAGATGGTATATGACTCATTTAAAAAAAAGCGGGGGAACACGGTTTTTTCGGCGAAATACTACTAAAAACAACATCTCCAGGATCATGTGGGAGGCATAACTCGCGTTATATACAAGATATTGACCTAATTTGTTTTTTATGATGAAATAATATGTTATTAGAGCATGCTGGGTGATTTCGGACATTTTTGGATATCAGCGGGCGATAGGGGGTCCATATGAAACCTTAAAAATAAGCAATATAGATATGAAAGGAAAAGTGCCTAAAAATGTTATTTTTTCTTAAAGAATATATGCAAATATGCTCTAACAATGTAGAGCACATCCAAAAATACCAAAATAGTACATTTAACATTAAATATAGGTCACTATCGATATTTGCGGATTAACTGATTTTTAGCTATTTCTATGTTATTTTCAGTGTATTACCAAATGATGAAAAATGAAAGATGTCGACATTTTTTAACATCTGGGATAAAATATTGCATGTTTAGGATGATTAGGGTCAATTTCAAGCCATGGGTACTGTTAGTATAAATGTGGTAACAACATTTGTTGCATACATACTTATGGTCAATAGAAACTTCAAAAATCGCGCTTTTTATTGCTTCTAGTACTATTATTTTTTGCTTCTGGTTACTTGTTTTATTAAAAAACAAAATTAACACAATAAAAAATATTAAATTACATTTTTAAAAGTTTTTGCTTTAAGTGTATCTTAATAAACAAAACATGCTTTCCTAATTGCATCATTTACAGCATCAAACATTTGATCAGCTGTTGCAACATCATGCCCTTCATGCTCATAATCTAACAATATTGTTTTAATGAGAGCCGCCATAACATCAGCTATACCTTTGCCAGTTTGAGCTTCACTAAAGCTGTATCTTTCAACAACCAAACCTGCTTTATCCATTAGTTCAACTTGCTTCTCATTTTCAAAAAGAAAAGAAACTTTTTTTCAAATTTTTAAAAAAGACTACAAATCATATGAAAAGAGTTTGAAAAAAAGACATACAAAAAAAGGTACATGAAAAAAATGATAATAACAAAACATCATTATTTACAAAAAGAGTAAAAAGCAAATCGCTTATTCGTTCAAAGACAAGTCAACCACAGATTAATTACCATTGGATTCTTCATCATCATCTTCCATATTTCCTTGTTCAGCATCAGCATTAACAGCATTGATATGATTTTGTAAAGCAAGATATTTTTGACGATATACAAAAGCTCCAGTACCAAATGCTCCATTAGTCAAAGTGGCAATTGCATTCCAAGTAAGAGAAATAGTTTCCCACATTTTGCCCATCCATGATTCATCACAGGGTTGGTGTTGAAAATGATAAGAATTTTGCTGTTGCTGATTTTGTTGTTGTTGCTGCTGCTGTTGAAGATGAACTTGTTGTTGAAGGCCCATAAGTTGACATTTCATATTATTTTGGGATACTTGATCTTCATTTTCTTTAGCTTTTTTAAGTTCACAATCAACAGCTTCTTTAAGAATATCATGTAAAAATTGTCGATCAGCAGGATCTAACGTGGAATAAATATTATTTAAAGTTCTTTTAGCTGTTGCAGAAATACAAGGAATTGTATTTTTAATTAAATCAGTATCAAGTAAAACCACATGAACAATAAGAAGAAAAACAAAAACAATTTTCATTTTTACTGAACAGCTAACTTTGGTATATGAAAATGAACAAAGTGAAGGCTTTTTTAGTTTGACCTGTTTCTTCTCGACAGATTGTATCAATCCCTTAAAAGTGCTAGATGCATTTTCAAACAATCAAGGGCCTTGCTTAATAGTTGTGAATGAAAACCAAACAAAAACAAAAAAGAGACAAAATTGATTTTTTCCGACCTAAAAAACCCGATAAACTAAAAGTAATATCACTTCAAAATAATTAAATTTATAAATTTTATAATAAGTGAACCCTAAAAAATTGAAGGGACTGCTTAAAATGCTGTACCTGCAACTTTTAAAACATAAAAGTTATAGCTTTGTTTAGAAATTTGAACCGTAGTGTTAAAGGATTATATTTAAAACTCTGCATTTTAAATTTTTTTATATTAAAACATTTATTTTCAACATATAAAAATGCATTTTTAGGTTGCTTAATTCATCTAAAATACAAGTTTGATACTCTTTTTAAGTTTTTAAGCCATTTTGAATTATATTTGACACAATTTGCCAAACAAAAAAGTCATATCTTGAACACATGCATGTTGCTAATTTTTAACATGTTATATGGACGCCATATTGCCAAGTGATATCCAAAAATGCTCAAAATCATCCAGCATACTCTCATAACATAGTATTTCATCCCAAAAGTTAATTTAAGTCAATATCTTGCATATAACGCGAGTTATGCCTCCCACATGATCCTGGAGATGTTGTTTTTAGTAGTATTTCGCCGAAAAAACCGTGTTCCCCCGCTTTTTTTTAAATGAGTCATATACCATCTCAAACCTCATATAATTGTGCATCTTTTAAGAATATCAAAAGTTCCGGGTCACTGAAAACACAGTTTTTACTCTTGACATGAAAATTTTTTGAAATTTCAAGTGGACGCCATTTTAGTTGTAGATGTCCAAAAATTGTGAAATTTTAATTTTAGACTCATTTTGAGTCCCTTAATCGATTCCAATCATAAAATTTAAAGTATCTGCAATTCTGGATTTTTGCCAGTATACGGTACATGGGTTACGGTATCTCGGGTCCGGGATACGGTAGTGACCTGAAACCAATTTTTTTCATGTTTTTGGGTCCATATGACATATTCCTGAAAGTTTCAGGTCAATACGATCATTTTAAAAAAATCGAGTTGAACAAGGGTACTCGATTTTGAGAAAAACAGCGTTATATGTTCAAAAACGCATTATTTATCACGAAAAAGCTTTCAGTTGATAGTAAACAAAGACAAAAAATATCGTCAAATTTTAATTACTCAAAAAGTTGTATAATACAGAACTTGAAACTTTCTCATTGATCAAATCTTCTTTTCTACCGTATCCTCATAACTAATTCTCTGCTTTAACTGAAAAACGATGTATCAAAAAAATTTCTTTTCCATTTTCGATCAAAGCTACAGTAATCTCACGACAAAAAAAATCCCATAAAGCCATAATTCAAAAACATATCATTTTATTCATATACACACATACAAATACATATATATCTAATATTTTTTCAATTATATCATAGAAATACATCAATAATAGAACACATTTATTTAATTATTTAAGAAATTGGTGCAGGTTCTTGCAAGGCTGGAATCTTTTTCTTTGAAACAAACAATTTATTTGTTAAAAGAAGCATAAGAGTAATAAATTGTGCAGATAGCGAATAGCCAGAAAATATAAACATTGAAAAACCAACACTTGAAACATCTGAAAAAGTACAGTAGTGAAAAAGTGATAGATGATAATAAAGGATGATGCAAGTACAATGTTGAATTAGATTTCGATCCCAAATCGCTGTATTTGACTTCTGTGAGCTCATACTTTCAGGAAAGGGTCATCAGTGACAGGAGCATCTTTTACACCAAAAATTGTGGTATTTGGAAAAACTTTGCCGAACGGCGCCATTAGGTAAAATTTGAATTTGGCGCCGTTTGGCGAAGTATTCTCAAATGCCAAAGTTTTATGTGCAAAAGATGCTCCCGTCAGTAATGACCCAATCCTCCAAATACGAGCTTCCAGAAGCCAAAACAAACAATTTGCGGTCAACAACCACCTTTCCAATATCCCTAAGAAGCTGCCCTCGCTAATTCTTTGATCCAAAAGAATCAGTGTACTCCCGCTCCCAAAAAAATAGCAATCGCTTCCTCTTACAAAAAATCGTCAATTTTTTTTTATTTTTAATAATTTTTGCAGAAAACATTAGCTGAGATATCCTAGTAAAGCCTTCGAAACAACCCTGTATAAAAAAACATACGAAATTTTTTCTTATGTGTATAAGTTCCATTTCTTGCATCTTTAGCTGGTACTAGAGGATCATCTTTAGATGGTAATGAAGGATTTGGAGTTGAATCTGCTAACAGATTAAAAGTATCTTTTGTTGTTGTTGCTGGAGCTGCTGTACTTGTTACACGATTATTGCTACTTCTAGGCTCAGCTGCACCTTCCATCAAAACATTCTCTAAAACATTCAATTACAGTAACCCCGTTAATTCATTACCACAAAAACCTTACTTCGTTGACGACGACATGAAACTTCCAAAGATCCAAAAACAACCAAAAGCAAGATAATTAAAGCCTTGAAAGTATCCATCTTCTTTCCATTCAACCTTTCCAAGGAGAATTCTTTTGCAAAAATAAACTTTCAACTCTCATTGTCAATCAACAAAAAAATTAACATATTTTCCTTGCAAAATATCTTTATTTTTTTACATAAAAACACAGGATCAAAAAAAATAATTTAGTGCACAAAGAAGATAAGATTAATACAAAGGAAAAAAGTCTCTGAGACAAAATTATTATTATTATCATTAGATTACTTGTAGAAATCAAATTCATTAACATCCTTCTTGACGACATTCTTATATGCGGTATCAAAATCTTTTGTTAAAACAACATATCGATTTTCTCGTACTGCTCGCATACCAGCTTCTTGACAAATTGAATTAATATCTGCACATGAAATTTTATCTGGACGTGCAACAAAATCTTCGAGATCTACTTCATCACTGAGATTCATTTTACCAGTAATTGTTGAAAAGACTAAACGCTTTTGTCGACGATCTGGTGTTGGAAATTCGATTTTACGATCAAGACGTCCTGGGCGAAGTAATGCAGGATCAAGAGTATCATGTCGATTTGTTGCCATAATAACCTAATAAAAAAATTAAGATTATAAATGTTGATTCACCGAAGGAGTCCCATATAGTACTAATAAGAAAAGATGAAAGCCCGGAAGCAGTAAGACAAGTTGAAACAAAGTTATTTGTTTCAACTTATTTCACGCCAGCATAGTTTTTGTCTATCATTAATGTCCGAATACAGCTCCCCATTCCCTTACCTTAACATTAGTAGATTGATCAAAACCATCCATTTGATTTAGCAATTCCAACAGAATACGTTGAACTTCACGATCTGCACCAGTTTGAGCATCAAAACGTTTTGTAGCAATAGCATCAATTTCATCAATAAAAATGATAGATGGAGAATTTTCTTTTGCAAGACGGAATACATCACGAACCATACGAGGACCTTCACCAAGATATTTTTGTACAAATTCACTACCAACAACACGAATAAATGATGCTGTAGTATGTGCAGCAACAGCTTTTGCCAACATTGTTTTACCACAACCAGGTGGACCAAACATTAGAACACCACGTGGAGGATCAATACCAATCTAAAATGATATTCATAGAGACAATGTTGTTATAAGAGGAGGCAACAAACCTGTTGATAAAGTTCACCATGAGTAAGTGGAAGTTCAACAGCTTCACGAACTTCTTGCTTTTGAATATCAAGGCCACCAATATCTGCATAACTAACTTCTGGCTTTTCATCAGCACGTAACATCTGAATTGTTGAATCAGCTTCTGGTGGAAGAATATCCACTACTGCATTACTGTATTTATGAAGAGCAACACTGCAGCCAGCTTTTAGTAGTTCTCGATCAAGAATTGAAAGAACACGAACAAAGTAATTTGAGCCTATGAATAACAAAGATTAAGGTAAGTGTAAAGGTGGTGAAAAGCAAGTATTACCAGTAGTTGAACCAACAATAGCATGCTCTTGATCAATAGGTTCTAAGAATTGTCCAATAACAAGTGGAACAGATTGAATACGCTTTACCTAAAAATATGGATGAGGGTTAATCAACTATAATCAGTTAAACTAAGCTAAACTTACTTCTTCTTGAGCATGAAGTAATTCCTTTTCTAAGTTACGTGTTTCAAGTTTAATATATTCTTCCATAACATCCAAATGTTCCATTTGTTTTTCAAGCTTTTTATATCGAATATAATCATCTACTTCTGCAGCAAGCTCAGCAGTATTTAGCTGAAGAAGTTTATCTTCACCGCCTTTTGGTGCACGTTTTGTTGGTGGAGTATCCTGAAAAAAAGAAAAGATGTTAAAGATGGTGGATAAAATAAGGCATGGCACTGGCTCGAGTTTACTTAGCTATTTTTACCCCATTCAATAATCAAGCTTAACGACTATGAGTTTCGAGCAGCATATAAGTATACAAAGAAAATGCCAACGGATTGAGTCAGTCTTTGCCGATTCGGCATTTTGTTTATAACGTATTAGCCAACACAGAGCTCACAAACAGCCTCTTTATCATAGCTATCAAACGTTGTTGTTTATTGCAGTCGAAAAAAAGCGGGGCCTCGAGCCAAAATGTATAAAAGTAGAAAGCTTACAGTGATTCCAATGGCCTTCAATGCTGATGACATCTTGATAGGAGCTGAAAAAGATGGTTGGATTAGAAAGAAAAACAAAGATAATAGTAAAAAAATGTAAAGCACGGAACAAACGGAAGGAAAATGGATAGCAGAGAGATATTAATACAGCAAAGCGGTTGGAGTAGTTACAGATTAATGGAGGGATAAATATAGATAAAAACATATAGATTTAATGAAAAACAGTGATAATTTAATCATGAGGAAGAGAAAGTAGCTAATAGAAAGTTTAATAGGAGCAAAGAATAGAGAAAATAACAATTTTATGTGATCGAAGAAAAAATGATGACAAATGCAAGGTTAGAAAGGATTTGGACAGCAGCAAGAAGGGGAGAAGATAAAGAATTATTGTGGATATTACAGGTCCAAGAATGATAAAACAGTGATAAAGCAGTAATTAAATGTAGCAAAAATCTTGAAGGTAGCTAAAAAATGAAGAATAAACAAGTTAAAGTTGAAGGGAGAAAAAAATGATGACAAATGTAATGCTCGCAGAAAATGGAAGGGAAATGAACAGCAACAAGAGAGAAATCAAGCAAAGTGCTTGTTACAGTAGTTAGAGGTACATTAATGGATAAGTTAGAGATAAAAATGGATATATCTAATATAAAATGATGATAATTAAATCCAAGAGGAAGCTCGTGTTCGACGACAAAAAAAACTTCAACAACTTTTTTTCAACGATGGAAAAAACAGAGAGGCATTTTCGTTGTAAGAATCCTGGACAAGCAGTAGCAATAAAAAAAATTCAACTTTTTAAAGTTTAAACAGTAATTTTAAACAATGTAAAAACAGTAAATAATTACTTTACAGTAATTATATAAACAACAAATCGACATGATACTCTTGATCCTGCATTACTTCAACCAGGACAATTTGATTGTAAAGTTGAATTTCCAACACCAGATCGTCGACAAAATCGTTTAGTCTTTTCAACAATTACTGGATGTTAATAAATTTAATTTCTTCAACAAGTAATCCATTGCAAAATAAAATTTGTAAAACATTTTTCAACACAATGTTAACAAAAACTTTCACAACGAAAAATCCTGAAAAACAATGGCGCAAATGCAAATGTGGGAGGGAAAGTATACTGTAGCCTCGCTACAAAAAATAACAAAACTTTTTGTTTGCAAAAAATTCTTCTCTCTTCAAAAAAACACAACTTCAACATTTAATTTTTTCTTAACTTTTTTTTCATCTTTAAATTTTCTGAAGCAAATATAATAATACCTGCAATACAAATATGAAGCAAAGAATCTTTAAATTTTTATCACATAAACAGCTTCGTAAACGAAGGTATTGCATCAACCTTTTCTTCGACATAATAATCAGCTGTCTTTTTAGTGAATCTTCACAATCATCATCACAAGAAGAGGTGCTTCTTGCTAATGCTATTCCTGGTGACTGCTGCTACAAATGTACTGAGAAATTTGTTGATGAAAAAGATTGTAAAAATGGTGTTGCAATGGTTTGCACTTATCTCGACAAATGCCCATATAATCATAAGCCTATTCATCATGATTGTTTTAAACAAATTGAAAAAGAGAATATTAAATATCTTAAGAATTGTGGTAAGGGTTTTTATAAGCATATATGGGATAAGAGGGGATGGAGGGAGGGAAAGAATAAGAGGACATATGGATACTTGTAGCCTACAAGTTGTAGGTGTTATAAACCTCTATTGACATGCTTATGGGATTATATAAGGATAAAGAGATGGTATAAGAAGATTATGGCACATATTTGCTGGCATACGTGTCCCACAAAGTACTTGTAGGTATTATCCTATATATATAAAAGTAAGAAGGTACATATAATGATCGTGTGTTAATTATGAGGCCATTCAGCTATCTTTAGCCATTTATAATTCACATTTTTCAGGTCGTAAAACAGCAAAGTGGACTGAGAGCCAATTTCAAAAAAAGATGTGGAAGAAAGCTGGTCTTCGTTTACTTAAACGTCAACTTCGTTGTCCCTGTCAACATGGTTATATGTGTCGTGATGAAGATGCTTATTATGAAATGAAGGTAATGGTTTTTCTGATGGGATATACAAGGTTGCTGTAACACTATATATATCTTTTTTCAGATGGTTGAAGAAGAAGATGGCCTTTCTTTTGATTCTGATAGCCTTCCAGATGATGAACCAATTAAAATTGAAGATATCAAAATTTCTCTTGAAGAAACTAAGAAAGCACTTGTTGGACAATCATTTAATCCATTTGAACATTCTGAACCTCAACCTGCTGAAATTCTTACTGGTGATACTACTACTGCTGCTGCTTCATCTGAAACTGCTACTACTACTGCTGAAACTGATGCAACTCCATCTCAAGCAAAGAATATTTTTCAAATTTACAAGAAGAAGATTGAAGTTTAATTATTATTGTCCCCAGCACCTAAAAAAGATATTGTTGTTAAACTTTCGGCTGTTCTGGGAATATACAGCTCATGAGATTCCGCAGACGGGTTGGCCGTATTTTATTATTGAATCTGGGAATATACGGCTCAAGAGATTCCTCCACTTTTATTTAAAAATATCTTTTATTTGGTTACATCATAACAGCCAACCGCGTCTGACACAAAAGACGTTAGTTGAAATTGTTAGCTAAAAAAGATAGAAATGTTTGAGTTTACGCAAATTTTTTTAAATACGTCATATAGGGATACACATTTTTTACCAATCAAATGACTTCGTAATCTTTTTCTTTCTCAGTAAAAGAACAGATCACGGAGAATCGACCCAGAAGGCCCGACACAAGACAAGTACTTATTGCATACCAAAAAGATGTGAATAAATTTGAACGAAGTTTCGGTGAAAAAAAGTAAAAAATATATAATTGAGTGAAGTTAAACGAAATGCAAAGTAGCCAAAATTTAGAAGAGCCTTTGAATTTTTGTATCAGACGCGGTTGGCTGTTATGATGTAACCAAATAAAAGATATTTTTAAATAAAAGTGGAGGAATCTCTTGAGCCGTATATTCCCAGATTCAATAATAAAATACGGCCAACCCGTCTGCGGAATCTCATGAGCTGTATATTCCCAGAACAGCCGAAAGTTTAACAACAATATCTTTTTTAGGTGCTGGGGACAATCTCATGAGCCGTCTGCTAAGTATAATACTATTACCTCAGTAAAAAGACTATATCAAACTAAGATGCTGCAGACGGGTTGGGCTACAATACAAATATTTTTTTGTCAAGACATTTCATCAACAAAAATTGTGTACAAGATACTTAATGAGTTAACGAAAAAATTGTGTACATGATACTTTATGGTCTCACCTAAAACACTTTGTGTACATAAAATACCTAGAATCGGCGCCGGCCACGCGACAATGGTCGCGCTCGCTTCGCTCGCGCTCCCACTGTCTGCGCGGCCACGCCTCCACCGGGTATGACTCGATTTACAGTATCCCATGCTTATCTTATCAGCAGTACCAAAACAAGAGTAGTAGAAAAATTAAGAAAACGGCGTATGGGTCGGCAAGAGGGTCGCTCGCTTCGCTCGCGCCCTCTAGCCGACTCACACGTCTTAACACAGTATGATTCGTGGGTACTGTAGGTGAGTTTGGGGTACTGTAGGTGTGTTTTGGGGTACTGTAGGTGTGTTTTGGGGTACTGTAGGGGTACTGTAGGTGTGTTTGGGGTACTGTAGGTGTGTTTTGGGGTACTGTAGGTGTGTTTTGGGGTACTGTATAGGTCACCGGGGTACTATAGGCTTCCACATCGCTTTTTAGAACTTTTTTGCCTTGAGTTTTGGTCAAAACCCCGGCAAAAAAACACTCTTTTGAGTAAAAGTACCACTTACCGTAACCCTACAGTAATTTTTTTTACAAAAAAATAAATCCGCAGTCGGGGCCCAAGTTTTGGTAACATTTCCAGACCCCTGAGGTCACTACCGTAGAAAATTATTTTTTTCCCTACGTTGTCGTACGAAACTGATGCTTAAACAGCCGCAGCCCTTCGGGCTGCGGCGAGATTAAAAATTTTTGTTTTTCTTTCATTTATCTGTACATACGTTTATTAAATTATTATGTTTTTTGTTTGTTTTACTCTCATTTTATTACTATATATAAAAAATTTGTTATTGTTGCAAACAGTTTTGGACTTCATTCATTGCTACCGTATGCCTTATAATTAAAACAGTAACTAATTTCTAACAATAACTTTCGTTCAAATGCTTTTATTAGTAATACATGTATATAATGATAAGAATAAGTTATATATGATAAATAGACAATGGTACAAGAAAGTATGAATTACAAAAAGAGAATTATTAAGTTTGTTTAATAAATTTCCATTCACCTCGTTCAATTCCTTCTGAGCAATGATTAAGCATTATTTGGCATCGTTTATTGACATAGCAGCATGTATCTTGAACCTATAAAACAATGAAAAGTTATTAAAGCAGTTTTGAAATAAACAAAATAACTCTCAAAAACTACAGTAAGTGTTAAAACAATCGTTTTAGATAAAGATTGATCATTACTATAGAAAAAAGTAATCTTCAAAGCTAGCTACAGTAACCCATTTAAGATACCTATGTATTTGACTAACTTAACAAAGATTTCTATCAAAGCCAACTACAGTAACCAAAACCATTCAACTACATTTTTTAACTCCAATAATAAACATACCCTTTGTTTCAAATCCACAAAATCAACAGTCTCAAAATCAAGTTCATTCTCCAACAGACCAGATAGCTTTTCAGTAGCATTTTCAAGATCATTTTGATTATCTTCAAATATGTTTGTTAAATTTGATGATGGAAGGTAGAATGCAAATGGATAAGTATACATTAAAACTCGACGACATTTATTTAGTGTTGCTGCAGCATCTCTGAAAAAAGATGTTTCAATCCATGAAAATGAACGTGATTGCATTTGTCGAGCTATTTCTTCCATTTTTTCTTTTAGCTGAAAGGAGGATAATAAGGGTATTAGAGGATATGGATATACAAGCTAGCTAGCTTAAGCTAAGAAAGCTTACCATTGCTTCTTGTTTAAAGCTATTTTGATGATTGATATAACGGGAATGAAAATGTACAAATCGTTTAGGAGCAAGACGATCTTGGGGAGTTGTAGCATCACCTTTATATTTATTACATCCACCAAAGAATCCTTTATGTTGACTCATACATGCCCAACAAAAGCTAAATTTACAAGATTTATTTCCACATATCATTGCATTACAGCCACCATTCTTTTGAATTGGCATCTAAAAACGAGAGAATCAGTTATAGAGTGATTGTATCATATATTGATAAGCACCTAACAATATTACAGTACTCAATCAACACATAATTGTTTAACGTGTTCTAACAACAGCAGTATTCCAAGCTATAAAAAAACTTACTCCACATTTTGGACAGCCTCTTGTATTCTGACATACCCATGTCAAAGATTTACTATCTGTTTCACAACGAGCTAACCATTGCCTTAGAATCCAACATGGTACAGGTTCATGCCATTCTTGTGAACATTCAAAACAAAACATCATTCCACAATCACATAGCACACTTTGGCAACCATAAAAATAATTAACTTTAACAATTCGATTACAGTATGCTGATGGACACCATTTTAACATTCGATTAGAATCAACAAAATCACGTAAAATAAGTTTTTGATAAAATTCTTTTTCAGTAGAATCTTTAAGCAATCGAAGAACATTTGAAGGATCAATAAGTAGTTGACAATCAGAATCTGGACAAAATGCATATGGATCACCTTCTTCGCGGAATCGAGTTATTAAATGATGATTCCAACATTCATAGCAGAAGAAATGGTTGCAGGAAAGTGAAGTAAGAGAAGTTGGTTCAAAGCAAATTTGGCAATCGCCGGAGATTGAGGTAGAGGACGTTGATGGATTTGCAGAAGGGAGTTGAAGTTTGAGTTGTTTAAAGAAATCTTCAGATGAATCACATTCGTAGAATCTAAAAAATGGACATTAAATCAGGTGTAAACAAAAAAACAAAAATTAGCCTTAATTTTTTAATCGTAGATGCCCCAACTCAATCCCAAGTTAAGCCCACAGTCTATATACTCGTCTAGCTATGGAATAAGCAGTTAAAGAATTAACAACAACATCCTCCTCTTATATATGATTACAGTTCACTGTAGCACAACATAAAACTCTATTAACTTGTTTTTAAAAAATGGTGGTTGTATTGCAATTAAATGTGGGATTTAGCTTCTGCTAGGCATGGATGAGTCAGCATAAAAGCTTCTTTGGTGGGCGTAATAAATATAAAGGTGATGCAACAACTCCCCAAGATCGTCTTGCACCTAAACGATTTGTACATTTTCATTCACGTTATATCAATCATCAAAATAGTTTTAAACAAGAAGCAAAGGTAAGCTTTGATATCTCCATATTCACTTTATCTTTTTCATACTTTTGCTATATCTCCGTTTAGCTTAAATTAGCTCTTTATATCCATATCCATCTTATCTCTTTATCATCCAATTTCAGCTTCTTTCTTCAGAGATGCTGCAGCAACACTAAACAAATGTCGTCGAGTTTTAATGTACACTTATCCATTTGCATTCTATCTTCCAGCATCAAATTTAACAAATATCTTTGAAGATAATCAAAATGATCTTGAAAATGCAACTGAAAAGCTATCTGGTCTTTGGAGAATGAACTTGATTTTGTGGAATTGAAGCAAAGGGTTAGTTTATTTGGAGTTAAGAAAAGTGTAGGTGCAGTTGTGAGGATTACTGTAGTTGATGTTGATAGCGATACATATCAACCCTGTTGATCTAAATTCAATATTATTGTTGTAAAAGGGTAACTGCAATTAGCATTTAAGTTTTGTTAATGCTACAGTACCCTTCAAAATCATATTTAATACTTTTTGCGTAACTTTTTCATCTACTAGACGAGTATATAGACAAATACGGTGGTCCAACAGCAAGATGAGTTGGGGATATCTACTTAGAGCAATAAAGTATATCAACATATATGCTAAAAAAAGTCCATCAACAAAGATCACCCTTACTTTTCAAGCAGCTTATTATTATTCCATTCAAAAAAATGTAGCAGTACTTTACAAACATCCAAAGAAAATCCAATAACAGCAGAAACTTCAGCAGCAAAAATATCCATTTCAGCTGGTAAATCATCAAATTGTAAAACCTGCAAATTATCTATTAACATTTCTTCCTTAAATCCATTACTATATTCTGCAAAAGCTCTCCTTACCTTTTGCCGATCTTCTAATTCACTCTTCTGATCACCAGCTGACATTAAACTAAAATCTCTTGCAATAATATCTGTCTTATTAAATCCATCATCATTTTCTGTTCCATCAAGTATAAATTCATCAGCTTCTTCTTTCTCTTCTTCATCATTTAAATCAACATCATCATCGCCATAACAGCTATCATCATCTTCTTCCTCGTCTGTAGTATCATAAAGAGATCCTTCATCACATGTATAATATGATTCTTCTGCTTCTTCAGAAGCTAATACATCCATTTAAATAAAAAATATGAGTAATATAAAGTAAAAAAAGGAGATCAAAGATGAAAGAAATTTGAAATTTAAGAAAGCTGCAAAAAAATTGAAAAAAAATCAAATGCCAGAAATGCGCGCAAGGTGCAAAAGGTAATGCAAAGGGAAAAACCAAGGTTTTTTGTGTATGGGAGATACCGTATCCGTAACAAGTCTCGTGCAAAGTGAAAGAGGGTGTACATTCGTATCCGCTTTGCATTTTATTATTATTTTATAAAACATCCTGTAATTTTATTGCATCTATGCATTTCTCAACTTCTTAAAGTAAACTGACAGATAAATAAATACATATTCAAGGATCCAACAAAAAAAAAGTTACAATGAAATATTTATTTCAAAAAGTACAGTACACAAACAAGTTACATACACTCAAAAAAGATATGTTCCGCCACTATGACAATTAAAAATTGTAAGAAGTTGTTTATGTTTGTTCATATCTTGAGCTGGATTATAGTCAATATTTGGAGGTTTATAATCGAAAACTTCAGTAGCGATGATTTCATCCACAATTTGATCCATTTGTCGTTTGAATTGGTCAGAATATTCATTTGATTTATTTCCATGATACATTAAATCAACTTTCATATTTCTATATTCCTGAAAAATAGAAAAAATAATATTATATATAAACTAATGCAAAGAATGGCTTACCGTTTTAAGAGAATCAAATAAATCTTTTGCATTAAAGATTTCTGGAAGATAGTACATAAAAAGTGAAGTAATGTTACCAAAATGTTGAATCTTTAATAATTCTTTTACTGTATCAGAAGAAAAATATTTACAATCACGACTACAACCCCTAAAATGAACTTGTTATTAGTGGTTTGAGAAAAAATAATGAACATACCAATCAAGTGTTTCAATTTTTGGAAGCTTTTGAATAATTCTTTCGAACATCACAAGTGTTGTTCCATCATTTTCAGTAATTGTAGTAAAGCATAGATCGAAACGTTTTGCATTTGCACCAAGTAATAAAAATTCATCCAAAGTAAGCACTTGATTATCAAGATTAACCCATGAAGCGTTACATTGATAAATTTTTGGGAGAATAGCAGCAGCCAATTTTTCACCAGAAATATCCATAACACATAAATAAAAAACATCAGTTATCCAAAGCTTGCATGGAAGCATATCAACATCAATTTTATGTGTTGAATCAACATCAAACTTTTTAAATGAAGCTTTCCAAACATGTCCATCTAAATCATCTTTTTCATCATATTCAAAATCATCTTCATGTTCATTAAAACGTAATTCATGAACAACCATAATAGGATTAATATTATAAAAATATTTGCAAGTACGAATCAACTTCTTGTAGACTTCAGCATTTGCAGGATTCATCGCAATATAGTAGATAATGGAATCAGGGAGACTGAACAATTGATAAATTTCACCATCAAGAATTCTACGGCGACGAGCATTTGAAGGTGTTGTTGTTGATAATGGTAAAGGTGTTGAAACTTCTTCTTCCATGGTCGACACTTTCGAATTTAAAGCGACGAAAAAAAAGCAGCCAATACAACCGTTGACGGAAATTGCACAATAAAAAATTCTAAAAAGAATGACCATTCATGAATAATGTTTATGCAAATTTTTTAAACAAATATCGCGTTTGACGGAGAGAAATAAGAGTGTTATTAAAATTTGGTAGAGCTCATGCATTTTACAAAATCTTTTCATACAATTGATTTTTCTAAAATTTTCGAATGGATATTAGCCGTTGTGTGCACTGCAAATTTTTGGCGCAAATTTTCATGAGTCACTGCAAAGCGTTTGCCTATACAAAGCGCTTTTAATTTTTGTAACAAACAAAAAATATATTTGACCTTGAAATGGGTTCCCACGAAGAACTTGACAATCGAAGACACATAAGCATCGTCGAAGCCATTTCACAGTCATTTTGAATAAATCTTGCGGTAGTGTGATGACGATTTAAGTTTTTT
Source organism: Panagrolaimus sp. LJ2400 (assembly GCA_024447215.1). Taxonomy (NCBI): domain Eukaryota; kingdom Metazoa; phylum Nematoda; class Chromadorea; order Rhabditida; family Panagrolaimidae; genus Panagrolaimus; species Panagrolaimus sp. LJ2400. The sequence continues at coordinate 920,859 of JAMRYA010000029.1, read as the reverse complement.
ATTTATAGCTTGCATTTTGGAATACTTTTTTTGACGACTATTTTTTGAACTTAAAAATTTATTTTAAAGATTGTTTTTTCGAAGACGCGACGTGTAGAAAGAATGCAATATTTGTTTTCATTCGGTGGATTTTAGTTTTACATTATGTAATGCTAAAATCTTTAAAAACGAATTTTGGAATTTAAAAACGGTGTAATTTCTATTTAATCTGTTTGAACAACAATGCTTAAATGGGAATTTAAGCTAAAAAATATTTGAATCGTGAATACCTCAAAATTCGTTTCAACTAACCCTTCTTCTCTTTTTTCAGATTTTTACTTCATTCAAGAATTTTTCAAAGCTGTATAATTTTCATTATGGATGATAGAGTTAAAGAACTCCTTACATCAAAGATTGAAGAAAGAATTGGAGAAAATATTAAAGAATCAATTCAACAAAGACTTCTACTTCAAGATGTAGCAAAAGTTGAAAAAGGGCGGCTTTCATTGAATGGTAAAACGTATCTTCTTATCGATAAAATTAGTCAAGGAGCATTTGGTGAAGTACATTTAGCTGGAGAACGGTTAACTGGAAAAGTATATGCTATTAAAATTATTGACAAAAGTATATTAAAGAATCCACAGGTTTGTTTATTAGATACATATGTAGGTATCTAAATAATTACCTCGCATTTTTAGGATGCAAGTCGTGAAATTCAAAATCTTCGATCAATGAATCATCCAAATATTATTAAACTTTATGGTGCTGTTGAAATGTGGGGTGATGGAATTGGTGATACAGTTTATCTTATTATGGAATATGCATTTGATGGAAATCTTCATGATTATATTAAAAAGAATAACATTCCTGAAGAAAAAGCAAAAAAGATTTTTTGTGAAATTGTTACTGGTGTTGAATATTTACATTCAAAAGGAATTGCTCATCAAGGCTTAAAACCACAAAATATTTTGTTTGATTTCTTAGAACATATTAAAATTGGGGATTTTGGACTTTCAAAAAAATTTGAACAAAGTAAGTTTTCTTTGCATTTAGTATTTCTAATTTTAAGTAATGTTTTTTTAGATTTGACTTCAAAATACGTTGCTCCTGAAATTGTCATGGGTAGAGCTGATTGTAATGGTTGTAAAGCTGATATGTATTCACTTGGAATTATTCTTCATGATCTTGCAACAAAATATGGCACACAACAAATGTCTCCTGATTGTAAAGCATTATTTGAAAAACTTACAAGCAATGATCCAACTTCTCGTCCATCTGCTGCTGAAGTTTTGAAGGATAAGTAAGTATTGCTTTATTTGCCATAATATTGTACTGTATTTAAACATATTTTAGATGGCTTGCAAAAGATGTCAATGGATGCGCTGTTCAATAAATCCATGAATGATATTCTTTTGAAATGATTGATGTAAATATTGTTATTGTTTTTTTTCTTCAATTTATTGTTATACACTGTTATTAATTTTATTCTTTTTGTTTTTTCTTATCATTTTATCTTTTACGATTGTACATTTTTTTCAAATAAATATTACGTTTTATCAAAATAATGTTATCCGGGATACTGTAGTTTCTTGAAGATGTATAAGATCATATTTAAATTAACGTGATTAGTTTAGTAGCTGGCCCAAGCTACTGTATTTTAGTAGATATTTTTCATTTTATTAGTAACCCTGGAGTCAATTTTAATAAATCTTCAGTTATTTCTTTTTTTAGCAAACATTTTCTACACAGAGATCGCAAATTTGCAGCAAATCAATACAACAACGTAAAAATACTACAGAAAAAGAACATTTTATTATTTTAAAGAAGCAATAAAAAAGAGAAAACCTTATAAAGCAGAAACAAAAAAATCACCACATTTGTGAGACATCAAAAAAAATTCACGAATTACAATAAGCATTTTCAAGATCTTCCAGCGCTATTTCAGATTCTTCATTTTGAAATGGAAAAGAAATATATGGTGGAGGAAATCGTAAATCAGCAGCAGCAATAATTTCATCAACAAATTCTTGAAGTTGTTGAGTATATGGAAAAGAGAGGGAATCAGCTGCAAACCAAAGATCATATTTTACACTTTTGTATTCCTAAAAAAATTCATGTTTTTATATACCATATAATTGTAAACATACTTTCATAAATTCAATAAATGTTATAACATTAAAATCATCTTCATAAATAGCACGCAGATCAACGGATTTCAAATTTGAAAGAGACAGTTGTCTTACAGCATCGACAGAAACAATGGATGGAACGGCGGAGACACTAAAAAGTTTTTGTATGTTAAAAATAGAGCATACCCCCTCTTCCCCCCTGAAGGGTTCTCAGCTGAGCCCCCGCTTAATAGAGAAACTTCCTTTGATTTTTTGCCGACGCTTGTCAAAACAGCATAAGATTAAAGGCATGTCCTTCGCAAATTTTTTTTTCTGTGTACGGCATTGCCCTCAATTCTATGTTTTTAGACAAAATGTGCTTTGAATGTAGCAACTGCTATTCAATACGATCAAAAGCTTATGGATGGTAAAGATGATGGCAAAGCAGAATGGGACAAATTGGATCAAATCGGTGAAAAATTGCTTAAACATTTTGATGACTTTTTTGACCTTGATAGTGATGATACAGATGATGTTCCACAGTTGAAAATTGGTTGTGATGGCGTTGATGGATATCAAGTTTTTTTATTGGAGCAGGTTTTTCACTTTTTGAGAGTAATGAAAATTTTTAAAAACAAATTTTTGTTGTTATTTCCTCATTTTTTGAAGAACAGCTCCGACAAAAAACAAAATGTTCTGACTAGTATCCTTCCACAAAATTTTATCCTAACCATTATGGGTTTAAACTGTAAAATTTATTTTTTAATTACTCAAAAAATATGCCATCTTTGTCAAAAATGCAATCGTTATTTGAATCCCCAGAACTTATCTAGACTAAGGGTAGTTAGAAATGCCCCCTCAAATCTTACAAATATATCTTTTCAGCAGCTGGAACACAAGCAACAATTTCTTCAAATGAAACAGGTCTAAAGCCATCATCATAAACCGGTGAGCGTTCTAGGCGAAGTTGTTTCACAAAGCCAGAAGATGTCAAAGCCTTGAAATCAGAAAAAGAAATATCTTCACCTTCAAGCGTTAATCTTTTTACTTCACAAACAACAATCTTTGGAATAATTTGTGAGATAACATTTGCATTTGCACCGGGAGATATATCTGTTAAACAACAATTTGTAATCCATAAATTATTTGGAAGATCTTTAATTTCTTTGAATTTATGTGCAGAACCATTCCTTTCAGTGTATTGAAAGCCTTTGCTATCTGCATTAAAATGTTCTATAACAATATATGGAAATTCTTGGTGTTGAAAATATTTGCATATTTGCATTAATTTGAGTGCCATTTTTGGAGCGGCATTTGCTTTCATCCATTTTAGAACATCAGATGGGAAGGTTGTTGATTCTGGAGTAATGGAATCCATTTGAAGAACATACAATATTTCAATTAATCTAATTTTTTCAAACAACTTTTTCCATTAATGTTTTACACCTAAAAAACGTAAATGACAATGAACAATTTTTTTGCGAAAAATCATTGAATAATCTTTTTTCTGTGGAACAATGAAATTTGTACTTTGTAGTTTCAATTTTCCCCCCGAAGAGAGCCATATTTATTTTTGTTTACTAAAAAAAGAGGAAATTGATTCTTTTTTTTAAAGTTGTTTTTGTTGCTGTTATTTTTTGCCTCTCTTTTTTTACGTTTATTTTTTTTCTTTCTAAAATGGGATGTAAATTCTGTGGTTTTGAAGAACATGAATCAAAGAATTGTAACAGATATGCCAGTGATAAAGAGCGAAAAGAAATTGCTGATAAAAAAGGATTTTGTCATTTTTGTTTTATTGAATCAAAGTTTGTTCATTTGCCGGAAAAAAAAGAATGTAAAAATAATGTAGCATGTATTGGCTGGTATTCAATTGAACATCATACGGTGTTTTGTCATGAAAGAATTAAAGGTAAGTTTCAAGTCAGCAGAAATATTTTTAGGGGAGGACACAAGCAAATTTGGAAGGGCACATATCTTTTGCTGCGTTTGACAAAAGATCAAAGGATTTTTTCGATTTTGAAGGGGGCACGTGCTCCTTGTGTCTCCCACTTGCTGACGTCAAATACAAGTTATTACCTGACCAGTTTTGTTGGAATACACCCTGTAAAACAATTCCCTTTTCTAGCATTCAAAAACTTCATTCCAAACATTGTCGAAAATTTGCTACTCCGCTTTTTGGATATGTTTGATATCGATGAAAAATATTCAATGGCTACATCCTCACCTTCGCTTCCAGAAACTATTAATTTAAAGCCTCTCAAAATTATGAGTTCTTTTGTAAATACATATTCTGACAATAATTTCTCTGATTCTTATGTTGCTGTTGTTGTGAACGAATCTATGACAATCTCAGGAAATGATGCTGAAAAAGATAACCAATTATTCAATGCAATCAAATCAAAATCACTTATTTGTTTATCAAAAATTTTAAGAATTTTTAAATCAAAACTTTCATCGGATATAGTACTTCAATTTCTTTCAACAAATACCAAACAATTATGTTTTCAAAATTTAAACGCAAATATTTCATTTACTGATATTATTAAAAAAGCGCCAAATCTTGAAGATATTTATATTTATGATTTTGAAACAAATATTTTAAATGGGAATTCATGGTTGGATGATTTGATGAAATACAGTAATACCAAAAACCTTCAACATTTTAATATAAAAGTTGATGCCATTGGAGATATTGATGCTAAAAAATTGGCAAAACTTGTTAGAGTAAGCTATTTAATTTTTGTTTAAACTTAAAGATATCCCCACCCCCATGGGTTCTCAATTGAGCCCCCGCCTACCAAAGAAACTTCCTTTGATCTTTTACCGATGCTTGTCAAAGTGGAATGATGTTTAAGCATATCCTTTTCAAATATTGTTTTCTGCGCAGGCTTTGTCCTCAATCTTATTATTTTTAGACAAAATGTGCTTCGAATGTGGCAATTGCAATTCAATACGATCAAAAGCTTATGGATGGTGAAGACAATGGCAAAGCTGAATGGGATAAATTAGATCAAATCGGTGAAAAATTGCTTAAACATTTTGATGACTTTTTTGATCTTGATAGTGATGATACAGACGATGTTCCACAGTTGAAAATTGGTTTTGATGGCGTTGATGGATATCAAGTTTTTTCGTTATTAAATGCTCAAAAAGATAAATAAGTTTTGTATCTTGTACACATGCTATTTTATGGTTCAGTTTATTGTTACTTAGTTAATATTATGTTTTTTGAGTTGTGTTATTACAGTTATACATTTTGATTTTCAAATAAATATTACTTTTTACATACTAAATTTTACTTGGGGTACTGTAGCTTTCAAAAATAAGTTAAAGATCATTTGCAAATGAATGTTATTAGAAGCAGAGGATAATTTTCAGTTTATTGGTCACCTGTAAAATTATTTTGAGAAAAAACTTAACAGCAATACAAAAGAAAAATATATCCGGTAATGAAACTTCATAGACTTCTGAGTACTTCAAAGCTGCATGTTTTAATCAGTAGAAAGAATACGTTTTACATTGTGATAAATATCAACTAATTTGTTTTTCTTATCTTCATCAAGGCCTGGAAAACATATTAGTGGGAGCATCTTGAAATCTTGATGTTCAGTTGCAAGGATTTCATCTACAATAGCTTGTAGACGATTTATATATGCTTCAGAAATTTGTTCAAAAAATAATAAGCTGAAAACAGTATGTTTGTTGTTGCTCTGAAAAACATGGTACTGTCAATAAAATATGTATAAGTACAGCAATTTCAAAGGTTTTTCCTTAAAGAGCTGAAATTGCTCACTTTTTTCATGTTATCATAAAAAGCTTCAACATCAAAAACGTCAGGAATATTACATAACAGAAGATATTCAAATTTCGGAAAATTTGGAATTTTAAAGAGATTGTTAGCAGTTTGAGATGTGATCATTATAGCTCAATTTCTGAGAATATCCAGCAATGTCTGGCACCGGCGCAAAAATATCCCAGAAAAAAGGCATAAAGTGCTTTTCGTAGGTTTACATGACCCAAAAACACCATTTCCGCGGTCATTTTAACCGTATCTCTTACCGTACCCGAGTTACCGTCTAAAAATCTTGCTATTGATCTTTTAAGAATTATCGGGATCGATCGATTTTCAGGAAGATTTTGCTTTGTTTTCACGACGTCCCCATTTGTTTGAAAATTAAAAACATGGACATTTCAGGACATTCAAGACATAAAACAACATGTTTAGGACATACTGGGTACATTTCAGGACTATCCGCCCAAATACAAGCATTTTACGAGGTCATATCGCAATTGAGTGTTTTGAAAAAAACTATGCAAGTTTAATGAGCCGCGATATCAAAAGTAGGTCATAGACGTGGTATGTAATGGTCTTAAAAGTTACAGAACATCCCAATTGACTCCTTGGAAGTGTCTGTAGTTAAAATTATTGACTTTTTATTGATTTTTTATTACGATGAAAAAGACGATTTTTTACCCAAAATTGAGTGTTACAAATGTCGACGCAAAACCTATATTACGTTGAGTAAAAATGTTAAAATGACAAAAATGGTTGAGAAACATCCTAAAAAAGTTAAAAATATCATTTGGGGCGAATATAGTCTTACCATAATCTTTTTAGAGCATTTATTCCAAAAATATCGCATTTTTATGACATTTGTACTTGTAAGTGACGGCATGACCCCAAATTTGAATATTTTGGCCCAAAACCTTTCCCATAAATTTTCCCACATATTTTTCTATTATTTCCAGCAAAACGAGGTCATTTGGAGCTAAAACAACGAAAATCGCGTTTTTGAATTTTGAAATTGGCGCTCTTTGGCCTGCTGTGAAATCCGCCTGCCCCCCAGGAAAATTTCGATATTCTTCCCCCTAGGGGTAAAAAAACATGGAGAATCCGATTCCGTTGAGATCTGGATCCTCATAATTGGAGAAAAAAAGTTACGGCCACATTTCGGTAGAAAACCATTGTTTTTGGCGTTCTGTGAAGGGAAAGTATTTCAAAAGTAGGTCAAATAAGTTCAATTTTACTTTTTTCGGATTCAGCTCATCAAGGGCTTTCCAATGACACTAAATTTGTTGAGATTTGATCAAAGTTGACGATTATGCAGTTTTTTAGACAGGTATACGGTAACTCGGGTACGGTAAGAGATACGGTTAAAATGACCGCGGAAATGGTGTTTTTGGGTCATGTAAACCTACGAAAAGCACTTTATGCCTTTTTTCTGGGATATTTTTGCGCCGGTGCCAAAATGAAGTAAAAATTCTTGACTTTCTCAAAAATCTTGCTTTATATTGTTATCATCTAATTGACTAAAAATTGAGTAAAAATTGTGCTTACATTTTTAAGCTCGCTAAAGAACCTACAGCTCAATTTTTTTAGCTTTTGCCGCAATTTCAATAAATTTTTCAACTGCCATAATTGAACCATCTTCACCTCTTATAATGACACGCTGAAAGTCAATTACTTCAACATTTGGAACAAGAAACAAGCATTCCATGTAAGACATATCAAAATCTTGAAATTGTAAATACTTTGCATCATTTTGATAAATGTGTGAAAGAATAGAAACAAGTGGATTGGCAATAACAATGCATTCCGTAACCCATTTCTGTACAAAATCATTTTTAAAATATAAATTGTATTTGTAGCTTGCTAATATTACGTCATCACCAATAAACCATAAGCGTGGGATAACAATTATTGAATTTTTAGCAAAAAAGCATTTGCAAGTTTGTACAATTTTTTGATAGAACTTTAATGTTGATGGATTTTTGGTGATATAATAAATTAATGAATCAGGAAATGACCAATCTTGTTGATTATATGGGCCTTCAAAGTGTAATTGAATGGTTCTTGTAGAATATTTTGAGGTTGAAATTGAATCAGATGAATCCATTTTTTAGTTACGGTATCACAAGTGGATTTTTTTTATCAAAAAAACTCAAAAGCGAGAGGAATAATATTAAAGAAAAAATTGAGACAAAATGACTGGATGAATCAATGTAAAAATAGAACTAAAAAATGGTTGACCAAATATGCCAACTTGGCCAGCAACTTGGCAGCAATTTTATGAGAACAAATCCTAAGAGAAAATGCCATAAAAAACAAGTATGAATAAAATTAAAGGTTGTTTATCAGAACTTCTCTTGAAATTTTTTATTTCCAAATACAAGACATCAAAGATGCATAAAATCAATGCAATACAGTAAGTCAAAAATATGTATCAAAAAACATATGTCAGAGAATCGAACAAGGATTTCTATAAACATCACATAATTTCTCAAGTTTCTCTTCATCAAGCCCTGTAAAATATATAAAAAGAATAGCCATGATGTCCATTTTCAATAATTTCATCATGTGACGTTATGTTTTTTTGAAACTTATTGTTACAAAAAAACAAAAGTTCACTGACGACTACGTGTTGATGGATTAATCATAATAGTTTTTTGATTTCCAGATGATGGAATTGCTGCAGTAGGTTCAACAACTCGGACAGACTGTGTCCGGAATAAATTGAAAAAACTTGATCGAACTTGTTGTGACATTAGCAACAACAAAAATGGTCTTGAAAGATTGATAACATCAAACAACCAAGGAATTTGTAAAAATAGTGCATCAAATAAGTCCCAATTTTTATTTGATGGGATCATAATTACGTAGATTAATACCTGAAAAATAGAGGGTTTTATAATACTGTGGGATATTGTGGTAACTGTATTAGACAATGGCGTTACAGTAACCAGTTAAAGATATTACTGTAATGTTGTAGTTTACAAAATTACTGTAGCCAGTTGCACATTAACTTCCCAACTCCCATAATTACTTACCTGATGAATACAAAATAATATTTCAAGAGCAAAATCAAAAAGTGATACAAAAACTAGTCGGATTTCTGTTCTGGAAATTCCTTTTTGCGTTGTTAGAGCTTTAATTTTTAGAAGAAATCCAATGCACAAAGTATTCAACAAGAGCCCAACAACTGCAATAACGAAGAACGTAATGGCTTGGTTGAAAGCTGTACTAACCTAAAATAAGTTTTAGAAGTCATCAAGGATTGGTTTCGACGCTAATATGAATTTTAAAATATGCAAATTTGTCAATCATAAAATTTGCATATTACATACATTTAACAATGTCTATTGTAGAATTTATTTTAATTAAAAAACCTACCCCCGGATAATTAGCTGTTAGCACATATGCATCCTTTGAAACCTTTTCATTAAACAAGATTACTGAAACTGTTGAAAATGGCAAATGCCAAATTGGTACAAATGCTAGTACTAAAGCACCAACAATACCCGGCCATAAAATCATCTCCCATAGCTACAATTTTAAAATTATTTGAATTTTTATGTAGCTTAAAAATTAGACCTTTTCATGCAATCTTGGAAGTGCCATGGACGTCATTCGATTTAGCGAAGTTAAAGTAACAAGAAAAGCATGAGCAAGATTGAAATAAACTTGAAAAAAATTTGCAAATACAAGAAAATATGAGCCATTTAAATTCATCATCAGCGGGCCTGTCAATGGGCAGAGGAACCATTTGAAAGTAAATGTCATGAAGAGGTAGTCTGCGATATCCTGGAAACAAATTATGTAAACAAATGCGACTTTCGAAAAAGATAAAAAGAACACAAAATTTGCATAAATTTGAAAAATTAAAATTCATGTGTCAAATCTCATCATTAAAACACTTACAACAAAAGCCATTACAATTGCAATAGTAAAAAATGATGATTTAAATAAATTTCTTGATGATGGTCGTAACAACACAAAAACAACAAGAAAATAAACAATTAATGATGGAATACCGTATGCCATATAAATAAAAAACAACCAAACAGGAATCATTCTTTTCTTTTTTCCTTCCGTGTAAATATTTTTCTTTCAAATTTTTATACCAACTTTACCTCTCAAAAAAATGCTTTAAAGGTGTCAATTTTTACGCAGCAGTAAAAAAATAAAGCAATAAAATAATGCGTTTAAATTAAATAAAAAATAATAGACACTTTCAAAGAAAGAATAAAAAGAATGACAGTTTTACGAGAAAGTCAGTAATTTTCTTTAAAAAAATTTTATGGGTATAAAATTATTTTTATAGCATTAGTTGTAAATGGAAACTAAATAATAATGTCTAAATAAATTATAGCTCTAATTTAACGCGAAAAAAGTTTTTTTCTTTGTAATTACAACTTTTGATGGCTTCAAAATCTTTAATACTTTAAAGTGTCAAGCTTGCTTCGATGTTTTTGTGTTTCTAAAAAAAATTATCATTCATGCGTTACATAGTGCTATGTAATTTAATGTTTTTGGCGTGTGTTTTGTTATTCAAACAAAAAATGAAGACCTATATTGTAAAATAACAAAAATAGATGTCAATTTTATGCTTGGTTAGAGACAAAAACATAATGTGTTTTGGTAAAATACAGTGAAGGATATTGCTTAACAATTATAAAAAAAGCGACACAAAATTAATGCATTAAGTGATTAATTTTGTGTATTAATATGTTTATTTTTATAAATCAATTTGTCTGTAAATGAACACTTTTTCTCTTCACAAAAATGCTTTTTAACCTTGTTGTGTCTACAAAAATGTTCGACGACAAACACAAACGTTTCACAGACATTAGATTTCGACATCTCTCAAAAACACCCTTCAAAATGCTATTGCTGCAAAAAAAAATATTTCTCTTTCTCATTCTATTCAGACAATTTTTTAATTTTTTGTTTATTTGCCATAACTATGAATAAGTATTTCTCATTTAGCAAAAACTATCGGAACACAGAGACATTGAAACTGCCTGTTGAATTCTCAATGGCATATTGCTCAATATTAATTGAATGATATAATAGCTTAAATTTTAAACAGCTATGATATTATACATAATTAGTAACAGGGTTTATTTTGCTAAAAACTCTTTTTGTAAAAATAGTGACTATGTTTTTAAGAAATTTAAAAACAATCAATGTCTATGCTATTTCTAAATATGAAGACGGAAAAAATATGAAGAAAGTCACAAATATTTAAAAGTTAAGCAAAGGCAATATTTCATAATTCTAAAAAATGCATATAAACGAAACAGTGGAATGCATAACGAAATCAAAGAATAGGTCTTGATTGGGTAGTTATTCCAATCAATATAAATAAAAAACAAAAATATGCAGATGTTCAGTAGTGCTTGTAGATAAAAAATGAATGGCACTAGCACTAAATTGTTTCTTTCACTATAGTTAATGCTTCGATAAAAAAAGTGTTAGAATTACATTTTCACATTTAATATGGCAAACAACATTCATGCAATTCTGTGGTTCGGATTCAATTTATAGCAATTATTACAAAATAAACGCTTTCGACTGACACCTTTATAAAATTTAAAGCAAACTATTCAAAATGCGTTTGACGCCATTTTTAGAATTATGACAACATTTATTTGAATATTTCTGTTCAGTTAATTTATTAAAATGTTATAAAAGCAATTCATGAGTCACATGCAATAAAAAAATTTTCTCATGAATATTTAATAATGATTTACATGCAAGAAATTTTTGGTGTTTAAAAAAATCCAACAAGATATTCCAATTGGACAATTAAAATGAAATATATTGCTGAAACTTGTTTTTGATATTAATACTAAGATAATTCGAATCAATGTTCGAATGCATCCTAAAGTCGGTTTCTGCATTTTGTCAATCATAGATTACGAAAGAAAGGGCAAAATAGATGAAAAAAAGGTGTGGCGTTTTAGCGGCGAATCACCACTGATGGTGCACCTTTCACAACAATCGTCTCACGCAAATTTTATTCTTTTTATTGAAAAAAAAATGTTGATGCTATATTTTAATCTTTGACAGTTTTGTTTTGAATATTTTTTCTATTCTTATGCAACTGAGACGTGCGCTTTCGGATGTAATAAATGTAAAAGTCTTGAACACAAAAACAATTAAGACATCACCTTCACAAGGATTGAATTTTATCAGTAAATATAAATAAAAATATAAAGACAAATTCTTTTCAAATTTAAATTTATTAGTTTGCCTACACTGTATTACAAGCATCTTGTGGGCTCCCCGACATTTAAGCCGAAGACATTTACGCCGCGACATTTACGCCGCGACTTTTACGCCGAAGACATTTAAGCCGACGACATTTACGCCGACGACTTTTAAGCCGAAGACATTTAAGCCGACGACATTTAAGCCGATAAAACGGCATTTACGCCGATTAACGACATTTACGCCGATTTCAAAGACCATGTAATAAGCAAAAACATGTTGATACGACTGATACATATTTTAAACAAATCTAGTACATCTAACAACTAATTCTCTCTTTCCTTTTTTCAAAGACCAAGTAGCAAGCAATAACATGTTGATGTCTGTTTCTATTCAATAACAAAGTAGCTTGTATTTAAAGCTAAAGGTTTTGACATCAAAATTCCAAAAAAGCTTGTCATTTATTATTCTGCTGCTGGATTTATAAAAAAGTTAGCACTATTAAGTTTACTCTGTTAATTTTTTATAAATTTTTATTTATAGTTTTTAATGCTATGGTATCAAAACTATTAGCTTTATTGATCTGTATCTTTATAACTTTGAAAAATACAGAAGCAGCAGATAATGTGGAACGCCGAACAAGAACTCGTGCTCCGACATGCATACATGAAAGTGCTGTATGGAGACAAGTGAAGCCTCTCATACATCACGGTACCACACAGGTATGGAGATGCACCAAATCAACGTGTAGTGGTCGTGCCCATTCTCCAGTGGGAACAGAAGAGCTTACAATTGTAAACAGTCATAATCACAGAACTAGTGCAACGGCAATAGAACTCAAGCGAGCTAATGATAATTTGAAAGAACTGGCTAAGACTGATTCAAGGGTTGAAACAAGGAACGTGGTTGCACGAGTACAAGGTGGACTTAGTGATGAAGCAGCAACTCGCTTTAAACCACAAACCGCAGGTCGATTGGTACAACGTGTTAGAGAAATACCTGGAAGACAAGGTGTAGATGCAAAGGAATTGGAAGATGTCGTTATTGATATGGAAGTTTGTCTTGGTTTTAACGTACGCAAGATAAGGAATTATTTTTAGAGTGCTTTTGCAAAGGATAAAAATGGTGGTCCATTCTTACGCGTTGATACACGGCAAACTGATCCGGATAAGTCAGTATACTTTATTTTTGCATCAGATGCTGGATTAGATCGTTTAAATCGCTTCCATCATTGGGCATCTGATGGCACTTTTAAAGGTTATTTCTAATTTCTAGCTGTTTGTCATTGAATTGCACCATTTTCAGTCACACCATCAAAAATATTTCAGCTTTACACAATTAATGTGCTGGTCGACAAATCCAGTATTCCATCAGCATTTATCTTAATGACTGATAAAAGGCAGAACACCTATGAACGAGTGTTCTTGTCGCTTTTTGTTGAACTAAATGTTGCTGCTCCCGAATCAGTAATGCTTGATTTTGAAATTGGTAAGTTCGTTTCAGTAATCGCCAAAAGACTGTTTTTTGCATATTTATAGCTACTCGTAATGCATATCAACAAGTTTATGGTGAAAACCTTGAAATTCGCCTTTGCTTGTTCCATTTGGGACAGTCCATCCACCGTCACATTCAACGAAACGGACTGATTTCTATTTATGACAAATGCGAAGATTACAGAAAGCACGTTTTTTAACACCCTAAAAATGTAAACATTCTTTTTTTCATACTTTGTGAATAACACAAATGAAATGGACAAGAAAACAAAAAATTTTTCTTGTTTAAAAAATCGACATCAAATATTTTTCTTTATTCTTAATACATTTGTTTTTCATAAAATGAAAATTTTTTCTCTGTTTCTTTTATTTTGTTTAATAGGTTGTATTCATTGTTGGCTTTATAGTTTGGCTTTAGGTTTATTAGAAACCACAAATTTATTAATTTCATATCAAGAAATGCAAAAAAAGAAAGATTGTAAGTTTATAATATTCTACTTAACCCCCAATTTTCATTTTGTAGATAATAATAAATATTTTCCCATGCATTTAACGATTTGTTTCAAAAATATAACCATGACTAAACAAATGTTGCCCATGTTCTTCCATTATGTGGATGCCATGTGTGTCCATGTCAATAAAACTGGAAAAATTTTACAAGGTAACAATTTTATAAAATTAACTTTTCTAAACGCTGCAGTTTAGCAGGATACGGTGAAGTAAATGAAAATACCCTCCAAAAGCTTCCAAAGTATTGTCACCAAAAGAATAATGGATACATTAATTACTCAAAGCCATTTGAAACGTCAAAAATTCTAAAACCCTTTTACATGTTAGGCAAATTTGTTTATGACACCTTTAATTAATTATTTTTGTTCTGTTAAAGTTTTTAAGTTACATTGTTAGCCTATTTTCATTTTGTTGTTTAATCGTTGCAAAAACTGTTTTATTATTTTTACTTTGTTCAAAGAATTGTTAATTATCTATTTGAAATTTTTTTTGTTTTATTGAAGTTTCGTTTATTATTGTTATTATTATTATAGTATTTGTGTCTATATTTTAAAGCAGCATGTGTTAGGGCATGCATGCAAATAAATAAAATAAATTATAAAACACAGTTTCTGAAAAGTAAATAAAAATCGAATTAATTATTGCACATTTTTATACCATCGGCTTAAATGTCGTTTATTCGGCTTAAATGTCGTCGGCGTAAATGTCGTCGGCTTAAATGTCGCGACATTTACGCCGCGGCGTAAATGTCGCGGCTTAATTGTCGCGGCGTAAATGTCTTCGGCTTAAACTGCGTAGTACCATCTTGTGATATTGAAAACTGGAATAAAACTACGTCTAACAATTCGCAAACATAGAGCTAGCCAAAAGCAACGCTAACCGTAAACGTTTCCAAGTGATGGTGGAGTTGAGGCCCCATATTTTGCCTAAATACTCGCCTACTATAGGGATAGCTAGGGACAAAAAATCAGCTGCGCAATCCTCCTCTCTGGGATTTAATAGCTAATTGAATATAGCTAAAGTAGCACACGATCAGTAACTTTTACGTTAGAGATATTCAATTTAAGCAGAAGTTGAGCCCTCATATTTTACCCATATACTTGCCTAGCTACGGGATAGTAAGGGGCAAATTATCAGCAGCAGAATCCACCTTCACCACGTATTTTATGTAGGCAGATTACCCCAAGTGTACTTGCTATAGCTATAGCCAAAGTAGACGATAGCTATATCATGGTTCAAGATAAATTATTTTTGGGGGATCTTATTGGCAGAAATTATGCTTAAATGACGTTTCGAAGCTAATTATGTCATGTTTGTAGCAAATACTTTATTTTGTGGCATACCCCAAATTATAGGTATTTATCAATTGCTATCCATCATAGACATACACAATTATAATTAACGTAATCTAGGTATATAGAATTATGTGATGGAATGGGATTCTCCTGCTGTTGTTTTTCCCTTAAATATCCAATAGCTAGGCGAACATGTGGGCAAAATATGGGGACTTAACTCTTGCCCTACCTGAATATCTGCAATGTAAATGTTAGTGATCGTGTGCTATTTGAGCTATATTCATTTAGCTATTAAATCCCAGGGACGAGGATTGAGCAGCTGATTTTTTGTCCCTAACTATCCCTGTAGTAGGCGAGTATTTGGGCAAAATATGGGACCTCAACTCCACCATCAGTTGGAAACGTTTACGGTAAGTTAGGGCTCTGTTTTTTCAGTGCGAAAAATTTTTCTTTTCATATATAATGCCTTCTTTGATTTTGGGGTTTCTTTTAAAATATATGTTTATTTAGCACTGCATTTTTTATGTTTTAGCAAGTATTACTTAATTCAATTGTATTAATATTACATTTAGATATTTAGATATTTCCAGAAAGAAAATGGAAATATCTAAAAAAGCTTATGCTACTTCCTGATGATCGCTGGAATCGAATACTAACTGAATGGACTCCAAATGCTAAACGTCCTATTGGAAGACCACCTACAAGATGGATGGATGACTTCAAGAAATTCACAAATATAAAATCTCATGAATTGTTATCACTTTGTTTAACTGATTTTTGGTGTTGTAATATGTCCCCTTTCGTCCTACGTGACAGATAAAAGGTTTTAAATAAATAAATAAATTAATATTACATATGAAGATATAAAAAATATTCAAATAAATACTTTGAAATATTGTAATAAAGTTGTGAAAGAATTATTGAGAGAAAGACTAGAAAAAATGTCAAACATCTTCTACGATTGTAAAAAACAAAAGCCTTTGCAGAGTAGTGACGAAATTTTAGATGTGCGTTTGTCAGTCATTTGCTTTGCTGTTAAATGACATATGGAATGAAAAAATGACAAAATGCCTTAAACGGAATTTTAATTAAAATAGCTTTCTTGAAAAAAATTGTTACAAGTGTAATGCAAAAATAATTGACAAATTCAAGTTTGAGAAAAAAAACCCTTGAATTTTATTTATATTGAGCAAGATGTCGAACTGTATTAGTACATAATAATATATTTTTTATTTGCTGGTGAAAAAACATACGGCTAATACGGTAATTTTAACAAATAAAATTAAAATATATTCAAAAAATTATTAGTTGCAAAAAAAATGGTCAAATTAGTCTAGTTTATGTACAAACAACCATAAATAAATGCTAAATTGGTGTACATTTTCTGATCCTGATAACAATGATGGAGCCAATAAAAAAAAATTAGCAAAAAAAATGTAATACACATAATAGAATAATAATTTGCTTGTTTAAAAACTAATATAATTCCATTTTTAAAACACTTAATGTTCACAAAAATGGAACACTCGTAAAAGTTTAGCGGACAGCAGTTTCGTCATCTTTTTTTCATTCAAATGCAGTAAAAAAAGAACAGATTCAATGATTGTTTTTTTCTTTGATAGAGCATAGCTTTGGATCTTGCACAAAGCTATTTATTTGAATTTTTTTCTATTTTTTTTCTGCTATTGACATAATTGAAGATATATGTTCTTGCAAGTAAAAGTTTAAAAAGCTCTGCAATTTTAATGTAAAGAAAAAGGAAAATTCGCACCCCCCATTATTAACAAATAAATGTTGGCATTGTCATTCCAGATATGATAAATATATGAAAAATTTATTGATTGATATAATGTCACATTTAAACTGCAATGCCTTAAAAGTTTTCTAGTCAGATGCTGTGTGCTAAAATAATGTTTACAATTATTGAAAATGAACAGCATTGGTATCATGTATAAAACTTGTTTATATGAAAAAGTTGACCTTTTTTTAAAACCATAAAAACATAAAAACCACTTAATTTCGTCATAGCTGCAAAAATTTATTTAAAATGCAGCTGATGTAAAAAAAGAAGACACAAACAAGTGTCTACCTTTTCTTTAACGTTTTTGTTCAACTATATGATTCACTAGAAATATTGAAGAGAAACTAAATTTCGTCATCTCTCAGACACATTGCATAAACAAGACCATTTTTTTGCAACTAATAATTTTTTGAATATATTTTAATTTTATTTGTTAAAATTACCGTATGTTTTTTCACCAGCAAATAAAAAATATATTATTATGTACTAATACAGTTCGACATCTTGCTCAATATAAATAAAATTCAAGGGTTTTTTTTTCTCAAACTTGAATTTGTCAATTATTTTTGCATTACACTTGTAACAATTTTTTTCAAGAAAGCTATTTTAATTAAAATTCCGTTTAAGGCATTTTGTCATTTTTTCAATCCATTTGTCATTTAACAGCAAAGCAAACATGCTTATTGATTGACAAACGCACATCTAAAATTTCGTCACTACTCTGCAAAGACTTTTGCTTTCTACAATCGTAAAAAATGTTTGACAGCTGTGCCTTTTCTTTAAAAAGACTTTTATTATTGTCTAGACAGCTTTGATAAAAGCGTTTTCTTTTCTTGCAACTATTACATTTTTTATTTGAATAATTATTTTATTCATCATAGCTTATGCCATAATAAAAACTTATTGCTTGCAAACCATAATTATAAAAAAAACGAAGTAAACTTATGGTGTTTTTAACAACAGAGATTAGTCATATTATTCAATATAAATAAAAGAATATCTATTATAAGTTTTCACTAACGAAATTTTGTTTAGCATACGTAAAACTGATACATTTCAAAAAGCTTATGCATTTCCGAAAGACTCAAAGCTTTGGAAAAGCAGAAATTTCGTAACATCTACAAGCAGTATTTTTTCTGACAACAAAAAAAAGAAAAATTAATATGACGAAATTTTTGGTACCACTGCAAATACAAAGCATTTTGTCATCTCTCGCAAAACGCTTATTTTAGTCCAAAAAAAGAAATGAATGTTTTTTTTGACCACAAAATGTACGTTATTTCTTGCTCATTGAAAACATTAAAACTTTTGTTTGAATATTTTTAAAGCTTAAATTTGCTAAAGTTATGTTACTTTATAATTTTTCAAAATAAAAAACTCTGGAATAAAAATAAACCAGAATTATTGTGAAAATTTGGACATTATAAATAAAAAAAAGTATTAAAATCATTTCATCAAATTCGAGTTTCTTATTTTCTTCTGCAATTACACCTAAAGTTCTTTGCATGGAAAATTTATCAGATTTGCCTGTCATTATGTCACATCAAAAAATAAGCTAAAAATTTGACGTCCTGGTGTAGAGCAGAGACTAAATATTTCAACACCACTTTGCAAAGACATTTCTAATGTCGCCATTGCACATTCTTTCTAATGGCTGCATTGCATTCGTTTTTTGTTAGTACTTTTTAGACATTACACTTTTTTTAAAGCAGAAAATTTTTTATTTGAAAATTTCATTTATAAAAATAACATAATGTTTGATTTATGTTACACAAAAAATTATTTGTATCGGGATAAAATAAGAGAATATTGATCATGCAGATGAAGCCATATTATCAATATAAATAAAAAATATTAATTATTATAGTTTTTCACCAACAAAGTTGTTTAACGTGCCTAAACATTTAATGCATCTCACCAAACTTATGTAGTTGTGAAAGATACAAATTTCATTAACTATATACTTTTTTGACATTCAAGCAAAGAAGAAATAGTAGTGCACACTTTGAAAAAAACGGACATAAAATTTTTTTGTCATCTTTCCAAAAGCTTATCGTTGCAAAAAGAATGACCTTCTTTCTTTCGTTCAAAAATTTTTATACAGCTGTCAAAATTTTTATTTGAATATTTATTTATATATTTTTACCCATAGTAAAAAAATATGCTTTGTTAATCCATCAGCAGTGCTAAGTTACTATATATTTTAATAACGCTCGTATACAGCGTCTCAAATCATTAGTAATAAAAAAAGGATATAATTATAATAGCTTATCAAAATCGGTTAGAGAGAAAATGTTTGTAAGCCACACATAAAATCATCGAGGAAAAATGATTTGCTCACTTATAAATTGAAATAAGCTTAATTTTGAAAGACTTAAAGATCTCCAAATAAAAAAAAACATGCGTAAAAGATAGCAAACATATTTCATCATCGCTTTCAAACATTACACTTAAAATGCGATAGAAAAAAAACACATACACTGGTTGTTTGTGCTCACTTTTTTCAGTCATCATTTTGCAGAAAACATCTTTGAATGTGGCTTTTGAAAGCACAATAATACTTTTATTTGAACATTTTAAAATTCATATTGACTTAATTTAAAACATGTTTTTAGCTTATAAAAGTTTAAAAAGCTCTGCATCATCAAGACATGATACCTCCAAATAAAATTACCCAATATTAATTAAAAGTTGTTTTTTTTTTCATATAAGGTAAAACGAATAATTTATTTGGTTGTTTTTGTGTCACATACATAAGTTGTCATGTTATTTTTTTTAAATATCTTGTTTGAAAAATGTATGCATAATAATTGTAAAAGATCAGCAGACACTACATTTCGTCATCTCTCTAAAATGTCATTCAAAATGCGACTACTTGCGTAAAGAAATAATCGTAAAACGTCAGCAGTTTACTAAACACGAACTGTCATCATTAGTATGACTTCAAAACGCAATTCCTTATAAAAGTTCAATGATTATCTGTTTCTTTCTACATTTTTGTTGCCAGCAATTTGATCTTTTGTCCAAAAAGCGCAAATACTTTTGTTTGAATATTTATTATTATTTTTTTTCTAAAATGCATATGTTTTTCCAACACTTAAAAACTTTAGAATACTGTTAATAATTTTAAAAATACCCAAATCATCCATCATAATCGAGCAGTATAAACATAAAAATACAACGATGGGTTTCTCAAGCATAAGCCCGTCAATGTTTTTGTCGAAATTTTATCACACTATAATCATTGCTTATCTTGTCACATTTAAACGACGAAAAAATTGTGTTAATAACCAACAAACCCGTGGTTTTGATGACAACAGTAATGCTTATACCAAACCGTGGTGGTTGAGAATCTGACATTTTTTTAAATCTGTGTGTAAAATTCGCAAAGATTTAGCAGACACAAAAATTTTAGCGCCTCTTAACTTTTTTTATAAATAGATGACTACTACAAAAAAGTGCTCAACGAGATTTTTATAATAATTTGGTCAAAATTTTTGACGGACGGTTTATGTTCATTTAAGAAGCCTTTCAACAAGCTCTTTTTTCAATATTTTAAAACCGACATGAGTAATAAATAGTTATGTTGCAACATTACATTTACGAAATTTATAAAGCAATCCTACAGCACTTTGATTTCGCAGACCATGATAAAAATAAAATGGAACATTTAATGGCCTTGTTATTGAAGTTTTAAGTACACTATTTCCTCATGAATATTACACTATTGTTGAAAAGTCAATGACATTGAAGAAAATATGTTGATTGCTAATTTTTCGGCAGACAAAGATTTCATCTCCATTAAACAACATTTCTTTTACAAGTTGTTCTACTTTTTTTTGTTCAGTTTAGAAGCAATTATAATTTTGTTCTGATTTTGAAACAATTTATGCTCACAAAAGAAAAGAAGACTCGTAAAAAGTTTAGCAGACACAACGATTTCATCGTCTCTTTTTCATTCAGAATGCGACAGAATTCTGAATGAAAAAAAAAAAAAAATTATCCAGCTCGACTTAAATTATACAACATGAAATCTCTCCATGAAAGAAGAAATATTATCGATCTTCAAACTGGTTATGAATTCATTCACACAACTTTATCAAATGACTCATCGATGCTACATGAACCATCTCGTGACACCAGATTCCAAAAAGTGTATAAATCTTCACACAAAGTGCAAAAAAGATTTCGCTCTTACCATTTTGCAACCAGAACCTCAAGCTTCATGAATAACCTAAAAATCAAAATCTCTGACTACAAAAAGAAGAATGAATTCAAACAATACCTGATGAATAAAGAAATAGATAATTTTTATACCACATAGTTTTTATTAGTTTCATTGTTAAGCTTTTTTTTGTAATTTTTTATTTTATTGTTTTTTCTTTGTATGTATGTATTTTTTTTTTGTTGAGTACCAGCAATGGGAAAGAATGTATAAAAATTATTATTATTATTATTACGGTGCCTAAAATTCTATTATTAAAAACATACAAACAAAATGAACACTAATGTTTGCAAAGAAAGTGCAACATTCGCTAAAATTCGTCATCGCAGAAAACAATCGGCAAAACAAAACTGCCGCAAAAAAATGTTTTGTAGGCTTTTCTTTTTTTCTTTTCGTTTATTAGAAAAAGATGTTTATGTCAATTTAAAGGCGTTTCTACAATTTTTCGAATATTTATGTGATATACGTACTAGTGTACAATGTCCCTAAAAAAGCAAATTTCTTCTGAATTGAAGTTCACTTTTTTGAAATTGAAAGAAAGGCTACAAACGATGCATCTGGCATTATTAAAAATATAAAATGAGATTACACATGCATTTTTTCATACTTGTATCTGTTGAGAGAATGGTTTTAGGACTTGCAAAAAATTATCTTCTTTGATTGTGTTTCTTCATTTTTCCATCTTTATAATTGTAAATACTTTTTATCGAAACATCTTTGTGACACCCCGACAAAAAACATATTCAGCGATTCGAAAAATTCAACAGCAACGAAATTTCATCATCTGTCTATTGTTTCTTCTTTGACTAAAAAACGTATAAATATCTTTTCTGGCTATATGATTTTAAACAGTTTCGATGCTAAAATCTAGTTCAAATAAATATTTGAATATATTTTGGATATTATTTGCATAATCGCCAAAAAGATGAACGACTTTGCATGCAATAATCAGAAATTCGGTTACATTGCAGTTTTTTATGAAAGAGTCGTCAATATAAATAAAAAGTAGAAATTTTTTTTCTGACACACAAGAAGTTAAATGTTATGAATATAGCTTTTCATTTTTTAAACTTCTGGTTGCATCAGACATTACAAAAGAAAAAAGAAAACACTTTTAGTAAAAACAAAGGCTGTGCAAGCCACCAAATTTTAAAGTCACTCACACGTGTCATTCCAAAGCTGCTTGCTGTGGAAAAAAGAAATGTGGCCGGTTAACGATCGTTGAAAAAATATTTGTTTTTCGCTATAAACAAATAACCAGCTGTTTCCGTCGTTTTCATCATCTGCAAAAAATGTTCAAAAGTAAACTTCTTTTCATTCTGATCACTTTTTAAGCAATTGTGATGAAACCTTTTGCCTTTGAAAAGCAAAAAAAATTAACTAAAATAAGTTAAACATTTTTTCAATTTTTGTGAATATTTAAGTTTTTTTATTGCAAAACCTTTCGTATTTTATGTAAACAACTTGAAAAAATATGCAACATCTAAAAAACAGCTTAAAAGTTACCTCATCTTATTCCACTGATTTTTTACAATATAAATAAAAGATATTATTACAACTATTTTTTTTCTACCGATAATAATAATTTTTGATAATTTATTCTTTTTTTACGTAGCAATTATATCTTTGCAAAACCCTTAATACAAGAAAAAAAACCGATGTTCACTGCGAATGTTTTCCTTTTAAATTTTTACTAGTACTGATAAAAATTACATTAAAATTTATAGAACTGAACGAAAGATTTAGAACTTTAAAGGGCAAAAAAAGGCAACTTACTGATAATATACAGAATATTAAAATAAAAATGGAAAGCTAACATGCATCTCTATAGAGATGTTACAAAAAGCTTTTTTATTAACAATAAAAAGTATTCATTATATTTCACCCCATACATGTACAAAGAAATTGATAATTTTTAAACTAAATTAATAACACCAACTTTAAAACTGTTGTGAACATTCAAACTTGCAAGAAAAATGTGTTTTATAAAGAAAAAAAATAACAGACACTAAATTTTATCATCTCTCGAAAAACATTTTTCGAAATATGACTGCCACAAATAAAAGATGTTCAACGGGGTGTAACATTTCCTAAAAATGCAATTGTTTTTAGAGAAAAGATGTGATATGCATTTCGTTTTCTTCAAAAAAGCAGTTGTCTCTCATTTATTTGTGCATCTATCTTTGATCAATTGTTTTTGAGACAACTTTGTTGAAAAGGGAATGCCAGAAAAAAAGATGTTCACAGCAAATGATTTCCTTTCTTTTTTTAAAAATCATTCATTGAAGGTTAGATGTGAATTTTTTTTATTTAAAAAGGTTTTAAAGCTTTTATTTGAATATTTTAAAATTGGCAAAAGAATTTTTTTTAAAATGAGAATAAACTTTGCAAGAGTACACTATTTTTAAGGAAAGCAACTATTTTTCAAATTGATGATGTAAACATTAATAAAGTAAAATATATCAAATACTGTTTTAAATAATGGTAACTAAAAAGTTTTATTACAAATTTTATAAATAACGATAAAAAGGTTAAGGACCACAAAGAAAACACAGGGATCTCAAATGTGCAGCAGACATAGATTTCGTCATCTTCCATTAACATGTTTTTTTTGAACGCGGATCCACAAAATAGTTGTTGCTCTTTTCTCTTTGTGCAGCCGAGTTTGTTCAACAGTTTTTAGACAACTATTTTCAAATGTGACTAACAAAAAAAAGAAAGATTTTCAACGGAGTCGTGTCTCATCTTTTCCAAAATTGTTCATCCAGCAGCTTTTGAAACACACTGTTTATGTGAATTTTTCTTCTTTTTTAAAAGATTTATAAAATTTTGTTCCGTGACTTCCTTCAAAAAGTGAAAAACTTAGCCAGACTGCGTCTTAAAAAGGCATTAAAAATATTTTAAAAGTAAAATATGTAAAAAAGGTAATTAAAAAAAGTGGCATAAAATAATTTGTTAGGTGACTTGAGAATTGCACTGTAATGAAATTTCAACACATGAACGATAAAAATAAAAAGTGTCAAAAACGACCGCAAACTTTCAGCAGGCACCTATTTCGTCATCTTTCTCAGCAACAATATTTTTGTTCAAAAAACATTGCTCTGGTTTTTCCTATTTGCATTTGTATTTGATCGTGCCTTTTCTAGGAAAAGATGTGGCTAATGGGAACACCCTTCGAAACAAATTCTACACACCACATAAAAATATATGTATCGGGGGGTCGGAAAAAATTCGCCCGATCGCGGTCCATCTCGTCATGTAGCCTGGAATTTTGGAAGCTCTTAACTGAAAAAATTTTCTTTGCCGCGTATCAAAGGCTTTAGTTGAATATGCTTGTTTAGAAACACTTATAATTCTATTTTTAAAATATTTAATGTTCAAAAAAGAGTGGAACACTAGTTTAGCAGACATAGCAATTTTGTCATCTCTCTTTTATTCAAAACGCAATTGAAAAAAAGAATGGAATCAATGGCTGTTCTTTT
Source organism: Panagrolaimus sp. LJ2400 (assembly GCA_024447215.1). NCBI lineage: Eukaryota > Metazoa > Nematoda > Chromadorea > Rhabditida > Panagrolaimidae > Panagrolaimus > Panagrolaimus sp. LJ2400. The sequence goes on along the minus strand of JAMRYA010000029.1, from coordinate 895,972 downwards.
TCTTTAACAGATGAAAACACTTTTTTTGAATTTTTTTTAAAATTTTTTATTCCATTATTGGCATAATTGAAGATATATGTTTTTACATGTAAAAATTTAAAAACAACATAAAGGTATTAAAAACAAAATGGAGAATCGAAATACACATTATAAATAAAAAAACTTTGGCATTTTTACTCCAAATATGACGAATAAATAATATATTGAATGATTTTACATAATAAGTGCTTTGTTTTATTATTTTTCACAAATTTTATGTGAAGAGAATGCGTGCATTTTTAGTAGACGCCTAATTTCATCATCTCTTTTAAACGTCATTCAAAAATAAGATTGCTGCAAAAAATCGGATCGTTCTCATTTTAGTTTTTAGTTCTTAAAAATAGCAAATGATCACCACAAAAATGAAAACAAGTGTTTGCAAAAAAAGTTCCAAATTCGCTAAAATTCGTCAGACACGAATTTTATCATCGCAGAAAAATATCGACAAAACAAATCAAACATCTTTGTGATATTAAAATCGAAAAAAAGAAATATTTAGCGAACGGAAAAGTTTAGCAGCAACGAAATATCATCATCTGTCTATTGCTTCTTCTTTGACTAAAAAACGTATAGTCATATTTTTTGGCCATTTGGTTTTAGAAGCTTCGATGCTAAAATCTAACTAAAATCAATATTTGAATATTTTATGGATTTTATTTGCTTAATCTACGATAAGACATAAACTTTTGCATGCGATAATCAGAAATTCCGTTATATTACAGTTTTTCAATGAAAATGAAAGAGTATTCAATATAAATAAAAAGCTGAAAAAATGGATTTTGTGACACATACAGCTTTTGATTTTTTACATTTCTGGTTGCATCAGACATTCATAGCAAAAAAGTAATAATTACAAAGGATGCGTGAGCCATTAAATTTCGAAATCTCTCACACCTGTGATTCCCAATCTGCTTGGTGCGAAAAAAATGCGGCCGATTTACGATCTTGGAAAAATTATTTGTTTTTTTTTGCAACTAGTTTTCCATCGCATCCGTACTCTGCAAAAAAAATGTTTTTAAATTTTTTCATTTTGTTCACTTTTTGAGCAAATATATGTGGGAATTTTTTTCTTATTAAACTGATACAAGTTTTTACCAAATTAAGTTCCTTTTTTTTGTAAATATTTAAATTTTTTATATTGCAAACATTGTCATATTTTATACGAACAACTTGAAAAAAGATGCGACATCTAAAAAAACAGCTAAAATGCTACTCTATCTGCTGAAATTGACAATATAAATGAAGAATATTTTTGCAACTAAGTTTTGTACAGATAAATAATAATTATTGATAATCTAATGTTTTTCACTTCTTAATGTGCTAATTATATTTTTGCGATACTCTTAATACAAGAAAAGATATATTTGGAATAATTGCAAATGCTCAATAGACCCTAAATCTCACAATCTCGTCGATAACACCATTTCAAATGTGGCCAAAAAACATTAAGAACATAAAGTCTTTCAATTAAATTTTAACATATTTTATATATAAAGTGTCCAATTTATGATTTAAGGTTATACAGATGTAACAAAGAAAGAATTCTGCTTTTTTCTTTGTATATATAAGATGATAATAATCTGAATGATGCTACAAATAGGTTCTCAATAAGAGGATTTTCGGTGAAAAAATGTTTGCATGATTTGTTAATTTGTTGATAGGATTTTTAGTGATATAGCAGATAATAGTATCTGGCAATGACCATTATTGTTGCTGTTGATATAAGGATAAAATGAAGCACGATTAGCAGTGTTCATCAATATATTATTCAATAATAATAATGTTGAACTAACCGAAGTCATGATTCAACTACAATGAATAATCAAATAAACTCAAAAAATTTATTGACGATATTTTATTCTACTTGAACTTACCAAGTATTTCGCTCAAAAAAAACATTTTGACAGCATAAGCTCTACAAAGAAGACTTTTATTTGAATATTTTAAGACCGATAATAAATGTGACATTTTAATAAATAATAAAAAAACCTTTGCAATATTTCGTTCATTTTAAAAATTTTGCAAGCTTTTTGCAACATCTTTTAACAGCAATCCTTTTTTTTCTTCAAAAAGCTGTTGCTTTTTTTTCTTTGTGCATCAGCATTAGTTCAGTCGTTTTTTTTGACAACTTTGATGTTTGCCCTTTTTTTAAAATTCGTAGACACTTTTATGTGAATATTGGTCTATTTTTTTCTTGTTAAATAATTAAATTCATGAAGTATAATTTTATGCATAAAAAAGCAGTTTTGTATTTAAAAATCAAAAAAAGCGTAACAACATTAAGATATTTAAAATTAAAATTTATTGTAAATTTGCAGTAAAAATGAAACCAATAAAAATAAAACATGTAATTCACAATTACTATTTTTTCATAAAATTAAAAAAATGCTTTAAGAAGACACAATTTTCGTCATCTTTGAACAACATCGTTTTCTTCAAAAAAGCAGTTGTCTCTCATTTATTTTTGCATCTTTCTTTGATCAATCGTTTTTTGGAGACAACTTTGTTTAAAAGTGAACGCTAGAAAAAAAGATGTTCATTGCAGTTTTTTTTAAATCGTTCATTTAATAGCTTTAAAAGCAGAGATTAGATGCAAATTTTTTGCTATTTAAAAAGGTTTAAAGTTTTTATTTGAATATTTAAAAACTGATTTAATTTTGAGGTAAGTAAATTTTGTAATAAACATGAAAAATTTTTTGCAACATTACAATATTTTTAAGAAAAACTATCTGGTAATCGTAACATTTAGAAAAATTAAATAAGATTTTTACTATTGATAATCAAAAACTTTTCCTAAGAATATTACAAGCAAAAACGTTACACTGAGAAAAAGCCGTAATACATTGGTCACCCGCACGCTAGGCAAACAGTCAACTTTGTTAAATTTTTGGAGCTTAATATCTTTGCAGTAATTGCTTATTTAAAAAAACTCTCTATTTTAATATTTTCCCTGCCACCGAAAATATTAAAATAGAGAGTTTTTTTATAATAAGCAATTACTGCAAAGATATTAAACTCCAAAAATTTAACAAAGTTCACTACCAGTGACGAAAAAACCCTCACCGGTGTTGATATCATCACTAAAACGTCACTATCAGTGATGAATTCATCACAGATGCATCACCGATGAGGTTTTTTTCGTCACCGCTTTTTCTAAGTAAAAGACCGCAAAAAAACATAATAATCTCAAATTGTGCCGAATAGGCATTTCTTAGAATCGTATAATATGAATAATATTTTACATGTTTACTTTTCTCCTGCAGATGACTAACGATGCATCACCAAAACGCTTTCTCTTCTTCTTTCTGCTTCAATATAAAAGCGTTAACAATGTGTTTTAAAGTTGCCCTTTTTTTGTATGCTAAAATAAATATATTTCCACAACCTGTTGTGTATTCACAGACACAGATTTCGTCATTTTTCAATAACATCTTTTTTTTTGAACGCGGATGCAAAAAAACGTTGTTGCATTATTTTTTTATTTGTGCAACCAAATTTGTTCCACAGTTTTTAAGACAACTATGTTCTAATGTGACTAACAGAAAAAAGGAAAGATGTTTCACAAGGTTTTGTTTATTTCAAAATTATCCATTCAAAAGCTTTTTTGTTTTATGTGAACATTTCTTCTTTTAAAAAGAACTAAATCTTTTATTTGAGTATTTTAAAAGTAAATGTATTACATGTAAAAAAAAGCTATACGACATATCATTAGTTGTTTAAGAGACTTTAGAACTGCACTCTATCTAGAAATCACAGGTTTTCACAAATCAACGATAAAAATAAAATGTGTCGGTGAACATTGTTTTCTTCAATAATTTAAAAAATTAAAAAAATTTTACGAAATAGCAAATAGCAAAGTCAGTCTTCTAAAAAAGTAGCGATCGCAAACTTTCAGCAGGCATCAATTTCTTCATCTTTCTCAATAACATTATTTTTTTGTTCAAAAAATGTTGTTCCCATTTTTTTTATGCATTGGCATTCAAAGGGAAATATGTGGCAGTATTTTCTTTTAGTCAAAAATATTTTTGAATATTTTTTTCCATTTTTTATCAGGTTTATAAATATGTATTTTTTGACATAAAAACTACAACTAATCTTTAAAACATTGGTGTCTTTGCGGATGATCCAATAATAACAGAAAAAAAAACAATATTATTTGATAACAAAAATAATTTTTTGATTAATTATAATTATACACAATGATCCAAAAAAATTTGTTTTGTACTTTTAAACGGTTAACAGAAATTTGTAATTTCATCAATCAGTAAAAACTTTTTCTAACTAAAAATAAAAGAAATAACTTTTATTCCTAAGAGAATGATGAAATTTCGTCTTTAAAAGAAAGAAAGCAGACAAAAAAAAGTTCCTGCTTTTCGTAACCATATTTGTTTGAATATTTTTTTTAGTAAATTTTGTAATTATGATTTTTTCGATATTGTCAAAACAGTTTTTTTTAAAAACAAATTTTATGTTTTTTTTCATTTTTCATGTTGCTGCACCATCATCGAACAATATAGATAGAAGCTGTTCCTGCCATTTTTTCAAACTAGAAAATCAGTAAGTAATTAAAATTTTTTCATAAAGCTGTCGTTCTATAAAACTTTTTATTTTCTCATGAAACATGAGGTTTGCTTGTTATGTGCTTCTTTTTCAATAAAATCTAAAAAGAAAATATACTTTTAAAAATTTATCGGCGAATAAATATTTCAACATCAATTGAACATTTTTTTTATTGATTGGAGTCATCGCAGAAAGAAAGAAATGAATATGTGTCATTGTCATATTTGTTCAATCGATGATTTTAGAGCACATTTGCTGTGCATTTTTTTTTGAACTTTAAAGTGCAAAAACCATTGTTTGTATGTATTAAAATAATTATGATTTGAGTTTTTGTATTTAGTATTTAAAAAATACGGTTTTATAAAATGCATATTTGACAGATTGACAAGGAAGAACAAGCACATTATAAAAAAAAGATAACAGAATTGTTTTTGCAAATTGATTATTTTGCTGTATTATAAAATTATTTTTTCACTTTTTAACTCTCCGTATAAAAAAAGGTTGCATCAGAAGTTGTTCTGAAATTCAAAGAAAAAAACAGAATATGTCTAACGTTCACAATGGCATTGAAAGATGCAAAATTTCAAAATCTCGCACGCATTTCATTCATTCCAAATGCGTTCGTTGCCGCAATACAAAATGCAACTGACGATTATTGAAAAATATTTATTTTTCGCTATCATAAAAAACCTGCAGCCTCCTGTCTCTTGTCTCATCATTATTTATAATGCAAAAAGTTTATACAGGTTTCTTCCCTTATTGTTTATTTTTGGAGCGGACAAAGATAATAATTATTAAATTTTTGACAAATTTTTTGAATATTTGAATATTTTTTTGTGTTCAAATGTCATCATTATGTTCATAATAAATTTAAAAAAAATGACACTGCTACAATTAAAAAACAGCCGAAAGCAAATTACAATTGCTGGACAAGGCAGTATAAATAAAAGGTATTATTAAACTCATTTATTACTTTCCATAGAATGAACTATTATAAATATTCCAATATTTTTCGCTTCCTAAGATTTTATTAGATGTATATTATGTAAGCGTAAACAGGCATTTTTTAACATATTTAAAGGATTATCATCATTTGACGCACTGCCAAAAAAATTTTCAAATACGCGTGCCATAAGTTTCTATTGCACGCCTATTTGGCGGGAAATTCAAATTGCAATGCGTCAAGTGACGATACTCCTTTAAAACAGAAAAATATGTGTATAATAATTGCAAATTTCTCACTGGATTTCATAATTATGTCTGTGAAAGAATCATTTCAAATATCACAGGAATAAAAAATTGGTTTTAAAAGGCAGAATGTTATATTTTTTCTTCATTTTATTTTGGACCGGAAAAAGTATTTTGCGTTATGGTAGATTTGGGTAATTTGCGTTATGGTAGGAGGACTTAGAAAATTTTCAAAATTTTCAAATTTATGCAAATTTTTCAGATTTTTTCAATTTTTTATTTTTTAAGGTTTTTCAAATTTGTATGTTTCTTTGACATTTTTAATTGTTACTTTTAAACTTTCGAGTTCGTTTTAAATTTTATAAAAAAATTAATGTTTATAGATAATAAAGTTAACAAACAAGTCAAAGCATAAGTTGTTGAAATTTATGCTGTAATTAAAACAAACAGTTTTAAACGAACTTTGATACGACTTTTCGTCATTTCACCAAAAAAAGAGTTAATAAGTATACCAACATAAACATGATTCAATTTTAAAGCTGAGATAATTTTCCGCGAGTATTCTCGAAATTCAATGCAAAATAATAAAAAACATTAATTAAGGCATTTCTCGCAAAATACCCTACCATAACGCAAAATACCATGCCCCATTTTGGACAGCTTTGATGCTTGCTTTTTGTTTTAAATTCGCAGGCATTTTTATTTGAATATTTATATATCTTTTTTCTTGTTAAATAATCAAATTCATGACGTATAATTTTACACATAAAAAAAGCAGTTTTGTGACAATAATATGTTATTTCACTTAAGCAACAAAGAAAGACGACATGGCAGTATTAATTAGAGATGTTACAATAAACTTTTTTATTAACAACAAAAAATATTCATTATTTTTGACCACATACATGTACAAAAAACTGATAATTTTTTAACTAAATTGATTACATCTACTTTAAAACTTTTATGAACATTCAAACTTGCAAGAAAAATGTGTATTATAAACAAAAACAAACACTGACTTTCATCATCTCTCAAAAAAATGGCTTAAAATATGACAGCCACAAAGAAAATATGTTCAACAGGTTGTGTAAATTTCTTAAAAAATTCCCTTCAATAGTTTTTAGGGGACATATGTGGCATGCGTGTTTTCTCTCTTCAATTTAATGCTTTTATTTGAATATTTTTAAACTGGCGTATGTATGATACGTAATTTTTTATTGATTAATAAAAAAACATAACAATGTTTAGATATTTAAAAGAATTCTTCAAAATCGTTGCAAAACTACAGTAAAAATTTAACATGTAATTCCCAATTACTATTTTTTCATAAAATTAAATAAAAATGCTTTCAGAAGACACAATTTTCATCATCATTGAACAATATTTTTTTCATCAAAAAAGCTTTTTTCTCTTTTATTTGTGCACCTTTCTTTGATCGATCGTTTTTGAGACAACTTTGTTGAAAAGGGAATGCCAGAAAAAAAGATGTTCACAGCAAATGATTTCCTTTCTTTTTTTAAAAATCATCCATTCCGTAGCATTAAAGGTTGGATGTATTTTTTTTGTCATTTAAAAAGGCTTTAAAGCTTTTACAGGGTTATTCAGATAGATTTGACATTTTGTTTTTGATCGCAAATGAGTTCTAAGAGGTTCCAAGAGTTGTTATAGTATGGGAAGGGTCACCATTGACGGGAGTAGCTTTGGCATATAAAATTTTGACATTTGGGAACACAACGCCAAATGGCGCCAAATTCAAATTTGACCTCGAACCAGCTTTAACTTTACATATATTATGAAAATCTAGACTCTCCTACACCCAATGGTCGAAAAATCAAGTCTCTAGCTCCAAAAATGACAAAATGGCAGCCATTTAAAAATTTAATCTAAGTTGGGAAAAATTGAAAAAAATTTTACTTTTCATTTTGGCAGCAATGAAAAAAATTCATCTTTTCAAATGGCTGCCATTTTGTCAGTTTTGGAGCTAGAGACTTGATTTTTCGACCATTGGGTGTAGGAGAGTCTAGATTTTCATAATATATGTAAAGTTAAAGCTGGTTCGAGGTCAAATTTGAATTTGGCGCCATTTGGCGTTGTGTTCCCAAATGCCAAAATTTTATATGCAAAAGCTACTCCCGTCAATGGTGACCCTTCCCATACTATAACAACTCTTGGAACCTCTTAGAACCCATTTGCGATCAAAAACAAAATGTCAAATCTATCTGAATAACCCTGTATTTGAATATTTTAAAACTGACAAAAATAAGACTTGATATTTTTTTTTATAGAGATTAATAAAACCTTTGCAATATTACACTATTTTTAATGAGACTCAAAAGAACTGTGTTCACATATGATAAAGATGGCATTAAAAAAATAAAATAAATCATACAATATTTTAACTATTCATAATGGCAATTAAAAATTTTCCTTACAAATATTACAAATAAAAGTAAAAAAAAAAAAAAAGAAAACATAGTGATCTCAAATGTTTCAGCAGACACATATTTTATTATCTTCCAATGACATCTTGTTTTTGAAGGGAGATGCACACAGCTGTGAAAGATTTGAAAAAAAGTTAAAACGCGTTTTGTGACAGACGTTGCTTCTTTATGTTTTTATGTGCAGCTGAGTTTTTTTAACAGTTTTTAAGGCACCTGTGTTCAAATGTGACTAATAGAAAGAAAGATGGTCAGCGGGGTTGTGTCTCATCTTTTTTAAAATCGTCCATTCAATAGCTTTTGGAGCACATGTGTTTTGTGTATCTGCTTTTAAAATGCATTAAATCTTTTGTTTGAATATTTTGAAAGTAAAATATGTAAAACATGTAATTAAAACAAGCTCTGCGACATTACAGTATTTCTTAGGAGATTTAAGAATTGCACTCAAATGAAGATTTTCAACAAATTTTTTCCATTATTTATGAAAATTGAAAAAAATTATGAAAAAGTAAAAAACAAGATGTATCAAAAATTTAATGACCCCAAACTTTCAGCAGGCACCAGTTTCGTCATCTTTCTCAACAACATTATTTTTGTTCAAAAAATGTTGCTCTGGTTTTTCCTTTTTGCAATTGCATTTGATCGTGCGCTTTCAAGAAAAAGATGTGGCAATAGAAGCTCTCTTTTCTTTCTTTTAGTCAAAAATATATTTGAATATTTTTTCCATTTTGCTTTTGTTGATTGCTTTTAGCAAGTTATAAAAAATACCCAAGGAAGTAAAAACAAATGTTTTGCTGTATTAAAGCGTTACAAGAGATTCAACCCTTTAACTTCATATCATTATTTAAAAAATATGCATTAGATTACTATGTCTTGTACCTTTGCCTCTCATTAACGCTAATAAATATTTAAAAATGGTAAAACTGCTTTTTGTGAAGAATGGCAGTTATGTGTCATTGAATGAGTGTCAAAAAGCTTTGCAATTTTCATAATACTTGAAAGAAGAAAAACATGTTGTTTTGAGAAAAGTTATTTTTGGATGGCTATTAGATTGGGTAGATGAAACCATGCTGAATTTCGATGTATTTCACTCCTGCACGTTTTTAACTGCTTATTAACATGAATGCAATCGCCAGCTTTTTAAATTAGATATATTAAAATAATTATTACAAAATTATCCGCATTCATCATTAACGTCACCGCGGCATTTATATTCTTGTTGTGGATAATTTAATAATTTTTTATTATATGCAAATAATATTTAAGTATTTCAAAAATAATATCATTATCAACAAAAATAAAAATTTAAAGTATTGAAAAAAACACATACAAGATACAGACGAGCAAAGTTGTTTTTAGTTTATTTTCGCAACAACATTTCGATAAAAACACAAAAATAATTTTTAAGCATCTTTTTTCTGTTGATTTAAAATCTGAGAAAATGCGTTTTGCGACTGAATGTCTAATGATCACAAAGGCTGTGCAAGTCACCAAATTTCACAGTCTCTCACATATTTTATTTCAAATGTGGTTGCAAAAGAGATGAGAAAGTGGACTACTAACAATTTTTATAAAAAGTTTTTTGTTTACACCATTACAAAACAGCCAGAAGTTTCCTATTGCATTTGTCATCAATTGTTTGCAGCAAAATAAAGATAATAAAGGGCAGGGTTTCTTTTTGCAGTTGCTATGCTTTTTTTCTATTATTATGATATTTTTGAATATTTAAATATTTTTGTATTAAAATGCCCTACCTAAGTTTATATGTAAAATTTCAAAAATATCTAACATTGCTTCATCTAAATACGGCTGAAAATTCAGCTATCAATATATTACAACAATATTAATAAAAGATTTCAATGAAACTATTTTATCAGCTAATAAAATATATCTTTACTATTGTTTTTGTTTCACATTATGATTTATTGCAAAACACGTATTGGAGACACATTAAAAAGCAAAAAAAAGTAGCAAAAGTTTAGGCATCACTAAATATCATAACTTCAACGAAAACATCATTCAAAATGTACTGCCACAAAATGAAAGAGAACTTCTCTTTTTCTGTTTTTCGTTTTTTGGGATAGCTTTAGTGTTTGCACATTGTTTATTTGAATATTTCTGTTTGTTTTAGTGTCATTTTTACGATGTATAGTTTTACACACAATGAAAATATTCTTCGAAATTAGACTATTTAACAAAATCGTCAATAAATTAAAAAATGCACAATATTAATGAAAGATATTATAAAACGTTTTTTCGTGTGAACACACACTGTGTAAAAATTTTCACCAGACAAAAAAATTCAGATATTCAAAAGCGTGCAAAAAGTTTAACCGACATTGAAATTTCATCGTTTCTTTTTTTCAAAGGACGCTCCCACAAAAAGATGTTCTAGCGGGCGTGTCTAACTTCGTTAAAAATCTTTTAGTCATCACTTTGCGACAGCATCAGTGGACGATTTGTGCTTCACTTTTACTTTTATATTTGAATATTTCCAAACCGATTTTTAAATGTAACATTTTTATAAATAAAAAGAAGGAATATTAGATTTTTGAAAGAAAATAAAAACAAATGCGCTTTCCATCCTCACGACAATAAAAATTTAATGAATTATTTACTGTTACTATTAACTATCATTTATAGTTTTAGTTAAACAGGCTTTTTACAATGATTACAAAGAAGTAAGAAATCTCCTGTGTCAGCCAATTTTTTTTTAACACAGACATTACAAAAAAGTAAAAAGCAATTTTAAGCTTTTTAATTTTTAAAGGCATAGCGATTGCATACGTTTTACAACATCTTTTAACAGCATTTCTTTTTTCTTCAAAAAGTTGGTGCCCTCTTTTTTTATGCTTTAGCTTTTTTTGAGACAACTTTGATGCTTGCTCTTTGTTTTAAAATTTCGCAGACACTTTTATTTGAATATTTGTCTATCTTTTTCTTGTTAAAAAATCAAATTGATGAAATGTAATTTTACACATAAAAAAAGCAGTTTTGTGACAATAATATGTTATTTCACTTAAGCAACAAAGAAAGACGACATGGCAGTATTAATTAGAAATATTACAATAAACTTTTTCATTTACAATAAAAAATATTCAGTATGTTATGAACATATCTACTTTAAAACTTTTGTGAATATTCAAACTCAGAAAGAAGACGTTACAATAAATAAAAAAAACAGACACTAAATTTCGTCATTTCTCGAAAACTATTTTCAAAATATGACTGCCACAAAGGAAAGATGTTCATCGGAATGTGTGTACCATTTCTTAGAAAAACTTCTTTCAAATGTTTATAGATAAAAGATATGATACGCATTTTTTCTCTCTTCAAGCTTTTATTTGAATATTTTAAAACTGGCATATGTAAGATACGTACTTTTGTATTTATTAATAAAAAAACATAACAATCTTTAGATATTTAAAAGAGTTTCTCCAAATCAGTAGTAAAAATATAACTTATTTATTACAATTATTATTGTTTTATAATATTAGTTAAAAATGCTTTAAAAAGACACACTTTTCATCAAAATTGCACAACATTTTTTTCTTAAAAAAATCAGTTTTCTCTTTTATTTGTGCATCTATCATTGATGAATCGTTTGTGAGACAACTGTATCTAAAAGTGAATGCTAGAAAAAAAGATGTTCACTGCGAATGTTTTTCTTTTTAAAATCGCTCATTCCGTAGCAAATGCAAATTTTTTTTAATTAAAAAGGTTTAAAAACTTTTATTTGAATATTTTAAAACTTACGAAAGTAAGGCTTAAAATTTTTTTACAATAAACAAATAAACAAAAATTATTATGCAACATGACACTTTTTTTAAGGAAACTGATAAGCGGTTGGGCTTCAGAACATCAATAAAAATGAAATAAATCATTTACTATTATAACTATTCATAATGGTAATCAAAAAGTCTTCTGACAAATTATACAAATAACGATAAAAAGTTTAAAGACCACAAAGAAAACATAGTGATCTCAAATGATCTGCAGACACAGATTTCGTCATCTTTCAATTAACATCTTTTTTTTGGATGCACAAAAACATTGCTGCTCTTTTTTTTGTGCTGCCTAGTTTGTTCAACATTTTTAAAGACAACTATGTTTAAATGTGAATAGTAGAAAGAAAGATGGTCAGCGAGGGTTGTCTCATTTTTTTCAAAATCGTCCAGCTTTTGGAGCACATTTTTTATGTCAATTTGTACTAGACAATTTTTTATTTAAATATTTAAGTAAAATATGTAAAAAACTGTAATTTAAAAAAGCTATGCGACATAACAGTATTTGTAATTAGACACGAAAATTGCACTCAAATGTTTTTTCAATACATAGCAACGGTAAAAATAAAATGTGTCAATGTGCATTAACGTTTTCCATAAGGGATTGTCCAGAACTGATGTCAGCAAAAACGTCAAAATTTTTAACCCCATCCATGCCTAAATCAGCAAAAATTAAAAAAAATCCTGTCACATTTAAACTAAAAATGTATGTGTTAATAACCCGTAAACGTGAGATTATTTACGACATTTGTAATTGTAAACTGAAAAAAAGTGTATAATAAACAAAATGTAGCAGACACAGAATTTTATCATCTCTCAAAAACGTTGTTCAATATCGCAAAAAGAAATGTTCAACCGTTATTTCAGTTTTTTTAATCGTCTAGTAACAAATTTTACAGCGGCTCTGATGGAGGTCTGTTGTTCATTAAAAAGACTCATGTAAAGCTTTTTTTTTAATATTTTAAAACTGACATCAGTAATAAATAAGAAAGAACGTTGCCACATAACATTATATTTAAGAAATTCATAATGCTGTTTTACAGCATTTCGATTTCCAAGACCACGATAAATAATAAAGTGGATTAATTACTGATATTGTTATTCATAGTTTTAAGTCTCATGAATATTACACAAAAGTCAATGACCTTAAAGAAAATATGCTAGTTGCAAATGTTTGGCAGACAAAGATTTCATCTTCATTCAACAAAATTTCTTTTTTTTGTTCAGTTTAGAAACTATTATAATTCGGATTTTGAAACAAATTATGCTCGCAAAAGAAAGGAACACTCGTTAAAGCTTAGCAGACATAGCAGTTTCGTCATTTCTTTTTCATTAAAAATGCGATAGAAAAAATAACAAATTCAATGGCTGTTTTTTTTTCGCAGGGCATACAGCTCTGGATCACATAGAAAAACATTTATTTGAATATTTTCTAATTTTTCTTTTGCAATATTTACATTAAAAAATATATGTTCTTACAAGTAAAAATTTAAAAAGCACAAACACAAAGGTAAACAAAATGGGCATTCGAATTCCCCATTATAAATATAAAAAATTTAAGCCGCAAAAAGCAAGAAATAAAAAAATATATTTTTTTTATTCGTCAACACGCGAATTCGCTGTATCTCATCGACAGCCAGTTCACAAACTGAAAAAAGAAAAAGCCTTCTTTGAATGCAGAAAAAAACGAACATCATTTTTAGTATTCTTAGCAGTAAAAAACCAGCGCTAAAATGAATATGAGTCTTTTTGAATTTTTTATGGAGCTTTTGTTGATTGCTTTTAGCACGTGATAAAAAATACCTAAGAAAATGAAAACAAAACAAATTTTTCTAAAGCGTTGCAAAGTTATAAATCATCATATCGCTATTTAAAAAAATATGCACTACATTCCAATGTCTTACACAAAAAATTACAGAATCTTTGTTTCTCATTAACACAAGTAAATATAAAAAAAAGAAAAAAATTGTTTTTTGTAAACAATGGCAGTCACATATCATTGAAGTTTTACCAAACAGCTTTGCAATTTCTAAAACACTTAAAAAAAGAAAAACATATTTTTCTGAGAAAAGTATTTTTTTAAAATCTTGTTTAATATACATGTTTTTCACTCAAACACGTTTTTAAAAAACAATCGGCAGTGATCATTACAAAATTACTGTTATTCATCATTAACGTCGCCGCGGCATTTATATTCTTGTTGTGGTTAATTAAATAATTTTTTATTATATGTAAATGATATTTAAGTATTTTAAAAATAATATTTTTTTTAACAAAGATAAAAATTTAAATATTGAAAAAAAGTAACAAATACTATTGCGCCCTGCTGACGATTTTTGGGAAAGTTTTTGTTTTTCACCATTAAAAAAATAAAAAAAAAATAAAAAAAAATTTACTTTGTAAAGTTACACCATTCTTTGAACAGCAGAAATTTTTAGTTATTACAGGGTGTTCAAAAAAAAATTCACCACCTAACGCAAATCAGCGTTACATGAAGATTTTTAAAATACGTTTTTTTAGCCCGGAATAGTTTCTAGAATGCACAAAAACATATTTAAATTATATTAAAGTCGTTTGAACCTGAAACAGCGGATTCCACATAATATCGATTTACGTTAGCTAACGTCTAACGTATGCTATAGCTATAAAAAATTTTCGGCATTTTAAATTTATTTTTATAATTTTTTGTTTCTATATTATTCTTAGTTAGGGTCAAAAATAGTATAGTCTAACAAGTAAATATTTGTTTTCGTAAATTTTTTTCTGAGCTGCCGGCCCCTACTTAAAAAGATAAAATCTTTTACCTGAATACTTTTATTTTTTTTTAATATTTAAATTTTTTTGTATTAAACTTAGGTTTATGCATACAATTTCAAAAATATCTGACATAGCAAAAAACTAAATACTGCTAACCAAATGTTTTCTAAAAAACAATATAAATAAAAAATATTAGTGAAAACTATTTTGGCAGCCGATAAAATAAATATTTTTTAATGTGCTTGATTTACATTGGGGAGGGGAAAACGGGGAATTTCCCCTCCCAGACAGAAAGAAAAATGCATTGGATAAAATGAAAAAAATTGAGGACAAAAAAAGTCTATCATTTTTGCAAATTTTCCCCTCCCTGAAATTTGTCCAAGTTGCGGCCCTGTTCACATGATGATTTATTTTGATGCACATTTTGAGACACGTTATAAAACAGAAAAAGGTGGAAAAGTTCAGCCGACGCTTACAATTTCGTCAAAAACATCATTCAAAGGTGACCGCAACAAAAGGAAAGAGAACTTTTCTTTTTCAGTTTTATGGATAGCCTTGATGGATGTTTATGCTTTGTTTTTTTGAATATTTATATATTTTTTGCTTGTTAAGTTTTACACATGATGTGGCAAAAATGTTCTTCTAAAGTGGGATATTTAAAAAAACCGACAAGAACTTTAAAATTACACAATATTAATGAAAAATACTATAAATAGTTATTCAGTATGAACACACATTATGTAAAAACTTTCACCTGATATAAAAAAGTAATAACATTTAAATTTGAAAAGAAAAGGTGTATAATAAACAAACAAAAGTTTAGCAGACATTGAATTTTCACTATTTCTCATTTTTTAAAGGATGCAACCACAAAAAAGTGATTCAACAGGATGTGTCTCTTTTTTTAAAATCTTTCAGTCACTAGTTTTTTGACAGCATCAATGAACGATTTGTGCCTTTTTAGAGACATTTTCACTTTTATTTGAATATTTTTAATACCGATCTAAGTAATAAATGTAACATTTTTGTAAATAAAAAGAGAAAAATTTGCAATATTATTAAAGAATATCAGTAATTCCATACATGTTTACCCCCTTATTGTTGATCACGCCGGTAAAAATATAATTGCTGTTGATCATTATTAATAGTTATAAATTATAACTTATTATCAATAAGTTTTTTTACAGTGATTACAAAGAAATAAAAAGCTTCAAGTTTGTAAAGACAATATGGTGATCAAAAGCTTTTTTGACAACATTATTTCAAAAAAGTTGTTGTTTCTCTATCTTTTTTTGTGCATCCGTATACGATCAATCATGTATTTTAGACAACTACATGTATGTTTAAACGTGTCTAGCAAAAAAAAAAGAAGTTTAATGTGATTGTTTCTCATCTCTGTGTAAAAAATTCTAAATGCAAAAGCACAACAACAACAAATTTCGTAATCGCATCGAAAAAAATCATTCCAAATGTGATTGTCAGAAAAATAACATCTTTGAAGCAGGATGTCTCTTTTTTCAGTTTTTTTATTTTTTAGACAACTTTGATGCTTGCTTTTTGTTTTAAAATTATAGATGTTTTTATTTGAATATTTAGATATTTTTTTACTTGTTCAAACAACTATTATATCTATGACGCATAATTTTATGCATGATACAAAAATGTGACATTAAGCTATTTCACTAACCAGCAAAAAACGACATATGACAATATTAATGAAAGGTTTTAAAAACATTTTTTTCGGTAACAATAACAAATATTTACTTTTTTTCATCTCATAAATTGAAATAATTTTTTTTTCCGATTAACTAAATCATAACAATAAAAATTAAACGGAAAATTTTCTGTTACTAGTCGTAATTTTATTTTATTCAAATTTTTTTAAAGGTAAAAAGTAAACACCGAAAACATTGATTGCAAATGCTAAGCAGACATAGATTTCATCATCTTTCAGCAAAATTTTTTTTCCACAACAGTGTTGCTCACTTTTTATAGCATCTGATCAGTCATTTCTGAGACAAATATGCTTAAATGTGTCCAGCAGAAAAGAAAGATGTTCAAATGAAAAGTGTCTCATATCTGTGCTAAAGGCGCTAAAGTTTTTTTTTGAATATCTTTAAAGTACAATAAAAAATATGAGTGTGCTTTATCTATAATAGTTCAGAAATGAAACATTACAATATTTGAAAGTGAATTTAAAAAACAGTGGCAAGAAACAGTGCTAATTAAAAGTACAATAATAATAAAATCTGTTATTGTTCCTCAGAATTTCAGAATTTTGGAAGAAGTTATTAAAGAAAAAAGTTAAAAGATCATACACCATGTTTTATCAAAGGACGAGCTCGTTTATTTTCTTTAATAATTACAATTCCAGGTCATTCACGGTTGCGAAGATCACTGCCCACCTGGATGGGAACGTATTAAAAACATATGTATACCACGACGACAACATGTATGTTATTTACAAAATCTCAACAGTGCTCTACATAAAAATCCATGTTTTCAGGCTCCTGAAAGAAAAATCATGGGACATGATTCTGAGCTTCCATGTGTAGATAATCATCAATGTCCATGGGGTGAAGTCTGCATTCAAGGTGAATGTGGCAGTTTGTATCCCGGTAGAAAATAAACAGAAAACAATAATTCTGAAATAAATGTTATTTGCTTTGAAATGTTTTGAATAAATGCATTTTGACAATTGCTTCAGTTTTACAAAATAATGCATTTTTGTACATAAAAATGGTTGAAATAAAAGCAGCAATGAACAATCATTTTCGCAAATGTTCTCAGCAAAATAGAAAACATATGTTTGAAAAAGAAAGTGTAATATTAGCTAAAAAATTCGGCAGACACTACATTTCATAATATTCTAAAAACATCAAAACAAACAAAACAACAGCAAAAAAAAATGTTTCAAACGCGTCGCTTTTTTTTGTCTGTTGAACAAAAAAATTGTTTTTGACACTTTTGATGAGTTTTTTTTGCTTTTCTTTTCTTTTTTTGAATTTGCTATATTTTTCTCCATTTTTTTTAAATTAAAACCATTCTGCATTGAAAGTTAAAAAAACTCAGTTTTTTATAAAAACACCTATAAGAAGACTTCCATCAACTAAACTTCATAACACAATATTTAAAAGTCAAAAATTTTTTTTGTTCATTGAAAACTAGTTGAAAAGGAAAGAATATTTCATTTAAAAGCCACGAAATATCAAAAATATTGTTGCTCTCTTTTTTGTGCATCTCCCTTCGATCAACAGTTTTTATGAGAAGTATAATTAATTTCACTACCAGAAAAAGATTTGTTTAGCAAGGTATTTCTAAATTTTTTTTATATAATTGTCCATTGAAAAAGCGTTGAGAGGCGTTTAGAGCATAGGTTTAATGTGAAATCTTTCGTCTTTTGAAAGCCATTAAGTCTTTCATTTTAATATATAAAATACGACCTAAGTAAGCCACGCAATTTTTTATGATAAATAAGAACAAACTTTGCAAAATTACAATATTTCTAAGAAATCCCACTGTATTAGCATTTCAAATGAAAAAGAACGAAAAAAATAAAAGAGTTCATTTTTTGCTACTGCTATACATAATTTTTTTTAATTAGTTTTCTTTAAAAATAATTAAACAAAAAAACTGCATCAAAAAACGATTGAACGAAAACGTTCAGCAGACACAGTCTTCGTCATCTTTCTCAACAATATTATTTTTTTGTTCTTATTTTTGTGTATTTGCCTTCAATCGAACGCTTTTGGGAACAGCAGGGGCAGTAACAGCTGTTTTTTTAATGCGTTAAAGATAATTTTGAATATTTACGGTATTTTTATTTGTAATAAAACAGATGTTGTTTCCATAGAAATTAAAAGAAATTTAAACATTTTGTTGCATCCAACTGTCCACAAACGGATTCTCCAATAAAAAAATAAAAATTGTAGTATTTGATTACGAAAATAACTTATTGATTGATTATAAATTTACATAATTACAAAATTATATTTATTTCTTCTCTTTTTTGCTAGATGAAAACAGTTTTTCAAAATTACAAATATTAACGTTCTGTGAAAAACTGATACTAAAAGACTTTCAATACAACGTGTCTCCATTTCCGCTGTCTGCAATTTTCAATATTTAAAAAACTTTAAACTCTCTAAACACAATTTCACATTTTTTAACAATGACTCATTAAAATTGATTCCATTTTTAATCGAATTACTACTGTAAAAAATTTATCTTTTTCTTTTCTATATTTTATTTGTGGAAAAGATGTTGTTTACATAAAAAGCTTTTTGGATAAAACTTTTTTTGAAGGGACTACTTGCTAGATCATTTTTATTTAAAAATTAAAATAAATAATGTCTCCGTCTTGCAAAATCCTTAAGAAAATGCTTTCATTACAAAATTTTTTAATTTTATATGTACGTGAAATAACGTTATATTTTTAAAATAAATTATTGTAAAAAGGGAATAAAAAATACAAAAAAGGAACTGCAACTGACGACTAAATTTTTTTGTATGTTTGCGCAGAACTCATGTGGACTATAGACATAAAATGATCTTTCTTAATAAAATGCAATTGTTCACATCTGCGCAATGTTAGTACACATCCTGCATAGACACACTTGCAACTTTCAAAAAAAGCATTCCATTGAACTAAATCAATGTTCATCTTTCTCACAAAAAAAGCCAAATTTTTTGTGAGAAAGATGAAAAAAAAAATTTTTTTTTTGTTTCTTATTTTATTAGGCGTATTTTATTGTCAGTTTGTTACCTAACCACTTAAGTAGCTCACAAGGGACTTTGTTATAATGGCTGTACACAGGATGCCATGAAACACTGCAGTTTAGGAAAAACATAAAAAAATTATGTTTTTCGTAAACTTTTATCTTTTTTGAATATTTTGTTCTCATTTTCTGTTAAAATTGTGGTAAGGATCTATTAAAAAAAAGAAAAACGTTGATTTAAATAGCATTTAAATAAAATTACAATATATTGAATACTGCCTCGGTAAAATGGACATTATTTAAAAAATTTAAAGATTTAATTTGCGTGAAAAAATTAATTTAAATAAAGTTTGTACGAAAGCATTTTTTAAAAAGACATATGAAAACTTTTTTTTGTCAGTCTTGTTTCTTTTGAAGCAAAATTTTGATGAAAAAAAAGAAATAACTTTTCAATGTTTTTGTTGATGTAAAAGGTTAGAAAAACCCTTTCCGAAATCGACTGTGATAGTAACGTACGTTTGTGTGCTCTTTTTTACTTTAAAGAAATATAATGTTGTCTCACAATCTTATTTATCAAGCCTGCTCAAAAGAATTGCAGGCAGTTTTGCACTTACCGCCATCATTGGAGACAGCGCTGAAAAAAGAAAACATTTGCACGCTGTAGAATATCTATGAAAGACATATTTTTTCGATTCTTGTGTTTTAGGAGACAATGGCGCACAAAATTTTGCAAAGTTTCTTTGTATTTTTTAATTCTATATTTATTTAATATTACTTTTTTACACAAATATGACTGATGTTTAAATGCACACATTAAATAAACGGATAGAAAAAAAGATCACATTGATGTTTCTGGCAGTAATTATTAAAAATCTTATTTTGAAAAATCACATTTACAAGGGACCGTTTTCAGATGTCCACCCCAGATTTCTTCATCATAGTGGGGAATCGACAGCTCATAGTAAGGTATGAAAAACCCCCAAGGGATTTTTGCTGCTTTAGCAATTTTTGGATTTCATAGCATTTTGCTATTACACAATAAGTAGCACACGATGAACGTCTTAGTATATGAATTACGTTTGTGAGGGTTTTAGATGGATGTAACGGCATGAAATATGATTAATTATCTATGAAATATTATATTTTAGCATATTCAACCATCTAAAATCATCACAATCGTTATTTACAAACTAAGACGTTCATCGTCTGCTACTTATAGTGTAATAGCAAAATGCTATTAAATCCATAAATTGCTAAAGCAGCAAAAATCCCTTGGGGGTTTTTCATACCTTACTATGAGCTGTCGATTCCCCACTATGATGAAGAAATCTGGGGTGGACATCTGAAAACGGTCCCTTGTTAGTTAAGTTTAACAAAAGAATTTTTAAATATTCTTTATTGAAAAATTTAAACAAATTTCTTGCATTAATATTAAAATCACAACTTTTTCTGTAAACATGTTGTGTTTTGACTTTGTAAAGCTACACCACCATTCTTTGAACAGTCGAAATTTTTAGTTATTACGCGTCATCATTGTGACATTTTTAAAGCCGAAAAAAAACATATTAAGTAATCGAAAAAGTTGGTCTGCACAAAATTTCAACATCTGTCGATAGCTTCCTTGACTGAGCGGACACAAAAAAGAATTTCTGCTCCTATTTTTTGATCATTTGATTTTTGATTGCTTTGATGTTCAATTGTAACTAAAATCTCTATTTGAAAATTTTGTGAAATTTATTTGTTTATTCCACACTAAAACATATGCTTTTTCATGTAATAATCAGTAATTTTGTTATAATACACTGCATAAATGACAACAAAAGAAAAGTACTTGAACAATATAAATAAAAAAATATATAGGTTTGCTGACACACAAGAAATTAGATTGTATGAATATAGCTTTTTCTTTTCTACGTTTCTGGTTGCATCAAAATTTTTGAGCAACCATTAATAATTAAAACAATAATAATAAAAAATACTTTTATATATTTTTTTACTTGTTAAAATACCATATTTATGTATAATTTTATGCATGATACAAAAATGTGACATTAAGCTATTTCATTTAACCAGAAAATAAATGGTCACATGACAATATTAATGAATAGTTTTATACACAATGTAATTAGTAACAATAAAAAATATTTACTTTTTTTCGTCTCATAAATTGAAATAATTTTTGTGAACTATTAGAAAAAAAAACCACAACAAAAATTAAATGAATTGTTTACTATCATTCATAATATTAATTTAAAAAAATTTTTATAAAAATTACACAAAAATTAAAAGGTCAAAGATAATAGAGAGAATATAGTGACTGTAAACGTTCAGCAAATATAAATTTTGTCATCTGTCAACAAGATAGTTTTCTTTAAAAAATTTGTTGCTCTCTTTTTTTTGTGTATCCGCATTTAATCAATAATTCTTGAAACTATTTTATTTAAATGTGTAACCACCAAAAAAACAGATGTTCAGTGGGGATGTGTCTAATTTCTATAACATTGTAAGAAAATTTAGTAAACACATTTCGTCATCTTTCAAAAACTTTATTGGTCTTTTTTTTGTGCATCTGCATTCATTCAATCGTGTTTTTGAGACAACTATGTTTAAATCTGACTAGCAGAAAAGATGTTCCAATGAAATGTGTCTCAATTCTGTTTCAAAGGCGTTAAAGTTTTTGAATAATTTTAAATTGATAAAAAAAGGCGAAGTAATTTTTATCTATAGTAGTTAAGAAATGAAACATTACAATATTTAAAAGTAAATTTTAAAAAACAGTGGCAAGAAACCATGATTATTCAAAATACGATAATAATAAAATCAGTTATTTTCAGTTACTGTTCCTTAGAATTTGAGTTGAAAAAAAACTTAAAGCAGTTTTGAAACTGTTAAAATACCGAGCTTTTTGGTGGCGCAAAAAGTGTCGATTTTAAAAATTTTTGAGATCGTGTTAAATCAGTCGTTAAAAATGTTTTTGCAGTTGTCCTATACCAATTATGAGTTGTTCTTTCGACTGGAATAGATTTTTGACAATTTAGAAATTTTGACTTCAGAATCCGGATTCAGAATCCAGAAGTCAGAATCCGCTTACATGAGACGAAAACGGCTTCTATTTTTGGATTCTCTATAGTTGAAAACCTATATAGGTGAAAACTCTCGAAAAAATATTAATTTCTTGACCATTGTGGCAGGGGATGCTTCAAGAATTGAGAAAATGGCTTTTAAAAAGGTTTCTTAAACATATTACTAAGAAGTAAAACGCTTAAAGATTGTAAAGACAGCCTTTAAACTTTTTGCAAAAGTATTTCATCTTTATTTAACAACATTATTTTGTTCTTCAAATAAAATTTGTTGCTCTCTTTCTATTGTGCATCCGCATTCGATCGTTCGTTTTTTAAAAAAACATGTTGAAATGCGTCTAGCAGAGAAAAAGATGTTCAATGGAAATGTGTCTCATCACTCTGCAAAAGGTGTTGTTAAAGTTTTATTTTTGAATATTTTTAATATCTGATATAAGACGGATGAGTAATTTTGTTTAATAAGGATTAAGAAATGTGTAATATTACAACATTTGTAAGAACGAAAAAAAAGTTTGCCTTCCACAACAATTATACAAATTACGATAAAAATGAAATGTATCATTTTCTGTTACTGCTCCTCAGAATTTTAGTGGACAGAATTTTGAAAGAAGAAGTTATGAAACAAAAAAAATTAAAGATCACAATGAAAAAAAAATCGCGCTTTCGACAAACAAAAATTTTGTCATCTTCAACAACATTTTTTAGTGTAAAAAATACTGCTTTAATCTTTTATTATGTGTCAGCATTTTATCGATGATTTCTGTGCCAGCTTTCGTGTTAACGCAGTCAGTGTTTGGTTTAACAAATATTTTTCTGTCGTAGCATTGATTGCTTCTTAGTGAAAAACCATTAGTACAAATTTTTAACAAAACGTGAATTTTTGAAATCTTGAAAAAGTGTTTTCACCTTTTCTTGCAAAAAAGAAAAAAAAACACATGTGATTTTGTAATTATGTATATTTATAATCAACCAATAAACTATTTTTGTTATCAAATACTGCAATTTTTAAATTTTTATTGGATCATCTGTTGCTCCATCAAAGTGTTTAAACTTCTTGTAATTTCTATGAAAAAACACCTATTTTATTACAGAAAAAAATGGCAAAAAAATATTCACAAATTTCCTTAACGCTCCTGCTGTCCCCAAAGCGCCCCAATGAAGGCAAATATACAAAAACAGGGAGCAAGTAAAGAAAAATAGCAAGAGGGTGGTGATGGCGCCTTTTCATTCTTTGTTGTCTGCCCTTTTGAAAGGTGCAAATGGTTGAAATAGAGTACATGGGCGACTTTCATAATAACTGTCGCGACAACTGGTTGTTGGTTTTTTCTTTAAACAAGGGTTTGCATATTTTTATTAATTATTTTTTGATTGTTAGAAGTTGTAAAAGTATTTTAACATTATTTTCATAAAAATTACGTAATGACTGATTGTGAATGGGCCATTGTTAACACATGCATGTATAATTTGATGACTCAAATAAAAAATTAATTGTTGTTTTCCACCCTCAAATGAATATTATTAATAAAAATAAATGCAGCTGTCTATTAAACACGGTTTCTTGGACATAAAACAGTATAATCCCAAAAAGAATAGAAACAATATTGAAAAGTTTCACTTTCATTTTTTTTTAATGTTTACTCTTTTTAAAAAATTTTTAATGTTAGGCGATAAAAACTGGTGTTTCATATTTTTTTGCAAAAGAAAATGAATTCATTTAAAAAATATGATACGTGGTGGCTCCATTAATACGGTCTGCTTTTTTTATTATTTAACCATTTTAAAACTTTCTATAGACCACCATTCACTTTCTGTTTGAAGTGTTACAAAAATGAAACGTTTCCGCTTTTTTTTTTCTCTTTGCAGCAATTTTTGCTGTCAATGTAAGCGTTTCTTTAACAACATATTTTTTCTACAAAAATTACTTTTCCAGATAGTTCGGGGCTGCGAAGATAGCTGCCCACCTGGATGGGAATGTATTAAAAACATATGTATACCACGAGCACAACATGTATGTTAAGAATTAGCAAAAATTTACAAAATCTCAATAATGCTCTACATACAAATCCATGTTTTCAGGCTCCTGAAAGAAAAATCATGGGACATGATTCTGAGCTTCCATGTGTAGATAATCATCAATGTCCATGGGGTGAAGTCTGCATTCAAGGTGAATGTGGCAGTTTGTATCCCGGTAGAAAATAAACAAAAAACTAATCGTGAAATAAATATAATTTGTTTTGAAATGTTTTGAATTAATGCATTTCGAAAATTGTTGCAGTTTTTCAAACTAATGCATTTTTTAAAAAATCAGCTGAAATAAAAGCAGCAATGAACAATCATTTACGCAAATGTTCTCAGCAAAATTGAAAGCATATGTTTGCAAAAAAGTGTAATAGACGCAAAACATTTAGCAGACACTGTATTTCATCATGTTATAAAAACATCAACCAAACAAAACTACAGCAAAAAAGTATGTTTCAAAGGCGTCTCTTTTTGCTGCCGGTTGAACAAAAAAATTGTTTTTGACACTTTTAAAGTGTTTTTTTGCTTTTCTTTTTTTTTTGAATTTTTATGTGCTATATTTTTGCCAAAACCCTTTAATTAAAAAACAATTCTGCATTGAAAGTAAAAAAATTCAGTTTTTGTAAAAAACACTTATAAGAAGACTTTCATCACGTAATGTTCTTGAAGCAATATTTAAAAGTTAATAATTATAGTTCATTGAAAACTAGTTTAAGAGGAAAAATATCTCATTTAAAAACTTCGAAACTTCACTATTGCTGCTCTCTTTTTTTGTGCATCTCCCTTCAACTAACAGTCTTGAAAACAAGTATATTATTATTCACTTCCAGGAAAAGAGTCTTTCAGCAAGCTGTGTCTCACTTTTTTTTAAAAAATCGTCCATTCAGTAGATTTTAGTGCACAAGTTTATATGTGAATATTGCTTTTATTATTAAGGCATTGTTTTTAATCATTTATTATTTGAATATTTGAAATATGACTTAAAAAAGCCAAGTAATTTTTTATGATGAATAGAAAAAAACTTTACAAAATTTAAATATTTTTAAAAAGAAAATAAAGTGAATTGGATTTCACAAAAAAACAATAAAAATAAAAGAGTTCATTTTTTGCTACTATGTTCATAGAAAAATTTATCCTTTCATATCTTTCTTCCTAAACGATCTGAATTGGCAGAAACGTTATGCATCTTCTCAAGCTTAAAGAGGTATAATGCTAGAAAGAATAGAGCTTAGCATATCTAGCTAAACACATGATGCTACTTGAAGGATTTTTTAAAGGAGAATTTCCGTGATCAACGTTACAAGATTTGTTGAATAATTGTATTCAAATATTACTTTTAAATGAAGCCTGCTATGACTTTGGTTCTATTTATTTTTCTATATAAGGTAGAAGGACAACAATCTATCGTGAATGATATAACTAAAGAAGGAATATGTGGTTTGCTGAATTAATTTGTACCAAAAATTGTCGTTTGAAAGAGCATGTTACACTGTAATATATCTCAAGTTATCTAATTGTAAATGAGGTTTATTGTTCTGTTACACGTTGTGGAATAACGTCACCAGAATTACAGTACAGATCCAAAGTCATATAGAGTAAGGCATCGTGTAAACGGCTTATACAATAAATATCGCTTGGCGGATCAAGGACTGTTTTGTAACCTCATGATAAAAAGATTTTCTTAAACACATTCCAAGCAATTGAAGTAAAATCCAAAAAAAGTGGTTGTTTTATGTTAAAAAACATGGTTAATGGATTTAAAAATAACATGTTTGTAAAATAAGTCCTAATTGGAGGACAAGTTTCTTAAAATGCGGTAATTTCAAATGGGATCTTCGAACAAGTCTATCGTAATTGTCGAGTAATGTAGTTAAATGTTTATATTTTGCTAGGAAACTTTGTTTCTAGCGTAAAGTATTTATTTTACTATATTACGAGACAGTTACGAGGTTCCCTCCCACCAACCCTTTTGCGAAAGTGGTTTTATCATTTGCATGATAAAAAAGGATGAATGAGGATATCCTTCCAGCAAAACAAGTGGAAATTACAAAAGCAGTTGTTTTAGAGAAACTTAAAATGAAAATTTTACGTGAATGTGTGAAAATCATAAATTTTTCCGTCTCAAGAACTGAAGGGAATGGACGGTTAGGAAATGCTTTTATTCTTTTTTGAAGGGAAAAAGAAGATGAATCGACTGGAAGAGAGTTGCGTATTGAACATAGTCTATCGTAACTGTCTCGTAATATAGTAAAATACATATTTTACGTTAAAAACAAAGTTTCTTAGCAAAATATAAACATTTTTATCATAAAAAACCGAAATATATCTGATTGCTGCAGACAGTGATCTAACATTAGGCAGTTACACAAAAAGTTATCTTATAAACCTTATTCTCTGACTTAAACTAAAAATTAAAATAGAAAGCACAAAAATAGAAAAATGTTTAAAAAATACGAATTTTGTCACTTCTCATAGATCGGCTGAAAAGAAAGAAACAAAGTCCTTCATTTTGTAATTTAGTTTTCTTCGAATTTTTTTTTCAAAAATTGATGCTATTTTAATGTGAATATTTTAAGAATGCTTTATAATTTGTAGTTAAAAGCACCATTTTAAATAAAAATATTTAAATTAAATTAACATTACGTTTTATAAAAGGAACTGCTATACTGCCTAATGATCAATATAAATGAAAGATGCAATCTGATGATTACTTTTGTAACGGCTCTTGTTTTATATACATTTAAGCGCTAGTCAAAAACAAATAAAACAAGAATTTTGTGAGTAAGGTGTTTATCATAGCAAAAACTTAACCATCTGTGATAAAGCTCTGTAAATTTAAAAATCAGAAGAATAGCTTGTGCGGTACTGTCAAAAAAGCGGTGTTACATAAAATTAAAGCAGGAGGATTCGTTCTGAAATGTGCCAAATATTTTGCCGACGTCATGTAAAAGGAGCAAATGAGAACGATTCCGTGAGCAAACATTTGAATATTCTATTCTATTCTTTATTAATTTAATTACAATTTAAGACAATACAAATTAAACATATTGATATGATTTAAAAAGAAGCGTTGAGAGGCATTTGGGTCATCAGAATCAAATGATCTTGCGTTGTTAAATAAAGCAATGAACTTAATATGAAGACGTGAAGATGATTCAGTGGAATCGCTGCGTTAGCGATTTACTTTAATTAAATAGAAATGCAAAGGGCAATTTTAAAACAACAATTTTTTGAAAATTATTCAATCATTAGGATGACAGCAAACGTTTTGCCCCTTAAGTGCTGTTACTCCAAAACTTTATTTTTGCTTCAGTCTTTGTTTCTCTATCAATTGCCCACACTTTCCACAATTCAAAAAAAATACATTTAAATAACCATTAGCATTGTCTACATTTTTTTCTTTATTTAAACAGTAAAAAATTTTAGTGTTAAAAATGAAATTCAACATTTTCACTCTTGTCTTTTTCTTTGCTGCAATTTTTGTTATCACTATTGCTGTAAGCTTTTCATCTCATTTTCCCTCTTCCAAAAACCTTATTTTTCTAGATCCCTGATTCTTGTTATCCATATTGTCCACTAGGTTGGACATGCGCATGTGGTGATTTTAAATGTATTTGTCGACCACAAGTAGGCTTTTTGACTTTTTAAAATGTCATCATTTAAAAAAGTACATTTATAGATACTTCCAGAACCAGGTCATGAACTTAAATGTATTGAAAAAATTAATGTTACATTTTTCAATGTCTCTCGAATATGTTTTTCCAACCATGACTGTCGAGCACATGATAGTTGCATTTTTCCTGAATGTTGTGATGGTTGTATTAATCGTTATTGTCTTTAATAATTTATTTTACGACAATGAAATACTGTTTTAAAAAAATTTTTAAATAATAAGTTTTTATTAAAATTGTATTTTTTCTGTAACAATAACATAAAACTGTTACCACGGTGTTATAACATAGCTTACCGTTATGCTATTTTGTTTTAAAAATTTAAAACAGTAAATGCAAGGTTTTTTGTGACCCATATTCGAATATCTCAGTTTCATAAAAAGTAACAAAAACTAGGGATTTGTTATCTCTCAGTTACATCGAAGATTAAACAAAAAACGCGATGAATGAAAAAGGGGACGACAAAATGTTTTTCCTATGTTTCTTACTAACAAGTTTTTTCATTTTTTCTAACATTTTCGAAGTGGCTTTCGATAAAACTATTATTTAAATTTTTTGTATATGTTTTTTCCGATTGCATGAATATTTTTTTATAACAAACAGTAGTGAAATATATTAAACGAGCTGAATTTAAAGATAAACAATAAAAATGAAAAATGTGATTCAATGATTCCTTGTGAACTGGCTATTGTCGTTTACTAAAAATTAAACTTTTGTAACAGTGTATTTTGAAAGTTATTGTTATCTTTAGGCTGGATCGAAAGTTGAATTAGAATTTGGAGTAATTTGACAAAACAATTCTTTTTAAGAACTTTATACACAGATGATTTAAAAATGCCAGAAACATCTGTGTATAAAGTTATCCTTCAATAATCAACAATTGTTTTCCAATCGATATATTTTTCATCAATATCACTAAAAATTCAGTCGCCTATATCGGTAACATATATGGTATCAAAGAATCATGTCCCTTTTATAAAAACGCTGTTACCAAAAAAGATCAAAAGCCTTTTATATTTTTGCTGTAAATTTTTTTTGGTGCAAAATTCTGCAAAATACATTTTTAAAAATTTTTGCAAATGTCATGTCACAGACGATATTGCTCCATTAATATCGTCTGTCTGGAAATTGTGGGTTTTTTTTCAATATTTAAGAAGTTTTAAACCCTCTCAAAACCATCATACATTTTATATTTGAAGTGTCTGAAAATGAAATTCTACGTTTTCGCTTTCGTCTTTTTCTTTGCTATACTTTTTGCTGTCAATGATGCTATCAATGACGATATCAGTCCTCTAGACGTAAGTTTGAAATTTTTCTTGCTCTGCCGAAAATAGTTTTTAGGCCCTCAAGTATTGTAATGCCTCATGTACAAAGGGTTCAATTTGTGGATGTGATGATTATGGCCACTGCGCATGCCGAGGAGTTGTAAGTGCTTCGGCTATTTTTTTATATAGTTGATAAATAATTAAATAAAATAATTTTTAGGAACCAGTGAAACACAAAAATCACAAATGTCTTTTAAAAGGACAACATAAAAAAGAATTTGAAGGAATCAAGTATATTCCTTGTTCATCTGACAAAGATTGTGCAGCTAATGAACTGTGTTTTTTCTTTGATTGTTGCCATGATTGTACTAGTGGTTATTGTGTTGAGCCATAAAATGAAAAATGTTTTTGGGAAAATCTAAAATAAAAACTTTCTAATAAAACTCCGCATTTGCCTTTTTTTGTTGCAAATTTACAACAAAATATTGAAATTACACACTGAAAAATATAACAAAAACTTGAATAAGTGCTCAATTGCTCTTATGCAACCACAAATAAATACATGTAATAAGAGATTGTCCAGAAATGACATAATACAAGTTTCTAGGCTACTTTTTTTATACATCAAAGATATTTTTTGCCGCACAAAGACTGTCAGTACATTGTCATCCATCCTTCCTACCCAAATGATATCTGGATGAACCCTTAGGACACAGAAAAACAAAAAATCAATGGATTTGTCCAGACATTTTTGTCATAGTAACTGCAACGTTTATTTTCAAAACAAATTTTAAAACTGAAATTGCAAAAAATGTTTTTCTGCTGAAAATGGTAAAAACCTCAGACGGCGTTAATGAAACTTTGTCGGTGCTTTATAAGTTTCACATTTGTATGAATTTTTTAGCAAGAAACTCTGCTAAAAAACAATTATTATTGTGACTTTCACATCAGAAGTTTGCTAATGGAAGAAAAAAATAAAAATATATACGTGGCTCTATTAACACCGTCTGCTTCTTCTCAATATTTAAACAATTTCAATCTCTCTAAAAACTACAATTCTTCTGTTTCACTGTATCCGTAAAAATGAAGTGCTCCATCTTCGCTCTTCTCGTTTTCTTTGCTGCAGTTTTTGCTGTCAATTCTTTTGTAAGTTTTTTTACAGCAATTTTTGTATGATAAATGAGAAATGCTTTTAGGTTCTTTCAAAACATGCCGATAAAAATGTTCCATGTTTCACAAAAAATGATTGCAAAAAGGGATTACATTGCTTTATCCCATGTGAATCATGTCTTGGTCATTGTGATATTCTTGGAAAAAATAATAAAGAACATCCTTCATGTTTTTCACATAATGATTGCCCAAAGACATCAGCTTGCTTCACACCATGTCCTACATGTCTTGGTCATTGTGATAAACATCCTAGAAAATAAGGATTTTTCTTGTTTTGAAAAAATGATATTTGCATTGAAAAATTGAAATAAAAGCTTTGAAAAAGTTGTCATGAGTATTTTTAAAAATTGTTTGTGTTTTGAATTTGAGTAAAACAGCAAGTTCATCTCCAGAAGTATATTCCGAATTCGGAGAAAAATGGGAAATGAATCGGGGTAAAGAAATAGTGAAACAGAAGCCCTTTTTTACACAGTTTGGGAATAGAAAGCGAAAGCAATAAACCACACACGAATTTCATCATCGCTAAAAAAAGCAACATCCATAAGAAAACTGCTGAAAAAGTGGAGACAGCTTTTTTTGATACACAATATATTGATTTGTGTCCAAAAATTTTTTCCCTTGCAAGTCTTGTATGCTTTTTTTAAATATTTAAAACATGGTTTTCAAAGTTTATTCCACGAGAATAATTGTTTCTTAAGTTAAAAAAATGTTTTGTGTGTTTACTCCACATTTAATACAAAAACAGTCTAAATAAAAAACATTATTATAAATTATGATTTTTTCAGACAATAAAATGTGGATTTTGCATGTTTTTTAACGGTAAAATTACAGAACTGATAGTTTAAAAAGGAGAAATAAGCCTATTCATATTGCTATTATATTTGCATACAAAATAAAAACTGTCTAGAAATAAACCAAAAAAAAATTTAAAAGAAAAAATATACAATATTTGTAAACATTCAGCAGACATGCATTTCGTACTCTCAAAATAGCGTTCAAAAAATCGTTGTTGCTAAAAAAAGAAAATTCGCGTTCTTTTTGTTTCATCGATTTGTTTTTCGGCAGCTTTTATATGTTAAATACGCATTAAAGCGTTTTATTTCTAATATTTAAGTTTTGTTTTATTACATTAATGTTACAAATGAGTGTTATGTTATATAACGCGTTTTTTTTCAAAATCTAGTAGGCCTGTTCAACTGTATAATGGCGGTGGGTTATTTCGTTTCTTTTTTCATAAACATATGTATTTTTGCATGCTTAAAAAGAACTGATAGAGTCTACCCGGGGAAAAATCAACTTTGAAAATTATTTCAAAAAACCAGCTAAAATTTGACGTTTTTTCGATTTTTTGCTATTATCAATCTTCTCCCACGTGTTTTTTAGAAACGCCAGATTCCCAAAAACACCTCCAAAGTTGTTTTTTGGTTGTTAAGATTATATCTGCAAAGTTTCATTTCCATACGATCATTTTGAAAAAATCGAGTTGAACAAGGTTTTGATTTTTGCTCGATTTTGAGAAAAAATGCGTTATATATAAAAACAAGAAAAATAACTTTAGAGCATCATATTATTTACAAAAGGTTTAAAAAAAAGAAAATCATTAAATAAAAAAGAATTGTTATATTTAACTGTGAAATTGATTGATATTTTATAAGATTTTTCGTATTTTTAAATGCATTCAGTAACAATATTTTAACACAGTGTGTCCATTAAAGGTGTCTGTAGTTTTTAATATTGTAACATCTAATAAAAAATACAAACAATGGAGATTTTTGCAACTGCCTTTTTCGATTACCTACTATTTTTACTATTTCAACAAACGCTTTTACAAAATATTGAAACATAAAACTATTAAACAAAAAAAATACTTGTCAAAATTCGGCAGACATGCATTTCGTCATTTTTCAAAACTACTTCCAAAAACACTGTTGGTGAAAAAAAAATTCTTTCGTTTATTCACAGCTTTGATATTTTAAAGAATTATTAATGCCTTTTTTTAATATTTGAGATATTTTTTTACTAAATTGAAGTAATTAGAAAAAAATGATGTACTCAAATAATAACATCCAAAAAGTTTAACAGCATTACGCTCCTTGGAAAAAAGAAAAACTATAGAAAAAAATTGTTATCATTGATTATACAGTAATAAAATTTATGTTGTAGAAAACTTTTTATTATCATGTAATTTAGAGCTTTTTGATGACACTTAGGTGATTGTCTTGTTTAAATAACATATTGCAGACAAAAATATCATTTCCCTGCTGAAACACAATTGTTGTGTAATTTTTTTCACTGAAGAAGACTAATTTATAGCACAAAAAAAAAAGTTTTTTCAGTGTTTTTTCTGTTCGCTGCAATTTTCAAGGATCATTTTGCTCATTTCTATAGATCTCTTTTTGTCGAAAGCGGCAAAAAAAATATTGAAAAAAAGCACATCTGTCAACGACAGCAACAAAAATATCGATGAATTTATTGACAAGGGACCGTTTTCAGATGTCCACCCCAGATTTCTTCATCATAGTGGGGAATCGACAGCTCATAGTAAGGTATGAAAAACCCCCAAGGGATTTTTGCTGCTTTAGCAATTTTTGGATTTCATAGCATTTTGCTATTACACAATAAGTAGCACACGATGAACGTCTTAGTATATGAATTACGTTTGTGAGGGTTTTAGATGGATGTAACGGCATGAAATATGATTAATTATCTATGAAATATTATATTTTAGCATATTCAACCATCTAAAATCATCACAATCGTTATTTACAAACTAAGACGTTCATCGTCTGCTACTTATAGTGTAATAGCAAAATGCTATTAAATCCATAAATTGCTAAAGCAGCAAAAATCCCTTGGGGGTTTTTCATACCTTACTATGAGCTGTCGATTCCCCACTATGATGAAGAAATCTGGGGTGGACATCTGAAAACGGTCCCTTGTGAGTTGGACAAAAGTTAATGGTAAAAATAAAAATCAACATTTTCTTGAACTTATTCAAATTTTTTTTCGAATAATTTTCCTAAATGGAATGCTTTAATTAACCTTTTTTCGTAAAATTTGTCAATAACTATTTCAAAAAACTTTTCAAAGTAACGAATTTTTGTTGAAACATGGTGTAACAGAAATCATACATGTAAGAATTGTGTAAAAAATCAGATATTTCGTCATCTTTCATAATAAAAACTGTATCGGTGAAAAAAACAAAAAATTGGTTCTCTATCGACTTGTTTTTTGGGAGCTTTGAAATTTTAAAGAAACATTAATGCTTTATTTTTATTTCTTTTTAATATAATATTGATATCTAATATTATATTAAAAAGAAATAAAAAATCATTGCTAATTTTTTTTGACACAGAAAAAAATAATAATAGCACAAAAAAAATGATTTCAAATCAGAAAAATGAAAAGAACACTTTAAAACTAAAATGTGCAATATTTGTAAAAAAAATTGGCAGACATGTATTTCGTCATCTCTCAATTTTAGAGTCACAAAACAACGTCCAGGTGCTAACAGCATGCTGTATGAAAAAAAT
The DNA here is from genome assembly GCA_024447215.1 of Panagrolaimus sp. LJ2400. Taxonomy (NCBI): domain Eukaryota; kingdom Metazoa; phylum Nematoda; class Chromadorea; order Rhabditida; family Panagrolaimidae; genus Panagrolaimus; species Panagrolaimus sp. LJ2400. The sequence continues at coordinate 861,749 of JAMRYA010000029.1, read as the reverse complement.
TTTGTTTCATCATTCACTTTGTTTTTCGATAGCTTTAGAAATTGCAAAGCAATAAAAAGCTTTTTATTTTAATATTTAATCTATGCTGCAGTAATTCAACGTAATTTTTAATTGTTTTGTATATAAAAAGTAAAACAGCTTTGTAGCATTATATTTTTGACAGAAAAACACTAAAGATAAAAGAAGATACTGTTATTACTTAATTGTGACAATGGTTGATGTTTTTTGGTATTTGTAAACAGATTCAATGCACTGAAAAAAACGTCACCATGTTTTTTTTGCTATTAATGCACAAACATTTTTTCACTTTTATCTTTCATAAGAAATTACATTTTCGTCGAAGCACGCTGTGATAAAGACCATCCATGTGTAAAAGGTTATTTCTGAGTCTATCGAGCTGATATAGATGACACTGGTAATTGATATGTTGGAAAATAAGAATTATAGTTCTTGTTATTGTTGGTTTATAGGATGGTCAACATATTTATCAAATATTTTCAAACATCAGACAGACATTTCGCAATCTCTCAAAACAACGCCCAAAGAGCTAATCCTGAAAGAAAAATATAAACCTTTCTTTTTATTTTTCAGCTTAGATTTTTTAACATGATTCATGAAGATTAAAAACAGTCAATGTACTCGATCAAAATAACTAAAATAAATTATTATATTCTTCAAAAAAAATTCAAGAAGATATTCGACAATATAAATTAAAATTAATTATTATCCATTTACAGTTTAGAATTTAAGTTTAACAAGAAGTCATTTTTATTGTAACAAAGAAAGTGGAGTAAAAAATAAATAAAACTTATGATGACACATCTGTCTTGTACATATAAATTTTTCTCACAAATATTTCATCATCTTGCATAAAAGCTGAAAAACATTTTTTACGTTCTGACTTTCTAATTCTATCTTTTTTTTCCTGTTTTTTTTATTTGATTAGATTTTCAAAGTTTTAATGAGCGAAATGAATCCATTAACTCCGTCTGCTTCTTTTACTATTTAAACATCTTCAAAAAATGAACAATAAAACATTCATTTACTAAAAATGAAGTTCTACATTTCCGCTTTTGTTTTCTTCTTTGCAGCGATTGCTGCTGTCGCTGGTGCTGTAAGTTTTCATATATCTAATTTTTTAAAAACTGTTGTACATATTTCAGTCTAATGAAATACAATGGGTGCTAAAACTTTCTGCACATTTTTGTCATGTTTTGTCATGTTTTTGTCATGTTTGGTCATTTTGGCTTAAATTGTACTTAAAAATACCAAATTTTGAGTCAGAATTGTAAGAAAATGTATGAGGATTCAGGGGGAAACAAAAAATATGTTTTTGGAAGCCTGGTGCCTTCAGAATCTTGTGATTCTGAAGGCCTCCTTTTTGTCATGTTTTTGTCATGTTTTGTCATGTTTGCTGCTTTTGGCTTAATTTTTGTCAAAACAATTTTATTTTCAGTCAGAATTGTTAGAAAATCTTGGAGAATGTATGTGGAATCAAGAAAAGGTGTTTTTAGGATTCAGATGCCTTCAGAATCCTCAGATTCTGAAGACCAAACAATTTTTTTCCCGTTTTTTATGTATGAAAATACTTTTCAGGGTAGAATTTTATGGGGAATCTGAAAAAAATATTTTCTAGCGCCATCTGAATCCTCAGATTCTGAAGTCTAAAAGTTTTTTTTCTTGTTTTTGATGTATCACTGCACTTTTCGGGGTAGAATTTTATGGAGATTCTGATAAAGATATTTTCGTCATTCTGTTGCCTATAGAATCCTGAGATTCTGAAGCTTAAAAAATTTTTCTTTTTTTCATGTGTAGAAACATTTTTCGGGGTAGAATTTTATCGAGATTCTGATAAAGATATTTTTTTATGATAATGCTAATATGACAAATATGTTTCTTATACAAAATTTTTTATGATAAACAAAAAACAAAGATCAATAACCTTGAACAAAAATAAATTTTAATTCCAAAAAAAGAACAAATATTTTCAAAAGTTCTTTTGACAATATGAAGTAAATCAGTAACAAAAACAAATTTTTAAATAAAATGTCAATAATCATAAAGAAAAATAACTTCCTCGGATAAAAATGTAAGTTTTTATTTCTGTTGTTATTGTTTACTTGCTGCATGAAATTTTTTGTCCAGCTGCTGTAACAATGAAATAATTCCAAAAAGTTGCATCCGGTGTTTCTCGATGAGCAAACATTGTGTCATGCATTGCATTATTTTTAAACAAAATTGGCCATGGTTGTACACTTTCCCCAGCTACTCGATCAAATCTAACAGTGGTAGGTGGAAAATATAGTGCTCCTTTTTTGTGAAGAGAAATTGGCTTGTCAATCATTGCAACAGATGTTGATTGTGAAATTGTAAGTTTATTTCGAAGAAGTTTTCTTTGCCATTTTCTTTCAGCCTCTACTTGTTCTAAAACTTCTCTTTTACCTTTTTCTGTGACAGCAGAAAGCATTAATAAACAAATTTTTTTGTATTCATCGAATTTCGCAACAGGCAAAGCAGGACGGAATGTATCATAGTCATCAAAAAATTGCTTATAAAGTGCACGAACAAAGTTTTTTGGAGTTGGATTTTGGCTTATTAAATCATCAGCATATTCTTGAGTAACAAATTCCCAAGTTGGAGCTAAAATGATGTTGATTTTAATTTAGGCATTAACCGAATTTAAAATGTTACCATCTCTAGTTAATTGTGATGATCGTGCAGCTGTTGATCAGGGATGTGCGGAAGTTGTTTTCGTTAACGGAACGGAAAACGGAACGGAACAAAAATTTTTTAACGGAAAGCGGAAACGGAAACGGAAGCCCATCTGTTGTATGCCGGACTTAAAAGTCATTCTATTTTCTGTTGCAAAATTTAATTTTTTTCTGCGTTTAAATAACATTGATTATGTAAATGCATTATCATAAAAAAATATCTTTATCAGAATCTCGATAAAATTCTACCCCGAAAAATGTTTCTACACATGAAAAAAAGAAAAATTTTTTAAGCTTCAGAATCTCAGGATTCTATAGGCAACAGAATGACGAAAATATCTTTATCAGAATCTCCATAAAATTCTACCCCGAAAAGTGCAGTGATACATCAAAAACAAGAAAAAAAACTTTTAGACTTCAGAATCTGAGGATTCAGATGGCGCTAGAATTCTAAAAATATTTTTTTCAGATTCCCCATAAAATTCTACCCTGAAAAGTATTTTCATACATAAAAAACGGGAAAAAAATTGTTTGGTCTTCAGAATCTGAGGATTCTGAAGGCATCTGAATCCTAAAAACACCTTTTCTTGATTCCACATACATTCTCCAAGATTTTCTAACAATTCTGACTGAAAATAAAATTGTTTTGACAAAAATTAAGCCAAAAGCAGCAAACATGACAAAACATGACAAAAACATGACAAAAAGGAGGCCTTCAGAATCACAAGATTCTGAAGGCACCAGGCTTCCAAAAACATATTTTTTGTTTCCCCCTGAATCCTCATACATTTTCTTACAATTCTGACTCAAAATTTGGTATTTTTAAGTACAATTTAAGCCAAAATGACCAAACATGACAAAAACATGACAAAAACATGACAAAAATGTGCAGAAAGTTTTAGCACCCATTGTACGTTGTTACACCGCAAATGATTGCCCAGAAAATTATAAATGTGCTGTACGTTCCACCCCCTGCCTTCAACCACCTTGTGGCTACTGTGCTAAACGTGCAAGTTTTTTTTATAAATCCTTGCTTTTTTCTATTACACTCGAACGTCGATTTTACGTATTTCAAGAAAACGTGAAAGAATATATTAAAATAAAAAGCTTTTTATTTTTATATTATTGACGTAAAATCGAAGTTTTATTGCAGTGCTGTTTTTAGTTCATTGAAAGACGATGTAATCCAAATATTCCATGTGAAGAAGGATATAAATGTGTTTATCCACATGCTCAAGAAGGCCTTGGTCATTGTTATAAAAACTACGTCGATAATAATTAATGTTTATGACTCATTGTTGGGTTATAAAATGCTTGATATAAATTTGAAATAAAATGTTTTGCAAATATTAGCTTTATGTAAAAATTAAGCATTTTTAACTCATGAATATTCGCAGACCGCTGAAGCTCTCCGCTAAAGAATTCTCAATGAAAGGAAATGCTTCCATTAAAACCGTCTACTTTTCTCAATATTTGAACATTTTACAACACTTGAAAAAGCATCATTTTTCTGTGTCTAGTAAAGATGAAATTTTACGTTTTCGTTCTTATCTTTTTCTTTGCTGCAATTTTTGTTGTCAATGCTGATGTAAGCTTTTCTTCTATCAAATTTTCCTTAATAATTGCATTTTTAGATCCAACGCTGCGCTCAAGACAACGATTGTTCATTGGGGTACAAATGTGTTGATCGTCCCATCGGTTGTAATGCACCACCTTGCACCTTCTGTATTCCATTTCACGATAGTAAATAATTAAAAGATATTGTTGTTTTTGAAATGTCAAATTTATGATGCGAGTTTGAAATAAAATGCACAAAACATGCCAAAAATGTACGAATATCTTTACATCGACTATAGTTAAGCCGATATTAGTAATAAGAGCTGGAATATTTTATAACAGCTCTTGGGACTTTATGGTATTCATTTGTCAACCATAAACAAAAACCCTATAAAATTTTTATGCTCCTTTTTTGGTATCAAGTTGTCTAAGCAAATTTTTCCCTCCATTAACTTCGTCTGCACTGCACAATATTTAAACATTTTCAAGCACCCTAAAAACATCATTCTTCTCTTTTAAGTGTCTAAAAATGAAATTCTACATTTTCGCTCTTCTTGTTTTGATTGCTGCAGTTTTTGTTATCGCTGATGCTCATGTAAGTTTTTCACATACCCAAACTTTTTTAAAAAACTACTGTATTTTAGGAAAAACGTTGTGACAGCAAACATCCTTGTCCACCAAATTACATATGTACTTTTCGTCCTATCGCTTGCATTGAGCCGCCTTGTGGATTCTGTACACTGAGAAGATAATCCTCAATAAATGCTCTTGTTATTGTCGGAATCAAAAACATTTGTTATACTAATTTGAAATAAAATCTTTCATACGCATTTAGAATCTTTACAAGCAAATAACTTTAATACACATGCACAGTGCATTTGAAAATAATCATACAGAACTTAAAATTGTTTTTTCTTTCATTGTTAGGCGCTTTTTTAGACATCTTTGAGTTTAAATTTTCAAATGATTGCTTCGGGCATCAATTAATGTCATCTATCATCATTTTCAATATTTAAGCAATTTCATAATTTTGTTTTTTCTTTGAAACACTTGTTTTTGCTTACAAACATCGAAAATAGTGTTTTTTTGAAGAAAGATTGATCTTAAAGATAAGGATGAAAAAGCTGGCTTAAAAATGAAAGAAAATTTTCCACAACTTCTATATTTTAAAAAAACGCTTTTGAGATGTGGTTGTAACAAATATAACTATTTGAATATTTTTTGAATTGCTATTTTCTTGACGCAATAAAATCCTATTGAATTCTGATTTGATAATGTAAATACGAACTTGAAAATTACCAAGACAACAAGAAGCAAGCCAAACCATTATTAAAAAAAAGTTAGAAAAAGAAAACAAGTTACTCTTTTCCCCTGTTTTTAATTATTCCTCATTTTTTAAGATTCACAAAGAAACGATGTGACGAGAAGCATCCGTGGGATGGAGTCAAGTCTAAACGTTTTCCCATATTTAAACATTAGCTGCACTGAATTTTGTACATTTCTTTTGAATAACGTTTTTTTGTTTTTAAAATTTCTGTTAAAGAAGTCACGAAATTTCCGAGATTGCTTACGTGGACTTTAATGAATTTCGTTAAATGTATTTGCAACGTGGCTCCATTAAAGGCGTCTACGTTTTCCCATATTTAAACATTTCTTAACTCGCTAAAGCTTACCATTCTTGTTGCTAGGTTGTATCTTGAAAAAAAAATGAAATTTTACATTTTTGCTCTCATCTTTTTCTTTGCTGCAATTTTTGTTGTCAATGCTCATGCAAGTTTTTTGATATCCGTATGCTCATTAAAAGTAGCTTTTTTTAGTCTGTTGCACATTTCTGTGGCACTGAAAATACTTGTTCACCTGGTTATACATGTGTTGATCATCAGTGTTTACCAAATGATGTAAGTTAAAAATTATTTAAATAAATGAAAAACTTACAAGAATATTGCTGTTTCAGTTTATACAAGTTTTTTATAACCACCTAAAAAAATAATATTTTTCTTTTTAAGCACGCTCAAAAGCTGTTCTGTCCATTTATATGTCCCCCGCATTCAATGTGTGTTTGTAATACTGAAGGTGAATGCGGATGTGTTAAACATGCTGGAAAATGATTCAAGCTGTTGTTTTTGAAACATCTAATTTGTGATAAAATTTAAAAAGATATCTTTTTAAAATAAATATGAAATATTATTCTTGCATAAAAACTAACAACTGAAACTGATATTTACTTAAAAACGAACATACCTAACATATATTTGTTTAACATGAGATATATTTAAAACTTGGTTTTTGGAAAATTATATGTTACCGATAAATTATATCTCTCACATCAAAAAAGTAAAACTTCATTTATCACTTTTTTATTTTGATGACAAAATACGAAAGTAGTGTTCTTTCATTAAAAAAAAAGATGGATATTCAAGATAAGAAAAAATAGATAGATTGCTTAAAAATGTAAGAAAGTTTTCGCTAGCTTCTTTGCTCTAAAGAAAATTTTCAACACGTGGTTTTAGCAAATATAAATGTTTGAATATTTTTTAATTGCCATTTTCTTGACGCAATTAAATTTAACAGTGTAAATTTTTGCAAAATACGAACTTGAAATTTCCAAGACAGCAACAAGCCAATCCATTATTTAAAAAGAAAGTCATAAATAGTAAACAATCACATATTTTTTTAAATAAATTGTAAACAACTATTTTGTACAAAAAAAATAAATTATTGGTTTTTATAATTATTACCTTTTAAAAGAAACTTATTCGAGTTTTAAAAAACTTCGATAAGAGCCCTCAAAATATGATTTTTATTTATTTCACAACATCAGTTGTTATAAACGATTATGTATTAAACCTTTAGAAAAAGTCACAATGTTTTACAAAAATGTTTGCGTAGATACTAATGGATTTTTGACTAAAAATGCATTAACAACTAGCACCCTCTGCTGACGTTGTCTAGCATTTAGTTTTCAAATGTTTTAAAAAGTAACATTCATTTCTTTATTTGCTTGTATTATTAAAAAATGAAATTTCTCATTTTCGCCCTTCTTGTTTTATTTGTTGCAAAAATTTTTGCAGTCAGTGCCAAGGTAAGTTTTTTTTACTAAAAACTTGAAAAAAATTTAAAATATCCATTTTAGTTTCGACCAGAAGATAACAAAATATGTGGTAAATCTCGTCGTTGCCTTCCATTCCAAGACTGTGTCCGAGGAGGATGTTTTCCACAATTATAAAAATATGCATATGATGCATTGTTAAAACACGTTTTTGCTTTGTAATGTTAAAAATAAAAGCATTGAAAAATAATCAGATTATGTAATAATAATTAAAATTAACATTTCATTTTTTGCACTGATTGACAAAAATTTTTTTTATTTTTTTGTGGTGATAATCAGAAAAAATTTTTGTTAAAAATGATTTCTTCAACATTAAAATTTTTATTTTCTTATTCATAAAAAACACTATCTCATAAAAAATTCGTATTGCACATAAAAAAGCTATGACATTGCAAATAAAATAATAAAATATTCAAAAAATAATCTTAAACAAATAACTAAAAAAAGAAAAAAAATTTTTGCCAGTGGACAAAAAATCGGATAGATTTAAAGTCTGCCTTCCCAGCAGAGTGATTACTTTGTTAGTCGTCAATATTATATCTTGTTATGAAAACGGTCTCTCCCTCTAATGACCTCCATTTTACTGAACAGTCTCATGGACGCACGAGCACATTTGATACTAACAAATCAAAGCATAACTACAATACAATACTTCATATGACGTTTGTGTGAATCGCCTTGTAAATAAGCTTGTCAAGTTGATCATCTATTTTTTGATGGAGGTTTTATAGTTTGAACACTTGTTGTAGTAATTGAATGATCTTCTTTTTTAAAATAAAAATAATAAAATGCTTTTCGAGCTGTTATACTAGAAAATATTATTGTCAGATATTAACAAAAATATGCAAATTAATTACCTCAAAAGTATCAGCGAAATACTTCTTGACCATGCACAGATATCAGCAGTTAGAGGAACAAGTTCGGGTAAAATTTCTTTTAGCTGTTCATTCGTTTCAAAATATGGCCGAAAATAACTGTATGCACTTCGAAGTAACTGGGTGAAGAAAATGATGCATGAAATTGCTGAAATTCAAAAGCGATATTCAACCATCTGTTTCTACTGATATCAACCTATGATAATGAAAACTTACACAATAGCCTAACTTCTTGCTTTTTAATCTTTGAACTTTCAGCTTTTCCAAGTGAATAATATTTTAACAAAGAAAGTACAGCAAACAATCCTTCAATTAACGTTGAAATAATGTAAATATAAAAATTTGCTTGTACCACGATAGCTTTTAGCGCTGGATCAGATAAAGTAATGCTAACTTGACCATTATCTTTAAAAATGTAATATGATGGCACATGAAGTCGGTAGCAGATGTGGAAGAATGGGAGCACAAGAACAAAAACAGTGTACCAGTGGTGCTTCCAAATCTGTAATAACAAAAGCTTAACAATTTGAAATAAAAAAAAGAGATTTCGCTTTTCTTGGTTAGCGCACAAGGTATATCGAACTAACTATGAGTTTGATTGGTATTATGAAATCTGCTTTTTTATCAGCTTACTTTTTTTTTTCATCTCTAAATAAAGTTTTAAATTCTCAAATGAAGAAGTTCTTATTCAGCTTGTTGTGATTTGAAACATGTTAACTTTAAGCATCAACGCTTAAACAAACAATTACTCAGTATTCCGATAACCTTAATGCAATATCTAACCATAAAATTAAATTGTCATGCAAAGTTTTCTTTCGCACGTTTGCACATTTACTCAAGCGTTCATTGCTTGTGACAATTTATATTTTTTTTTGTTTTTTAAGAATGTTATAAATAAAATGTCACAAAAATACTGATTTGTATTTTAAAATGTTTTTACGACAATCTCATCAACTGTAGTGTGAATAAAAGAAAATTATGTTCAATTTGAAAGAAATTTTGTATAAAAGATTGTTGTGGTTATGATTGTTTAGACAAAAGGTGGAGCAAACTTTTTAAAATAAACTTTCAAGTGCAAAATTAAGTGTTGAAATTTATTTTTATAATGTTCTTTTTAAAAGTAAAATTACTATCTGTTATTTAATCTCAAACAAGGCTAATCTATTTTAATTAATTTTATACGTTTTTCATTTTCTTTAAAAATCTTAAATATTTAAAAAAGATAGCGGGAAAAAAGAATACCAATTTATTTTAAAAAATTTTTGCATTGCAATCTGGTGATAACGATCACTTGATATCAACAATGTCATTTTTTAAAGCAGGATGGACACACAACAAGAGTTTTAAAAATCCTTTCTTTGAAACCGGTATTTTTTGAAAAGAAGGGAAATGTAATTTTTGTTTTCAATGAAACACAGTTGCTACTCTACTCTCCGTGTAGGTATGTAACCAAGGTCACTTCAAGTCCAGAATTGATTTTTTTTTAAAATTACAGAAAATCAAGCCCCTTTGATCTTTTGCCGCCATCTTAGTATTTTTGCAAATGATCAAGCTATTCTTACCTTTTTATGCCGAGTAGTAAACCAGAGAACAGTAAAACGATTAAAAGAAAGCAATGATTGACCAACAAATTGTACCACAGATAAATATGAAGCAAAATAACCATAAATAAATCCCATAAAATTTGATGACTTATAAATATCAATAAATAAACCCCATGATGGTATTCGAAGGCAAATAATGTACTGAAAAATGATGCAAATTTAGGGTTGACAGAGAACAAATTATAGTGAAATTGCTACTTTTTTTGTCATTTATAAATTTTATGCCAATTTTTGGGACATAATGATTCACATCTTTCCTTGAATTGAAAAGAAAGTAACACCCAAAACGTTTTGTGGCCCACAATACTCAAAGGTAATTAAAAAAAGTTTTTTACAACATTAAAATTTTGTAACGTTTGCAGCTTTTATCTCTATTTTTGTAGTAGCATCTCATGCATAAAAAAATCTACATAGACATGAATTTTTAGACCAATTAAATTGTATTTTGATGGAAAATGCATACAAACATGTTTATTTAAAATGTCAAGTTCATCTAACATCCATTCTTTTAAACAACAAACTTGTCTTTACTTTGTTACCAAAAAACACACTAAATTTTTTTTGATATCATTTAAATTTTTAAATCAATACAAACTAGTGGGTCAGTTAATTCAATTTTTAAGATAAGATGAGAGGTTTGTCTTTTCTTGGTGTTGTTTTGCTGTTCATAAAAAAAACCATGGCTCAATTTTAATAAATTCAAGTAAGTGGACGCGAAAAAATAACAAATTTATTAAAAATGTAATAATGAAGTACTGCTTCCTGTTTGTTTGAAACAAAAAGTTTGTCTTATTTCTATTTTGAAAAATGCGATTTTTGGGTGTTGTGTAAACTTAGAAAATTATAAAATATTCAAATATTTCTTCTTGCAACCATCATTATTCATGAAAAAAATGAAATTTTTTGTTTTTTATGGAAAAAGAAAAGACATAGGTCCATGTTTGGGTTTTTAACAATGCATGATGTGGCTCAATAGATTCAATGTTTGGTCACAGCCTGACTCACAGGTATGTCTTTCATCTTTTTGTTGTCTAATGAACGCAGCATAAGAAATACAAAAAATTTTATTTGCCAAAACTGTCTTCTAACATGCTCTCCGAGATTTTTTAAGGATATTTTCAGTATTTTCAACTGCATTCTATTTTCTCGAAGAGACCACTTAAGTATCCATTAAAGAAAAAAGTCCAAAAATGAATGCTTTTTTTCAAAACAAACGAATGCATTATAAAGAACTTGTACAATTAATATGTCCCAAAATATAAAAGAAAACATTTTTTTTTTCACTTACCGTTAAAAAATACAAAATATCCGCAGCAAGCAGAATTCTATAAATCTCATAAAATGGACCATGAAATACTTTCTTCCTCTGGCATGTCATCATCAAAAATATTAAAAAATGAAAGGCATAAAAACATATTTCAACAGCCGGTAATACAATATAAATTGTAGAAATAAACGACATCCTTTCACAAAAAAAATTTTAGACAATAAATTATTGTACTTTTTTAATAAAAGTTACTTTTTTTCTTATTTTTAATTGCTGTCTCATGCATAAGCTTTTAATTACAGCATAAAAAATTAATTAATTAATTAGTATTATGCTTTAATCAAGTGTTTAATTAATTCAATATTCTTTAAAATGGTTAATTTTGTGTAAAAACAACGTTAAATATATAAATTTAATTGGTACAGAATTTGATATCACTGGTATTTTTATGAGGAAGTAATAATTTTCACGCTATCGTTTAATGAAAAAAGAACTAATTAAATAATTATGTTTAGAAAGTTGATAGTTATTTAAAACGCATTTTTTCTAAAAATCGAACAAAAATCAAAATCTTGAAACTTTGCATTAAAACTTGTTTTCTTAAATGCAAAAAATTATTCTGATATTTTACAAAAAACCAAAAAAATATTCAAAAAATTGTATCGCAAAAAAATAAGGAACATAAACTTTAAAGTGTTTACTCATAAAACGAAGACATATCAATTTGAGGATGGAAATAGTGAAGTCATTCTGGTTGGTGCAACTAGTAAAGTGTCTGCATGGCAGAAAGAAGCAACTGCCCCTAAAAATGTAATGTCTTTCATCCCATTTTTAAAATGTCATGAACGCAAAAACACATACCAATTCGTCTTTGCATTTTATTATTTAACACTGCCTATATGGATGTCTCAATTGCTGTTTTCTACAAGTATTAAAAAACTGGCAATTTATTTGTAACAAGAAGCGTTTGCTATAAATTGTCAGCAGAAGTACACACATTGCAACAGAATCGTGCATCATTTCTGTTGTCTGTGAAAAAACATTCTTGAGTTTTATTTGGTAGTTACAGAGGTAATTACAAAGATAAATATTATTAGCGACCATTTTATTGTCAATTAAATTTCATTAAATATTTTTTTAACACATACAAAATATGATCTTCTATTATTTTGTTTTTAAAAAAAATATAAAATATTAAAAAAACATATTCATTATAAGGTTAGAAAAATAATCACTTTCCGTTTTTACGCAAAAAAATCATTGATTTGTAGCAAAAATGACAATTTGCAATGAGCATGCTGTTTTTATGTGTGTGCCAAAAATAGAACGACAAACTGTGAAGAAAAAATATATCACTATTCCATTTTCAGTTATTCAATGAAATCAAAAAAATATTTTTTCTGTTCTGTTGCAATTAGTTTTTGTTAATCACAATCATTAATTTTTTCCAACTTAAGCAATGTCGTGTATATTTTGCGATGCTGAAACCCATTTATCACAAAATTGTAACGAATACGACTCTGATGAAGTCCGAAAATATTTTATTAATTCCAGAAAATTATGTGATTATTGTTTGGTTCCTTTAAAAAGCCATGAAAATTGTAAAAATGAACGAAAATGTTTTATTTGTTTTTCTAAAAATCATATTAATATTTTCTGTCCGGATAGAACAAGTAAGTTATTTTTTATATATTAAAAAAAATGGTTTTTTGATAGATAAAAAATGTCTTACACAATATGAGATTATTTGATATCGAATAATTTCGATTTTTAATCAAACTGATATCTTTTTGTGCAGATAGTATGTGATGCTACAAAAAAGTTAGAAAAAAACATGTAAAAGTTAAATAATTTTAGATATCTGCACATCTATCCCAAATATTGATAATCTCCTTTTATCCCGATTTATTGGCATGTGTGATTCGTTTGAACAATTTCATTTATCTTTTATTACAAAAGCTGCAGCAAAATATGTCAATAAAAATGCTTATTTATTTTTTGAATTTTTAACTCTTAAAGAATTACTCCAATGTCAAAATACGAATATTTGTATTACCAAAGTGCTGACTCTGTCTAGTTTACATCCAATTCCAAAAAATCTCATGGATCAAACAACTAAAATAATTAGTGCACATACCGTACATATAAAAGATTTAACATTTTATGCCCTAGAAATGTTGGAAATTCTTCCATCAAACCTAAAAGTATTAATTTGTTCAAATCTTTCTTTCAAGACATGTTTATCATTTGCTGAGATTATTCAAAAATTTCGTAATATTGAGGTCATTGAATTGCATAATTGTACTAATATTTTAATGGGGAAAGACTGGCCTGAAGTTTTGCTTAAAAATAAGAAATTGAAAAAACTTATAATTCCAATTCCAGCTATAAATATTAAGTTTAATATTGATGCATTGGTTGCACTGTATACGGTAATTGTCATTTTTATATTTTAATAGTGTACTGGCTATGATAAGCTTTATGCAAAAAATGCCCAGTTTTAAGAAATATGTCTTCTGGAAATGCACAAATATGCGCTAACCCTCTAAAATAATCTTCTTTATTTTAGGCATCAAAAACTCTCCACATCACATTAAACGTTATTATCCACTTACGATATATTTCCTGCAACAAAATTTGTGAAACTTTATCACATTTGCTATCAGGACATTTTGTTGCTGTTGAAAACATTCATGAAGACTGCTCCCATTTTTTAGCTATACAAATTTATCAAAAAAATGTTCTTAAATTTTTTGGATACTTTGTGCCAGCGTTTCGAGTTTAAGCCACCTCTGAAAAATACCTGGGCTATGAATCCTGGACATTATAGCTCAAAATTAGCTTTTACTTTTTGTGATATGTTACATCATTTCAATAAACATTTAAAAGTGGAGAAAAAGACGTTTTAAAAAAATGTGATTTTAGCAAATTTCTTGACATTTTTTAAAAAGAGCTCATTTAAACAACTTTTATTTCAAATTTAAAACTACATCAAAGAAAACGTCTTTAATAATTTTCCAGCTTGACCTGGTACACAATCGCCACAATCTGGGCAAGAGCCTCCAGGTTTAATGCATTGCATACCATCAGGACAAGAATCTTTATCGTCACACGTCAAAAATTTAGTTTATTAAATAAATATTTTAGATCAAGACGGTAAAGAACTTATCTTTGTGCCTCTCCCCTGAAAAAATCCTGCTGACGCCCTAATCATAGTTTATCAAAAGCCTTATTTATCATTGATGGAAACGGGGTTTCATTAGCAAAATTTTGAAACTGTATAAAATAAATTTTTCTCTTCCACTTTTAACAAAACAATTCACTAACATCTAACAAAATCATACAAAATCAAGAAAAACGTTTAATGAATATTTATGAAATATCTTAAAAACGCGAACTATTAATACCGTCTGCCTTTTCCTTTATTTAAGGATTTTCGAGCCCTCTAAAAAAACCACCATTTAGTTTTTGTTTTTAAGTGGCTAAGAAATGAAATTTTACGTTTTTGCTCTTGTCTTTTTTGCTGCAGCAACTTTTGCTGTTTCTGCTTACCCGGTAAGTTTTGTTTTATTTTGTTTCTTGTGTAATTTTGATTTTTTTTAGTTCGATGATGAAGGTGGAAAACGTTGTGACGTAGAACATCCCTGTCAAAAGGGAATGAAATGTGTACCATTTCCTTTTTGTGATGACTGTCGTGGTGTTTGTGAACCGCTGAGTGGTAAATGAGTAAAGTCTTTATTATAAAACTGTGATACAAGTATGAAATAAAATTTTATTAAAAAAAAAAAATAACGTTTTTGACCTTAACAAAAAACTTCAACACAAAACAACAATTCGAATGTTTAATTATGAAACGAAATATACAAAAATACAATATGATATTTTTAAAATGATAAAACATCTATGATCCATAAAATGAGCTTTAGAAGATCCCAAGAGTTCATTTGAAGTAAAAATGCCACAAATATTGTCAGCATTTTTGTCCAGCTGAAATATTGGTATTAAAGAGCAGTTTGTCAAATGACACCGAGGCTACATTTAAAAATTTTGGGAAGGAAAAAAAGATTTTTCTGTGCACACAAAAACTAAACAATCAGCAAGTTGGTTTCCAAAAAATCAAAATTTGAAAGAATGCTTTCTTTGATGGATCCTAATTTTTCACTGCTATATTCTCTTTATGAAGAAAGATCTAAATTTCCACAATTTATGTCAAATTTTAGGTTAGGCAGTTTGAAAATTTGTGTTGTCAAACTTGGAACAAAAAAATAAAAATTTTTTTTCTGTAACCGATACTACTGTACCGGATCGTTCTTGAAAATATCAGCGCATAAATGCAAAAAAAAACAATTCGAATTTTTGTTAGCCAATCTATTCAAAATATTTTCTTTGTTTAAAATAAAGTCGCCAGTTTTTGCCCCCGCATGCTTTAATGGATATTGAACAAAACAAAAATGGATTTTGAATGTGTTTTATCAATATCGATACATTCAAAAGCCTCCATTAACAGCGTCTGCTTTTTCCAGCATTTAAACATTTTTAGACAGTTGACAAACTAACATTCATTTATTTGCTTGTATTCTTTAAGCATGAAATTTTACGTTTTCGCTCTTGTTTTCCTCTTTGCCACGCTTTTTGCTGTCAATGCACATGTAAGTTTTTCTTTACCTTATTTCTTACCAAATTACTTTTTTTAGTTTATTGAAAAGGTGGTGTGCACCGAAATTGTTCCTTGCATTTTGTGTAATAACAGACATCCGTGTCCCCAACAGGGATGTGCGGAATTCCGTTTCCGTTTCCGTTTTTACGGAAATTCCGTGCTTTTTTCCACTTCCGTTTCCGTTTCCGTTTCCGTAAAAAAGTGGACGGAAATTCCGTTAAAAGCTTGTCTCTTTAAAAAGACAAGAACTGGCTTTTCCCTTTGAAGAAAGCAGCTCTTTTGCGGTTTTTTTGCGCCATTTTTTCGTTTTAGGTTATCAAAGATGCGTTGAAGAAAGTCAAAGATTTCGATCAGCTTCTGAAAAGAATCAAAAAATTTATCAATAAACTATGAAAGAGCTACAAATTATCAGATGCTTTTAAAGATGCTCAATTTTTGGAGAATTTGCCTGAATTGGTTTTGCAGCGTGGCATCAAAGTTCGATGGAGCTCATTATTTTTGATGCTTAATTCTTTTATTGAAAATAAAGAAGCCATCAAACGAGTTATTGATGAAGAAGATTTGGATGAATTTTCAAAAAATGATTGGGAAACAATGAAAAGTGTACGTGACTCTTTAAATGCCTTCTGTGAAGCTACAACAATGATTCAAAAACGTGATGCATCAATTGGTTTGGTACTTCCATACTTCTTCTTGAAGTATGGAAGTACCATTTATTTATTTTCTTGAAAGAAACTAAATAAATTGTTATTCGACTATAAATGAAAAAATTTTCCGTTTCCGTTTCCGTTTTTACGGAATTTCCGTATATTTTTGGGCTTCCGTTTCCGTTTCCGCTTTCCGTTAAAAAAGTTTTGTTCCGTTCCGTTAACGAAAACGACTTCCGCACATCCCTGGTCCCCAAGGTTACAGCTGTGTTACACGTGACGCAGTTCCTTGTCCTGGAACTCCAAATTGCATAGGTACTTGTGTACGTGATTGAGTGCAAAAAATAAAAGAAAATGTTGCGCTTGTTGAAATTTTGAAATGTGGATAAATCTGTGAAATAAAAATTTTTTTCATGATTTTTACAAAACTCTAATTTCTCACAACAATAAATAAAAACTAAACAGAATAAGAGTTTTTAAAATTTCAACATATATATTTCTCTGATTTTTAAAAAAACACTAATTGTGTTTTTTTAAAAAAACTAATGTTTTGTAACTGCCCACATTGAAATTCAATAGATTTAAAATGTATCAGTAGAGCTTTTGCATTAACGCCGTCTGACTTTTTCATTACTAAAACATTTTTTAACCTTCTATAAACCATCATTTTTCAATTGAATCGTATCTTTTAAAAATGAAATTCTCTATTTTTGCGCTTGTCTTTTTCTTTGTTATAAGTTTTGCTGTCAATGCTGAAGTAAGTATTTTATATCCTTTTTCTGATCAAGAATAGCTTTGTTTAGTCTGTTTCTCATTATCCGATGTGTGATGACAAACATCCTTGTCCTGATGGTATGCAGTGCATTAAACCTGGTGGCTCTTGCCCAAATTGTGAAGGCGATTGTGTACCAGGTAGAGCTGGAATATGATTAAAGAAATGCGTTTTTTGATGTAATTTCAAAGTTGTAAAAAAAGTTGTTTAATTTAGCTTTTTTTGAAAAATGTCAAGAAATTTGGCATATTTACATTTTTGTTTTCATTAATAAATTTGCTGTTAAAGGTTTACTGAAATGAAGTAGCATATCACAAAAATAAAATCTATTTTTTGTGCCAAGGTTAATAGCCCCGCTAGCTTTTTTACAGATGATTTAAACTAAATTAAATTATGGCCATTAAAAATTTACCCCTAAAAATAAAACTAAATAATACATCATTGTCAATTTACAAAAAAGGAGGTATGATTAATTAATTGAATCAAATGGGTTGAACAGAAATAAGTAAACTTCTTGATTTTGAATTGTCAAGGTAAATTATAAAATAATTGATGAATTGTTAGTCACTGATTGCTTGCTCGTACCACGGGCTCATTTTATAGCCGGTTCCCGCGGTCTCTTGACTGAGGTGTCGTACTGGGGTGATTTTAGTACCAATCAATAGCTTAGACCTTCTCAAAAAGCATAAAGATTAAGCAAATTATGCTTGAAAACACTTTTTTTAGTGTTAATAAGCATAAAGCAATGATATACTCTCAAAATAGTAGTTATATGATAAAAAGTGCGGAACATGATTTTTCATCGTGTGCTACTCATATATACGTAATACTGCAAAATCGTTAAAAATAACTTTATATTGTTTGGAAAGCATGGGGATAGTAGTAATTAGCTATTTAAATATGTTTTTAGCTATACCAAGCTTGTCGTAGATCCAAAAGTCATGTTAAGCATTGTTTTCCGTGTTGCTAATAAATGCGTTTTTAATACCTCATATATCAGCAATAAAGGGAGACAAAAGCTCCAAAACGCTCTGGAATGCTTAAATCATCATAAAAAACATATATAAGCAGTTTACAATATCATGAGAGGGTTTTAAAAGTAGTTACCACACCTCACTGATGTTGGAGATATTGATGGTTTTACTGTAGCTTTTTAAATTGATTCTTAAACTAAGGAGGGTTTATTTTTCGTTTTATAAATGATTAGATATAGGTAAATCGACATCGAAGAATGCAGTAAAAGCATTTTCATGTCCCACGGGCTCATTTTACCCCCTTTTTAGTCCGGTTCCCGCGGCCTTGGTTATAATCGATGGAAAACAACTTGGGAACACCTAAAATACACTTTAGGACTCAATCTGAGCGATTTCCGGATTCCGCAGGTCATTTTTCAAAAATGGTCAAAAACAGCATTTTTCGGCACTTTATTTGATGCCCTGGGGGTATAAGTGCTCCAATCAAAATTCTGTCCATTCAGAATCTGTATTTATATGTCACAAACATATTCCGTGTACAAAAACATTCATATCTACTCTAATCGCTATTTTGAGATGATAAGAAGTTTGTCAATTTTGACCTAAAACTCGACCGAAAATCTGGTTTTTTGGCTGCCCTGGGCGTTCTAGGGGCTCTTTAAGAAATCTGTCCATACAGAATTTGAAGATGGATCTAACAAACATATTTTTACCACTTTCACCCCCTCAAGTTCATTATTCGCGATTTTGAGATGATAAGAAGTTTGTGTTCATTTTTGTGACTTTGACGTTTAACCCAACCAAAATCGATAATAGGGACCTAAATAAAAAATCAAATCACACCAATTTCTTCTAAATTATGTGGTGAAAATATATCACTAACCCGAAAACCGCTATGATCAATTGTGGACAACTAGTTCCCCACTGATTAACTGCAGTCAAAAAATTTAAAATATTTCAGGGGGCTGGGAAATCCAAGCTGGGACTTAAATTAAAAATTTACTCGCACCAAAATGTTCTAATTTTTATGGGGAATTTTTTAAGACCATTTACGATGGTCTAGGTTCATTGTACGACAACTAGTTCCAAAAAATAGCAAAAAAAGGCTATTTTACAGATATTTGCCGTATATCACTATTTTATCGTCCTTAAAAAACCCTAAAAATACTTCTATTGTGTTCAGCAATGTCTATTTACTCATAATTAATCGTTTGCAAATCAAACAATAAGCGCTGACAAGTTTAAGAGTCCATTAAAAATGCTACAGTAAAACCATCAATAACTCCAACATCAGCTGAGTGTTGTAACTGCTTTTAAAACCGACAAATGGCGTTGCAAATAGCTTGGATATGATTTTTAGGGTAATTTTAGTATTGTAGAGCCCTTTTGGAGCTTCTAGGAACCTTTGCCACTGATTAGTGGGTCATTGAAAATAGATATATCACCAACATGGAGAAGCAAGCTAAATAGTACTTTTTTCGTCTATATTACGCTTAAACTAGTGAAAAGCTCATTTAAATAGTTAATTAATACTATTTCTATGCTTTAGAAGTTATAAAAAGTAGTTTTTATTGATTTTCGGATTTTTTGTATATATGAGTTGCACACGATGAAAAATCATTTTTTGTACTTTTAATCGAATGATTAATATTTTGAGAGTATATGAATTTTTTATGATAATTAAGATTAGAAAATGTGTTTTTGAGCTTAATTTGCTTAATTTTTGTCCTTTTAAGCTATGTTATTACCGTTTTTGGTGTAACAAAAGTGCTTAACTTTAAAATATTCTAATATCAATAAATCTCGCAGATAATGGTATAAAACTGTTCCAAATAATAAAATAACCTTAAATCTTATTAAAAAATTAAAAAAAGTGAAAAAATAGTAAATTTTACTCAATTTACAGCTGTTTGAATATATAGCTAAAACGTGCTATATATTCAAACAGTCATAATTCCGGTTTTTCGTGTCGGGACCACTTGCAGATTGCTAATATTAATGCCCAAGGTCTAAGCTATCGATTGGTACCAAAATCACCCCAGTACGACCACTGAGTCAAAAGGCCGCGGGAACCGGCTGCAAAATGAGCCCGTGACGTCCGAATAGTGCTGATAAAGTGTCGATATTGGTCAAAAATGTCAAAAATAGCGTCTTTTGGCTTAAATGTCTATGTAGTTTTTGTATATTGACCTGAGGATGATGCAAATAGTCTTAAAATGTTCGCCATACAAAATAGAAGATTTTTGTAAACCGGATTTTTAATTGGATGTCTAGGACCGATTTTATAGATCATCAAAGATTTTGAGTTTTTGTACTCGAGCATGGTTAATGTCTATCTAGTTTTTTAATAATGATCCGTAAAATCTCGTTTAGGGTTTATTTAAACCACAACTGAATATGTAAATTTTCTGTAAACCGGATTTTTGATTGAGGCTCTCATTGCTGTAATATCGGGCTTTAACGGAAAAGTGCTTAAAAAAGAACACAAAACTCTTATCATCTCAAAATCGCGAATAATGAACTAAAGGGGGTCAAAGTGGTAAAAATATGTTTCTTAGATCCATCCTCAAATTCTGTATTCGGCGATTTTAATTTAAAGACCTGGAACAGCCAGGGCGTCCAAAAAACTGTATTTTCGGCATGATTTTTAGTCAAAATTGACAAACTTCTTATCATCTCAAAATTGCGATTAGAGTAGATAGAAAGGTTTTTGTACTTGGAATATGTTCCTGACACATAAATACAACTTCTGTATTCGCAGAATTTTTTTTGAAGCACTCCAACCCCCAGGGCATCCCAAAAAGTGCCAAACAATGCAGTTTTTGACCCATTTTGAAAAATCACCTGCAGAATCCGGAAATCGCTCAAATTGAGTTCTAAAGTGTATTTTTGGTGTTCCTAAGTTGTTCTCGATCGATTATGACCAAGGCCACGCTAACCGGTCAAAAAAGGCGGTAAAATGAGCCCGTGGTACATTAAATACTTTTTATATGTGTAGACATACATTTGTTTTTTTTTCTTTGGTGTATAATTACAAAGGAACCCTCTCATTTCAAATTAGCTGAATACATGAAAGTTTTTCAGGATTACCTATTTTCCAAAACAATTTATTTTGCAATGCTAAAAACGCTTGTTACATTATTATTTCTTGTCAGCTACTATTTTTCAATCAATTCTGAAGCATGTTCTTGTGCGCAGTTGGATGATCAATATTCTCTTCAAGTATTTTGTTCTTCAGATTGGGGTATGATTTTTTTTTAAAAAAACAGAAAATTACATTTTTTTAACTTCGTCTTATGGTTGCCGAAGTTACAGTGACTGATACAAAGCTTCATGAAAATTATTATTACGAATTTGCCATTAATTATACCACTATTTATAAAGTAAAAAAAAAGTTTTTTAGTACCCTTTGAAAGATAATGTTGTTATTTTTTAGATGTCATCAAAATTTAATGAAACTTATCCTACAAAAATTTATTCATATCAGTATGATGGAGCTTGTGGTTTGAAACTTCCAGAAAATATCGAAATTATTGTAGCCGGTTATATCAATAAAAAAGATGATCACCTAACAGATGAAAGATATTACATCCCTGTTGGTGGAGTCACGGCTGGCATTTGTGCATATTTGGATGCTGAATTTCAAATGAAACTTCGATATGATATTGCTTCAATTGATTGCTCAAAAATAAAGAATCAGTAGAAATAAATTTTTTTTGATGATAATATACTCTTTTTTGGATTTTCTTATGCAAAGAAATGTTATTTTATGTTTACTAATAATTCTAGCAAGCAGGTTTCGATTTCTTCCATCTTAAAAAATAAAAGATTGTAAAAAACAACACATTGTTTTATACTGAAACGTTTTGCTCTGACACTGATGCAGTCTCCAAAAATAAGCAGCATTGTCAAGCGCGTAGCATAAGAAAAAAACTATAAAAAACGAAAGTTTGAGTGATTTTAATTTTTTTCCCTCAAAAATAACGAAATTCCCCGAGAAATTCCCGGAAGAGGGAAATGCACAACCCTAATAAAGCCACTAAATTTAGTCAGACTTTACAACAAATTTAAAAAACTAGACTTATTCTCAATTATCTTAATTTTATTTTTTTATAATAAATTTTTAGACTCAAATTCAGCAATTATTTGTGCCTTTTTTGCAAAACAAGTGTGTCCAAATTTTTTTTGTAACTGAAATGATGCTGCAGAAAAAAAAAATGCGGGTACCTTTTGTAATCAATTTGATTACCTGCTCAAGTATGTTTTTAAGTCTTTGATTGTTTCACCAAAAGTTTAAACATGAAAGTGATGTAATGACGCATCTAACAGAACAATTATTTTCTATTTTCCTGTCTCTTCAAATTATCATTTAAGGGAAGAACAGTTTTAAAAGTGAACAAAATCATTAGTTCTATCATAGTGCCTCTAAAGTATAAAATGACAGTTTCAATTTTCAAACGGCACACGACCAGAAAAAATTGTATTCAGCTGTTTTGTTGCTGAGCAGATTGTTGTTCAATAAACTGATTGTCAAATTATACTGTTCATACAGTCGAAACTCGATTGATATTTTCTTATCTATTTAGTGGCTTAATCAGCAAGGAAAAAGTTCGTATTCTAATGGTTGGTCTTGATGGAGCTGGAAAAACAACGATTTTATATAAACTTAAACTTGGTGAAATTATAACTACTATTCCTACAATTGGTAAATTATTATTTTTTTATGAAGATCATGTCTACGGTAATCAAGCCGTATTTAAGGGGGCTTTTGGGGTCTATTCCTCTCAGATATGTTTTGCCTACGGCGGCAAAAGATCAAAGGCTTACTCCCTCCAAAACTGGCTTTGCCCACCCTGAAAATTTGTTCTGTCTACGGCCTTGACGGTAACTGATCAATCATTTTTTTTGGTTTTAATGTTGATACAGTCAAACCTCGATTTTACGTCTTTCAAGGGACCGCGAAAAAAAGACGTAAAATCGAGGTCGACGTAGAATCAAGGTTCATGCTATTTTGACTACTTTTAAGGAATTTCTTTGCCTTTTTAGTTATTTTAGATGAAAAATGATATATGAAAAGCTTGTTACAATGTAGAAATGACCAGTGAGAATTTTTAAGAATTTTTGAGGGAATTTTGCAAACCTTTTACAAGGAATTGATAATTAGAAGATTATTATAGGTGATATAACTGATTGTATCACTACGGTGATTCTTGGTGGAATGACAGCGGAATTATAGAGCAATTACAATGGTTTCTTTTAAAACCACAAAAGAATTCATTATAATGAGTTTTAAGTTTTTCATGCGAGAATTTCAGTGAATCCCGTCAAAATTCCACCAAAATGCATCTTTAATTCTTCAAAATACTGCAAAACTTCTTTAAATTTTATATAAATTTACTTTCAGTTAATCCTGTAGTGTTTTCTTCTAACATTTTATTAAAACTGTAAAAATAGGATTCACTTTTAGCGCGGATACTTTGAAAAAAATATGATAAAAATTGTGAAAAAAGAGGTTATTGCTATAAAAATTGCTCTAAAAAATGAAAGACGTAAAATTGAGGTTCAATTCCCATATAATTTTCTGAAGGGACCGAATAAAAAGGTCGTAAAATCAAGGTTGACGTAAAATCGAGGGACGTAAAATCAAGGTTCGATTTAGGTGAATTCCTTAAATCTTTTGCCGGGACTGTAGAAAAAAGACGTAAAATCGAGGAAGACGTAGAATCGAGGGTCGTAAAATCGAGGTTCGACTGTACTGTTGAATACAAAAATATATCCTTCACTGTTTGGGATGTTGGGGGACAAGATAAAATTCGTCCATTATGGAGATATTATTTTAATAATACTGAATGTATGACATACTTGTTAATCAATTCTCATCAATTTGTGCGTCTTTTTTAGGCCTTATTTACGTCGTTGACAGCAATGATCCAGATCGTATTGTAGAAGCTCGAGAAGAGCTAATTCTCATGCTTGCTGATGATGAACTTCGTGATACTATTTTGTTGGTTCTCGCAAATAAACAAGATTTACCAAATGCTATGACTGCAGCAAAAATTACTGAAAAACTTGATTTACAGACATTACTAAATCGTAAGTGGTATGTTCAAGCTACATGTGCTACTCCTGCTGAAGGGCTTTATGAAAGTCTTGTTTGGCTCAGTAATCAACTTAAATGTCGTTCATAATTATAAAAGTTTGTCAAATTCTGTCAACTACTTAACGTTTTTAAGATTACGGGTAAATCGGAATAATGTACATAAGAATCAGCAAAGATATAAAAAAAATTGCACTGAAAAAAAAATTCGCAACTTGCTTAGTGCAAGAAATTGGCGACACTTTTTTCACCAATTTTTAGCAACTTTGTGGTCAATTTTTTGCCAAAGTCATGCGAAAACATTAATAGCCATTTGCATATTCTGCAAGATTTTCGCCTTTTGTTTTTTCTCTGACGAGAGAGCGCCTCTTGCGCTGTCTGACACCATTTTGGACCATGGCTTTTCTCTTACCTTCTTCTGTTGAGATAAAGACTGATGGGGAATAAAACCGGCAAGCTATTTCCACATGCCTTTTTTAAAAGGACACCTTAATAAGGTGGAAAAAAATTCTGGGTTCAGTGGGTGACCCAGAATTTTTACGGGCTGCATTTGTGGCCCGCACCGCATATTTTGCGGGACCTAACTCCGGGTCAAAAAGGGGTTAAATTTTGGATATGCAGAGGGTATCCTGCCCGAATCTTAAAATCAAAATTTTTGGAATTTTCAAGGAATTTTCGTCAAAAATTTTTTGTCGGTTTTAGCGAAAAGTTGCGCTATTTTTTCGGCTAAAAGTGAGCAATTTTCGCGACTTTTAGGCGAATTTTTTTTTCAGTGTGCATCAATAAACATTAAAAAATGTCAATAAAGTTTGTAGTTATATCTTTTTGTTTCTAATGAAATAAACCATAAATAGTTTTTTTTATACAATGAATTGTTCTAAGAGACCTCATGGAAGCCACTGTAAAAAATTAGAGTTTTTCAAGCATTTTGAAAAATCAACTTTACCCAACTTACTTGAAGTTGAATAAAAATGCATTATAAATAAAACTTCAATAATATTTTTTATAAAAACATTCACATAGTTTGAATAACAGCGTATACAATGAGGTCATAAAAAATTTCTTTGCTATATATCTTTTTTAAACATTATAGGTTGTTGGCACAAATGGTGAATTTCGAGATCCATTGCTTGCATACATATTTCCTCCTTGAATATATTGTTTAAGCTTTTCTCGTTGTTGTAAATAAAAATATCCAAGTCCACTAAATGCACAACAAAAACAAATTAGCAACGCAAAAATAATTACTAGTACTGTAAAATATCCAACACAACCATATTCATAGCCATAGCCGCCTCCGTAATTTCCTCCGTAACCATTATATCCACCATATCCGCTACCTCCAAATATCATCGTTGTTGTTGAGCAGCTTTTGTAATGATATTAAGTTTTTAAACTTTTTTTTCAATTTCTGAAAAATTAAAAGTGTTAATAATTTTACAGTACACAAAAAATTGGATTTTATAATTTTAAAAGGATATAAGAATCTTAAAGAAAACAAATACTACTTGCAAAATAGTTTGGCTAGCAATAACAGTCGTCCAGGGCTTGGCTATTTATGTAAATACATAAAAAAGTTATAAAAATGTAATCAATCTATCGCTTATCATACAAAAAAAAGATGAAAAGAAAAAAATGTTGGAAGACAGGAGTTTTTATAATAAAAAGAATGCTTTTGCTGTATATTTAAGAAAAGCAACAGTTTTTTCATCGAAAACCCTGGACACTAGTGAAGAAAGTTAGAATGTGGTTCTATTAAAAACAATTTTTGGAATTCACAAGAAAATTGATTCAAGTGTAACATACAGATCGAATCATGCCATATTTTATGTGCCATTTTTGAAATGTTTTTTTTCCCGAGCAAAGTGCAAAAACAAGCTTCTTATAGATAAAAAAAAGGAGGTTTAACTTCAAAGTTTTGTATCACTCAAAAGAGAATGAATTTCTGCATTTAATAGAAGTTTAACCTATTGCTCCAAAATGTCCCAAAAAAATGGCAAGTTAAAAACGGCATTTTTTCTAGAAAAAAAAGTTTTAAAAACGTGTCGCAAAAAACAACAATAGCCGTCACATTTCTTTTTTGCATGCAAACAAGAAAAGAGTTCCATTTATCTTTTCGACCACTTTTTTTTTTTTTTTTTTTTTAAAAAGTTAAAAAGAAAAACAATGAACATCACAAAACAGCTGAGTTTTTATAATTTGACATCCCACAAAGAAGGCATACAGAGACATTAAGTGATAAATAGAACAAAATGTTTTAGCCATATTTTAACTTTAGACACAAGACCCAAATTTCATCTTCTTATAATATACAAGAAAGAGAAAATAAATTTTCGCGAAACTCATTTTTATTATTTTTTAAAATTTTTGATTGCGATCAAGAAGGTTAAAGAAAAACAAAAAAGAAAGTAATGTTTTTGTTTACCTTTTTTTTCGATGCCGCCCCTCGTGCGTTACTCCTATTTTTCTACTACAAGGACATTAATGTTTCAAAAAAAATTGATTAGCAAAGAAAACAGGTTTTTACCCCTCTTTATTTTTCCTTGTTGTTGAAAAAAAGTGACCTCGTTTCTTCTTTTTTTAGTGACAATTTTTAAATTCCCAGTTTTTCTTAAAAAACAAGTTGGTCAGTGGATTGAGGAGCTAAAACGTTTACTATTAATTCACGTGCACATTTTGAAGCAAAAAATAACATGATATTTTAGAATTAGATGGATACTTAAATACTGAAAAAAAATCATATTTTCGGTATATTGTGTGGTATTTTTGGGATAGCGTTTGATCAAAAAGAAAATTTACGTGATTTTTTTTCGTGACAATTTTGTCCCCCACATGGTAATCCTTTTTGATCTTTTGCCGCATTTTAAAGCAGCGTAAGAACTAGTAGAATCTGCTAATAATAAACATATGGTGTGTTTTGTTGAAAGGATTCCTTTCTTTGATCTCTTCGTGCTTGAAAAAGCTAGTAGAATCTGCTAATAATAAACATATGGTGTGTTTTGTTGAAAGGATTCCTTTCTTTGATCACTTCGTGCTTGAAAAAGCTCGTAGAATCTGCTAATAATAAACATATGGTGTGTTTTGTTGAAAGGATTCCTTTCCTCGATCTCTTCGTGCTTAAAAAAGCTAGTAGAATCTGCTAATAATAAACATATGGTGTGTTTTGTTGAAAGGATTCCTTTCTTTGATCTCTTCGTGCTTGAAAAAGCTCGTAGAATCTGCTAATAATAAACATATGGTGAGTTTTGTTGAAAGGATTCCTTTCTTTGATCTCTTCGTGCTTAAAAAAGCTTGTAGAATCTGCTAATAATAACTTATGGTTTTTTTTGTTGAAAGGATTCCTTTCTTTGATCTCTTCGTGCTTAAAAAAGCTCGTAGAATCTGCTAATAATAAACATACGGTTTGTTTTGTTGAAAGGATTCCTTTCTTCGAGCTCTTCGTGCTTAAAAAAGCTAGTAGAATCTGCTAATAATAAACATACGGTTTGTTTTGTTGAAAGGATTCCTTTCTTTGATCTCTTAGTGCTTAAAAAAGCTAGTAGAAACTGCTAATAATAAACAAATGGTGTGTTTTGTTGAAAGGATTCCTTTATTTGATCTCTTCGTGCTTAAAAAAGCTAGTAGAAACTGCTAATAATTAACATATGGTTTTTTTTTGTTGAAAGGATTCCTTTCTTCCAGCTCTTCGTGCTTGAAAAAACTCCTAGAATCTGCGAGTAATAAACATATGGTGTGTTTTGTTGAAAGGATTCCTTTCTTCCAGCTCTTCGTGCTTAAAAAAACTCCTAGAATCAGCTAATAATAAACCTACGGTTTGTTTTGTTGAAAGGATTCCTTTCTTTGATCTCTTCGTGCTTAACAAAGCTCGTAGAATCTGATATTTATAAATATATGGTGAGTTTTGTTGAAAGGATTCCTTTCTTCGAGCTCTTCGTGCTTAACATAGCTCGTAGAATCAGCTAATAATAAACATACGGTTTGTTTTGTTGAAAGGATTCCTTTCTTTGATCTCTTCGTGCTTAACAAAGTTCGTAGAATCTGATATTTATAAACATATGGTGAGTTTTGTTGAAAGGATTCCTTTCTTTGATCTCTTCGTGCTTAACAAAGCTCGTAGAATCTGATATTTATAAATATATGGTGAGTTTTGTTGAAAGGATTCCTTTCTTCGAGCTCTTCGTGCTTAACATAGCTCGTAGAATCAGCTAATAATAAACATACGGTTTGTTTTGTTGAAAGGATTCCTTTCTTTGATCTCTTCGTGCTTAACAAAGTTCGTAGAATCTGATATTTATAAACATATGGTGTGTTTTGTTGAAAGGATTCCTTTCTTTGATCTCTTCGTGCTTAAAAAAGCTCGTAGAATCTGCTAATAATAACTTACGGTTTTTTTTGTTGAAAGGATTCCTTTCTTCCAGATCTTCGTGCTTAAAAAAACTCCTAGAATCAGCTAATAATAAACATACGGTTTGTTTTGTTGAAAGGATTCCTTTCTTTGATCTCTTAGTGCTTAAAAAAGCTAGTAGAATCTGCTAATAATAAACATATGGTGTGTTTTGTTGAAAGGATTCCTTTCTTTGATCTCTTCGTGCTTAAAAAAGCTCGTAGAATCTGCTAATAATAAACATATGGTGTGTTTTGTTGAAAGGATTCCTTTCTTTGATCTCTTCGTGCTTAAAAAAGCTCGTAGAATCTGCTAATAATAAACATACGGTTTGTTTTGTTGAAAGGATTCCTTTCTTCGAGCTCTTCGTGCTTAATAAAGCTAGTAGAATCTGCTAATAATAAACATACGGTTTGTTTTGTTGAAAGGATTCCTTTCTTCGAGCTCTTCGTGCTTAATAAAGCTCGTAGAATCTGCTAATAATAAACATATGGTGAGTTTTGTTGAAAGGATTCCTTTCTTTGATCTCTTCGTGCTTAAAAAAGCTCGTAGAATCTGCTAATAATAAACATACGGTTTGTTTTGTTGAAAGGATTCCTTTCTTCGAGCTCTTCGTGCTTAATAAAGCTAGTAGAATCTGCTAATAATAAACATACGGTTTGTTTTGTTGAAAGGATTCCTTTCTTCGAGCTCTTCGTGCTTAATAAAGCTCGTAGAATCTGCTAATAATAAACATATGGTGAGTTTTGTTGAAAGGATTCCTTTCTTTGATCTCTTCGTGCTTAACAAAGCTCGTAGAATCTGATATTTATAAATATATGGTGAGTTTTGTTGAAAGGATTCCTTTCTTCGAGCTCTTCGTGCTTAACATAGCTCGTAGAATCAGCTAATAATAAACATACGGTTTGTTTTGTTGAAAGGATTCCTTTCTTTGATCTCTTCGTGCTTAACAAAGTTCGTAGAATCTGATATTTATAAACATATGGTGTGTTTTGTTGAAAGGATTCCTTTCTTTGATCTCTTCGTGCTTAAAAAAGCTCGTAGAATCTGCTAATAATAACTTACGGTTTTTTTTGTTGAAAGGATTCCTTTCTTCCAGATCTTCGTGCTTAAAAAAACTCCTAGAATCAGCTAATAATAAACATACGGTTTGTTTTGTTGAAAGGATTCCTTTCTTTGATCTCTTAGTGCTTAAAAAAGCTAGTAGAATCTGCTAATAATAAACATATGGTGTGTTTTGTTGAAAGGATTCCTTTCCTCGATCTCTTCGTGCTTAAAAAAGCTAGTAGAATCTGCTAATAATAAACATATGGTGTGTTTTGTTGAAAGGATTCCTTTCTTTGATCTCTTCGTGCTTAAAAAAGCTCGTAGAATCTGCTAATAATAAACATACGGTTTGTTTTGTTGAAAGGATTCCTTTCTTCGAGCTCTTCGTGCTTAATAAAGCTAGTAGAATCTGCTAATAATAAACATACGGTTTGTTTTGTTGAAAGGATTCCTTTCTTCGAGCTCTTCGTGCTTAATAAAGCTCGTAGAATCTGCTAATAATAAACATATGGTGAGTTTTGTTGAAAGGATTCCTTTCTTTGATCTCTTCGTGCTTAAAAAAGCTCGTAGAATCTGCTAATAATAAACATACGGTTTGTTTTGTTGAAAGGATTCCTTTCTTCGAGCTCTTCGTGCTTAATAAAGCTAGTAGAATCTGCTAATAATAAACATACGGTTTGTTTTGTTGAAAGGATTCCTTTCTTTGATCTCTTAGTGCTTAAAAAAGCTAATGGAAACTGCTAATAATAAACATATGGTGTGTTTTGTTGAAAGGATACCTTTATTTGATCTCTTCGTGCTTAACAAAGCTAGTAGAAACTGCTAATAATTAACATATGGTTTTTTTTTGTTGAAAGGATTCCTTTCTTCCAGCTCTTCGTGCTTGAAAAAACTCCTAGAATCTGCGAGTAATAAACATATGGTGTGTTTTGTTGAAAGGATTCCTTTCTTCCAGCTCTTCGTGCTTAAAAAAACTCCTAGAATCAGCTAATAATAAACATACGGTTTGTTTTGTTGAAAGGATTCCTTTCTTTGATCTCTTCGTGCTTAACAAAGCTCGTAGAATCTGATATTTATAAACATATGGTGAGTTTTGTTGAAAGGATTCCTTTCTTCGAGCTCTTCGTGCTTAACATAGCTCGTAGAATCAGCTAATAATAAACATACGGTTTGTTTTGTTGAAAGGATTCCTTTCTTTGATCTCTTCGTGCTTAACAAAGCTCGTAGAATCTGATATTTATAAACATATGGTGAGTTTTGTTGAAAGGATTCCTTTCTTCCAGCTCTTCGTGCTTGAAAAAACTCCTAGAATCTGCGAGTAATAAACATATGGTTTGTTTTGTTGAAAGGATTCCTTTCTTTGATCTCTTCGTGCTTAAAAAAGCTCGTAGAATCTGCTAATAATAACTTACGGTTTTTTTTGTTGAAAGGATTCCTTTCTTTGATCTCTTCGTGCTTAAAAAAGCTCGTAAAATCTGCTAATAATAAACATACGGTGTGTTTTGTTGAAAGGATTCCTTTCTTCCAGCTCTTCGTGCTTGAAAAAACTCCTAGAATCTGCGAGTAATAAACATATGGTTTGTTTCGTTGTAAGGATTCCTTTCTTCGAGCTCTTCGTGCTTAACATAGCTCGTAGAATCTGCTAATAATAAACATACGGTTTGTTTTGTTGAAAGGATTCCTTTCTTTGATCTCTTCGTGCTTAAAAAAGCTAGTAAAAACTGCTAATAATTAACATATGGTTTTTTTTGTTGAAAGGATTCCTTTCTTCTAGCTCTTCGTGCTTGAAAAAACTCCTAGAATCTGCTAATAATAACTTACGGTTTTTTTTGTTGAAAGGATTCCTTTCTTTGATCTCTTCGTGCTTAAAAAAGCTCGTAGAATCTGCTAATAATAACTTACGGTTTTTTTTGTTGAAAGGATTCCTTTCTTTGATCTCTTCGTGTTTAAAAAAGCTCGTAGAATCTGCTAATAATAAACATATGGTGTGTTTTGTTGAAAGGATTCCTTTCTTTGATCTCTTCGTGCTTAAAAAAGCTCGTAGAATCTGCTTATAATAAACATACGGTTTGTTTTGTTGAAAGGATTCCTTTCTTCGAGCTCTTCGTGCTTAAAAAAGCTAGTAGAATCTGCTACTAATAAACATACGGTTTGTTTTGTTGAAAGGATTCCTTTCTTCGAGCTCTTCGTGCTTAAAAAAGCTAGTAGAAACTGCTAATAATTAACATATGGTTTATTTTGTTGAAAGGATTCCGTTCTTTGATCTCTTCGTGCTTAAAAAAGCTCGTAGAATCTGCTAATAATAACTTACGGTTTTTTTTGTTGAAAGGATTTCTTTCTTTGATATCTTCGTGCTTAAGAAAGCTCGTAGAATCTGCAAATAATAAACATATGGTGTGTTTTGTTGAAAGGATTCCTTTCTTTGATCTCTTCGTGCTTAAAAAAGCTCGTAGAATCAGCTAATAATAAACATACGGTTTGTTTTGTTGAAAGGATTCTTTTCTTTGATCTCTTCGTGCTTGAAAAAGCTAGTAGAATCTGCTAATATAAAACATATGGTGTGTTTTATAGAAAGGATTCTTTTATTTGATCTCTTCGTGCTTATAAAAACTCCTAGAATCTGCGAGTAATAAACATATGGTGTGTTTTGTTGAAAGGATTCCTTTCTTTGATCTCTTCGTGCTTAAAAAATCTTTTAGAATCTGCTAATGATAAACATATGGTTTGTTTCGTTGTAAGGATTCCTTTCTTCGAGCTCTTCGTGCTTAACATAGCTCGTAGAATCTGCTAATAATAAACATACGGTTTGTTTTGTTGAAAGGATTCCTTTCTTTGATCTCTTCGTGCTTAAAAAAGCTAGTAAAAACTGCTAATAATTAACATATGGTTTTTTTTGTTGAAAGGATTCCTTTCTTTGATCTCTTCGTGCTTAAAAAAGCTCGTAGAATCAGCTAATAATAAACATACGGTTTGTTTTGTTGAAAGGATTCTTTTCTTTGATCTCTTCGTGCTTGAAAAAGCTAGTAGAATCTGCTAATATAAAACATATGGTTTTTTTTGTTGAAAGGATTCCTTTCTTTGATCTCTTCGTGCTTAAAAAAGCTCGTAGAATCAGCTAATAATAAACATACGGTTTGTTTTGTTGAAAGGATTCTTTTCTTTGATCTCTTCGTGCTTGAAAAAGCTAGTAGAATCTGCTAATAATAAACATACGGTGTGTTTTGTTGAAAGGATTCCTTTCTTCCAGCTCTTCGTGCTTAAAAAAACTCCTAGAACCTGCTAATAATAACTTACGGTTTGTTTTGTTGAAAGGATTCCTTTCTTCGATCTCTTCGTGCTTAAAAAAGCTAGTAGAAACTGCTAATAATTAACGTATGGTTTTTTTTGTTGAAAGGATTCCTTTCTTCCAGCTCTTCGTGCTTGAAAAAACTCCTAGAATCTGCGAGTAATAAACATATGGTTTGTTTCGTTGTAAGGATTCCTTTCTTCGAGCTCTTCGTGCTTAACATAGCTCGTAGAATCTGCTAATAATAAACATACGGTTTGTTTTGTTGAAAGGATTCCTTTCTTTGATCTCTTCGTGCTTAAAAAAGCTAGTAAAAACTGCTAGTAATTAACATATGGTTTTTTTTGTTGAAAGGATTCCTTTCTTCTAGCTCTTCGTGCTTGAAAAAACTCCTAGAATCTGCTAATAATAACTTACGGTTTTTTTTGTTGAAAGGATTCCTTTCTTTGATCTCTTCGTGCTTAAAAAAGCTCGTAGAATCTGCTAATAATAACTTACGGTTTTTTTTGTTGAAAGGATTCCTTTCTTTGATCTCTTCGTGTTTAAAAAAGCTCGTAGAATCTGCTAATAATAAACATATGGTGTGTTTTGTTGAAAGGATTCCTTTCTTTGATCTCTTCGTGCTTAAAAAAGCTCGTAGAATCTGCTAATAATAAACATACGGTTTGTTTTGTTGAAAGGATTCCTTTCTTCGAGCTCTTCGTGCTTAAAAAAGCTAGTAGAATCTGCTACTAATAAACATACGGTTTGTTTTGTTGAAAGGATTCCTTTCTTCGAGCTCTTCGTGCTTAAAAAAGCTAGTAGAAACTGCTAATAATTAACATATGGTTTATTTTGTTGAAAGGATTCCGTTCTTTGATCTCTTCGTGCTTAAAAAAGCTCGTAGAATCTGCTAATAATAACTTACGGTTTTTTTTGTTGAAAGGATTTCTTTCTTTGATATCTTCGTGCTTAAGAAAGCTCGTAGAATCTGCAAATAATAAACATATGGTGTGTTTTGTTGAAAGGATTCCTTTCTTTGATCTCTTCGTGCTTAAAAAAGCTCGTAGAATCAGCTAATAATAAACATACGGTTTGTTTTGTTGAAAGGATTCTTTTCTTTGATCTCTTCGTGCTTGAAAAAGCTAGTAGAATCTGCTAATATAAAACATATGGTGTGTTTTATAGAAAGGATTCTTTTATTTGATCTCTTCGTGCTTATAAAAACTCCTAGAATCTGCGAGTAATAAACATATGGTGTGTTTTGTTGAAAGGATTCCTTTCTTTGATCTCTTCGTGCTTAAAAAATCTTTTAGAATCTGCTAATGATAAACATATGGTTTGTTTCGTTGTAAGGATTCCTTTCTTCGAGCTCTTCGTGCTTAACATAGCTCGTAGAATCTGCTAATAATAAACATACGGTTTGTTTTGTTGAAAGGATTCCTTTCTTTGATCTCTTCGTGCTTAAAAAAGCTAGTAAAAACTGCTAATAATTAACATATGGTTTTTTTTGTTGAAAGGATTCCTTTCTTTGATCTCTTCGTGCTTAAAAAAGCTCGTAGAATCAGCTAATAATAAACATACGGTTTGTTTTGTTGAAAGGATTCTTTTCTTTGATCTCTTCGTGCTTGAAAAAGCTAGTAGAATCTGCTAATATAAAACATATGGTTTTTTTTGTTGAAAGGATTCCTTTCTTTGATCTCTTCGTGCTTAAAAAAGCTCGTAGAATCAGCTAATAATAAACATACGGTTTGTTTTGTTGAAAGGATTCTTTTCTTTGATCTCTTCGTGCTTGAAAAAGCTAGTAGAATCTGCTAATAATAAACATACGGTGTGTTTTGTTGAAAGGATTCCTTTCTTCCAGCTCTTCGTGCTTAAAAAAACTCCTAGAACCTGCTAATAATAACTTACGGTTTGTTTTGTTGAAAGGATTCCTTTCTTCGATCTCTTCGTGCTTAAAAAAGCTAGTAGAAACTGCTAATAATTAACGTATGGTTTTTTTTGTTGAAAGGATTCCTTTCTTCCAGCTCTTCGTGCTTGAAAAAACTCCTAGAATCTGCGAGTAATAAACATATGGTTTGTTTCGTTGTAAGGATTCCTTTCTTCGAGCTCTTCGTGCTTAACATAGCTCGTAGAATCTGCTAATAATAAACATACGGTTTGTTTTGTTGAAAGGATTCCTTTCTTTGATCTCTTCGTGCTTAAAAAAGCTAGTAAAAACTGCTAGTAATTAACATATGGTTTTTTTTGTTGAAAAGATTCCTTTCTTCTAGCTCTTCGTGCTTGAAAAAACTCCTAGAATCTGCTAATAATAACTTACGGTTTTTTTTGTTGAAAGGATTCCTTTCTTTGATCTCTTCGTGCTTAAAAAAGCTCGTAGAATCTGCTAATAATAACTTACGGTTTTTTTTGTTGAAAGGATTCCTTTCTTTGATCTCTTCGTGTTTAAAAAAGCTCGTAGAATCTGCTAATAATAAACATATGGTGTGTTTTGTTGAAAGGATTCCTTTCTTTGATCTCTTCGTGCTTAAAAAAGCTCGTAGAATCTGCTAATAATAAACATACGGTTTGTTTTGTTGAAAGGATTCCTTTCTTCGAGCTCTTCGTGCTTAAAAAAGCTAGTAGAATCTGCTACTAATAAACATACGGTTTGTTTTGTTGAAAGGATTCCTTTCTTCGAGCTCTTCGTGCTTAAAAAAGCTAGTAGAAACTGCTAATAATTAACATATGGTTTATTTTGTTGAAAGGATTCCGTTCTTTGATCTCTTCGTGCTTAAAAAAGCTCGTAGAATCTGCTAATAATAACTTACGGTTTTTTTTGTTGAAAGGATTTCTTTCTTTGATATCTTCGTGCTTAAGAAAGCTCGTAGAATCTGCAAATAATAAACATATGGTGTGTTTTGTTGAAAGGATTCCTTTCTTTGATCTCTTCGTGCTTAAAAAAGCTCGTAGAATCAGCTAATAATAAACATACGGTTTGTTTTGTTGAAAGGATTCCTTTCTTTGATCTCTTCGTGTTTAAAAAAGCTCGTAGAATCTGCTAATAATAAACATACGGTTTGTTTTGTTGAAAGGATTCCTTTCTTTGATCTCTTCGTGCTTAAAAAAGCTAGTAAAAACTGCTAATAATTAACATATGGTTTTTTTTGTTGAAAGGATTCCTTTCTTCCAGCTCTTCGTGCTTGAAAAAACTCCTAGAATCTGCTAATAATAACTTACGGTTTTTTTTGTTGAAAGGATTCCTTTCTTTGATCTCTTCGTGCTTAAAAAAGCTCGTAGAATCTGCTAATAATAACTTACGGTTTTTTTTGTTGAAAGGATTCCTTTCTTTGATCTCTTCGTGTTTAAAAAAGCTCGTAGAATCTGCTAATAATAAACATATGGTGTGTTTTGTTGAAAGGATTCCTTTCTTTGATCTCTTCGTGCTTAAAAAAGCTCGTAGAATCTGCTAATAATAAACATACGGTTTGTTTTGTTGAAAGGATTCCTTTCTTCGAGCTCTTCGTGCTTAAAAAAGCTAGTAGAATCTGCTAATAATAAACATACGGTTTGTTTTGTTGAAAGGATTCCTTTCTTCGAGCTCTTCGTGCTTAAAAAAGCTAGTAGAAACTGCTAATAATTAACGTATGGTTTATTTTGTTGAAAGGATTCCGTTCTTTGATCTCTTCGTGCTTAAAAAAGCTCGTAGAATCTGCTAATAATAACTTACGGTTTTTTTTGTTGAAAGGATTTCTTTCTTTGATATCTTCGTGCTTAAGAAAGCTCGTAGAATCTGCAAATAATAAACATATGGTGTGTTTTGTTGAAAGGATTCCTTTCTTTGATCTCTTCGTGCTTAAAAAAGCTCGTAGAATCTGCTAATAATAAACATACGGTTTGTTTTGTTGAAAGGATTCTTTTCTTTGATCTCTTCGTGCTTGAAAAAGCTAGTAGAATCTGCTAATATAAAACATATGGTGTGTTTTATAGAAAGGATTCTTTTATTTGATCTCTTCGTGCTTATAAAAACTCCTAGAATCTGCGAGTAATAAACATATGGTGTGTTTTGTTGAAAGGATTCCTTTCTTTGATCTCTTCGTGCTTAAAAAAGCTCGTAGAATCAGCTAATAATAAACATACGGTTTGTTTTGTTGAAAGGATTCTTTTCTTTGATCTCTTCGTGCTTGAAAAAGCTCGTAGAATCTGCTAATAAAAAACATATGATGTGTTTTGTTGAAAGGATTCCTTTCTTTGATCTCTTCGTGCTTAAAAAATCTTTTAGAATCTGCTAATGATAAACATATGGTTTGTTTCGTTGTAAGGATTCCTTTCTTCGAGCTCTTCGTGCTTAACATAGCTCGTAGAATCTGCTAATAATAAACATACGGTTTGTTTTGTTGAAAGGATTCCTTTCTTTGATCTCTTCGTGCTTAAAAAAGCTAGTAAAAACTGCTAATAATTAACATATGGTTTTTTTTGTTGAAAGGATTCCTTTCTTCCAGCTCTTCGTGCTTGAAAAAACTCCTAGAATCTGCGAGTAATTAACATATGGTGTGTTTCGTTGTAAGGATTCCTTTCTTCGAGCTCTTCGTGCTTAACATAGCTCGTAGAATCTGCTAATTATAAACATATGGTGTGTTTTGTAGAACAACAACAGCAAAAGCAAGAAGTATTTCACCTGCATATTACCTTACAATCATGGCTTTATTTGCTTTATTCTTCAGTGGAAATGCTCACCAACAAATTTGTTATAAACATGGCCCCTCAACGATGGTAGAATCACCTTCAAAAATTAATTGCCAAATCCCAAAATGATCAACAATTCAACCAGTCGAAGTCAATTTGTTTGTTAAACGTCGTGTTCCTGCAGAAGCTGAGGCAATAAAATGTATTGGAAAAATCACAACAAAATGTATCACAACATTTTTTTACAAAGAAATTGATGGATCCGAATATGACAAGCCGATCGATATCACTCTAAAAAAGTGTAAAATGTTAACTGATCAATATTTAAATGGCACCAAAGAATACAAAACTACAATAGCTCCTGAAATCAAGACTAAAATTGTTGGCGAAAAATGTGGATCAGCAACAAATTATGTTTTAACACGTGGTAAAATTGCACATACTCTGGATGGTCATCTTATTTCTGATCTTTCTCATCTTAGTGGCTGTGAAAATAATAAATATTCATTTGAAATGGAAACACAAACAATAATTTGGAAATCATTCAATACTACTCAACTTTGCCGTTATGTTGATGCTGGAATCTATCATGGACTTTTGGCACATCCAACACCTAATGTTCCGGAAATTACGTATTTAATCTTGGATGCTTTGCAGGCGGCATTTTTATTTTCTGATGAACCAATGGAAGAAAGAGTCAAAGAGTGTGTCCCCGATGGAGCAGTACAAATGAAAAATGATGCAGTTGTTAAAATTAAAACCAATATTACTCAACCAATAAAAATAACAAGAACAAAACGAGAAGCTCTGAAGAAAGTCAACAAAATCAATGGAAATGTTACAACTACAAATGATCAATCATCTACCCAACAACCCCTTAAACATGTTTATAAAATTACTGATAGTAAAACAAATACTCAACAACAACAATCTTCAAATGCAACAACAAATGACCAAAAACAAACCGCAAAAGCAACGACAAATGAAACTTCAACAGTGGATCATAAAGCAGCAACAAAAACAACTTCATCAACAACCACAACTACAACTACAACTACAACAACATCTCCTGAATCAACTTCTGAAACGAAAACAAAAGCAACTCCAACAAAATCAACATCGACAAACAACAACTACTACTGAAAAACGTAAAGCTATACCTACAATGACAACGTCAACTTCGACTTCAACAACAACAACAACAGAACCTAAAAAATCATCCAAGAAACCAGATAAAGCTGAATTAAAACATGCTCAAAAAATTGATGATCGACATACAATAATTCAAAATAAAGAAGCTGAAGCCCAACAAGAAGACAAAGATATAAAAGAAAATGAAGAAAACTTATCGTGATAGTGATCCAAAAGATCGTGGAAGAAGATACGAAAAAGAAATTGATGAATACCAGAACAGGATGGCAGCAAAGAAAAAAGCAACGAAGATGAATGAAACAATAATTACTTGCCGAATTAAAAGTGGGAAACATTCAGGACAAAATGTTGCAATCGGTAAAAGAAATACTTGATAAAATAAATTTTGGATTTAATAAAAATAATAGAATGGCTGGCATTCTACCCTCACAACCCGCAAGAAGCCGTCCTAAACGATAATATTTCCATAATAATACAGCTAATATTGTTTCCTGAGTGTTATCCACTTTACATTCGGCAAAATATTTAAACAACAAATTAAGCAACTCTTCAGAACCTGCAAATAATTGTTTCCTGAGTGTTTTCCACTTCATATTTGGCAAGAGATTTCAGACGAAACCATCAACAAATCAAAACTCATTCAAAACAATTGTTTTGAATGAGTATTGATTTTTGGAATGTTTCGTCTGCTGATGTTAAATGTCCAATTGTGGTGGATATCTTTCAAAACAATTGTTTTGAATGAGTATTGATTTTTTGAGTGTTTCGTCTGCTGATGTTAAATGTCAAATTGTGGTGGATTTCTTTCAAAACAATCGTATTGAATCAGTTTTGATATGTTGATTGTTTCGTCTACTTATGTGTTATGTCAAATTGTGGTGGATTTTTTTCAAAACTATTGTTTTGTATGAGTTTTGATATGTTGTTTGTTTCGTCTACTAATGTGTTATGTCAAACTGTGGTGGATATCTTTCAAAACAATTGTTTTGAATGAGTATTGATTTTTTGAGTGTTTCGTCTGCTGAT
This sequence comes from Panagrolaimus sp. LJ2400, assembly GCA_024447215.1. Taxonomy (NCBI): domain Eukaryota; kingdom Metazoa; phylum Nematoda; class Chromadorea; order Rhabditida; family Panagrolaimidae; genus Panagrolaimus; species Panagrolaimus sp. LJ2400. Next base: position 821,940 of record JAMRYA010000029.1, on the reverse strand, counting down.
GTTAAATGTCAAATTGTGGTGGATTTCTTTCAAAACAATTGTTTTGAATCAGTTTTGATATGTTGATTGTTTCGTCTACTTATGTGTTATGTCAAATTGTGGTGGATTTCTTTCAAAACAATTGTTTTGAATCAGTTTTGATATGTTGATTGTTTCGTCTACTAATGTGTTATGTCAAATTGTGGTGGATTTCTTTTAAAACAATTGTTTTGAATCAGTTTTGATATGTTGATTGTTTCGTCTACTAATGTGTTATGTCAAATTGTGGTGGATTTCTTTCAAAACAATTGTTTTGAATCAGTTTTGATATGTTGATTGTTTCGTCTACTAATGTGTTATGTCAAATTGTGGTGGATTTCTTTCAAAACAATTGTTTTGAATCAGTTTTGATATGTTGATTGTTTCGTCTACTTATGTGTTATGTCCAATTGTGGTGGATTTCTTTCAAAACAATTGTTTTGAATCAGTTTTGATATGTTGATTGTTTCGTCTACTAATGTGTTATGTCAAATTGTGGTGGATTTCTTTCAAAACAATTGTTTTGAATCAGTTTTGATATGTTGATTGTTTCGTCTACTTATGTGTTATGTCCAATTGTGGTGGATTTCTTTCAAAACAATTGTTTTGAATCAGTTTTGATATGTTGATTGTTTCGTCTACTAATGTGTTATGTCAAATTGTGGTGGATTTCTTTCAAAACAATTGTTTTGAATCAGTTTTGATATGTTGATTGTTTCGTCTACTAATGTGTTATGTCAAATTGTGGTGGATTTCTTTCAAAACAATTGTTTTGAATCAGTTTTGATATGTTGATTGTTTCGTCTACTAATGTGTTATGTCAAATTGTGGTGGATTTCTTTCAAAACAATTGTTTTGAATCAGTTTTGATATGTTGATTGTTTCGTCTACTAATGTGTTATGTCAAATTGTGGTGGATTTCTTTCAAAACAATTGTTTTGAATCAGTTTTGATATGTTGATTGTTTCGTCTACTTATGTGTTATGTCCAATTGTGGTGGATTTCTTTCAAAACAATTGTTTTGAATCAGTTTTGATATGTTGATTGTTTCGTCTACTAATGTGTTATGTCAAATTGTGGTGGATTTCTTTTAAAACAATTGTTTTGAATCAGTTTTGATATGTTGATTGTTTCGTCTACTAATGTGTTATGTCAAATTGTGGTGGATTTCTTTCAAAACAATTGTTTTGAATCAGTTTTGATATGTTGATTGTTTCGTCTACTAATGTGTTATGTCAAATTGTGGTGGATTTCTTTTAAAACAATTGTTTTGAATCAGTTTTGATATGTTGATTGTTTCGTCTACTAATGTGTTATGTCAAATTGTGGTGGATTTCTTTCAAAACAATTGTTTTGAATCAGTTTTGATATGTTGATTGTTTCGTCTACTAATGTGTTATGTCCAATTGTGGTGGATTTCTTTCAAAACAATTGTTTTGAATCAGTTTTGATATGTTGATTGTTTCGTCTACTAATGTGTTATGTCCAATTGTGGTGGATTTCTTTCAAAACAATTGTTTTGAATCAGTTTTGATATGTTGATTGTTTCGTCTACTAATGTGTTATGTCAAATTGTGGTGGATTTCTTTTAAAACAATTGTTTTGAATCAGTTTTGATATGTTGATTGTTTCGTCTACTTATGTGTTATGTCCAATTGTGGTGGATTTCTTTCAAAACAATTGTTTTGAATCAGTTTTGATATGTTGATTGTTTCGTCTACTAATGTGTTATGTCAAATTGTGGTGGATTTCTTTTAAAACAATTGTTTTGAATCAGTTTTGATATGTTGATTGTTTCGTCTACTAATGTGTTATGTCAAATTGTGGTGGATTTCTTTCAAAACAATTGTTTTGAATCAGTTTTGATATGTTGATTGTTTCGTCTACTAATGTGTTATGTCAAATTGTGGTGGATTTCTTTCAAAACAATTGTTTTGAATCAGTTTTGATATGTTGATTGTTTCGTCTACTTATGTGTTATGTCAAACTGTGGTGGATATCTTTCAAAACAATTGTTTTGAATGAGTATTGATTTTTTGAGTGTTTCGTCTGCTGATGTTTAATGTCAAATTGTGGTGGATTTCTTTCAAAACAATCGTTTTAAATCAGTTTTGATATTTTGATTGTTTCGTCTACTCATGTGTTATGTCAAATTGTGGTGGATTTCTTTCAGAACAATTGTTTTGAATGAGTTTTGATATGTTGATTGTTTCGTCTACTAATGTGTTATGTCAAATTGTGGTGGATTTCTTTCAAAACAATTGTTTTGAATCAGTTTTGATATGTTGATTGTTTCGTCTACTTATGTGTTATGTCCAATTGTGGTGGATTTCTTTCAAAACAATTGTTTTGAATCAGTTTTGATATGTTGATTGTTTCGTCTACTAATGTGTTATGTCAAATTGTGGTGGATTTCTTTCAAAACAATTGTTTTGAATCAGTTTTGATATGTTGATTGTTTCGTCTACTTATGTGTTATGTCCAATTGTGGTGGATTTCTTTCAAAACAATTGTTTTGAATCAGTTTTGATATGTTGATTGTTTCGTCTACTAATGTGTTATGTCAAATTGTGGTGGATTTCTTTCAAAACAATTGTTTTGAATCAGTTTTGATATGTTGATTGTTTCGTCTACTTATGTGTTATGTCCAATTGTGGTGGATTTCTTTCAAAACAATTGTTTTGAATCAGTTTTGATATGTTGATTGTTTCGTCTACTTATGTGTTATGTCCAATTGTGGTGGATTTCTTTCAAAACAATTGTTTTGAATCAGTTTTGATATGTTGATTGTTTCGTCTACTAATGTGTTATGTCCAATTGTGGTGGATTTCTTTCAAAACAATTGTTTTGAATCAGTTTTGATATGTTGATTGTTTCGTCTACTTATGTGTTATGTCCAATTGTGGTGGATTTCTTTCAAAACAATTGTTTTGAATCAGTTTTGATATGTTGTTTGTTTCGTCTACTTATGTGTTATGTCCAATTGTGGTGGATTTCTTTCAAAACAATTGTTTTGAATCAGTTTTGATATGTTGATTGTTTCGTCTACTAATGTGTTATGTCAAATTGTGGTGGATTTCTTTCAAAACAATTGTTTTGAATCAGTTTTGATATGTTGATTGTTTCGTCTACTTATGTGTTATGTCCAATTGTGGTGGATTTCTTTCAAAACAATTGTTTTGAATCAGTTTTGATATGTTGATTGTTTCGTCTACTAATGTGTTATGTCAAATTGTGGTGGATTTCTTTCAAAAAAATTGTTTTGAATCAGTTTTGATATGTTGATTGTTTCGTCTACTTATGTGTTATGTCCAATTGTGGTGGATTTCTTTCAAAACAATTGTTTTGAATCAGTTTTGATATGTTGATTGTTTCGTCTACTTATGTGTTATGTCCAATTGTGGTGGATTTTTTTCAAAACAATTGTTTTGTATGAGTTTTGATATGTTGTTTGTTTCGTCTACTAATGTGTTATGTCAAACTGTGGTGGATATCTTTCAAAACAATTGTTTTGAATGAGTATTGCTTTTTTGAGTGTTTCGTCTGCTGATGTTAAATGTCAAATTGTGGTGGATTTCTTTCAAAACAATCGTTTTGAATCAGTTTTGATATGTTGATTGTTTCGTCTACTCATGTGTTATGTCAAATTGTGGTGGATTTCTTTCAAAACAATCGTTTTGAATGAGTTGTGATATGTTGATTGTTTCGTCTACTAATGTGTTATGTCAAATTGTGGTGGATTTTTTTCAAAACAATTGTTTTGTATGAGTTTTGATATGTTGTTTGTTTCGTCTACTAATGTGTTATGTCAAACTGTGGTGGATATCTTTCAAAACAATTGTTTTGAATGAGTATTGATTTTTTGAGTGTTTCGTCTGCTGATGTTAAATGTCAAATTGTGGTGGATTTCTTTCAAAACAATCGTTTTGAATGAGTTGTGATATGTTGATTGTTTCGTCTACTAATGTGTTATGTCAAATTGTGGTGGATTTCTTTCAAAACAATTGTTTTGAATCAGTTTTGATATGTTGATTGTTTCGTCTACTTATGTGTTATGTCCAATTGTGGTGGATTTCTTTCAAAACAATTGTTTTGAATCAGTTTTGATATGTTGATTGTTTCGTCTGCCGATGTTAAATGTCCAATTCTAGTGGATTTCTTTCAAAACAATTGTTTTGAATCAGTTTTGATATGTTGATTGTTTCGTCTACTTATGTGTTATGTCAAATTGTGGTGGATTTTTTTCAAAACAATTGTTTTGTATGAGTTTTGATATGTTGTTTGTTTCGTCTACTAATGTGTTATGTCAAACTGTGGTGGATATCTTTCAAAACAATTGTTTTGAATGAGTATTGATTTTTTGAGTGTTTCGTCTGCTGATGTTAAATGTCAAATTGTGGTGGATTTCTTTCAAAACAATCGTTTTGAATGAGTTGTGATATGTTGATTGTTTCGTCTACTAATGTGTTATGTCAAATTGTGGTGGATTTCTTTCAAAACAATTGTTTTGAATCAGTTTTGATATGTTGATTGTTTCGTCTACTAATGTGTTATGTCAAATTGTGGTGGATTTCTTTCAAAACAATTGTTTTGAATCAGTTTTGATATGTTGATTGTTTCGTCTACTTATGTGTTATGTCCAATTGTGGTGGATTTCTTTCAAAACAATTGTTTTGAATCAGTTTTGATATGTTGATTGTTTCGTCTACTAATGTGTTATGTCAAATTGTGGTGGATTTCTTTCAAAACAATTGTTTTGAATCAGTTTTGATATGTTGATTGTTTCGTCTACTTATGTGTTATGTCCAATTGTAGTGGATTTCTTTCAAAACAATTGTTTTGAATCAGTTTTGATATGTTGATTGTTTCGTCTACTTATGTGTTATGTCCAATTGTGGTGGATTTCTTTCAAAACAATTGTTTTGAATCAGTTTTGATATGTTAATTGTTTCGTCTACTAATGTGTTATGTCAAACTGTGGTGGATATCTTTCAAAACAATTGTTTTGAATGAGTATTGATTTTTTGAGTGTTTCGTCTGCTGATGTTAAATGTCCAATTGTAGTGGATTTCTTTCAAAACAATCGTTTTGAATGAGTTGTGATTTTTTGAGTGTTTCGTCTGCTGATTTTAAATGTCAAATTGTGGTGGATTTCTTTCAAAACAATCGTTTTGAATGAGTTGTGATATGTTGTTTGTTTCGTCTACTAATGTGTTATGTCAAACTGTGGTGGATATCTTTCAAAACAATTGTTTTGAATGAGTATTGATTTTTTGAGTGTTTCGTCTGCTGATGTTAAATGTCCAATTGTAGTGGATTTCTTTCAAAACAATTGTTTTGAATCAGTTTTGATATGTTGATTGTTTCGTCTACTTATGTGTTATGTCCAATTGTGGTGGATTTCTTTCAAAACAATTGTTTTGAATCAGTTTTGATATGTTGATTGTTTCGTCTACTTATGTGTTATGTCCAATTGTGGTGGATTTTTTTCAAAACAATTGTTTTGTATGAGTTTTTATATGTTGTTTGTTTCGTCTACTAATGTGTTATGTCAAACTGTGGTGGATATCTTTCAAAACAATTGTTTTGAATGAGTATTGATTTTTTGAGTGTTTCGTCTGCTGATGTTAAATGTCAAATTGTGGTGGATTTCTTTCAAAACAATCGTTTTGAATGAGTTGTGATATGTTGTTTGTTTCGTCTACTAATGTGTTATGTCAAACTGTGGTGGATATCTTTCAAAACAATTGTTTTGAATGAGTATTGATTTTTTGAGTGTTTCGTCTGCTGATGTTAAATGTCCAATTGTAGTGGATTTCTTTCAAAACAATTGTGTTGAATCAGTTTAGATATGTTGATTGTTTCGTCTACTTATGTGTTATGTCCAATTGTGGTGGATTTCTTTCAAAACAATTGTTTTGAATCAGTTTTGATATGTTGATTGTTTCGTCTACTTATGTGTTATGTCCAATTGTGGTGGATTTTTTTCAAAACAATTGTTTTGTATGAGTTTTTATATGTTGTTTGTTTCGTCTACTAATGTGTTATGTCAAACTGTGGTGGATATCTTTCAAAACAATTGTTTTGAATGAGTATTGATTTTTTGAGTGTTTCGTCTGCTGATGTTAAATGTCAAATTGTGGTGGATTTCTTTCAAAACAATCGTTTTGAATGAGTTGTGATATGTTGTTTGTTTCGTCTACTAATGTGTTATGTCAAACTGTGGTGGATATCTTTCAAAACAATTGTTTTGAATGAGTATTGATTTTTTGAGTGTTTCGTCTGCTGATGTTAAATGTCCAATTGTAGTGGATTTCTTTCAAAACAATTGTTTTGAATCAGTTTTGATATGTTGATTGTTTCGTCTACTTATGTGTTATGTCAAATTGTGGTGGATTTTTTTCAAAACAATTGTTTTGTATGAGTTTTGATATGTTGTTTGTTTCGTCTACTAATGTGTTATGTCAAATTGTGGTGGATTTCTTTCAGAACAATTGTTTTGAATGAGTTTTGATATGTTGATTGTTTCGTCTACTAATGTGTTATGTCAAATTGTGGTGGATTTCTTTCAAAACAATTGTTTTGAATCAGTTTTGATATGTTGATTGTTTCGTCTACTTATGTGTTATGTCCAATTGTGGTGGATTTCTTTCAAAACAATTGTTTTGAATCAGTTTTGATATGTTGATTGTTTCGTCTACTAATGTGTTATGTCAAATTGTGGTGGATTTCTTTCAAAACAATTGTTTTGAATCAGTTTTGATATGTTGATTGTTTCGTCTACTTATGTGTTATGTCCAATTGTGGTGGATTTCTTTCAAAACAATTGTTTTGAATCAGTTTTGATATGTTGATTGTTTCGTCTACTAATGTGTTATGTCAAATTGTGGTGGATTTCTTTCAAAACAATTGTTTTGAATCAGTTTTGATATGTTGATTGTTTCGTCTACTTATGTGTTATGTCCAATTGTGGTGGATTTCTTTCAAAACAATTGTTTTGAATCAGTTTTGATATGTTGATTGTTTCGTCTACTTATGTGTTATGTCCAATTGTGGTGGATTTCTTTCAAAACAATTATTTTGAATCAGTTTTGATATGTTGATTGTTTCGTCTACTTATGTGTTATGTCCAATTGTGGTGGATTTTTTTCAAAACAATTGTTTTGTATGAGTTTTGATATGTTGTTTGTTTCGTCTACTAATGTGTTATGTCAAACTGTGGTGGATATCTTTCAAAACAATTGTTTTGAATGAGTATTGATTTTTTGAGTGTTTCGTCTGCTGATGTTAAATGTCCAATTGTAGTGGATTTCTTTCAAAACAATTGTTTTGAATCAGTTTTGATATGTTGATTGTTTCGTCTACTTATGTGTTATGTCCAATTGTGGTGGATTTTTTTCAAAACAATTGTTTTGTATGAGTTTTGATATGTTGTTTGTTTCGTCTACTAATGTGTTATGTCAAACTGTGGTGGATATCTTTCAAAACAATTGTTTTGAATGAGTATTGATTTTTTGAGTGTTTCGTCTGCTGATGTTAAATGTCCAATTGTAGTGGATTTCTTTCAAAACAATTGTTTTGAATCAGTTTTGATATGTTAATTGTTTCGTCTACTAATGTGTTATGTCAAACTGTGGTGGATATCTTTCAAAACAATTGTTTTGAATGAGTATTGATTTTTTGAGTGTTTCGTCTGCTGATGTTAAATGTCCAATTGTAGTGGATTTCTTTCAAAACAATTGTTTTGAATCAGTTTTGATATGTTGATTGTTTCGTCTACTTATGTGTTATGTCCAATTGTGGTGGATTTTTTTCAAAACAATTGTTTTGTATGAGTTTTGATATGTTGTTTGTTTCGTCTACTAATGTGTTATGTCAAACTGTGGTGGATATCTTTCAAAACAATTGTTTTGAATGAGTATTGATTTTTTGAGTGTTTCGTTTGCTGATGTTAAATGTCAAATTGTGGTGGATTTCTTTCAAAACAATTGTTTTGAATCAGTTTTGATATGTTGATTGTTTCGTCTACTAATGTGTTATGTCAAATTGTGGTGGGTTTCTTTCAAAACAATTGTTTTGAATCAGTTTTGATATGTTGATTGTTTCGTCTACTAATGTGTTATGTCAAATTGTGGTGGATTTCTTTCAAAACAATTGTTTTGAATCAGTTTTGATATGTTGATTGTTTCGTCTACTTATGTGTTATGTCCAATTGTGGTGGATTTCTTTCAAAACAATTGTTTTGAATCAGTTTTGATATGTTGATTGTTTCGTCTACTTATGTGTTATGTCCAATTGTGGTGGATTTCTTTCAAAACAAATGTTTTGAATGAGTATTGATTTTTTGAGTGTTTCGTCTGCTGATGTTAAATGTCAAATTGTGGTGGATTTCTTTCAAAACAATCGTTTTGAATCAGTTTTGATATGTTGATTGTTTCGTCTACTTATGTGTTATGTCAAATTGTGGTGGATTTCTTTCAAAACAATCGTTTTGAATGAGTTGTGATATGTTGATTGTTTCGTCTGCCGATGTTAAATGTCCAATTGTAGTGGATTTCTTTCAAAACAATTGTTTTGAATCAGTTTTGATATGTTGATTGTTTCGTCTACTTATGTGTTATGTCAAATTGTGGTGGATTTCTTTCAAAACAATCGTTTTGAATCAGTTTTGATATGTTGATTGTTTCGTCTACTTATGTGTTATGTCCAATTGTGGTGGATTTCTTTCAAAACAATTGTTTTGAATCAGTTTTGATATGTTGATTGTTTCGTCTACTTATGTGTTATGTCCCATTGTGGTGGATTTTTTTCAAAACAATTGTTTTGTATGAGTTTTGATATGTTGTTTGTTTCGTCTACTAATGTGTTATGTCAAACTGTGGTGGATATCTTTCAAAACAATTGTTTTGAATGAGTATTGATTTTTTGAGTGTTTCGTCTGCTGATGTTAAATGTCCAATTGTAGTGGATTTCTTTCAAAACAATTGTTTTGAATCAGTTTTGATATGTTGTTTGTTTCGTCTACTAATGTGTTATGTCAAACTGTGGTGGATATCTTTCAAAACAATTGTTTTGAATGAGTATTGATTTTTTGAGTGTTTCGTCTGCTGATGTTAAATGTCCAATTGTAGTGGATTTCTTTCAAAACAATTGTTTTGAATCAGTTTTGATATGTTGATTGTTTCGTCTACTTATGTGTTATGTCCAATTGTGGTGGATTTCTTTCAAAACAATTGTTTTGAATCAGTTTTGATATGTTGATTGTTTCGTCTACTTCTGTGTTATGTCCAATTGTGGTGGTTTTTTTCAAAACAATTGTTTTGAATGAGTTTTGATATGTTGACTGTTTCGTCATCTGATGCTATTTGTCTAATTGCGGTGGATTTTTTTTAAAACAATTGATTTGAATGAGTTTTGATATGTTGATTGTTTCGTCTACTAATGTGTTATGTCAAATTGTAGTGCATTTCTTTCAGAACAATTGTTTTGAATGAGTTTTGATATGTTGACTGTTTCGTCATCTGATGTTATTTGTCAAACTGAGGTGGATATCTTTCAAAACAATTGTTTTGAATCAGTTTTGATTTGTTGATGGTTTCGTCTGAAATCTCTTGCCGCATATGAAGTGAAGAACACTCAGGAAACAATTGTTTTGCAAGTCCTGAAAAGTTGCATAATTTGTTGTTAAAATGTCTTGCTGAATTAGATGTGGGAAACGCTCAGGAAACAATTGTTTTTAGGTTCTAAAGAGTTGCTTAATTTGTTGTTTGAATATCTTGCCGAATTAGAAGTGGAAAACACTCAGGAAACAATTATTTGCATGTTTTGAAAAGGTGCTTAATGCTTAAGGTGCCATTCTGTTATTTTTTTTTAATCCAAAATTTATTTTATCAAGTATTTCTTTTACCGATTGCAACATTTTGTCATGAATAGTGGATTTCTTTCAAAACAATTGTTTTGAATCAGTTTTGATATGTTGATTGTTTCGTCTACTTATGTGTTATGTCCAATTGTGGTGGATTTCTTTCAAAACAATTGTTTTGAATCAGTTTTGATATGTTGATTGTTTCGTCTACTTATGTGTTATGTCCAATTGTGGTGGATTTCTTTCAAAACAATTGTTTTGAATCAGTTTTGATATGTTGATTGTTTCGTCTACTTATGTGTTATGTCCAATTGTGGTGGATTTCTTTCAAAACAATTATTTTGAATCAGTTTTGATATGTTGATTGTTTCGTCTACTTATGTGTTATGTCCAATTGTGGTGGATTTTTTTCAAAACAATTGTTTTGTATGAGTTTTGATATGTTGTTTGTTTCGTCTACTAATGTGTTATGTCAAACTGTGGTGGATATCTTTCAAAACAATTGTTTTGAATGAGTATTGATTTTTTGAGTGTTTCGTTTGCTGATGTTAAATGTCAAATTGTGGTGGATTTCTTTCAAAACAATTGTTTTGAATCAGTTTTGATATGTTGATTGTTTCGTCTACTAATGTGTTATGTCAAATTGTGGTGGGTTTCTTTCAAAACAATTGTTTTGAATCAGTTTTGATATGTTGATTGTTTCGTCTACTAATGTGTTATGTCAAATTGTGGTGGATTTCTTTCAAAACAATTGTTTTGAATCAGTTTTGATATGTTGATTGTTTCGTCTACTTATGTGTTATGTCCAATTGTGGTGGATTTCTTTCAAAACAATTGTTTTGAATCAGTTTTGATATGTTGATTGTTTCGTCTACTTATGTGTTATGTCCAATTGTGGTGGATTTCTTTCAAAACAAATGTTTTGAATGAGTATTGATTTTTTGAGTGTTTCGTCTGCTGATGTTAAATGTCAAATTGTGGTGGATTTCTTTCAAAACAATCGTTTTGAATCAGTTTTGATATGTTGATTGTTTCGTCTACTTATGTGTTATGTCAAATTGTGGTGGATTTCTTTCAAAACAATCGTTTTGAATGAGTTGTGATATGTTGATTGTTTCGTCTGCCGATGTTAAATGTCCAATTGTAGTGGATTTCTTTCAAAACAATTGTTTTGAATCAGTTTTGATATGTTGATTGTTTCGTCTACTTATGTGTTATGTCAAATTGTGGTGGATTTCTTTCAAAACAATCGTTTTGAATCAGTTTTGATATGTTGATTGTTTCGTCTACTTATGTGTTATGTCCAATTGTGGTGGATTTCTTTCAAAACAATTGTTTTGAATCAGTTTTGATATGTTGATTGTTTCGTCTACTTATGTGTTATGTCCCATTGTGGTGGATTTTTTTCAAAACAATTGTTTTGTATGAGTTTTGATATGTTGTTTGTTTCGTCTACTAATGTGTTATGTCAAACTGTGGTGGATATCTTTCAAAACAATTGTTTTGAATGAGTATTGATTTTTTGAGTGTTTCGTCTGCTGATGTTAAATGTCCAATTGTAGTGGATTTCTTTCAAAACAATTGTTTTGAATCAGTTTTGATATGTTGTTTGTTTCGTCTACTAATGTGTTATGTCAAACTGTGGTGGATATCTTTCAAAACAATTGTTTTGAATGAGTATTGATTTTTTGAGTGTTTCGTCTGCTGATGTTAAATGTCCAATTGTAGTGGATTTCTTTCAAAACAATTGTTTTGAATCAGTTTTGATATGTTGATTGTTTCGTCTACTTATGTGTTATGTCCAATTGTGGTGGATTTCTTTCAAAACAATTGTTTTGAATCAGTTTTGATATGTTGATTGTTTCGTCTACTTCTGTGTTATGTCCAATTGTGGTGGTTTTTTTCAAAACAATTGTTTTGAATGAGTTTTGATATGTTGACTGTTTCGTCATCTGATGCTATTTGTCTAATTGCGGTGGATTTTTTTTAAAACAATTGATTTGAATGAGTTTTGATATGTTGATTGTTTCGTCTACTAATGTGTTATGTCAAATTGTAGTGCATTTCTTTCAGAACAATTGTTTTGAATGAGTTTTGATATGTTGACTGTTTCGTCATCTGATGTTATTTGTCAAACTGAGGTGGATATCTTTCAAAACAATTGTTTTGAATCAGTTTTGATTTGTTGATGGTTTCGTCTGAAATCTCTTGCCGCATATGAAGTGAAGAACACTCAGGAAACAATTGTTTTGCAAGTCCTGAAAAGTTGCATAATTTGTTGTTAAAATGTCTTGCTGAATTAGATGTGGGAAACGCTCAGGAAACAATTGTTTTTAGGTTCTAAAGAGTTGCTTAATTTGTTGTTTGAATATCTTGCCGAATTAGAAGTGGAAAACACTCAGGAAACAATTATTTGCATGTTTTGAAAAGGTGCTTAATGCTTAAGGTGCCATTCTGTTATTTTTTTTTAATCCAAAATTTATTTTATCAAGTATTTCTTTTACCGATTGCAACATTTTGTCATGAATGTTTTCCACTTCTAATTCGGCAAGACATTTAAACACCAAACTAAGCAATTTTTCAGAAGCTGAAAGCTACTGTTTCCCCAATGTTTTCCACTTCTAATTCGGCAAGAAATTTAAACAACAAATAAAGCAACTCTTCAGAACCTGCAAACAATTGTTTCCTGAGTGTTATCCACTTCTAACTCCGCAAGACATTTAAAAAACAAATTAAGCAATTCTTCAGAACCAGCAAACAATTGTTTCCTGAGTGTTTCCATCGTATTAATCGGAAGGACATTTAAACAACAAATTAAGCAACTCTTCAGAACCACGAAACAATTGTTTCCTGAGTGTTTCCATCGTATTAATCGGAAGGACATTTAAAAAACAAATTAAGCATTTTTTCAGAACCTGAAAACAATTGTTTCCTCAATGTTATCCACTTCTAATTCGGCAAGACATTTACACAACAAATGAAGCAACTCTTCAGAACCTGCAAATAATTGTTTCCTGAGTGTTTCCATCGTATTAATCGGAAGGACATTTAAACAACAAATTAAGCAACTCTTCAGAACCACGAAACAATTGTTTCCTGAGTGTTTCCATCGTATTAATCGGAAGGACATTTAAAAAACAAATTAAGCATTTTTTCAGAACCTGAAAACTATTGATTCCTGAGTGTTATCCACTTCTAATTCGGCAAGACATTTAAACAACTAATTAAGCATTTTTTCAGAACCTGAAAACTATTGTTTCCTGAGTGTTTTCCACTTCTAACTCGGCAAGACATTTACACAACAAAATAAGCAACTCTTCAGAACCTGAAAACAATTGTTTCCTGAGTGTTTCCATCGTATTAATCGGAAGGACATTTAAACAACAAATTAAGCAATTCTTCAGAACCAGCAAACAATTGTTTCCTGAGTGTTTCCATCGTATTAATCGGAAGGACATTTAAACAACAAATTAAGCAACTCTTCAGAACCTGCAAATAATTGTTTCCTGAGTGTTTTCCACTTCTAATTCGGCAAGAAATTAAAACAACAAATTAAGCAACTCTTCAGAACCTGAAAACTATTGTTTCCTCAATGTTTTCCACTTCTAATTCGGCAAGACATTTACACAACAAATTAAGCAACTCTTCAGAACCTGAAAACTATTGTTTCCTGAGTGTTTTCCACTTCTAATTCGGCAAGAAATTTAAACAACAAATTAAGCAACTCTGCAGAATCTGAAAACTATTGTTTCCTGAGTGTTATCCACTTCTAATTCGGCAAGAAATTTTAACAACAAATAAAGCAACTCTTCAGAACCTGAAAACTATTGTTTCCTGAGTGTTTTCCACTTTATATTCGGCAAGACATTTAAACAACTAATTAAGCATTTTTTCAGAACCTGAAAACTATTGTTTCCTCAATGTTTTCCACTTCTATTTCGGCAAGACATTTAAAAAACTAATTAAGCATTTTTTCAGAACCTGAAAATTATTGTTTCCTGAGTGTTTTCCACTTCTAATTCGGCAAGAAATTTAAACAACAAATTAAGCAACTCTTCAGAACCTGAAAACTATTGTTTCCTGAGTGTTTTCCACTTCTTATTCGGCAAGAAATTTAAACAACAAATTAAGCAACACTGCAGAACCTGAAAACTATTGTTTCCTGAGTGTTATCCACTTCTAATTCGGCAAGAAATTTAAACAACAAATAAAGCAACTCTTCAGAACCTGAAAACTATTGTTTCCTGAGTGTTTTCCACTTTATATTCGGCAAGACATTTAAACAACTAATTAAGCATTTTTTCAGAACCTGAAAACTATTGTTTCCTGAGTGTTATCCACTTCTAATTCGCCAAGAAATTTAAACAACTAATTAAGCATTTTTTCAGAACCTGAAAACTATTGTTTCCTCAATGTTTTCCACTTCTAATTCGGCAAGACATTTAAACAACAAATTAAGCAACTCTTCAGAACCTGAAAACTATTGTTTCCTGAGTGTTTTCCACTTCTAATTCGGCAAGAAATTTAAACAACAAATTAAGCAACTCTTCAGAACCTGAAAACTATTGTTTCCTGAGTGTTTTCCACTTCTAATTCGGCAAGAAATTTAAACAACAAATTAAGCAACACTGCAGAACCTGAAAACTATTGTTTCCTGAGTGTTTTCAACTTCTAATTCGGCAAGAAATTTAAACAACAAATTAAGCAACTCTGCAGAACCTGAAAACTATTGTTTCCTGAGTGTTTTCCACTTCTAATTCGGCAAGAAATTTAAACAACAAATTAAGCAACACTGCAGAACCTGAAAACTTTTGTTTCCTGAGTGTTTTCCACTTCTAATTCGGCAAGAAATTTAAACAACAAATTAAGCAACACTGCAGAACCTGAAAACTATTGTTTCCTGAGTGTTATCCACTTCTAATTCGGCAAGAAATTTAAACAACAAATAAAGCAACTCTTCAGAACCTGAAAACTATTGTTTCCTGAGTGTTTTCAACTTCTAATTCGGCAAGAAATTTAAACAACAAATAAAGCAACTCTTCAGAACCTGAAAACTATTGTTTCCTGAGTGTTTTCCACTTCTAATTCGGCAAGAAATTTAAACAACAAATTAAGCAACTCTTCAGAACCTGAAAACTATTGTTTCCTGAGTGTTATCCACTTCTAATTCGGCAAGAAATTTAAACAACAAATTAAGCAACTCTTCAGAACCTGAAAACTATTGTTTCCTGAGTGTTTTCCACTTTATATTCGGCAAGACATTTAAACAACTAATTAAGCATTTTTTCAGAACCTGAAAACTATTGTTTCCTGAGTGTTATCCACTTCTAATTCGGCAAGAAATTTAAACAACTAATTAAGCATTTTTTCAGAACCTGAAAACTATTGTTTCCTCAATGTTTTCCACTTCTAATTCGGCAAGACATTTAAACAACTAATAAAGCATTCATTCAGAACCTGAAAATTATTGTTTCCTGAGTGTTTTCCACTTCTAATTCGGCAAGAAATTTAAACAACAAATTAAGTAACTCTTCAGAACCTGAAAACTATTGTTTCCTCAATGTTTTCCACTTCTAATTCGGCAAGTCATTTAAACCACTAATTAAGCAACTCCTCAGAACCTGAAAACTATTGTTTCCTGAGTGTTTTCCACTTCTAATTCGGCAAGAAATTTAAACAACAAATTAAGCAACTCTTCAGAACCTGAAAACTATTGTTTCCTGAGTGTTTTCCACTTCTAATTCGGCAAGAAATTTAAACAACAAATTAAGCAACTCTTCAGAACCTGAAAACTATTGTTTCCTCAATGTTTTCCACTTCTAATTCGGCAAGACATTTAAACCACTAATTAAGCAACTCCACAAAACCTGCAAATAATTGTTTCCTGTGTGTTTTCCACTTCTAATTCGGCAAGACATTTAAACAACTAATTAAGCAACACTGCAGAACCTGAAAACTATTGTTTCCTGAGTGTTTTCCACTTCTAATTCGGCAAGAAATTTAAACAACAAATTAAGCAACACTGCAGAACCTGAAAACTATTGTTTCCTGAGTGTTATCCACTTCTAATTCGGCAAGAAATTTAAACAACAAATAAAGCAACTCTTCAGAACCTGAAAACTATTGTTTCCTGAGTGTTTTCAACTTCTAATTCGGCAAGAAATTTAAACAACAAATTAAGCAACTCTGCAGAACCTGAAAACTATTGTTTCCTGAGTGTTATCCACTTCTAATTCGGCAAGAAATTTAAACAACAAATAAAGCAACTCTTCAGAACCTGAAAACTATTGTTTCCTGAGTGTTTTCCACTTCTAATTCGGCAAGAAATTTAAACAACAAATTAAGCAACTCTTCAGAACCTGAAAACTATTGTTTCCTGAGTGTTATCCACTTCTAATTCGGCAAGAAATTTAAACAACAAATTAAGCAACTCTTCAGAACCTGAAAACTATTGTTTCCTGAGTGTTTTCCACTTTATATTCGGCAAGACATTTAAACAACTAATTAAGCATTTTTTCAGAACCTGAAAACTATTGTTTCCTGAGTGTTATCCACTTCTAATTCGGCAAGAAATTTAAACAACTAATTAAGCATTTTTTCAGAACCTGAAAACTATTGTTTCCTCAATGTTTTCCACTTCTAATTCGGCAAGACATTTAAACAACTAATAAAGCATTCATTCAGAACCTGAAAATTATTGTTTCCTGAGTGTTTTCCACTTCTAATTCGGCAAGAAATTTAAACAACAAATTAAGTAACTCTTCAGAACCTGAAAACTATTGTTTCCTCAATGTTTTCCACTTCTAATTCGGCAAGTCATTTAAACCACTAATTAAGCAACTCCTCAGAACCTGAAAACTATTGTTTCCTGAGTGTTTTCCACTTCTAATTCGGCAAGAAATTTAAACAACAAATTAAGCAACTCTTCAGAACCTGAAAACTATTGTTTCCTGAGTGTTTTCCACTTCTAATTCGGCAAGAAATTTAAACAACAAATTAAGCAACTCTTCAGAACCTGAAAACTATTGTTTCCTCAATGTTTTCCACTTCTAATTCGGCAAGACATTTAAACCACTAATTAAGCAACTCCACAAAACCTGCAAATAATTGTTTCCTGTGTGTTTTCCACTTCTAATTCGGCAAGACATTTAAACAACTAATTAAGCATTTTTTCAGAACCTGAAAACTATTGTTTCCTCAATGTTTTCCACTTCTAATTCGGCAAGATTTTTACACAACAAATTAAGCAACTCTTAAGAACCTGAAAACTATTGTTTCCTGAGTGTTTTCCACTTTATATTCGGCAAGACATTTAAACAACTAATTAAGCATTTTTTCAGAACCTGAAAACTATTGTTTCCTCAATGTTTTCCACTTCTAATTCGGCAAGAGTTTTACACAACAAATTAAGCAACTCTTCAGAACCTGAAAACTATTGTTTTCTGAGTGTTATCCACTTCTAATTCGGCAAGACATTTAAACAACTAATTAAGCATTTTTTCAGAACCTGAAAACAATTGTTTCCTCAATGTTTTCCACTTCTAATTCGGCAAGACATTTACACAACAAATTAAGCAACTCTTCAGAACCTGCAAATAATTGTTTCCTGAGTGTTTCCATCGTATTAATCGGAAGGACATTTAAACAACAAATTAAGCAACTCTTCAGAACCAGCAAACAATTGTTTCCTGAGTGTTTCCATCGTATTAATCGGAAGGACATTTAAAAAACAAATTAAGCATTTTTTCAGAACCTGAAAACAATTGTTTCCTCAATGTTATCCACTTCTAATTCGGCAAGACATTTACACAACAAATTAAGCAACTCTTCAGAACCTGAAAACTATTGATTCCTGAGTGTTATCCACTTCTAATTCGGCAAGACATTTAAACAACTAATTAAGCATTTTTTCAGAACCTGAAAACTATTGTTTCCTGAGTGTTTTCCACTTCTAACTCGGCAAGACATTTAAAAAACAAATTAAGCAATTCTTCAGAACCAGCAAACAATTGTTTCCTGAGTGTTTCCATCGTATTAATCGGAAGGACATTTAAACAACAAATTAAGCAACTCTTCAGAACCTGCAAATAATTGTTTCCTGAGTGTTTTCCACTTCTAATTCGGCAAGAAATTTAAACAACAAATTAAGCAACTCTTCAGAACCTGAAAACTATTGTTTCCTGAGTGTTTTCCACTTCTAGTTCGGCAAGAAATTTAAACAACTAATTAAGCATTTTTTCAGAACCTGAAAACTATTGTTTCCTCAATGTTTTCCACTTCTAATTCGGCAAGAAATTTAAACAACAAATTAAGCAACTCTGCAGAACCTGAAAACTATTGTTTCCTGAGTGTTATCCACTTCTAATTCGGCAAGAAATTTAAACAACAAATAAAGCAACTCTTCAGAACCTGAAAACTATTGTTTCCTGAGTGTTTTCCACTTCTAATTCGGCAAGAAATTTAAACAACAAATTAAGCAACTCTTCAGAACCTGAAAACTATTGTTTCCTGAGTGTTATCCACTTCTAATTCGGCAAGAAATTTAAACAACAAATTAAGCAACTCTTCAGAACCTGAAAACTATTGTTTCCTGAGTGTTTTCCACTTTATATTCGGCAAGACATTTAAACAACTAATTAAGCATTTTTTCAGAACCTGAAAACTATTGTTTCCTGAGTGTTATCCACTTCTAATTCGGCAAGAAATTTAAACAACTAATTAAGCATTTTTTCAGAACCTGAAAACTATTGTTTCCTCAATGTTTTCCACTTCTAATTCGGCAAGAAATTTAAACAACAAATTAAGCAACTCTTCAGAACCTGAAAACTATTGTTTCCTCAATGTTTTCCACTTCTAATTCGGCAAGTCATTTAAACCACTAATTAAGCAACTCCTCAGAACCTGAAAACTATTGTTTCCTGAGTGTTTTCCACTTCTAATTCGGCAAGAAATTTAAACAACAAATTAAGCAACTCTTCAGAACCTGAAAACTATTGTTTCCTGAGTGTTTTCCACTTCTAATTCGGCAAGAAATTTAAACAACAAATTAAGCAACTCTTCAGAACCTGAAAACTATTGTTTCCTCAATGTTTTCCACTTCTAATTCGGCAAGACATTTAAACCACTAATTAAGGAACTCC
This sequence comes from Panagrolaimus sp. LJ2400, assembly GCA_024447215.1. Taxonomy (NCBI): domain Eukaryota; kingdom Metazoa; phylum Nematoda; class Chromadorea; order Rhabditida; family Panagrolaimidae; genus Panagrolaimus; species Panagrolaimus sp. LJ2400. The sequence goes on along the minus strand of JAMRYA010000029.1, from coordinate 802,917 downwards.
ATAAAACCTGCAAATAATTGTTTCCTGTGTGTTTTCCACTTCTAATTCGGCAAGACATTTAAACAACTAATTAAGCATTTTTTCAGAACCTGAAAACTATTGTTTCCTGAGTGTTTTCCACTTCTAATTCGGCAAGAAATTTAAACAACAAATTAAGCAACTCTTCAGAACCTGAAAACTATTGTTTCCTGAGTGTTATCCACTTCTAATTCGGCAAGAAATTTAAACAACAAATTAAGCAACTCTTCAGAACCTGAAAACTATTGTTTCCTGAGTGTTTTCCACTTTATATTCGGCAAGACATTTAAACAACTAATTAAGCATTTTTTCAGAACCTGAAAACTATTGTTTCCTGAGTGTTATCCACTTCTAATTCGGCAAGAAATTTAAACAACTAATTAGGCATTTTTTCAGAACCTGAAAACTATTGTTTCCTCAATGTTTTCCACTTCTAATTCGGCAAGAAATTTAAACAACAAATTAAGCAACTCTTCAGAACCTGAAAACTATTGTTTCCTCAATGTTTTCCACTTCTAATTCGGCAAGTCATTTAAACCACTAATTAAGCAACTCCTCAGAACCTGAAAACTATTGTTTCCTGAGTGTTTTCCACTTCTAATTCGGCAAGAAATTTAAACAACAAATTAAGCAACTCTTCAGAACCTGAAAACTATTGTTTCCTGAGTGTTTTCCACTTCTAATTCGGCAAGAAATTTAAACAACAAATTAAGCAACTCTTCAGAACCTGAAAACTATTGTTTCCTCAATGTTTTCCACTTCTAATTCGGCAAGACATTTAAACCACTAATTAAGCAACTCCATAAAACCTGCAAATAATTGTTTCCTGTGTGTTTTCCACTTCTAATTCGGCAAGACATTTAAACAACTAATTAAGCATTTTTTCAGAACCTGAAAACTATTGTTTCCTCAATGTTTTCCACTTCTAATTCGGCAAGATTTTTACACAACAAATTAAGCAACTCTTCAGAACCTGAAAACTATTGTTTTCTGAGTGTTATCCACTTCTAATTCGGCAAGACATTTAAACAACTAATTAAGCATTTTTTCAGAACCTGAAAACTATTGTTTCCTCAATGTTTTCCACTTCTAATTCGGCAAGAGTTTTACACAACAAATTAAGCAACTCTTCAGAACCTGAAAACTATTGTTTTCTGAGTGTTATCCACTTCTAATTCGGCAAGACATTTAAACAACTAATTAAGCATTTTTTCAGAACCTGAAAACAATTGTTTCCTCAATGTTTTCCACTTCTAATTCGGCAAGACATTTACACAACAAATTAAGCAACTCTTTAGAACCTGCAAATAATTGTTTCCTGTGTGTTTTCCACTTCTAATTCGGCAAGAAATTAAAACAACAAATTAAGCAACTCTTCAGAACCTGAAAACTATTGTTTCCTGAGTGTTTTCCACTTTATATTCGGCAAGACATTTAAACAACTAATTAAGCATTTTTTCTGAACCTGAAAACTATTGTTTCCTGAGTGTTATCCACTTGTAATTCGGCAAGAAATTAAAACAACAAATTAAGCAACTCTTTCGAAAGCTTTTTGGAGATCAATATAAATAACGTCGGTTGTATATTTCTTAGAAGAGCATCGGTTGATATGTTCAGTGAATAAAATCATTTGTTTGGTAGTTGAATGTTGAGCACGAAAGGCAAATTGTTCTTTGGGTAAGAAATTGTCCCATTTTATATGAAGCATAATATATTCTTTAATAAATCTTTCAAGTGTCTTCAGGATATCACTAGTTCCGGAAATTGGCCTATAGTCAGCAATGGAAGTTGGATTTGGTATTTTAGGAATCGGAGTCACATGTGATAATAGAAAATCTTTTGGAACACCGCCATTTTGGATCATATGGTTGAATAGTTGTGTAAAAGGAGTTGATAATGTTGCTGCACACTTTTTCAATATAATTCCAGGTATTTGATCCGGACCAGATAGATTCTTGTTTTTGCATTCTTTGAGGTATTTTTCTACAGTAGATGTATTGAATATAATATCATTCAGTGAATTCGGTTGTCTTTCATTTTTTTCAAGCGGAATATTTGGATTTGAAATATTATAATCAGATTTGAATTTCTCTTTTATTTTTTCTGCTTTCAAAGTATCATCAGTGATTATATTATCATTGACAGTTAATGTAGGTATTGATGCATATTTGGTTTTGGTGACATCAGCAAGACATTTATAAAAAGTTTCTTGATTTGATAAAATTTTCTTTTGGTTTTTGGAGACGAAGTTTTTGAAAGCTTTAAGTAATTTTTTGCCGAGAATTCTGCTTGAATTTGTTTGGGCTGGATCATTGATAAGTTCTATATATTTTTCTTTCATTTCTTGAATAATTTTAGGACAGCATCCATAATCTTTTTGGGACGAATTGTTTTGCTTAATGGGAATAAATTCTTCTTTATATATTCCATCAAGAATTACATTTTTAATAAAACCAAACTTATCATTAGCATTATCGCGTTTTAAAAGATCTTCTTCCCATTTAATAAATGATATATACGAATTGAAAGCTTTGTAATCAGCATTTGCAAAATCATAATAAGTTGAAATAATATTTTTTTTGGAGGCAGTTGACATTTGATATCAAAAGAAACAACAATATGATCCAAAGTTGGAAATATTAAAGTTGAAATATCATCATCTTCTGGAACTGCAGAAACATTTTCACTTCTATTTGTTGATGAGAATATAAGATCAAGGATATTTCGGCAACTCTTTTTCTCATCTATTCTTGTCCAAAAATTTACAAGTTGATTTAATTTAAAATTTTCACAGAATTCATTGATAATTCCAGCAATAATTTTACTATTTTTGACATTAAGCATTGGACAAAAGTTGTTCCGTTTGACTTGAGGCAGATTGAAATCTCCAAGAAGAACAAAATCTGTTGGTTGAAATGGAGCTGGTGAACAGAATATATCAGCAAAGTCATGGAAGTCATCACAGGGTTTGATTTGTTTATGACGATAGGATAGAATAAAGCGTATAATATTCTCATTGTCAGTGCAATTGTTTCTTCGATTGAATTTGGTAATGGAACATGGTGAAGATTATTTTTAGTTAATGCGCAAACACCACCACCTTGGCGATTGGGACGATCTTTTCGAATTAAAAAATATGGCAAACTTAATTAATGAAGCGTTTGATGTTTTTGTTTCATGGAGCCAAGTTTCAGTAATAAAAACGATATCTGGTGAATATTTGTTGAGAAATAAATGAAAGTTGTTTAATTTTTCTTTAATACTTCTAAAGTTGAAGAGATAGCATTTTAATCCGAATTTAGAGTTGTTCAGCTGGGATGGCTTCCATGTTGATATCAGTGGAGACGATTTGTGGTTGAGGCATTTGAAGACGAAAGGAATAATATCTAGCAGCTTGCGCTGATTTTGAGGATTTGTTAACATAATACTTATGTAATTAGTTTTCTATATAAACTTCTGGAGATATTATTGCAGATCTCGCTAGAAATTTAAATAAAAAAATAATTAATAAGAATTTATTGATTGATTTGATAAGTAATAATATAAATTATTGATATTTTGAAAAAAAAAAAAATAAATTATTTAATTAATAATATATTTTTGAAGAACAATTTGGTCACCCGCACAGACGAGAAAAATTTGAACTGGAGAAAAATATGAACCCTTGTTTTGTGATTAGATAAAAGTCTTTAATAATATAATATAAACGTGCAAATATCCATTGTTTTTTTAAATTTTCTTGCTAAAAAGGAGGCATGAATGTTCAATCTAATAGTGTAACAATTTTTCTCGCACAATTTTAAAGTACATTTTTTTGCTGAATTGATTATCAAATAGCTTGTTATGTAAATAAAAAATAAGTTTTATAAAAAATATATAAAAAATTCAAAAAAAATAGATGTAAAAGAATTGAATAAGGGCAAAACTTCCATTTTTTCCATATCTTTGAGCTGCATACTAGATAATTTAGAACGAAAGACGAACATAGACTGTTTTCCAAAAAACGGCAACGAACCAAACCATCAGCAAGACAAAGTAAAACTAACAATGCTGAACTCTTTTTTTTATCGATGCGTAGAAGAAACAAAAACAAAAACGAAAATTTGGTCGTGTTTTTTTAGATTGTTTTGTGCTTTTTAAATATTTGCTTTTTTATTTTTATGGAAAAAGGTTTTACTTTTTATAAAAAGAGAGAATGTTAAAAAATTAGTTTCAGTACAAACACATGTCGACCACAGATGTAATAAAACAATCTCACATTAATGACACTAATAATGATTGAGAGCAAATTTGTAATGATTACTTAATTAAAATTAATTTAAAAAAAGTGCTATGATGCTAATAAGATGTAAAAAATTTGCAAGAGGAAAACACTTCATAATTAGTACGATAACGTTAACAACACTTGTGGTAGGACAAAAGCTTTCTGCAGTCAGATAATCATCCGTAAAATCAATTTTCGTTTAATACATTCGCTTTTGAGCGTTCCAAAGTAGCACATCGACACTCAGTTACTAATTCATACCAGTTTTTTATGGATAAAGATTGCAAATTTGTGAGCAATAATGAAAGATAACATTTCATAATTTTTTGATTAGGATTTAGTATCATAAATAATATATCTTATAAATAATGATGTGAAGACTTAAACTGCTTTTATTTTCAACAACACCTTTTATCATGAATACTTTTTAAAAATAAATGAATGAAAACAAAGAAATAAAAAAAATCGACAAAAAATTCAAAATAGTCATTTTTTACGTCAAGATAAAGCTCAATATGATGCATTCTTCAACGACATTATTTGTTGACTGTATTTTTTCAGAGCCAGTCGTTTAATGCAATTCCTCTTTCATTCATCCAAAAAAAACCCCTAAAAACTGTGTCATTCTTTTCTTCTGCCGCTGCAAAAAAAGCAGATTTTTTCTCATCTAATGTTTTTTTTTAAATTTTTAAGATGTATATTTCATAATTCAAATGTAGTCTCTTTTTTCAACTATTTGTGTTTATGTTGAAAAAAATGATAAACTTACAACAAGATCATTTTTTAAAAAATCATAGGATTTAGAAAAGACGTGTTACATTAAAAATTTCATTATTATTTCTTTAACAAAAAAAAAACTGTTTTCATGTAATAATGATAACGAAGGGAGGAAGCGTTTAAACGTGATTTAGCTTGCTATCACAGTTTCAAAGCAGTGTGGTGTTGTTTATTACGGGAATTAGAAAATGTTTGCTATTATTTTATTCTATCTATTGCCTCTATTTTTATACAGTAAGAAATGGCATCTAATGAAAAAATTCAAAATTTGCACAACAAGAAGGATTTTACGTAATTTATATTGTTTTGTTACATTTTGATACAAATAATAAATAGTGATGTGTAGTGAAAGTGTGGATTCACTAATTGTAGTGCGTAAAAAAGATTATCATTTTAAGATGATGAAGTCGTTATAAATTTAAAAATATAAAAAATTATAAATCATCAAAAATATTCAAAAAGAGCGACTTTTGCAGCTGTGCCTCAGCCTTTTCTTCAAATGAGACTAACGCTGAAAAGGATGCAACATTTACATTGCTTCCTTCAGTACTAATTGCACAATGCGTTCTCTCTCATCATTAATCAAAAGTGAGATCTACAAAAAAAGAATCACATTTTTTTCGAGCATTTCAAAAAAGAGCAGTCATAAAAAAAACAAACTATGTAAAGTTATTGGACAGTTTTTTTTAAAATGTCAGACGAGACTTTTTTTTGCTGACGTTCGGCAAAGTATTTTCTCTCTCTTATTTTAGCGCTAAATCGATCGATGACACTTCACCGCCTTTTTTCTGCGTAAAAAGAGAAAACATTTTATTTGTTGGTGTTCAGTCAACCTAAGAAACACCATTTTTAATATTTGATTTTGACTTTTTTTACATTGTGTTTGAATGTAGCAAAAATGACAGAACACTTAAACAAAACATCTAGTCAGCATATGTGCAACGTGCAAGGATAAAGACTTGGTAAAAATCATTTTTAATTAAAATATGAGCATGTTATAAAAAGCCCAGAGCCAAAAAACATATGAAAGTAAAATTATTACATAAACTAAAAAAACTATTCTTCTTAACATTTTTTTATCTATCACTTGAAAAGATAAAAAACGGACCGATATACGGATAAGTTTCAAATAAAAAAGGAATATTTTTCTACGTCCTTCAGTTTTGTTATTTCTGAATTTTATTTTAATTCAACTATACGAATTAGCTTTAGTTGCTGTGATATGCTTTTGCTTGCCATGTCTGATTTCTTATATCCCAAGATATGCAACGAATACTTATCGGCGTCAAATATATATCAGATCGAATCATTCAAATCCAATTCAAAATGAAAAGTGGAAAAGTTTTAAGAGTAACTCAAATATATGCACCACAAAGTGGATTACAAGAAGATATCTATAACCAATTTTTGGATCTTTTATGCACAAGTCTAAGTGATCCTGCTTCATATGATATTATTAAATTTGTAAAACCAGATTATGAAAAGAATCAACTCCTTACCACCATATCAAATGAAATTCAAAAATTACCTGTATTTGATGAACCTGAAAAAGATTTATTTCAAATTAAAGTTGCTCTACTTAAAACTGCAAAAAATTGTGCAAAACAACCCCAATTATTCTCTCGAATATCAAATGAAACTCAAATCCTACTAGAACGCCGTCGTGAAATGAAGTACGGAACAACATTACGTGAGAATTTAGAATATATTTATTTATGCAAACTTATTCGTATAAAAATAAAAGAAGATCTATTACAACATAAAATAAAGACTATGGAAAGAGCAATTACAGAAAATCAATTGAAACGTGGAAGATCCGAAATGATTCAAAAAAGAAATATTATGACACAAATAAATCGATCAGATGGTACGGTAACTGAAAGCATTGCCGATACTTTAGAGGAGGTTGGAAAATTTTATAATTCTTTATATGAATCAGATCATGGAAAATATACTTTCGAATTTGATGAAAATACTACTTTTACAAAAATTACTTCAGAAGAACTTATTGCAGCTGCACATCGAATGAAAGGAAACACTGCTCCTGGTATTGATCGTATTCCGTCAAAAGTTATAAAATTCACAATTATTGCTTATGCAACTCGACTGGCTGAAATAATCAACAATGGCTTCCAAAATAACAACCTTCCAAAAGAACTGCTCCATGCAAATACTATTTTGCTTCACAAGAAAGGGAACAGAAATGATATCAGCAATTATCGACCAATTTCGCTCCTTCCAATTCTTTATAAAATTATTACACGTGTCATCACCGATCGCATCCAATCAGAAATTGAACGTTCAAACAAAGTTCCTCCTACTCAAGCTGGATTTCGCAAAAATTATTCCACTATTGACCACATTTACACACTACAACAGCTGATGGAAAAATCCAGAGAATTCAACCTTCCTTTATATATGGCATTCATTGATTTTACCAAAGCTTTTGATTCCGTCGAGCTTACTGTAGTTTTTCAAGCACTGGAATATTTTGGTATTGACGCAGGAATTATTCAAATGATAAAAATTATATATTCAAATAGCACATCATACATAATTTGGGGGGTGACTTTTTTTCTCTGAGCCCGTTGGTCGCCGTCGAGCCTTGGCTGAAAAAAATTTTCGGTCGGTCGTCGATGACCTTTTTTGCTCGCAGCGGCGAAGCCGCTGCGAGCATTATATGTAGACGCACATCATAGGAATTTTGCCGCATATCAAAGGCTTTCTGCCGCATATCAAAGGGTTTTTGCCGCATATCAAATTTTGCAATTGTTCTTATTAAAACTGACAAAGGTGAAAAAGATAAATTTGCTGATTCCGATATTTTGAACAAATTTAAATATGTTCACAACAATGTTTTGGTGAATAAAGTTTTACTGCATGAAGAAAGCCAAATTCAATATATTATGAATCATGCAGTCGATGCCCTTATTGTTGTTGGTGATCAAGCTACATTCAACGTTCATCCATTTGGTCGACAATTAGCTGAAAAACTTGGAAAAGGAATAATTTTACATGATTTACGAGCTGAATTAATTCAAAGTGTAAACCGATGTCCCAACAATCAATACAAACTTGGTGCACCAACACCTGGACAAGCAAATAATTGTGATGGCAATGTACTTCCACTGATGGTTCAAGCAACAACAGTTTTTTTGACAAATGCCATTAATGGAGTATCCGATTTTTACGGCTCTACTGCTGTCAAAAGGAAAGCTGAACTGGCTGAACAATGCGCTTTAATGAAGATTAAAATGTATAAGCTCAAGAGAATATTCACTGTCCGTTGGACTTCCACACAGGTTGTTGCCATTAACAGTATCATGAGAATGTATTCCTGTGTGTGGATGGATCTGGTTCGAATTACAGATGATAAAACTCCTGCAAATAAACAACGACGAAAAACTGCTGAAGATCATCTTGAAATTATACAAAACGCCAATTATTTCATTGCCTTATTATTCTTTCAAGACGTCTTTACAGTTGTTCAAAAGTATTCATTGGAATACCAAAAGGAAGCTGCAGTTCTTCCAGGACAAAAAGCAAAGCATGAACAGCTTAAAATGAGCTTGAAGCTCTAATCGATGATGACGGACCTGTTTTAACTGCTTCACTTCGACGAATCACATGTACAAAAGATCATGGTAGATTTGAGCCATCTCACACTTGCCGGCAATATGTATTTGATAGTAGTGTTCGAGCGACAGATAATGTTATACTGTATTTGGAGCATAACAAGATTTTAAAGCCAAAGCCTAATTCTGATGGAAATGTTGCACCAGCAGATAGCGATAATGAAGATAGTGATAATGAAAATAATAATAACAACAATGATGATCAAAACCAAAATGATAATAGCAACAATGATAATGAGGAGCAGGAATACATGGATATTGATGCTATTGTGTTGGATGATCAAGATGTTGTTATGCAAAATGACAACGACGATGCTGATGACGAAACAAGTGATTATTACCGATTTCAATTTATTCAATTTGATCGCACATCTCCAAATAATTGGCCGATTTTAATTAGATACAGAAAGAAAATTGGACAAATAAAAAAGCATTTGTTATCAGATGCTCAACAACCTCGTGGACCAGGAAGGAAAAAGTTGAAAAATATTGTTGTTAGCGATGACCCTGTTGAAAATTTTGCAAAAGAAGAAGAAGCTAAAAAACGTTGGGAAAGACGCTTTGAAATTTTTATGCCTGATCCCTTTAATTAAGCTTATTTTAAAATTGCATTTTTTAAATAAAATTTAAAAGTGTATACTGTATTTATTCCATAATATTTTTAAACTTATTTTTAAATCATAAATATCTATTTGTTTTTATTTATAAATAAACTGATCATCATTTTTAAAAAAAAATACAAAAATCGACCCAAAATTTTGGATAAAATCAGAAAAAAATTCGGAAAAACTTTGCAAAAATTATTTGAAATTTTCACAGGTAACTGCCTGTGGTCGATTTTTTTCGATCGCCTTCGGCGATCGGTCGGTCGGTGGGGTGACTAAAGTCACCCCCAAATTACCTATGTAGCACATCGACAGTACAAGAAGGAACTTCAAAAATGGAAATCGACGTTCAAAAAGGCGTCAGACAGGGCGATACGTTATCACCTGTACTTTTCGCTGCATCTTTATGTATTTCTATTAAAAATTTGTGTGATATCATAAAAATGAATCAATAATAAATTTTAAAATATTCAAAAATAACTCGCAATTGTAACCTATCGCTTCTTTTTATGTTGCCAAAACTAATAAACATAAAGACGAAAAAAGGTGCCTTTTTTCAAATATATCGCAAAAGTTTGTCTGTTGAATATTTAGTGTGCGGCAGTTACACATAAACAAAATTATAGACACCCCTCACATTCAAATTAACGTTTTCATTAAATTAAATTTAAAGAAGTCTCCTTTTTCTCATATAATAAAACTGTAAAAACTTTTTTCGTAAACTCTTTTTTTATATGAATATTTTCTTTTTGCCAGAATTGTAGCAACTTTGTCGAACATCTTACGCAATTTGCTTCAAGCGTTGAAAAAAGAAATCTTTCTTTGACATTCGATAGAGTGTTTTTTATTTTCTTTTTTCAGCGCTGAATCAATTGATGAAAATCGTTAAAACAGAGCGATGCCGTTTTTTTACAAAGAAAAATTTTATTAGTTTCAATATTTTTTACAACAAACATTTATTTTTAATTTGCAGAAAAATATTTACTAAAGCGACTTCTGAGAAAATGCAAAAAAACGAATACATTTATTTATTTCATTTGAATTTTTTGTCTATTTTTTCCACTCTTGCCTTTGAAACTGACAAGGTGTTATGACAATAAAGCTGGCAACATCAAATGTCCGTTAATGTGGACAACACGCATTCAATACATTAATAATAAAATAATTGAGATGTAAACTTGCAACAACAACAACTGAATATTTTCACGAAAGTAATATCACTGCACAATTGTTGGGATGAGTCAGTTATGAGATACTAAAATCAATGGGCAAGACTTTTTGAGAGATTTCCTCACAATCTTTGTATGGTTTTCCAATTCAACGAATTTTGTGTATTTAAAATCTATTGAAATGCAAAGGAATTATAATAAATAATGACTTTTTTAAGCGCTAGAAATAAGCGTTAATGCAACAACTATTTATTTTTATTTAGCATGTATGTAAAAAAACTTTCAAATTAAAAAAAGCAGTTAAAATTTTAAAAAAGACAACGACAACAACCTTTTTTTCCATGGTTGTTGATGCTGCTCCCAAAAAAACAAAAATAACTTTTTTGTGCCAATAAAGGTGTCTTTCACTGGTTGAAAGGTTAGAAACATTGATATTACATACAAAATATACACAAACACTTGCAACACAAAAAACATTTAACCCCTGCATTCGATCAATATCTTCCTCTTTTCGCATAGTCAACATTTGCGTCCAAAAAAAAAAAAAGTTTCTCACTTTGTTTAAATTTCTACGCAGTTTTCTATCATATATCATTTTTTGAATATTTTAGCCTTTTTTAAATCTTTGTGTTTTTTTGAAAGGAAACAATACGGGGAATAAAGTCAAATTCTATGCTTGCGAGAAAGACCACTAAAAACATTTAACATCATTAATATTAAAATTTTAGTGATTTTTACACATGAAAAAATATATAAAAATTTATTTGGTGAGATAAAAAGTAATTTGCCGTTTATCGTCACGCCAAAAACAAAAAAAAATTCTAGCCAAAACATGCATAAAATATCATGACTGAGTAACATAAAAGATAGCTAAAAAAGAAGAAGTTTAGATTTTTTTGAGCCATATTGTTTGCAGATGGCGATGTTGTTTTTGTTGTAGTCGTCTTAGGTGAAATATCAGAGGTTGTTGTTGGAAATTTCGATTTTGTTACAGTGCTTTTTATTTGTCCTATCGTTGACATCGACGTTGAAATTGATATCGTTGGAGCAGCATCACTCGATGTGGAAGAATATTGTGGTTCATCCGTAGGGACTATTTCACCTTCAAATTTCGTGCAACAAAAGAATGCATCATAAGTTGCATTAGAAAATGGAATTGAATTCATTGAATTTTTCCAACACCTATCATCTACAGTATACGGAACATTCACATTCTTATATTGTGTATTGTTGATATTAATAATTTCTCCAACAATGACTCCTTCAAAGAGCATACCGTTTTCGCCATTAAAAGTAAAAAGCATTTCAAAAGCTGCATTGTCAGCCATATTTTCCCAAACACATTTTGCATTTTTTGCAGCATTGCTTCCAACGCAAAAATCTCTTTCATTATTTGGACCAAAATAAAATGTGTAATTAACATTTGGAGCTTCAATAATTACAATGTTAATATTCCAATTTTCAGTGTTCTGAGTAAAAGTAGCAGTAAATTCAATTTTAACATTGTTTATTTCATCATTAATTGTTGCATTCAAATGAAATGCTTCACATTGAGCTAAAAACAATCAGTCAATTTTGCTATTAAATACCCGATACAATAGACTCCATATACTTCTGGAAGCTCATAATGGCAGTGACGGGGCAGTATTAAATGTAGAATCTTTTAAGCCTTAAATATTAGCATCGGGGTACATTTTGCCAAACATTGGACCACTATGTTTTACGTCTAGTGATTTGCGAATAACAAAAAACTAAACCAACCACTATAAGAAACCGGAATTTCAACGGATTTCAAATTTTTTACACAATTACTGTGATCATCGAAACTATCTAAAAAACCTTTGAAGTTAAACAAAATTTTGGGTTTGTATATTTTGCGTGAACTTAACCATCCTGTTTTATGCAGTTGTTTTCAACCGTGAAAAATGCGCCATTACTGCTTATATAAATTGTTCCATCAATTACAAATAACCCATTATCAGTTATTATTCTATCATAAGGACCAACAACTTCAAAAGACCATAACATTTTACCATTTGGAAACATCGCTTCACAAGAAGTATACGTATCTGAGGTATTAGAAGCACATTCAACAAAATTATTTTTGTTGTCATAATAGAGCAGGATTGGAAACACTGGTGAGAACGTTGGAGCATTTGAATTGTCATAAGAGATGTTTGAAAGCTTGATTTTATTTGGAAATGCTGAATTATTGGAAGTCTTTGTCACTTGCATATCAAAGTAGTAATCATTGTAAATTCCAAGTAAGAAGAATATTCTTCCTGAACATCGTAATTGATTAGTTAAAAGCATTTCATAGCAATTTGAAGTTTGAATAAAGAGTAGTAAAATGAACAAGAACATTTCTAAGTATTAAAAAAGAACTTATTCTTTTTTTCAATTGAAAATAATAGAAAGAAAGTGTTAAAAATGGTTAATCATTCTATGACAAAAGCTGCTTAAATTTTTAAAATTTTAATCGGCTTGACAAGTAATAGCAGCAGGTGTGTTTAAACTTTGCTTCAATGCCTGTTAAAATGAGCGCTCTATTGAGTTAAGCGGCTGTTTTAACGTGTTAATCATTTACAGTTTTGTTCAAAGTAAAATTGGGCTTTCCGTTAAAAATACTGTTAGGAAATTATTTTGTTAGCCTAACAATTGTAAGCTGATACCAGCTATGCAAATCTTTTTGGTGAGATTAAAATTTAACACTTTCTGACGTCTATGCTTGAATTCCAGTTATTTTAGGGTGTGTCAAAGGTGTGAAAAAAACTGAAAAAAATTTTTACATTTTTGTTCAAAACATACATATTTTTCTGTGATCATTATTGAAGTCCATAATTATGAACACAATTTTCAAAGTAATATCTTGTATCTTTATGCTAATTTCTGTAACATATGGCACAAAATATTACTGCTCCCAGAATGAAACAATCCAATTAAAAGAAAATGAAATTGTATTTTTTGAAAGTATTGGTTATCCTTTTTATAACCTAAAGTTATGGTGTACAATAAAGTTTTCAATGAATCAACCCTCTCGCGTAAGGGGTTTTTTTAATACACAATTTTATCATAAAAAATCTTATAGAATCGAAAATTGGTATTAGCGTTTAATATTATTGATATGTTGCATGATCCTTTTATTTTTCATATAGACGATAGTTTTGACTTCGAATATTTTATTTATCCGGGACAGGATCACGAAGGACCGGAAATTAACAGTGAGTTTTTTTTTATGTATTCTCTAAAATTTATTTACGCGATTAGGCTGAAAAAAACGTTTCGGAATTCAAAAATGGGTGACAAAATATTTATGCAAATTTTTTTGCATTTTTTTCAGCCGTTATTGGATATGCTGCTAATTTGGATACAACAAATGGCTGTCCCCTAGAAGCAATTGGTTCACCATATGTAATTTCGGATGAAACAGAAATAATTTATATCCGATCAACATATTTTGAAAATGTTCCTCGAAAACAAGCATGTTTATGGAAATTTAAATCTACGGTTCAATATGGTTTCAAAGTAGTTGTTCAAATTTTTGATATTTCTTCAACAACAAAATTTCGAATTCGAAATAGCACAGAGCTGTTTGTTGTGTGAGTTTTATTTTACGTCTTTTCGGTTTCGAATGAGTTTTAAGCCACCCCCAAAACAGGTTTTTAACGTTGCTGAAATTAATTTTTTCCAAGTTACGAAACTTTTTCTTACTAATATTTTATTTCTGGTTTAGCAACGACCTAGTAGTTATTGATCATCCATATTACAACAACGATAATTACATTGAATTACTTTTATCCCTTGGTGATTCCAATTATGTAACAGAAATTGAATTTCAAGCTTATATCAGTATTTTCAAAAAAGAATTTCATTATGTGGATGCGTTTTGCAACTTTAGTCTTTCTCAAAATGGTTTTCTCTGGTCGAATGATTTTAACTTTGGATATCAAAATAATGCAAGATGTTCATATTCTTTTGATCTTTTATATAACATGCAACTAACTGGTTATGCCGTTGCTTTAAATATAGAGAACAATGCGGATGTCTTACAATATACAATTGACTATAATGTTACTTCTTTGATAACATATCCTAGTGAAGAATTTATTATTCGGTCTTTTAAAGAAACAAAAAATGTTTTGTTTGAATTTATAAGTGATGGAAGTCTACCCTTTTCAGGCTTTGGAATATTCTTTTCAACAGTTTGTAAGTAAAATTGGTTTTGAGGTAGAGAAATATAAATTTTATAATTTGCCTCTTTTCGAGTGTAGAATAAATACATATCACTATAAAAAAGTTATGTTTTAGTTTGCAAATGCTCAGTTGTTACAATAGTTCCATGCACAGCCTTAGTACAATAATGGATGGCACGGATTTATACTGTAGCAATTTACAATGTAACTTCACTGTAATGGCATGAGTTTCTCTTGAATATTATATAAGAAAGATATTTAGTCCGAACCATGCCCCGGATATTTTTTAGAGATTTTTGTTCATGAAAATTTAAATCTACCACTCAACATGCAAGTAGAAAATGATATTTCTAACTTTTATTCAAATGATGATACCGTTTAGGAAATCAATGAAGACAATCAAGCAGCAGTTGGATTCAGAGTTTTTTTCAATTCTGATAACCTAAATCGACTTGAATTTCAGTCTACAACAAAAGAAATTGAGAGACATTTTGGAATGATTTGGCGTGAAATTGAACGTAAGTAATTTATCTATATTTGGGATGGAACTGAACTATGTTATCGCGTTTGTCCAAAGATGTGTACTATAAATAATCAAAATCTGCATCAAATTTTCTTGGTGTAAGAGCATAAATCTTTAATAAAACCGATCAACGTGTGATCGGCATGGAATAATACGTTTTGCTGGCTTTGAATGTTAACTAATCAAAAGTTGTTTTAAGCGTTCATCTACCGTACATACATTTTGTCAGAAGAAAATCCCAGCTGTAATATATTTATTTCTAAATGCACACTTGTAAATGAATTAATCACTGTAGAAGTAACTGATGTAAGTAGCTTTAATTTTTTTGCATCCTTTTTTTAGGGCTCATAGTGACTCTTTGAAATTTCAAATCTGTTTGATTTATCGAAAGCTCTTTTCACTCTGTTAAGCATTCATAATTCCAGGAAACAGAACACCATGGCTTTATGATATATATCAGTAAAACATTCATGATTGAAATTTATAATAATGAAAGTTTAACAATAAATCTTTCATCAAAAAACTGGTAAAAATTTCATTTGCAAATTCATGGTTTTCACATAACTTTTCAGCTTTCCAAGCTCAACTGCTTACACTTGTAAACTTGAAAATTTTCAACGTTTTGTTATTTTGTCAGCATCAGATGAGCCAGGAGATGCATTCATCCATGTTCGATTATTAAGTGTGCTTTGTGGATTGCCGTATAAGTGCTTGATTACATATTAATAGGTTTTTAGAGAAGACAAGCGGCTGTATTTTTGAAAACAATGCATTTGTTGCGATAAAAGATGTTGAACATATTACTGGAATTGCAGGTTCTGAAGATGAATGTGTTGTTACATTGTTGCTGGACAGTGGAGAAGACTTTGAAGAGTATTACTTAATTTCACATTTATTTACCACTGCTGCAAAAGAAAATGTCAAAATTTATATTGGTAATGACACAACACAATTATTGTTGAGTTTTAAGTAAGGGGTTTAAAATTACTGATGTAGCTCAGTGGCCTAGTGGAGTAGCGCGGTGGATGTTTGGCCTGGAGATCCCAGCTTTGTGTCCGGCCGGAGACAAACCACTATATTATTGAGTGGTTGGGTGCTCGGTGAATCCGAGGTTAAAACGAATTCCATGGGTGGCACCCAGTTTAAAAGTGAGCCTCCTCAAAGGATATATGTAAAAGTCGACTCAGGGGTATCGCATTAGGGATTAGTAGATGTTAGGACCTACACAATATTAAGTTTTTTTATGTAGTGCACCTTACGTTTCTATTACTCCATTCTTTTAGCTCTTATACAATGGCAAAATGGTGCAATATCGGTCTGTTTACAAAGCTCTATACCATACATATTCCAAGAAATTCCACATTTTACATGACTATAACATCTTATAGTCCAACGCCGTCTGAATATTATATATTACCGCTTTTTCAATACCCATATTCTTCAATTATTTCTACACCAAATTTAAATACGCTCTTAAACTCAGCGAGTGGTTTTGGTGGCTTTCTATTTTTCAAAGCCGAAGAAAATGTTTGTGTTAAATTTACCGTATTTTATTACAATACGGATGACAGTTCATTTTATTTTGAAGATGTAGAAACGAACAAGTTTGTATAACTATTTTTAATACAAAAATTGTCAAAAAAATTGGATTTTTAGTGTAGTTTATGTTGAAAATGGAGGAACATACATATTCAAAGATCAATACATTGGTTTAAGCTATCGTGGTGGATCGACAGAAAATAATGGGATTATTTTTTTAGTTGAAACTTTTATATGTGATGTTGCAATCGCATAAAGTCTATTTGTTGTAGCAATTCTGATTGGTAGACGTTTTTCTGACTGACAATTCCTCGATTGTTATTATCGTGACTTTCCCGGATAAATATAACTAAAATGCTTTCGCGTACTTGTGAATTCAGAAAAATGTTGTAATAAAGATATGCTGATGACAAAGTTTTTAACAATATTCAGTTTAATATAAGCTTTTTTCATTGTGTTAAATACATTTTTTACTAGTGAGGATCACGCGCAGCAATTTATTATTATTAATGACAGTGAATTATTTTTCATAGAAAAATCCATTTAGAGCAGTTAATCGAAAATGTGAGTAAAGATAATTCTTTTTAAAATTATTATTACCGTTAAAAAATTTTATTTGGCAAACAATGCCACCAAAAAATTCAAAAAGTTTTTATTTAACCAAAAAGAACATTGTAATCCTCGAGAGCTACTTATTTATATCCATCAAATGTTTCACACACTTTTTATTAATAAAAATAACCAATGCGAAAAAACGTGATATTCAAATGTTGTAGATATTTGATTATTTCTCTTCTGATTTATTACATTTGTAAATAAACTTTAAATAAAAATTGTGATATTTTGATTAGTATTTTTTTTATTTTATTACAATAACATTTTTTTGGTAAAAATGGTTGTTAAGTTGTGTCAAATTCAATAAATGAATCGGAAAGAAATATTCTACTAAGACATTCAAAGAAAAATTGATTGCTCGACATCATTTTGTTAGTTTTTTTGTCTGCCCAAAAGAGAAAGATTGTGAAAAAAATGTATTCCTTGGGAAGGTTGCTCTTTCTCTCTTTGCTCTGCAAAAAATGATGAAAAGGATGTGCCTTTTTTTCTAACATTAAAAAGATCGCTTTTGCTTTTTTTTTGTTTTTAAATGACTCATTTTTCGGTGTTATCTTTTTCGAAAACAGTTTTTCAAATAGGCATTTTTTTGAATATTTTGTTTCCTATTTCTGTTTTTCATTGTACACATTAAGCATGTGGCACAGAAAAAAACGATTGTGAAACAAACAGAAAAAAATAATTTTTCGTGTTTAAATGTTAAAATCCACATCCATTCGTTAAACAAACAATATTAATTAAAATGCAAAAACGATTAAAACCTTTGACATATAGAAAACTGAATGTTTTTTAAACAGGTGAACAAAACCAAAACCATTTGATTACATTTCAAATAATGACACTGTAAGATCCCAACAACTAGTTTTTTTAGCCAGTGTTTTACAGGCAGTATGTTGCCGCAAACATTTCTTGTATGCTTGAATAAATTTGAATAAATCGCCAGCTCAGTGGCATAGTGGAGTAGCGCGGTGGATGTTCGGCCTGGAGATCCCAGGTTCGAGTCCGGCCGGAGACGAAACATTATAAAATTGAGTGGTTGGGTGCTCGGTGGATCCGAGGTTAAAAGGAATTCCATGGGTGGCACCCAGGCTAAAAGTGAGCCTCCTCCAAGGATATATGTAAAGTCGACGGGTATCGCATTAGGGATCAGTAGGTGTTAGGGCCTACACAATACTAAGTTTTTTTTTTGAATAAATTTGTATTAACCTTTTTTTCCAAATTATCGGTATGTCAGTGTTCTTTAAAATTAATGTTCTTTTGACAGAATGTATAAATTCTCTAACTTCTTGTTTATTACTGAATTTTGCATGTTGTACCTGTCGTTAAAATATTATTATGGTATTTTTGTATTTATGATCTTAATAAGAGCTGTTTTGAAATTCGAACAAAAATATATTTGAAATTCAAACGAGCACTTTTTCTTAGTTTAAACAAATAGAAAGGTTTTGTCTCATTTTTTTGTGCAAGCTGTCTTAAAAAACAAAAAGAGCTTTATTATTGTAATGATGAAACAACGCAAAGCTGACTTTGTGCAAAAGAAACAACAACGGTAACAGCACCAGCTGTACATTAGAAAAAAAGAATGCTTATTTCAAACTGTTTTAGCATCATTTTTTATGCTGTATATGATGAGAGAGAATATGATTAAAATTATTTTGAATGATTGATTTGTCTTTAACGATAAAATTTTAAATTATATCAGTTTATCACTGTTGTAACTGTATGTACTTTGACAATATACTGTCGATCTTTCAATAGTATGACAGTATACTGTCAATTATTTATTTGTCTCGTTGTTTGGCAAACTGTCATACAACTATATTTTGAATCTCCCGCTGGCCGCACGTGTCTACTGTATTTTCCCCTCGAGAACGTTCCTACTCTCTCCTTGTTCGAACGTTGCTTTTTCTCTTGTTAGATTTTAGTGTTGTATTATTTATTGTTTACTGAGCAGACGCTCACTTGTTTTGCTCTTAAATAAATATTGTGTTTTGTTTATCTCTTGTCGTTAACCAAGGATATAACAATCACCTATTTATTTTTCATGCTCTTATTGTTTTAAAAAATTAAGTTTATCTAAAATATTCAAGAAGTTAGAGCTCAACAGCCTTCTGTGCGGTTGTCATTTTTTCTTCAAATTTGAAGAAAAGCTCTCTATCTCTTACTTCTCATGATACAAGTAAAAACAAAACATATGAAAAACTTTCATGCCTTCTGGACGGCGGAAGTATCATTAAAGTTAATCAAAATGAAGAAACAGGAAAAACAAGTGCATTTGACAAACAGAAGCACACCTCGAAAATAATCAAAACAAAAATTTGTGAACGTAGGCAAGAAAAAGAATCTTACACAGCCAATTACGATAAAACTGTCCACGAAATCACTAAATCCAAGCATGATTTACACGATAACCATCAGTATGTAACAGAACTTGGTTCAGTACCAGCTACAATCACTGAAAGTAACAGAAAAACCAATGATAATAGAAAAAGTGAAACAACAAAAGCACACAAAAACAAGCAAAATAGATTTAATAAACCCATGCTAACTCCAAGTAACAGCGAAAAGGAAGAGTATAAAACTTTGAATTTCGAATGTCCGAAAGTTCCAAGCATCAACGTGCTTGAATCATTCTTCGTTAAATCAATAATAGAACCATATAACGGCAATCCAGAAGTTAATTTTGACGAATGGATCAGAAGATTCACAGATTTAATGGAAGCAAGTCTCAGCAACCTTGAAGATGAAAGTAAAATAAATCAGCTAAAATGCTATCTCACAGATGAGGCTAGAGAAAAGCTCGACGATATCCTTCAAACTGCTACCACATTCCAGCAAGTAACTCAAGAGTTAAAGAAAAGATTTGAAAGTACCACTTACCGAAGTTTGGCATCAGCGAAACTTACAGGAGAGGTCCCCAGTTGACTCCGGAGTTGAGGCCCCACATTTTGCCCAAATACTCGTCTAGTTATGGGATAGCTAGGAAAAAAATATTAGCTGCCATCTCCTCGATCTCTGGATTTAATAGCTATTTGAAAATACATTAAGTAGCAGGCGATCACTAACTTTCACAATAAAGATATTCAAGTAGGGCAGGAGTTAAGTGCCCATATTTTGCCCATATACTCGCCTAGTTAAGGGATAGTTAGGGACAAAATGTGAGAAGCCCAATTCACCTCCTTCACATACTTCTATATACATATATTACGTTAAGTGTACTAGTTTACGTTATGCATGAGTAAAAGCTAATACTACACATATTTTCAAAAATGTACCAGAATTATTTTTTTACTTTTTAAATGGCATTACTAGCTTAAAAACATTATTTAAATATAATTTGAGCCATTAATATCCCTAATAATTAATTTTCTTTGAACCATGATATTGCTATCATCTACTATAGCTATAACTATGGCAAGTACACTTAACGTAATATATGTATATAGAAGTATGTGAAGGAGGTGAATTGGGCTTCTCACATTTTGTCCCTAACTATCCCTTAACTAGGCGAGTATATGGGCAAAATATGGGCACTTAACTCCTGCCCTACTTGAATATCTTTATTGTGAAAGTTAGTGATCGCCTGCTACTTAATGTATTTTCAAATAGCTATTAAATCCAGAGATCGAGGAGATGGCAGCTAATATTTTTTTCCTAGCTATCCCATAACTAGACGAGTATTTGGGCAAAATGTGGGGCCTCAACTCCGGAGTCAACTGGGGACCTCTCCTGTGAACCCATTACGTATAAAGCAGCACTAACGACAGCAAGAAAGATTGACACCCTTCTTAAACTCAAAAACTACCAGAGTCCCAACTCAAGCTTAGCAGCAATTCAAGCTGAAGAAGTTCTAACCGACTCTCAAATTCTAGAACTGGCTGAAGAAATTAGTTATAATCTGCAGCTTGATGAAGATGAACAAGACGATCAAAATGAAGAAGAGTCAGATGATTTGAATGACGAGATGTATGAAGAGGATAACGTAGACTATGACCCATATGATGAATACTACGGCTATGATCAAGAAGAGGAGGACTATGATAACCAAAACTACAATAATTCAAGCTACTCAGTTGAGACAAGAAGATGCTATTACTGCAATGTACAAGGTCACATTATGCGAGATTGTCCTGAAAAGCAGCTAGATGAAGAACACCAAGATCATCATCCTTATTATCACCTAAACGCTTTAGAAGCAGAAGCGACACATGAAGAAATAGCAAGGTTAAAAATGGAGAATAAAAGCCTGAAAACTCAAAATGAGGCACTAGCACGGTTTTTCTAAATATCTAATACACCTCTTTATTAGCATACCCCTTTACGACTTTCCCCATTGTTATATATGGCGCGGACTGTTTATTCAAATTCTTCCACAAGTTTTATTAAAAGTTTTACGTTACGAGATAACCTCTAAAGGAGGGGAATAGTAAGTACCAAATAAAATTGTATCAAATACAGCAAAATGATAAACAACTCATCAATCGAATTTCAAAACAAGACATTCAGAAATAAAACAGCAATCAGAAATAAAAACACCTTCCATAGTTGAAATACTCAACAAAACAAAGATAGAAGCCAATTAAATCCTCTGTGAAAATATTAAAAACGGTATTCCACTTCTCATTGACGTAACCAGCGTTGTTGACGGTTTCAGATAGCAATATCGTTAAGATTAACAAAAACATTGTCACACTCACAATGACGGAAAAATTATGAAAAAGAAGACTTTATCAGCTAATGTTCAAAACAAAAAGATTGCCAGATTCAAAAAAAATGACATTCAAAATGTCACTAAAAAAAAGCAATTGTAAAATCATGCACGGCAAATGAAGGTTAAAAGTTGAGTTAAAATTTTATGTTCAACACCATAACAGAAGTTGACCATTGCTAATTGTTAACAAAACATAAGCTAGTGTTAACAGTGTCTAAAATTTCATGACATCAAAAGCATTAATTTCAGTATTGCAAATTCATGTCGATAGTATCAACAACAGAAATAACATTAACAATGATGCTAACAATATTGCTAACACTTTTACTAACAATTAAATTAACGATTTTTACTAACATTGTTACTAACATTATCATTGACAATGTTGCTAACATTTTCAGTAACAATAACAATTTTATTAACAATAAAAGTAACAAGGTTGGCAACATTAACGTTAACAATAAAATTGCAGCAGAGTTAGCAATAGCACTAACATTAGCGATAGCATAAACAATAACATCAATTTTAAAATAACATTATCATTGGAACTAACACTAACATTAACAACATTCTATAAACATTTTCGTAAACATCAACAAAGAATCTAATAGTAACATTAGATGTTAACCCTAATTGAACCATTAATGTTATAAGGGCATTCAATGAACTTATGCCAACAGAAAGCAAAGAAAGTTCCAAAATTTTCTTCCTTATTAATTGTTGTTCTCACAACAAATCTTAAACAAACTGATGATGTCGCAGTAACAACCTTGATAAAGAAATGCGACAAAATTACATTTTAAAAAGGAGCGATATACAAAAATAATAGAGAAAATTCAAGACAGCAAAACTGAATGATCAAATAAGCTAATCAAAAAAAAAAGATGGCAACTAAATCAGAATAATAAAAGTCAGTTAACAACAATGAAGCAATCACAAAAAGCAGCAGAGTTATTGGTTAAAGAAAAAAGAAACAAACAAATAAAATCAAAAGCAAAGAAGACAGCTGATTTAAGCAAAAGAAAATCAAAAAGTGAAAACTGAAAAATTGCCATGAGTCACCAAGATTAAAGTAAGTATTGAAGTGGTATTGTTACCACGGGAATAAAAGAAAGAAAAGTAAAGTAAAGTGACCAAAAGAAAAGACATAAAAGAAAATAAAGTAAAAAAAAAAGTAAACACAAGTCAGACAATTCTTACCATAAAGAAAAAACGTTTTTTTTAATAATGATAGCCAATTTGAACGCCATATAATACAAAAGAAAGATAGATAAAGCACTATAGCACAAAGTAAAATGATATTTCGAAAGAAATGAAGTAGATCATTTAAAATAAAAGAAAGAAACTTGAAATTTAATTGCATAATTATATTGTTTTTTTTTATAATTATAATTTCGGACCATGATATATTTCTACTTCTGATGAATTTTAGGTCAAACAACAAAGTAATTTAGAACATTTTATAAATAATTCATGACTTCTATCGTTTATTATGGAAAAGTATAATCCGAAAAGAGTAACTTTAAAAATAAGATAGAATAGCAAGCATTGACTTACAGAAACACCAAAATGCTTATTTAGTTCAACGATCAGCTAAAACAAAACTAATTTTTGAAAAAAAAGAACTACATAACTACAAACACAGCGGAAGATGATATGGTAATATGGCTGATTAAACGGTTGATTTCTTTCTTTGGCTTGATCTGCCGTCTAGCGATGCATTTTAATTTAATGTACAGCAAGATAAACTTTCAAAACACAAGTTCATGAGCCTAATTGGAAAATAATTTATTAAACAACATATGACTTAACTAAATCTTAATATGATTCAAGAACTTATGACATTAACAAAATCAACAAAATGCCTTGTGGATAGTTAAAAACACAAATACTGAATCTAAAACAAAGCCAAATGAACATGTTATAACAATAATTGTAATTTATTTTCTCTATTATAGATGTTTGTGTGTATAGCTTATCTTATACCCTGCGGCTCTATGGGCCTGGTCGTAAGGCGTTAGATTAAGTTATTACATGTCAAAATATTCTAAAACAAATATGTACAACACAATCTGAATAAATAATTGTTAAGATCACTAACATCGTCTCATCAAAAGAGATATGATACATATACAGTATGCAAATGATATGTTTCAGAGCTTTGTAAGAACACCGGTTGATAAAATAAATTTCTGAAGCTCAGAGGCGAGCTTAAAGGAGGGGAATAGTTGTAAAGGATTGAAGGATTTATGAGAGCTTGTCACGATAATCTACAGACGTGTGCATGCTAATTATTACTTTCGGCGCAATCCGTAAACTACGACTCATTAAATTCTTGCAACCTTTGCAAACGACATTCGTCACCTCACTTTAAATATCTAATGGCTGCCATCATTAAATCTGCAGCGGCAATGACGAATATGAATCATTCTCTATCATCCATCACTCCACTTTATGATCCTTTGTTCATAATGAAAGCAATGCTATTCCCACGATGCCAGCGGATTATTTTGCAAGATTCTGCAAAAGTCCTTTCATTGCAACTACCACTCATCAAGCAATGTTTACCATCCTTCCACTCAAATGATCATTATGATTCACATTCCCGCTCGGCGCCCATTACCAAGAAGCTTTTATGATGAATATAATGCTAATACCCTTTCTATTTTAAGATCTTTCTTTGTTGTATGTTAGTATATATACTCGTTGTAAATTCATTGTCGAGGTCGACCCTGGATTAATCCTCCAGTTGAAACTTATATTGTTGTTGCTAGCTGCGCCTAGCCCATTACTATTTACCGGTTGCTCCTTGTTAAAGCGCTATAATAAATTGTTATATTGAAATATTCCTTCTCGGATTCTACAAGCAAGACAAATACACTCAAGTGAAGGGGAGTTTATCTCTGGATAACCTCAGACCTTTACATGTCGCAAAACTTGAAATATAATATACAGGACGTAACCAGTTTCATTTAAATTTCAATGGAAAACAAATCATAGCAAAAGCTAATCCAAGATACGCCAGTCAAACTTGGCTGTTGAATTGGTGAATTAAAATATATAGATGTTTTTGATTAAAAGAATCTTTTAAAAGAGTAATGCTTAGTCAAACTTGGCTGTTGAATTGATGAATTAAAATATATGGATGATTTTGATTAAAAGAGTCTTCTAACAGAGTTATGCTTGGTCAAACTTGGCTGTTGAATTGGTGAATTAAAATATATAGATGTTTTTGATTAAAATAATCTTTTAACAGAGCTATGCTTGTTCAAACTTGGCTGTTGAATTGGTGAATTAAAATATATGGATGATTTTGCTTAAAAGAATCTTTTAACAGAGCTATGCTTGGTCAAACTTGGCTGTTGAATTGGTGAATTAAAATATATGGATGTTTTTGATTAAAAGAATCTTTTAACAGAGCTATGCTTGGTCAAACTTGGCTGTTGAATTGGTGAATTAAAATATATGGATGTTTTTGATTAAAAGAATCTTTTAACAGAGCTATGCTTGGTCAAACTTGGCTGTTGAATTGGTGAATTAAAATATATGGATGTTTTTGATTAAAAGAATCTTTTAACAGAGCTATGCTTGGTCAAACTTGGCTGTTGAATTGGTGAATTAAAATATATGGATGATTTTGATTAAAAGAGTGTTCTAACAGAGTTATGCTTGTTCAAACTTGGCTGTTGAATTGGTGAATTAAAATATATGGATGATTTTGCTTAAAAGAATCTTTTAACAGAGCTATGCTTGGTCAAACTTGGCTGTTGAATTGGTGAATTAAAATATATGGATGTTTTTGATTAAAAGAATCTTTTAACAGAGCTATGCTTGGTCAAACTTGGCTGTTGAATTGGTGAATTAAAATATATGGATGTTTTTGATTAAAAGAATCTTTTAACAGAGCTATGCTTGGTCAAACTTGGCTGTTGAATTGGTGAATTAAAATATATGGATGTTTTTGATTAAAAGAATCTTTTAACAGAGCTATGCTTGGTCAAACTTGGCTGTTGAATTGGTGAATTAAAATATATGGATGATTTTGATTAAAAGAGTGTTCTAACAGAGTTATGCTTGTTCAAACTTGGCTGTTGAATTGGTGAATTAAAATATATGGATGATTTTGCTTAAAAGAATCTTTTAACAGAGCTATGCTTGGTCAAACTTGGCTGTTGAATTGGTGAATTAAAATATATGGATGTTTTTGATTAAAAGAATCTTTTAACAGAGCTATGCTTGGTCAAACTTGGCTGTTGAATTGGTGAATTGAAATATATAGATGTTTTTGATTAAAAGAATCTTTTAATAGAGTAATGCTTGGTCAAACTTGGCTGTTGAATTGGTGAATTAAAATATATGGATGATTTTGATTAAAAGAGTCTTTTAACAGAGTTATGCTTGTACAAACTTGGCTGTTGAATTGGTGAATTAAAATATATGGATGATTTTGCTTAAAAGAATCTTTTAACAGAGCTATGCTTGGTCAAACTTGGCTGTTGAATTGGTGAATTAAAATATATGGATGATTTTGCTTAAAAGAATCTTTTAACAGAGCTATGCTTGGTCAAACTTGGCTGTTGAATTGGTTAATTAAAATATATGGATGTTTTTGATTAAAAGAATCTTTTAATAGAGTAATGCTTGGTCAAACTTGGCTGTTGAATTGGTGAATTAAAATATATGGATGATTTTGCTTAAAAGAATCTTTTAACAGAGCTATGCTTGTTCAAACTTGGCTGTTGAATTGGTGAATTAAAATATATGGATGATTTTGCTTAAAAGAATCTTTTAACAGAGCTATGCTTGTACAAACTTGGCTGTTGAATTGGTGAATTAAAATATATGGATGATTTTGCTTAAAAGAATCTTTTAACAGAGCTATGCTTGTTCAAACTTGGCTGTTGAATTGGTGAATTAAAATATACGGATGATTTTGCTTAAAAGAATCTTTTAACAGAGCTATGCTTGTTCAAACTTGGCTGTTGAATTGGTGAATTAAAATATATGGATGATTTTGATTAAAAGAGTCTTTTAACAGAGGTCTGCTTGGTCAAACTTGGCTGTTGAATTGGTGACTTAAAATATATGGATGTTTTTGATTAAAAGAGTCTTTTAACAGAGTAATGCTTGTACAAACTTGGCTGTTGAATTGGTGAATTAAAATATATGGATGATTTTGCTTAAAAGAATCTTTTAACAGAGCTATGCTTGTTCAAACTTGGCTGTTGAATTGGTGAATTAAAATATACGGATGATTTTGCTTAAAAGAATCTTTTAACAGAGCTATGCTTGGTCAAACTTGGCTGTTGAATTGGTGACTTAAAATATATGGATGTTTTTGATTAAAAGAATCTTTTAACAGAGTAATGCTTGGTCAATCTTGGCTGTTGAATTGGTGAATTAAAATATATGGATGTTTTTGATTAAAAGAATTGTTTAATAGAGTAATGCTTGGTCAAACTTGGCTGTTGAATTGGTGAATTAAAATATATAGAGGTTTTTGCTTATTAGAATCTTTTAATAGAGTAATGCTTGGTTAATCTTGGCTGTTGAATTGGTGACTTAAAATATATGGATGTTTTTGATTAAAAGAGTCTTTTAACAGAGGTCTGCTTGGTCAAACTTGGCTGTTGAATTGGTGACTTAAAATATATGGATGTTTTTGATTAAAAGAATCTTATAATAGAGTAATGCTTGCTTAATCTTGGCTGTTGAATTGGTGACTTAAAATATATGGATGTTTTTGATTAAAAGAATCTTTTAATAGAGTAATGCTTGGTCAAACTTGGCTGTTGAATTGGTGAATTAAAATATATGCATGTTTTTGATTAAAAGAATCTTTTAACAGAGTAATGCTTGGTTAATCTTGGCTTTTGAATTGGTGAATTAAAATATATGGATGTTTTTGATTAAAAGAATCTTTTAACAGAGTAGTGCTTGGTCAAACTTGGCTGTTGAATTGGTGAATTAAAATATATGGATGTTATTGATTAAAAGAATCTTTTAAGAGAGTAATGCATGGTCAATCTTGGCTGTTGAATTGGTGAACTAAAATATATGGATGTTTTTTTTTTTAATCGAGAATATTCAGCAACCTTGCAAGCATTTCGAGGCTTATTCGGGGTTAGATGCTGCTTCTCGCCGTCGATTGTTGAAATAGCATTTATTGACACCGAGAATCGAGAATTTTCAGCAACCTTGCATGCATTTCGAGGCTTATCGAGGTTAGATGCTGCTTCTCGCGGACGATTGTTGAAATAGCATTTATTTGTAAATCACCACGAGAATCGAGAATATTCAGCAACCTTGCAAGCATTTCAAGACTTATTGCGGTTAGATGCTGCTTCTCGCGGACGATTGTTAAAATAGCATTTGTTTGTAAATAACCCCGAGAATCGAGAATATTCAGCAACCTTGATTGCATTTCAAGGCTTATTGCGGTTAGATTCTGCTTCTCGCGGACGATTGTTGAAATAGCATTTATTTGTAAATCACCCCGAGAATCGAGAATATTCAGCAACCTTGGATGCATTTCGAGGCTTATTCGGGGTTAAATGCTGCTTCTCGCCGTCGATTGTTGAAATAGCATTTATTTGTAAATAACCCCGAGAATCGAGAATATTCAGCAACCTTGCATGCATTTCAAGGCTTATTCGGGGTTAGATGCTGCTTCTCGCCGTCGATTGTTGAAATAGCATTTATTTGTAAATAACGCCGAGAATCGAGAATATTCAGCAACCTTGCATGCATTTCGAGGCTTATTGCGGTTAGATTCTTCTTCTCGCCGTCGATTGTTGAAATAGCATTTATTTGTAAATAACCCCGAGAATCGAGAATATTCAGCAACCTTGCATGCATTTCAAGGCTTATTCGGGGTTAGATGCTGCTTCTCGCGGACGATTGTTGAAATAGCATTTATTTGTAAATAACCCCGAGAATCGAGAATATTCAGCAACCTTGCATGCATTTCGAGGCTTATTCGGGGTTAAATGCTGCTTCTCGCCTACGATTGTTGAAATAGCATTTATTTGTAAATCACCCCGAGAATCGAGAATATTCAGCAACCTTGCATGCATTTCGAGGCTTATTCGGGGTTAGATGCTGCTTCTCGCCGTCGATTGTTGAAATAGCATTTATTTGTAAATAACGCCGAGAATCGAGAATATTCAGCAACCTTGCATGCATTTCAAGGCTTATTCGGGGTTAGATGCTGCTTCTCGCCGTCGATTGTTGAAATAGCATTTATTTGTAAATAACCCCGAGAATCGAGAATATTCAGCAACCTTGATTGCATTTCAAGGCTTATTGCGGTTAGATTCTCCTTCTCGCGGACGATTGTTGAAATAGCATTTATTTGTAAATAACGCCGAGAATCGAGAATATTCAGCAACCTTGCATGCATTTCAAGGCTTATTGCGGTTAGATGCTGCTTCTCGCGGACGATTGTTGAAATAGCATTTGTTTGTAAATAACCCCGAGAATCGAGAATATTCAGCAACCTTGATTGCATTTCAAGGCTTATTGCGGTTAGATTCTGCTTCTCGCGGACGATTGTTGAAATAGCATTTGTTTGTAAATAACCCCGAGAATCGAGAATATTCAGCAACCTTGCATGCATTTCAAGGCTTATTGCGGTTAGATGCTGCTTCTCGCCGTCGATTGTTGAAATAGCATTTATTTGTAAATAACGCCGAGAATCGAGAATATTCAGCAACCTTGCATGCATTTCAAGGCTTATTCGGGGTTAGATGCTGCTTCTCGCCGTCGATTGTTGAAATAGCATTTATTTGTAAATAACGCCGAGAATCGAGAATATTCAGCAACCTTGCATGCATTTCAAGGCTTATTCGGGGTTAGATGCTGCTTCTCGCGGACGATTGTTGAAATAGCATTTATTTGTAAATAACCCCGAGAATCGAGAATATTCAGCAACCTTGATTGCATTTCAAGGCTTATTGCGGTTAGATTCTCCTTCTCGCGGACGATTGTTGAAATAGCATTTATTTGTAAATCACCACGAGAATCGAGAATATTCAGCAACCTTGCAAGCATTTCGAGGCTTATTGCGGTTAGATTCTCCTTCTCGCGGACGATTGTTGAAATAGCATTTATTTGTAAATCACCACGAGAATCGAGAATATTCAGCAACCTTGATTGCATTTCAAGGCTTATTGCGGTTAGATGCTGCTTCTCGCCGTCGATTGTTGAAAAAGCATTTATTGACACCGAGAATC
The DNA here is from genome assembly GCA_024447215.1 of Panagrolaimus sp. LJ2400. Classification (NCBI taxonomy): domain Eukaryota; kingdom Metazoa; phylum Nematoda; class Chromadorea; order Rhabditida; family Panagrolaimidae; genus Panagrolaimus; species Panagrolaimus sp. LJ2400. Next base: position 772,637 of record JAMRYA010000029.1, on the reverse strand, counting down.
GAGAATTTTCAGCAACCTTGCATGCATTTCAAGACTTATTGCGGTTAGATGCTGCTTCTCGCGGACGATTGTTAAAATAGCATTTGTTTGTAAATAACCCCGAGAATCGAGAATATTCAGCAACCTTGATTGCATTTCAAGGCTTATTGCGGTTAGATTCTGCTTCTCGCGGACGATTGTTGAAATAGCATTTATTTGTAAATCACCCCGAGAATCGAGAATATTCAGCAACCTTGGATGCATTTCGAGGCTTATTCGGGGTTAAATGCTGCTTCTCGCCGTCGATTGTTGAAATAGCATTTATTTGTAAATAACGCCGAGAATCGAGAATATTCAGCAACCTTGCATGCATTTCGAGGCTTATTGCGGTTAGATTCTTCTTCTCGCGGACGATTGTTGAAATAGCATTTATTTGTAAATAACGCCGAGAATCGAGAATATTCAGCAACCTTGCATGCATTTCAAGGCTTATTCGGGGTTAGATGCTGCTTCTCGCCGTCGATTGTTGAAATAGCATTTATTTGTAAATAACGCCGAGAATCGAGAATATTCAGCAACCTTGCATGCATTTCAAGGCTTATTCGGGGTTAAATGCTGCTTCTCGCCGTCGATTGTTGAAATAGCATTTATTTGTAAATAACGCCGAGAATCGAGAATATTCAGCAACCTTGCATGCATTTCAAGGCTTATTCGGGGTTAGATGCTGCTTCTCGCCGTCGATTGTTGAAATAGCATTTATTTGTAAATAACCCCGAGAATCGAGAATATTCAGCAACCTTGCATGCATTTCAAGGCTTATTCGGGGTTAGATGCTGCTTCTCGCCGTCGATTGTTGAAATAGCATTTATTTGTAAATAACGCCGAGAATCGAGAATATTCAGCAACCTTGCATGCATTTCAAGGCTTATTGCGGTTAGATGCTGCTTCTCGCGGACGATTGTTGAAATAGCATTTATTTGTAAATCACCCCGAGAATCGAGAATATTCAGCAACCTTGCATGCATTTCAAGGCTTATTCGGGGTTAGATGCTGCTTCTCGCCGTCGATTGTTGAAATAGCATTTATTTGTAAATAACGCCGAGAATCGAGAATATTCAGCAACCTTGCATGCATTTCAAGGCTTATTCGGGGTTAAATGCTGCTTCTCGCCGTCGATTGTTGAAATAGCATTTATTTGTAAATAACGCCGAGAATCGAGAATATTCAGCAACCTTGCATGCATTTCAAGGCTTATTCGGGGTTAGATGCTGCTTCTCGCCGTCGATTGTTGAAATAGCATTTATTTGTAAATAACGCCGAGAATCGAGAATATTCAGCAACCTTGCATGCATTTCAAGGCTTATTGCGGTTAGATGCTGCTTCTCGCGGACGATTGTTGAAATAGCATTTATTTGTAAATCACCCCGAGAATCGAGAATATTCAGCAACCTTGCAAGCATTTCGAGGCTTATTCGGGGTTAGATGCTGCTTCTCGCGGACGATTGTTGAAATAGCATTTATTTGTAAATCACCCCGAGAATCGAGAATATTCAGCAACCTTGCAAGCATTTCGAGGCTTATTCGGGGTTAGATGCTGCTTCTCGCGGACGATTGTTGAAATAGCATTTGTTTGTAAATAACCCCGAGAATCGAGAATATTCAGCAACCTTGCAAGCATTTCGAGGCTTATTCGGGGTTAGATGCTGCTTCTCGCGGACGATTGTTGAAATAGCATTTATTTGTAAATCACCCCGAGAATCGAGAATATTCAGCAACCTTGCAAGCATTTCGAGGCTTATTCGGGGTTAGATGCTGCTTCTCGCGGACGATTGTTGAAATAGCATTTATTTGTAAATCACCCCGAGAATCGAGAATATTCAGCAACCTTGCAAGCATTTCGAGGCTTATTCGGGGTTAGATGCTGCTTCTCGCGGACGATTTTTGAAATAGCATTTGTTTGTAAATAACCCCGAGAATCGAGAATATTCAGCAACCTTGCAAGCATTTCGAGGCTTATTCGGGGTTAGATGCTGCTTCTCGCGGACGATTGTTGAAATAGCATTTATTTGTAAATCACCCCGAGAATCGAGAATATTCAGCAACCTTGCATGCATTTCAAGGCTTATTGCGGTTAGATGCTGCTTCTCGCGGACGATTGTTAAAATAGCATTTGTTTGTAAATAACGCCGAGAATCGAGAATATTCAGCAACCTTGATTGCATTTCAAGGCTTATTGCGGTTAGATTCTTCTTCTCGCGGACGATTGTTGAAATAGCATTTATTTGTAAATCACCACGAGAATCGAGAATATTCAGCAACATTGCAAGCATTTCGAGGCTTATTCGGGGTTAGATGCTGCTTCTCGCCGTCGATTGTTGAAATAGCATTTATTTGTAAATAACGCCGAGAATCGAGAATATTCAGCAACCTTGCATGCATTTCAAGGCTTATTGCGGTTAGATGCTGCTTCTCGCGGACGATTGTTGAAATAGCATTTATTTGTAAATCACCCCGAGAATCGAGAATATTCAGCAACCTTGATTGCATTTCAAGGCTTATTGCGGTTAGATTCTGCTTCTCGCGGACGATTGTTGAAATAGCATTTATTTGTAAATCACCCCGAGAATCGAGAATATTCAGCAACCTTGCATGCATTTCGAGGCTTATTCGGGGTTAAATGCTGCATCTCGCCGTCGATTGTTGAAATAGCATTTATTTGTAAATAACGCCGAGAATCGAGAATATTCAGCAACCTTGCATGCATTTCAAGGCTTATTGCGGTTAGATGCTGCTTCTCGCGGACGATTGTTGAAATAGCATTTATTTGTAAATCACCCCGAGAATCGAGAATATTCAGCAACCTTGCATGCATTTCAAGGCTTATTGCGGTTAGATGCTGCTTCTCGCGGACGATTGTTGAAATAGCATTTATTTGTAAATCACCCCGAGAATCGAGAATATTCAGCAACCTTGCATGCATTTCGAGGCTTATTCGGGGTTAAATGCTGCTTCTCGCCGTCGATTGTTGAAATAGCATTTATTTGTAAATAACGCCGAGAATCGAGAATATTCAGCAACCTTGCATGCATTTCAAGGCTTATTGCGGTTAGATGCTGCTTCTCGCGGACGATTGTTGAAATAGCATTTATTTGTAAATCACCCCGAGAATCGAGAATATTCAGCAACCTTGCATGCATTTCAAGGCTTATTGCGGTTAGATGCTGCTTCTCGCGGACGATTGTTAAAATAGCATTTGTTTGTAAATAACCCCGAGAATCGAGAATATTCAGCAACCTTGATTGCATTTCAAGGCTTATTGCGGTTAGATTCTTCTTCTCGCGGACGATTGTTGAAATAGCATTTATTTGTAAATAACGCCGAGAATCGAGAATATTCAGCAACCTTGCATGCTTTTCAAGGCTTATTGCGGTTAGATGCTGCTTCTCGCGGACGATTGTTGAAATAGCATTTATTTGTAAATCACCCCGAGAATCGAGAATATTCAGCAACCTTGCATGCATTTCAAGGCTTATTCGGGGTTAGATGCTGCTTCTCGCCGTCGATTGTTGAAATAGCATTTATTTGTAAATAACGCCGAGAATCGAGAATATTCAGCAACCTTGCATGCATTTCAAGGCTTATTCGGGGTTAAATGCTGCTTCTCGCCGTCGATTGTTGAAATAGCATTTATTTGTAAATAACGCCGAGAATCGAGAATATTCAGCAACCTTGCATGCATTTCAAGGCTTATTCGGGGTTAGATGCTGCTTCTCGCCGTCGATTGTTGAAATAGCATTTATTTGTAAATAACCCCGAGAATCGAGAATATTCAGCAACCTTGCATGCATTTCAAGGCTTATTCGGGGTTAGATGCTGCTTCTCGCCGTCGATTGTTGAAATAGCATTTATTTGTAAATAACGCCGAGAATCGAGAATATTCAGCAACCTTGCATGCATTTCAAGGCTTATTGCGGTTAGATGCTGCTTCTCGCGGACGATTGTTGAAATAGCATTTATTTGTAAATCACCCCGAGAATCGAGAATATTCAGCAACCTTGCAAGCATTTCGAGGCTTATTCGGGGTTAGATGCTGCTTCTCGCGGACGATTGTTGAAATAGCATTTATTTGTAAATCACCCCGAGAATCGAGAATATTCAGCAACCTTGCAAGCATTTCGAGGCTTATTCGGGGTTAGATGCTGCTTCTCGCGGACGATTGTTGAAATAGCATTTGTTTGTAAATAACCCCGAGAATCGAGAATATTCAGCAACCTTGCAAGCATTTCGAGGCTTATTCGGGGTTAGATGCTGCTTCTCGCGGACGATTGTTGAAATAGCATTTATTTGTAAATCACCCCGAGAATCGAGAATATTCAGCAACCTTGCAAGCATTTCGAGGCTTATTCGGGGTTAGATGCTGCTTCTCGCGGACGATTGTTGAAATAGCATTTATTTGTAAATCACCCCGAGAATCGAGAATATTCAGCAACCTTGCAAGCATTTCGAGGCTTATTCGGGGTTAGATGCTGCTTCTCGCGGACGATTTTTGAAATAGCATTTGTTTGTAAATAACCCCGAGAATCGAGAATATTCAGCAACCTTGCAAGCATTTCGAGGCTTATTCGGGGTTAGATGCTGCTTCTCGCGGACGATTGTTGAAATAGCATTTATTTGTAAATCACCCCGAGAATCGAGAATATTCAGCAACCTTGCATGCATTTCAAGGCTTATTGCGGTTAGATGCTGCTTCTCGCGGACGATTGTTAAAATAGCATTTGTTTGTAAATAACGCCGAGAATCGAGAATATTCAGCAACCTTGATTGCATTTCAAGGCTTATTGCGGTTAGATTCTTCTTCTCGCGGACGATTGTTGAAATAGCATTTATTTGTAAATCACCACGAGAATCGAGAATATTCAGCAACATTGCAAGCATTTCGAGGCTTATTCGGGGTTAGATGCTGCTTCTCGCCGTCGATTGTTGAAATAGCATTTATTTGTAAATCACCCCGAGAATCGAGAATATTCAGCAACCTTGCAAGCATTTCGAGGCTTATTCGGGGTTAGATGCTGCTTCTCGCGGACGATTGTTGAAATAGCATTTATTTGTAAATCACCCCGAGAATCGAGAATATTCAGCAACCTTGCAAGCATTTCGAGGCTTATTCGGGGTTAGATGCTGCTTCTCGCGGACGATTGTTGAAATAGCATTTGTTTGTAAATAACCCCGAGAATCGAGAATATTCAGCAACCTTGCAAGCATTTCGAGGCTTATTCGGGGTTAGATGCTGCTTCTCGCGGACGATTGTTGAAATAGCATTTATTTGTAAATAACGCCGAGAATCGAGAATATTCAGCAACCTTGCATGCATTTCAAGGCTTATTCGGGGTTAGATGCTGCTTCTCGCCGTCGATTGTTGAAATAGCATTTATTTGTAAATAACCCCGAGAATCGAGAATATTCAGCAACCTTGCATGCATTTCAAGGCTTATTCGGGGTTAGATGCTGCTTCTCGCCGTCGATTGTTGAAATAGCATTTATTTGTAAATAACGCCGAGAATCGAGAATATTCAGCAACCTTGCATGCATTTCAAGGCTTATTGCGGTTAGATGCTGCTTCTCGCGGACGATTGTTGAAATAGCATTTATTTGTAAATCACCCCGAGAATCGAGAATATTCAGCAACCTTGCAAGCATTTCGAGGCTTATTCGGGGTTAGATGCTGCTTCTCGCGGACGATTGTTGAAATAGCATTTATTTGTAAATCACCCCGAGAATCGAGAATATTCAGCAACCTTGCAAGCATTTCGAGGCTTATTCGGGGTTAGATGCTGCTTCTCGCGGACGATTGTTGAAATAGCATTTGTTTGTAAATAACCCCGAGAATCGAGAATATTCAGCAACCTTGCAAGCATTTCGAGGCTTATTCGGGGTTAGATGCTGCTTCTCGCGGACGATTGTTGAAATAGCATTTATTTGTAAATCACCCCGAGAATCGAGAATATTCAGCAACCTTGCAAGCATTTCGAGGCTTATTCGGGGTTAGATGCTGCTTCTCGCGGACGATTGTTGAAATAGCATTTATTTGTAAATCACCCCGAGAATCGAGAATATTCAGCAACCTTGCAAGCATTTCGAGGCTTATTCGGGGTTAGATGCTGCTTCTCGCGGACGATTTTTGAAATAGCATTTGTTTGTAAATAACCCCGAGAATCGAGAATATTCAGCAACCTTGCAAGCATTTCGAGGCTTATTCGGGGTTAGATGCTGCTTCTCGCGGACGATTGTTGAAATAGCATTTATTTGTAAATCACCCCGAGAATCGAGAATATTCAGCAACCTTGCATGCATTTCAAGGCTTATTGCGGTTAGATGCTGCTTCTCGCGGACGATTGTTAAAATAGCATTTGTTTGTAAATAACGCCGAGAATCGAGAATATTCAGCAACCTTGATTGCATTTCAAGGCTTATTGCGGTTAGATTCTTCTTCTCGCGGACGATTGTTGAAATAGCATTTATTTGTAAATCACCACGAGAATCGAGAATATTCAGCAACATTGCAAGCATTTCGAGGCTTATTCGGGGTTAGATGCTGCTTCTCGCCGTCGATTGTTGAAATAGCATTTATTTGTAAATAACGCCGAGAATCGAGAATATTCAGCAACCTTGCATGCATTTCAAGGCTTATTGCGGTTAGATGCTGCTTCTCGCGGACGATTGTTGAAATAGCATTTATTTGTAAATCACCCCGAGAATCGAGAATATTCAGCAACCTTGATTGCATTTCAAGGCTTATTGCGGTTAGATTCTGCTTCTCGCGGACGATTGTTGAAATAGCATTTATTTGTAAATCACCCCGAGAATCGAGAATATTCAGCAACCTTGCATGCATTTCGAGGCTTATTCGGGGTTAAATGCTGCATCTCGCCGTCGATTGTTGAAATAGCATTTATTTGTAAATAACGCCGAGAATCGAGAATATTCAGCAACCTTGCATGCATTTCAAGGCTTATTGCGGTTAGATGCTGCTTCTCGCGGACGATTGTTGAAATAGCATTTATTTGTAAATCACCCCGAGAATCGAGAATATTCAGCAACCTTGCATGCATTTCAAGGCTTATTGCGGTTAGATGCTGCTTCTCGCGGACGATTGTTGAAATAGCATTTATTTGTAAATCACCCCGAGAATCGAGAATATTCAGCAACCTTGCATGCATTTCGAGGCTTATTCGGGGTTAAATGCTGCTTCTCGCCGTCGATTGTTGAAATAGCATTTATTTGTAAATAACGCCGAGAATCGAGAATATTCAGCAACCTTGCATGCATTTCAAGGCTTATTGCGGTTAGATGCTGCTTCTCGCGGACGATTGTTGAAATAGCATTTATTTGTAAATCACCCCGAGAATCGAGAATATTCAGCAACCTTGCATGCATTTCAAGGCTTATTGCGGTTAGATGCTGCTTCTCGCGGACGATTGTTAAAATAGCATTTGTTTGTAAATAACCCCGAGAATCGAGAATATTCAGCAACCTTGATTGCATTTCAAGGCTTATTGCGGTTAGATTCTTCTTCTCGCGGACGATTGTTGAAATAGCATTTATTTGTAAATAACGCCGAGAATCGAGAATATTCAGCAACCTTGCAAGCATTTCGAGGCTTATTCGGGGTTAGATGCTGCTTCTCGCGGACGATTGTTGAAATAGCATTTATTTGTAAATCACCCCGAGAATCGAGAATATTCAGCAACCTTGCAAGCATTTCGAGGCTTATTCGGGGTTAGATGCTGCTTCTCGCGGACGATTGTTGAAATAGCATTTATTTGTAAATCACCCCGAGAATCGAGAATATTCAGCAACCTTGCAAGCATTTCGAGGCTTATTCGGGGTTAGATGCTGCTTCTCGCGGACGATTGTTGAAATAGCATTTATTTGTAAATCACCCCGAGAATCGAGAATATTCAGCAACCTTGCAAGCATTTCGAGGCTTATTCGGGGTTAGATGCTGCTTCTCGCGGACGATTGTTGAAATAGCATTTGTTTGTAAATAACCCCGAGAATCGAGAATATTCAGCAACCTTGCAAGCATTTCGAGGCTTATTCGGGGTTAGATGCTGCTTCTCGCGGACGATTGTTGAAATAGCATTTATTTGTAAATCACCCCGAGAATCGAGAATATTCAGCAACCTTGCAAGCATTTCGAGGCTTATTCGGGGTTAGATGCTGCTTCTCGCGGACGATTGTTGAAATAGCATTTATTTGTAAATCACCCCGAGAATCGAGAATATTCAGCAACCTTGCAAGCATTTCGAGGCTTATTCGGGGTTAGATGCTGCTTCTCGCGGACGATTTTTGAAATAGCAATTGTTTGTAAATAACCCCGAGAATCGAGAATATTCAGCAACCTTGCAAGCATTTCGAGGCTTATTCGGGGTTAGATGCTGCTTCTCGCGGACGATTGTTGAAATAGCATTTATTTGTAAATCACCCCGAGAATCGAGAATATTCAGCAACCTTGCATGCATTTCAAGGCTTATTGCGGTTAGATGCTGCTTCTCGCGGACGATTGTTAAAATAGCATTTGTTTGTAAATAACCCCGAGAATCGAGAATATTCAGCAACCTTGATTGCATTTCAAGGCTTATTGCGGTTAGATTCTTCTTCTCGCGGACGATTGTTGAAATAGCATTTATTTGTAAATCACCACGAGAATCGAGAATATTCAGCAACATTGCAAGCATTTCGAGGCTTATTCGGGGTTAGATGCTGCTTCTCGCCGTCGATTGTTGAAATAGCATTTATTTGTAAATAACGCCGAGAATCGAGAATATTCAGCAACCTTGCATGCATTTCAAGGCTTATTGCGGTTAGATGCTGCTTCTCGCGGACGATTGTTGAAATTGCATTTATTTGTAAATCACCCCGAGAATCGAGAATATTCAGCAACCTTGATTGCATTTCAAGGCTTATTGCGGTTAGATTCTGCTTCTCGCGGACGATTGTTGAAATAGCATTTATTTGTAAATCACCCCGAGAATCGAGAATATTCAGCAACCTTGCATGCATTTCGAGGCTTATTCGGGGTTAAATGCTGCTTCTCGCCGTCGATTGTTGAAATAGCATTTATTTGTAAATAACGCCGAGAATCGAGAATATTCAGCAACCTTGCATGCATTTCAAGGCTTATTCGGGGTTAGATGCTGCTTCTCGTCGTCGATTGTTGAAATAGCATTTATTTGTAAATAACCCCGAGAATCGAGAATATTCAGCAACCTTGCATGCATTTCGAGGCTTATTGCGGTTAGATTCTTCTTCTCGCGGACGATTGTTGAAATAGCATTTATTTGTAAATAACGCCGAGAATCGAGAATATTCAGCAACCTTGCATGCATTTCAAGGCTTATTCGGGGTTAGATGCTGCTTCTCGCCGTCGATTGTTGAAATAGCATTTATTTGTAAATAACGCCGAGAATCGAGAATATTCAGCAACCTTGCATGCATTTCGAGGCTTATTGCGGTTCGATGCTGTTTCTCGCGGACGATTGTTGAAATAGCATTTATTTGTAAATAACCCCGAGAATCGAGAATATTCAGCAACCTTGCATGCATTTCGAGGCTTATTCGGGGTTAGATGCTGCATCTCGCCGTCGATTGTTGACGACGTTTATCAACTGAATGCTTGATAATGCAAAAAGATGCGACGTTTATCATCAGAATGCTTGATAATGCAAAAAGATGCGACGTTTATCAACTGAATGCTTGATAATGCAAAAAGATGCGACGTTTATCATCAGAATGCTTGATAATGCAAAAAGATGCGACGTTTATCAACTGAATGCTTGATAATGCAAAAAGATGCGACGTTTATCATCAGAATGCTTGATAATGCAAAAAGATGCAACGTTTATCATCAGAATGCTTGATAATGCAAAAAGATGCAACGTTTATCATCAGAATGCTTGATAATGCAAAAAGATGCAGCGTTTATCATCAGAATGCTTGATAATGCAAAAAGATGCAACGTTTATCAACTGAATGCTTGATAATGCAAAATGATGCGACGTTTATCATCAGAATGCTTGGTAATGCAAAAAGATGCGACGTTTATCATCAGAATGCTTGATAATGCAAAAAGATGCGACGTTTATCATCAGAATGCTTGATAATGCAAAAAGATGCGACGTTTATCATCAGAATGCTTGATAATGCAAAAAGATGCAACGTTTATCATCAGAATGCTTGATAATGCAAAAAGATGCGACGTTTATCCACTGAATGCGTGATAATGCAAAAAGATGCGATGTTTATCATCAGAATGCTTGATAACACCAACATCCCCAAGGTAGCAGCTAAATTTTTTAAGTAACAACAAAATCCCCTAGGTAGCAGCTAAATCCTTTAAGTAACAACAAAATCCCCCAGGCAGCAGCTAAATTTTTTAAGTAACAACAAAATCCCCTAGGTAGCAGCTAAATCCTTTAAGTAACAACAAAATCCCCCAGGTAGCAGCTAAATCCTTTAAGTAGCACCAACATCCCCAAGGTAGCAGCTAAATGTTTTAAGTAACACCAACATCCCCAAGGTAGCAGCTAAATCCTTTAAGTTACAACAAAGTGCACGACGTAGCAGCTTAATCCTTTAAGTAAAACCAACATTCCGGCTTCAAAGATCGCGATTTTAGCAAAAAAATGCTAAATTTTTTGAAAAAAGCAAAAAAGCATCAACAATCGCGATCTTTGAAGCCGGAACTGGAAGCGCGTGTAAGAGATCGAGCTGTGAAATTTTGTGGACTTATTTAGCATGGATAGGACTACAAAATGGCATGTTCGGCTTCCTTTAAAACGTAATCCCCGCTGCTGGAGCGGCACTGATAAAATGCCATAATAGCCAAAAATGCCATTTTCAAAGCGACGCCAAATCGGCGCCAATGAATATTTTTACTTATTTTTTTCACTAGTTAGCTTAATTTAGCATGGTTAACATCCCCCATACACTGGTTACTCCATATCTTATCATATGCAAATTTTTCAAGGGTGGTGCTATAGTTTTGTGGAAGCTGTTTTTAGCATTTTATTGAAATAATTTTAACAGTTTCATATTACGGCACTGTTTCCCGGATTTATAGGTTTTTCAACATGCTGAATCCGAATCTAAAACGTTTGGAGCGATTCAGATCCAGCATCTTGCAGAATTATTTAATAAACATGTGGTGTGTTTTGTTGAAAGGATTCCTTTCAGTAAGCTCTTCGTGCTTTAAAAAGCTCGAAGAATCTGCTAATAAGAAACATATGGTGTGTTTTGTTGAAAAACAAATAAAATTTTTAATATTTATTGGCGCATGGATTTATTTGACTAATCTTCTTGCCATTTATGTATTAAATAAGAGCTTGTATATGTATATCTATCGAAATAATGTGGAAAGGTGACAATAACAGCAATGGAATTCAGAAATTCAAAAAATCAAAGAGAAACTTTGTACAATGTCTGACTTAATTTGCTCAAAAGCAACGAGCGTTGAAAAAAAGTGTCTTTAGCTGCTAAACATTTTCATAATAATAAACAAACAGTGTCCCTTCCATAGTCTTTTCTAGATTAAACAAAATTGTTTTCCTGGTTATTAAAAATGTGGTCAATAAGCCGGGAGTTAAATGTACACATTTTATTACTAAATATATAAACATCTTTATCTGTGCTGGATTGGTAGAAACTTTTTTTAGAATTTGACAAATCTTATAATATTCTTGTATACTTTCAGTTCTTCTTTATCAAAGGTTCCTTTAGACCTTAAGTAAAAAGATTTTATTGCAAATTTTAAATTTCTTTTTCTTTTAAAAAGTAAAATATTCAAAAATAGCATTTTAAAAGACAAATGAATTTATGCAGCGCACTCCCAACATTTTCCATTTTCTTTCTATGACAGAACTGATTTAAATAAAAGATAGCCAAACACGAAATTTAATCATTTTTTAAGCGCAAACAAAACACGCCAATTCCTCGTTGAAAAAAAATAGCAAAAAATGCGAGAAAAAGGAATGAAAAAGCAAAGACTTTTAAGAAACCACTCCGCCGGACCCGTCCATCCACCAATTAGTCAGTCCCAGATAAAGCCATAACAATATTTTTTGAAACTTTTATGAGTTATAGTTGTTATTATAAGTGATGAAAAAAGGATTTAGCTGCTACCTTGGGGATGTTGGTGTTACCTAAAGGATTTAGCTGCTACCTAGGGGATGTTGGATAACATATCCTTATGAAGAATTTATTATTCGATCTTTTGAAGAAACAAAAAATGTTTTGTTTGAATTAATAAGTTATGGAAGTATTTCCTTATCAGGCTTTGGAATATTCTTTTCAACAGTTTGTAAGTAAAATTGGTTTTGAGGTAGAGAAATATAAATTTTATAATTTGCCTCTTTTCGAGTGTAGAATAAATACATATCACTATAAGAAATTTATATTTTAGTTTGCAAATGCTCAGTTGTTACAATAGTTCCATGCACAGCCTTAGTACAATAATGGACGGCACGGATTTATACTGTAGCAATTTACAATGTAACTTCACTGTAATGGCATGAGTTTCTCTTGAATATTATATAAGAAAGATATTTAGTCCGAACCATGCCCCGGATATTTTTTAGAGATTTTTGTTCATGAAAATTTAAATCTACCACTCAACATGCAAGTAGAAAATGATATTTCTAACTTTTATTCAAATGATGATACCGTTTAGGAAATCAATGAAGACAATCAAGCAGCAGTTGGATTCAGAGTTTTTTTCAATTCTGATAACCTAAATCGACTTGAATTTCAGTCTACAACAAAAGAAATTGAGAGACATTTTGGAATGATTTGGCGTGAAATTGAACGTAAGTAATTTATCTATATTTGGGATGGAACTGAACTATGTTATCGCGTTTGTCCAAAGATGTGTACTATAAATAATCAAAATCTGCATCAAATTTTCTTGGTGTAAGAGCATAAATCTTTAATAAAACCGATCAACGTGTGATCGGCATGGAATAATACGTTTTGCTGGCTTTGAATGTTAACTAATCAAAAGTTGTTTTAAGCGTTCATCTACCGTACATACATTTTGTCAGAAGAAAATCCCAGCTGTAATATATTTATTTCTAAATGCACACTTGTAAATGAATTAATCACTGTAGAAGTAACTGATGTAAGTAGCTTTAATTTTTTTGCATCCTTTTTTTAGGGCTCATAGTGACTCTTTGAAATTTCAAATCTGTTTGATTTATCGAAAGCTCTTTTCACTCTGTTAAGCATTCATAATTCCAGGAAACAGAACACCATGGCTTTATGATATATATCAGTAAAACATTCATGATTGAAATTTATAATAATGAAAGTTTAACAATAAATCTTTCATCAAAAAACTGGTAAAAATTTCATTTGCAAATTCATGGTTTTCACATAACTTTTCAGCTTTCCAAGCTCAACTGCTTACACTTGTAAACTTGAAAATTTTCAACGTTTTGTTATTTTGTCAGCATCAGATGAGCCAGGAGATGCATTCATCCATGTTCGATTATTAAGTGTGCTTTGTGGATTGCCGTATAAGTGCTTGATTACATATTAATAGGTTTTTAGAGAAGACAAGCGGCTGTATTTTTGAAAACAATGCATTTGTTGCGATAAAAGATGTTGAACATATTACTGGAATTGCAGGTTCTGAAGATGAATGTGTTGTTACATTGTTGCTGGACAGTGGAGAAGACTTTGAAGAGTATTACTTAATTTCACATTTATTTACCACTGCTGCAAAAGAAAATGTCAAAATTTATATTGGTAATGACACAACACAATTATTGTTGAGTTTTAAGTAAGGGGTTTAAAATTACTGATGTAGCTCAGTGGCCTAGTGGAGTAGCGCGGTGGATGTTTGGCCTGGAGATCCCAGCTTTGTGTCCGGCCGGAGACAAACCACTATATTATTGAGTGGTTGGGTGCTCGGTGAATCCGAGGTTAAAACGAATTCCATGGGTGGCACCCAGTTTAAAAGTGAGCCTCCTCAAAGGATATATGTAAAAGTCGACTCAGGGGTATCGCATTAGGGATTAGTAGATGTTAGGACCTACACAATATTAAGTTTTTTTATGTAGTGCACCTTACGTTTCTATTACTCCATTCTTTTAGCTCTTATACAATGGCAAAATGGTGCAATATCGGTCTGTTTACAAAGCTCTATACCATACATATTCCAAGAAATTCCACATTTTACATGACTATAACATCTTATAGTCCAACGCCGTCTGAATATTATATATTACCGCTTTTTCAATACCCATATTCTTCAATTATTTCTACACCAAATTTAAATACGCTCTTAAACTCAGCGAGTGGTTTTGGTGGCTTTCTATTTTTCAAAGCCGAAGAAAATGTTTGTGTTAAATTTACCGTATTTTATTACAATATGGATGACAGTTCATTTTATTTTGAAAATGTAGAAACGAACAAGTTTGTATAACTATTTTTAATACAAAAATTGTCAAAAAAATTGGATTTTTAGTAAAATGTGAGTAAAAACAATTCTCTTTAAAATTATTATTACCGTTAATAAAAAAATTTTATTTGGCAAACAATGGCACGAAAAAATTCAAAAAGTTTTTATTTAACCAAAAAGAACATTGTAATCCTCGGGAGCTACTTATTTATATCCATCAAATGTTTCACACACTTTTTATTAATTAAAATAAACAATGCGAAAAAACGTGATATTCAAATGTTGTAGATATTTGATTATTTCTCTTCTGATTTATTACATTTGTAAAAAAACTTTAAATAAAAATTGTGATATTTTGATTAGTATTTTTTTTATTTTATTACAAAAACATTTTTTTGGTAAAAATGGTTGTTAAGTTGTGTCAAATTCAATAAATGAATCGGAAAGAAATATTCTACTAAGACATTCAAAGAAAAATTGATTGCTCGACATCATTTTGTTAGTTTTTTTGTCTGCCCAAAAAAGAAAGATTGTGAAAAAAATGTATTCCTTGGGAAGGTTGCTCTTTCTCTCTTTGCTCTGCAAAAAATGATGAAAAGGATGTGCCTTTTTTTCTAACATTAAAAAGATCGCTTTTGCTTTTTTTTTGTTTTTGACTCATTTTTTTTCGAAAACAGTCTTTCAAAATAGGAATATTTTGTTTCCTATTTTTGTTTTTTATTGTACACATTAAGCATGTGGCACAGAAAAAAATAGTTTTTTGTGTTTAAATGTTAAAATCCACATACATTTGTTAAACAAACAATATTAATTAAAATGCAAAAACGATAAAAACCTTTGACATATAGAAAACTGAATGTTTCTTAAACAGGTGAACAAAACCAAAACCATTTGATTACATTTCAAATAATGACACTGTAAGATCCCAACAACTAGTTTTTTTAGCCAGTGTTTTACAGGCAGTATGTTGCCGCAAACATTTCTTTTATGCTTGAATAAATTTGTATTAACCTTTTTTTCCAAATTATCGGTATGTCAGTGTTCTTTAAAATTAATGTTCTTTTGATAGAATGCATAAATTTTTAAACACCTTATTTATTATTGAATATTGCTTGTTGTGCCTGCCATTAAAATATTATTATGGTATTTTTGTATTTATGATCTTAATAAGAGCTGTTTTGAAATTCGAACAAAAATATATTTGAAATTCAAACGAGCACTTTTTCTTAGTTTAAACAAATAGAAAGGTTTTATCTCATTTATTTGTGCAAGCTGTCTTAAAAATCAAAAAGAGCTTTTTTATTTTAATGATGAAACAACGCAAAGCTGACTTTGTGCAAAAGAAACAACAACGGTAACAGCACCAGCTGTACATTAGAAAAAAAGAATGCATATATGTGTCACAAAAAGAGCACACACATTTTTGGGGGTCCTTTTTTGCTTCACATATATTCTCGATGATGCCGCTTTTCATTAAATGAGCAAACATAAAAGGTCTGCACATAACTTTTATTTCTTTTTTCTTATTTTTGGATTAATGAAATTTGACTTCCCTTTAAATGTTTAAGGTTGAAAGTTTATTTTTAATTTTTTAATGGATATTACTGCTATTACGTAGTATTTTACATTTTGTGTTTACATGAACTATTATTAAATTTATGGTTTTTAATTCACTACCTTGAACAATATCAGTCACTTTCATTAGTAAAATTTTTACGAAATATTCAAAGAGACATTTTGTACAAATAAAAAGCAAAAAAATGACATTTTTGGAAGGTGTAAACAAAATTCTTTCAAATAGAAAAAAAGCTTTTAAAAAACAATTCTTTAAAAAATATGTAAAAAGGATGTTAACAAAAAGATCGTTTTAATAACTAAATAAAAACTAAAAGATGCAGAAAATCATTGTCTCCTATGATTTTCTGCATCTTAACAAATTTCTTTAAAAAGAAATTAATCTAATACATTATTAAGACTTGATAAAAAAACAATTTTTCATACTTAATGCAGCTTTGGTTTAATCTTCAATACTTTCTCTTTTCCATGTAAAATAAAAAATTACTTCTAAGTAACGGTTTTAACATTTATAAGAAAAATAAATTTAAGATAAAAATATTCAAACATTTGTTTTCGTCTCGTTTTTGCACAATGTGTTCTGACATTTAAAGGTTACTTATGCTCTTTCTCATCATGCCACTAAGTCAACTAACGATGCACAGCTGACATGGCTAGAGCACACTACTTCTTACACACACAACATCATACACACATTTGCAAAAACGAAAAAGAAACATGTGTCGTTGCATCAAATCAATATTATTCCTTTTCTTTTTCTAACATTAAACCACCAAAAAATCATTCTCCTGAAATAAAATAAAGTTTTCAATATTTTGTCATATTTCAATTTTAATTTAAAAATCTTAAAATTTTATTGTTTTGGTTAAAATTTTCAACTGCAACAAGTTGATATCTTATTAATTATTCTTTTTTACAACAGCTTCAATAAAAATTTTATCAGGATAATTTTTTGTCACAAAATAATAATTAAAAAATTCTACAGTAAATTACAACAATGTGAAGAGATATTTAAAATTATATCATCGTTTTTTAGCAACACGGTATTCAGACGTTTCCCCGAAAACCATTTCCCCGAAAGACATTTCCCCGAATGACATATCCCCGAAAGACGTTTCCCCGAAATGGACATTTCCCCGAAAAAGTCATTTCCCCGAAAAAGTATAGCAACACAAAGTATTTTGTTCTTTAATGGTTGGACTTACGTTTTGAATCAATTTGAATACGAACAGTTTGCGTATTTAACAATCGTTTGCTCAAATTTTAAAAGTTTATTTTAAAGTAAATCACCTTTGATGGAAGCTTTTTAAAGCAGACGTTAAAAAATTTGCTGCAGATGCTAAAGCAATTCAGTTTCTAAAATTTCTAAAAAATATTTAAACGTTTCTTATGTACAAACATAGTTGACAGAAAAAATGACAGCTTCTTTATGGTTTGTGTTTAAAAAAAACATTTCCCAGACATCATGTTTTACCTCATGGAAAAAGTTGTGTTAAAAATACTAATGGCGAAATGATATAAGTCTTTGCTGCTTTTAAATGTATAATTGATATATTTATTCATAATGAAATATAAAATCCATTTCTGCTGATGCATTCACTTTCATCGCATAGTAAGTTTTAAATCGGACGAATAAAAACTTATTTCAAACTGTTTTAGCATAATTTTTTATCATTTTTTATGCTGTATATGATGAGAGAGAATATGATTAAAATTATTTTGAATGATTGATTTGTTTTTAATGATAAAATTTTAAATTATATCAGTTTATCACCTATTTATTTTTCATGCTCTTATTGTTTTAAAAAACTAAGTTTATCCAAAATATTCAAGAAGTTAGAGCTCAACCGCTTTCTGTGCGGTTGTCATTTTTCCTCAAATTTGAAGAAAAAAATTGTCTAACAAAATATCTTCTTCCCAGAGCTTGGGAAAAACGTGTCGCAAACCTTGAAATATAAAATACAGGACCTAGCCAGTTTCATTTGAATTTCAATGGAAAACAAATCATAGCAAAAGCTAATCCAAGATACGCCAGTCATCATTAAAATTCCGTATGGGGTGAACAATCTTTGTCCAGATCGTGGGTCTTCTTTACTTCAGCGGGTAGTTTTCTTTTATTTTTTGCAAACTTTTTTTTATTCCACCATTTCATTCTTCTGACCGAAGGTTTGATCATGAGGCATGTGAATTTCATACATAGATGAAAGATGTCAAATGACATTTTTGATTATGCAAAAGTTTTATTTTTTTACCCGCAAAAGTGAAGAAGTGCAATATCGCACTCCTACACTTTAGCGGGCCAGATCATTTCAGTTACATTTGATTCTGTCGCGAAGAAAATCCACAATTGTCAAAACTAATATAATCTATCTAGTCTAGTCTTCATTTACTTTCATTGTCTCGAAAAAGTTTTCTGTAATCATTTTTCTTTGTCGTTTGCATCATTCCTTTTTCTGAGAAGTGGTCTCTAAAAATTTTCTTTTATGATTTCTTTTTAAAATTTTATTACTAAATTTGTTTTAGCCTGCAACATGAAAATAGTAATGTACATTTACCACAGTCATTGACGCAAGCACATGTTTTCTTAAAAAATGAATTGAAAACCTTACACATTCACTTTTAAAATTAACCGAATAGCTTGATATTCATAAATTATTTAATATCAAGCTATTCGATATTCATAAACTATTTAATGAAATAAGGCAAGAAGTTTCCACCTGCATTTTTTGTTGACATTTTTGACTTATTTCAAAAGTGAATATTTCTATTTGCATTTATTGACAATGAACTGCACAAAGTTTATTCCACCACAACCATTTTTTCTTAATTTTTATTTTTATTATACAAATTTCGTTCTGTTTTTATGTTTACTGTTAGCTCCATTTCAATTTTATATAATTTTAACAAAATCAAAGAACTTGAAGCATTTTAAAGGGTTCATTTTGAATCATTCCATTTGGTCTATTATTTTTGAAGCTGGTTTAACTTTAACTAAACCTGTTCTTCTATCACCAACAATTGCAGCGTTTCCGATTGGTGTAATTCGAAATGGAAGTTTCCATGTTACAATAATTATCGGATATGTTGGTGGAATTGTTAGTCTTACATATGCTTCTTCTTTAACGGCAACATTAGTTTACCGGTATTTATTTGCATTTCCAACTGTTTTTAAACTTCTTGAAAAGTTTTTTTTTGTTCTGTATATTCTTTGCACCGTTGGTGTATATGTTATTGGAACATATGCTGTAAAAGATATTTTCAACACTGACCCAGAGTACTTTTATCAAGCTGCAATTGACTATGATCCTTGTATGCACATTTATGTCCCAAATGAGCCTGGATTTGTTTTTTGGCCTAAAACTGAGGTGACACATTTTGGTATATTAATATCCCTATTTATTTTTATTTGTGGGATCATTTGCGCAGTGTGTCTGGCAATATTCTTTATTTATCTTGTTATATCACAAAAATCTCAAACACTTGAAAAGTTACAACGTTCCTTAGTTATGAGTTCAATTGTACAGTTATCAATTTCGATATCTCTGATATTTACACCTCTTGCAATTGTTGTGTCTGTCTTTTATTTTGAAATATCTAATATGGAAAATGTAATAATTTTATTTTTTTGTATAATTATGTCTCATTCATTGATCGAGTCTATTGCAACTTTGTATTTTGTGACGCCTTATCGAAAAGCTGCGCTCGAAATTTTATCTCGAGCATTTCCATGTTATAAAACTAAAACTGTTAAAATTTTTCCTGTTACCCAAACGGAAGTAACGAACAGAAATGGAAATCGTTATTTATAACTATGGTTTTTTCTTATGTGTATTTTTATATGTTTATAAGGTTCTTAAAATCATAATCCAAAATGTTTTGACACCTTTTTTTCAAATGTTTGATAGTTTCTGTTTCATTTTTTTTATTTTTTTTATGTTAACGTTTATAAATACTTTGTTTTTTATTTTATAAAAGTACGTAAAGTCCAATTAAATTATTTATATAAAAAATACTGCAAATTTTGTGGAGTAATTACTTCTGAGACATCTGTGTCAAATGTGGAGCTGACATTTTTGTTTTTTAAAACAAAAATGTCAGCCCCATATTTGACAAAAATGAAAGACCAATTAACACCTGTTGACATTTAATTAATTTTCAGATTGGCTTTATGCGCGATAACATCAAAAACGTAAATCAAAAAATTGTATTATAGATTTATAATTAACGCAAAACCGTCTGAGTCAACTTAATACTCGGCGATTTTCTGCAGTAAGGTAAATACTTCCATTCGGTGCGAATATTGTTTTGAAAAATCTTTTAAATATGAAAAAAAAATTTTTGTGGGCTTGAATCTTCAACCCATACCTTAAATGAATCCACAGTGGACATGTATCGTTCCTTATTACCGAAAAGAATTATAAAAGTACTTTACACCTGTTGACATTTTGTTAATCAAGTTTTATGAATTTTATTATGAAATTTGACATTTATTTTAACGGTTTTACAGAAATAATTATTGATACATTGAAAAAACCTTGACAAGAAAAAAAAGCACATTTAAAAACGACGATTTCCATTTCTGTTATGCAAAGTTACTTCCGTTATTGTAACAGGAGAAATTTGAATAGATTTAATTTTGGAATTCGAAAATATTCGAGACAAAATTTCAATAGCAGATTTTCGATACGGTGCCACAAAATACAGAGTTGCAATTGATTCAATCAACGAATGTGACATAATTATACAAAAAAATAAAATTACCACATTCTCCATCTTAGATATTTCAAAACAAAAAACAAAAACAATAAATGTTACAGGAATGAATATCAGTGATACTGAAATTGATAACTGTGTGATGATACTGATAATTAAGGAATGTTGAAGTTTTTCGAGTGTATGGGATTTTTGGGATTTAATGAGATAAATAAAATATAATCCAAATAATATTGCGCATACGTCACCACCTACGAGAACAGTCAAAGCAATTAAAATACCGTAATTTGTTAGCTGATTTTTAGGCCAAAAAACAAATCCAGGTTCATTTGTGACATACATTTGCATACAGGGATCATAATCAATTGCAGCTTGATAAAAGTACTCTGGGTCAACGTATAAAATATCTTTTACGGCATACGTCCCAACAGCATATACAGCAATTGTCAATAAAATGTAACAAATATTTAAATATTTTTCAAGTAATTTAATAACGGTTGAAAATGTAAAAAGGTATCGATTAATTAATGTTGCAGTTAAAGAAGCGGCAAATGTAAGTCCAACAATTCCACCAAAATATCCGATAATTACAGTAATTTTGAAAGTTCCTTTTCTGATAATACCAATTGGATACGCCGCAATTGCCGGGGTCAAAACTATGGGTTTGATTGCAGTTAAGCCAATTTCAAAAAGTAAAGACCAAATTGAATGATTTAAAATTAGCCATTTCACGTTTCTTACCGTAGAGGGTTTCAACTCAATTTGGAGTTGTGGCCCCATATTTTGCCAGTAGACTCGTCATAGTAAGGGATAGTTAGGGACAAAATATTAACTGCCAAATCCTCGATCCCTGGATTTAATAGCTATTTGAAGTACGTCAAGTAGCACACGATGGCTATATCATAGATGCAAATAACTTGTTTTAAAGAGGGGTTTTTGGCTTCAATTGTATTTAAATAATGTTTCTGAGTTAGTTATGGCTAAATTATAGTAAAATTTTAATTTTATCGAAGTTTCAAAAATTATGAAGTAGCACACGATGAAATATACATTTTACGGAATTTCGATAAAATCAAAATTTTGCTATAATTTAGCCATAACTAACTTAGAAACATTATTTAAATACAATTGAAGCGAAAAACCCCTCTTTAAAACAAGTTATTTGCATCTATGATATAGCCATCATGTGCTACTTGACGTACTTCAAATAGCTATTAAATCCAGGGATCGAGGATTTGGCAGTTAATATTTTGTCCCTAACTATCCCTTACTATGACGAGTCTACAGGCAAAATAGGGGGCCTCAACTCCAAATTGAGTTGAAACCCTCTACGGTTAAACCTTTTGACTTTGTTAAAATTATATAAAATTGAAATGGAGCTAACAATAAACATAAAAATAGAACAAAATTTGTATAATAAAAATAAAAATTAAGAAAAAATGGTTGTGGTGGAATAAACTTTGTGCAGTTCATTTTCAATAAATGCAAATAGAAATATTCACTTTTGAAATAAATCAAAAATGTCAACAAAAAATGCAGGTGGAAACTTCTTGCCTTAATTCATTAAATAATTATTAATCTATTTGTTGAGTCTTTAAAGTAAATATGTAAGACTTTCTGACATTTGTTAAATAAGTTTTTAAAGTAAAACATTCTTGCGTCAATGGGTCTGGTAAATGAACATAACTGTCATATATATGAGATTAAAACAGACTTAATAATTAAACTAATGCAAAGGGCAAAAAAATAAATCCGCCATTGCCATCTTTTATTAACTTTTATTTTTACTATACACATTTTATTTTGTTTCTGTGTTTATTGTTTTCAATTTTACATAATTTTAACAAAATCAAAAAATCTGAAATATTTTCAATGGCTAATTTAAAATCACACATTTTGGTAGTTTATTTTTGTAGCTGGCTTGAAGTTTCCTTTGCCATATTAGTGAAGGAAAAAGAAAGAGCTTGAAAAACGTGGAATCAGTTATTCCTTGTGGTTGCACAAAATTTATTCAGGTATTCACCGCCGTAACTTCGCGGGTGGAGGGGGTGGAATTCCACCCCACAGATTTTTGAGTTCACGAAAAATAGCACAGGTAGAGTACGTGAATATTTTTGACAAAAATTTGAATTTGCATTAGATTAAATGACCTTTTTTTGAAATCTTATAAAGGCTTCCACCCATTCAAATTATTACTTCTTTTAGAAGTAATAATTTGAAAAAAACAGAAGTATTTATCCAAAAGTAATTGATTTCTGTGTTTGCCGAATTTTTTCTTGAGTTTAATTTTTTATGAAACCGGTATACAAAGTTAAACTTGAAAAACGGATTGATATTGAATTTTATGCAATTGTTCCCTTCCTGCAAGATTTTTGCGAATTTTTCAAAAAACGAGAAAAATAATCATCATTCTTTCATTTTGCTGCTTTTTGCAATTTTTAAAATGTGTGTTTTAAATTTTTCAATGATATTTTTCATTAAACAAGTTTTAATAAAATTAAAATAAGACAGAAATAACTAAAACAAAAATTGTTCATCTTCATACTTTTTATTCATATTTCCTGTTGAATTAATGCAAGTTGGCACATTATTAATAAAAGTTAGTAGTAATGCAGTTGTTTTAACAACAGTATTCTAAAAAAAGCAATCAACATTTCTGATATTGTAACATTATGTTGGAACTGAATTTTCGTAAAAACAAATATTTTCAAAACAAAAAGATTTATCTTCTAAAACCGTTTTTTCATCTGTTTCAGAGTTGTCCAAAAATAGGACAAGATTTCTATTTTCCTGTTTGTTTTTCAAATTTTTCTGACTCACTATATGCTTAAATAACAACATATTTTTTAATTAATATCGTAAAATTTTTGTAAGGATTACCACAGAATTACTTTGTTACAAATATTTTATTGATTAAAATTACTGATAAGTCTGGTCAAATCCAATAAATATATCGAAACAAAATCAGACTTGAAAATTCAAAGCAATGTTAACTTTTGTTTTTTTTCGGTGTTTATTTTTGCTACACATAAAAACAAAAATTGCGAAAGCATATTTTTTTTTCTTTCTTTGCTTTGCCGAAAAATGGAGAAAAAGATGCGTCTTTTTCTTTGACATTCAAAAAATCGCGTTTGCTTTTTCTGTTTTTAATGATTCATGTTCTGTTGTCGTTTCATTTCATTTTTTAAATAGAGTATTTTTAGCATACATAAAAAGACTATTCGTAAAAAAGCTTTGGCTGAAAAATAAAAGATATATTTGTTTCACTTATCTGCGTTTGCAATATCTTTCATTATTTGAATATTGTGTTTCATATTTTTGTTTTTTGTTGTACACAATAAGCATGTACAATCCTCATACATTATCTAACAATTCTGAGTCAAAATATGCTATTTTTATATACAAATTAAGCCATAATGACTAAACATGCAAAAACATGCAAAAACATGCAAAAACATGCAAAAACATGCCAAAAATGTGCAGAGAGTTTTAGCACCCATTGTAAGACACATAATTGAAAAATAAAAAGAAAGAAGCAATTTTCCGTCTTTTAACGTAAAGATGTATCTTCAAAGCCAATATTTATTAAAAAGGTAAAAATAGTACAAACCTGTGACAAATAGAAAACAGAATGTATTTAATCACAAATGTTTATTAAAACAAATTTTTGTTCAGTTTGTCAATTTGGCACCTTATTTCGATAAATTGTCTTAGTGCCATTGTTTTAAATTTTTAAAGCTTTTCTGTTTGAATAAATACAAATATTAATGATTTTTTAGTTACTGGATAATTAAGTAAAATCGAGGTTTTGCAAATAAGCTGTTACTATTTACAGAATTCTTATACGTTTGAAAGCATTTACAAAAACCATCTGTTTTAGAGCCAGAACAGAGAACATTTAAATATTCAAACAAGACGATGATGTTCCTATTTTTGCAATAAAAATATCAAAAAAACCGGACAAAAACTAGGCGTTTTCATTCATATTTCATCATTATTTGATCGATTGTTTTGCGCCAGTTGTCTTTTTTTTGTCTTTTCTTTAATGTTCAGTTTGATGCTTTCGTTTTTTTTGCTGACATAGAAAACACAAAAATTTCTTCATAATAGAGACAAAACATTTTTTCTTTATCATTTTCCAAATGCTTTGTTTTGAATTTTTTTTAATATTGTTTTATTTAAGATAATACATTGTAAACAGAAATATTTCATAGCTAGTTTTTCTAAACAATTTCTCTTTTTGCTACATTTCTAATGGTTTATATAATGTGAAAAAAATTTTTACAAAAAAAATTATAGACTTGTCATATTTTTCTAGAAATATTCATTAAGCCACATACCGGCGGGCAGCGGCCGCATTTTCCATCTCAGAAGGTTTTTTTAGTTTGCCGTAACAACCGATTAATCTATGGTCTTTAATGCAGGAAATGAAAACACTCTTTTTTTGTTACAATTAAGAATAAAGGCCTTCTGTTTCGAAATTTTATATGCATCTCATTGTCTATTTTTACGCTGTCCAAAGATTTTGCGGTTGCAGTATTTGATGGAAAAAAAACAAAATTTTGTCGTGTTTTATGTGTTCCCATATTCTGGAAATGTTCTTTTTTGTCTTAATATTTAATTGACATTTTTTGTTCCTACGGTATAAACAAAAAGAGTTTTACTGTAATTTAATCTATCTGATGCATCATCATGATGACATATAATCAAGTGCTTGTTACAATACTTTAAAAATCATTAATGAAAATAAACATTTTTTTAATAAAACTATGACCATGTAAGAATGGTGAGCAACAGCTTGTTAAAATGTTCAATAATAATTACGGCCATTTTGCGGCTCTAGCAATAGCATTATCAAAACGTCCTTCTTCGAGCCAAGCTTCAATTATATCAATAAATTCTTTGAAGATTCCTAACGAGAAAGCATTTCTTTGATGCATTAAAACATTTTCAATCATATTTTTAAGATGTGCTTTTGGAATTTCATTTTTAGGAGCACTATTGATGACGTCATTAAGAAAGGTACAAAGGGATGCCGGAGATAGCTGGAAATTTGCTGTAAAAGAAGTTAAAGCATCAACAATAGCTTCCAGGGCAGCAGATGAATAAATGGTATTTGTAACTCCAAGAAAATCTCTGTTTACAAAAGCTGCAGCAGTTTTGATTTTTAATGTTTTTGGAAGAGGTATTCCATTTTTGCATACATAATTTGCTGAAAACATATGACACGATAAATTTTGTTTAGAGTAAACATATAATACTTACATGCTGACCAATATAATTGCTCTTGATTATTATCCAGTTGTACAAAAATCGGTATAGGCCATAACTTTTCATGGGTACCATTTGGGGCATTTTGTGTTATTTCAAATGTTCCATTAAAATAATCAATGCTTAAACTAGGATATCCAATTTGATTTAACCATGGATCCATAAATTTTGTAACATTAAATGGCTCGCCACACCAATCCTTCAAATTTGAGCCATCAACAGCATTTTGAATTTCATCAAGTAGCTGTTGATAATTTGCATTAGAAAATTGATATTTTTTAATATATGTTTGTAATCCTTTTTGTAAAAGTTTCGGGGAAATTACAGCTTCTAATTGACGAATAACTGCTCCACCAATCTGATATGTTATGTCTAAAAATATTTTTTTTTCATAATATCTTAACGAGTTCATTCTTACAGTCAAAACTGCCGTTTTCGGTTATGATTGAATGAGTTGGTTGAACAGTTTTAGGATTCAGATAAGATGATGTTGTTTTAGTGAATTCTAAATCCTGTAAAAATTACGATTAACCTGGGTGCCACTCGTGGAAATTATTTTAACTCGCCAGGACTCGAACCTGGGATCATCAGGTCGAACATTCAACGTTCTAACCACTCAACCACAGAAGCTGTCAGATTTTTGTTTGAACATACCATGACAACTTTTTCTTGGGTATATGCCAATGCCAGAGCTTTATTTTCAAAGAAATCCGCAAATCCTTCATGTAAGAATACATCTCCCCACCATTGATTTGTAACAATATCACCAAACCAATGATGAGATAATTCATGACAAATTATACTAGAAACGTCCATCCATTCTGATAATTGGTTTGCACTGGTTGTTATATTTGGATTATACAAAATATAAAATTCCCCATAAACAATTAAACCAAAATTTTCCATTGCAAGATAGAAATTTGGAACTGTCAAGTGATCTAAATGAATAAGTTACTATAATACTGTTTTTTTTAAAAAGTGCACCTATTTTCTTCAGTGGTAATGAATAATTTGTGTATTTTGTCATGGCATCTGTACATCTGATGGCACTTTCAAGTGCAGCTTTCATTTTTCCTTCTCCTGACCGAAATGACCAGATTCGAGTCTAAAAAGAATACCATAATAAATAACATATTATGTTAAAAAAAGATACACAAACTTACCAAAATTCTGTCAGCAGTATATCCTTGAATCGAAATTAAATCCCCAATTCCAATAGCTAATAAATATGTTGACATAATTTCGGTTTTTTCAAATTTAACTTCTTCATATCCGTTACTGCAATAATAATAATTATTATACCATAAAAGAGTTATTGTGAGTTTGTTGTTGCAAGATATTAAAAACAACGGGTGCTTGGCAAAGTGTGTTAAATGGCAACAAGCATTATCAAATTTTGTATGGATCTGAAATTGTGCAAGCTAGAAAACCTGGCATAAGCTGGTACATGTCGGTTCAAGATGGTGCAGGTCGATGCAAGTGAGACAAGGTGGGTTGTAGGTGCAAGATGGTGCAGTCCAGTGCGAGCTGGCTCAAGTGGTGCAGGTGCAAAATGGCGCAGCAAGGTTGATAAAAAGAAAAACGAATACATTGATTAATGAATAAAAATAACAGCGCCAGATGGGCTGAGATTTTCTAATCATACTTTAATCGGTACAAACTCTACCACAGTTATGTGTTAGCGAGAAAGCATCGACTGCAGCGTTGTAATGTTTTTTATGACATACCCAATTTCAACAGTTGAAATATTCATAGCATTTGATAATGCCACCCATGCTTTTGGTTTTACAACTGTTACTTCAAATATTGCTTTATAATCTGGTTCATCAAAACATGGAAACGTTAATCTTGCACCAGCAGTTTCAAAAAATGTGACGTATACAGTTTCATATTTACCAGTGTAGTCATCAGTACCAGATGATTTAAAGAATCCTTTTTGGTAAATGTCATTAATTTTTCCGATATACTGTAATGTGATTTCTACATTTTCATTTTGCCGTAATTCTCGTTCCACTTCAATTGAAATAGTTTGGTTTTTTGGTGTAACTGAAAAATTGACCATTTTGATTGACTTTTGGTCAGTGATTGAAAAAACGGCTATATCTTCGAAACATGGAAACGTTAAATTTTCTGCATTTAAAATAATGGTTGAAGTAGGTTTCACAGCTGTAGCAATGATAGAAACGTTACCATCAAAAGTTTGATTTCTGCCTTAAATTATACAAAACAATTAATAATTACATTTACCATTATAACAAACTTGGATCAAATGTAACACCCGGTGCATCAAAGAATGGATGAATTCGAAGTTTGTAAAAAATTGGCTTTAGATCTCCTGGTAATCTTCGGACAGTTGAGTAGCCCTTGTTACCTTTAATTTTAGCATAGCAGCAGAAACAAAAAATTGAACCAATCAAAGCAAAAAGAAACCAACGATTCATATTTAGACTTTTTTAAAACATATTTTGATTGCGTTTTTAATCATATTTATAAATCTCGATTCTGTTAAGAAACCATTGTTTCTCAAAAACATGTGGCTTCTAATTAACGTTTTCTACAATGCTTTTCATTGTTTTGGTTGCTTTTTGTGTTTTTCATTATTGTTTGATCAATTATTTTAATAAATCTTAGTAAAAAATGATTTGTCTAAGATTACAAATGGAAGTTTAATCTTTTAAAAATGCTTTGAAAAAGTTGAAACAAGACAATTATTTTTTAACACCACAGAAAAATTTTCATAAGATGTAAATTTTCGGAAAACTTCTAAGCATTTTTTTGCATTAATGGTCAATAATGCAACTGATAAAATTTTGTTTAAATAAAGAAAGACCCTCTTTTTTGTGTTTAAAACACTATAAAATTAAGTAAACAAAAAAAAGGAAGAGAAAAATGCATTTCTCAAGTGGTAAAACTTTTGTGGTTTTATGGAAGACAAAGAATCAATAAATGATTAATTTTAGATAAACGTCTTATTTGTTGTATTAAATCAAATAAATGAGTACTTTCTTTAATACAACAAAAAAATCGAATACTTTGGTTTTATTGTTCAAAACACAATTTTTTCACTTCCAGCTTTAAATATTTGATTCATGGTAATCCACATTGGAATATCCCCGAATTGGGAAGAATTGTCATTTTGTAATAAAAAAGATGGGAGTATAACTAATGTACCATTTGTAACAGGTAATTTCAACCTTTTGACTTTTAAATTTGATTTTTTTAGTTAAACGATACCACATCAACAAGGTTAACACATTTTTCAAAGAACTGATTGCAAAAATTAATGGAAAACCCGGACATATATGTATTTGTTTGGATGAACAATACGGAAATGAAATTAGAAAAGAATTTATTCAACAAGGATTAAATTATGAATTTAAAGATGTTCAAATTATTAATTGGGAAACAGCTTTGTACTTACATGTAAGCTCACAAATAAAATATAGAGTTTACAATGAAGATATTATTTGGATATATTGGGAAACAACTTTTTATATGTGGGAAATAAAAAATGGCGTAGCCATATTTAGCGGATTTCGAAGTGGTGAAAATTGGAATCAAAGTGATCTAGAAAGTCTTTTGTATGAATTAGCATTACCAAATGGCCAAGATGTTATTATATGTTCAACGGATTTTGACAAACTATTATTTAGTAACACGTTAGCCTGCAAACATTTTATTTTTGATGCGAAATATTCCGATTCAAATGGAAGCCTTATAAAAGCTATGATAACATCTGGAGATGAGAATTCTATAGATGCTGAAAATTATTTATGCCGAAAAATAACTTTAATAATACGGAAGTACTCTTCAAGAATTGAAGAGGAAGAACTCATAGCATTTAAATATGGAGAAAAATTACCATTGACTCATTCACAAAAAATGCTCTCAGCTTATACAAAAGACGAATTGGTGATAGTAAGTTAAACTAATTTTTACAAAAATCTAAAGAAAAAACAATCCGAAAAATCCGAAAACGTTTTCAGAAAACAGATAAAAGCAAAACAGAAATCGTTAAACTACCACCTTACAAGAATATTCTTTTAACATTTGTGATAGACAAAAATGAAATTTATTCCGTAAAATTTGAACAAATCAATGATGAAGAACACGAAAATAATGACTCTAAAGAACTTTCATCAAACAAGAATATGGCTAATAGATGTGAGAAAGATACCAGTTCGACATCCACTTTTTCAACAGTTGCAGCTTTAGACAATCACTTCTCGATTCCAACAATTAATACTCCAATTAATACAAACATAAATGCTACTGGAATTGATTTGGGGACATCCAGATGCTGTGCAGCAGTTAACCGTAAAAAGGGAGTAATTACCGTACCCCTTGATAATACTGGTGAAAGGCTTCTGCCGTCATACGTAGCATATGATGAAGAAAGAACGAAATGTGGACAAATCGTTATTGATCGCCTACGTCATTTCTCAAAATCAACAATATTTGATTCTAAGAGAATTATTGGAAGAAATATTGGTGAAATAGAAATAGATTTGTTCTGGCCATTTGAAATTACGGTGGATAACAAAAACGTTTTACTAGGTGTTCAAAAATTTAATGGAAAGGGAACTGTTACAGCAGAGGAAGTTGGAACAGCTTTGTTGAAGCACATGAAACATAAATGTGAAGAATTTCAAGGAAAAAAGTTGTCTAAAGCTGTTATCACAGTTCCAGCTGGGTTTACTGAAACACAAAAGGCAGCAACTATCGAAGCTGCAAAGCTTGCAGGGTGGGAAGAAATTGTTTTATTGCCAGAACCAATAGCGGCTGCATTTGCGTATTTTATGGATCGATCACTTCCAAGTGATCCAAATGTGCTACTTTTTGATCTTGGAGGTGGAACGTTGGATGTTTGTATTTTTAGAATTAAAAACGAACTTATCGAAGTTATTTCAAATACTGGTGATTCAAAATTTGGTGGTCGAGATTTTGATACTCTTTTAATCAATTATTTCAAAAATGCACTTCTCACAAAATATGGTATTTCTTTGGTAAAAAATAAGAAATATTTATTAATGGTTAAATGTCAAAAAATAAAGGAAAACTTATCATTCATTGAAAGCTGCAGGTGAGCAGATTTAGTAGAAGATTTTTTTATAAAGATTAAACCAGAGAAATTTAGCTCACATATGTAAATTTTTTTCAGCCTTGACATTGATGACTTTGACCCAAGCCAAGAAGGACTAATTTCCATAACACAAGATGACTTCAAAAACATGTCCACACCCTTATTAAACAAAATTATAAATACTATAAATTCTGCTTTGTATAATTCTGCTTTGAATGCATCTGAAATAAATCAGGTTTTACATGTTGGAGGGGGAAGCCGAATGCCAATGGTCAAACAGCTACTGAATAATATGTTCCCACAATCAGAGCATTGCTGTGAAGAAAATCCTGATGAAGTTGTTGCAATTGGAGCTGCTTATTACGCTTATAAAATATTTTCAGAGGAATAACTTTTTTTATTAAAGACAAAATGTGTTACAAAACTAAAGTAGAATAATTTGTTTTTAATGTCACCGTTTTGTATAACTTGTTGTTAATATTGTGTGTAGGTGCACGATATACCGTTTGCTAAAGTTTTACAGTAATTCACCTGTCATTGAAGCTTTTAAAAACAGACGGATGTGATTCTGCCGTAAACTTGTTGTTTTTTTTAAATCTCTAAAAATATTCAAACATCTTTTTGTGTAAAACAAAACTGACAAAAAATTACATCTTTTTCGATAGCTGTATTTTATTAAATAATTTCCCAGACGTCAATGAAAGAAGCTTTTAAAAAGCAATTGTCAAAAAGGTGTTTTAAAAAAATAATGCCGAAATCAATTAATTCTTGCTGCTTTTTAAGAATCAAAAAAAGCATAATTAATTTATTTCCAAACACAATGAAAAATAAAAAACGAAAATGTCGACTTATTCAGCTTTATTAACATAATAAACTGACGATCTGACAAATAAAATTTCTTGCTTTTTGCAAATATTTCTATCATTTTTCAAGCCGTAAATAAAATGAGAGTATACATTGAAAATTATTAACTGATATAGTAGCATTCTGTAACACTAAAATTTTAAATTCTAACAGCTTTTTGAGCAGTTTGTTTCATGCTACTAATCCTTGCTTTTTTGGAAACAAAATTATCCAAAACATGCAAAAAAGAAATACCATATAGCTGCAGAAAGAAGTTATCAAATAAAATATTTTCTACTTTCATTTTTTAAAAATAAAATAGGACATTTTATTTTGTTATTCTTATTTGCTTTATGTATTGTTTTGTCTTACAAAATGCTGATGAAAATTTTTTTATCACAATAGCCAAAAAATGAACAAAACCAGTAAATAACCAAAATAATCCAGGCTTACTGGTGGCACAATCATGTCGAACACCTGGTTTTTGAAGATATTGTTGTTGTTGTGAAAGCAATATTCATTCAAAAAAGTAATATAATTTTAACTCATATTTTTATGATTTGTTGCACGTAAAAAAAGCTTCTAAAAAGTTGATATATCAGAGTTTGATGTAATACATTGTTATTGCTTGATTCTTAAAAATAACCTTAATATTTAATTGTATAGTTTCAACATCTGTGGTGCCACTCTTATATGTAAAAAATGAAATTGCGTTTACAAACATATTTTACCATTTTTATCACAAACAAATAAATATTTAATAAAAAATTCAAACCAATAACCACTACTTTCTTTTTTTTTGCACAAATGACATTTAAAGGTTCCTTTTGTTCTTTCTCGTCATGACATTAAATCAATCGACGACTCACAGCTGGCATGGCCAAAGCACGCTGCTTCACACACCATAGAATACACACATTTGCAGAACCTAAAAAGAAGCAAAAATATTTGCAACAAATCGATATTTTTTTTTTCTTCCTCACATGAAAACCACAAAAAGCCTTTTTCTTAAAATAAAACTGATAAAATGTGCTTTAGAACATTTTATCATTTTAAAGCTTTAAAAAAATTTAGTATCATTGTTAAATTTTTGGTTAAGGTGAATATGAAATATCAAACAGCTTCGACCATTATTAATGAAGAATTTAATAACTTTTATCTAATATCACAAAATTTAACCTGAAAAATAACACTTACTAGTTTCACATTTATGTATTAAGCCCATTTTTTGAAATCTTGTATGATTAGACACCATCTACAATTTTAGTAAAGTTACAACGCTGGTGGAAGTCGAATGAGTTTTGAAAATATTTTCCCTGTCTCAACATTGCTTTGATAAAAATTCTGACGATGTTGCTACAATTCGTGTTGCACATTTTGTTATATAATTTTTTTTTGTGATGAATAATATTTTTAATTAAGTAAAAACTTTTGCAAGTTTGAGAAATTAAGTTTATCATTTGTTTTTTTAATAGTGTCGTCACCATTTTGTATCAAGGTGGCTACTGTTACTGGCAGCATTTGTCTTATTAGATAATGCGAGCTATCTTTTGCTCAAGAGTAAATCACCGTTGATAAAAGCTTTTTCAAGCAGATAAAAAGGGATTTCCTGTAGATGCTAATAAAAGCAATTCTGTTTTTAAAATTTCTTAAAAATATTCAAACATTTTTATGTGCAATATTATTTGATAGAAAAATGGCAGTTTTTTTAATAATTTCTCTTTTAGCAATTTTCCCAGACATGGCTAAAAAAAGCTTTTAACAGCAAATGTTGAAAATGAAAATAATAATTGATTTTTTTTTCTTAACCACAATGAAAAATAAGAAACATTCATGTCGACGCATTCACATTCATTCCATGATATTCTCAAACAATCAGACAAATTTTTTTTGTTGCAATTGGAGCTATAATAAAATATTTTCGAATGAATGACATTTTATTTATTAATTTATCATAGCATGTTTGAAAAACAGAGTATAAAATTTTGTTTATAAAACGTTTTATCTCCTTTTTGGATGAAGTTGTCTGTCTATTTATATTGGCTGCAGAGTATTTGTTAATCCAAGTTATCGTTTTCTAAAGCTTTATAGTAAATCACATTTGATGAAAGCTTTTTCAAGCAGATAAAAAGGGATTTACTGTAGATGCTAATAAAAGCAATTCTGTTTTTAAAATTTATAAAACGCTGTTTTCATCAGAATCGAGTATGCTTGTTCAACACGATTTTTTCAAAATGATCGTATTGACTTGAAACTTTCAAAACCAGGTAAAAATGATCCAAAAATAAGATTGGAAGTGGTTTTGGGTCACTCCGATATCCCGGATCCGAGATACCGTAACCCAGCTACAGTATACAAGGAAAAATCGAAAATGTCGGATACCCCAAATTTTTATATTTGGGATCGATAAAGGGACCTATAATGAGTCTAAAATTAAAATTTCAGACTTTTTGGACCCATACAACTGAAATGGGATCAACTTGAAATTTCAAAAAATTTTCAGGTATAGTAAAACTTTTTTTTTCCGGTATACTTTATTACACCAAAATAGCCCTAAAAGTTGCCCTAATATCTGAGGTTTATTTTGGTATATTATTTGTGGTGATGCCGGGTGGGGAGCATGGTTTTTTCAGCCAAAAACTGCTAAAAATCAACATCTCCAGCATCATGTGGGAGACATAACTCCCGTTATATGCAAGATAATGACATAATTTAACTTTTGGGATGAAATACTATGTTATTAGAGCATACTGGATGATTTTGAGCATTTTTGGATATCAGCCGTCGATATGGGGTCGATACGAAATCTAAAAAATTAGCAATATGGATATGAAAGGAAAACCGTCAAAAAATGTCAATTTTTCTTGAAGAATTAATCTAATTATGCTATAATAATGTAGAGCATATACAAAAATACAAAAATAATGCATTTAACACTGGATATAGGTCATTATTGATTTTTGCGCATCTGTTGATTGTTTGCAATTTTAGTGTTATTTTCAACGTATTATCAAACGATGAAAAATGAAAGGTATCGACATTTTTTAATATCTGGGATAAAATATTGCATGTCTAAAATGACTAGGGTCAATTTTAAGTCATGGGTTAAACAGGTTAAACAAAGGTTGTTGAGCATAGCCACTTAAGTAGGGATGTGCAAATAATTTTAGCTTATTTAAAACAAGTATGCTTGGTAAAAGTTTTATCACACAATATTGATATCAAAAAGTCGCATTTTTGATGCTTGTTATTTGTAATAAAAGAAATGAGAAAAAAGAATAACAATGACTTCAAGAAATACGAGATTCTGAATCGTATTTGTTTTTTTAAATTTATTCTTTGCACAAATGCGCGCAGCATGCATTTTTGCTGCGGCTTGGAAAGCATGCTTTTTTTTGATGCTGTAGATGAAGATACAATAAACAAAAACTTTAAAAAATGTAGTTTAATATTTTTTACTGTTTTAATTTTGTTTTTTAATAAAACAATTAATCAGAAGCAAAAAAAAATATCAGAAGCAATAAAAAGCGCGATTTTTGAAGTTATTGTTGACCATAAGTCTATATGCAATAACTGTTGTTAATTGTTCCAGTTTTTTTCTGATATGCTCAACAACCTTTGTTTAACCTGTTTAACCCATGACTTAAAATTGTCCCTAGTCATTTTAGACATGCAATATTTTATCCCAGATATTAAAAAATGTCGATACCTTTCATTTTTCATCGTTTGATAATACGTTGAAAATAACACTAAAATTGCAAACAATCAACAGATGCGCAAAAATCAATAATGACCTATATCCAGTGTTAAATGCATTATTTTTGTATTTTTGTATATGCTCTACATTATTATAGCATAATTAGATTAATTCTTCAAGAAAAATTGACATTTTTTGACGGTTTTCCTTTCATATCCATATTGCTAATTTTTTAGATTTCGTATCGACCCCATATCGACGGCTGATATCCAAAAATGCTCAAAATCATCCAGTATGCTCTAATAACATAGTATTTCATCCCAAAAGTTAAATTATGTCATTATCTTGCATATAACGGGAGTTATGTCTCCCACATGATGCTGGAGATGTTGATTTTTAGCAGTTTTTGGCTGAAAAAACCATGCTCCCCACCCGGCATCACCACAAATAATATACCAAAATAAACCTCAGATATTAGGGCAACTTTTAGGGCTATTTTGGTGTAATAAAGTATACCGGAAAAAAAAAGTTTTACTATACCTGAAAATTTTTTGAAATTTCAAGTTGATCCCATTTCAGTTGTATGGGTCCAAAAAGTCTGAAATTTTAATTTTAGACTCATTATAGGTCCCTTTATCGATCCCAAATATAAAAATTTGGGGTATCCGACATTTTCGATTTTTCCTTGTATACTGTAGCTGGGTTACGGTATCTCGGATCCGGGATATCGGAGTGACCCAAAACCACTTCCAATCTTATTTTTGGATCATTTTTACCTGGTTTTGAAAGTTTCAAGTCAATACGATCATTTTGAAAAAATCGTGTTGAACAAAGCCTTGAATTTTGCTCGATTTTGAAAAAAACAGCGTTATAAAAAATATTCAAACATTTTTTTGTGCAATATTAGCTGACAGAAAAATGACGGCTTTGTTTATGCTTTCTCTTTTTTAAAAAAAATTTTTTCACAAACATCACTAAAAAAAGCTTTTAACACCAAATATTGAAAAATGTATAAAAAATGAAAAGAAAAATTGATTTTTTAACCACAATGAAAAATGAGAAACATTCATGATGACACATTCACTTTCATTCTATAAAAATTTCTCAAACAATCAGACAAACCAAAACGAACTGTTTTGGTTTGTCTGATTTTTTTTTAGAATTTTTTTCAATAATTTTTAAGGTGTAAATGAATGGAGGGAAAATGATAACAATTATTAATGGAGTTGTCGGTATATCACAATTAATGAAAATAGTTGTAATATATTTTAATATCTCATGTGCCTCATGCATTGCCTTGCTACTCATTTCATTTCTTTCCATAATTTCTTTGAAATTGCATCAACCAATTGAGGCATTGCTTTCTTCTTTTTTTTTCTTTACTACTTTTTATTTTATGAATTTTTTATTAATTATTTTATGATAAATTTTTAGTTAATGAAAAAATTAATTATTCGCGAAAGTTAAATAAATTTAATTAAACGCTCAACAGGCAAAAATGTTGAAACGTCAAGTTATTAATATTTACAAACTACGGAGCATTTCATAGAATTAAAATATTGATTTAAATGTAGGAGATCGTGTAAATTTAATGCTAATTTCTAAATCCAGCATGTGCCTGTTTAGAACTCATACATATGAAGGCGAAAAATTTGAAACAAATACATTAGTTTATTACAGATTTCAATATTTGTAGACATTGATTATGAAGAGTAGATATTTATAATAAATAAAATTTTCACAGTATTGTCCCAAGTACCTAAAAAGATATGTTATTAAACTTCCGGCTGTTCGGGGGGTCTGAGAATAGACATCTCTTGACATTCCGCAGACGGGTTGGCCGTATTTGTTATATCAAATCTGGGAATATACGGCTCAAGAGATTCTCACTTTTTTGTTTTAAAAAATTGTTTTGTTACTATTACATCTTTACAGCCACCCTTTAAAAATCCAACGAGTTGTCCTTCGGGCGGCTTGTTTAGTTATAGTTTTTTTTCTATCTTCTGCCCTAAATTTTCTCAAATTTCTGATAATTAAGAATCCTTAATCATCGTAACACTTGATTAAGGAAGCAAAATTTTTTATTATTGTCACCATTTTGTATTAAATTATTTATAATGTGTGTAGGTGCATTTGCACGTGTAAGGTATTACCTTTTGTAAAATTTATACATACAGTTAATCACCTGTCATTGAAGCTTTTAAAAGCAGATTGTGATTCTGCTGTAAATTTGGTATTTTTCAAATTTCTGTAAAATATTCAAAACCCATTTTTGTGTATGATAAAATAAAACTGACAAAAAACTACTTGTTTTTTGATAGCTGTATTTCAATAAATAAATGAAAGAAGCTTTTAAAAAGCAATCGTTAAAAAGGTGTCTTAAAAATATATTGCCGAAATCAATTAATTCTTGCTACTTTTTAAGAACCAAAAAAACGTATACACTGACAAGGGACCGTTCTGACATGACACCCGGGGATTTCTTAGGTAATGGCGGGAATAGATAGCTTATAGTTAGGGATGAAAAACCCCAAGGGTTTTTTTCCCGTTCGCCATTTCAGGATTTTAGTAGCATTTTGCTATTACACAGTAAGTAGCTGGCGATGAACGTCTAAGTATACGAATTACATTTGTATTTATTTTGGATGGCTAAATATGGCAAAACATAATATTTCATAAATAATAAATCACATTCCATGCATTTACAACCATCAAAAACCGCCACAAACGTAATTTTATAACTAAGACGTTCATCGCCAGCTACCTACTGTGTAATAGCAAACTGCTACTAAAATCCTGAAATGGCGAACGGGAAAAAAACCCTTGGGGGTTTTTCATCCCTTACTATAAGCTATCCATTCCCGCCATTACCTAAGAAATCCCCGGGTGTCATGTCAGAACGGTCCCTTGTGAGAAAAAGCCGTGACGCATTCATCATTTTTGCATCACTGACAGTGACGAAAAAGCCTTCACAATTAATCACTGATAGTGATGATTTCGTCACAGCTACATCACCGGTGAGGTTTTCTTCGTCACTGCTTTTTTCTCAGTGTACTCGATTTTTTTTTCAATGAAAAAATAAGAAACGAAAATGTCCACATATTTAGTTCCACTGTAAAATAAACTGACAATCTAACAAATAAAACTTTTTTTTGCAAAACTGTTTGCATATAAAATTTCTATCATTTTCATTGCCGTAAACACTTTGTAAAAACTCATATGCGTCTCTACCAATACATATCAGTTTAAATTTTATTGATTTCCTGGAATTTGTGAGAACATGTCTTATACGGCAGGTTATATAAAACCAAAATTTTTTTTATCTTCCAAAATACACAGCTATAAAAACACTTTTTTCTATCAATGTTTCATGCTTTAAATTGTTTGCACAAATTTATGGCCTATTTTTGACATAATTTCCATGGAAGACAATTGTTGCACTTGTACCTTATTCGAGCGTTCATCAACGATATAATGGTCGATGTGTAATGACTGCTGATCTTGGAAAAATTTTATGCAATAAATGGTCTATAATATTTTATTACACAGAAAAAATGTGTTAAATGTCAAAAAAAATTTAAAATTCTTCCGTGTTTTTTGAGTATCTTTTCTGTATTTTAAAAAACGGCAAATTATAGTCTTTTAAAATTATACTTCTGTTTATTTCTTAAAAAAAAAGAAATAAATTTTTTTAGCTATAAATATGTGTTGTAAATTTTTTTATATAATTTATTACCTACATGTTTGTACTTTTATATAACATTCTTAAATAACGGCGGGTATAGTATCACCAAGTAATAGAGTAGAAAAGAGAACAAACTTTTTATTATATACAGAATATTTAAGAATGGTTCTCGTTGAAATTAGAATGTTAACAAATGTTTGTAAGGATAGATAGCTGATTTAATTAACTATACATGTATTTTTGCAGTACAGGGTGATTCATGTCAGATGACCACTTGGTTTTTTTTTATCAAAACTAATTTAAAAATTTTTTCCATTTTTCTTTAACTTTACTTACAAAACACTAGAGAAAAGAACACACTTTATTTTAAACTTCCCACAACAAATAATTCCCGACAAGAAAAAAATATTTTCTTTAAAAATTTTTTTCTTTCTCCAATCTATTGTTCCCTTTCAATCTATACTTTATTTTTTTTGTATTTGTTTAACATTTTTCCAAAACAGTCCTTTATCTAAGCAACTACCGATGAGTCTACTTATATCACATATCATTGTTTTAAAATTATAAAGCTGTCTAGTTGTCCAAGGCGAAACAGCAATTTTTCTTTTCTTATAATTTTTTGCTCTCTTTCCCTTTATCCCAATACATCTCCTTTTTTACATTTGACTAGGAATCGCTTCCTTTAACTTCTAAAAGCTAATATTTGGCGGGAAGGGTCATCA
The DNA here is from genome assembly GCA_024447215.1 of Panagrolaimus sp. LJ2400. NCBI lineage: Eukaryota > Metazoa > Nematoda > Chromadorea > Rhabditida > Panagrolaimidae > Panagrolaimus > Panagrolaimus sp. LJ2400. The sequence continues at coordinate 732,611 of JAMRYA010000029.1, read as the reverse complement.
TTGATTTTTGTTTGACGCCCCCTGTATCAGAATAGTAATAGTAACTTTTAAAGTTTTAGAATTGTAAAATGACATTACTGGAAAGTAGAGCCAAAGTTGTAAAGTATATGATTTTAACTAAAGTATATAATTCTACCCACAGGATGCGGAAATAAGTTATTCTAAATAACAGCAATAAATAATAGGTGTAACAATTTTTAGAATTATATAGCTTTCTTTGAAAGTAAGAATTATATAATTTTTAAAAATGAATTACTGTAAAAGAATAATAAATTACATGGTATTTTAAAAGCATGTGATTGTATAAAATTGAATGTTGTGGTACTACTAAAAATCAGAAAGGTCCGCCTTTTTTTAAAAAAAGAGAAAAGTTTCAAAAAGGCGGAACTTTGATAACAAAATATGTAGATATGATTACATAAAAACGAGGCCAATTGCGAGAAAATTTCAGAAAATTTTGAGCCATTTCTGTAATGGATAATATAGCTGCTGCTGTAGACCCATCAAGGCAATGCATGATCAACGGTATTCAATACTATAGAGGGGTTATCGATGTTAATGATATTCGATGTTTGTTACATAAAGTCTCCGCTTTCCTGTTTAACACTCCAATTGTTACTGTAAGCTATGTTTTAATAGCTATTATAATTTTTATTTCTCTCTTTGGTAAAATTAAACACAATTATCGATGGTTTATATTGAATCAAGCTATATGGGATATTTATATTACTTATTTCAATTCTTGTGATAATGTCATAGGAAGCTTTTACTATGAGGATTCAGCTGAATATTCCTGTTTTACCAGCACACTAGATGATACTTCCATACTTGTAGTAGCTATCAAATATGGTTTAAGAGTAGGAAGTGATTATTATTCGCCACTATTAATTTTTACAATCAGTCGTTTCTGCGCTTTATATTTTATGAATTTTTATTCCAAGATGTCAGCAAAATCAGTTTTTAAATTAATTATTTTATGTAACTTTTGTTTTCTTTTTTCGACTCAAATTGAAACAATTTGCTTTTTACATTTTGGCGTGTGCTAATCAGCGATTAAGAAATGAATATACTAATCATACAAATGGTAAGCTTTAGCAAAATATGGATGTCAGTCCCCCCCCGGAACAGAGAAACTCCTTTGATCCTTTGCAGCCACCGTGTTATGGCGGCAAAAGATCAAAGTCGTGTCCTCTCTGAGATGAAAATGCCCACCACGAAATTTTTTTCTGTCTACAGCCTTGACGTCCGTTATTAAAAAACTGGCTTTCCCTAAAGAATATTACAAAAACAATAACTACTTTTAGACACTTTGAGCTATGAAGTTTATCAATCAGACGCTTATATTAATTATCAAAATGCTGATCCTCAATATAAATTTGGTGATAAATTTCGAGCTATTGGTTCACTTGTAAATTTTGCAAAACCACCTATTTGTCTTTCGGTTTCTATTCTACTATCCGCAGCTGTGATGTTTAAAGTATTACAACAAGCGAAATTTCAATTAAAACAGAATAAAAAAGATTTTCTGAGTTCTCTAAGGATTACCTTTGTTCTCATGTTTGAAGTTATATTTAATGCTTTTGTATTTTACCTTGAAGTTGGGTATTTATATGTGTCCATCGGATATGTATTTACAGATAACGGTGTTGACAAGTCAACAAGAACTTATATTTATGCATTAAATTCCAATGTTCAACAATTTCGCCAACTTCGAATTTTTTTGGAATGTGTAATAATTTTATTTGTAATGACTGGATATCGAGAATGTATTATTCAATTTTTAAAATATTTTATTTTTATCAAAAAACGAAACACAACAAGTTCAATACAACCATTAATGTCTATAAAAACAACAGCATCCACATCCAGCCGTCATCGCTAAAAAAAGAGTTTAAAGCTTTTAAAGAATTATTTTAAATATATTATTTATGTGTACCTTTTGCAACAAAGCCTTTTTTGTTTCTAATATAAAATAGTTTTAATTGTTGTCTCATGCAAATATTTAAAATTTAAAACAAAATTACTACAAAATTTTAAAATATATTCATTATAAAAAGTCATATTTTATAAATATTGGCATTTCCAGAAGTCAATTAAGCTTTTAGTTGATATTTCTTTAAGATACATCTCTAAAAATACATAACACAATTACCAGCAAAAAAAAAACAATTCCTACACATTCAAAAACTTTTTCTTTCCGTGCTTTTCTTTTCTCTTTTTTTGTTGTTAAAAAAACGTAGCTCTAAGCACCTCAAAGTGTGAAAACCGTGTTGCATTTTTTGCCTTTGAGCGTCGATCATCCGCTGGCTTTTATGACGAAAGAGAACTTGTCGTTGTTTATTAAAAAGAAAATAATGCAAATATTGTTTTTCAACAGAAGTTGTTTATTTTTTCTTTTTGAATTTTCAAGTTGTACACATTTGGAACTAATTGTCCGAAAAAAATAATAAAATTTTAACATGGTTACACAAAAAATCAAAGAAAACGGAGGCAAAAATTGATAATTATGTTAATTAATATTAATAACAAACTTAATATTTTGAAACTTTTATTTTCTAAAATACCGACATTAGCAAAATGGTTGATATATCTTTCGTTTTAATGTGTAAAAAAATTAGCAAATACTACTTTAACTTCTGGTTGTTCATCGATCATTCTACGATTCACCAGACGTAAACGTGTTAGTCGTTATTTGCCTTAAAATAAAAAAGCACTATTTTTTGGGTCTTTGCTACTTTTTCATTTATTTTAGCACCATTGGAAACGTTAATAGCGAAAAAAAAAGCTCCCTTTTTTAACATCAAGTTTTCAAAATATTTGAGCTGTTGTTTATAGCAGCATAAAAAACTGTCATATTTCTTTTGTATGAGCTACCTTTTTTCGATATTTAAATTATGTTTTTAACGTTGGTATTTTGAAAGCCGATTTAAAAGCTGTTAATTTTTTAAAAAAAAAAGTTCACAACTCTGTTTTTCCAATTATATCAAATAAATTGTTCCAGTAAAAATTATAATATAAACTTTTATAAAAAATACACAAAAATTATTTTAGAAATGTTAAACCAGCAAAGTGCTTCAAAACCAATCAAAATGAAAATAACAATGAAATTATGTACTAGTAGACAAAAGACATCTTTTGATAAATAATTTTGCATTTCATACAGAATAAAAAATGGTGACAAATGTTTCATGGTTACATTTTTTTAGAAAATAATTGTTTTATTGAAGCAAAATGTAACTGAGATGTTTATTAATGTTCAAATTCCATGTATTATCATTTACACGAAAAGTTTTCTTTACTTGCAAATGTGACGCCAAGAGGCGTAGATCGACTGATGTCGATAGAAAGAGATAAAGATATGAGAAGGAGGAGCGATGAGAAGATAGTAAGTATATAAGGGGGTCCTAGAGAGTAGCTCCCTGCCCCGGGAGCGATAACATTATTATTGGTAGCAGCGGTGGACGCACCGCCTCGATCGTTTATAAAAATTTATCGTTCATTTTTTTATCTTGAAAATTGAAAATCGTTTATTTTTTAAAAAAAAAAAAAAAGAAAAGAAATTATTAAAAAGAAAAATTCGTGTTTTAAAAATTATTATCGTTTGAAAAAAAAAATTGAATTGAAATAAAATAAAAGTTTATTATTTTGAAATTGAATTAAAAATATTATTTTGTTCTGCAGAACTTTCCCCTTGCCCCATTGCGCACGTTCTGCGGAACGATCCCCGTTTTTTCTCGTGCTATTGGTAAAAATAGTGCAAAACTCTTTTAGTATTGTTGCAAAATAATACTCGTTTGATCTCTTTTTCGTGTTGCTGTTAAAAGTAATACAATCTTTTTTTTCTATTGTTGTCCTTTTGGCAGCAAAAATTTGCTATCTTTTTAGTTTTACTGATAAAAGTAAGACAATCTCTTTTTTTTATCTCCCTAAGAGAAAAGTCTCATTTTTTTTGTAAAAGTATATCCGCTTTTGCTTTTTCTTCTTAAAAGAAAGCATTTTTTTTTCTAAAACAAAATCCAAAACAAAAAAATATATATCAAAAATTTTTCTTATTTTAAAAATCTTTTCTTTAAATTCTTGTAAACCTTTTTATAAATTTTCTATTAAGCCCACTAAAAAAAAAAAACTCAGTGGCAAAGTTTCTTTTATCACCTCATAAAGGTGGTAACATTGAAATTCAGTTTTTCTTTCTTGCAAAAGAAGGAAAACAAATTAAATTTGAAGCAAGGCAAGGTGCCGTCCCATTGAAAATTTTCACAAAATGAGCTCGACCAACAACTTTGGTTTTGAAGCAAGTGAAAAACCAACTAAAGCAAAAGTAAAAATTCCTGAACTTAAAAGGACTAGAAAGATTGTCGAAGCACTTAAAGGAATAAAGGATGGAATTGAATGTACTGGGAATGCGACTAACCCAAAAATTAGAAAAGTGCAAAAGTGCAAAAGGAGTTGGATAAATTAATAAATGAAGAAGGAGAGAAATATGACAGAAACGAAGAAGAACTTAAAAATGTTACAGGAGAATTTAATAACTTTAAAACAGAAACTGAAGAAAATATCACCTTTTTAAAGGAAATAATTAACGGATTAAAAAGGGAATTAGCAGAGTCAAGAACTGTTATTGAAAGAATTCAAAGTATTTTAGAAGGACGTAGACAAAGAGAGACAAAAGAGATTACTGTAACATCAAATCCGATGACGACATTACAACAAAAACGTGAAGAAACAAATCAAAGTTTTAATTTTGAGATCGAAGATCAAGCGGATGAAAGAAAAAGTAAAAACATGAGAGAACAGGATGTTTATAAAAATGTAGTTGAAGAAAATTCTTTGCAAACGGAAGAGCAAAGTAATAGTTTAAACTTTAAAAATATCAACATGGAATGCAAAAATGTTTTAGAAATAAATAGAAATCATGATTTAATCGAACTGTTTGAAAGGGAACATGGACATGAAAGTAATAATATTATGGGAAAGGATGAACATGAATTCAATGAAATATTTTTAAGTGAAGATGACATCACGGATGAAGAAGATAATTCAGATGACTTTATCTTAATGGTATTTGAGGTTGACAGTACAAAACCTTTAACATTTACAGGAGACGGGTCTGTAGCCATATCAGAATTTTTGACAGAATATGAGGATTTTGTTATGACCTCAAGGGTGCTATGGAATGATCAACGAAAAGCATTAGGCATTAGAGCATTTCTTGCTGATAGGGCACGAGAAGTATATAATCAAATACCAAACAAGGACAATTATGAAGAAGTTAAAGATTTTCTTACACGAAAGTTTCAAACTAAACTTATGATGGAAAAGGCACAAAACAGATTAACAATAATGAAACAAAGCCCAAATGAATCAGTATTAGACACAACAGGCTTACAAAAGTAGTCAAACAAGTTATGGCTGGTAAAAATAATACAGAATATCAAGAAAGATTGCTAGAAGAATTTTGTAATAAAATGTCATTGGATTACAGACATTTAGTTAGAGGACAAAATCCAGACACATATGAGAAAGCACTAGATTTAGCAGAACAGTATGAAGCGGATTTGGCTTTTAAGAAGACGGTACAGCCAAAAGATAATACCTTTGCAGTGGAAATGCACAATCAAGATTTTTGGAATGAACAAGGACATTCATCAACAAACAGCAATGCAAGTCATACCTTAATTTGTGATTATTGTGGTAAACCAGGGCATAAACCAAGTGCATGCTGGTCTAATCCTCAAGCACAGCCAACACCACCGTTATACGGACAAGCATTTGGATTTAATCAGAGAGGAAATAATTATCAAAGTTATGGAAGCAGCGATGGACAAATGCCTAATGATATGATGCAACCATGGCAGACTTCGTGGCAAGCACCACTTTATCAAGCTAATACCTGGCAACATTCTATGCCACAACAAATGCCATATTTAAATATCGATCCACAATATAATCTTATGCATGAAAATGTCATTAGTTATGATGACGAAGTTAATATGTTAATAGAGGGAAAGGACAACAAGAAAGAAATTGTACTTGACGATACAGTTTACACTCTTCTTAATGATATGAAGCAAAAAGTAATTGCAGTAACAGCAGTGGAAGTAAACGATGTTTGGATGACAGGGTTAATTGATACTGGAAGTTCAATTACTGTTTGTTCGCTACCACTTGCGAAAATGTTACAAGCAGAAATGAGGAAAGTTGATAGACAAATTAGTGGACTATTTGGAAATCCTGGTTCCGTTTGCGGTTCAATAATTGGTAATATAAAAATAGGAGGTTCAAAATATAGAACTGAAATTTTTGTGTTAAACGTTGCAAAGCTAACACAATCAGGATATTGTGATATTATTATTGGCTGTGATACTTTAGAAAGAGGGTCAGAAATTGGAGTGGATTGTGCACAAAGAATGATGCGATTTGGAGGACAACAAATAAAGATGGGAATATTCGACCGAACTTTAAGAAAAATGCGTGGTTATAATTCATTAAAAACTTTGAGATATGCCGAACCTGAAACTGCAATGATTGAAAGCACAGATTGTGATAATATTTTTGTCATTGAAAGTAAAGAAGAAACACAAGAAGGAGGATCGTATCGAAAAATAGTCGATGACAGATGTAGGTTGAAGCAAATGCGGAAGCTGAAGGAGGAAATAGCTCAATATATGGCTCAAATGACAGCAGCAGGAATTATTCGAGCAGCTGACAGCTTTGCAGCAACAACAATAAATGTACATAAAGATAACGGCTTATCGAAAATAATCAATGATTCAGACGCTAGGATTCAAACATCTGAACAAGCACATAATAGCAGTAATATTCCAAACAATGACAAGGATCAACATGGAAATAAAGCTAGAGAGGTTTGGGTATGCGTTTACTGTGGATTAACTGGGCATTTAATTGAAAAGTGTTGGAGAGCTCGTAGAAAACAAATGCAAATTAATAATTATCTTAATATTAACAATACTGTAAGCAAGTTTTGTACATTCTGTGGCTTAGCAGGGCACACTACAGAAAAATGTTTGGTGTTCAAGCAAAAAAGTGCATTTGAAATGGGATTTCAACAAGGCTTTAACCAGCGCTTCAGGCATGATGGCTGTCCTCCAGCATTTCTCGAATACCAATGTGGTCATTTATTTAACAGTTTTACTAAGCCATATAAGTCAAGAAGAATATGCTTCAAGTGTCGCCAACCAGGACATGAAGCAAACACGTGTTGGCTTAATCAAAAATAAATTTTTAATAATTTTTTTTTCTCTGTTGGGCAATAAAGGGGGATAGTGAAGTGGTACTGTCCGATGTGATCATCGTAAACACAAGTAAGTTAAATAGTAGTCATTTGATGTTAATAAGCGTATGTACATGTTAGTTCAAGAATGAACAACGACTAGCAAGAACTTGAGTGATTGTTGTAATCGAATTTACACGAGAAGTACATTATGATAAAAGATGGTGCACATCATTGAGGTCATGACAATTAGTACACAAGAGAAAAGGGGATTCACAAATACGGAATTATGAACACAAGATAATAGCAGTTGATAAGTTGAGTCAACAAGAGATCGAGAAGAGCATGGAGTTTTGAATGGTCAAATTACTGACCCACGAGCTTTTATAATTCCCTCGTTATTTGTGGAGGAATTGATAAAGAGGAAAAGCTGCAAGAGTTGGATGACGATCATATTGAAGAAGGAACGCTAAAGGGTGTGGAAATAGAAGAGAACAATGTTCACAACCAACGCACGGAAGAGGGAGAAAAGGAAGATGAAGTGGAAGTGAAGAATCAAGAAGAACCACCAAGAGATGAAGCAATGGAAGTTGACGAAGAAGGCACGCCAAGGATTGAATCACAGGCATGGTGAATGCCAATGCATTCTGAGCAAGGTGCTCGCCCATAAATACTTTATTATTAATGAAAAGAGACATTATGTCCAATGCATTCTGAGCAAGGTGCTCACCCATGGTTAATAAATCCTTTGGAGAATATTGAGGTCTCGCTATATGTGGGGGAGATGTGACGCCAAGAGGCGTAGATCGACTGATGTCGATAGAAAGAGATAAAGATATGAGAAGGAGGAGCGATGAGAAGATAGTAAGTATATAAGGGGGTCCTAGAGAGTAGCTCCCTGCCCCGGGAGCGATAACATTATTATTCAAATTTGTAAAAACGTTTTTATAAGTGCAAAAATGAACAAAAAAGAAAGACCTGAATAAAAAATTTAAAAAGCCCATTTGCATCTCTTCTTCAAAACACATATATTTGAACTTTAAATATATGTGTTTCTTTAGTTTGCTTTCTTTTGTGCGTTGAATCATCCAATGACGCAAGAAAGAGCTTTTTGTCGAAAGAGACAGCATTATTTCTAAAATTTTGGTTTTTTATTGTTGATGTTTCTTTGTGAATTTTTAAGACACATTTTTTTAACTTTTTAAGATGGATAACTGGACGTTTTCGTTAAGAAAGAAGTAGTTAGAATGTATCATTTTTTTTCACTTTCCAGCTGAAATTCTTCCAGTTTCTAACATTAGAAATAAGTGTAAATAAACAACGTGCACATATTTGTAAATCTTCAATTATTTGTTGCCCTTTTTTTACACAAAAAAGTTAAACACGCTAGACTGGAACAATTAAGGGATTGTCTAGAGCTTACACAACCACTTTTAATAAAATTTTTCATGTGCTCGTATACACAAGAAATTTAATATAAAAAATGTATACTTATTATCATTTGTTTCTTGTTTTAATTAACGAAAGCTGTAGCGGCTGCAAAAAAATGTGGGAATGCTGAAAAAAGAAGATGGAAATTATTTAAAAATTCAAATCAACAGATTTTTTCTAACATTCTAAACTGCAACATCACTCGTCAATGGGAAGAAAAACATGTCTGACTCTTTCAAATGCAGCAGTCCTTTTCTCACAAAAAATAATGTTTTGTTCAGCGTCGCTCTTTCTTTTTAAAGAACACTTGTTCAATGATTTTTTGAGCTGGCATATTTTTTTGCTAACAAAGAACAACAAAGTAGTGCTTCCAAATTCTATTTTTTTTCGTTTTGATAAATGTTTTATTTTTTTGAATTTTTTTTATTTATATTTTCCATTTGTATAACAATAATGATGGTTAGAAATTTTATGAAAATAAAAAAACGGAATTAATATTAGCTTTAGTACGTTTCACGCTAAATATACCAACAATATTAATTAAAATGTAGAAAAAAAAAGAAAGGAACAGGAAATTAATAAAATGTTAACGTTGATAATAGCATGAAATAATAGTAATTAAAAGCAAAAAATATATACTAATACGTTAATCATGAAAACCGTGCAGAAATTGTTACATAAATTGTTTAAGATATTCTGTTTTTCAAGTTAGTGATGATTTTTTTGAGACATGCGATTAGGCACCAAAAGCTATTTAGAAGCATATCTTTATTGATCGCTGTTTCTTTTTCTCAAATAAAATGGAGAATGTTGTGTGTGTTGTAAGACCAGATTGCCTCAAAAATTCGTTTTGCTTTTATTTCGTTGAGCCACAAACATTGACGTAACACAGCTGCTCTGTTGTTAAAAGAAAAGAAACAACGCATTTATTTTTTCATTACACTGCATTTTGGAAACGTTTTTTTGAATTTTTCAATTTTAACTTTTATGGCGGATAACCAGAGTAATTCTCATACTTTACAGCATTACTTATTCAGAATAAAATTTCGATTGTATTTGAAACACCTATTACTGTTACAAGCTTTCCAGCATTAATAAAAATCTGAAATGTGAAAAGCCTTAACAAACAGTTTTAAGTACTATCTCTCAAGTAATCTTTAAATTGTTTATCGTAGAAAATAAATATTATAACGTGATCGTATCTTATTACAATAACTTAAAAATTAACAGTATCCTCATAAACTTTGGTTTTTCTTCTTTTTCCATTGTCATTTATCAACAACATCCCCAAATCCCAAAATGTTTAAATAGATAACACTATATTCCTAACTAATATCTTCTACTGAAAAGTACATTTATAAAAAAATATTGAAGAATACCATTGTTTTTGCTAAAATTAAAATGAACACATTGCATATGTTGAGTTTCTATTTTTTAAAGCAAAAGCACATATTTGCTTAATGATGTCATTATTAATAAAAAGATGTAAGTGAAAGAAAATTTGACAAAATAAAAAAAAATTTAATGCTACTGTTTCTTATAACTTTAATTCAAATAATGTGGTTGACTTTGCTAAGTTTTAACTGCACAAAAACTATACATTTCTGATTGCAATATATCGCGGTTACAAAAAAAATTTTGTTTTTAGAAGTACATGTGACGCATCCTTGTGTTTTTAAATTCTTACGTTTATCTTCCTTTTCATTAATGTATGTCGGTTGTTTATTGCAGAAAAAAACTATGTTGATCCAAATTTTTTTGTGTTCTTTCCATTGCTATTCTTCAATGACTGCTTTTGCTTTATTTGAATAGTTTTTTTGAAGGGAAAAGAATTAAAGATGTGTGCAAAATGTTAAAAGTGATTTCTTTATGACTGTAACGATAAATAAAACAATGCTATAATCAAAAACATCGTAACTGATTTCCTTTAAAAATTTTTTAAAAGCTGTTTTGTGACTTTTTTCTGTAATACATTTTACTTTAAAAAATTTAATTTCATAAATATCGTCTGGTGAACCAAACTGGGCTGTTGTATTATTTTCAATTTACATGTGTAAAAATTTTCAACTTTAACTGCAATAAATTTTTCAAAAATATGTTTAAGACATTCAAAAGGCACTTTTCTTTCATGTTGTAAAAAAAGATAGCGCTGTCCAGAACATTTATAAGCATTAAAACATTTTTTTTGCATAGACAAAAAACGTTGCTGCATCGACTTTTTTTGTGCGTTGCTTAACCGATTATTCCAATGATGAAATTTGCTTGTCGGTGTTTGGCGAACGAAAATGTTCCACTTTTCTTTTTTTCGAATCGCTTTAATAGTTTTTTCTTTTTTAATTTTTATGTTTTAATTAATTTTAATATTCGGTAAAATTACAATTGATATCATTAGAACACAGCAGAATTAAGAAAAAGAAGAGACAAATGATCCTGTATTTATTAAGATTAAACATTTTGGCTATTTTTAACAGAAGAATTTTTTCAAAAAAGCGTTATAACTTGCCTTTGTCCATCGAGATGAACAAAAAATTTTTAACAGAATATTTTTCTGCCAAATCCATGAGTTTGAAAATATTGTCATTAAAAATTTTAATGACAGTGGTATTATCCATGGCATTCCAAACTAGCAACCAAGAATTCAATTGATTTTTGTTAAACGTAGTTAAAGCTTTTTGTGGTTGCTATTGCTGCCAGAGCACGTCTTTCATTATTTTTTTCATTAGATTTAATGTTGAAGTTCATAAAAAGTTTTTTTTAGGTATTTTAGTATATTGTTTTTTTAAAAAATACTTTATTTCAATAATAAAATTCAAATTATGTTCATTTGTTGTTGATACTTTAAATGCAAAAAAACAATTAGTGATCTATCATCATTTGCATAAAAGTTTATTAAAATTGAGAAGTCAACACTAACAAATTCTCTGAAATATTCAAAGGATTACTACTCAAGAGGTTCCAAGTACCCAACGAAGGAAAAGCTTTTAGGGGAAAAAAGGACCACAACGCTTTGCCAAAAGAAATGAAAAAATGGAAAAGATGAAACTACAAAAATATTTATTCAAAAATTTCAAAAAATTGCAAAAATGAATAACACAACAAAGATATTTTTTGAACAGTAATAAATAAAAAAAACAGCAATAATAATAATATTAAATTTAAAGATATTGTTGAAGCTCTTCTTTCCATCCATTAATTATACGTTTGACATCCCAGCTTGTGATGTGATTGAAATGAGAGCGTGTAACAATCAAGGCATCACGTAAAGCAGATTCTATTTGTCCAACATCTGATGAAAAGAATTGTCGATCAGCATCTGTTGTTCTTTGCTGCCATTCCAATTCGATCATTGAAAGAGATAAACCTCCTGAATTTTTAAGAACAAGAAAACCTCAATATGCTGAATCAGAATGAAGAATTATTGCTGCTCGACAGTCAATGCTTCAAATTCTCCAATTACAAGCTCCAATTCCATTTGATGTTATGTTAAAATATTGTCGACATCAAACATACAATTCTTGCCCAACTTTTGATCCAGCTCATGCTGATGCTCAACCACCATTACCTCTACCACCAAATCATCCACCACTATTATTACCACAACTTCCAAATCCTCTAGCAAATCCTCGTCCACGAAATCAACAACAATATCCTCAACAATTTCGTCCACTAAATCTTCCACATCTTCGATTCCCTCAACTTGTTAATCCACGTGGACATGGAATGATTCAAAATCAAAGATTTAATATTCTACGTAATCATCAAAGATTTATGAATGTTCAACAACCCCAACTTCGACCAAGAATGCCTTAAATTATTATTACTATTATTGCTGATTTAATTTTTTTGCTGTTTATTATTTTTTAATGTTCAAAATATATTTTTTTGTGTTATTCTTTTTTGAAATTTTTGAAAAAAAATAATAAATATTTTTGTAGTTTAGTCTTTCCTTCTTTTCTGGCAAAGCGCTGTGGTCCTTTTTTCCCCTAAAAGCTTTCCTTCTTTCGCACCTCTTTCCAGACAACAATGGTACTTGGAACCTCTTGAGAAACCATGATTCAAAGCGACTACTTTTGCATCTTTTTTTTGCATTTGAGCTTGCAGTTGGTTTTTTTCAAAGGTGTGCCTTTTTGTGTTTGTGTCATTTTCTTTGTGCGTCCATCGATAAGTCTTTTTCTGCATCATTTTTTTTGAAAAAATCAGCAAATCTTTCATTTTCATACTGATTTTGTTTTGCGTTCTGGCAAACATAACTTAGTAAATGCAACAGCCTTTCTAAATATTTAATTTTTATATTTTGCTGAATAAATAATGGATAAAAAATAATCTTTTATGACTAAATAAAAGAAACCAACTGCTCAAAACTCAGCAAACTCGACTGTATCAGCAACCTTAATAAAAAAAATTGTTTAGAGGAACCTAACAGAATATAATATTAAAATATTGACAATACATCATCATCAAAATCGAAGATTAATTAATTTTAAACTTTTGCATCTGCTTAAATATTGAAGTTTTCAAAAATCGCTCACAAAGTGAATAATACACTGAAAATAAATTCTCATTTGATCTAACTAATTGTTTCGGCTGACAAAGAATAAATAATAAATGGTAACTAATTTTATTCAAACAGTTTAAAGAAGCATCTCTAGGATCTTATGAGTGTCAAAAATTTGAAATACGTGTTTTAAAAAAACTTTGTTTTATAATTATTGACATAAAATCATTCAAGGTATTTTTGCGAAGATATGTTTTTCGCATGTGTAATAAATTTAAAATACTACGTTAACGGCAAAGAGTTTTCATTTATAAATCTAAAATATTCCAAAACGCATTTTATTCTAAGTTTTCTCTTCACTTTTTATTTTCAACTCAAAAAACAAAAAAACGACAAGACATTTTTTAGCGTTGAAACATTTGCTTTTGCATAAACAAAAGATGTTGCTGCATCGAGTCGTTCTTTCTTATTTGTGTGCCTTTCATCCAACGATTCATTTAACGAAACATGCTTGCTGTCTTTGAAAAAAAATTGTTTTTGAACAATTTTTTTCAATTGATTAGTCAGCTAAATTTTGTCTGTTTATTGTTTTCTTTTAAATTTTTGAATGCGTTATAAATTGTCCGTAAAACATACAGATGGCAATATCTGAACACATTTAAGAGACACTATACGAGATTATTAAAACCGAGCGGTACATGAAAATTTTTTTTGACGATTTCTGTTATCCATTCGATAGAACTATGTGAAAAAACACTATTCTGAAGGTTTTGGGTCAGTCTGATACATATTTTCGATTTGGCGTCAATTCAAAAGTTGTATATGAAGAAACTTAAAATAATTCGAGAAATTTTTTTGGCTTAAGCTAGCAAAATGCTAGTGCCCATGATTGTACACATATATAAGGGCTTTAAAATGACTATGACAGAAATTTTTTATGTGACCTCTAACGTTGAATTTTGGCAAAATGAAATTTTCGACCATAGGAAAAAAATTTTGCTAGAGGTTGGCGGAGGCTACACTATACACCATTGGATAGCCCTATATGTGAGGAATCTAAAAATATGTAGTTTGTAGCATTCCACTGGGTACTTGGTGATTTTGATCTATAATAGTGCGCGTAACCAATATCTATGACATCATTCTGGTCACATAACTCGGGTAATATGGCAGATATTGACATATGGTGAAAAGCATTCTGTAATACTATGCTAATAAAGTATTCTGGGTGAGTTTGGGCATTTTTGGATATCATTTGGCAATATGGCGTCCATATGAAATCTTAAAAAATAGCAACATGGATGTTTTTGTCAAAATGGCTGTAAATGATATTTTATGTTAAAGAATAACTGTGGAATGACTCTAATAATACAAAATACATACACTACTATTATATTAAAGCATTTAAGATCATATATAGAAGATTATAAGGTCCTGGGGATATATCAATTTTTGGCAATTTTTAGGGTATTTTCAAAGCATTACCAAATGATGAAAAATGAAAGATATCAACATTTTGTGACATTTGGGATAAAATTCAGCATGTCTAGGATGATTAGGAGCAGTTTTAAAGTATTTGAAATAGCCACATTAATTTGGTGACTACTTGAATATGAACTTATTTTACCAATGTGAAACCCATGAAATGTTGAGAATTTTGCTACGAATTAAAGCTAAAACGCTTTTTTTATTGCCTAAACGTAATATTATGTCATTTTCGTTCTAAATACCATTGTTTTTGGCTAACATATCAGTACCATAGTCATACAACACAGTAAAATTAAATAGAGTTTTTGTAAGAATTTCTAATCCTTCAAAATTATTCGTAAATGCTTTCGTAAAATAAAACTACATGAAAAAACATAAAATAATGCGTTTTTAGCTTTAATCTGTAACAAAAGACTCAACATTCCAGGTGTTGTATATTCGTGAAGTATACTAATATTTAAGTGGTTACCATATTAATGTGGCTATTTCAAATAACTTAAAACTGCTCCTAATCATTCTAGACATGCTGAATTTTATCCCAAATGTCACAAAATGTTGATATCTTTCATTTTTCATCATTTGGTAATGCGTTGAAAATACCCTAAAAATTGCCAAAAATTGACGTATCCCCAGGACCTTATAATCCTCCATATATGACCTCAAAAGCTTTAATATAGTAATTTTATATGTATTTTATATTATTAAAGTCATTCCACAGTTATTCTTTAACAAAAAATATCATTTACAGCCATTTTGCCAAAAACATCCATGTTGCTATTTTATGAGATTTCATATGGACGCCATATTGCCAAATGATATCCAAAAATGCCCAAACTCACCCAGAATACTTTATTAGCATAGTATTACATAATGCTTTTCACAATAGGTCAATATCTTGCATATTACACGAGTTATACCTCCGAGATGATATCATAGGTATTGGTTGCGCGCACTATCATAGCTCAAAATCGCCAAGTACCCAGTGGAATGCTACAAACTACATATTTTCAGATTCCCCACATATAGAGCTATCAGATGGTATATAGTGGTGCCTCCGCCAACCTCTAGCAAAATTTTTTTCCTATGGTCGAAAATTTCATTTGTCCAAAATTCAACGTTAGAGGTCACATAAAAAAGTTCTGTAATAGTAATTTGATAGCCCTTATATATGTGTACAATCCTGGGCAATATCATTTTGTTAGCTTAAGCCAAAAAAATTTATCGAATTATTTTAATTTTCTTCATACACAACCTTTGAATAGATGCCAAACCGGATATATGTATCAGAATGACCCAAAACCTTCAGAATAGTGTTTTTTCACCTAGTTCTATCGAATGGATAAAAAAAAGTGTCAAAAAAAATTTTCATGTACCGCTGGGTTTTCAAAAATTGAAGAAATGTCGTATAGTGTCTCTTAAACCCAAAACAAATAAAGTAAATAATTGAAAATTACATTGTTTCCAAACAATCTTAAAAAAAGACAACAATTTTTATTTTAGAACGAAATATATTAGTTTTTATGTTTATAATAATAAATATTGTTTCAAATTTAACTCATCAATCACTTGTATTATATTCTTCTATTCTCCATTAATAACTGACATTAAGTTTTCTTCTAACAACAAAAATTATTAGTGAAAAACAATTATTCAAACAGATGTGTTATTTCTTAATAATGAAAATTTTTGGTGATTTTTTTTCTCATGTGAATCGGCATGACAGTAGGCTTTTGTACAAAATTTCTTTAACCTAAACATGATAAATAAAACAGAGCTTTACTTAAAAATTAAAAAATACGGCTATTACATCCTTTATACTGAATTAATGACGCATATTGGCTCTTTTCAAACATCTTTTTTTGCTTTTTTTTCTACTGTTGAAAACTTGTTTATCGTTCCAAAAAAAATAACGCAGACCAAGACACTTTTCGCTGAAAAAAGGAGTTGTTGTATCTCTTTTTTTCTAGTTGTTCATCGATCATTCTATATCGTCTGACGTTAACGTGCTAGTCGTTTTTTTGCCGTAAAATAAAATAGCACATCTCTTACCCGTTTTCTTTTCTACATTTGCTAATATATTTTTTTAATTTTTAAATTTCCTGTATTCTATTTATCTATCAGAATTTCGATGATAACGTTATAAAACAAATTGTAATGCACAGTAGTCATTAAAAGCGAAAAAGGCAAACGCCATCGATTCAGTATTAATAAAAACGAAGTATTAATATCTCACAGCTGTTGACATATAAATCTATTAAAAAACTCATTATCTGCTTTTTTTTGTTCACAGAACTAAATCTATGTTTGCGGTACTGGCGATGTTGACGATTGCAGCAATGACTTTGTTGCTGAATAACAAATTTAAACATTTTGAAGTAAAAAAAAGAGATGAATAACAAATTTTTTCTTTCGTTTTTGCAACATTTAAAACAGAAATATTGAATAGTGTAGAAAAAAAGCTCTCTTTTTTGACATCAGCTGATGCATCAGTTCTTCAAACAGTTTTTTAATGCAGCATAAAAAATTGTCTTATTTGCTTTTTATGAGCTGTCTTTTTTTTCTCAATCTTTTAGTGATTCTTTGATTGTTGCTGTTCTGAATGAAAATTTTTGCATATTTTTGAAAAAGAAACAAAAGTTCACAACACTTAGCCTTAATTCCATTCACCAATCAATTTAATTTTAATTATTAATGTTGTTTACACAACATTAATAATTAAAATTAAACCTTTCTTAGAGCTGACATCAACTTTGTAAATTTTTAATTAACACTGGCTTAATAACCACTAAAAAAAATATTGAATTTATGAACAAGATGGCAAGAGAAAAATGGTGACAAACATTTCATGGATCTGTTTTTCCAAAAATTAGCTTTTTTTATGGATAATATAATACTGCAAAATCAAAATAATTAATACCGTTGAAATCGTAGTATCAACTGCAACAAAAGCGGTATTCTTACATGGAAATAAAAAGAGTTTTATTGTGTGATTTAATAAAAAAGTTTAATTAAAAATTTAAAAAAATATTTTTCATTTTTATTAGCGATTTTAAAGAAACAAATTTCTTTCAATTTTTTTAAAAGTGTTTTTAACATGTTTTTATTTAGGGCGTTGACTTATTCAACGACATACAAGACAGCATTTTTTCTGATATATGTCGGTTTGTTGCGCTGATGTTTTTGTGTGAATTTTTAATACATTTTTTAACTTTTTCAAATAAACTACGGCAGAAATATGAAAAAAAATAAATATTTTTGTTTATTTGTTTTCTTCTGCTGCTTGCAAGAACGTTCCTTTTGAATATTTTGTATTTATAAAAAAATACATTTGAATGCCATTGTTATTGTTAAAAAAATGAACACATTGCATTTGTAGACTATTTTTTCTTAAGTAAAACAACTTATTTGCTTAATGATGTCATTATTAATTAAAAGATGGAACTGAAAGAAAATTTGACAAAATAAAAAAAAATTTAATGCTACTCTTTCTCATAATTACAAATATATAATCACATTCACAAAAAATTATTGAAATTAAAAAATGCTCAAAAAAATATCCAAAATATTAAAAGCGACCACATTTTCTTCTTTCGTTCATATATGACGCATATTTGTTTTTTTATATTCTTACATTTATCTTCCCTTGCATTTAGGTAGTTTGACGGTTAAACCAGAAAAAAACTGTGTTAAACCAGATTTTTTTGTGTTCTTTCCATTGCTATCTTTCAATGACTGCTTTTGCTTTATTTGAATAGTTTTTTTGAAGGGAAAAGAATTAAAGATGTGTGCAAAATGTCAAAAGTGATTTCTTTATGACTGTAACGATAAATGAAACAATGCCATAATCAAAAACATTGTAACTGATTTCCTTTAAAATTGTTTTAAAAGCTGTTTTGCGACTTTTTTCTGTAATACATTTTACATAAAAAATTCTGTAATATGTCTAATTTAAAACTTTCGTTACATAAATATCGGCTGGTGAATCAAATTGGGTCGTTGAGGACATTTTTTACGATTTATGTATGTAAAAACTTTCAAGAAAAACTACTTTAACCGCAAAAAAGTATCCAGAAAGAAATCTAAAACATTCAAAACGCTTTTCTATTATGTTAAAAAAATGACGTTGATCAGGACATTTTTAAGCATATAAAACATTTCTTTTTGCACAGACGAAAAAAGTTGCTGCATCGATTTTTTGTGTGTCGAAATTTGCTTGTTGAAAAAAATGTTGCTTTCCAACGAACTTTATTTTTTTTCTTTTAAATTTTTAAGTTATATATTTTAAAAAGCGCTTGAAAGGGTGACGACAATACTATTTCAACATAGTTTTACCACTAAACAAATAAATAGAAAAAGTGATACAAATGGTGTAGAACCAATATATATAAAAAATGAAAAACTTTGAACTGGGAGAAATTTTTAATAAAAACTTTTATGATTTGCCTTTTATGTTCACTGGGAAAGGCGAAAGAATTTATGCAATGCTTTACCTGTCCTAAAAAATACTACGATGGCAAAAATATGGTTTTTATAACCAAAAAGTCAAAAAAAGTGCACTACAAATTGTCTTTTTTCAACAATAAAAATATTGCTATTTTATGGGACATTGAAATATTGACGGGATATGATCATGAAAATCAAAGAGTTAAAAACTTGACTGTAAAAGAAATAATAACAAATTTTAACACATTTTCTTCAAAATCTAAACTAGAACTTCACTGTGAAGCATCAGCACTTTAAGAATTACTAGTTTTCTCTCTTGATTGTTTCATAAGCATTTCTTAGAATCTTTTAAAATCGAAATTAGAATTTATGTGCATTATAAAACAATTTAGTTTTTTAATATCGACAAATTAACCAGTTTCTCATTTTTCTTGAAAATATGTTTTTTGTTTTTAGGAGTAATAAACTTTTAACAAATAACATTTTCACGTCAAAAAACTTATACAAATGAATTTAAAATATTCACAAACATGTTTCGTCCGTGCCTTTGTGTTTTTGCTTTTTATTAGGGGTTTTTAAAAGTATTGCCAAACAGGACATTTTTTAATGTGAAAACTTTTTTTGGTGTATAAAAAAAGAGTTGCTGCATCGCACTTTTTTATATTTCTGCGTCGATCACTTCTTTGACGAAATAAAATGCCAGTTATCGTCTGTCAAAAAAAAAAGATTGGACATTTGTTTTTCAGCATTGTTCATTCAATAAACAGTTTTTATTAATTGTTTCTTTTGAATTTTTAAGTTCTACATTTGGTTAATTGTGCAGAAAAAAATTGTGGACAATTTTTTAACGCTGCTACAAAAAAGACAAACAAAGTGGAAGCAAATGTTTGGGTATTTGAACCAATATTAAAAAAACCATAAAATTTTGACAAGCTTTTACAATTTTTAACGAAAAAATTCATAATACTGACAGGTCAAAATATCATCCCTGTCTAAAAGCTTGTCGAGGTTGTCGCAGTTATTGTAGGAATCTGTTTGATTACTTCCATAATTATTACTCCTCCAGCAAGCAATAACATTGTTACTAACTTCCTTTATAATTGTTTTAATAGATGTTTATGGATTTTTTTAAACAAACAAATTTTGTAATATGTTTAATACAAATTTTTCATTTCATAAATATTGACAGATGAATTCTGTTGATTAGATGAAAACATCTTTTTAATTTATGTGTGTCAAAATGTTTAACAAAAACCACTTTAACTGCAAAAAAGTTTTCATAAATAAATCTCAAACATTCAAAACGCTTTTCTTATATGTTGTAAAAAAATAACGATGGCCAGAACGTCTTTCAGCATTTAAATATTTCTTTTTGCATAAATAAAATACGTTGCTTCATCTGTTTTTTCAGCCGATCATTCATATGACGAAATTTGCTTGTCTGCCCAATAAAAATGTTGCACGTTTCTTTTTCTAATCGATTTAATAATTTTTTCTTTTTTAATTTTTAAGTTTGATATGCTATTAATTCTGCGAAATAATGTTAATTGGTGATATTAAAACACAGCTTTATTAAGAAAAAAAAAGCGGAAAGAATGATAACTGTTGAATCAGTATTAATAAATTTTCGCTATTTTTAACAAAAGAATTTTTTTAATAAAAATTTTTATAACTTGATTTCTTTCATACGTAAAAGAAAAACAAACAATATTTTCTTTCCGTTTTTCAAGAAGAAAAAACCATCAACTATTTTTTGCGATCTTGTGTAATGTCTGCATTGCTGTTTTCTTAAAATCGATTTTTCAACGGAACTGTACAATAAACTTATTCTTATTTTTGATTCTATCATCTATGTTTTTAATTTTTAAGTTATATTTACACCGTTAGTATTGTTCGTGAAAATTAAAAAGCTACCATTTTCATAAAATTTCAAAAAAAAAGTAAAATGTTTTTCGCAGCTTTTTCCATTCAATATTAATTAAAATAAAAAATTTTTGTTTTTGCAGAGATTGTTAGAATAAGTTTTCAAAATTTTATGCCATCAGAATTTTAAGCAGCTTTTTTAATTGGAAAAACATAACATTTTTGTTGAAATATGTATTGTTCTTTTAGAATAGGATGTTTTTTATTTGGGGAAGACATAGAAAAAAAAAGTGACACTTGTGACATTTTTGAAGTAATAATTTTTTTTATATCGGTAATGAAATGAATAAAAAGTTTTTAATATTGAATAATATTTGTTTACCATGTTCCAGGCTTTACCTATTACAAGCAAATCTTGGCTGTGTATTGCGATAGTCAAAAAAACATAAAAAATAAAATAAAAAATTTAAAAAAAAGCAACTTTTTGTTCCTTTCTGTTCCGCTAAAACCCCCCTAATTTTTTTAAACAGCTTCTTTGCAATGTTTTGCGGCAACTGAATCATTCAAAGACACAACACGTCTCGTTTTCCCCAACAAAAAACTTTTTCATTTTGTTTTAAATTTTCAAGGCATATTTTCAGTCTTTTAATAAAAATGAAATAATTATCAACAATTTTTTATCCTGCAGTAATTTGGAGATTTTGAAAGAATTATAGACATTATTAATCAAATTTAGCACATAAAATATAAAATATTTTTATTTGTTTGAATAACCTTTTTTATTTAAATAGAAAATAAAAAAAGATGACAAAATACTGTATATAAAATTTACACAAAAAACTAAAGTTAAACATTAACAGAGGATATTATCATTCACAATTCCATTGCGCCTCCTTTTTAAGAATTAAAATGAATATTCTTAAATTTTTCTTTACAGCTATTTTTTTAAAACGATGTATGACCTCAAGCATTTTTTTTGAATAAGATCCCCAAAAATATTGTTGTATGGTTTATTTTTGAACATTATCTAGACGCAGTCGTTTTTGAAGATATGACTGCCAAATGATACAAAAATACCAAAAATAGTTTTTTTTTTACATTTTCTATCTTTTTCGACATAAAAAGTTTTTTTAACTTTAGAGAATACATAAATGAACAGAAAATGAATTATTAAGAAACAAACGAAAATATTACTTTCAATCTACGTTACTGGTAGTAAAAATGGCTGTTGTTAATAAAAATGCGAATGTTCGCTAAATAGAATATTACTAAAATCTAGCTTTTTTATTATAGTTAAGTCATTCAAAAAAAGACACTTTCAACCAAAATTTGCACAAAACGGTACAAAGAATTAACCTTGATATTGCATATTTTGGCCTTGATAATACCCTTGTTGTTGCTGATTATAGTGATACATTTGTTGTTGTTGATTGTAGAAACCCTGATTGGAAGAAGAATATTGTCGATTCATTGTATTTTGACAACATCCCATTCTATTTACTGTGTTTTGACAACAAGAGCTACCACCTAACTTTTTCAAATAAACTACGGCAGAAATATGAAAAAAAATAAATATTTTTGTTTATTTGTTTTCTTCTGCTGCTTGCAAGAACGTTCCTTTTGAATATTTTGTATTTATAAAAAAATACATTTGAATGCCATTGTTATTGTTAAAAAAATGAACACATTGCATTTGTAGACTATTTTTTCTTAAGTAAAACAACTTATTTGCTTAATGATGTCATTATTAATTAAAAGATGGAACTGAAAGAAAATTTGACAAAATAAAAAAAAATTTAATGCTACTCTTTCTCATAATTACAAATATATAATCACATTCACAAAAAATTATTGAAATTAAAAAATGCTCAAAAAAATATCCAAAATATTAAAAGCGACCACATTTTCTTCTTTCGTTCATATATGACGCATATTTGTTTTTTTATATTCTTACATTTATCTTCCCTTGCATTTAGGTAGTTTGACGGTTAAACCAGAAAAAAACTGTGTTAAACCAGATTTTTTTGTGTTCTTTCCATTGCTATCTTTCAATGACTGCTTTTGCTTTATTTGAATAGTTTTTTTGAAGGGAAAAGAATTAAAGATGTGTGCAAAATGTCAAAAGTGATTTCTTTATGACTGTAACGATAAATGAAACAATGCCATAATCAAAAACATTGTAACTGATTTCCTTTAAAATTGTTTTAAAAGCTGTTTTGCGACTTTTTTCTGTAATACATTTTACATAAAAAATTCTGTAATATGTCTAATTTAAAACTTTCGTTACATAAATATCGGCTGGTGAATCAAATTGGGTCGTTGAGGACATTTTTTACGATTTATGTATGTAAAAACTTTCAAGAAAAACTACTTTAACCGCAAAAAAGTATCCAGAAAGAAATCTAAAACATTCAAAACGCTTTTCTATTATGTTAAAAAAATGACGTTGATCAGGACATTTTTAAGCATATAAAACATTTCTTTTTGCACAGACGAAAAAAGTTGCTGCATCGATTTTTTGTGTGTCGAAATTTGCTTGTTGAAAAAAATGTTGCTTTCCAACGAACTTTATTTTTTTTCTTTTAAATTTTTAAGTTATATATTTTAAAAAGCGCTTGAAAGGGTGACGACAATACTATTTCAACATAGTTTTACCACTAAACAAATAAATAGAAAAAGTGATACAAATGGTGTAGAACCAATATATATAAAAAATGAAAAACTTTGAACTGGGAGAAATTTTTAATAAAAACTTTTATGATTTGCCTTTTATGTTCACTGGGAAAGGCGAAAGAATTTATGCAATGCTTTACCTGTCCTAAAAAATACTACGATGGCAAAAATATGGTTTTTATAACCAAAAAGTCAAAAAAAGTGCACTACAAATTGTCTTTTTTCAACAATAAAAATATTGCTATTTTATGGGACATTGAAATATTGACGGGATATGATCATGAAAATCAAAGAGTTAAAAACTTGACTGTAAAAGAAATAATAACAAATTTTAACACATTTTCTTCAAAATCTAAACTAGAACTTCACTGTGAAGCATCAGCACTTTAAGAATTACTAGTTTTCTCTCTTGATTGTTTCATAAGCATTTCTTAGAATCTTTTAAAATCGAAATTAGAATTTATGTGCATTATAAAACAATTTAGTTTTTTAATATCGACAAATTAACCAGTTTCTCATTTTTCTTGAAAATATGTTTTTTGTTTTTAGGAGTAATAAACTTTTAACAAATAACATTTTCACGTCAAAAAACTTATACAAATGAATTTAAAATATTCACAAACATGTTTCGTCCGTGCCTTTGTGTTTTTGCTTTTTATTAGGGGTTTTTAAAAGTATTGCCAAACAGGACATTTTTTAATGTGAAAACTTTTTTTGGTGTATAAAAAAAGAGTTGCTGCATCGCACTTTTTTATATTTCTGCGTCGATCACTTCTTTGACGAAATAAAATGCCAGTTATCGTCTGTCAAAAAAAAAAGATTGGACATTTGTTTTTCAGCATTGTTCATTCAATAAACAGTTTTTATTAATTGTTTCTTTTGAATTTTTAAGTTCTACATTTGGTTAATTGTGCAGAAAAAAATTGTGGACAATTTTTTAACGCTGCTACAAAAAAGACAAACAAAGTGGAAGCAAATGTTTGGGTATTTGAACCAATATTAAAAAAACCATAAAATTTTGACAAGCTTTTACAATTTTTAACGAAAAAATTCATAATACTGACAGGTCAAAATATCATCCCTGTCTAAAAGCTTGTCGAGGTTGTCGCAGTTATTGTAGGAATCTGTTTGATTACTTCCATAATTATTACTCCTCCAGCAAGCAATAACATTGTTACTAACTTCCTTTATAATTGTTTTAATAGATGTTTATGGATTTTTTTAAACAAACAAATTTTGTAATATGTTTAATACAAATTTTTCATTTCATAAATATTGACAGATGAATTCTGTTGATTAGATGAAAACATCTTTTTAATTTATGTGTGTCAAAATGTTTAACAAAAACCACTTTAACTGCAAAAAAGTTTTCATAAATAAATCTCAAACATTCAAAACGCTTTTCTTATATGTTGTAAAAAAATAACGATGGCCAGAACGTCTTTCAGCATTTAAATATTTCTTTTTGCATAAATAAAATACGTTGCTTCATCTGTTTTTTCAGCCGATCATTCATATGACGAAATTTGCTTGTCTGCCCAATAAAAATGTTGCACGTTTCTTTTTCTAATCGATTTAATAATTTTTTCTTTTTTAATTTTTAAGTTTGATATGCTATTAATTCTGCGAAATAATGTTAATTGGTGATATTAAAACACAGCTTTATTAAGAAAAAAAAAGCGGAAAGAATGATAACTGTTGAATCAGTATTAATAAATTTTCGCTATTTTTAACAAAAGAATTTTTTTAATAAAAATTTTTATAACTTGATTTCTTTCATACGTAAAAGAAAAACAAACAATATTTTCTTTCCGTTTTTCAAGAAGAAAAAACCATCAACTATTTTTTGCGATCTTGTGTAATGTCTGCATTGCTGTTTTCTTAAAATCGATTTTTCAACGGAACTGTACAATAAACTTATTCTTATTTTTGATTCTATCATCTATGTTTTTAATTTTTAAGTTATATTTACACCGTTAGTATTGTTCGTGAAAATTAAAAAGCTACCATTTTCATAAAATTTCAAAAAAAAAGTAAAATGTTTTTCGCAGCTTTTTCCATTCAATATTAATTAAAATAAAAAATTTTTGTTTTTGCAGAGATTGTTAGAATAAGTTTTCAAAATTTTATGCCATCAGAATTTTAAGCAGCTTTTTTAATTGGAAAAACATAACATTTTTGTTGAAATATGTATTGTTCTTTTAGAATAGGATGTTTTTTATTTGGGGAAGACATAGAAAAAAAAAGTGACACTTGTGACATTTTTGAAGTAATAATTTTTTTTATATCGGTAATGAAATGAATAAAAAGTTTTTAATATTGAATAATATTTGTTTACCATGTTCCAGGCTTTACCTATTACAAGCAAATCTTGGCTGTGTATTGCGATAGTCAAAAAAACATAAAAAATAAAATAAAAAATTTAAAAAAAAGCAACTTTTTGTTCCTTTCTGTTCCGCTAAAACCCCCCTAATTTTTTTAAACAGCTTCTTTGCAATGTTTTGCGGCAACTGAATCATTCAAAGACACAACACGTCTCGTTTTCCCCAACAAAAAACTTTTTCATTTTGTTTTAAATTTTCAAGGCATATTTTCAGTCTTTTAATAAAAATGAAATAATTATCAACAATTTTTTATCCTGCAGTAATTTGGAGATTTTGAAAGAATTATAGACATTATTAATCAAATTTAGCACATAAAATATAAAATATTTTTATTTGTTTGAATAACCTTTTTTATTTAAATAGAAAATAAAAAAAGATGACAAAATACTGTATATAAAATTTACACAAAAAACTAAAGTTAAACATTAACAGAGGATATTATCATTCACAATTCCATTGCGCCTCCTTTTTAAGAATTAAAATGAATATTCTTAAATTTTTCTTTACAGCTATTTTTTTAAAACGATGTATGACCTCAAGCATTTTTTTTGAATAAGATCCCCAAAAATATTGTTGTATGGTTTATTTTTGAACATTATCTAGACGCAGTCGTTTTTGAAGATATGACTGCCAAATGATACAAAAATACCAAAAATAGTTTTTTTTTTACATTTTCTATCTTTTTCGACATAAAAAGTTTTTTTAACTTTAGAGAATACATAAATGAACAGAAAATGAATTATTAAGAAACAAACGAAAATATTACTTTCAATCTACGTTACTGGTAGTAAAAATGGCTGTTGTTAATAAAAATGCGAATGTTCGCTAAATAGAATATTACTAAAATCTAGCTTTTTTATTATAGTTAAGTCATTCAAAAAAAGACACTTTCAACCAAAATTTGCACAAAACGGTACAAAGAATTAACCTTGATATTGCATATTTTGGCCTTGATAATACCCTTGTTGTTGCTGATTATAGTGATACATTTGTTGTTGTTGATTGTAGAAACCCTGATTGGAAGAAGAATATTGTCGATTCATTGTATTTTGACAACATCCCATTCTATTTACTGTGTTTTGACAACAAGAGCTACCACCTGTTCGGCAACAAGGCTGTTGCTGCTGTGATGGTTGATACATTTGCTGATTGCTGTTGTAGTTGTAGTTGGTATTGTACCCATTTGTCATTGTTGGATATTGCTGTTGTTGTTGTTGACCATATTGATTGTTGTTGTCGTAATATTGTTGTTGTTGAGGATCATAATAGCCATTTTGACGTTTGGATTCGGCTTCTGTTTGAGCATTCTTTGTAACATTTTCAGCTACACAAACAGAAACAAGGAGGACCAAAATAAAGGTTAAGAATTTCATTTTTTTGATAAAAATATGAGACAAAAAAAGTATTATTTTTGCTATCATTTGCGATCGCTTTTATATCCCGAAAAGCTGAAGGTGTTAATAGACAAAGTAAACAATGCATTTTTTTGTAATTGACAGAAAACAAAAGATTGTTTACTCGTCGAATAAATTCTTGATTAATAATAATTACAAAAAGTTAATCCTCTTCGAACAAAAGCACAAACATAAGTTGACCCAAGAAATTAGTATGTGTCACCCCGGAATGAAACAAACAAAGGTAGTATCCTCATGGCAAAACACAAACAGAACTGTTTGCTTTGGAGAGTAAATGCTGGACTTATAATTACAAAAAATTGATCCTGCGTTTTAGGTGAGTCAAAACAAGTTTACCCGAAGAATTAACAGTTATCGTTGTTATAGCGACAGAGATTGTTTTTTAAAAGAGCAAATTCTGGATTAATAATAATGACAAAAAATGATCTTGTTTCAGCTGAAGGAAAACAAAGTTGACCCAAGGAATTAAGAGGTATTATCACGGAACAAAGCAAAGAAAGAAAAAAAAAGCAGATTTGTTTGTAAATAAACAATGCATAAACGTTACACAGTAAAGCAAACAATGCTAATTTCTTTTGATATAAAAAAATTGATGATAAAAACTTTTCCAAAATGAACAAATTTTTGTTTACACGTTTTTGCACCAGATCTTAAAGTCATTCTTATATTGCAGAAATCAAAATACGCCTTTAAAATCATCAAAATTTGATAAGGATTATACAGTTTTTTCACATATTTTTTTGCTGATAATTTGAAAAAACTGATAACCTTTTGACCGAATTTTTTGCTGTAAAAAAATTGTGTTTTCTACAGTCATCTGAGGAAATGACGGAATTTGATGTTTTAAGCTTTTTCTTTGTTTGCTAATGATGCAGCAGTTTTATCAGTTTGAGTGCAGCTTTTGTGAGTATGTTTTGCTCATTTTCGTCATAAGGAAAAAATTTATTTTGAAGACAAGTTAAGGCAAAAACTGATTTACTTTCAATTAATAGTTTTTACAAATCCAATACTTTTTGTTTCATAATTAAATACATTACAGTATGATTCAAACCATCCTTGTCCCAGATGCCACAAGGGTTCATTGTTAGGATTTAAATGAAGTGCCAAAACGCAATTCTTTTCTGCTGGTGATAGCAAATTTTGTACATCAACAGAATATTTTGTTCCATCAATTGTAAAATCAATACTTCCAGTAGCACTACAACTAATAATATATGCATAATAATCAGATGCCCAATAAGCTTGAAGTTGTTGAGCAATATATGCAACAGCATTAGCAGGACCTACAATGCCATCAACGCGGCTGTTAATGACAGCAGGAAAGTTGGAATTTGGAATTTTATAATCTCCAACAGAGACTGAATCAACAATGACTTGGAAATGTGAATATCCAATAGATTGATGGTATTGAATTGGATCAGAGCTACAATGTGTTGAATCAAGTCCACCCCATGTTAAAGCTCCAGCATAATTCCTTGAAAATCCACTTCCTTGTGGTGCAAGATAGATAGTAAAAAGTGGTTGATCAAGTAGTCCTTGCCCAATGGCATCTAACAATGGTGAAGAAACATTTCCATCATCAACTCCAAATCCAAGTCCCAAAATTCCATCAAATCCTTCGGCATATGGTGTAAGAACAGTTCGTTGAACAAAAGTTGTTTTTGGAATTATCAGTTGTTGAGTACCTTTAGCTCCAAGTCGTAGAGTATCTTGCCCAATAAAATCTAAGGTATCATTATTGCTGATGGTTTGACCTGTGGAGACATAAGTCTTTGAACGAACAGAATTGAATCCAATGCATTTGGATTGGGCGAGTTTTGAGGCAGCAGAAGATGAGTTACTGCAGCAGCCGTCGTTACAAACCATGCCACAAAAGGTTGGATCTTTGCAATATGAAGGGCATGCAGAGCAAGCAGCGATATCATGAATCCAAAAGGTTGAGGATACAGTATCAAGGGCAAGAGAGAAGCTTTGATCTGGGGTTCCAATGGTGATGTTAATGGTGTATTGATAATCGGCATTGGTGTGTTGAGAGATTACGTCTAGCATGGAGGAGGGAAATTTTCGGCCTGAAAATTACATTCAATGAAATCGAGTAAGTGTGGAAGTGCAAGGAGAAGTGGTAGTGCAGAGATGGAAGTGGGAATGAAATGGGAAGTGAAAGAAATGTCAAAAGAATAAAAATGACGGCAAAAATTAATGCAAAGAAATGTCTTTGGCATTGTGCTCACCATTCACTTAATCAAATCAAAAAAAAGAGACTTACCATTTCTAAGCACTCCAGCTTTTCTATTTTCATTTTTATGTATTTTATGCCGAATAACAACAGCTGAAGCTACAGCTATAAAACAAAAAGCAACAAACAAGCTTTTCATCATTTTTGTTGTAAACAATAACAATAAAAAAAGAAAGTAATGATGCGATTATTTATACCCTCCATTTTGCAGGAAGTTCAAAAAACAAGCTTGGCCAAAAGGTTATCAGTTTTTTTTTATCATTTTTTCAGCAAAAGAAACTACGTGAAAAACCGTATAATCTTTATTGAAATTTTGATGATTTTAAAGGCGTATTTTGATCGCTGCAATAAAAGGAGGATTTTAAGATTTAGTGCAAAAATGTGTGAAATTAGAATTTGTTCATTTCTTGAATAATTTTTATCATCAAAATGACGGAGTTTTTTTTTCCTACAAAAACAAATTTTTTTTCTTTCTTTTGTTTGTTTTCTTCCGCAATGACACCTGTTAATTCATTGGGACAACCTTATATTTTTTTCAAAAAATTTAGCATTGTTTTATTTACTTTGATGACTTTTACACGCATTGATTGTTTACAAAAAAACTTTTCTTTGTTTTCTTCCGTGATGACACCAAATAATTCCTTCGGTCAACATTTGTTTTCCTTCCCCTGAAACAAGATCAAATTGTGTCATTATTTTTAATCAAGAATTTGTTCAACGAGTAAACAATCTTTTGTTTTCTGTCAATTACAAAAAAATGCATTACAAAAATTTATTCATTTTGGAAAAGTATTTATCATCAATTTTTTTATATCAAAAGAAATTAGCATTGTTTGCTTTACTGTGTAACGTTTATGCATTATTTATTTACAAACAAATCTGCTTTTTTTTTCTTTCTTTGCTTTCTTCCGTGATGATACCTCTTAATTCCTTGGGTCAACTTTGTTTTCCTTCAGCTGAAACAAGATCATTTTTTGTCATTATTATTAATCCAGAATTTGCTCTTTTAGAAAACAATCTCTGTCGCTATAACAACGATAACTGTTAATTCTTCGGGTAAACTTGTTTTGACTCACCTAAAACGCAGGATCAATTTTTTGTAATTATTTATAAGTCCAGTATTTACTCTCCAAAGCAAACAGTTCTGTTTGTGTTTTGCAATAAGGATACTACCTTTGTTTGTTTCACTCCGGGGTGACACATACTAATTATTTGGGTCAATTTGTGTTTTGCTTAAGTTAAAATAGGATCAGCTTTTGGTAATTATTTTTATCAAGAATTTGTTCGTATCTTTTGTTTTCTGTCAATTACAAAAAAAAATGCATTGTTTACTTTATCTATTAACACCTTCAGCTTTTCGGGATATAAAAGCGATCGCAAATGATAGCAAAAATAATACTTTTTTTTGTCTCATATTTTTATCAAAAAAATGAAATTCTTAACCTTTATTTTGGTCCTCTTTGTTTCTGTTTGTGCAGCTGAAAATGTTACAAAGAATGCTGAAACTGAAGCTGAATCAAAACGTCAAAACGGCTATTATGATCCACAACAACAGCAGCAACAATATTACGACAACAACAATCAATATGGTCAACAACAACAACAGCAATATCCAGCGATGACAAATGGATACAACTCCAACTACAACAGCAATCAGCAAATGTATCAACCAATGCAGCAACAGCAGCCATGTTGCCGAACAGGTGGCAGCCGAGTATCATGTTGTCAAAATACAGTAAACAGAGTTGGGTGTTGCCAAAATACAATGAATCGACAATATTCTCCTTCTAATCAAGGCTATTACAATCAACAACAACAAATGTATCCTTATAACAATCAGCAGCAACAACAAGGATATTATCAAGGTCAAAATATGCAATATCAAGGTTAATTTTTTGCATTTTTTGCTTACTTAAATTTTTTATCTTTCACGAAAATAAAGTTTGAAAAAATAAACATATGTCTAATTATATATCATTGCAAAAAGATAAAAAAACAAAAACATTTTAACAAATAAAAGAATGATTCAATTGTCCATTTCTGCTTCTTCAATGTTTAAAAAATTGCGCTATTTGCTTATTTCATTTTCAAGTTTCGGAAGAGCTTCTTCACATTGATCATAAAGAGTTTGAACCTCGCGATATAAGGATTCAGCACGTCTTAGAACGTCTTCTGCTTCCCTTTCAGATTTATCAATCTTTGATTTAGCTTCGCTGACAGCTTGTCTTGCACTTGATTGATCTCTGCTATATGCCGAGTAATCATTAACTAATTGTTGTTCATATTGCATTGTTATATAATTTAGTCGTAATTCATAGCGTCCATAAGATAAATTTGGAATCCCAGATTCTCTGACAAGCGCTATTTCATACATTCTTTTTAAGTGTTTCAGCGTTGAATTAATTTTTGAGGATTCAAGTTTAATTTTTTCACAAGATGTAAGAAATTTTTCTTTTACTTCTTTTATTTCAAAGCACTTCATTTGAAAGATTGGTGGATCATTTTCTGTCGGTTGCATATCGTTTCTTCCAGCGAAAAATTCATTGTTTTGAGTTTCTATCTTTTCAAGTAACATTATAAATTTGCTTATTTTTGTACACATATTTTCTATTTTTTGTCCAATCTCCAAAATTTCTACGGAACATGGACTGCTATCATTTGATAAATGATTTCCAAAAATTCTTTCAAAAACTGTAATATTTTCAGTTGTATTATTACTTTCATCAAGTTGTATTTTTGGGATAATCCAAAAAAGTATTCCCATGTATATAGCGGCCAATAACAAAAATACCATATGAACAATAACTAAAAAGTAAATTTAGTTAAGATTTTGCTTTGTTTTGCAAATAAAAATAATACCCTCGCCATTAATATTAAAGCATATTGGTATAATAATTAATTCAGCAACATAGATTACAACACAAAAAATCTTAAAGATTATAATTTATTATTTTTAATCAATGTTTTTAAAACATACTGTAATAAATTTAATGCAGCGAAATCGTTTCATTATTACTTGAAGAAATATAATAAGAGGATGTATAAAAATTAATGAACAAAATGCAGTTAAATAATTTATTTTGTTTTCAACATTTGAGTATAAAAAGATAAAAGTACTTCAGTAATTTCAAAAAAGTTTAAGCGCTTTTGAGTGACTTGATCTTTATAGGGGATGTATAAGGATTAAGTCATGCAAAGTGTTCACTTAGAATTTGCCATCAAAACGTTGACTATTACTTCAAGAAAACGTAAAAGGACCGGGGGAGTCAAATTTGCGTCCAAACCTTTTAGCATTTAGGAACATTTCACCAAACTGCTTCAAAATCAGCGCTTGTGGGCGAAACCGCTAAAAGTAATGCATTCTATGAAACCTCAAGACATTTCTACACACAATGGTCGAAAAATCAAAAAAATGACAAAACTTCCGGAAGTCCCCAAATGCCATAATATGCTATTCAAAAGATTCTTTTGTCAGTTATGATCCTCCCCACGAAATAAGTGCTTTCAGAAGTAATAGGCAATAATTTCTCGTCCAAATTCAAGTTTCTAAGTAAAAAAACTTCCTTGAAGCATCTTTAATCAAAATAGCTGACAAAAAACACCAAGCTACCGGAATTAATTGTCCAACAACCATGAAACAAATGTTATATTGCTAAATAAAATTTTTAATAGCTATTAATTTCTGTATATATATATATATATATATATAAACTTACAATAAATATATTCATTTTAAAACTTTTAAAGCCATCAAAAAAGGAAAATAAAGTTTTTTTTAAAAAAAAGCTGTTAGAAATTTTTGTCTCCAATAGCAACGGATTAAATACAATTTTTTTATTGCAAAGTGATGCGTCATTGGTCTGGTAATCCCTTCATTATTTTTTTTTGCAAAATTTGCGATAAAAATAAAAACACTTTTCCACCAACAACTACAGCAATCAAAGCTCCAGCTGCAGCAACAACCATGTTGCAGAACAGGTGGCAGCCAACTTACATGTTGTCAAAATGCAATGAATTGACAATATTCTCCTTCTAATCAAGGCTATTACAATCAACAACAACAAATGTATCCTTATAACAATCAGCAGCAACAACAAGGATATTATCAAGGCCAAAATATGCAATATCAAGGTTAATTTTTTGTATTTTTTGTGTAAAATTGATTTGGAAATTTTTTTAGCATTATTTTTCTAGATAAAGATTTCAAACTTTAATATAGCTTTTTTTGTTGACCATAAAGTTTTAAGAGCAAGAATCATTTGAAAAAAATTTGAATTACACTTTTTTTTTACATTTAACACATACTTTGGAAGAAACCAGCAAACAAACGTTTTCATTATCAGCAAAATTGAACGTGTTTATCATTGATTTCATGGACTTGAAAATATTAGAAACAGATGAATCGATAAGCCTTTTTTAAATTTTTCTTATTGTTATTATTAAATATATCATTTAATAGTAATACCACAACACATTCAATTTTATGCAATCACATGCTTTTAAAATACCATGTAATTTATTGTTTTACAGTCATTCATTTTTAAAAATTATATAATTCTTACTTTAAAAAAGTTATGTATGTAATTCTAAAAATTGTTACACCTATTATTTATTGCTGTTATAGACTTTATATATTTTAGTTAAAATCATATACTTTACAACAACTTTGACTCTACTTTCTATAATGTCATTTTTAAGAATTTAAGAATTTGTTGTTTTTATTTTTAAAAGTTACTATTATTTTGATACAGGGGATTTTACAGGGGAGGAAGGACGAAACTTTTCACAGCTGCGCTTGCTTATTTTTTACTGCAATTCATACCTGTTAAACACGGTAACGCTCCTTGACAATTGCTTGTAGTTATATATTTTTTTTAAATATTTGCTTGAAAATGCTATGAAACAACAATTATTAGAACTATTTTATTATTAGAAACAAAATAGGCCTTCTTGCAAAAGGTATACATAAATAATATATTTAAAATGATTCTTTAAAAGATTTTTCTCTTTTTTTAGCGATGACGGGTGGATATGGAAGCATTTGTTTTTATAGATATTGATGGTTGTATTGAAGTTGTGTTTTGTTTTTTGATAAAAATAAAATATTTCAAAAATTGAATAATACACTCTCGATATCCAGTCATTACAAATAAAATTATTACACATTCCAAAAAAATTCGAAGTTGGCGAAATTGTTGAACATTGGTATATAATCCATGAATAAAAGATCTTGTTGATTTATCAACACCGGATGAGTTACCTGTAAATAACCCTATGACGGACATATATAAATACCCAACTTCAAGGTAAAATACTACAGCATTAAGTGTAACTTGAAATATGAGAACAAAGGTAATTCTTAGAGAACTGAGAAAATCTTTTTTATTCTGTTTTAATTGAAATTTTGCTTGTTGTAATACTTTAAACATCACAGCTGCGGATAGTAGAATTGAAACCGAAAGACAAATTGGTGGTTTTCCATGATTTATAATTTGACCAATAGTTCGAAATTTAGAAGCAAATTGATATTGAGGATCCGCATTTTGATAATTAATAAAAGCTTCAGAATTTTGAAGAATAATATAAGCTTCAAATTTATCTTCATATCCCAAAGTGTCTAAAAGCAGTTATTATTTTTATGCAGTGCTATTAAAAATATTTTGAATGACGTGAAAAATTACTTATAAAAAATTTCGGAGGGGCACGCCTTTGATCTTATGCCGCCATTACACGGCGGCGGCAACAGACCAAAGGGTTTTTTCAGTTTTGAGGGGCACGTCTTTTGCAAAAGCTTACCATTTGTAAGATTAATATATTCATCTATTAATCGAAAAAAGGCACTCTGTTCAATGTAATAACCAATTGTTTCAATTTGAGTCGAAAAAAGAAAACAAAAGTTACATAAAATAATTAATTTAATAACTGATTTTGCTGTCATCTTGGAATAAAAATTCATAAAATATAAAGCGCAGAAACGACTGATTGTAAAAATCAATAATGGCGAATAATAATCACATGGTACATATAAACCATATTTGATAGCTAATACAAGCGCGGAATCATCTTGGAATGATTTATCAAAACAGGAAGATTGGCCAATTGAATTCTCATAGTAAAAGCCTCCTATGATATTTTCACATGAATTGAAATAAGTAATATAAATATCCCATATAGCTTGATTCAATATAAACCATCGATAATTATGTTTAATTTTACCAAAGAGAGAAATAAAAATTATAAGAGCTATTAAGACATAGCTTACAGTAACAATTGGAGTAGTAAACAGGAAAGCGGAGACTTTATGTAACAAACATCGAATATCATTAACATCGATAACCCCTCTATAGTATTGAATACCGTTGATCATGCATTGCCTTGATGGGTCTGCAGCAGCAGCCATATTATTGATTTCAAAAATGGCACAAAATTTTCTGAAATAATTTATCGCAATTGGCCTCGTTTTTATGTAATCATATCTACATATTTTGTTATCAAAGTTCCGCCTTTTTTTAACTTTTCTTATTTTCAAAAAAGGCGGACTTTTCTGATTTTCAGTAATACCACAACATTCAATTTTATGCAACCACATGCTTTTAAAATACCTTGTAATTTATTCTTTTACAGTCACTCATTTTTAAAAATTATATAATTCTTACTTTTAACAAAGCTACAAAATTCTAAAAATTGTTACACCTATTATTTATTGCTGTTATTTGAAATAATAACTTATTTCCGTGTCCGGTGGGTTGGAATTATATACCTTATATACTTTAGTTAAAATCCTATACTTTACAACTTTAACTCTACTTTCCAATAATGTCATTGTACGATTCTATAACTTGAAATCCTTAGCAAATAACCAACTTTCATTTTTATTTCCCGGTTACATGTACGTATTAAAAATTTTATAATAAAATTTTTAAGAACTTGTTGTTTTTACTTTTAAAAGTTATTATGGATCGACAAACCATAAATCATCGCTTCCTAAAAGAAATTTTAAACAAATTTCTACCTTTAAAAATTTATATAAAAGTGCAACTTTTAAAATTTACACACACCTTTCCACAACTGTAAATCGTTTTTAAAAAGTATAGAGTCAATAAAACTCTCATATTTGTAATTGCAAATAAGTTAATTAAACGTGATATATAATAAGTTAGAGGAGATTTTCTAAGGAAAAAGATGTAATTAACAATGTAAGTATTATAATGTACTAAGTTACTGTAGTTTCACACAAAAATCCAAATCACAAAACACAATTTCCATGGGTTTTCAAAAGGCACTCATTTTTTTTAAAATTGGATATAATATATATAATGAATGTACTAAATTACTGTAGTTTCCAAAACACAATTTTTAAAGATTTGTAGCTCATAATTTCCATTGGTTTTCAAAAGTCACTCATTTTTCTCAAAATTGGATATCTTAAAAGGTATATTCATTTCTGAAATATGAGTGATTTATAAGTTTTGAAGATTTCTTTGAATTCTTGTATTAGTTATGCTCCATTAAAACAATTTATTACTACTTTTTAGCTGCCATTTTTTATGTACAGAATTGTTAATCATTTGTGAAACATCTCCAGATGTTACAGTAACCTAAAACATTACACTTAAAAGTAAAATTAAAATTACTGTAACAGCGGAACATTGAACACAAAGCTAACATTTAAATATTGGAATCTTTCTGAAGGTCAAATTGGCTATTATAATCCTCAGCAACAACAATATTATGACAACAACAACAACAACAACAGCAATATCCAGTGATGACAAATGGATACAATACCAACTCCAACTACAACAGCAATCAGCAACTGTATCAACCAATGCAGCAGCAACCATGTTGCCGAACAAGTAGCAGCCGTTGTAAAAATACAGTAAATAGAGTTGGGTGTTGCCAAAATACAATGAATCGACAATATTCTCCTTCTTCCAATCGGGGTTACTATAATCAACAAAATCAAATTTATCAGCAACAGCAACGATATCAAGGACAAAATATGCAATATCAAGGTTAAGTTTTTGTATTTTTTTGTGTAAATTTTGATTTGAAAGGTTTACATTATTCAAAGATGTCAAACTATAGTCGCTTTATTGTTTATCTTATAGATTGAAGAGTGTAAATCATTTGAAAATTACACTTTTACTCTTTTTATTATAAAGTAAATCAAGGCATACACTTTTTTTGTTTTTTAAATTGAACAGCTTTGGGTAATGTCAACACCTGAAAATGAGGTCGTTTAGCTTTCATCCCCTGAAAAAAACAGCTGTTTAAATAAACACTAATTCCATCATCAACTTAATAAAAAAAATATAGTTTTAACGTAGGTGGGGGAAAAAAGTTGACCATCTGCATGAAAGTTTAAATAAAAGGACTTTACTATATAAACAACACTTTTGACCGCATTTTTTTTAAGTTAAACGTTTTTGAAAATGAAGTTTCTTATTTGTTTTTCCTTGACTCTTTCCCTCTTTGTATCTATTATTGATGGCTTTGCATGTGGCTCTGGAAGATTTCAACCCTTTTTAGCTGGATATGCAATTGCAACAACATGTCCAACGAAATTAGGTATCCACATCTATTCAACAATAATTAAAAATTCTTAAATCCTCTTTTTAGGCAAATTTAATGCCTGCTGCAAAACACATGATCGATGTTATGATGCTCAAAAAGGTCAAGCGAGCTGTGATAATACGTTTTGTGCATGTTTGAAAAGAGCAGCTACGGGGGCATGGTCAGAAAAATGTCAAACTTATGCAGCAACTTTCTGTGCATTGGTTAAATCACAAGGTCATAAAGCTTATAATGGATAATAATATAATAACAGCATGTATCTCTTCAACTTTTTATGTATATAAACTGATTTATTTTGGACCTAAAGCAAGCGAATGTTCTAAATTAAATAAGGAGCATATTCAAATTAGAAAACTAAAATAAAAAACACATTTTTTTGGAAATAATTTGAATATTGAAGTTTCAGTAGATAAACAAGATATTATTGCAGTTTGCTTGTAGAGTATTAATTCCATCCTTGTTGTAACTGTTGAAAATATAATTCTGCTTCTTCATTCAACGAAAAAATCATTTTTTTGCCTTTTGAATTCAGCACTTCTTTACTTATTCTTGTTCGTTCAATATCAGTAGTTGTTGGAGCTACACCATTTTTGAGCATGGATTTGAAAAATCTGAAAAAAGTTATTTTTTTAAAGGTGTGTTTCTAAATGTGAGTGAAAATCAGTCTATGATATACAGGGTGATTCACCTAAAATTCCCTTGGATGTGGACGGTAAATTGTCGCCAAACATTTCTAAATTGGCCACCATCAAATCATTTTTACGAGCATTGCATCAATTCTTTTATAAAACTAAATTCCTTACTGTTTAACTTTGCTTCTCCATATCGGATCAGCAGAAAGCCCTGCAATCGCAGCACAATAACTATATGATGAAAAAATAACTTGAATAAAAATATATGCAATTCTTTGTGAAGAATTATCTGAGAACCAATATGCTCCAGTCATAATGGCACCAGCAAAAAGTTGTAAAATAAATAGAACAAAATCAACACGTCCTATCACATTTATTGCTTTAAAATTTTCTTGTATTTGAAATCGTTCTGATAGAGAATACTGGCTTGGGTTTGATAATGTTTGAAGGTAATATATTTCATTGTATTTTTTGAGGTAGTATAATGCAGAAAAGAAGGCGATATTGGATAGAAGAAGGCTGACACCAATGGTGATTAGATTGAGCAGTTCTGAAAAACACATTTTGAAGAATTCAAGACTCAACTTTGGC
Organism: Panagrolaimus sp. LJ2400; assembly: GCA_024447215.1. Taxonomy (NCBI): domain Eukaryota; kingdom Metazoa; phylum Nematoda; class Chromadorea; order Rhabditida; family Panagrolaimidae; genus Panagrolaimus; species Panagrolaimus sp. LJ2400. Next base: position 693,152 of record JAMRYA010000029.1, on the reverse strand, counting down.
GCTTTTTAGCTAAGTGTTCTCAAACGCCAAAAAAATATTTTCACCCGTGTTACTTTTTTCTTTTTAAAACTTACCTGCATAAATAATATACGCTACCCCCAGCCCAACAGTAATCTGATATCCAAAACAAATTGCAAAAAATGCATTAGATACAGAATTTTCATAATTTTTTAAAAGTGTTGTTGCATAAATTCTTTCAAGAATTGCTGAAGATGTTGCTAAATATGTTGCTGTTAAACAGCACAATCGAATAATACCACATGCAATTAAAAAGCCTTGGTCACGATGTAAAAAGAAAGTAGAATATGAATTTTTGAAATCTGAAAATAAAGTGATAAGAGATCAGTGCAGTGCACAAAAATCGAATTTTTTTCTGAAATGTTTTAATTTTGATTTCAAAATCCCAATCATTGTTTTAAGCCCCAAAAATAAAAATTTAGATTTCTTTTTTCTTGGTTTACCAAAGTGTTGCTCCTTTGTAGTTTCATGTCCCGCAACAATCAGCCTCATAATTTGTGCAATAATAAAATAAATAAAAAAGCATTTTAGTTGTCGTAAAAGATTTGTATGTAATATTTTGTGTTTGCAAAAAATGATAATAAAAACAATTGAAATTATATATGAAAAAAGGTTTAAAGTAATGTCAAATATTGCTAAAGATAATATCCAGGTATCAGTAGCACTCATTCATATAGGAGGAAAGATGTTGTCACTCTGAAATTATGCAAATTTTCAAAAAACACAAAAATAACAAAAGATAGAATTAATGTTATGTTCTAGTCAATGACCAGAATTAAACTAAATTGAATTTTAAAAAAATGCTAAAAAACAAGCTGCCAAATGTAGAGGGTTGTACTTTTTTATTTTACGTATTTTTAGTTTCCAAGTAATTCAGCTGCTTTTTCTCGTCGACCTTTAAAATTATTGTTTAATTTAATCATTAATGCAGCATTCTACAGCCCTGAAAAAATTTCCAGGTGTTAATTCTGGCATAAACAAACACATTTTTCTTATGTCGGTTTTTTTTGACGTTTGAGACTTTTTAAAAGTCGCTGAAATGTGAAAACCAAAAGTTAAGAAAGTGAGGGGGATTAAATGTAGTGAAAATTGCTGCAAGTGGTAATTAAAAGAAGTCAAACAGATGTTACTTTTGAAGACTATAAATAGCACCTTAGATTCAAATTACTAAAGAAACAAGTACAAAGATGTTTCGTAAAATTATAAAACTCAATTATCTTTTTTAGTAACACAAAAGTAATTTATTATTTCTATTATTTTTTGTAAAGCAAAACAAAAAAATATTTATTTATATTGAAAGCATGTAACCTACAGTAAAGAGGCTTCAAAAAGGGTACTATGTTTATTTAGAATATATTTTTAATGCAATTAGGCTTTATTAACAATCTATGAAAAACAAATAAAATATTCAAACAAAAAATTTAATATGGGATAAATTCAGATAAAAAAAAGAAAAGCAGAATGCTTTGTTTTCTTTTTTTAATAATAGCAGTGAGTGCCATAGCATCACTGGCATTTATTGATTTATAACTAAAACCAGGTCATTTAATACCCGACTCATCTGGCATGAGAAATATACAGTTTCTTATAAACGATTTTGTTGAGATAATATCTTCAACTTTTTTTAACTTTAATGACTTCAAATGCCTTTATTGTCTTTTACAACGTATTTTTTGATGTTATTTACGTTGTTTACAAAAGCTTTAATTAAAGTTATTAAACTTGAAGGGACACAACTAAAAAGTGTTTTTAAAACTTTTATATTGCAGTTTTCGTATTATCATTAGTCACTCCTCAAAGTGTTTGTGAAGCATTTGAGCAATATAAAGTAGTTGCAGCGTTGGTTTGAACACTCACATTTGATCACGCAGTGTTTATGAAAGAAGCATTTTTTTACAAACAAGTTGAGTGTGCACTAAAATTATAGTTTGTTGTAATAAATGTTACAAAAAGTCGTGAGTAACAATTTAATATGACATTTAACGATAGTGTCATATTGAATTCTATTTTTCATTAGTTTTTAATAATGTCAATTTTTCAGAAACTTATGCTTGTATTGACTACAGATGTAATAACAGACAAACACGAATCACTATCATCAACTTTTACAACTTTTTCAAAAACAACAAAAAAATTCAAAAAACAACAAATTCTCATCGTTAAATGTTTGCACTTGCTGTTTTTTGAAAAAGACATTTTTTTCTTCGTATGTTGAAACATTGCTTTCTTTATTTCAATAGCGCACTGCTGTGTGTTGCTACACCATTTATTTTCAAATGACTCATTCGATGCAAAAAGAACACTCTTTTTTCTTTCGTTTCTTTTTTTCTTTATTTTTTAATTTTTAAGTTATATATTTTCTATCTCTTTATAATTGTTTTATTACAATATTAGAAAGCATAAATAAATAAGGATTATTTTCATTTAGTGATATGAATTTATTATTTCATACATTATTAATACATTTTTTAGATATGTGATTTGTAACTTAAATAAATTGGTTGCATGAAATTGAACCTTCGCTTTCTTTAATTAAATAAAAATTAAAAGCAGACTTTTGAAAATTTTTTTTATAATGGCCATAACTGTATCAACTGGTTAGTGACAATATCAAAACTTATGTCAAACACAAATTATTTTCATCTACAAAAGATTTTTACAAAGTTAATAAAAATGAATTAAAATATTCAAAAAAAAAAGAGTTTTTTCATCACCATCTGCTATTAAAAGAAGCACATCTTTTTCTTTCTTATGTTAAAACAACGACAATGATTGAGCTAAAATGGACAAGCTTTGTTCCTTTGGGTGCATCTAGTGTGTCGATCGTTCAGAAACATTTTGCTGCATCAATTTTTTTTGAAAAGAATCGTTTGATGTGACAACAAAAAAAACACACATTTTCTTTAATTTTTGTTTCCTTTTTTTGTCTTTGGGATTTTATTTTCAGTTTTTAAATTATATTTTCTGTCTTTTTTTTAGTATGAGTAATTGTGTCACAATACTGTAATAGAAAAATTAACTTTTCATGTTTTGTGGATATAACTGGGATGAAGCGCTATTTATTGAAAAAAATATGACAAAAACTATTATTTAACAACAATTACGGAACAAAACTTATCATTTATGAAGAGTTTACTCAAAGTGTTTTTTTTGTAAAATCCATAAAAGTGAATAAAATGTTCAAAACCACATTTCTTTGCTACATAAACGATATCAACGAAAACATTCTACTTATTTCATTTTATAAAGTTGTGCTGATTGCTTCTTGCCGAAAAAAAATAAAATCCAAAGTGTTGTCTAGATAAGAAAGCTCTTTCGACCAGGGATGAGAAATGCGGCCGGCCGGTCGATGATTTTCAGGTCGCGCGGCCTGACGATTTTCGGGAAATTCTTTATTTTCCACTAATAAAAAAAACAAATATAAAAAAGCATTTCATTCACGCTCCAGTAAAAATACATCCCGCTCTCTCTACTATGCTTTTCAATGACATAAGTATATTGTCAGCAATAATGTCAAAGAATGTAATAGTGAAAACTAATAATTCAGCTTGAAAATTAATATAAAAAGAAACACAACAGCAAAATAAGCAGCACCTGAGTTTTTGTTTGCCAAGAGCGAAGATTTTGACAATCCAATAATCAGATATTTTGCTGCTTAATTCAAACGAAAACATTAGAAAAATCTTAGTTCTAATTAAAATTACTAGAGCAATAAGCTGCAAAAGCATTAATAATAAACTAAATTCCTTTTTATTGAAACAAAAGCATATTCATATTCCCAATTATTTTTGTCAAGCAGTTTAAAAAGCTTTTTTTATTAATAATGTGATATGTTCTATTCCAGATTTTTATACTTTTTGAAGCATGTTAAGTTTATTTTTAACAATTATGCTATTGAATTTTGTAAATTTAGAAAAATAAATAAAATATTCAAATAAGTATAAAACTTGTTTTATTTAAAGATGCATGACTCGTCCTAAGAAAAATTGTAACTGATATTGTTGATCAATTTCAAAAACCTAGTAGCGTGAGTGACGTCGGCAAAAGCATTAATGTTTATAGTACTATCGATTCAAATAATGGCACTAACAATATGAAAGCGGATATTTTTACTACTACTATTATTACAACGAAAGCAGCAAAGATTACGAAAAAAATTGCACCGTAACCGAAAATCACTCAATTAAAAATAGTAGTTCTTCACATAAAGCTTCATTGTGATTGTTTTATCAGTGAAATATTTTTTGTATAAAAGAGTTCTTCAGTTTGTTTGTTGTTTGTTTCTTATAATATATAAAAAAACTCTGATACTTCCTGGTAGCATAGCAACAAAAAACATTCTATTCATCAAAATACGTTTGCCAAAACATGGTCATCTAAAAATAACCCTCTGTCGTTAAGATTACTTACAAGAAAAGATCAAAACAACTTCAAAAAATAAAAATAAGGAAGTAATTGATTTTATAAAAACGTTATAAATTTGTAAAATTGTTTCCGAGGATTATTAGATATATTTTCTAACTGCAGATATTTAATTTTTTAATATATTGAAATAATGTCATCGACTATTACTGATCGTCTTCAAGCAGCAAATGCTGTTTCAAGTGAACAAGTGAAAAACTTTGAACTAAATACAGCAAATGAAAAAAGTAATTCTATCTTACATTGGTGATTTCAATGCTGACACAATATTAATAAAAAAATTTTGTAAATCTGCCGACTAAACGCTTTAAAATTTTCATGTCGTTCAAAATCAAATAATTATCAATAATAAAATGTTCACATGTATGTTTTTCAGTTGTAACACCAAAAAAGTTGTTTTAGTTTTTTCATACTGCGCTATTGTCGATGTTAGCTATAAAAATTATAATATTTATCTGAAAAGAATTAAACTATTTAAAATAAAAACTTCTTGTCAATATTTACTATTGAAAACGCTTTTCTCTTAGTGAAACAACCACAATAACTAAACTTTTTTACTTTAGTGCTTCTAGTGTTTCAACAGTGCAATAACATTTTGCTGCGATATGTTTACAAAAATGACTCATCGTGTTTGATATGCAAAAAGAAAGAATATTTTTATATATTTTGGTTTCATTTTATTAGTCTCTTTGACATAATTTTTAATTCTCAAGCCATATTTTTATGGATTTTTTTATAAGTAAATCTATTACAATACAGTAACAGCCAAAGAATAGTCTCCCCTTTAGGATTTTTTTCAAGCGCTATTTAAAAATTATTGTAATGATAATAATACCATTTTGGAATATATTTAATTTAAATGGTGATTTAGATGCTTGTACAAAAAAATTACAACTTTTGCATAAAACTTATAATCATTAACATAACAAATAAATTTTAGTAATTTTTTATTATTACCGTATCAAAATCCAAAAACTAGTTATGATTGAATTTGGTTCAATTTTTACTTTCTGCATTATTGTAGGTGTTACATCTAAACATTATTATTGTTATTCGCAATATAAGTTTAAAAAAGAACCAAAAAATTCAAAGAAAAATTGTTATTTTTATTTATTTTTTTTGAGCAAAAAAAGCAACAACACACATACATTCAGCAAATGTTTTGATGCGCAACACAGATGGAAAACCAAAAAATAGATTAACGCAGTCTGGCCATTCAGCACTTTTTCTAACGTACATCATTCTTTTATTGTGTTGCAGATTGTCGCAGAAGAAAAATGAGAAAACATGTACTTCTTTTATTTTCTATGAATGTTTTTTTTTTTAATTTTTAATTCTTTATTTTCGCACAAAAAAGATAAAGTATAATGCATTATTAATTAAAATAAACTATTTTTTATATTTTTTTAAAAAGCTGATAAATATCAATGTGTGGACGCTCATAAAAAAAAATAAACGTTGATGCACGATCGTCTTATTCTTTATAAATTCTTTCAAAAGCAATTTACAGATACTTTGATTAACTTTTTTTTGACATTTGTGTTATGTAACAGTTTATTAATAATGGCATCACCATTGATAAACTTTTGAGTAAAGCCAATTATTTTTCAATAACATGTTTTGCATCCCTCAATCAAAAAATTTTCTTAAGCAAATAAAATAGAAATTCAAAAAAATTGATTTAAAAGATACAAAAACGTGCACCTTTCCTTTGCCCATAAAGAAATTCTGCATTTGAAATGCAACATCAACTTTTTTCGTCGACAATGGCGTTCTTTTTTTTTTGTGTGTCGATCATTCGATGTCTCGTTTCACAAAAATTTGTGCGTCGATCATTCGATGTCTCGTTTCACAAAGTTGTGCACAAAAAAATAAAACTGCAGAATAATGTCAAGTAAGCAAAGCAATTTCAACATTTTGCTGTTGTTGCTTTTTTAAGCAAAAGAAAAATAGACAAATCATTTTTTTTGTGGTTTTTTTTAAATTATTAAGTTACATTCTTATTATTTCAAAACTATTTTTAACTTATGAAAAAGAAGCAAATTTTTTTTACAATTTTACTCTTCTCATGCATAAAAACAGTAATAATTAAAATGAAAAATTTGAAGAAATATTTTCAAACAAATTTAAAGAGTTTGTTATTTATCATGTAACTTCCCAGCTATTGTTTTACGACAAAACCCTCAACCTGGCTTTAACAAATTTTTTCTGTAATTTTTCTGTAGAAACAAGATTTATTTATTTTTACTTTTATTCTTCGTTAAATCACAGATCTTACAAACCCATAAATTTTAATCACTTTTTAAACGACAATAAAAGCTGCAAAACTATGGAAAAAAATGTTAAGTTCTTTCAGCTCTTTATCTATTAACGAACAAAGAAATGAATCGGACTGTTATTTGTTTTTTTTGGTGGAAAAGTTAAAAATCAACAGTCAAATCGCTGTTTTCTAATTGTGCGTCGATAATTCAATTTTTCGTTTCAAAAAGATATGATGGATGCGGTTTGCCAAAAAAGCAAAATAAATGTTGTCTAGTTAGAAAAGCTTTTTCAACACTATTCAACTGTTGTTTGTTGCATCAACCGCAAAACATTAACGAAAGACTTGATGCTGAAAAAATTGACCAAAAAATTAGTTTAACGCAGACTGGTATATCAACGACTTTTTTTACTTCATTTATTATGTTGCAGCAAAAACAGACAACAACACAATTTTTTTATTTTTCGTCACAAATGTCGTTTTGAATTTTATAGTTTTATAGCAAAAAATGTAAAGAATTTGTTATAAAATAATCTAAAACGTTCATGTTTTTTTCGTTGATAACATTCTAATGATCCTCAATTCAATATTCATGCAGTATAAATTAAACATTTTTAACTGTTTTGTAATGCAAAAAATTTTAACTAATATATCAACATATAATAATGTTGTTCCAGCAGAAATGAATGTTAGGGGACATTTGATTATGGTAGAACAGCAGATTTGCTGATAAAAATTAATAGTGTCAATTCGAATAAGATAAGGATAAAGCTATAAAATTGTTGAACACGAATCGCTATCATCTAAAAAAGCTTTAACAAGATTGATAAAAAAATTGGCCAAAAGATTCAAAGAAAATTATTTTAATATTTGATGTTTGCCCTTTCTTTTCTTTTCACAAAAGAATTCTTTTTTTCACGTTTTGAAATACTGCGCTTTTTTTATTTGTTCGTCGATCACACATACGAATATTTGACTGCTCTTTTAAGTGGAAATCGACTCATCCAATGCAAAAACAATAAAAAGCGGATTTTCCGTTCCTGCCATTTTATCGATAAATATTTAAAATTTGTATTACGAACGAAGATTTGAACTGAGCTATTGAAAATTGTGTTGTTTCTTTAATGGAAGTAAGCGATAATGAAATTTAGCACGAAGTGATGATAATAGCGTCTCCAAAGAAATTTTTTATATTGATTATTAAAATTTTCCTTTAGATTCTGCTGATCAACTAAATGTAAAGTAAAAATCATTTCTTTATTATTAAAATTCTGAAATGTTTAAGACGTACTATTTGAGAAATTTTTTGCTTGTGGTAGAAAAAAATTTTATGTCTCAGATTTGGCTGAAACTTTCCAGATAGGATCAGTATGACCTAAATACACCATTTTTATTGTTTTTAGCGCGACTTATGACCTACTTTTGGATTTATGTGTCATTATATACATGTTAAGTGCAGTAATGCTCAATCGCTGATAAAATCATTTATTTTTAAGCATTTTTCATAATTCCCCGGATATATAGGTTTTCGACCACGGGGAATCCAATGGGCAAATCAGTTTTTGTTTAAAGTTTCGTCTTCATGGTGAAACGCATATACCATTTTGTTCTAGCATACCCTTAATTTCAGGCTGCGCCATATTCTAAATACGATAGAATGTGCCCCAGGATCTCAGCTTTCATATGCTACCACTCACTTGTTATATTAGGTGCCGCGAACACTTTGCCAAGCTATGTTATAAAGCGCGCCAAAAAAATCATTCAAATTTTTTTCTTTAAATTTAACTTGAAGCACATGGAATTACTTCTAAGATGTTCCCCAACGCCAAAAAATATCATATTAATAAAAATTGTAAGCTTTTTATGTCAAAAAACACTTTTTGTAAGCTATTAAAAATCATTAAATGTAGTATATTACCATATTGATCGAAAAACCTTTTTCATGTGCATTTAATTGGGTTGTATGTTGCATATTTAAATTTTATGCATATTTATACCTTTGCTGATATAAAACATAAAAAATATTGAAGGCAAGACGTGATCTTCTCAATATCCCGAACCTCAGCAAATATTAATAACTTGTTAAGCATATTAGCAATCAAGTTGAGGTAATTTTTATGACAAGATATGTTATTATTAGAGTTTTATGGGCAATTTAGATATCATTAAATTTGACAAATGTGGAGCAATCTTAGTAGACCTAAAAACGTAAAAGTATTGGGAAAGACAAATTGCTATTTTTTAAACAAATTGAAAGTAATATACTATATTCTGTTTACATAAAGTTGCAATAAATGTAATGCACATTTAATTACTTTTTTAAAATGATAGATTTACTGTAAAACAAATACTTGAGAATGCTCTAAAAAGAACACTTTTGTAAAATTATTCTACCTACTTTAAAATTAAGATTTACCCCGTGATTGATTCAACAAAACATTCATATCCTTTGGAAATCAGTCTTTTTGAACAAATACGTGGATCAACTTCAAATAAGAGATTTATAGAAAATAACGGAGACTGATATGCAAATTCCTTATCATTCTTGTTATTGCAGATTGAAAAATAAAATTTCTGAAGTTTTTGGAACTTTTCTTTTTTGAATTTTTTTTCAAAATCCATTTAGACATTTCTTCCCACCAAAGACCATTGATGTTTTCACTTGATGTTTCATCAAAAGCATGAACTTTATTTACCAAATTTTTGGCAACAAAAATTTTTTGATGTTGGCTTTGGTTTTTTATAATCGACAATGAAAGTTTTGTTACAGAGTCATACCCTGTAAAAATACTCAATCCGCTAATTTGATCAAATGGTTCTTTGCCTTCCACATTTCCCCTTTTTACAGTTTTTTCAGACAAACTTTTGTTTTGTTCATTCAACCTAAAATAATTGAACTATGACTGAATAGAAATATTGCGTTTAAGTGCTTACAATTTATATTATCGACCTCGTGTTTTATATGAAGTAAAAAATATTTCTCGAATGTTAAATACTTCACCAAAATTAAAAATTCTAAATAGAAAGTAATATCGTTGTACTATCAACAAAAATAAAAAGCAACAGAATATAAAACAATACATGGTTTTCATTGTTATCAATTTAACAAAATACTTTGTAAAAAAGTGTTTTTCAAGCAAAAAAACTTGTCAACAAAAAGACGTCGGTTTAATTTTAGACTATCCTTTTACAGTACAGCTGCTTTTTTTGATTCAAACTTTATTTGTAGCAAAGGAAGAAATTTAGAGGCCGTTTTTTTATTTTAATTGCAGGTTTTGTTATAATTATTTAAAGCTCGAGAATGTGAATAAGGAGATTTACAATTTTTATTAATATGATATTTTTTGGCGTTGGGGAACATCTTAGAAGTAATTCCATGTGCTTCAAGTTAAATTTAAAGAAAAAAATTTGAATGATTTTTTTGGCGCGCTTTATAACATAGCTTGGCAAAGTGTTCGCGGCACCTAATATAACAAGTGAGTGGTAGCATATGAAAGCTGAGATCCTGGGGCACATTCTATCGTATTTAGAATATGGCGCAGCCTGAAATTAAGGGTATGCTAGAACAAAATGGTATATGCGTTTCACCATGAAGACGAAACTTTAAACAAAAACTGATTTGCCCATTGGATTCCCCGTGGTCGAAAACCTATATATCCGGGGAATTATGAAAAATGCTTAAAAATAAATGATTTTATCAGCGATTGAGCATTACTGCACTTAACATGTATATAATGACACATAAATCCAAAAGTAGGTCATAAGTCGCGCTAAAAACAATAAAAATGGTGTATTTAGGTCATACTGATCCTATCTGGAAAGTTTCAGCCAAATCTGAGACATAAAACTTTTTCTACCACCTCCTAGTGCAAAGGAAAAAAATTTCTCAAATAGTACGTCTTAAAAATCAATAAAAAATATATTCAAAATACGAGACTTTTTCACATTTGCTGCAAAAACACACTCTTTGTTCGTATGATGAAACATCTCTCTGTTTGTTTGTACATCTTCGATTGTGCAGTGACATTTTGTTGCGGTCTTTAATGTCAAAAAAAAATATAGTCCAAAGTGGACTAATTTTCTAAAAAAAAGTTCTGTACTTCATTATTGGAAAAATAATAAAGACAAAATCATTTTCAGTGCTAACTTTTATTTTGTTTTTTGAATTTTTAATAACATTCTCAGTGTGCAAACATACGGAAAAAAAGCAACAAAATTTTTCAAGTTAGATCAATTGGATGTAAAACCAGTAAAATTTAAAATGGATAATTTGAATAAAACTTACAAATTATTTTAGTATTTATTACATTTTTTTAAATAAGAATTGACTGTTATTCATGGTTCGACGAACTGCTTACATCCGAGTAAAAAAATTACATTTTACATCTAAAAATTTCGGATGAAAGCAGTCTTTTAAAAAATATTTTAATACTGACTATTAATTTATGGAGTTGTGACAATATTTTAGTAACAATTACATCTATACGTGATTTTTACAAAACATATAAAATTCATTAAAATATTTAAAATAAAAACTTCTTGTCAATATTTACTATTGAAAACGCTTTTCTCTTAGTGAAACAACCACAATAACTAAACTTATTTACTTGCTCCTAGTGAAATACCAATGTGGATTTAAATTAAACGGTTCAAATGTTTGTTTAAAATTACAATATTTCTTTACAGGTTGTAACTACTAACATAATTCATTTATTAGTTATGACAAAATTTATTAAACTTTAGTAAAAAATTTTTAAAACTGTATCAAAATCCAGGAACTTGTTATGACTGAATTTGGTTTAATTTCTTCATTCTGCATTATTGCAATTTTTGGTTCTTATATTTGATATTTTTTCATTTTGCAGGTATCAAATATAAGAACCAAAAAATTCAAAGAAAAATTGTTTCAAAATGATTTGAAAGAAAAAATGTGTTATTTTTTGGGAAAAAGAGCAGCAACACACATACATTCAGCAAAAGTTTTGATGCACAAAAAAGTCTAATGCAATCTGGTCAGTCAACATTTTTCATTTTTTGTGTTGCAGATTGTCGTAGAAGAAAAATGAAAAAACATATACTTCTTTTTTTCCTATGAATGGTTTTTTGAATTTTTAAATCTCACACAAAAAAGTTAACAATGTAATCATAGATGCTTTAAACATTGATTTTACATTATATTTTTTCATTTCCTGGAAATTTTGGAAGCAATTTGTTTTACTTTGCAAAGATTAATGCAATATTAATTAAAATAAAAATTTTTTTAGAGTTTTATAATACTTCATGTACTATTTTAGAAAGCTAATAATTAGTCACGTGTGGGCAATTGCCAAAAATAACAAATGTTGATGTATGATTCTTTCTAAATTCATTCAGAAGCATGTTTCAGATACTTAGATAAACATCTTTTTTTGACATTTGTGTAATGTAACAGTTTATGAATAATGGCATCATCACCTAAAGTTTTTTTTCGAGTTAATTATTTTTTAAATAACATGTTTTGCGTTTCTCAGTCAAGTATGTTCTAAAGCAAAAGAAATGGAAATTCAAAAAAATTGATTTAAAAGATTCAAAAACTTACACTTTTTGATTGCCCATAAACTTTTTTTCGTCCACAAAGATGTTGTTGAATTTTATATTTGTGCGTCTGTCATTCGATGTCTTGCTTCATAATGTTGCGTTGGTGCCCTTTTGCCGAAAAAAAAGTTTAGACTAATGTCCTGTCAGCAAAGTCATTTTAACACTTTTCTGTTGTTGCTTTTTGAAGCAAAAGAACAATAACGTATCATTTTTTTTGGTGTAAACTTTTTTTTAATTTTTTATTTGCATTTATAATTTTGCTATTTCACATGAAAAAATTATTTAAAACCAGTTTATTAAAGTATTTCAAAACAAAAAGAATCACACTTTCTTTCAATGCTGTGTATCATTTTTACTTCAGCTTTTTGCTATTTTTATTAAATCAAATGTTATTTATTGTTATTGAACACTTTCTTTATATCTCCATTAGATATCGTTGATCTCACAAACCCATTAATTTTAATCACTTCTTTAGCAGCAACGACAGCTGCAAAAAACGATGAAAAAAATTTTTTTAAGTTTTTTCAGCTCTTTATCTATTAACGAAAAAAGAAATGGATCAAATAAAGTTGCTTTTTATTTTGGCTATGTTTTTTGTCAGCATAGTTGTGGCGACTCGTCAGCAACTCGTCACCAACAATTCAGCAGAAGAAAGAATGAAGGTTAAGAAATTAACATAGTGCAACATGCTTGCTTTATTTGTCTATAAATACCCTCTTTGTTTTGTCTATTTTTATGTTCATTCGTATCATCATTTTTGTGTTGTTATCAACGTCTCTATTTGTGGTAATAAATATATTATTATTTATTTCTCTCTCATCTTAAAGTCCCGCGTGGCAATTGGTGGATTGGGTGGCAGCAATTCACCACAATAGTTGTAAGTATTTTTTATGGTAAAGCTATGTAAATTTTATTGTACACATCTTTAGACTGCTGATGCTCAAAAATGTGATTGTGAATTAGCTGCAAATAACAGTAGCATGCCCCTTGAAACTTGATTATGATGAAATAATTGACAGCAACAATGGTAACGTTACAATGCGCACAGAAGGTGTTAGTTCTTTTCAAGAATCTTACACCAACTATACAATAAATTCTGCGGTAGAAGAACGAAGACTTCTTTATGAAAGTGCTAAAAGTAATTTGAATAAAATTGTTGAATTAAATCCGGGCAAAATTTCAATGCATAAATTAAGAGCTGACGATCTCTTTGAATATAACTTCAGTGACAAGGATGCATTATGGGCATATAGAGAATTAGAGAAACAAATTGATCCATACTACTTACATGCAAGAAAGATGATAGTAGCTATTCAAAATGAACTTCATCAACGTAAAGTTAAAATAGAAAAACAAAATAACAAGGAAGTAAAAGCTGATTAAGATGAAAGTGGAGAGAAAAACACGACTGAAACAATTAATTCTGCTCTTGAACATATTAAAAATTCTACTGCACACTATACCGAAGAAATACGAAGAGAGTATGAAACCGTAAAAGATAACTGGAATAAACAAATTGAATTAAATTCGTGGGATAATTCCTTATACAGGGTGTCCCAAAAAAAGTGGCGGAGGTGCTGCCATTTGAGAACAAGAGGGGCAGTAAACCTAATGATATGTGGGATAGTATGACCCTATGGTGTGTCAATTATTACCGTAATCTCACCTCTCGAAAACTTTCGTGTCGGGAGTTATAGCACCGCCAAGGTAAAAAAGTGCCATTTTTCGACCCTTTCGTAGGTTCCTCATCAGAATTTTTCCAGAAGAGATTATAAAAAGCTTTTGGGCGGATTTTTTAGCCCCTTGAATGAACTCGTCATTAGGGTATAATTGAAACCCGGAAGGGTTTTGCTTCGGGTACACCAGCGATTTTAAAGAACCTCTGCGCAAAAATTTCCATTTTATAGCAACTTTGAGCAGCTGGTGTAGTCCAGGGAGAGGGATTTAGGGGGTAATATTTGTTCACAATAAACTTCAGACATAGTGTGACATTCCTGCAAAGTTAGGAAGAAATCTGAGAAAATCGACTTTTAAGCTGCCATAACTGCTATAGTTAAGTAGCAGGCGACGAAAATCATATCTATGTTAAGCGCATTTAAAAGAGTCAGGAACGCTTAAAAAGTATTTCATATGTATTTTTATAGCATAATTTACAGTATTATAGCAAAAAATCGCATTTTAAAATTTTGAGTCTAACGTCATCGTCTGCTACTTAACCAGTAATAGCTATTTTGTGCTATCGAAAAAAATTCGATATCTCAGATTTCAAAGTTTGGGGGTGGAATAGGTTACATTATGTCTGAAGTTTGTTGTGAACAAATATTACCCCCTAAAACCCCCTCCCTGGACTACACCAGCTGCTCAAAGTTGCTATAAAATGGAAATTTTTGCGCAGAGGTTTTTTAAAATCGCTGGTGTACCCGGGGCAAAACCCTTCCGGGTTCCAATTATACCCTAATGACGAGTTCATTCAAGGGGCTAAAAAATCCGCCCAAAAGCTTTTTATAATCTCTTCTGGAAAAATTCTGATGAGGAACCTACGAAAGGGTCGAAAAATGGCACTTTTTTAACTTGGCGGTGCTATAACTCCCGACACGAAAGTTTTCGAGAGGTGAGATTACGGTAATAATTGACACACCATAGGGTCATACTATCCCACATATCATTAGGTTTACTGCCCCTCTTGTTCTCAAATGGCAGCACCTCCGCCACTTTTTTTGGGACACCCTGTATTTCAAAAGAGCAAACAGTCTTTACAAATATAATTTCGACCTCCGCGATGCATTATGGGCATATAAAGAATTACAAAAGAAACTTCCTTCAAATACTTATGCTCAAGAAAAAATAATTGAAATTGAAGCAAAGATTATCCAAAGTCAAAGTGAATCAGAAGAACAAGAATCAAATACCAATTCGACAACTGCGGAAAAAGCATTAAAACGTCATTACGAAATTGTAAAAAATCGTTTAAATACCTTTGTTGAATTGAACTCATATGATGTATCAAGATATAGAGAAAGAGCTGACATGCTTTACAATTTTAACATTGATGCTTTATGGGCTTATCAAGAATTGGAAAAACACATTGATCCATGTTATTTACATGCAAGAAAAATGATCCTATTTCTACAAGATGAACTTAACCAAGAAAAAGTTGACACAGCTTAACAGCAATGAAATCATTGAAAGTATATTTTCTTACCGTAAATGCTCTAATAGATAGAAGCGGTGCGCTTCTATTGTTTAAACCTACATTTTAATGAATCTTTAAATTTGAAAATTGCTTATATTTTAGGTAAAAATTTACTTATTTAACTTTTTTCTTCGATTAATACATATGGATAATATCTGACACTTTCCCGATATCAATATCTGACGCGGGCTGTTCAACAAGCTCTGTACCAGTGATTTCATCCCTGCGCTTTTATTAGAGATGCGCTTCTATAAGAGCGTGCTTCTATTAGGGCATTTACAGTATTTTTTTATAGTGACAGCACAAAAGCAATATACTCATTTTGAAATTGATGGTGATGTTATTAATAAAAAACATCAAAGACATATTGTCAGAAAATAAGATATTGTGCATTTAAAACACAAAAACTTCTAAAGGAATAACTATATTTGAGTGCAAAAAGTGATTTGGATGTTTTTTGTCGAGGAAAAACAGTTTTCAATAAAATATTGACAGCATCAACAAAAGCTATTTTTAGCCTAAAGTCACGTAATTGACCGATACAGTAATTTCAGAACGTTGATAATAAAGTACTTAAATTTTAATTATTTTTCGTCATAATCTTAAATAATTCTGTGTCTTTATAATTAATGTGGAATAGTTGGTAATCTTGTTGTTATCTGCGTTACTATTGTTACCACTGTGAAAGCTTAAAAAATATAGACTTAAAAATTCAAAAAAGAATAGCATCATTTGAACAAATGCATTGACGACAGTAATTTTTTTTAACTTAAATTTAAGGTATGAAAAAAATTTTACAAATTCAAAGCAAATGTACAAACAAATCTTTCGAAATCAACACTTGTCATTTTTTAAAAAGGCACCGTTTTACATCTGTTGATGACACTTTTACGCGTCGATGATTCACTAACGTTTTTCTGCATTTATAAGTCAAATGAGTCATTTGATGCGAAAAAAATAGCACACTTTTCTTCTCTTCTGTTTTTATTCTTTTTCTTTTTATTTAAAAGAATCTTTTTTCAATTTCTGAGTTGTTTTTTTACGGAATTTTATTACTATGTCGTTACAGTGATAGCATTTATAAATCATTTAACAGGTTTTTTCTTTATTAAATCTTGAAAAATTACAGTCTTAGACATTATTAATAAACAGAAATATTTAATAATAATTGCAAAACAAAACTTGTGAGATGATCATTCAATGACTCATCCGACAAAGCTGCCTGAGCCTTCTAAGTTGTCTTTTGACGGAAAATAATAATGTTGTAACATTCGCAGAGCTGTTTTCTGCTGCCGTTTTTTGCAACAAAGAAAAATTGACATATTACGTTGTTGTGCTAACTTTCTTTTTTTGAATTTTTCAGACAAACGTTCTGCATTGTTTTTTTACGCAAAAGTGTTCAAGCTTGAGTTTCGTTAAATCAACAAATTTTTCAGTGTTTACGTTTTGTCTATTGATCATAGTTGTGAATAAAACAGTAATAATTATGATATAATAAAAAATTAATTAAAATCGTTTTACGAATTTGTTAATCATCAGGTAACTTCACGACTATTGATTTTTTAGAAAGCATAAATACCTCAATTTTAATGTTGATTGCATAAATCTTTTTTGTTACAGCCAAAAGTTATTTGCTGCTTTCGGACACTGTTTTAAACCTACTTTATTGCTGATTGTCCAAACACAAAAGTCTTTTTGTTGTTGCATTGTGTTGCAAAAAACAAAACCTTTCTTTTTTCTCAAAAAAAGCAAACCAGTGAAGTCGATATAAAGAATAGTGTCCGTCAGCAGCATCAAATAACCTTTGGTTGTAATATTAAGAGCAATGTTTTGAAGGTTAAAAATACTCTAGTTTCCCTCTATATATTGCTAACAATTATGGAAAAAAAAGAGAAACATAGTTGTGCAAATGCAAATAGGCAGCTTATAGCACTCCCACAATCCATTATTTTTGAGCAAACACTGCTATCTTATCATTTTAATATGACTGAAAATGATGCTATTCAATGATATCATACAATCAAAATCAAGTATAAAAAAGAGTATTAATTGATCGTTTTCATCACAACAAAAACCGTGAAACAACAATGCTGTTGCTACTTGTTGCTGCTTTTCTTGCTCCTCTTCTCCAACTTTCAAGCGCTCAAAATTGCTCAAGCAATCAACAAAATGCCATAAAAACGTGTTATCTTCAATATATGAAGACATATGGATTTGATGTAATTCCAGAATATAATAAATATGATGATGCCTTGGATAAATATCGAGTTCGGGGATGGAATGGTGAGCTTTATATTTGTAAAGCTGGACAACTGCTTATTAGCTGTATTAGTGATGCTGATGATGCCTGCATGAATGTAGATGTTTTTAAAGCTATCTCTGGTTTAAATGATCCAAATCCTACTATCTATGTATCAGATTATCGTGAAATGAAATATCGGTGTTATGGGGATGGCTTTACAGGTAACAAAATTTTATGACCCTAATTTGAGCTCTTTAAAAATAAACAAACTGCTGTGTTTCATCTTATCAGCTTCTAATTTTAGAATTCAAAGACACTTATACCTGCATGCAACAAATGCAAGATTGTGATGGTGATCCAGTAACGTGTGATCAAATTATTCCATATATTAAATGTTTGGAAGATGAGGCATTCAAACTTTGTGGAGCAGAAGGACGAGATTATGCTTGTAATATTTTGAATATTGAAGTCAAAGTTGGATATAACTGTGACCCGCTCCCAACTTGCAGCAAAAATCAAACTCAAGCTCCTTCTTCTTTTAAAAAATTGTTTAAACATTTTTAATTGTGTGCATGCAAATTTAGATTGAAAATTAAAATTTAATAAATTAGAAAATTTCTTAATTTGCGAAAGAGATACAATAGATTCTAAAAATTATTTAATAATGTAGGAAAATCTATGGAATTCTTCTTAGAAACAGTTAATCTTACATGAAAATAATTTTTAATTTAATTGTTACTTTTTAAATATGTTAATTTAGCAAATTTAAAAAAATCTTCAAAAAAAGTTAAAAATAAATGGTCATCCTTCTACGCCTCTTAAGATGTTCTTTCTTCATTCTAGTTCACAATGTCAAAAAGAAGAATACACTGACATTTTACACACTTTTTTTTCTTCGGCAAAGATCTGACTTGCAGAAATGTGATTCACCTTGCATCCAAAAAACGCACAGCTATTTCGAATGAAAATGCAAAATTATGTTTGTTTGGGCATAAATTTCAAAAAAAGTTTTACAAAAAGCTAAAGTGATACAATAAAATTCTGAAAAAAAATTAATAATGTAGCTGCACGCTTGAAAATTTTCTTGAAAACCACTAATTTGACATGCAAAACTAACTGTAACATTTTAAATGTGTTTATTGATTTTTTTGTCTTCCTTTTTGAATGTTTTAGTTATAAAAAAGTCACAAATGTGTTTAAATTTGTTTAAAACTAAGAAATATTTCAGTTGCATATAAAAAAGGATAATTGCTGGGTTAGAAATACATGTATTATCTTCAAGGAAATGAACATAAAAAATTAAAAGTCTGTCAATTAAAAAATTTCTTAGTTTGCGAAAGATATACAATAGTTATTCCTATAGATTTTATTAGTTATTTAATAACGTATTGGTACTTTTGCATTTTTTCTTGATATAACCATTAATCTGATATGAAAATAAGTTACAGTTTTGTTTACAAGTTTTAAATTTTATATTTTAGCAAATTTAAAAAAAATTTTCAAAGCAGGTGAAAAGCAAAAAGCCATCCGTCGACGTCTCTGAAGATGCTCTTTTTTTCTTTTTAGTTCAAAGGAATGAAAGACGAACAAATGTTGCTTTTCACTTAAAGTGAAAAATTTTCCTAATTATTGCAGCAAAATGTAAGAAAGAAAGACACTGGCATTTGATGTTTTTTTTTTGCAAAGATCTGACATATAAAAATGTGATTCACTTTGCACAGAAAAAGAAAACACAGATCTCCACAAAAGCGTTTGCCACTGAGATGTTGAAACGTTTAAATTAAAAATAGGGTGTCTTTAAAAATTAAAAGATGTGTATTGATATTTTGATATTCTTTCATTTTCTGAATATTTTAGTTTTTTTAAAAGCAAAGTCAAAGATTTGTTGAAATTTGTTTTAATTCAAGAAATTTTGAATGAGCAGTGTTGTCGGTCAACCGAAATTTTCCGGTCACCGGTCTCGGTCGACCGGACCGTGACCGGAACTTTTCGGTCATCGGTCACGGTCGACCAAAAAACCTGACCGGACCGGACCGAAATGACCGATTGACCGGATCGTTGACCGAAAGACCGACAACACTGTGAATGAGAAAGATTTTTTGAAGAGAAAAAATAAAAAAAAATCAACATTAATAATGCAAGCTAAACACCAGAATGGTTATTTAATATATATAATATATAATAATATCACTTCTTTTTTTGCTCTAGTGACCAGTCGCTTTTTTCTATTCCTCTCATTTAAAATAAATATTAAAATTAAATATTTATTTTTATTTTTCATATATATATTGTTTTTCAAAATATTTTTGAATTTTTTGGATAATTTATTTCAATATGAATCAAAGAATTTCAAATTCATCTGCCATCATTTCCACTCTTGCATCATTTGTGGTTGCAAGTTTACCATTTTTTTCAAGAACTGGAACTTGATTGTGGTCTTTAATACGTTTTGAAATATGGTTGTAAAGTTGTTTGGCATGACGAGATTTGAGCATCTGATTTTCTTTGTACTTTTCAAAGTTCTTTAAATAAGAATTATATTTAACTGAAGCTCGAATATATCGACGTTTTGATCTTTCATCTGAAGCCTCTAAACGTAGTCGATTTCGAATTTCTTCCAACTTTTTGATGTGAGCAGGATATTTAGCTTTTGATGAATTTGGAGTTGTTTTTGGAGTATGAGCGTGAACAATTGAAAGCAATTTTTCTTTGAAATTACTGTAGATTTTGTCCACATCATCCGAGTTTTTCCATTCTTCCAAATTCCATTTAATATTTTTCAATTCATCATTAATTTTATCATAATTTGACTTGAAATAATTATATTTTGGAGATGAAGGCACTTCTGGTGTTGCTTCAGTCCAAATTTTTATTTCAGCCATTAGATGGTCTGACTTGATGATTGAAGACGAAATTTCAGTTTCAGCATCAGGAAATAATGAACTTGATAGAAAGCAAAGATCAAGAATATTTTTGGCTTCTTTTACAACACGAGTAGGTTCATTAATAATTTGATGAAAATTGAGAATTGTTGAAATATCACGGATAGGTATTTCTTCTTTTTCATTTGTGGAAAGATTTTTCCAGTCAATTTTTGGACAATTGAAATCACCAAGAATGATATTGTCGTCATGCATTGAGGTTAATTTTTCTATTTCATCGAATAATAAAATTGATCCATCCACTTTGCAAGTACCAGGTGGACGATAAACATTAATAATTCTGATGAAAGAATCGGAATTTGGCAGATAAATATCGACACAAATAAGTTCAAATGGTGTAGTTTCTTTTGGTGCTGGAATTTGCATAACCATACGCGCGTTGAATTTGGAGTGTATAATAAGGCATGCACCACCACCTTTTTTTCTTGGCCGATCAGCACGAAATATTTGATACGGCAAGTTTCCAATTATAGTTGAAATGAACATTTTTGATTTGAAGCCGGTTTCGGAAATAGCAACAATATCAGGATTTTTTGATTGAAGAAGATGAGTTGACGAAGCTTTTTATCAAGCAGAGACTGGCCTCCTTGAGCATTGATAAGAAAGCATTTGATTTTTTGTTTATTGGCGGCGGAATTGCATGAATTTTTTGAAGAGTTTGAATTCTTCCATTTCATTTGAAAATCCATTTTTTTTTTATTTTTGATGAAGTGGATGTGGTTGGGGACGAAAAAATGTTTTCTTTTTTGGCAATTCAGCTTCAATCTTTTTGCTTGACAAATATTTTGAATTTAATATTTGTTTTTGTTGATGAACATTCTCTACTCCAATTACGAGAAATTGTGGAACACCAGGTTATGGTGAACCAACCCGACGAACATATGTCGGTTTACCAACGATTTTTGTTTTGGAATATAATTCCTCAACAAATTTATTATCGTTGACAGATGCTCGAACATTTTTGAGAAAAACGCAAACACTGATTTTTTAAAATTATGTGTTGATGGAGCACGAGCATCTGATGAATTTGATTTTCTTTGCACATTTGGTTTTGGTGGAGCATTTGATTTTTGAGGAATATTTGATTTTGGTGGAACATTTGATTTTGGGTTACCATTTTGTTTTTGAGTTGTATTCTTGGATTTTGGAAGAGAAGCAACCATTTTATTTTGTTTTAAAAATTCAGCATTGAGTAGTTTTTCTTGAGAATTTTTATTATCAAGTAGAATAACCAAAAATCTTGAACGATCTTCTTTTTCAATGCCAACTCTTCTAACAAATAGTAAACGAGCATTAATATCAGCTTCTTTGAGAATATTTTCAGCAGCGTCACTATCAAAAATGTGAGAAACAGCATATTCTTTTTCAGTGCATTCTGGAACATTTGAAATGAAAACAGAGTATATTTCATTAATAGCAGGATTCTTTGGTTCAGATTTT
Organism: Panagrolaimus sp. LJ2400; assembly: GCA_024447215.1. NCBI lineage: Eukaryota > Metazoa > Nematoda > Chromadorea > Rhabditida > Panagrolaimidae > Panagrolaimus > Panagrolaimus sp. LJ2400. The sequence continues at coordinate 671,058 of JAMRYA010000029.1, read as the reverse complement.
CGAAGTTTTGGTTTTTCGATTTTGATTGTTGTATCCATCGCAATTTCTTGAAGAAGTTCATCTGTAGGTTTTTAAGGTGATTTTCCATCATTGTGTGAGTAACATCCCAATATTTTTTTTGGAATAGTTAAATACATAGTAGTCAAGATATCAGAAGCTTCAGTCCATAAATTGGTATATTTACTAATATCTGATGAGCTTCTAATTTCTGAGCGTGATCTACCATGTGAATGAGATCGAGTTCTAACCATGTTGAATAAAATATGTTGTAAACAATAAAGTTTAATTTAAATTAGGGGATTTTATTGCAGATCGCACACAAATTTAAATTAAAGATTATGTTTAAGGTTGAAAAATATTTGAAGTTTGAATAAAATAAAATGAATAAAAAAATAGTAATCTGAAAAAACTGTATTAGTAGCGAGGAAAAGAAGAAAAAAACTTAGGAAGATTGATGAATTTGTTGATCCAAAGTAAAAAATAAATTTTTTGAAATAATTTCTTGAAATAAAATAAAAATTTTTGAAAAATGTGAAATAAATATTTTATTTGAAGAGGGATAGGATGAGCAACCGCCTTGAACTGGCGCTTTTTGCTTGAACTGGCGCTTTTTGCTTGAACTGGCGCTTCTTTCTTTATTCTACATTCAAATGAATGAATGACAAACCAATCTTGTTTTTTACTTTTTCCTTTCCATTGCAGCAAAGTGTCAGAATGTGCTCCTTTATGCTGGTTCAACAAAAAACGATTGTGCTTATTATTTGAATATTTTGTTTAAGGTAAAGTAAAAAAATTTATTGGAATTTTTTTTTCATTGAATGACAAAATTTTAACTCATAAGAATGTGAAGAAGATGCTAAAATTCGTTTCATTAATAAATAAAATTAAAGATTTATTTCTATCAAGTGTTCTGTGATTCAACGAAAGAATGAACAAATTTTGAGACATTTGTTTTTTCAACAATACCTTTAATGCCAGAGAGCAGTATACGGCCTTCCACAAATCATTCTTCTGACCAAAACAAAGACACTTAACTAATGACTCATCTTGCGTTCAAAATAACACAAAGATAGAAACAAAAGTTTTTGCCATTGAACAACTCGAAAGTAAACAAAGTGTATTGCTTATCTTTTTGAATATTTAAAAAAAAATCCTACAGCAGCAATAAAAGTGATCGTCATGTCATTCGAATTTTCAGATATCACTTTTTTTTGTATATGTAGTAAATGTTATTTTTTGATTGTCCAAGTTTGAATTAATTTTGTCAAAAAAATTTTACAAAAAGCCGATGATGCATATAAAAAAGAGTAACAGCAGCTGTTAAAATCTTTTTGTTGTTTTTTCTTTTCAAAAACTGAACATAATAAAAAATAAATTTAACAACTTCTTAATTTGAGAAAGAGATATAACAGACTTAAAAATTATTTAATAATGTAGGAACCGTCGCTCTTCGTCTTGATACCCATTAATTTGACATGAAAATAATTTATAATTAAATTGTTACTTTTTCAATAATATTTTGTTTATTTAGCTAAAATCTTCAAAAAATGGTAAAAACAAAAAGCCGTCAAGTAAACAAAGTGTATTGCTTATCTTATGATATTTTTTCTTCATTTTAGTTCAAATGAAAGACAAACAAATGCTGCTTTTTACTTTTTCCTTACCATTGCAGCAAAATGTTCAAAAAAAGAACACTGACATTTTATGTTTTTTTTTCTTCTGCAATGACTTGTAAAATTGTGGTTCATCTTCCATCCAAAAAACAACGCACAGATCTCAATAAAATGTGTGCCATTGTATTGCCCGAATTTAAACTAGAACAAATGTATTGATTTTTTCTTCTTCTTTTATTTTATGATTATTTTAGTATTTTTTAAAGTAAAATCAACATAAAAATGATGGGAAACTCGTGCACGTAATACTCATCATTAATAATTATAATCAAAGATTTTTTTATCGAGTATTGTCAAAATTGTGAATATTCTTACCATAACTGCCTTAATAATTATTGACTTTTTAGCAGTTTTAAATAAAATAAATATTTTAAAAAAAGAGAAAAATAAAAGGCCATTCGTTAATGCGCTTTAAGATGTTCTTTTTTTATTTTGGTTCAAATGAAAGACAAACAAAAACATGTTGTTTTTTACTTTTTCTTAACCATTGCAGCTGAAAAAAGCAAAAGGCACAGTGGTATTTTACATATTTTTTTTTAATCGGTATGGAATGAAATTGTTGATTTTACAGGTGCAGCTAGCTATCCATTATGGTATACTTCATGGGGTGAGAAAGAAGTAAGTAAGCATGAAAAAAAACTATGCAGAACACTGACTAGAAGTTGCAAAAAATCAAAACAACTTACCGCTTTCAAGTTTCGATTATTTGAATCTAGAGAAAGAATATTTATAATAAAAAGAAATTTGCTTTGTTTCAAATTTTAATTTTTCAGAGTTTTGAAAGTTTTAAAGGATTCGGCGGATGGACTGCCCCAAGAATGAAACAATTTTCTAGTGCCTTAAATGGTGAAGTAAATGGTCCATGTGGAGTTTCAATGGACAAGAATTTCTGTGAAACTATGTAAATTTGTATGCCTATGTAAATAACTTGTACATTCTTAACTTATTTTTTATATAAATATAAGCAATTATAATAAAGTATTCAAATTATCTTCCTTACTTCATAAAAATCACCATCATAAAAGATTGTAAACTAAATGATTTTTTTTATTTTTCTAATAAACATAAAAACATGGTTTTTTTTAAAAATGATTATCATCAAAAAATTATTGTCATTGATGCATTCTATGCTTGACGATTTCATTGTTAATTCTCAGAAGCAATACGTAACCATTTACGAAAGTTGAGAAAAACGAACATAAACAAATTAAAATATCCAAAAACACTTCTATAGAAAGATAGAAGCTTCTATCTTTCATTTTTTTTGTTTTAAAAAACACTGCATTCGCACCATTGTGCTTTCTCCACATTTTTGCTGTTTCTATGCGTCTCTTCCTTTCTCTGTTCCTTTTTCTTCTTTACATAGCTGCAGAATGACAGAAAGAACATTTGGATGCTTTTGTTTGCGAAAAATGAGTCATTCAATGCAAAAACTGAAAATATGACATTTTTCGTTACTTTTCCATTCTCTTTTTCTTCGTTTTTCAATTTTTAAGTTATATTTTCTGATATTTTACTGTTGAAGTACGATTTTTTTTTCTGCAGTAACAACAAAAAAGTAGTTAGCAATTTTCACATTTTACGCTATGCGTGTTATTAATAAAAAAATAAATATGAAACAAATCTTGCCGTAAAATTTTTAGAAATTTTGATGCAATTTTAACATAAAAATTTGTGAATGACTAAATAATTTTAGTTGAAACTTCAAAATTTTAAAAAATTGAAAATGTTATCTTATTTCTATAAGCAACGTAAAAAAAATCAATTAACTTTATCATTTGTGAAAAAGCATCAACCGCAATAAATAAATTAATTAATAGTTATTCGGCACAAAGCATTTGTTTGTTTCAGCCCTGTTCAGTTAAAAAAAAGTTATATTAATATAAAAATAAAATGCAATTTAATTCTTTATCCTTTAATTAAAAACGCATTTTTCACACATGAATAAAATTAATACATTTTCTTAATTAATTGAAAAGAGAAAATTAATTCTTGTAATTATTAGCGTCAAAGATACAATTTAAAATACAAACGCATAAACTGAAAAATAAATAAAGTTCCCTTTTTATCATTCTTGCGACAAAATGGAACCAACAACACAACTTTTATATCACATTTATTTCTATATTGCTTGTATAACAGCTATTTTTGCACCAATTGGATTGCTTTGTTCAAGTTTTTGCTTAAAAACAGTACATTTTAATCTTCGAATTATGATGTTCACACTTGGAATTCTATGGTGCATAACTCCAATTGGCGGGATTTTATTTGTAAATATTTTAAATGCAGCTGAAGACCCTCCGGCACTTTATCAACTTCCACAATATCAATTGGCAAAAATGATTGCCTCAACTGCAGGCTATGGATTTCGAGTTACGGAAACTTCAATCTCTTTTGAAAGATTTTTGGCAACTTTTTATTATCGAAATTATGAAAAATATCCGATTTTTCGAATATATTCTTTTATTGCTATTATTTTTTCAATTTTTACTGGATTTTGTTTTACTTTTTTATTTAATATTTGTAAGTTTGCAAATATGACTTTTTTTATCGGCACAAACAAACAATGCCCAAAAAGAGGTTTTTTTAAAAAGCTGAGATTTGGTTTTTTGTTTCAAGTTTATTGGCAAAAAAGGTTACAAAAAATAGCGTGTAATGAGATACAGGGTGTTTTTTTCTTGCCTTCCGGTATGATTAAAGGCCCGAGATTTTCGCTTTACCCCATCTACACTAAAAATCTCTTATAAAAGATTCCTATCAGTAAACTCTGATCGGTTTTTTCAGTGCGTGTTCATGCGAATGTTATCTATGGATTTTTGATAACAGTAGAAACGACCAACTTTATTGTAAGTTAAAACTTAAGGCAAAAATTTTTTTGAATTCAATTAATATATATTTATTCAAATTTTTGATAACTTGTTATTTTTTGCAGCTTTTACATGTTTTACGAAAACAAAATCGTATTCTTCGAGAATTGAGTAATTCCAAAAATGCATCTTTGCTAACATCAAAATATCAGCTAATTGAAAATATTCGTTCTTTAAAACTTCTCTTTCCACAAGCAACAATATCTTTTGCATTTTCAAATTTTACAATTATTTCAACTTTTATTATTGGAACTTTTTATGAACCTCATCGAATTCCTATTTTTTTATCTGTAAGTTATTTTTGGGATAAATTAGAAGCTGTCCAGATGTGACGTGACACAAAAATCGACATTTGTTACCCCACCCCCTCATTAAATGAAAAAACATCAAAGCTTTTTGCCGACAAAATCAGAACGGCGTGACAACCGGCTCACCTCCCCCCTTCACACCCCAAACATGTGTGTCACGTGACATCTGGAAAAAGCATCATTGTTAATTTTTCAGTTGTATTGTTTAAATATTACTGCACTTTCAATATATTGGATATATCGATCGCAATGGCTTACTACAAAGATTCTAAAATATTATGAAGCAATTCAAAGACGTCGAAATAATACTTCTGAAGTTACAATTATTAAATTAATGACTGTAAAAACTACCTTGGGACAAACAATTAATGCTAATCAAACAATTGATGAACATTTTAATGGTTTAAGAGATATCTGGAATTGAGAGAAACCTCATCTCTATTGTTTAGAATACGGTAAAAACCAAAGTGTTTACATTTGCAGTGAATCAAATTATGTATTTTTAATGATAAACAGAACAATGAGTTTTTTTGACAATGTAAAAAATGTATAAAAATAAAAAATTTCAAAGTCTCTAAACAATAAAAATTTGCTGATTGTAATATGTAAATAAATAGCTTTAAAAAATAAAAACTGTTTTATTACAATAAATACATTTTTTTGTTGAACATAGTCCAGGAAATCCGCAGTTCATTGAAACTGCAAGTGATGCCAAAAAACATCAAAATAATAAGACTTTCATAGTTTTTGTTTTTATAAAAGTTGATGTTGAACTTCAAAGTTGTTGTGTGTATCAAATAATTATACTTCTTTTATACTTCAGAATCATTTCTAGGCAGACTGTACTAAAATTTTGGTAAATGTTATTTTTGTACATTTGTACAAGTATGCATGATTATCAAAATATATCTCACATAATAATACCTCAAATAACAGCATTATTATCATTTTAACATCTGGAACTTTCTTTAATTTCTTACGATGAGTTTAATTAAAAGTCATTACCCTAGAATGAAAGCTACAGATTAACATTTAAGTAATATTTTCATTTAACTTCAAAGGTTTAAAAAGATCAAAACAGATGTGGAAGATAGCTTTCAACAAAAACTTAAAGTCCCTAAAACGCGTAATAATAATTAACTCAACGCCAAAAACATAAAAAACTGCATCCAAGCAAGAAAATAAATGCTGCAATTACTTTTTTCTTAGGGCGTGTGAAATATAATACAAACTTTTTTATAATTAAAAAAGGTAATTATAAAAATTTTATATTATTTATGTGTGTCGTATGTGACCAAACGGAAACGATAATGTTATAAGAGACTCGTAGATGAGAGATTTCTGAAACTTATACTTTTAATAAAAAAGAATTTTTTATGTAAAAAATTTAACATTAGCTGGAATTGATAAAAGAGTTATATCACGGTTTTCGTTTCAAATTACAATATTTTTTAAACAGTGACAAAATCTTTTCAGTATTAATAAAATGTTAAGCATAAATATTATTCTTTGGATGTTTTGTGAAGCAATTTTTTATTTATTTCATTTATCAATGCTAATTTTATTAATTTCAAAAAGAAAATCCGCTTTTAAAGGATCTTTTTTTGTTATTTTTAGAATTGTTATATTTTCTGATTTAATGTTTTATATTACGGTAAGGAACATTTTCAAAGATATCCATGTCATGTTTTCACCAAAGAAATGTGCTATTTTTAGTTGATGAATATGCAAAAAATTCCACTTATACCATTTTTAACAAAATTCTATCAACCCAATGATGCATTTGCATATATCTTATATTTAATTTTAACCTATTTTACACTTGTGGAATTTTTGGGACACACTTTAATGTCCTTTAATCGATTTACCCTTATTTCATTTCCAACAACCCATCAAAGATTTTGGAGTCGTCATCTCTGGTATACTGTATCGATGTTTTTGATATCGCTGATTTTGATTGCATGGAGAATAACAGAGCCAGTTAAATTTGTTTTTTATTCTGACGGTACTGTCTCAACAAGTTTCATCAATCGAAATGCTGCTAGTATACATTTGGTTGTTATGTCGGCAACATTCTTTGTTACAACATTTTTTACTGCAATTTTTAATGTTTTAACTTTTACAAAATTTTATTGCTACAAAACTTCTGCATCAGCTGTTAATGTGAATGAGAAAAGATTATTGTGTAAGGTTTTAATGACTTTAAATTCACGCGGGGAAAGAAAGAAGGAAAAAAAATTGGTTGCGAACAAGCTGCAGCAGCAACTCATGTTTTTTTTTACCCCCCCCCCCCCCCCCCTATAAATGTCATAAAAAACACCAATATAAAACCACAAACAAAAAATTCCTTTTCTTTTTCAGTTGTATCTTTTATTATATTTTTGACACAAGTTTTACGAATTTCCAATAATATTCTAAAATTGTTTAATGTCGATAATCAAGACATCATATTATTTATGAATTCAATTGTGCCATTGCAGAATGCTTTATTCGCATGGTCTGGAAGTATATCTTTGTTAGTTTTAAGGTTTGTAAAGAATTCATTGTGTTTTTTTTGTATTTTATTTTTCATATTTTCAGTCAAACGACACGTAGAGAATATCTTTCCTTTTATTTTCGTATCAAATCAAAGACAACAAATTTTGTATTATCAACTCAGAGGGTGACTCAACTGCAAAATATTGGAACAGTGTCATAAACATGCATGTGTGGAAGTGATTTAAATATCAGATGCCAGCAGTAAATTTATTTCTTTGGTTTTTATTGTTATACATTGGCATATGTTTTTTAGTTTTGTTTGTTAATAAAAAGTTTTCTTCCGATATTTGAATGATGAATATCTTAAAGATAGTTATATTTTTTTTTCGTTTTTTTCCATAGGAATATTTCATAGATACAGCTCAGAAATTTGCTAAGCGAAATACAGTTGGTCCCGTGGGTGTTCAGTTTAATTTGATTTACAACACTTTTATTTAATTTGCAATTGTTTACATTGTTAACAGGGGCAAATTAAATAAAAGTGTTTAAGCTCTGAAATTCGCTACCAACAACGAATATTTTTTTACCAGCATTATAAAATAATATTAAAGAGTAAAAGCTGGCAAAAGTCTAATTTGTTCCTCTATTCGACAATTACATCCTTCATTTTTTTATTTCCGCCTTTATTTAGTATGCATATAAAATGTGATAAAAGTGTTCTTTAAGTTTTTTTTGTTGAAAGTATTTCTGAAATCATTAAACACTATGTTGTCGGAGACTACTGCTGCATCTTTAATATACATGGGAATTTTTACACTTTTTATTATCTTTCAAATTACTGTAATTGCTTTTGTTATAAAAATGCGTCTTTTTAAACAGCCGTTGTATTGTTCATCATTTTTTACCCTTTTTCTTATGGTAACAATTTTGGATACTTTGGCAGAAATTGATGTAATGATTGCATTAAAATTTATTTCAGTAGAATTTTTGGAATTTTTATTTATTGGAAATGATAATAAAATTGTTGCAGCTGTTTATCAGATTTCATCGTATACTCTTTTTACGCAATGTTACATTCATTTTGGGATTGCAATTAATCGATTTTACATTTGTATTACAACAACAAAAAGTTGTATCAAAAATGTTGTAAGCCTTGGAAAAGTTGGAAGAAATTTAATTTGGGCTATACCATTCCTTACAATTCCATTTTTAATTCCAAGGTTTTGGTATTCTGTGAGTAGATAGATAATAATATGTTTTTGGAAGTTAATTGTTTTGTTTAGGCTTATTCATACCGCGATCCCGCCACTGGCAAATTAATACCAGTTTATAATGCCTCACTAGAATATCAGGTATTACTGTAGTTATCTGTAGTTTGGAGTTTTTCATATTTATTTCTTTGCAGCTTTTCATTGGAAGTTATTCAGCTGCATTACTCACGATATCTGGAATTCTAAGTTTTATGCTACAAATTGCAACAATTGTTCAATATCGTATACTTTTAAGCAACACAACATCATCATTACAAAACAACACACATATTTATCAAGAAATTCGACTTTTAGGTTAATGATTTTTGTTACTTGTGGCATCAACAAGTTGTTGTAATTTTTAGTTCAAGCATCGTTAGGTTTGCTGGCACAATCAACAATGACCGTTCAACAAATTTGTTCTCTATATTTTTACCTTATCGGAAATATGGCAATTTATTTATGGTTTAGTGGAAAATATATTTATTCTCAAAATATTTTAAACATGTAGGTATATATTTTTAAAAGCACAATAGCATTTTAAAAGCTGTTTTAATTAATTTTAAGGACTGGCCCAATAACACTTATGATTGTTGCAAAACAAATTCGAAAAGATTATATTAATTTTTTGTTTGGAAAAAAGAATTCAAGTAGCGTCTTTGTCATCCAGGGCAAGAAATAGTTTCTCAAAGAAATCAACTCGCATAAATGATTATTAAAAATGTTGTTGCTAAAAATGTGATAATGAAACAAATTTGCAAAGTGAATAATATTTTTTCAACGATAATTTTTATGACAGATGCCTTAAGTAAACACTATGTTTTTTTGTTTGTTTTTTTGAGGCTATCTTTTGCATTGTCCGACTCACACTGTTTTCGAACACACATAATTTTTTTTTGTTTTTCTTTTCAATGAGTGTAAACAAGTTGAAATTTATTTTTGGTCTCTATTTTTTGGGTTTCGAAAAAAAAAATAAACCGAAAAAAATTAAATTTATAAACTGTAAGAAAAAACGTGAACTAGTCTTTTGTGACCTTTTTTCCAACAATTTTAAAAATTAACGCTTTTTACATCCTTTTCTAGCATTGTTTTTAAACGTCAACAACAAAATTTCAAATACCAAAGACCACTCTGGTGGCCACTCTTCTTTTATTGATTCTCTCTTTCCTCCTTTTTTTCCTTTAAAAAAACAAAACACATTTTTAGTTGTTCAAAAAAATAGGAGTAAACAATAGTAGAAAAACGCGGTTTTTCTCTCTAAAATTTTCTTATTTTTATAATTTTAATTTTATCTCACATTTTTAGTTTCAATATGGCTGATGAATTTGTTGATGATATTGTTCACAAATATCGTGTTGTAATGTTTAGCAAAAGTAATTGCCCAGAATGTGCTAAAGCTCAAGTTATCTTTGATCATTATCATTTCAAAAAAGGTGATTATCAATATGTTGATCTTGATAAACGTGATGATGGAAATGAAATTCAAGATTGCCTTGAAAAGCTTACTGGAGCACGGTAGGTAGGCTATGAATAAGATGGTTTCAAAAAAACTTTTTACAGTACTGTTCCTCGCATCTTTATTGATGGACAATTTTATGGTGGCTGTGATGAACTCATTAAAGGAGAAAAGCTTGAAGATTTTGATCAACATCTCAATGATGCCAGCATTCATTTCGAGAAAAAACCAATGCATTAAACAATATTTATTAAAATTATTTTGTTTTTTGTTTGTTTGAAAAAATGTGTTGACCTATTTTTTTGATCTGCTTTTTATTAATGGTTTATATTTAAATGTGTTAAAAAATTTGCATAAATCAAAAACATACAAAAAATGAGGATAAAGAAATCAATGACTTCAGTCCGGCTGCAGAATAAAAAAAGGAAAAAGTGAGAAACAGACAATTATTGATTTTCTAATCACGGGTTTGATAGGTACACATTATGCTGGAAGCAAAGACATCGATCGATGAGATGTGATGACTTAATGGGCAAAAAAAATTTGTTTTAGTAATATATCTTTTTCCTTTGAGGATCTCATTTTTATCAACGAAAAAATAAATTCTCTTTTCTATCTTGAATCAATTCGAGCCCTCACAGCATTATTTAGTTTTCTTTAATTATTTTGAATATTTTATAATTTTTTTATTATTTAAGAATATAATTTAATTATAATTGATGAGCACTGAATGAGACAGATTATGTTTTAAAAAATTTTTATCAACGCACAACATAGTGCTTTTAAACATTAATTATTATAACTGCAATTTGGTTCTCTTCTAAACACTATTAAATTGTTAATGTATTGACGAACAACAAAGCTACTTTTTTTTATTTGTGAATAATCTTTTATCAACTAGTCAAAATAAGATTTTTCAAAATACAGCATTGATACCAGCAAAAGCTTTCCCTAATCTAATGAAAGGTAATTTGAGAAAAACAAACCATCATACGTGTGTGCAATGCTCTATTTTGGTTTCATCATTGACTTATCGAAAATTGTTTGTTGCTGTTTCCTACATTTTATGTCAGTCGTTCAGCAATTGTGAGAGCTGCGCTTTTTGTTAAAGAATAAAACATTTTTTGTCTATTTTTGACATCTCTTTTTATGTAAAAAATGATCGCAGCTTCACAGTTTTTTTTTGATTTGTCTTGTTTTTCAATATTTAAATCATGTTTTCTTTTACACAGTACGCTAAATCACCATTGTAAAATAATACAAATCTTTGGTTATCTTCTTATTGTCAAGATGAAGATTGCACCAGTATTAATTAAAATAAAAATTTTATAAAAAACCATGAATCTGCATTTTACTGAAAATAAAAGAATTATCAAAATTATGTTACCCTATTTTTGAATTATATTTTTTTGTAAGGGAAATTAATATTTTACTAGTGTTGATAACTTTTATGTTAGTGTTGTGATAATCTAATTTTTTTTAATGTCTTTGATTGATATATGTCGAAGGTTCAGTTTCTTTCTGAATATGCTGTCAACTTATACATAAAAGCTTTAATAAAAACCTTTTTTATTTATTAAGATTTAAAAAAAAAAGTTGTTTAATCACTTCAAAATAACAATTACACATTTGCTTTTGTGTGAAATTGTTTATTAAAGAGCAAAACAAAAAAAACAACTAACAAAAATTGAATATGTCAATTATGAACACTGCTAAGATATCAAAATATTTTTCAGTTAAATGTGTTAATCTCGATATTTTAACTTTTTTGGGTTCTGTTAAACCTTTCATGCGGTGTTTTTTAGTGATAATTACAAAAAATGCCATTTTTTGTTAAGCAAATAAATCATTAAAAGAAAATATTTGTTAAGCATAATACTTTGTTTGTCGAAAAAGAGATTCAAAAATTCAAAAAAAAATTTTTTTCGCATTAACCAACTTCAAAGATATTTCTGCATTTTTTTGTGCGTAAAGGCTGTGTTGCTTTAAAAAAACATTTCGATTTTTGTGCGGTTTGCATTTTGACAAACACAGCATTTTCAGAAAATGCAAACGTTTTTTTTTAATATTTGATATTATATTTTGTTGTTTACTTAAAATAAATGTAAAAATGTGATTTCAAGGATTTTTTAATAGAAAAAATGGCAAGATGAACTGCCAAACTGAATTTGAACAATATTAAATAAAGACATGTTTATAAAAACTTTTTTATTTATTAACAATGAAATATTTAAGAACTTATTTTTTTAAAATCATATATAATTTTACTTTATACAATACACATATTTCATTAGGCATTTACTTTATCTTTGTTCTTCTATTTTCGTTACCATTATTAATAAGTCAAAACATTTGTTTAGTTGTTTTCTTGTAGAATTTAGCTTGTTAAGGTTTTTAGATACTCTTTTTGTCAGTGAAGAAGACGCTTTAATTTATTTAATTATCATATTGTACAAAAAGAAACTTATTGATGAAGAAATTCATTTAATAATGGTAATCTGCTTTTACATTCTCAAAAAAAATTTTTTTGTGCACAAATGAAAAATCTTTTTAGTTTTGTAAATTAAGCAAATTTAAATAAAATATTTAAAAAAGTTTAAAATCATCAGTTGTATAATGATTTTTCTTTATTTTAGTTCAAATGAAAGACGAACAAATGTTGCTTTTCGTTTTTTTAGTCATTGCACCACAATACGAGAAAAAAGCCCACTGACATTTTACACGTTTTTTTCTTTCTTCAATCAAGAGATGACACATAAAAATATGATTCACCTTGCATCGATAAAAACCACACAGATCAAAACTTTTGTCATTGTTGTTTGATTGTAATCTAAAAGTTGTGTATTGATTTTTTTGAATATTTTAAATTTTTTTATAGTGATGTCAAAAATTAAATTAAACATGTTTGAGGAACTTAAATTAGGAAGGATTTTGATAATACTTAAACTTTCGAGAAGCGACTAATTTTCAGATCATTAATGATCTAAATTAATGATTGGCTTCTTACAATTTACGCAAGCTAAATATTTTAACCATAATTTTACAGCTTTTGTTTTTTATTTAAAATGATACATTTTTACAAAGTAAGTGATAACTTTTTCTATGTATATATCATCTCAAACTATTGAAGCAACTGGCAATAAATTTTATCAAAAAACACTGATAAAATATTGATAAATTAGTTACGCATGAAGTTTACGTTTGCTAACTTCCTTTGCAGTGATTTTTTATGTTGACATAAAAAGTGTTATGGATTGGATTTAAAAGTTTTAAAGTTTTGCGTACTTTAAAGTTATTATTTTGGTTGCTAAAACTTCTAAAAGTTAATATATAAGTTTTGCTATAATTTTATTTTATTTATTGCGGTAAGGCAATGCATGGCATATTTTTTTTAATTGGTCATTGATGTAGACAAAAACAAGTTCTGAAACAAAATAGATGGGCGTAAGATGTGTTAGGTAGAAGTTATAATTTTTTAAATTTTTTTTGTTGTTTTTATGAAAAAGATTAACCTTTATTTGATTAATAAACTAATAAAGTTTTATAATATTACAAAATTATTTTAATACTGTATAGTTCATCAGCTAAGCGTTTTGCAAAGGGCTGACATGGATTAAACAAAATATTTTGTTGAAAAAACTTCCTGTTTTAGCATATGCAAAATAGGAACAAAAAATTAAAAATTCAAACCATACTTTTCAGCCGCGAAAAAAAACAAGTTTTTATCCGTCTTTTTAAAACACTGCAAAAAGTCGCGTTGCTTTTAATGCAACAACATCGGTCATTGATTTTTTGTGGGAAAGGATTGTCGATGGAAAAAGTTTTTGTTTTGCTTTCTTGTTTCCATTATTGCATGTTAAATTCTTCATTAAATAAAAGCGTAATCATAGAACTTTGTTCATTATCAATGAAATTAGAAGAAATTGTATTTTATATAATTATTTTCATAAAGATGTTTTCATTAGAATTACAAAAACAGAAAATGAAATGAAATGCAGAATCACGCTTAAGTATAATAATGGGCCATTAATATTTAAGATCTTTTCAAAAAGTGGAGTAGTCCCAAACGAAAATCAGTTATTTGGTGAAAAACAGTAGTCACAGACCTAGTTTAACTTGATATTGGTTACCGTAACCCTCAACTGTAGGGGCGGGGAAACTGTGGTTAAGTAGCTTCTGCTTCTTAGATTTCTGTAACCCCTACTAAAAGCTTCTGGATTCAGGAGTTACATTGGGGTTTCTTTACAGTATACCTTCTTAAGATACTGTAGTATACTGAAACATTGTGTTAATAAATTGTTTTATCACTGGTAATAATTACGTATCACTTACAGTAATGCTTCTTACTGTATACCTTGTTACTGTAATGTTTTTATACTGTAGCTTCTTTAATTTTAAAACACTGTAACTCCTTAAAAACTTTTATTGCCTTCTTATATTTCTTCTTTCTTTTTTAGCGCATTTTTTTTGCGGTAAAGGTTTAAAAGACCACCAAAGGGTCAAAGTCAAATATGACAAAAACTAAAAGCCAAAGCCAAAATATTTGCCGCTTATCAGTCATGCCCTGAGGCGACGATCTTATCACTTTTTTATCAGTGAAGCATTTTTTTTTATTTTTCAATTTTATACCGAAACAAGAAAGTATACTGTAAAGAAACCCCAAAGTAACTCCCGGATCCAGAAGCTTTTAGTAGAGGTTACAGAAATCTAAGAAGCTGAAGCTACTTAACCACAGTTTCCCCGCCCCTACAGTTGAGGGTTACGGTAACCAATATCAAGTTAAACTAAGTGTATGCCTACTAAAAGCTCAATAAATCATATTAAAGAATGTTTTGAAGATTCAAAAACATCAACGTTTCATTTTCTAACGACTATTTTTGCAAAAACATTTTTGTTAAATCATGAATGCCTTAACAACGGGTATTCCTCTTTTTAACCCTTACAATTCATATTAAATCATGGCTGCCTAACAATGGGTATTCCTCTTTTTAACCCTAACAATTCATATTAAATCATGGCTGCCCTAACAATGGGTATTCCTCTTTTTAACCCTAACAATTCATATTAAATCATGGCTGCCCTAACAATGGGTACTCCTCTTTTTAACCCAAACAATTCATATTAAACCATGGCTGCCCTAACAATGGGTATTCCTCTTTTTAACCCTAACAATTCATATTAAATCATGGCTGCCCTAACAATGGGTATTCCTCTTTTTAACCCTAACTATTCATATTAAATCATGGCTGCCCTAACAATGGGTATTCCTCTTTTTAACCCTAACAATTCATATTAAATCATGGCTGCCCTAACAATGGGTATTCCTCTTTTTAACCCTAACAATTCATATTAAATCATGGCTGCCCTAACAATGGGTATTCCTCTTTTTAACCCTAACAATTCATATTAAATCATGGCTGCCCTAACAATGGGTACTCCTCTTTTTAACCCAAACAATTCATATTAAACCATGGCTGCCCTAACAATGGGTATTCCTCTTTCAAACACTAACAATTCATATTAAATCATGGCTGCCCTAACAATGGGTACTCCTCTTTTTAACCCAAACAATTCATATTAAATCATGGCTGCCCTAACAATGGGTACTCCTCTTTTTAACCCAAACAATTCATATTAAACCATGGCTGCCCTAACAATGGGTATTCCTCTTTCAAACACTAACAATTCATATTAAATCATGGCTGCCCTAACAATGGGTACTCCTCTTTTTAACCCAAACAATTCATATTAAACCATGGCTGCCCTAACAATGGGTATTCCTCTTTTTAACCCTAACAATTCATATTAAATCATGGCTGCCCTAACAATGGGTACTCCTCTTTTTAACCCAAACAATTCATATTAAACCATGGCTGCCCTAACAATGGGTATTCCTCTTTTTAACCCTAACAATTCATATTAAATCATGGCTGCCCTAACAATGGGTATTCCTCTTTTTAACCCTAACTATTCATATTAAATCATGGCTGCCCTAACAATGGGTATTCCTCTTTTTAACCCTAACAATTCATATTAAATCATGGCTGCCCTAACAATGGGTATTCCTCTTTTTAACCCTAACAATTCATATTAAATCATGGCTGCCCTAACAATGGGTATTCCTCTTTTTAACCCTAACAATTCATATTAAATCATGGCTGCCCTAACAATGGGTACTCCTCTTTTTAACCCAAACAATTCATATTAAACCATGGCTGCCCTAACAATGGGTATTCCTCTTTCAAACACTAACAATTCATATTAAATCATGGCTGCCCTAACAATGGGTACTCCTCTTTTTAACCCAAACAATTCATATTAAACCATGGCTGCCCTAACAATGGGTATTCCTCTTTTTAACCCTAACAATTCATATTAAATCATGGCTGCCCTAACAATGGGTATTCCTCTTTTTAACCCTAACAATTCATATTAAATCATGGCTGCCCTAACAATGGGTATTCCTCTTTTTAACCCTAACAATTCATATTAAATCATGGCTGCCCTAACAATGGGTATTCCTCTTTTTAACCCTAACAATTCATATTAAATCATGGCTGCCCTAACAATGGGTATTCCTCTTTTTAACCCTACCTATTCATATTAAATCATGGCTGCCCTAACAATGGGTATTCCTCTTTTTAACCCTAACAATTCATATTAAATCATGGCTGCCCTAACAATGGGTATTCCTCTTTTTAACCCTAACAATTCATATTAAACCATGGCTGCCCTAACAATGGGTATTCCTCTTTTTAACCCTAACAATTCATATTCAATCATGGCTGCCCTAACAATGGGTATTCCTCATTTTAACCCTAACTATTCATATTAAATCATGGCTGCCCTAACAATGGGTATTCCTCATTTTAACCCTAACAATTCATATTAAATCATGGCTGCCCTAACAATGGGTATTCCTCATTTTAACCCTAACAATTCATATTAAATCATGGCTGCCCTAACAATGGGTATTCCTCATTTTAACCCTAACAATTCATATTAAATCATGGCTGCCCTAACAATGGGTATTCCTCTTTTTAACCCTAACAATTCATATTAAATCATGGCTGCCCTAACAATGGGTATTCCTTTTTTTAACCCTTACAGTTCATATTAAATCATGGCTGCCCTAACAATGGGTATTCCTCTTTTTAACCCTAACAATTCATATTAAATCATGGCTGCCCTAACAATGGGTATTCCTCTTTTTAACCCTAACAATTCATATTAAATCATGGCTGCCTTAACAATGGGTATTCCTCTTTTTAACCCTAACAATTCATATTAAATCATGGCTGCCCTAACAATGGGTATTCCTCTTTTTAACCCTAACTATTCATATTAAATCATGGCTGCCCTAACAATGGGTATTCCTCTTTTTAACCCTACCTATTCATATTAAATCATGGCTGCCCTAACAATGGGTATTCCTCTTTTTAACCCTAACAATTCATATTAAATCATGGCTGCCTTAACAATGGGTATTCCTCTTTTTAACCCTAACTATTCTAACTATTCATATTAAATCATGGCTGCCTTAACAATGGGTATTCCTCTTTTTAACCCTAACTATTCATATTAAATCATGGCTGCCCTAACAATGGGTATTCCTCTTTTTAACCCTAACTATTCTAACTATTCATATTAAATCATGGCTGCCTTAACAATGGGTATTCCTCTTTTTAACCCTAACTATTCATATTAAATCATGGCTGCCCTAACAATGGGTATTCCTCTTTTTAACCCTAACTATTCATATTAAATCATGGCTGCCCTAACAATGGGTATTCCTCTTTTTAACCCTAACAATTCATATTAAATCATGGCTGCCTTAACAATGGGTATTCCTCTTTTTAACCCTAACTATTCTAACTATTCATATTAAATCATGGCTGCCCTAACAATGGGTATTCCTCTTTTTAACCCTAACTATTCTAACTATTCATATTAAATCATGGCTGCCTTAACAATGGGTATTCCTCTTTTTAACCCTAACTATTCATATTAAATCATGGCTGCCCTAACAATGGGTATTCCTCTTTTTAACCCTAACTATTCATATTAAATCATGGCTGCCCTAACAATGGGTATTCCTCTTTTTAACCCTAACAATTCATATTAAATCATGGCTGCCTTAACAATGGGTATTCCTCTTTTTAACCCTAACTATTCATATTAAATCATGGCTGCCCTAACAATGGGTATTCCTCTTTTTAACCCTAACTATTCATATTAAATCATGGCTGCCCTAACAATGGGTATTCCTCTTTTTAACCCTAACTATTCATATTTAATCATGGCTGCCCTAACAATGGGTATTCCTCTTTTTAACCCTAACTATTCATATTAAATCATGGCTGCCCTAACAATGGGTATTCCTCTTTTTAACCCTAACTATTCATATTAAATCATGGCTGCCCTAACAATGGGTATTCCTCTTTTTAACCCTAACTATTCATATTAAATCATGGCTGCCTTAACAATGGGTATTCCTCATTTTAACCCTAACTATTCATATTAAATCATGGCTGCCCTAACAATGGGTATTCCTCTTTTTAACCCTAACTATTCATATTAAATCATGGCTGCCCTAACAATGGGTATTCCTCTTTTTAACCCTAACTATTCATATTTAATCATGGCTGCCCTAACAATGGGTATTCCTCTTTTTAACCCTAACTATTCATATTAAATCATGGCTGCCTTAACAATGGGTATTCCTCATTTTAACCCTAACTATTCATATTAAATCATGGCTGCCTTAACAATGGGTATTCCTCATTTTAACCCTAACTATTCATATTAAATCATGGCTGCCTTAACAATGGGTATTCCTCATTTTAACCCTAACTATTCATATTAAATCATGGCTGCCTTAACAATGGGTATTCCTCATTTTAACCCTAACTATTCATATTAAATCATGGCTGCCTTAACAATGGGTATTCCTCTTTTTAACCCTAACTATTCTAACTATTCATATTAAATCATGGCTGCCCTAACAATGGGTATTCCTCTTTTTAACCCTAACTATTCATATTAAATCATGGCTGCCCTAACAATGGGTATTCCTCTTTTTAACCCTAACAATTCATATTAAATCATGGCTGCCTTAACAATGGGTATTCCTCTTTTTAACCCTAACAATTCATATTAAATCATGGCTGCCCTAACAATGGGTATTCCTCTTTTTAACCCTAACAATTCATTTTAAATCATGGCTGCCCTAACAATGGGTATTCCTCTTTTTAACCCTAACTATTCATATTAAATCATGGCTGCCCTAACAATGGGTATTCCTCATTTTAACCCTAACTATTCATATTAAATCATGGCTGCCCTAACAATGGGTATTCCTCATTTTAACCCTAACTATTCATATTAAATCATGGCTGCCTTAACAATGGGTATTCCTCTTTTTAACCCTAACAATTCATATTAAATCATGGCTGCCCTAACAATGGGTATTCCTCTTTTTAACCCTAACAATTCATTTTAAATCATGGCTGCCCTAACAATGGGTATTCCTCATTTTAACCCTAACTATTCATATTAAATCATGGCTGCCTTAACAATGGGTATTCCTCTTTTTAACCCTAACTATTCATATTAAATCATGGCTGCCTTAACAATGGGTATTCCTCTTTTTAACCCTAACTATTCATATTAAATCATGGCTGCCCTAACAATGGGTATTCCTCTTTTTAACCCTAACAATTCATTTTAAATCATGGCTGCCCTAACAATGGGTATTCCTCATTTTAACCCTAACTATTCATATTAAATCATGGCTGCCCTAACAATGGGTATTCCTCTTTTTAACCCTAACTATTCATATTAAATCATGGCTGCCCTAACAATGGGTATTCCTCTTTTTAACCCTAACTATTCATATTAAATCATGGCTGCCCTAACAATGGGTATTCCTCATTTTAACCCTAACTATTCATATTAAATCATGGCTGCCCTAACAATGGGTATTCCTCATTTTAACCCTAACTATTCATATTAAATCATGGCTGCCTTAACAATGGGTATTCCTCTTTTTAACCCTAACTATTCATATTAAATCATGGCTGCCCTAACAATGGGTATTCCTCTTTTTAACCCTAACTATTCATATTAAATCATGGCTGCCCTAACAATGGGTATTCCTCTTTTTAACCCTAACAATTCATATTAAATCATGGCTGCCTTAACAATGGGTATTCCTCTTTTTAACCCTAACTATTCATATTAAATCATGGCTGCCCTAACAATGGGTATTCCTCTTTTTAACCCTAACAATTCATATTAAATCATGGCTGCCCTAACAATGGGTATTCCTCTTTTTAACCCTAACTATTCATATTAAATCATGGCTGCCCTAACAATGGGTATTCCTCTTTTTAACCCTAACAATTCATATTAAATCATGGCTGCCTTAACAATGGGTATTCCTCTTTTTAACCCTAACTATTCTAACTATTCATATTAAATCATGGCTGCCCTAACAATGGGTATTCCTCTTTTTAACCCTAACAATTCATATTAAATCATGGCTGCCTTAACAATGGGTATTCCTCTTTTTAACCCTAACAATTCATATTAAATCATGGCTGCCTTAACAATGGGTATTCCTCTTTTTAACCCTAACAATTCATATTAAATCATGGCTGCCCTAACAATGGGTATTCCTCTTTTTAACCCTAACAATTCATATTAAATCATGGCTGCCCTAACAATGGGTATTCCTCTTTTTAACCCTAACAATTCATATTAAATCATGGCTGCCTTAACAATGGGTATTCCTCTTTTTAACCCTAACTATTCATATTAAATCATGGCTGCCCTAACAATGGGTATTCCTCTTTTTAACCCTAACAATTCATATTAAATCATGGCTGCCCTAACAATGGGTATTCCTCTTTTTAACCCTAACAATTCATTTTAAATCATGGCTGCCCTAACAATGGGTATTCCTCATTTTAACCCTAACTATTCATATTAAATCATGGCTGCCTTAACAATGGGTATTCCTCTTTTTAACCCTAACTATTCATATTAAATCATGGCTGCCTTAACAATGGGTATTCCTCTTTTTAACCCTAACTATTCATATTAAATCATGGCTGCCCTAACAATGGGTATTCCTCTTTTTAACCCTAACAATTCATATTAAATCATGGCTGCCTTAACAATGGGTATTCCTCTTTTTAACCCTAACAATTCATATTAAATCATGGCTGCCCTAACAATGGGTATTCCTCTTTTTAACCCTAACAATTCATTTTAAATCATGGCTGCCCTAACAATGGGTATTCCTCATTTTAACCCTAACAATTCATATTAAATCATGGCTGCCCTAACAATGGGTATTCCTCTTTTTAACCCTAGCAATTCATATTAAATCATGGCTGCCTTAACAATGGGTATTCCTCTTTTTAACCCTAACAATTCATATTAAATCATGGCTGCCCTAACAATGGGTATTCCTCTTTTTAACCCTAACAATTCATATTAAATCATGGCTGCCCTAACAATGGGTGTTCCTCTTTTTAACCCTTACAGTTCATATTAAATCATGGCTGCCTTAACAATGGGTATTCCTCTTTTTAACCCTAACAATTCATATTAAATCATGGCTGCCCTAACAATGGGTATTCCTCTTTTTAACCCTAACAATTCATATTAAATCATGGCTGCCCTAACAATGGGTGTTCCTCTTTTTAACCCTTACAGTTCATATTAAATCATGGCTGCCCTAACAATGGGTATTCCTCTTTTTAACCCTTACAGTTCATATTAAATCATGGCTGCCCTAACAATGGGTATTCCTCTTTTTAACCCTTACAGTTCATATTAAATCATGGCTGCCTTAACAATGGGTATTCCTCTTTCAAACACTAACAATTCATATTAAATCATGGCTGCCCTAACAATGGGTATTCCTCTTTTTAACCCTTACAGTTCATATTAAATCATGGCTGCCTTAACAATGGGTATTCCTCTTTTTAACCCTTACAGTTCATATTAAATCATGGCTGCCCTAACAATGGGTATTCCTCTTTTTAACCCTAACAATTCATATTAAATCATGGCTGCCCTAACAATGGGTGTTCCTCTTTTTAACCCTTACAGTTCATATTAAATCATGGCTGCCCTAACAATGGGTATTCCTCTTTTTAACCCTTACAGTTCATATTAAATCATGGCTGCCCTAACAATGGGTATTCCTCTTTTTAACCCTTACAGTTCATATTAAATCATGGCTGCCCTAACAATGGGTATTCCTCTTTTTAACCCTTACAGTTCATATTAAATCATGGCTGCCCTAACAATGGGTATTCCTCTTTTTAACCCTTACAGTTCATATTAAATCATGGCTGCCCTAACAATGGGTATTCCTCTTTTTAACCCTAACAATTCATATTAAATCATGGCTGCCTTAACAATGGGTATTCCTCTTTCAAACACTAACAATTCATATTAAACCCATTGTTAGGGCAGCCATGATTTAATATGAATTGTTACTGGTAAAAAGAGGAATACCCACTGTTAGGGCAGCCATGATTTGATATGAATTGTTAGTAGTTTCGTAATTCTTGTTTTTATTCAGAATTCATATGCTTTACTTTCTGCTGCATCAATTTAGGGAAGCGTGACGTCTGACCCCATGACAGCTGACCCCATGACAGCTGTCCCCATGACATCTGACCCAATCGTGACAGCATACCCCCGAAATGCGAAAATATATATTTATTCAGCAGAAGCAGCAATATTTACATATTTCAAAAAATCTAATACATTTTCAATTTTAAAAGTTTTAACAACATTCAGAATTCTTTCATCTTTATCTGCATATTTTTTTTTCTTTTTGAATACAACACCAGTTAGCACTTGATTTCGGATGAAATTGCTGTTTGCATGTTGTTTTTGAAGTTCTTTTACAATAGTGTAGAATGGAGGATATTGGATTCGAACATTTTCTTTAAGTTGTTTATGCCATCTTTCAGTTGTATTATTGGTTCGTGGCTTGTTCTTCATTGTTGCATCATGAACATTCCAAATTTCAATATATCTTGGGTTCTTTTCACGATTACGATGAACATATCCTAGAAAAACTATTTACATTTTAAAAAAAGAATTAAAATTTTTTAAAATTTAACCTGTCCATCCTCCAGGCAAATTTCGAATATGTTCAGTATAAACAGTTTTTGGAGTATATTTTTATCTGGGGGTCAGCTGTCATGGGGTCAGAGGTCACGGCACCCAATTTAGCTTCTTTTCGTTGTTGAGATGTTAGAGATGCACGAACAAACACATTATTTCTAATTTGTGGATTTGCGTGTTGTCGAAGACGATTTGCATTTCGAACAGCTTCTTTTTGGAAGAATGATGCTGGTAAAAGTACCTTAACCATGCGTGGTACACGACCTTTCATACCCATGCGATATACAGTAATAGGGGTAGCTTCAACTCCCAATTCATCGAGTAAATAACATACCCGTCCAACATCATGACGATTTCTTTGTGATGGAATAGGATCATTTGATTCTGGAATACCAGCTATTACAATTGATCGATGTCGTTCTTTTTCTTCTGCTTCGAATTTAGCGATCTTTCTATATTCTTCATTTGATGCACCAAGTTGTCGACCAAGCTTTGAATCAATCTTATCCTCCAATTTGGTAAAACAATTTAGCATGTTAGCATTAAATGATTCGAAAATATTTGCAATAATTTTAATATTATCTGCTATTGATTGGAGATCAGGATCGTTGTAAGTTGATGATTTTTGCTGCAAAGCAACTGTAACAGATGTAAACATATCAGTCATTGTTTGTTCATTATGACGAATTTGTGGTATGTTGGCTTCATTGACTGTTCGTTTTGCAGCAGTGGCTTTTGGTGTATCATTTAAAGCCATATTAAAATAACAATAATAATTAATAGCATTAATAATAAATAATAATTGATTGATGATGTTGAAAAAAGAGTTGCTTGAAAAAAGAGCTGCTTGAAAAAAGAGTTGCTTGATAAAAGAGTTGCTTTCGTTTTTGTTAGTAGTAAAAAGAGGAATACCCATTGTTAGGGCATCCAAGATTTGATATGAATCGTTAGAGGTAAAAAGAGGAATACCCATTGTTAGGGCCTTTAGTGTCAAAATGATCAATATGTAATAGAAGAACAAATTTTGGGGTGGATTAAGTTTATTCCTCTCATAAACAATCATTTAGAATTTAAAAAAGGCGACCTGTTTTGAAAAAAAGTTGATATACCACCATTTTTGAAATGCTAAATGTACGTAAATGATTTAATAGTGCTTATTTGGTATTAAAATGATCATTACGTAATAGAGAAACATATTTTGGGATGCTTTAAGTTTATTCGTATCACCGTTTAGTCGTCAAGTTATAAAAAAGGTGACCTTTTTTAAAAAAACGTTGATAGGTGACCATTTTTGAGATGCTGTGGTTATGAGATAGATTTAAATATAGTTATTTGGTATGTAAATGATCCCTAAATAATGCAGGAACAAATGTTGGTGGGTTATTCCCCCAAATTGGTCGAAGAGGTCACCATTTTTAAAAAAAAGGTGACCTTTTTTAACAAAATGCGTTAAGTCACCGTTTTTGAGCCATAACTTCAAATTTTATAGTTTAATATAGGGATATTATATATTAATTAGTTCATTATAACCTAACATAATTTGGGATGATTTTACCACCTCCGGCAAGTTTTCGAAATTTTAAATCTAAAAAGGGTGAGGTCACCCTTTTTGCATCTTTATAAGCTTGAGTTCTGGAATGAATTTATTCACATACAATTCATTTCTTCAAATCAAATGTTCTTGACACGAATTCTTTGTTGTTGTTTACTTTTGTTTATTTTTTCTTGCAAGTAAGCAAAAAACAACAAAAAGCTTGTTCTAGAATTGTTTCTCCATTTTTATTTATTTTTTAGTTGTGCATCGATTCTTCGATTTAAATATTTATGTTAATTTATTTTTTCGCCTCAAGCGTTTATTCTTTTTGTGTATATATTATAATATTCATTTTTGCTGTGCTCATTCTACTTTATTATTTTTTTTTTAGATTGCAACAATCTTACTAATCATGTCAACTGGAAAGAAAAGTCGTGCAAAAAAAGTTGCTGTTCCTTCAACGGATGGTAGCAAGTACGATACTAATACTGGAAAAAGTGCATCCGAAAAAGCTGCAGCTTAACAATTTCTACAAGATTTGCTTTTTTATAAAGCAGATTGTGTAGATGATAAGGCATTGTGGCCAGCATTGGGTGTCAATGCTGAAGAGCGATCAGCTGTTATCAAAAAGCTTTTGTTCTTTGTTCCTATAGATGCAGATGCCGATCCTGTTCTCTCTTTTGCTGCAAATCTTCTTTTTGCTGTTCTTGGCTGTTGTGCACATGAAAAGTCTGTTGATTGCAACATGTAAGCTTTTTTTCCTATTTTTTGGATTAAGTATTAAAGAGTATGATTGGATGTTTTTGATAATTTTTTTCCTAAATGGTTGTTTGGAAACTTTTCGAGCTTTCATTTTTGCATATTGGGGTTACTGTAGCAAAAGATAGATATAGACTATAAAGGATATTTACAGAATGCTCGATATGCAGTTATTTTAATTTGTTTAAATTTTTTAGTACTGGTGATTATGCAAAGCTTCGAAATATTCAATATGATAAGAAAATCAAAGCTCTTTTGGTCAACATTGCATCATCATCAATCGATTCTTTTGAAGATTTTGTAAAATGTTTACGAAAAGTTGGCATGGGCGATGCTTCAATCTTTGCTGATGATTCTGCTGCTGGTGCTAAAACTAAAGCTGCTGATTCTTCACATGGTTTTATCGATGCTGAAATGCAACAACTTCTCTGCCTTGCTTATTCTGTTGCATGGTTCAAATCAAATTTGATCGAATTCAAATTCAAGGATTTTGCTGAATTTAAGAAAGCTATGGTTGCAATGGCACAATTCTTTGGTCAAATGTTTTCGCTTGGTGGATTTCCTGTTGTAGCATTCAATAAAATGGCTGCGTATTGTAAGGAAATCGATGAAGAATGTGAAGTTGCTGCAATTCCTGTTTTTGCTGCAGTGTAACGTGTAAAAGTACGTGAAATGCCTGAAGAATATGAAGAGCAAAAGGTGGATAAAGGTCTTTATGCAATACCTGCATCTGCATACTCAACTCTCCTTGTTGAAAAAAATCTCCATAAAATGATTCATCATTTAATTGGTGATATTGGAAGCATTTTAAAATTTGTTCAATCAAAGGTAACTTTTTGTTTTATTGTTTAATTTTATGAGTTATCTGTCATTGTTTCAGGATGTCAGCCAACTCCAAAATCGATTCTCTGTTGATGTAAAGAAAGAGCATGCACAAATTTTTCTTGGTTTCCTTGGTGAACTTTCAAGAGATAACAAAAAGCATGTTCCTCAAGCATTTTTAAAGCTTCGGCGTGGAAGCCATTAAATGTGTGAGACAAAAAAATATTAGTATATATTTCTTTGATTAAAGAGAATGTGCCATCATTTTCTCCTGATAAAGTTTTAGGAGGTGGAGATTTTTCATTTACAGCAACAGTTGTTTCATTGTTAACAACATCAGTATCAACCTCACTAGCAACAGTTAATTGATCATGTTGGGAAGAGGAACTAAAAAATTGTTGTTTTGTTTCGGAGTTACCGTAATCAGTAAATCTTACGTTAAAGCATCTTCAGATGATGTTTGTGCTTTTCAAGAAGCAGTTTCAGTGGGACTTGGTGTACCAATATTAGCAACATTAGAAGCTGATGCAGGTGTTGCAGATCCAGAAAAGGCACTTAAAATAAAGATTATTATTTATTTTAAGAGAACCACAGATTTACCTTGGAGTCTGCCGAGATGATTCTTCGTAAGTTCCAGGTAATGTTTCAGCAGCCGAAGTACTTTCTTTTGCAGTAGAAGCTTTTTCATTGGAAAGAATTTTGAGTCTTTAAAACAGAGCATGTTTAAACAAAAAGAGACAAACATATATTCAACTTACTTTCTAATACTACCTGAAATTTCCTTAATTTTTTTTGCAAAGCTTGACAGTCTTCTTCACTGATACTTGTATCATTAAGACGATCTATTAATGTAGATTGTTGAGCTAGAAGCTCATCAAGTTTAACTTGAATATCTTCATAAGTTAAAGATGCAACCTTCAACTTCATTTCTTTAGCAGCAGCTTTTTCACTTTGAAGTTTAATGAGTCTAAAAAAAGACAGTTAAAAGCGATAGTATAAAAATATAAACATTACATTGGAATTTTAAAGTTAACTTCCTCTAGCTGCCGTCTCAGATCAACTGTATCTTTTAAATTATCGTTAGCTTCATTCAAAGCTGGTATAAGTTCATCACGAAGAGCTTTGTATCTAACAAGCTGAGCTTTAATTTCTTCAAGTGACAATTCATTAGCAAAATATGAAACAACTGATTCTTTTTCTACAGCAACAGCAGGTTTTGCTTTCAATTTCTTAGCAGCCGAGTCACCATTACCAACAAAAGCACGTCGTTGAGCCAAAACTTTATGGCGTTGATAACAAATTTTTAAAAGCTTAATTTGATTCTCAAAATGTTTTTGGTCTTTTGTGGGTTTTAAGAAGACCACGAACATATCGATGAAGAGCATACTTCTTTTCAGGTCTAAATTCTTTAACAACTTTGTCAAGAGGTTTCTAAAAAATCAAGGTAGAAATAAGATAAATAGAAACAAAAACAAAATCTTTACCTGAGTTCCTTCAACAGCAAGTTCTAAGATACCACGAGTATCACCACCAATATCATCAACAAGCTTTTTGACAGCTTCCATATAACCATCCTCTTTTTCAAGCTTTACCACGTAATCTTTGGAGATTACATATTGATGATGAAATTTTAAAATTTGCTCCAATACGATCAGATTCATCAATATTATCAAAATATGATTCAGCAGCCGGGCAAAATTTGCATTTAGTGCCCATTTTAACAATACTTGACGTGAAACATTGCCGTAAAAAAGACAGTTTAATAATACAAAAGCACCAACCTTTTCTGCATATACATTTATCAAAGAAGCAAAAAATTGTTGCGTTGAAATTAAACCGTATTTTGAATAGTAAACTGCAACTCCAATATAACCATTCTGGACTCCAAACATTGAACGGAGCTTTTCTTTTATAACAAAATGCAAGCTTTTTACATGTTCATGAAGATCAGCAGCAGACGAAGTGTTATCAAAGAAAAAAGCGTGCTCGGTACTCAAAAACTTCACCAAATAACATCCAAAGTGATGATAACGAGATCTTTCACCAGTATCTTCTTCTTCCATCATTAGCGTCAGCAAACGTTTGACATAACAAATCTTTTTTGAATATCTTTTCTTTGATGGCTGCAAGTGTATGAATATAAAAAAATTAACATGGGTTATGAACTAAGCATACCATTTGGAAAACGAACAATCATATGTTGAAAAGTAAAACAATTTCAGCGAACAGCGACAATACAATAAAAATCTAAGAAAAACATGTATTACAAAATTGTCACATTACACGAAAAAAAAATATAACATAGACAACCTAGCGCGCAGCAGGAAAACAAAAATAAAATCGCTATGGGAAATAAAATAGAAAATTATGTAAGGGCGTGATAAAAGCCAAGTTTGTTAAGAAAGTCCCTGAATTTTTTAAGGAAAAAAACAGTGTCACCCACAAGTCTCAATTCTTTATAAAATCTAAATTATACGATGACACAGTGTTGATCCAAGAAATCCCTGTAGCATTTTAAAAGAAATCTTTATTAGTTTATTAACCTCAAAGATAAAGTTATAAAAGCATTAGATAAATTCGAACATTTATTAAATTTATTTTATAGCAACATGTCGTTCACTTTAATCTATCGTATTCGGAGGAGCGCAAATATTTCCCCAACCAGTGCCAGCTGCAAATTTGAATTTAAAGAATTCTTTTTTTTCACCGTAACCCATATTTCATTAAAAAATGCAGAATTAACTTTTTTAAAGCTAACGTTTATTTGTAAAACCTTTTATACATCCTATTTCTGCACACAAAAACTGTCATTAAAAGCATAAAAAAGCTTTATACACTGATTTTCAAATAAAACCAACAACTCCAAAATCCCCATTATGAGTTCACTTTTTTTGTGTCCAATTTTAACATTTTTATTTGTGACTGTAGCTTCAAACAAATTGCTTTAATCTTTGTATCAAGTTGTCGCATTTTTAAGGTATTCCAACAACAAAATTATAAATGTTTGTTTTGTAAAAGGGAGGACTTTTAACACCTAAAATTTGGAACAGCTTTTTCAAATGGTGACAGGTTCAACTTTGACTGCCTACTCTAATACAGTAACCTTAAAGTCTCATTTTAATTTTAATTGTAGCATTCATTTTTTTGAGATTTCTGTTAAAAATTTAGTCGATTTTTGAAAGTGTTTTTGTCTCCTTTTTTTCTTTTAATGATTTATGCTGATGTTTTAAAGTTTTAAAATTTTGTTTAAAACTTCACTCCACGTTTCTAGCAACAAAAAGCGAGCAACTGTTTTAAACATTTCTTTAGCTTGCAGCTAGCTTATCACATTTACAACTTTTTACTGCTGCTGATGTTTTTTCACTGCGTTTTTCTGACTGATGCATCGTTGTGAAACTACTGGGACTCCTTTCTCATTTGTTATTGCTGTATTGG
The DNA here is from genome assembly GCA_024447215.1 of Panagrolaimus sp. LJ2400. Lineage (NCBI taxonomy): Eukaryota > Metazoa > Nematoda > Chromadorea > Rhabditida > Panagrolaimidae > Panagrolaimus > Panagrolaimus sp. LJ2400. Next base: position 641,321 of record JAMRYA010000029.1, on the reverse strand, counting down.
CAGAAAAAGTTTTTTGTTGAATCAATATTTTAAGGTCAAGTTGGATTAATTTGAGGATGACTGTTTACTGGCCAAACGTTTTTTCCTCATATTTGTAATGAAATTTTTTTGTTTCTTTTTTTATTTTTTTTAAACATTTCATGCGTGTGATTTTAAAATTCTTTATGTGCTTTAGCATGAGTTTTAATTGGTAAATTTTTTAGATCGAATATCAAGAATGAACTTTAATGGAAGCGAAAAAGTGGAAAAGAATGAAATTTATCAACGGCGTTTATCGCAACCAGAGCAACAGCAGCATTCTCCAGATTTAACACCTCCGTCAAGAAAGCGTCCGTCTGTTGGCAATGGTGAAGTTGTTCCAACGAAACCTGCAAAATATGCTCGACTTCACAGTAATCGTCCTCAAATAAAACGTGGCAGAAATGTTGTGCAAAATGTTGCTTGCTGACGTATGCGCCTAGTTTTAAACATGTAAAAAACTGAAAACAAATTTGAAATTTTATTTAAAGTATTAAAAAAAGAGTCGCTGTTGATCGAAGCATTTGCAGCACATGTTTACCTGGCAGGAAAACTTTCGTTTTAACTTCTTTGTAAAACAAAAATTTTGGTTATGTACAACTCCTTGCAGCATACTATAGAATTTAAAAAAAGACCACAGATTAATTTATTGACGACAATTTATTTTTAAATGCAACAACTGCTTCTCGAGATTCATTTTGCAAGTTCAAACTTCTTCCTTTAGCTTTTTTCCATATCCTATTTCTGCACTTACTAATGTGATTCTAAAAATATAAAACAGTGGTATAAAAATTAAGCCCAAAAACTCCAAAATCTCCGTTTTGAGTTCACGTTTTTATGTTCACTTTTTGCATTTGTTTTTACATTTTCATTTTTGACAGTTGCTTCAAACAAATGCTTTAATGATTGCATCAAGTCTAGTTGTCGCATTTTAAGGTATTACAACAACAAATTTAAAAATGTTTTTTGTTATGGTGGAGTATTTTAACACCTAAAATGTGGGACAGCTTCTCCAAATGTCGCCAGCTTCAACTTTGACTCCTTGCTATTATACCGTAACCTCAAAGTGGCCGTTATATTTTTAAATGAAGCATTCATTTTTTGACATTTCTGTTAAAAGCTTTTATCGATATTTATAGTAGTTTTTGTCTCCCCTTCTTTCTTTTATTGATTTGCGCTGCTGTTCTAACATGTGTAATAATAACAAGAAAGCAACGATTCTAAAAACTTCTTGAGCTATATCGACAAATTTGCTTCATCAAAAAAGCTTATAATGTTATTCTTAAAGATGTCTTACAATTATCAATCAAGATTAGAGGTTGATTTACTGTCTTTATTTTTTGGATCCAATTGATTAACACTAAGCTGAAATTTAATAAAAAGCAAATCTCACTTAAAGCTCTGTTAAAAACGAAATGTTTTCAAACTCTTTATCTTTTTCCTCTAATACCGTAACCTTACAGTGAAAGATTCATTTCTTGATATTTCTGTTGAAAGCATTAATCGATCTTTAAAACCGTTATAGTCTTTTCTTTTTTTTCGTTTATAGACTTGTGCAGATGTAACACTTAAAAAATCCATACCAAAATGTCTTACAATAAAAAGCGAGAAACAGTTGTAAACATTTCTTTGGCTGCAACTCTTAAATCTCCATTTTGAGTTCATTTTTTTCGTGTTCATTTTAAACATAAGCAGCTCGGACGTTTGCCTTTTAAATTGCTTTAATCCTTGAATTAAGCTGTCCAAGACTGTAACGCTTTATTTAAAAATTCACTCGAAAATGTCTTACAATAGAAAGAAACCACTACAGTAATTGTTTCATATTTTTATCTCGTTGTTTTAAAAACAAATATATATTTTAAAACTCTTTTTGTAATTACTTAATTGTGTGAAAAGATTTAAAATTATAGTGAATATTGTGATTAAGAAGCCCAAACAATTTATCTATCACTCATGCAACAACTTGAAAGATCGAAATCTCTTTTTTTGAATTCATTTTTTGTCTCCAGTTCTTACAGTTTGAATTTTGACTGAAGTTTCAACAAACTGCTATAATCTCTGTATTAACAAGGGAACCACCAGAGATGATCATTCGCAAATAACCTAAAAATTGTCCCAAGGGGTTTATTTGGGGTCAGAAACACTCTAGAAAAAATATTACGTGCCCTTATGAACAAAAAATAGATATTTTACCTCTTTAAAGTTCGCTTCGTAACACCGCTTTAGCTTGTCTTCCTTTTTTTATCCTTCCTCTTGAAAGGTTCTATGGCTTAGTTGGTAGCGCGTTTGTTTTTGACGCAAAAAAAAGCATGGGTTCGAGTCCCAGCGGCGGAAAATCTTTTATTTTTACTTTTTTTGGTCAAATTTTTTTTAAAATTAATTAAACGTTAAAAAAAATATTTTTTGAGGTGAAAAAATAAGAATATAAATGTAAAAATCATTTTGTATTTGTAATATGTTTTTGTGTTGTATTTATTTTCTTAAACTCTTTTTTTTGGAACATCATTTGCTTTTTCTGTTTAGACTAATAGTGTTATTATAGCATTTATGTAAGTATCAGCACAACACTAAAATTGTTATTTCTGGTTACTATTCCTCCTCATTGAAAGTACATATATATGGTTTATATTTCATCCAAAGCTGTGCTAACCAATTTGTAGCAAAGATGAAATTATATTTGATACAAATCATGTGGTTTTCAAACATCTATTTAATTTTAAAAAAAATTTGACCAAAAAAAAGTAAAAATAAAAGATTTTCCGCCGCTGGGACTCGAACCCATGCTTTTTTTTGCGTCAAAAACAAACGCGCTACCAACTAAGCCATAGAACCTTTCAAGAGGAAGGATAAAAAAAGGAAGACAAGCTAAAGCGGTGTTACGAAGCGAACTTTAAAGAGGTAAAATATCTATTTTTTGTTCATAAGGGCACGTAATATTTTTTCTAGAGTGTTTCTGACCCCAAATAAACCCCTTGGGACAATTTTTAGGTTATTTGCGAATGATCATCTCTGGTGGTTCCCTTGTAAGTTGTCGCATTTTAAGATATAACAACAACGAAATTAAAAATTTTATTTCGCTTGGGTGGAGTATTTTTAACACCTAAAATTTAGAATAGCTTTTCCAAATGGCGCCAGCTAAAACTTTGACTGCTTACTCTGATACAGTAACCTTAAAGTCCCATTTTATTTTTAATTGATGCATTCATTTTTTGAGATTTCTGTTAAAAGTATAGTCGATTTTCAAAAGTGTTTTTGACGTCTTTTTTTCTTTTATTGATTAGTGCAGCTGTTCTAAGACTGTAACACTTTATTTAAAAAGTCACTTCAAAATGTCTTAAAATAAAAAGCGAGAAACAACTGTAAGCATTTCTTTGGCTAACTTATCACCTTTAACAATTGCTTCAACAAGAAAGCCTATACTGTAATTCTTAAAAGATTCCCGTATGATTTTATAATGAAAGGCTACAGGTTGGTGGGATCATTTTCTGCATTTGTCTTGATGTTTACCCTGTTCTCGACACGAATTTTTTTCATCTCATTCAACAAGCTTTTTATTGCATCCTTCGAATGTCTGTCTTTTTTATCCGTTACTTGTTTGTTTTTCTTGTCCGTTTTTTTGCTTTTTCAAATATGCCATTGTAATTATATTAGTTTTGTGTTACTTTTTTAGACTCTTATACCGAGCTGTCATTATCAAGTGCTTCGTGATGCCACTGCTCATTCCTGAATTGTTGGATGCTGTATGCAAAGAAGTTATTAAAGTTGGTGATGCAAATGCTGTGTACAAATTTGCTGTATCATCAATGGAAGCTTTGAATTCTTTTAAAAGAGTTCTTCAAAGTGTTGAAGTTTTGGAGCTTTGTGATGGCTCATATAAAATTGGATGGGTATGATATTTTGCTTTCTTGTGTTTATCTTCTATTAGTTATTATGTCTACTTTCAGGCTGGATCTCCTGCCAGCACAACATTTGCAATATCTGGTGCCCCACATTCTTTGCATTTTATGAATTGCATTGGTGCGAATGTTAAAAAACTTTATTGGAATGTTGCCGAGCATCTTATTTTTGGTTTTGTTATTCAAAAAATTTTGGATGTAAAAAGTTAGCTTTTACTTTTTAAACTTTAATCTTACTGTATTTTGATCTTTTTTCAGAACTGGTTTCTGTTGTTGTTGAAAAATCAAACAGAAATGTTTTTGTTTCCGAGCTGTTATCTTCTTGTGCTAATACTCTTAAGCATGTTGTTATGCCGTCTTGCTTTTTGAATGCACAGTTCCGTGATGATATGGTTTTGGATTCCATGGAAATTAATGATGGTGATGGTGACGAATCTATTTTACAATTTTGCTGCCGTGTTCGTAGCGTTACTGTTTCTCCATCGCTTTTCACTTTGGAAAATCAAGCTGTTGCTTCGAGGTTTGTCTGAATTTTTCCTTCTTTCATTTGTTTGTTTGTTTTAGCCCACATGTTGTTGAAGTTGAATGTCTTTCTATGGCTTATTTATCTGTTTACGACATCAAGTTCTATGCGATTTTGGACCTTTTTTCTCAGTACTTTACTTTTTTACCGAATCTTGCACATCTTCGTCGTCTTATTCCCTATGAAGTGAGAATCGTTGAGTCGTTCTGCATTGAAATGCGTAGTTTCTTGAGTATGCCGAGCTTATTACAAGTGTCTGAATTTGCATATGCTAAGACACCTTCAAGAATTACATTTCAAATATTTGCAAAAACACAGCCACTTCCCGTAATTTTTTTCTTACTTTTTTAAGCAGCTTATATTAATTATTTTTTCTTTTAGCATGTACTCGTGATTAAATCAATTTATGATGGTTGTAAGTGCGTTGATGACGGTGAATTTATTTCTTTCGAAAAAGTATTTAGTTATACTGAAGGACAAGAAACTGTTTTTGAATTCAAGTTTTTGAAGGCTGAATTAATTACCGAGCGATTTTTACTCTGTTGCCCTACCACTGCTGTTGTTTAATAATTTTTATTTTAAATGTTTAATCATGTCTTTTTTTACTTTGTTATCACTGCTTCAATAAACGCGTTTTCTTATTTTATCTCACTTCCTAGGAAAAGCTTTTGCATTAAACTTTTAAAATGGCATTGTATTATGAAATAAGCAACAAATTCATTCTAGTAAAAGCTTCTTTTATAAAAAACAATTAACAAATAAAGAGTAAAAAAACAATAAAAGCAGTTAAAGCTCGGTAACCGGAAACATTTTGTAAATGGCATTTGATACGGCATCCATATTTTTCTGGCTATCTACATAAATGGCGCCAAAGAGTGCTTCAATAACATCAGCATAACATTTTGATTTAGGATCTTTGCATTTGTGATCGACAAATTTGCAAAAATCATTTGCTGCACATGCTTCAGAGAAGTTTTTATTCGAGCAAATTTGATGATGAAGTTTTAGAATTTCATCAGATGGCATATGTTGTTGTCTTGAATGTCTAAAGTTGTAAATAACAAAATCAAGAACACCATCACCAAGAAATTCCATTGTTTCATATTCATTGAATTTGAATGCTTGAAAAAGTATTGTTGGATTTTTGAATTCATAATTGAGTTTTACTTCAATTGCTCGGAATAGATCAGATTCAAGTAGTTTTTCATCTTTTTGACAAACAACTGATGAAAACTGAAAAAACAAATTAATAGACTTGTGTCATCTTAAAAGTACGGTATTTTATGTATTTCTGCATTCTTCGATGATAAGGCAACGGTGCACAATTGATTTTTACGAATACTCAAAGTTTCATTACGCTGTTTAAAAAGAACAATTAAAGCTTTACTTGACTCTCCCTATACAGCATTTAAACTGAAAATAAATTTTTGAATTCTTGCAGCATCTTTAACATTTGAAGTTTCATAATGTTTTGTCAAATGCCACCAGCTTCAACATTGATTCCTGCTCTAATACCGTAATTTTAAAATGGCCGTTTTATTTTCAAATGCAACAACTGCTTCTCGACATTCATTTTGTAAGTTTAAACTACTTCCAAAAGCTCTCTTCTATCTCCTATTTTTGCAGTAACCAATTTGTTTCTGAAAACATAAATGAGTGATACACAAATCAAGCCAAGGAACTCCAAAATCTCTATTTTGAGTTCACTCATTTTGTGCTAAACATTAACATTTACAACTTTGACAGTTGATTCAACAAATTGCTATGATCCCTATATATAGGCCAATAACAAGTTATCGCATTTTAAGGTATTACAAAAACAAAATTAAAAATGTTTTTTTGTCATGTTGGAAAATATTTGACATTTAAAATTTGGAACAGCTTTTCCAAATGGCGTCAACTTTGCCTGCCTACTCTAATACAGTAACCTTAAAGTCGCCATTTTATTTTTAAATGAAGCATTTATATTTTGAGAGCTATGTTAAAAGCTTTATTCGATATTTATAGTAGTTTTTGTCTCCTTTTTTTCTTTTATTGATTAGTGCTGATGTTTCAAAGTTTTTAACACTATGTTTAAAAATCCATTTTAAAATTTCTAGCAACAAAAAGCGAGAAACTATGGTAAATATTTCTTAAGCTTATCACATTTTCACTTTTAACAGTTGCTTCTACTGTTATATAATGAGCCCTTCCCTTTTGTTTTATTGTAATTTTTAGTTGAAATTGTTTAAGTTTATTTAAATGTATTTTTGTAAATTGTTTCGTAATTTTCTTTGTTTAAAAGTTTTTCCCATGGTGAATCATCCTCTTCAGTTTTTATGTCTTTCGTAACTTTTGTTGTCTCTTTGGGAAGATGATTCACACATATGTCTGCTTTTACTTTGTTTCTTCTTTGTCTTTTAAGGCGCCATTTTTAGTGCCAGGTGCACGACTGTCTCCTCTTTTGAGACGTTCCTTTTTAGGCTGTGATGGCCAGAGGCTGAGTCACAGAAGATTGCGAAAGTCCGCTGTCTGCTTACTGCTTTGGCTTCGAACAAAGTTCTCGCCAATGCCGCTCTCTTTCTCTCTGCTACTCTCCGGAGCTATCATTCAAATTAGAGCAGAAGAAAGCTGAGGGGTTGGACTTTGCGCAGCTAGATCACTGTGTGAATGCCGCAGTTGATCAAGAGGTGGAGCTTGATTTGGAAGTCGTGCTTCGGCGCGATGGCCGTATAAAAAGGGCCCCGATTGAGCAAGAAGGATTCAGTTGGGTTTTGAGCTTTAATAACATTCAGTCGTCTCTTGGTCTTTATTTTGGTTAATGTTTTAAATTATAATTGGAGAAATAAAGATTGGGAATTAAAGAAAAGCTGGAAGAAATAGGACAAGGCAAACCACTCGAGGAATAAGGAAACACCGGGACTTCAGATTTTTACATCTACAAAGAAGCCTATACTGTAATTCTCAAAAGATTCCCGTAGGATATTTAATGAAAGGCTACAGGTTGGTGGAAGCATTTTCCAACAATTGGCTTTTCGGCAGCAACAAAACTCTTTGTTGTTCAACATTTTATTCTTACTTTTAAATGCGTCTAAAACATAATTGGTATCTTATAAAACTAATTATGCACCAATGCCCCGCACAATCAATTTTTAAATGCCCTGCAAGTTTATAATATTAATTTGCAGCACAGTCTTGTGCCTTCTTTTTCTTTTTGGCTTGTTTGGGTAGCAAACTAAAACGTGCGTTTGGATGTCGCAGCGATAACTTGAGGTTTTTGCTGACATTTTTAAATATGTAATCTCCAAAGATTACGTGGTAAAGCTTGAAAAAGAGGATGGTTATATGGAAGCTGTCAAAAAGCTTGTTGATGATATTGGTGGTGATACTCGTGGTATCTTAGAACTTGCTGTTGAAGGAACTCAGGTAAAGATTTTGTTTTTGTTTCTATTTATCTTATTTCTACCTTGATTTTTTAGAAACCTCTTGACAAAGTTGTTAAAGAATTTAGACCTGAAAAGAAGTATGCTCTTCATCGATATGTTCGTGGTCTTCTTAAAACCCACAAAAGACCAAAAACATTTTGAGAATCAAATTAAGCTTTTAAAAATTTGTTATCAACGCCATAAAGTTTTGGCTCAACGACGTGCTTTTGTTGGTAATGGTGACTCGGCTGCTAAGAAATTGAAAGCAAAACCTGCTGTTGCTGTAGAAAAAGAATCAGTTGTTTCATATTTTGCTAATGAATTGTCACTTGAAGAAATTAAAGCTCAGCTTGTTAGATACAAAGCTCTTCGTGATGAACTTATACCAGCTTTGAATGAAGCTAACGATAATTTAAAAGATACAGTTGATCTGAGACGGCAGCTAGAGGAAGTTAACTTTAAAATTCCAATGTAATGTTTATATTTTTATACTATCGCTTTTAACTGTCTTTTTTTAGACTCATTAAACTTCAAAGTGAAAAAGCTGCTGCTAAAGAAATGAAGTTGAAGGTTGCATCTTTAACTTATGAAGATATTCAAGTTAAACTTGATGAGCTTCTAGCTCAACAATCTACATTAATAGATCGTCTTAATGATACAAGTATCAGTGAAGAAGACTGTCAAGCTTTGCAAAAAAAATTAAGGAAATTTCAGGTAGTATTAGAAAGTAAGTTGAATATATGTTTGTCTCTTTTTGTTTAAACATGCTCTGTTTTAAAGACTCAAAATTCTTTCCAATGAAAAAGCTTCTACTGCAAAAGAAAGTACTTCGGCTGCTGAAACATTACCTGGAACTTACGAAGAATCATCTCGGCAGACTCCAAGGTAAATCTGTGGTTCTCTTAAAATAAATAATAATCTTTATTTTAAGTGCCTTTTCTGGATCTGCAACACCTGCATCAGCTTCTAATGTTGCTAATATTGGTACACCAAGTCCCACTGAAACTGCTTCTTGAAAAGCACAAACATCATCTGAAGATGCTTTAACGTAAGATTTACTGATTACGGTAACTCCGAAACAAAACAACAATTTTTTAGTTCCTCTTCCCAACATGATCAATTAACTGTTGCTAGTGAGGTTGATACTGATGTTGTTAACAATGAAACAACTGTTGCTGTAAATGAAAAATCTCCACCTCCTAAAACTTTATCAGGAGAAAATGATGGCACATTCTCTTTAATCAAAGAAATATATACTAATATTTTTTTGTCTCACACATTTAATGGCTTCCACGCCGAAGCTTTAAAAATGCTTGAGGAACATGCTTTTTGTTATCTCTTGAAAGTTCACCAAGGAAACCAAGAAAAATTTGTGCATGCTCTTTCTTTACATCAACAGAGAATCGATTTTGGAGTTGGCTGACATCCTGAAACAATGACAGATAACTCATAAAATTAAACAATAAAACAAAAAGTTACCTTTGTTATTTTATTTATTTTATTTTTTATTTTAAACCTTTTATCTGTCACGCAGGACGAAAGGGGACATATTACAACACCAATAATCAGACAAACAAAGCGATAACAATTCATGAGATTTTTTATTTGTGAATTTCGTAAAGTCGTTCATCCATCTTGTAGGTGGCCTTCCAATTGTTCTTTTAGCATTCGGCATCCATTCAGTCAGTATTCGATTCCAGCGATCTTCAGGAAGTAACATGAGCTTTTTGAGATAATTCCATTTTCTTTCACGAGCACATTGAACGATATCTTTTAATTGTGTTCTTTCACGTAGCCATTCACGAGGATGTCGATCAATCAGCCTAACATTGAGCATTCTTCTTTCCATTCTTCGTTGAGCCACAGCAAGCCTGTTTTCTTCTGTTTTTGTCAAACACCACGTTTCACATCCATAGAGAATAGCAGGAAATATGCACTGATGGAAAAATCTTCTTTTCAAGTTTGCAGATATCCTTCTTGAGATAAGCAATTTCTTAGCCTTATTGAATGAATTCCAACCCGCACTAATTCTTCTGGATATTTCCTTGTTGAATCTTCCAGGATGTGACGGTCATTTTACAAGTTGTCCCAAATAGATAAATTCAGTTACCTTTTCAACTTCTTCATTGTTCAATAATATAGTTTCATCTGGATCAAGAATATTTGACATCCATTTTGTTTTGTCCACATTAATATGAAGTCCAACAGCACGACATCGTTCCGCAACTTGATCAAGCAGAGATTGAACACCTTCAACAGTTTGAGACAGCAAGACGATGTCATCAGCAAAATCTAGATGACCAAGAATTTTCTCATTGATATTGATACCAGTACTCCAGTCGATTTGATTTAGAGCAAGTTGTAGAACGAGAACAAAGAGCAATGGCGACAGAGTATCACCTTGTCTTACTCCCTTCTGAACATTTATTGTAATAGATAAAGAACCTACGTTTACACTAGATGTTCCATTGGCATAAATCATTTTGATAAGTTCAACTGTACCAGCATCAACACCAAATCTTTCAAGCGCTTCCCATATTGCAGGTAGTTCGACTGAGTCAAATGCTTTCTTAAAATCAATGAATACGGCATACAGAGGCAGATTGAATTCACGACATTTCTCGAACAGTTGATTGAGCGAATGTATGTGATCGACGGTTGAATAGCATCTTCTGAATCCAGCTTGTTCCGGAGGTATAGCACGAACAGTTTCAACAGCAGCAGCAACACGATTGGTGATAACACGAGTAAGCAGCTTGTACAGTACAGGAAGCAGCGAAATTGGTCGATAATTACCAATATCAAGGCGGTTACCTTTCTTGTACAATAGAACTGTTTTTGAATAAAATAGTTCAGGTGGCATAGTATTTCCCTCGAATAAACCATTTAAAGCAAAAGCAAACCTTTCAGCAAACGTTGAAATAGTTGATTTGACGACTTTAGATGGAATATTGTCGGCGCCAGGAGCAGTGTTCGATTTCATATGTCGTGCAGCATCAATTAATTCCTCAGGAGATATTCTTTCTAGAGCAATATTTGGATCACGATCATGTACAGGATTTCCAGCTTCGGACGAATAGAGATCATTGTAAAAGCGAGCAATTTCTTCCATAAGATCAGCTACAGTTTCAGTGATAGCACCATCAGGACGTTCAATCAAAAATTTGTTCAATCAAAGGAGTTACCTTTGATTGAACAAATTTTAAAATGCTTCCAATATCACCAATTAAATGATGAATCATTTTATGGAGATTTTTTTCAACAAGGAGAGTTGAGTATGCAGATGCAGGTATTGCATAAAGACCTTTATCCACCTTTTGCTCTTCATATTCTTCAGGCATTTCACGTACTTTTACACGTTACACTGCAGCAAAAACAGGAATTGCAGCAACTTCACATTCTTCATCGATTTCCTTACAATACGCAGCCATTTTATTGAATGCTACAACAGGAAATCCACCAAGCGAAAACATTTGACCAAAGAATTGTGCCATTGCAACCATAGCTTTCTTAAATTCAGCAAAATCCTTGAATTTGAATTCGATCAAATTTGATTTGAACCATGCAACAGAATAAGCAAGGCAGAGAAGTTGTTGCATTTCAGCATCGATAAAACCATGTGAAGAATCAGCAGCTTTAGTTTTAGCACCAGCAGCAGAATCATCAGCAAAGATTGAAGCATCGCCCATGCCAACTTTTCGTAAACATTTTACAAAATCTTCAAAAGAATCGATTGATGATGATGCAATGTTGACCAAAAGAGCTTTGATTTTCTTATCATATTGAATATTTCGAAGCTTTGCATAATCACCAGTACTAAAAAATTTAAACAAATTAAAATAACTGCATATCGAGCATTTTGTAAATATCCTTTATAGTCTATATCTATCTTTTGCTACAGTAACCCCAATACGCAAAAATGAAAGCTCGAAAAGTTTCCAAACAACCATTTAGGAAAAAAATTATCAAAAACATCCAATCATACTCTTTAATACTTAATCCAAAAAATAGGAAAAAAAGCTTACATGTTGCAATCAACAGACTTTTCATGTGCACAACAGCCAAGAACAGCAAAAAGAAGATTTGCAGCAAAAGAGAGAACAGGATCGGCATCTGCATCTATGCAATAAAATCCCCTAATTTAAATTAAAGTTTACTGTTTACTTCGTATTTTATTCAACATGGCAAGAACTCGTTCTCAATCACATGGTAGATCACGCTCAGAAATTAGAAGCTCATCAGATATTAGTAAATATACCAATTTATGGACTGAAGCTTCTGATATCTTGACAACTATGTATTTAACTATTCCAAAAAAATATTGGGATGATACTCACACAATGATGGAAAATCACCTTAAAAACCTACTCAAAATTATTCCTAATGAAATTCAAAATAAACTCAAGCCTACAATCAATGAAATTATGGCTTCATATTCACCGATTCCTTCAGAAAATTCTAATGTTTCAGTTATTTCTCCAACTTCTCCAGTTTCAACAAATGATGAAGTACAAGATGAACTTCTTCAAGAAATTGCGATGGATACAACAATCAAAATCGAAAAACCAAAACTTCGAAAATCTGAACCAAAGAATCCTGCTATTAATGAAATTTATTCTGTTTTTATTTCAAATGTTCCAGAATGCACTGAAAAAGAATATGCTGTTTCTCACATTTTTGATAATGAAGTTGCTGAAAAAATTCTCAAAGAAGCTGATATTAATGCTCGTTTACTATTTGTTAGAAGAGTTGGCATTGAAAAAGAAGATCGTTCAAGATTTTTGGTTATTGTACTTGATAATAAAAATTCTCAAGAAAAACTACTCAATGCTGAAATTTTAAAACAAAATAAAATGGTTGCTTCTCTTCCAAAATCCAAGAAAACAACTCAAAAACAAAATGGTAACCCAAAATCAAATGTTCCACCAAAATCAAATATTCCTCAAAAATCAAATGCTCCATCAAAACCAAATGTGCAAAGAAAATCAAATTCATCAGATGCTCGTGCTCCATCAACACGTAATTTTGAAAAAAAACAATGTTTGCGTTTTTCTCAAAAATGTTCGAGCATCTGTCAACGATAATAAATTTGTTGAGGAATTATATTCCAAAACAAAAATCGTTGGTAAACCGACATATGTTCGTCGGGTTGGTTCACCAAAACCTGGTGTTCCACAATTTCTCGTAATTGGAGTAGAGAATGTTCATCAACAAAAACAAATATTAAATTCAAAATATTTGTCAAGCAAAAAGATTGAAGCTGAATTGCCAAAAAAGAAAACATTTTTTCGTCCCCAACCAAATCCACTTCATCAACAATCAAAAAAAAAATTCCGCCGCCAATAAACAAAAAATCAAATGCTTTCTTATCAATGCTCAAGGAGGCCAGTCTCTGCTTGATAAAAAGCTTCATCAACTCAAATATCTTCTTCAATCAAAAAATCCTGATATTGTTGCTATTTCCGAAACCGGCTTCAAATCAAAAATGTTCAATTCAACTATAATTGGAAACTTGCCGTATCAAATATTTCGTGCTGATCGGCCAAGAAAAAAAGGTGGTGGTGCATGCCTTATTATACACTCCAAATTCAACGCGCGTATGGTTATGCAAATTCCAGCACCAAAAGAAACTTCAACATTTGAACTTATTTGTGTCGATATTTATCTGCCAAATTCCGATTCTTTCATCAGAATTATTAATGTTTATCGTCCACCTGGTACTTGCAAAGTGGATGGATCAATTTTATTATTCGATGAAATAGAAAAATTAACCTCAATGCATGACAACAATATCATTCTTGGTGATTTCAATTGTCCAAAAATTGACTGGAAAAATCTTTCCACAAATGAAAAAGAAGAAATACCTATCCGTGATATTTCAACAATTCTCAATTTTCATCAAATTATTAATGAACCTACTCGTGTTGTAAAAGAAGCCAAAAATATTCTTGACCTTTGCTTTCTATCAAGTTCATTATTTCCTGATGCTGAAACTGAAATTTCGTCTTCAATCATCAAGTCAGACCATCTAATGGCTGAAATAAAAATTTGGACTGAAGCAACACCAGAAGTGCCTTCATCTCCAAAATATAATTATTTCAAGTCAAATTATGATAAAATTAATGATGAATTGAAAAATATTAAATGGAATTTGGAAGAATGGAAAAACTCGGATGATGTGGACAAAATCTACAGTAATTTCAAAGAAAAATTGCTTTCAATTGTTCACGCTCATACTCCAAAAACAACTCCAAATTCATCAAAAGCTAAATATCCTGCTCACATCAAAAAGTTGGAAGAAATTCGAAATCGACTACGTTTAGAGGCTTCAGATGAAAGATCAAAACGTCGATATATTCGATCTTCAATTAAATATAATTCTTATTTAAAGAACTTTGAAAAGTACAAAGAAAATCAAATGCTCAAATCTCGTCATGCCAAACAACTTTACAACCATATTTCAAAACGCATTAAAGACCACAATCAAGTTCCAGTTCTTGAAAAAAATGGTAAACTTGCAACTACAAATGATGCAAGAGTGGAAATGATGGCAGATGAATTTGAAAAGAATTTCAACAGAAAAGAATATAATCCAGAAGCGGCTGATTCAAACCAATCTAAAATCAAAGAAAAAATGAATCTCCACTCAATTCATCCCTTTATGGTATTAAAAGAACTAAAAAATGTCAAAGCCTCGGCTGCAGCTGTTCCTGATGATCTTCCTGGTATCATTTTAAAAAATTGTGCTGAAAATATTGCTATACCACTAGCAACTCTTTTTGAAATATTTTTGGTCACGGGAAAGGTGCCTGCTGTTTTTCGTCAAAGTTATGTTATTCCTTTGTCGAAAAAAGCACCATATTCTGATCCATCCAATTATCGTCCAATTTCAATGACAAGTCAAGTGTGCCGAATTAATGAAAGAATCATCGCCAAACAACTGCTTGATCACTGCCTGAAAAATGATATTATACCACAATGTCAATATGGATTCCGTCCTCAACGTTCAACTACTCTCCAAATTGCTCTATGCCGTGAATGGTGGTTCCAAGCAATCGAAAGAAATGAATGCGTGGATGTTATCTATTTGGATTTTTCAAAAGCCTTTGATTCTGTTCCACACAATTTGCTGCTTCAAAAACTTCAAAAAATCGGTGTCGATGATCTTCTGCTAAAATGGATTACAGATTTTTTGAACAATAGAACATATTCTGTAACTATTGGTGATTCAAAATCGAGTGAAAGAAATGTTCCATCTGGTGTGCCACAGGGTACTGTACTTGGACCCTTATTATTTTCAATATACATTTCTGATCTTCCTGCCTGCATTAATGATGAAAATATTCGATTGGATTTATTTGCCGATGATTCAAAACTAAGTTTCCGTTTTGATTCAAATAATTTTGATCCTCAACCATTATTGGACGCTCTTCAAAAGATCCATAATTGGTGTCAGAAATGGGGTTTAAATTTAGCAGCATCAAAAACAATTGTATTTCATCTCGGAAAGAACAATCCAAATTTTGAATATAATATTAATGATACAACACTCAATTCTCAAAATGAAGTGCGAGATCTTGGTATTATTATTTCAAATGATCTTTCAATGGATGCGCATATCAATAAAATTGTCGCAGCAGCAAAACAAAAATCATATTTACTTTTCAAAATACTAACAACAAATGATCCAAATATTCTTGTAAAAGCTTATATTTCATATGTTCGACCAATATTAGAATCAAGTTCAACTTTATTTTCACCAAAAGAAGCGGGACTGATTGATTTAATTGAAAGTGTACAAAGAAAGGCGACTCAAAAAATATTTCTAAGATGCAAATCAAAACTTATTCAAATCAATCAATCAATTCCAGATTATTTTGAAAGATGTCAAATGCTCAAACTTCAAACTTTAGAATCAAGAAGATTAGAAGCAGATGCAATTTTTGGTATTCGCTTACTTCAAAATCCAACAATTGATTCAAATTTATATATTCAAAAAACTGTTACTGTAACCCGTGATAGCGGCACTTATCATGTTGTTGGAAAATGTCAAAATTCAAATCATTTCCATTCAACAATTCCAAGAACTTGCCGTTATATGTCACCACTATTACAACAGAACTCGAAAATTCTTCAGCTCAAAACAACAGATGCTCTCAAGAACCATATCTCAAAAGTCAATCTTTCATCTTTTTCAAATGGATGTGAACTCAGATTTCAACCGGTAAATCTTCTTTAAATCACTCTTTTTTGTATTTTTGTATATATTTTTCCTTTTCTGTTGTATTTTTCGGCAACTTTTCGAAAAGAAAAAGTTTTAAACTTCAAAAAAGTGACAAAATTTTTTACGGTAATATTTTTAATAACCAGGGGTAACACTGATTCGCGGTGGTGCTGTGGTAACTATTCAAAAGCGCAATAGCTATTGTTCCATACTCCAATCATTACTTGCTTGGAGAGTCGCCAAACCGTTATCAATCAGTGCAAACAACCAAATCTCTAAAAAATTACCTATAAAATTCTTATCATTTTTTCAATATTTTGATTTTTCTTTTCTAAAAAATTTCTCTAAAACAAAAACTTTATTATTCAAATTTTATTGTATTTTACATTGTTTTTTGTTTTGTATTCTCTTAATCGTCTCTTTGTGAGGCAGTGCTATATGCATACAAATAAATAAATAAATAAATAGGAACAAAGAACAAAAGCTTTTTGATAACAGCTGATCGCTCTTCAGCATTGACACCCAATGCTGGCCACAATGCCTTATCATCTACACAATCTGCTTTATAAAAAAGCAAATCTTGTAGAAATTGTTAAGCTGCAGCTTTTTCGGATGCACTTTTTCCAGTATTAGTATCGTACTTGCTACCATCCGTTGAAGGAACAGCAACTTTTTTTGCACGACTTTTCTTTCCAGTTGACATGATTAGTAAGATTGTTGCAATCTAAAAAAAAAATAATAAAGTAGAATGAGCACAGCAAAAATGAATATTATAATATATACACAAAAAGAATAAACGCTTGAGGCGAAAAAATAAATTAACATAAATATTTAAATCGAAGAATCGATGCACAACTAAAAAATAAATAAAAATGGAGAAACAATTCTAGAACAAGCTTTTTGTTGTTTTTTGCTTACTTGCAAGAAAAAATAAACAAAAGTAAACAACAACAAAGAATTCGTGTCAAGAACATTTGATTTGAAGAAATGAATTGTATGTGAATAAATTCATTCCAGAACTCAAGCTTATAAAGATGCAAAAAGGGTGACCTCACCCTTTTTAGATTTAAAATTTCGAAAACTTGCCGGAGGTGGTAAAATCATCCCAAATTATGTTAGGTTATATGGTGACCTCACCCTTTTTAGAGCCAAAGCCAAAATATTTGCCGCTTATCAATCATGCCCTGAGGCGATGATCTTATCACTTTTTTATCAGTGAAGCATTTTTTTTATTTTTCAATTTTATACCGAAACAAGAAAGTATACATGGAGAATTCGAGTCCGTCGAGAAAATTTTAGTTGGAAATCAGGAAAAAAAGTTATGCACGAATAACCGTAGCAAAAACAGGTTTTTGGCGTTCTGTGAAGGAAAAGTATTTCAAAAGTAGGCCAAATTACTTCGATATTACTTTTTTCAGACTCAGCTCGTCAAGGGCTTTCCGATGATACCAACTTTGTCGAGATTTGATAAATTATGCAAATTTGTGGTTGGGTATACGGTAGCTCGGATACGGTAAGAGATACGGTAAAACTGACCTCTAAAATGGTGTTTTTGGGTCATGTTTACCCCATATCTTTTTCCTGTGATACTTTTGCGCCTGTGCCAAGATCAGCTCATAATGCTTGACTTTCTCAAAAATCTTGCTTTAATCATGAATTTTGTAATTGCTATTAACAGTAAGTCGTTTTTAAAAAATGAAGCAAAGAAGATATAAATATCGGTTTTTCACAAATGTTAGAGAAAACTTTAAAAATTCCAAAAAGCCCCCTATTTTGTCTGCATTGACTGACACAAAGTCATTCGTGCGTCTTCTTAAACATTCTATAAAAATCTTCTTGCTTTTAGAACAAATGCTGTATTTCGATATTCTGTGATGATGATAGAATTTCTATCCAACGCAGAAAATGTCAAAAAACAGCCCATTACACATTTTACACATTTTTTTTACGTCTATAAAACAAAGTGATTCAAAACATGATTCATCTCACACCGCAAAAAATATGTATAACATTAATTGAAATAATGATCCTTTAGCACTATCACTCATCAGCTGGAAAACGGTAAAATCATAGCAGTATTTTGGAATATGTGGACAAGCTTTATTCATCCATGGTCTATCAATTAAACAAAAAGCTATTATTAATTTTTTTTTGATTTTTAAAAAGAAGCAATTTGAAATTTTTAATTAATTAATAATGGGTGGTTTGTATTTGATTTTTTTGCAATGATAAATATAATTTACTGATATGCAAATTAATTATAAGAAGTAAGTGTTTGTAAAGCTTGATAATTTGGTCAATTTAGCAATGTTAAATAAAATATTCAAAAAAGTGTTACATAATAGCCACAAATTTTTTTCATTTCGAAGCACAAATGAAATATATTTCGTTATTCGACGATTGTTAAAATTCTGGGTATTTTTTGCTTTAGTATTAAATTTGGTAACTCTAATATTTGTTCAGCAAGAAAAGAAAAAAACGTGTTACAAATTTCTTAATAATGAATATGGCGGTTTAAATTATTAATTTAAAAGAGGTTATTTCGTATTTTCGACCTTTTTTGAAAAAATCTGGCATTTCAAAAAAAACAAATTTTTGAGTTGAGGGCTAATTCTTTGTATATATACCAAATCGGAGTCGGCGATTCCGAATCTGAAGTCCGTTTTGAAAACTGGGTCACGGATTTCGAAATTCGGCATGGCGTGCCGGTGCACACGCCATTTTCGTTAAAGTGACGCTGTAAGTACAAATTTGGTATCATTCGACGCGTCTTGAAGAGCTCTATCCGAATATATATATATCTTGTTGAAAATTAATTTAAACTGTTAAAATTGCGTTTAAAGTGAGATGTTCTCGGTTTTTAACCTTTTTGACCTCAAAATTGTTTTTTGCGGGGCGTAATTTTATTTTCATCGGATTTCTCATAAAATTCTGCATCGAATGCATATCTCATTTGTTTTTTTCGGTTTTCATTTCGATGCAAATTCTGGTAAAACTCTATCTCCAGCATCATCTCGGAGGCATAACTCCCGTCATATGCAAGATACCTTCCTATTTTGAATTGTAATATGAAATACTATAGTGTTGGAGTATTCTGGGTGATTTTGGGCAGTATTGGATATCAGGGGGCAATATGGCGTCTATATGAAATCTCAAAAATTAGCAACATGGGTACTTTTGGCAAAATGGCTCAAAATGACGTTTTTTGTGAAAGAATGACTGTGAAATGGCTTGAATAATTTAAAATACATACAAAATCACTATATAAATGTATTTAATGTCATATATGGAGGTTTATAAGGTCCTGGGGATATACTCATTTTGAGCAATTTTTACAGTATTTTCATTATATTGCAAAATGACTTATAGTGGAAGATATCGACATTTTAAGACTTTTAGGATGAAATCCAACGTATTTTGGATATTACAAGCAGTTTTAAATCATTAGAATATCACTTTAGGTTGTCTGAGTATAATAAAGTGCACAGTGTGTTAACTATGTTTGTACTACAGTTGTATTACCTACATCGGTATTCAAGTGATTTAATATTGCTGCTAGACATCATAAACAGGCTAAATTTTTTCCCAAATGTCTCAAAATATCCATATCTTCAATTTTTTATCATATGGTAATATATATTTACGGTATTGAGGAGGTCAAATGTGTTGTAGTTGTACAAGAGTTTGAGTTATGATGATTTATTGACCCCTCAAACTTTGGGTAATTAAACGAACTTTAAAATTAAACAAACAATAATAAAACACGATTATATAAAAGTAAAGGCATAAAACTTATGATAAAAGTGATAATAAAAAAAGTCTTAGAAAAAATGGTTGCATGGGAGACAAAGAAAGAAGATAGATAAAATGGTTATAAAAACGTACAAAATAAATGGGATAAAAAGATAGAGACTAGCTTTGACAAATAAAATAGATAAGAAATGGATAAAACTAAAGGAAAAGAGAAAATGATAAAGGCGGTGCTTGCCCACCGCACACTCCGGGGCCATAAAAGGACGTGGATCATTAATGGAAAATAAGTTTATTGAGCATCAGGATCAAAATTACAGCCAATACTAGAACAACTGCAATACGTGTATAAGTTTGTTGAGCAAAATCCAATATTTGTGTAACGGCATCAGTCATTGAAAATGAAGATTCTGTAATATTACCAGATTGAGTTGACCATGGATTAGTTTCAAGAGAATTCCATGATAATCCAGCAAGAACAAATTTTGATTGATGTGCAGGGCACTGTAGGACACATGTTGTATTAATATCGGTTACGGTAGAATAAATTCGAATAGTTTGTTGAACACCTTGCCGATTACATTGCAGTGCAAAATTAAAGGTTTCACAATTGACATGGCCCAGAGCTGACCCAAAATCAGTTTTGCAGGTAACATTGATTGTTGCGCCGGATTGGCAATTTGAGCAACCTTTGACTTCGAATACAGTAGCTTGACAACGATTTCTATCAACAACGGTACTAAGTTGAAGATCTTGAAGTGAAAGTTTTAACTGAATACGGCCATCTTGAATAATTGTGACACCATGTTGGGTCTTTCGTAGCCAACCATGTGATAGACGATGAGGTAACGAATTTTCTTTTAGAGTTTGTTCAAGAACTTGATTATCTTGGCAATGACATTTTGCTACACTATCGGCAGCATTACAGTAACAAAGATGTGGAGGAACATGGCAATTTTGAAGTTTAATGGCATCTTCTTTCGTATTACATTTTAGAAGGTCAGCAGCAGTTGTGGCAAAGGTATCGAGAAGAGCAGTTCGACTCTCAGACTGGACGATATTGAGTTCATCAACGTGGATATTTTCGAATGTATTTAATAAAGTAATTTCCAAGTTCATAGTTGTCGAAGTTTCACCATTTTTAAGATATACGAGTTGAGAAGTTTGTTTAGTTTGAGTTGTTAAAGTAACGTTCAGGATTACTGTAGGTGTTAAAGTTGAGCAGGAAAATACACGAATAACTTCTTTTGTGGTTGGCTGAGTAAAATAACGATAAAAAAGACATGCACTTTCACAAATGAAGCAAGAACAGCCCCAACATCCACATGATTCGGAACAAGTGGTAATACCAGGTAATAAATTTGCAACACCCAATCCTTCAACTTTATCATCAGGTACAGTATGTGCACAGGCCAGTCCAGAACATGCACCAGCTCCTCGACAACGTTTTGAAGAGCTAACTTCAGCTTTAAAAATTCGCGTAAAATGTTCTCTTTCAGGAATACAAGTGGCTTGGATTTCAGCAGATATCGTTACAGTACCAAATGGATGTCCATCATTATCTTTTAATAAAAGACCATTTTGTGTTCCGGATGAAATAAAGAGTTCGGAAGCTTCTTTGAAAGTACAATCAATGAATCCATTGGCAGTAGATGTGCATGATCTTGAATGTGCCGTAATTGCAGTAAATTCGGCATTGGTTTCAACAGGAATAACCAACAATGATATTGTAGCAACCATTAAATAAAATTTATTTTTGGGGTAATAACGAATTAAAATATCGCCAACATCCGATACTTTTCTTTTTGGGTAGAATGTTGGCGGTCCTTCCGGGCCGAAAAATGTGAAACGGCGGCGGCTTCTGCGGCAGCAACAGCAGCAGATCACGATGAGGAATAATAACATCCAAAATAGTGCAACAATAATAGCGGCTAAAGCAATGCTTTTCCAGGGTCTGCATGAAGGATTGAAGATTTCATCCCAGCATAATGTGGAGCAACGAATTTGTTCACAAAAGTCAAGTGTTGTGCATAAAATGGGTTTAGTTTCCGTTGAATCATCTTCAAAGAGTACGGTAATGCTTAATGCTTGATCAGTTAATAATGCAGTAGCAGGTATTGTGATGTTGGAATAAGTGTTAAAAACTTTTTCAGCGTGAAAGGAAGTGGGAGAAGTGATTTCGATAATATCAATCTTATGTTTAGCAGATATTGAAAGAATATTATTTTCACAAGTAACGTGTAGATCAGAAGGTTCCTTCTTCCATGTTTCCTTTGTATCATTATCCAAAGTTGTTGTCCCCCATGCCTTAATTGCAACTTTAGTATTTGCAAAATTCCAATAAATAATTTCTTGTAGTTGATAAGTGCAGAATTTTGTGGCATTCGAATAGCATTGATTTTGAGAACAAAAGGCTGGGGTACCTGTAACAGCACCAGTGCCAAAACATTGAATATCCTCCAAGTTAATTTGTTGATGAATTAAATGAAGTTCAGATACAGGATGTCGAGAATTATCATACAGCTGAATAATATTAGCATGAATGACATCATTTGCTTTGGCAGAGAATAATAATTGTTGGACAGCTGGATTATCAGTTGTTGAATTTTTCGCTTTTCCACCTTCGTAATGGGAACAATGATCAGCCCAATGAGGACAAGTACACGGTGGACCACAAAAACCATGTGTAACATCAAAATGATCCCGTAGGACGAGCGAATTTTCACATTCGGTATTTTTCCAGCAATAATAATCCTCTACTTTAAATATTAATATTCCACTCGATTTACAATATTCGCCAGTTACAACATTTTGTGGAGTAAGTTCAGCAGTTGGAGGGCAGCTATGAGATTGAACAGATGTAAAGAATAATGCTAAGATGCCAAGAATATAAAAAACAGCTTTTGTAGTTTGTCGTGGTCGACGTACACGAGAGGGAACAATTTGTGTAAGTGGAGTAGTCTCTTCATTGGAAAGAGTTGTAGTTTGTGGATTGCTCATTGTAGTTGTTCGTGGACGAAGAACACGAGAGGGAACAGTTTGTGGAGGTGCAGTGATCTCTTGGTTGGAAGAAGTTGAAGAAATTTCAATCAATTGTGTTGTATCATTGACCATTATTTCAAGGGGATGTAAGTGATTGATTGGTCGATTTAAATATTTTTCTTTTCCAGTTTTTACAGTAGCGGTACGTATAGCACGATCACTTTTACTTGTGTGAATTGCAGAAATAATGCCAAGCTTAAAATCTTTTTGTTCAACATTTGGTTCAGCAATAAGAACAACTTCACCAACAACTGGTAATCTTGCAATTCCATTTTGTTTATGTGCATTAGCAGATACTTCACGTAGCATATGAAGATAATCCTTGATGAAAGATGTGCGGAACATCAACAAATATATGGAGTTGAGATTGTACAGTAGCAGGTAAATGTTCACAGCGTTTAATTGTTATTTGTTGTTGTATACTGGAACGGATTAATGTTTTCCATTTTCCAGCTTCTTCATCACTTATTGTTTCATCCCATCCTCGACCAGATTTCCAAAGCTGCTGGATGAACATCTTGAATTTGATAACCACTGGAGAGATAATACCCAATGGATCATAAAGGCCACAAATAAAGGAGAGAATTTTACGTTTGGTAATATGTTGAATGTCTTGTAATGCAGCAATACCACATTCAATTGAAATTTCATCAGAAAGTGGATTCCATTTAATGCCTAATACTTTGCAAGGTTCTGGTGTAACTTGAAAATAATTATTAACTTCAGCAGAATTTGACATAAATTCACGAAGGTTGAAAGAAGCACTTTTAAATGTTTGGATATGTTGGAGAGCAGTAGAGATAACTTCTTGTGGAGTTGCAGCACCCCAAATGGCATTATCAACGTAATTATTATCGAGTAATTCCAATGATTCTGGAGTATTTGTCATAGTTAAGAGAATGTAGATACAAATGGCAAGCATATATGGTGAACATCCAGCACCAAATAAAGGGCAGCAATGGCGCAAAATTCGAATATTTTCAGGACTAACAGGTTGGTTAATATCTTTCAACCATAAAAAGCGAACTGCATCACGATCAGCAGGTTTCAACCGTAATTGATAAAAGGCCTTTTCTAGATCACCAATACATACAGTAATAAATTCACGAAAACGAAGTAACATGGCAATAATCTTTGGCATCAAATTCTCACCAGAATGGAGTTGTTCATTGAAGGAAGGCATATTTTTGGATGCTTTGAAACTGCAATTAAAGACTGGACGAACTGGAGTTGTTTTGCTGTCTTTAACAACTGCTCGATGATAAACATATTGTGTGAGAATATTTTCTGGAGGACGAATACCATTTGTAACATCTTCAACGTATTGATTTTGTAAATAATTCTGGAATACACCATCATATGGTTTTAATAAATTTTTTAACTCCAGCTGAGGGACGAGTTTACATAAATAATTGTAACAAAAATTGTAATTCAGTGCAAGTTCAGGTGCATCAAGTTTGTACAACCATGAAACAAAAAATCGGTTATCCTTGAATTCAACCGTATCAAGAAACAATTTTCGTGCAATTTCGTCTTCATTTGCAGTAATGTCAAGTCCAACAGATTCAGTTTGGAAAAAATTGTTCAAAGCTTGAGTAATAGTTTCTGTATCAGCATTATGATCAGATATAACAGCATTGTTAATAGAAATGGGATCATCAGGAAGAATATTGTTAGGTAATGGACCACAATAAATTTTACCAACTTTTGTATTTACATACCGTAATCCTTCTCGATTTGTTTCACAAGGGAAAAATTCCCAGAAAAATTCAGATCCAATTAAAATATCAGGCTTTGATACACCGGTAATTAAGGCTTCGGCATCAATAACATATGGTAATTCATCGGTAATTTTATCAGTACCAAGTGCATAAACATAAATAAGCTGATCTCCATCAGTAGTAACTGGAATTTCGTATTCTGGGAGAGCATGTTTTGTAGGCTCATCATCTCCAAAACGTTTTATCCAAATTGTTTTATCTTTGACATATTTTAATTGCAATTCTTGAACTTTTCGAGTTTCAATGAATGTCTGTTGTGAACCACAATCAAAGAAAGTAACTGCAGTAGCTTGTTTGTTGTATGAGGTTTCAATGTTGATTACTTTTACTGGTAGGATTACTGTAGTTGATTTGTCAGTAGTGGCATTGATTGTAACAGGAATATCTTTATTTGTTGAATCATCACATTTTTGCTGTGGAATTTGTTGTGTAATAGCAACGGAAGAAACATTTCGAACTTCATCCGGTTGTTCAACGACGAGAGTGTTAACATTTTTGTTTTGTTGTGGTTTTTGTTGTGAAAAATTTTGTGAAGGCTGATTGTTGTAATATCTTTGTTGAGATTGAGCAGGATATTGTTGACGTGGTCGTTGTTGTTGTAAAGAAGAATGTTGACGTGGAGCATTAACTGTGGTAGGATTTTTTGAGCAAAGAATATGATTATGAAAAGCATTACAGTAACGGCATTGACGACGATTGCATGTATGACTTTGAGAATACTTCCTTAAGCAATGGATACAATATCCTCTATCTTTTGCCATTTTCAATTTTGTGAATGGTGGAATATCACTACGGCATAACCATGAAGGATGTGAAGTGTCATTGCAAAAAATGCATGCAAATTGTGCAGGTGGAGTTGAAACATGTGCAGTGAAATTGGTTGAAAAATTGGAATGAGGTTGTTGTCGAAAATTTTGACGTGGAGTGTATTGTTGTTGTTGTGGCTGTTGGTTATTTTGTCGATGAGGGAATCTTTCACGATATTGTGGTGGACGTGAAGATACAGTATTTACAGCTTTTTGATATTGCTGTTGGCGTTGAGGTACAGTATGACGACGATCTGTATCATTATCAGAGTATTGTTCATTAATTGTAAGATGATTATTTATTTCTTTTCGAAGATCATCGAGGGCAAATTTTGAAGGAAGTTTAAGTTCAACAGCTCGAAGTAACCATTTTGGATATTTATCTTTGTATTGAGCAAGAATGTGTGGGGTATCAATGTCTTCTTTAGCAGCTCGTAGTCGTAGTAGTATTTGTTCAAGTTTGTCGTAGGTATCTCGGCAGCTTTTGATGGGATTTTGGCTGACAGGCATATTGATGAAGTCTTTGTAGAGGAGTTGTAACATGGTTTCAGGTTGTCCATAGAGTGATTTTAAATGAGAAATAGCTTCAAGATAATTATCATCTGTTAATGGGAGATTTTTAATAGTTGGTAAAGCTGAATCAGTTAAATTCATTCAGGTACTGTAGTTTTTGTGCAGAAGTAAGTGTAGGATGAGTATGGATAGGGCTAAATGAATCCCAAAAATAACTGTAATTTCGCATATCACCATTAAATTTGGTTACAGGTAAAGGTGGAAGTTGAATTGGTGAAACGGTGGCTGGTGTGGAATGTTGTGGAAAATATATTGCCTTTTTGTCGCGTAACATTGCTTTGTTGGTCAAAATATGATTCAGGGCTCTGGAAGCTTCAGTCATGACAGCATCAAATCCTTTTTCAGTCTTTGTTCCAAATTTCTTTTCGTCATATTTATCAGCTTCTGTTTTGGAGTCAGTTGCATCAGTAATTGTGTTAATTAGAGTTGTCCATTCATCTTCTTTATGGGCAACCTTGTTCATGGCATCTTTAAGATTTAATTCGGCATTCAAGATATTTCGTTCAGCTCGAGTAATTTGGTTGTCAATTGCTTTTAGATCAGTTTCATCAGCAAAGGATAAATTTACTGTAATGGCGTTGCATTCAGCAGTAAGGGTAACTAATTCATTAGTAGCTTGAGTAAGTTGTCGACGAATAGTTGTAGTTAATGAAGTCATTGTTAATAATTATTTGAGTAATACAAGTATATAACAAAATTGCAAATATAATCAGTAATAGTAGTAAGTAAAGTAATTCAGTTGAGCAGTAAAAATCAGTAAACAAGAATAAGTAATATAATCAATTTAGCAATATAACAGTAATTTAGTAGTAATTGTATCAACAGTAGTAAGTAATTGTGTATTTGACGTTAATTGATAAGTAATAATTAAAATAATAACTTACTAATAAGTTCTGTGTGTGAAAGAAACGCAATGTAAGTGTTTACCAGTGAAAAGTAGTAAGAAATCAAATGTAAATACGGTATCAGCTTTGGTAATACAGTATAATCAATAATAGGAAAAGTAGTAATTGGTAAACTGTTGAGTAATTGAATTGTAGTATAATAGTAATTGTAATGGAATAGTAATCGCAATTGTAGTTGTAATAGTAATAGTAACAAAAGTAGTGGTAATTATAATAATAATGATAATATTGAAAGTAATAAATGTTGTAGTAGTAATAATAGTATTGTAAATAGTATTTGTGGTAGTAATTGAAGTAGTATAGTAGTAATTGAAGTAGTAATAATAGTTGTATGAGTAATAATAGTAATAAATAGATACCGTAAAAATCAAATTGAGTAATAAGTTGATCAGAACAAAATGTAATAAATTGGTTCCGGTTGTCGATCAACAGTGGCGGAGAGCCCCCATTTACGGTATTGAGGAGGTCAAATGTGTTGTAGTTGTACAAGAGTTTGAGTTATGATGATTTATTGACCCCTCAAACTTTGGGTAATTAAACGAACTTTAAAATTAAACAAACAATAATAAAACACGATTATATAAAAGTAAAGGCATAAAACTTATGATAAAAGTGATAATAAAAAAAGTCTTAGAAAAAATGGTTGCATGGGAGACAAAGAAAGAAGATAGATAAAATGGTTATAAAAACGTACAAAATAAATGGGATAAAAAGATAGAGACTAGCTTTGACAAATAAAATAGATAAGAAATGGATAAAACTAAAGGAAAAGAGAAAATGATAAAGGCGGTGCTTGCCCACCGCACAATATAGAAAATACACCAAAATTAGCTTAAAATGAGTATATCCCCAGGACCTTATAAACCTCCATATATGACATTAAATACATTTATATAGTGATTTTGTATGTATTTTAAATTATTCAAGCCATTTCACAGTCATTCTTTCACAAAAAACGTCATTTTGAGCCATTTTGCCAAAAGTACCCATGTTGCTAATTTTTGAGATTTCATATAGACGCCATATTGCCCCCTGATATCCAATACTGCCCAAAATCACCCAGAATACTCCAACACTATAGTATTTCATATTACAATTCAAAATAGGAAGGTATCTTGCATATGACGGGAGTTATGCCTCCGAGATGATGCTGGAGATAGAGTTTTACCAGAATTTGCATCGAAATGAAAACCGAAAAAAACAAATGAGATATGCATTCGATGCAGAATTTTATGAGAAATCCGATGAAAATAAAATTACGCCCCGCAAAAAACAATTTTGAGGTCAAAAAGGTTAAAAACCGAGAACATCTCACTTTAAACGCAATTTTAACAGTTTAAATTAATTTTCAACAAGATATATATATATTCGGATAGAGCTCTTCAAGACGCGTCGAATGATACCAAATTTGTACTTACAGCGTCACTTTAACGAAAATGGCGTGTGCACCGGCACGCCATGCCGAATTTCGAAATCCGTGACCCAGTTTTCAAAACGGACTTCAGATTCGGAATCGCCGACTCCGATTTGGTATATATACAAAGAATTAGCCCTCAACTCAAAAATTTGTTTTTTTTGAAATGCCAAGCTAAGTTCGAAATTACGAAAGAACCTCTTTTAAGATAATATAATAAACGTTAGACTTACTTTTATTCCTTTAATAGTATCATAAATATACTCTAATTTTTGATCCACTGTTGAATCCATAAATTTTCTTTTAGCTGCAACATGAGCATCATCTGATGAATCAACAGGGCGTGATCGTTTTAAAGACATAATTTAAGAGACACTCTATGACATTTCTTCAATTTTTGAAAACCGAGCGGCACATTGAAATTTTTTTTGACGATTTTTTTTGTCCATTCGATAGAACTAGGTGAAAAAACACTATTCTGAAGGTTTTGGGTCAATCTGACTCATATATCCGGTTTGGCATCTATGCAAAGGTTGCATGTGACAGGAATTTTAAAAATTCGAGAAATTTTTTTGGCTTAAGCTAGCAAAATGATATTGCCCATGATTGTACACATATATAAGGGCTATCAAATGGGTGTTACAAAAAATTTTTTGTGGACCTGTAATGCCGGTATTCCATCAAATGAAATTTTTGACCATAGGAAAAAATTTTTATTTTCAGTGGCCAGAGTCTAATTTATATCCCATTTAATAGCCCAATATGTGAGGATTCTAAAAATATGTAGTTTGTATCTGAGCTTGGTGTACTTTGCGTTTTTCGAATGAAATAGTGCGCGCAACCAATACCTCCAACAACATCTCGGAGGCATAACTCCTCTAATATGCAAGATATTGATCTATGGTGAAAAGCATTATGTAATACTATGATATTAGAGGGTTCTGGGTGATTTTGGGCATTTCTGGATATCATTTGGCAATATGGCGTCCGTATGAAATCTCAAAAATTAGCAACATGGGTGCTGTTGGCAAAAAGGCTGATAATGATATTTTTTGTTAAAGAATGACTGTGGAATGGCTCTAATAATATAAAATACATATAAAATTACTATATTGAAGCATTTAAGATCCTATATAGAGGGTTATAAGGTCCTGAGGTAATGTCAAATTTTGACAATTTTTAAGGTATTTTCAGAGTATTAACAAAAGATGAATAATGAAAGATATCGATGTTTTGAGACATTTGGGATAGAATCTGACATGTTTTTGATGATTACGAGCAATTTCAAGCTATATGGAAAAGCCATATTAATTTGGTAACTACTTGAACATTTACATATTTTAATAAAATAAAAATCAAAAAATGTTAATGATTTTGGTTACAGATTAAAGCTAAGACGCTTTGTATATTGCCAAAAAGTCATATTATGTTATTTCCGATCTACAAACCAGTGTTTTTGGCGGATATATGAGTAATATTGTTATACAACAAAGTACTATCAAGTAGAGTTTTTGTGGGAATTTCTAATCCTTCTGAATAACATGTAAATGCTTTCACAAGATAAAATTAAACAAAAAAACAAAGAATTGAGCGTTTTGAAGCATTTTGTGACAAAATAATTAAGATTGTGTATGTTTAATATTGCTAAAATAAGCTCATATTCAAGTGGTCACCCAGTTATTGTGGCTATTTCAAATGACTTGAAAGTGCTCGTAGTCATCATAAACAAGCTGAATTTTATCCCAAATGTCTTAAAATGTTGATATCTTTCATTATTCATCATTTCCTAATTCGTTGAAAAGACCATAAAAATTGCTAAATATCAGCATATTCCCAACACCTAATAATCCTCCATATATGATCTAAAAAGCTTTTATATGGTATTTTTATATGTATTTTATATTATTTAAGTCATTTCACATCGATTCTTTAACAAAAAATATCATTTACAGACGATTTGCCAAAAACATTCATGTTGCTATTTTTTGTAATTTCAAAGTGATCCCAAATAACGGGCGCTTTCTCAAAAAATTCCAAAATCACCCAGAACCCTCTAATATCATAGTATTACATAATGCTTTTCACCATAGATCAATATCTTGCATATTAGAGGAGTTATGCCTCCGAGATGTTGTTGGAGGTATTGGTTGCGCGCACTATTTCATTCGAAAAACGCAAAGTACACCAAGCTCAGATACAAACTACATATTTTTAGAATCCTCACATATTGGGCTATTAAATGGGATATAAATTAGACTCTGGCCACTGAAAATAAAAATTTTTTCCTATGGTCAAAAATTTCATTTGATGGAATACCGGCATTACAGGTCCACAAAAAATTTTTTGTAACACCCATTTGATAGCCCTTATATATGTGTACAATCATGGGCAATATCATTTTGCTAGCTTAAGCCAAAAAAATTTCTCGAATTTTTAAAATTCCTGTCACATGCAACCTTTGCATAGATGCCAAACCGGATATATGAGTCAGATTGACCCAAAACCTTCAGAATAGTGTTTTTTCACCTAGTTCTATCGAATGGACAAAAAAAATCGTCAAAAAAAATTTCAATGTGCCGCTCGATTTTAATATACTCGTAGAGCGTCTCTTAATCAAATTAAAATAAAATGAATAGAATAATGTAAAAACTAATTAATGATAAAAAAGCTTTCTTTTTTCAAGAAAAAATTTTACACTTATTCAAACATTTAAACAATAGACAAAAATTTAATAAAAACTACATGTAATAGCTTTTAAAATTTTCACACTTATTGTTTAGTTTTCACAAAAAGGTAACATTAATAAACAACAGCAAAATTTACAATAATTGATCGATTTGAATCAAAAAACTTTTTTCATTCAAGTCTTAATGACCTATATATTTTCGCAAAGCAAAAAACTGCTTTTTCTGTAAAATCATTTATTATCAAAAAAATAAATAAAAAATTTTAAAAAAATATCTAAAATATTCAAAGAAAATATACGAGCAGCTATGGCTCACCGGTAAACAACTAATGAAAAAATATTAATTTTCTCATTTTTATTACAGTACAGTAAAATATCAGACGGCATTGCTATTTATTGATTTATCCTTTTTATTAAAACAATAGCACTTGGTTTTCAAAAAAATATTGGAGCATCTTTTGCTTATTAAAAAAAAATAACAAAAATTAATTCTTTTTTAATACTTGCCGCCAAAAAAGCCTTTTACTCTTTTTTTGCACTTTTTAGTTACGATAATAAAGTGCTAATGCTTTGAATATTAAAATGTAATTTATTTACAATAAAATTCTTTTTCCGAAATCTATTCGTTTCTACATGCATCACAGATATTGTTGCTTTCTACTGACACAAAACATTTTCACGATTTTATTAATTTTTCTGCTTTAACTTTGTTACTTTTGTTTTTAAAAATCTTCCTGCCATTTTTTTTAATTTTGGAAAATATGCATATTTTTGGACCTTGAAAATTTGCATAATGCCCTGAGGCGAAATTTTATCTGAAAGTTGTTGGATATGATGTAGATAATCCTTAAACATCATATCCAGTCATTTCCACCTTTTTTCCGTTTAATTACAGCTCATTTTTATCGAAAATCCGAATTTGTTCTAGAAAATTCTACCGTATACCTACAGTATCCAGGGTTACCTCAATATTATATTATCATCAGATACCCAAGTCATGGACCTACCTAATACAAAAGACCTCATCTGGGTTGCTTTTGTAGTTTTAAAAATTCATAAGTTTTTGTCAGCGACAGAACTTATCGAACACCCTGATATTATTTAGGTATTATCGTATTTGAATATATTTATTGTATGACGCAAAACTACTAAATCAGGAACATTATGCTCTGTTAACACATGCTTAATGTAAATACGAAAGTTCTCAAAAAAAAAGTAAAATTACACAAATCTTCAAACAAACAATTCCATTTTTGATCATTGCAGGACAAAACAAAAAATCAGTTAAAAAGAATGCTTATGTCAATTAACAAAACTGCAAAAAAAGCAGTTGCTTTATTTCGAAATCTATTCGTTTCTACTACTCCTTATTTCGTGTTTGACGTTCAGTAGTTCGGAGTCTTTTTCTGTTGACTAAAAAAAGGTTTTTTCATTTTTTTTTCAGTGGTTTTTTGAATGTTGTATTCACAATTTTCATCTTTGCAAAGCCAAAACAAAAAATGTAGAATCTGAAGAAAAAGTAAGTTTCTTTCTATTTACAACAGTAGATAATCAAACCAATATTAATTTAAATAAATAAATTATGTCACATTTCTGGAGCCTGTATTTATAGAAAAAAGTGGAATTAACTTGTCAGTATCATAATAAAAACATATTTTGCTTTTTTTATTGATTTTAATTAAAAAGCAAAAAAGCATCAAAAAATTCAAACAACGATTTATTTCCTGCTTTTACAAAGATCGTTGAAGCAGGAAATAAAACAAGAGATATGTGTATCTTTTTTGCACGTTTAAAAAAAGTGGTGCTATTAAGACAACAACATTGATCATTGATGCTTTTACGGCAGACATTTTTTTGCTTACATTAAATGAAAAACAACATCTGAGAGTTTTATCGAAAATTGTAAAGTTGCTGATGCTCTTTGGACATCTAATCGGCTAGTGATGATTTTATTTGCTGGTGAACATTTATGCTATGGTAGAATGTTTGCTTTTTTCAATATTTAAGTTTGAATGCATAACTTTTGATTTTATACAAAAAAGAGAAATTTAAAGTTTTATTTCAAAATAATAATAACTATACAGTATTAATAAAAGATAAATTGTTATTTTTTTGAAAATACGAATAATTTAAAGACTTATTTAATGTTTAAAAACTGCTAATACCTTTTTTAAAACATTTTCTTGGTAGTAAGAACAAAAATCACCATTATATATTTATTGGTGGCAACGGTACATCGAGTGCATTCCTCTTATATTTCTGTTATCAAATTGTTAATTATATCTTTGAAATTTGAAAAAAATCTTGCTTTAAAATTTTTTTTTAAAAAGTGTAAATCGAAAAATTCAAACAACCTTTTTTCCTTCTTCAACCAGCACGCAAAGAAAAGCAAAACAGTGTTTTGCGCCTTCTTTCAATGTTCAAACGACGACAAAGTCTTTAAGACAACGACTTTGATCATTGAATCTTTTACAGCCGATAGTTGGAAAATAACTATTCTTTTTTTTTTGAATTATTTAATGATTTGTTTATCTTGTAAGTTCAAGCAAAGTTAAAATTCCGTGAAAGAAATAACAATGTTACACTTGTAATTTTAAATAACAATTTATTTTGCAGATTAACTATTCAGTAATAATTAAAATAACAAGTTTTGATAAATTTCAAATGAAAAAACGTATCCATTTATTTGATTACCAAAAAGAAAGCATTATTCATAGACATATAAAATTCTTATTCGTGTGATACAATGTTATTCTTTCTGAATGCTACGATATTAATGTAATTAAAAATATTTCGTTCACCACTCGAATGAAAAATAGCAAAACAAAAATTTATAAATAATGGCTAATCCCCTGTATTAAATTGGTTACCGAAGAATCTTTCAATATTTTTATCTTATATATTTTAATAAAACAAGCTTTTTTTGTCATTTTTTTGTCGAAAAGTCTGCTGCTAAAAATGGATGGATGGTCGATGTCCTTGTATAAAAAAAAATATTTTTTTGCTGCAATGCAAAAAAGACAATCTTTATTTATTTTTATTTTGCATTGACAATTGTAAAAAATGTAGTTCATAACGCAAGCGTTTATTTGGCGATATTATTCTCTTGAGAACAATATTTAAATATTTTGCATATAACACAGATACTACAATTTGATAAAAGAAATATGGTATGATAAGTTTTGTGAACAAAAATAAAGCAGCTGCTTGCTGAAAAACCATTTTGCATACAACATAAATATGCAAAATGGTTTTTCCAAAAACTCTATATTAAATTTTTAAAACACTGTTTATAAATATTTAGACATATTTATTTATTGTTTTTTACAGAAATACCAAGTGGTCAAAACAATATCTCTTTGAAAACGACATTAATGTTTATGTTTTTCTAACAACCAGAAAAAAGTGGAAAAAATTAACACTTATTTAGCAATAAAAATACCATTTAATTTTTATTTTATTTTATCGTAAGTTTTAAAGAGTTTTTATTTTAATAAATAACGTTTAATTACAATGTGAATCATTGTTAATAAAATGTAATACAGCGATCGACAAATATGCATATTCTGCAAAAATTTACTTTTGATTTTCTGGCACTAAAAATGTATTTAAAATATTAAAAACGCTGACGTTTCTAAAAGCGAGAAGAAAAAAAAGAAGAGTTTTTTCTTTGGCAAATGTTTTCAGCAAAGAAAAGTGGCCGATTTTTTTTATCGTTTTTCGAAATAGACATCAAAGACAATCGTGACAATGCAACAACACAATGTTTAAAACTGTATAATTTTTAACTTTGTCTTGGTTTGTTCCTAATTTTTTTCTTTTGATAATAACGTTTTGTTCTTGTAATCGATCAAATGTGTGTTTGCTGTTTTTTGTTAATTACTGTCAATAATCGTCATCATAAACATTATTACGACAAAATGCTAGAAAAATTATAATTTAAAAATACAAAAATAAACTTTGTTGAAACAACAGTGATAGTGAAAAATATGCACATTTCCCGGAAAAGTCAGCAGCAAGTCGTCAAAGTTTAAAAAAAAGCAAACAACTTTCTTATTCAAAAAAGAACCACAGCCTTTTAACATACGACAAGCGCTATATTTTTGTTTATTTTTTATGAAAAAAAATCGCGGCAAAAAAGTGTCAGTAAACGACAGATGCACAAATAAAAAGAACAGCATTTTTAACACACCAAAGAACAAAAATGTTTTTGCAATTCTGCAAATGCAACTGAAAAAAATAAAACGTTGCTGTTTTTGAATTTTTTAAATAGTTTTAAATTTAGTTAACTGAATGTTTCATCAATTGATAAATGTTTTCTTGACACTACGGCATTTTTTTGAAGGGAACTAAAACTAAAATGGCCCATTATTGAATTTTTTTATGATTTTGAATTTCTTTTTATTTTTTCTGTCTAAGTGAATTGGCTTTTGATTTTTCTTAGATATTAAACGGTTAATTTGCACCAAGGCTTAAGTTTATTCCTTGCATGGTTTCAACTTGTTATTTACAAAAACTAGTTAATAATTAACATTCATAGGATCAAAGAGTTAGCTTTGCAAAACTCTTTGTAAATCCTTATCATTAACATTTATATTAATTTGACAACAATATTCTGTTCAATAAGAAGCTCTTGATAAAAATATGCATGGATATATAAAACCATGTAAAACAAAAATTTTTACAGTTTTAGGGGTAAAATAAATGTGTTTTGTCATTACGTATTATATCAAAAATTAGGTATTGCAGAAAACGGTATAGCTTAAAGTGCCTGGCTCTATTATTACACTCTCCAAATTACATTTTTAGTCCAAGAATAATAAAACGAATTACGAAATATACAAAAAATAAAAACACTTGCTCAACCAGAAAGAAAGCGGAGCAAAAACCTTTTTGATCAACAATTGTTTCCTACTAAAAAAACCGATATTGTTGCATTAACAGCAATGCTGTTAATGCAACATACTAAATAATAAAAGTCTTAAGAACAATCACAAAGCTAATAAAAATTTTTAATTCTAGATGTTAACAGATCCATAACAGTTGTATTTTTATTGATAAATAGAAAACAACATTTACAGTATCAAGGATAAAAGCAATTTATCAATAAATATTTGTTTTGGTACAAATTTTTCGTTGAATTATCTTACCATTATTTTTAATTACATTACACGATAAACGTGGATCATTATTTACAGAATTGCTTTATTTATTAAAAAACAAATGTTGTATCATCATTACACTGCTTTGTACAAAATTGATCCTTAATTGAAATTATTAATGATCTGTAACCATGTTGCCTTTTCGATATTTTTAGTATAATTAAAATCTTTTTTAATTCCTCAAAAATATTTTAACCAATTTTTGACTTTACTAAAACAAACTAAAATTATTCAAAAAAAGTAAAAGAAGAAGAACCATTAATTCAAATCTTTCAGATTATAATTGAACAGCAAAATGGCGAACGTTTTTGCTTACATTGGATAAAAGATGAATCAAATGTGTCGTCGCTAGGCAGCAGAAAAAAATGTGTAATAAGTCATTGAACTCTTACAATTGTTTCAATAGTCAAAAAACTGAAACACCGCTTTTGCTTGTCTTTCATTCAAAGATGTCATCATAAAAAGATGAAATTTACTTTTTATGTTTGAATTTTTTAATTTTCTTGCTAAATTACTTAATTTAAAAAGTATAGGAAATATTTGGTGACAAAGCACCCGACACGCTTGATTCATTTACTAGCAACAAATAAACCACAACAGCTAATATTGAATAATTTTTAACTATTACTGTTCTTTATGCATTACAATTTAATTTTTTATTTTTTTAAATTATTGCAATACTGAGCATTAAGCGTCGCTTCAGTCGTTTGTTTTTTTATTATGTAACAATTGTAAAACAGTGTTTTTTCATAGACTTAGATATCGAAAAATAAAATATAAAACATTAAAAAACACCCTTTTAATGAAGGAGATGCATAAAATTTTTCTTGATCAAAATGTACGCCGCAAAAAATCAATGATTGAATGTTTTTTGTTGTCTCAACTGAAGCATCGCTTTTACAATTTTTCAAAGAAATAAGAAGTTATTTCGTTTTCTAAAACATATTTTTTTGACTATTTTTTAATATTTACTTATTATTACTGTTTTGATTAATTTCCATTATTCGGTGAATAATAAAGAATTGAGAACATGAAAGTAACAAAAATTTTGTGTAAAACGGCAAAGTTAAAAATTTCATTCAAAAATTTAAAAAAAAGGCAACACAAAATTAATATTTTTTTATTGCAGCAGCAATAAAAGAGTATTGAAAGAGCATTTTTTCTATTTTTTCGGCAAAAAATAACAACCACAACTTTGTGAAAGCAGACACAGAATGATCAACGCACAAATAAAATGCAATAACATTTGTGAGAAGCGGCATAAAAATCGGCAGGCACACCGGTCGCCAGCGACAGCTGTTGACATTTCTCATCTCTGTTGTAGAAATAAAGAAAAAATTTAATGCAGTTTTTGAGCCATATAAACAAAAAACTGCAAAAAAACATTATTGTATTGTTTCATTAGCATGTTTTTACAGCTATATACAACAGATATTGATTAACATGATAAACTAATTCTCCTATTTTCTGTAGATGAAGATTCAACGTTTTGTTTTATAATTTGTACTTCATTAAGTTGCTTTTATAAATTTTTAATTTTTATTAATATTGGTGCAGTCACCGGTATGATCGTTAAAGAAAATACCTAAAAATTTTGTATTGTTTTACTTCTGTGATTTAGCAAACAGTATAGTAGAAAACATAACTTAAATATAGAAAAAAAAATTTTTAAATAAGAAAAAGTGAAGCTGTTGCGATATTCTGCGAAAATTCTAAAACCATCTTTTTTGTTATTCAGCATAAAAAGGCAGCATTAGTGAACGACAGATATAAAACATCACAGAACAGTTGCAACAGACTTAAATATTGATCAAGCAATTGGGGAAAAAAGAGAGTTTTAGTTGTTACAAAACCCAATATGAATTTTTGTCTGGGTTGTTGTCATAGTTTTTTTTTGCATTTGTATTGCCATGAGCTTGTAATTTGTTTGTAGAAAAAGAGACGCCTATATTTATTTAATTCTAGTTCGGTGGTTTTATATGTACACTGATAATTAACAAGCCAATTAAAATATTGAAAAAACAAACATTTTTTAAATTGAAAGAGATGTTAAATAAAGAAAAATGTTTTGTTTTCCAAAAAAAGCGCAGCTTTCACAAAAGATGAACAACAGACATAAAATGCACGAAAACGGCAAGAAAAAAGTTTCAATCAGTCGATAACGAAATAGAGCCGTTCACGGTGTCCTAAAAGATGCATTTGGATTTTTGTTTGTTACTTGGTTGCTGTGCCTTTCCAAATGTAAATATGAGGGGTTTGAAGTTTTAAATAATTTCTTTGTTTTTCTTTTATTAAATCCTGGTTTTTTTGTTTTGTTTGTTATGCTTCGAATGCAGTCATATATTCAGATGTATCGTCATCAACAATAGCTGGAACTACTGGGACTTCTTCTTCTTCATCTTCTAATTCATCAATAAATGTGAGCAATCCACCAATTTTTCGAAGATATTTTCGAACAGCTTTTGCAATTTCATCATTAGTTAAATTTTCTGCAAGTTTTTCATCAAGCTTTCCTTTAAATTCATTGCTGCTGTTGTATTACCCATGGCACCTTTTCTAATTCGTTGAAATTCTTCTAAAAAAAGTGGTTGTTAAAATTTAAAAGAAATGTGCACAACATACCTGGATTCGTCATGGAATAATATTTTTTTCTACCCATTATTCGTCTTCTTTTTACCCCTTTTTTTTGGAGTGCCCAAAAAACGTCTTCTTTTTTACCCATAATATATTTTTGTTACAAAAGCTTAAAATATACCAAATCGACTACGGAGAATCTGATTTTCGGGTTATTAGGATTCTGGCACCTTCATAATCCTCGAATTCAGATTCCCGAAAAATTTATTTCTTTGTTTTTTATGATTTAAGTATACATTATAGGGTAATCAAATATGGAGAATCCAAAAAAATATTTTCAGATTCATTAGGCATCTGAATCGTCAAATTCAGAAGCCCAAAATGTTTTTTTTTTCATTTTTATTTATGAATATACTTTACATATCAAAATGTTATAGGGAATTTGAAAACAATATTTTTAAGATATTGTCCGCATTAGAATCAAAGATTCAGATGGCCTGAATTTTAATAAATTTCACTTTTTCTTGTTAAGATAAGTTTGTGAGAGCTTTTGTATATTAATATATATTTTTTTTAAAATGTAGTTATGGAAAATAAAAGGTAATAGTTTTGAATTTATTGTGTTAAAATTATTGCATGCTTGCAGCTTACTGTAACAAAATATTGTTTAAACATTTGGCAAAATGCTTCAAAGAGATCAATGTTCTCAGAAAAGTTTTTGGCGCCAAACAATCGTTTTAGATGTGTTTATTTTGGCTGCTTCAAATTTTTTTCAAATTTTAACTGTTAAATTGTTCTGATAAATACAATTGAAAATTTGCTGCTACTTATACTGGTGGTAATGCTTGAAATATTCGAGTTCGTAATACTTTTTGGTTTAACTGTTTTAGCGCGGTTTTTCATTTCCATAAATATACAAATAAATGATAAGGAGTTCTTTTTTCAGTTTTCTTCTGTTGCATTCTTTCAAATTATACTTATTATTTAAACTGTTACTTTATCGAATGGCCGAAGAAAGCATGAAAAATGATGCTACAGCATCTGAAGCTCGTGTGATGACTGTTACTGATCCAGAATTAATGGAATTTAAAGCATCACAAATATTGCATAATCCCAAACGTGCTGCTCCTGAACATAAAAAGCGTAAAGCTTTTACAATTGAATCAGGTAACATTATTATTTTTGTATAGGGCCATGAGCTTGGACCTTAACTTAAATTTTTTTTAGATTCCGATGAATATCATGATGCGTCTGAATCATTTGGCGGTGAACAATATAGATCTGAAATGGATGACTTTGGTGATGATGATATTGATATGAAAAATTATTCTAATGATGAAGATATGGGTATCGAAGATGATTCCAATGATGAAGATATGGGTATCGAAGATGATTCTAATGATGAAGATATTGAAGGTGATTTTCTATGTGATGAAGCAATAGATGATGACAGTGTTCTTTATCGTCTGAATGATTCTGAAGAAGCAGCACCCCCTTCTGCATCAGGTTAGAATGTTGTTTTAATAGTAAGACAAAATATTTGCTGATGAATTCTCGACATGTGGATTTTATAGTATCAATGTGCAACCTTACTGTATCCTAATTTTTCAGCCTTGGTTGATGTCTCTTTGAATAGCTCAAATGTCTCTCGTGAAAGTGAACATGTTGCTGTACAACCAAAAGAAAAAAAGCCAGCAGTTGCTCCAAAACGAGGAAAACCACCTATATATGATTATTATGACACTGCCGATGATCTTCAAGACTTAAAATTGCAAGCAAAAATTGAAAAACTTAAATTGTAAGTATCGCAGCCTTTTTCTTTAATGCTTAAAACAAAAGATAACATATTACAGGAAAGAAGCAAATGGGCGAAATGCATACTTTATTTGCCCAAAAAATGGCTGCAGTTACAGATGGAAAGCTCGAATCAATGATGATTTAGTATATGAAATTTATCAAACTGGAGAACAGCATAATCATGATCACACAAGGAAAAATGGATTAACTGTTCAAGAGAAGCAGATTATTAATAAAAGAATTGTCAGTTTAGAAGCAGTACATCCAGAAGCGTGTTTAAAAGCTTTAAGAGCAGCAAAATTCCGATCTCTTCCAACAACAAATCAAATTCGTAATTATGTTTACAAGCAAAAGAAGCGTTTAAATGATGGAGAAATAACTTTTAAAGCAATTGATAAAATGGTTGAACAATTAAGCGATGACCCTACTATTGTTGCCTTTAATTACAAAATTGATAGCAAGAATCCACAAAAAACTGATTTTGCTCTTATTATTACTTGCCGAGAATTAATGGAAAATCTTCGTGGACAAAATCATCTCCAAGTTGATGGAACATATAAACTTATTACTCAAAACTTTATTGTTATTATTTTTGGATTTTCGGGTAAAAAAGGTCATTTTCATCCTTGTGGTAATATTTTAAATAAATTGTTTCAAATACCTTTTAATCAAAATTTTAGGTGTTTCTATCGTCAGCTCCGAATCAACACAAGTATATAAGTGGATTTTTCAATATATTAAAAATAATGATGCTTTTGATAGTGAATGGGAACCTCTTGAACTTCTTGCAGATAATTCTCTAGCAATTGCAGCTGCAAAGAAAATTGTATTTCCTCAAGCACAACCTCGTAATTGTTATGCACATATTATTCGAAAAGTCAATGAAAAGCTTAAATGCGGTGAAGATGAAAAAGCTGAAATTATTAGTGATATTTAAGAATTAGCTCATTGTTCAAGTGAAGTTCATTTTGATATTCTTGGTGAAGCATGTGTTCAATCATGGAAAGAATCAACAAATATGAAAGTTGTTCAATTTGCACATTATTTGGAAGAGACATACCTTGATAAACATAAGTTTTGGTTTGCGCAAAATGGTACAGCATATCGTCAAAATAATGGTTTAGAGGGAACTAATAAATGGGTAAAGGTTGATTTCATTACAAGAAAAGCCTCCCTTATTCGTGGAATTGAACTTCTGAAGAAATACGTTATCAAATGCAGAGATAAAAATTTTGGTAAACCTGGTGTCACAATTACAGATGCTGATTGGGTAAAAGCTTATGATTTTAAGAAACTTACTGTATTGGTACATGATACTGCAAATAATACATATTACCTTCGTCGTTCAACTTCCAAACTTAATAATGTTCAATTCCGACAAGTGGTAAATTCAATTAAAAATGATTTTATAAGCGCATCAGTGATCCAAAGATTCCAAGAAAATGTTGTTACCGTTGCTCAAAGCGTTATTTATCCAGATATTCTTACATGTAACTGTCCTGAAGGAGCTAAACGAATCCCATGCAAACATACTATTGTTATTGAATGTCAACTTAAACGCCGCCAATTTCAATCTATTGAAGCACGTCGTCAAACGTTATCATCAACTGGAAGAAATCGTGCGGGAGCTCCAAAGAAACATACAGCAGCATTAAAAAGATAATTCACCATTTTCGAGAACTTCATATTGTTTTTATCAATCTTTGTTTTTTCGTTCAAAAAAATTATTTTTCATTTTTATTGTCTTTGTTTTTTGCTATATTTATCTCTTATTAATAAATTTCTATTTATCGTTGCACATACCTTTCATTG
Organism: Panagrolaimus sp. LJ2400; assembly: GCA_024447215.1. Taxonomy (NCBI): domain Eukaryota; kingdom Metazoa; phylum Nematoda; class Chromadorea; order Rhabditida; family Panagrolaimidae; genus Panagrolaimus; species Panagrolaimus sp. LJ2400. The sequence continues at coordinate 598,954 of JAMRYA010000029.1, read as the reverse complement.
TTTCACTTTATTCTTCGTTGAAATGAAAGTAAATTAAACAAAAATTAAAGAATTTCAATTTGTAATGATATTTTGAGCTTTTTTGTAACAAAAATATATTATGGGTAAAAAAGAAGACGTTTTTTGGGCACTCCAAAAAAAAGGGGTAAAAAGAAGACGAATAATGGGTAGAAAAAAATATTATTCCATTCGTCATAGGTCCATATCGCAATGTTAATGCTTTATCCAATAAAGTAATTGCATTTGTAACAGCTTTTATGCCAACATATTGAATTTGATTTTGAAATTCACGCCTTAATCCAAGTCCTCTAATTGAAAACATATCTTGTGGACCACATTCTGGAAAATGCAGAAATTGTGATGGATCAGAATCAACTTCATTTGTTTCAACATTATACTTCATAGCTGGAATATTGCTAAAAGGATATGTTTTTGTATTTCTGCCATAAAGACCACGACATTTTTGGCACATCATATTTCGAATATTTCCAATCTTCTTATGAATATTCCATAAATAACACATTTCTTGATGATCTGGATGCTTTGATAAAAGTACAAATTTTTCTGTTTTTTCAAAAGCACATATCATTTCGCCTTGAACTCTTTGAGAATGCATTTTGATAATTCCAGTATCACTAAAACCAACAAAACCAGAGCGTCGAGTTGGTGCCATTTTACAAAAAATTTAAAAAAAATTAAATGATATAGCTGAATATAATTTAAAATTTTAGCTTTTACAAGCATATTTATGACCTCAAAAAATTGAAAAAATTTCTAAGTTATTGTTAGCTGGTGCTAGTTGACCCGGGGTGCCAGATGAGCAGGTGCCGGTTGAAATTGAAAAAGTTGAGAAAAGTGCCGGTTGCTAGTCGGTCTCAGAAAACGTTTAATTTAGTGAAATCATTTTTATAAAAGTAATAAAAGTTTTGGCACAATTATTTCGCACAAGTATTTTCTGGAAAACCTGGTAATATTCATTTATCCTTTTTTTCTTTGTTTGAAAATGAATGTTTTGAATATTTTTGAAATTACTGTTTTAAAGTATAACTTTTTTTATACGAATATAGTTAAGCTGATTTTTAGTAAATCAATAGTTTTAAAATGTTAAATTAAACAAATGAAATCGTTGTAAGAATAATTAATGAAGGTAAAAGCAACATCATTTTCTATTTGAAGTTTTTTTTAATAATGCCTTTTCTCTTTCAATGCTCTTTAAGTGAAAACAAATGTAAATTAATTTTTTAATTTTGATTAAAAACATTCAAAAAATGAAAGAAACGACAAATTGCATAAATTTGTTTTTAAAACTGGATGGACTTTAGTTGAACTACTATTTTGGTAACTTAGTTTTATGCAGTAGTGGTTGAAAAAAACAAATGGCAAAGTGTGTTTGTTTTTTCTTTGACTATTATGAAAGAAGACACACGTTTTTAGAGATGTAAGACGACTCATTTTTCAAGTGTTCTTATGAAAAAAAGCAATGCTTTTGTGTCGCTAAGCTTTGAGCAATAATGTAAAAATGCAGTATTTTTTTGCCATTTATTTCACCATGTTGAATGTTTAAGCAACTGTTAACGAATATTTTGCAGCATTTTTCTAATTTGATTGAAAAGTTTATGGTTTAATTAATATTGATTTTAGCTGTTCATGAATATGAAATTTAAGATACAAAACTTATGTTTTACAAATCTCGAAAATTAGTTTTTTGCGCATACAGAAACTTAATCAAAAAATTGCAAAAAGTAGAAACCAAACAAAATTTAAGCACAAAAGAAAGGGAAAACTTTATTCTTCAACAATTGTTTGCTGTTGAAAAAAATCAATGGCCGGTGTTTCTGTGTTTTAAAAAAGAAAATTGTGTCAAAGGCAGTCTGCTCTCTTCTACGCTTTTTTTATCGGAGCTTAAAAGCTGTAAAGCAATATTTGCTCGTTTTTGCCATGCGAAGAACTAGACACATGCAGATTTTAATTTTTGAATATTTTATTTTTACTTTGCAGAATTAATTAATTTAAAAACAATATTTACACAAAAAATATTTTTTAAATACACTTTTGGGAAATTGAAGCGATTCTAAACGGTATTAAGTATTTTTTAACTCCCTTTGTTTCTCTTTGCAGAAAGATTTCTTCTTTTTCCATGACAACAGAAATGAACTGAGTTTGTTTGTTAAATCTCCAATAAATGTTGTAAGGTGTAGCCTGTTATATGAATAACAAATAACGACCATGCATTCGGCAATACTCTTTCTGATACTCACAACGACTTTATTCGCATAACTTTAAATTAGAAATGTCCATTTCAACAGCTATTGAGACGTAGTTTAAAGTAAACTAGAAACTTAAATATTTAATTTGTTTTTGATTGTAACATGATATTAATATCATGTGTACATTAAAATCATAACTAAAATACTAAAAACCATTGTTTTAAACTTAAAATAAGCCAAAAAAATAAAAATGCGCTTTAATCATGCCCCATGCACGGCTGACATAAGAAAGAGGACAACAGCATTTGCACTTGGAGACGGATTGTTAAAAAAAGTGATTGCGGACACACCCTGTATTTTTTGCAAAAAATGGCAATTGATTATTTGTTTTAAGATGTGCGTAAAACTATTATTATTCAATGCTGTGATTTGATCAAAAAACAAATATTTAGAATAATGAAAATGTTGCGGTTAGCCTGCATTATTTAAAATAACAATTGCATCATTTGTTGTTGATACAAGAAACAGTGCTTAATAAGTTTGTTTGTAATACTTTTCTAAGTTTTTTATTTAATTTATAAAATTTATACAAATTATAATTATTCATATTCATTTTTTGAAGCTCAAAAAGTTGTCTTTTTGTAAAATGGAGTGTCATTTTTTGCAATCACAATGCAGTTTCAAACTGCATTTGCCGTAGTTCGTTTTAAAATGTCTGTTGTTCGGTCATTACGGGCAATCGGTCGTTGAAAAAAGGCATTTTCGTATTTTTTGAGTTCTCTTTTTGTTTTTCACTAGATTAAGCAAATGTTTCCCTTTTTGATATTTTAGTTATGTTTTTAGTTTCGAACTTTGTGGGAAAAGAAAAGTAAAGAGATATATTTGTTAATAAACTGTGCCTTTTGGTGGATTCTTGATCAGGCGTTATGAATTCATTCACACAATATTAATTAAAATAAAGACTCTTGCATAACATTTTTAAATAAATGTTATATAGAATATTCATCATGTAATTACTACTTACAATGTAATCAAAAATATTAAGCTTGCAAGGTTATTTTTATCATAAGAAAAGGTAAAATTATAATTAAATCTTTCATAAATCAGAAAGTATAAATTGTTTACTTTGGATTTGTTCCAGTTGATGTTAAAGCCTTAATTATTCAGTGTATGGATATTGCAATGAATAATTTGTGTAAGTCATAGCTTTTGTACTAACGTTTCATTTTATGCTGACTGCGCCTTTGTACAAAAAATTGCTTTTGGTTTGTTTTGTGAAAACGATGTTATTTTTATTTGTACATCCGTCATATTGGCCCCCTATACCACTACAGCTTCGACTTTTTTTTCTCTAAAATACTGGCCTTCGTAAAAACGTGTTTTACGACAAAAATATGTTTATTTTGTTAGATGTATTTAGGCTGTGCTTTTCTGTTTTGGAATATACATTTTTTATGTCATCGTTTTATTTTGTTTCAAAAGAGTTTTTGAATTTTTAAACCTTTCTTCTTTCTTTGTAATAATGCAAATGATGATTATTTTAAAAGTAATAAACAAAGTACAAACTGTCACATTTATTTAGTTTGCCAATACATGAAAAAGACATTTTTTATAAATAAAACAGAATTTATGCAAAAATTTACAAAGTTGAAAATTATAAAATTTTAAATATTGTTTCAATTCATCATAATGACCTTCTTAAATTCTCCGGGATTTATTGTTTAATTTTTTTTAAAAAAGAGATCCGCTAAAAATTAAAAAATAAAAAGGATCAATTAAAAATTCAAACAATAAATTTTAATTTTTTTGCATTTTAAAAGTAGCTACGTGCACGGTTTTTCAAAGTTTGTTCAACTATTATAATTTTTATACCAAAAGATGCAGAATTTTAAGATTATAAAAAAATGTTAAAGGAAAGTGTTAAAAAAATTAATCTAAAAAGATATGCGCTTTAGAAAATCCAAATGATTAAAAAAAAGTTCGGACAAGCGACACAAAAAAATAACAAAAAAAAGTCAAAGAGAACACTCTTTTTTTGTGTGTGCATCCTTCTCTTTCTTTTCCTCGCAGCTGGCTCTAAAGAAAAGAAGAGACGCACACGCGGCTGACTTGTTTCTCTTTCTTTTTTTGAACAGGGTTTCTAAACTTTTTAAGCTTAAAAATGCCGTTTTTGTTACAAAAATTTTTTTCGCCCCTTGATTGCCCATTGGAAATAATTATCATAAGATGCAGAATTTAATTCTTTATCGAATGGTGCAAAATTTAGAGTTAAACCGGTTTAAACCCGTTTTTTATCATAAAAAACACAAAAAAATGCCATTTTCAGCATTTTGTGCCAAAGAAAACTTTTTCAAAAATGGCATTTTTGGAATCAGCATAAAAAATTACATCTAGAAGATTGGATAGTTAAAATGCAAAAAAAAGTGTGGCGAATTTAGTACTACGGTAACGGTAACCAAAAAATGTCCGAAAAAAAAGTTTAAAAAAGGAAGGAAAAAATATTCCTTGCACGTCTCTATTTAAAAGATGCACAACTGCTTTATTTTTTGTATAAACGGGGTGTGTTGCCGCGATTGACACTAACGATTTCGAAACTATTTTCCTTCGCAAATTTTTACATATTATATTGCAGATGATTCAACAATTTGTTCAGCCCATTGCTAAGCTGCATCTCAGACGTCTATTTTCTTTATAACGCGCCTTTTTCCTACATAAAAAAATTGTTGTACATGTTTAAATTCTAAAGTTTCGTAATACAAGAAAATATATTTACTGAAGTGTTTAATCTTTTATTGCTGTGCTATCAAAGATCATAATTATCACTTTTGGCTGTAACTATAAACAACTTGCTGCATTTTTAAACTTCGAATGATATAGAACGTGAATAAAAAAAGAGTAACAAAAACTTTTGTTTGGGTGTCGTTCTAAAAAAAGACATCTTTTGTACTGTTTGAATAGACGCACAAACGTTGTTTTTTGCTGACAATGGAGTTGATGTAAAAATTATTAAGTTAGTTTTTGCTTTGCATTAACAACTGTGAGAACTCTTTTTAAACGCAAGTCTTTATTTATGGGCTTGGGTAATTTGCTGCATGCAATGAAAATTGCATGTAGGGTAATTTGCTGCAAATGAAGGGTATTTTGCTGCATGCAAGGTAAAAAGCTGCATGCATGGTAATTTGCTGCATGCACGCTCATTTTAACGGGTTTAAAATTCATTGAACCCTCTGTTACAAAAATTTAATTTTTTACCCTTAATTAAGGGTTTTAGAATTTCCGGATTCTGAAGCCTTTAATACTTCAAGAATCTAAAGATTCTGTTTTTCCAAAATTTATTTTTTTGTTTTTGACAATTGTCGAAGAACAAAAAATAAAGTTTTTAAAAAAATTTTTAAAAAAGTTTCTGCTGTTGCTTTTCTTTTCTTTTCTTTTGGCATAATGCCGCATGATAAATTCTAGCGGATGACAGACAACGAAAGAAACGCACTTTCTCAACGCAAAAATTCGACAAAGAACAAGTGAAAAAGAAACGAATTTTTGCACAGAGAAAGTGCATGTCTTTCGTTGTCTGTCTTCATTTTGTAATTCGTCATGCGACATTATGCCAAAAGAAAAGAAAAAGAAGCAACAGAAAGTTAATAGTTTGGCATTTTTTGTCAAAAACAAAAAAATAAATTTTGGAAAAACAGAATCTTTAGATTCTTGAAGTATTAAAGACTTCAGAATCTGAGGATTCTAAAACCCTTAATTAAGGGTGAAAAAATAATTTTTTTGTACCAGAAGGTTCAATGAATTTTAAACCCGTTAAAATGAGCGTGCATGCAGCAAATTACCCTGCATTGCAGCAAAATACCGTGCATGCAGCTTTTTACCTTGCATGCAGCAAATTACTCTACATGCAGTTTTCATTGCATTGCAGCAAATTACCCAAGCCCTTTATTTATTCATTTTTTGCATGTTGCTCATGGAATGGTGCGGAAACGATACTTAAATATTTTCCATGTATCAAAAATACTACAATTTGTTGAAAGAAATATGACATGATATGATAAGTCTTATGAACAAAAATAAAGCAAGCTGTAATTACAACATAAATATGCAAAACAATTTTCCATTTACTGTATATATTAATTTTTATTAACCACCGTATATAATCATTTTGACAGTTTAAATTATTTATTGTTCACAAAAATGAACTTTATCTTGTCAAAATACAATCTTTCTGAATATGACATCAATTTTAAGTGTAAATACTAACAAAAGCTTATTCTTATTCAATTACAACGAAATAAAAAAATTGCTAAAAATTTCAAACCTATCATTTTGATAAATATAGACACAAGTAACCAACGATTAACAAAAATTTATATGCATTTTTTCTTTTGAACACAGTGAATGAAGCAGTGCTCACTTTTTATTTCGTCATCCATCAATCGAAACTTTTTTGTTGAAACCCCCTCTTTATTTATAATGTCTGTCGTTTAGCAGTTTTGTAAACTGCCGTTTTTTGCTGAGAAATAAAATTAAATCATATTTCTTTCATTTTTTCTTTTCAATGATGTTATAAACTAACTACACTAGTTTATATAAATGCAACAGATTTATTTAATAATCTATCACAAGACAGCAAAAGTACAACAACAAAAAAGGCAACAACAAAAAACGTTGCTGCAGTTTCTGGCAACAGTTCGTTACTTTGCCAAACCTAGCGCTAAACTCAATAATCTTTATTACAAATGATTAAAAAAGTGTTTAGTTTTTGAATTTTTTGTTTGCATGTTTTATTCAGAATCCACGTGTAATAACGAACAGATTAATCGATTAACAACATAAAAACGATAATTTAAAGTTCTCAAGCATGTCATTTAAATCTGATGGAAATAAGATGGTCACTAAACAGAATTTCAATAAAAAAATTAGAAAAAGATAATAATATTTGACACAACAATGCTAAAGATGGTATTTTTTGACAATAACAAAGAAATACATTTGTTCGTGATATTGGTAAAACACTAGTAATAAAGAATTTAAAAAAAACCTACAGCAACGATTTGCAAATTAATCGAAATATGTTTTTTACATCTACTCTTTATTTATAATGTCTGTCATTGTACAATTTTGAAATCTGCCGTTTTTTGATGAAAAATAAAATGTAAACATTTCTCTTTCATTTTTTAACTAAAACTCTTTGCTTTTTTGAATGTTTTGTTTACATTTTTTTATTCAAAATGTGTGTATAAAGTGTAAAAATGCACAAAATAACAATAACAAAATAAAATTTTTGTGTTTACTAGCATTTCATCAACAAGTGCTTCTTCAATATAAATTGAATGAAAAAATTTAGAAAAAAGACGGTAATCAAAATTGATTATTGAATCAGCATTTATTGAATATGGCACACTCAGTTTTTTCATTCATGAAAAATGATACATGTTTCTTAATTAAATTTTCTAACATTGTATCTTCACAATTGTTGATTTGATCGGAAAACCGTTTTTCAAATAACATTAAAAACAGCTTGTTTCTGCAGCTGTACTGTTTAACAAGGGGACCGATCCAAGTGTAAAACGCAGATTGAGATGTGACATATTTCATATGATTCCCCTACTATTCTATAGGATTCCTAACGTTTTTTACGTGCCCTCGTTCCCAAATGTCAAATAAAAAACGACGGAACGAAACCCATGTACACATCAGCAAAAATTTTAATTAAAGATTGGTTGTTAAAATTTTGTGTATTTATTGCTTCAGCTGTAAATTTAATAACACTAGCTTTTTTATAATAAATTATTTTTGATTGCCTCTTGATCAGCTTTTCTTTAAAAACCTGCCTCACAATGCAAAATTTGTAAAAATAATTAATAAAAATAAAGATAAGCTGATTTTGGTTGTTTTTTAAAACATATTCTTTGTGATAAAATTTTTAAACACTTTTGAAAAATTCACTGTAATTTTTTTCGTTTTTCTGCTGTCAAAACAGACAACAGCAGCATTCATTGATTTTTTTAGAGCAGACACTTGTCGAAAAAAAAGAAAAATTTTCATTTTTTGTTTCATTCCTTCCTTTTTAATATTTTAATTCAACGTTTGTGCAAAAAATAAAAGCCTAAATTAAATTTGCAGTCACTCTTATTATTCAGAAAAAATGAGTGACAAAAAACAGTTTTAATTAAAAACTTTTGATAAATTGGCATAAACAAAACTTGGAAAAATTTATTGATTGTAAAACTAATATTCAACAACATATTTATTGCTCGTAATGGTTTCGCAATTTTTAGTTTGAAGCAAAGAAAAGGAGCACAAATGAAATATATTTCGTCATTCGAACCAGAACAGCAAATGTTAAAGAACACTGATTTTCGATACATTTTTTCGCTTCCATGAAATTCACAAAAATGATTCATCTTGCATTTAAAAAAAGATACATGTTCCTCTTCCGTTTTATTGAGCTGCTATAGGCCGTTAGAGATCAATTAATTAAACCAAAAGCTATCGTTAAATTCTTGCTTCTTGTTTACGTAAAAAGAAGCAATTTGATGGTCAAAATTAATTAATAATGGGTTGATCACTTAGTTTTTTTGCAATGAAAAGTATAATTTTTTGATATGCAAATTAATTAATAGAAATAAGTGATCGTTAAGCATTGTAATTTGTCTAGCAAAAGTAATTAAAATATGGGGAAAAAAATTACATGCAAAAGATTTTTTGAAGCAAAAAAAAGAGATACAAATGATGTATTTCGTCATTCGAACCAGAGCAGCATTTTTTAACCCATTTTTTCTTTTCATTTAAAACGATGATTCATCGTGCCTTTAAAAAAAAGATGCACGGCTAAAAAAACTTTTATCATTGTTAGTCGCAAAATAATAAAGCAAAGCAAATCTGTTCATTATTTCGCTTTCTATTTTTTTGGATTTTTGCTCGTTATTTTGAATGTCGACTTTTTGAATATTTATAGCTTCTATAGCTTATGCAAAAAAGCAAAGTTGAAATTTCGTAAAACAATGTTTGACTTCTATTTTTAAACAGCAAATTATTATGCGGAAAAGGATCTTTACAGTAATTATTAAAATGAAAAGTTTAAACAAATTTCAAATGTAGAAACGTATCCATTATTTGAATTATCAAGAAGAAAACATTATTAATAAATAAAAGATTTCTTATTTGTGTGATACAAGTATAATCTTTCTGAATGCTATGAGATTAAAGTTATACGTTTATTTCATTCATCATCCGATTGAATAAAAACAAAACAAAAAATATTTTCAGTGACATCGATCCCGTTGGTACAAGTATCTCATTCATTTATTAATTCTACACTCATTTTATAAAAAAAAAGTTTTTAAATTATTGTTGAGGTAGCAAATTTGTGGGCGATGATGAGTGAAAGATTGACGCACAAAAAATAGCATTGCTTTACTCAGAAAAACAAAAGATATTTTTATTTTGAGCAATGAATATAGACAAGCATTGAATGGTGCAAAATGTATTTCTTTAAAGGACTTTTTGAAAAACACTGAAAAAAACTGCAAAGAAATTCGTCACCACTTAGTGTCGGATAATTAGTTTAAAAAATGTGAATGTAATTCTCGCAGAAAATCTATCTATGGTGAAATGTGTATCGCAAAAAAATGATTGTTTGTGCTATTTCACAGCAACAAAGTGTTTGTAAGGCTCGAAAAGATGCAGACAGCATAGCTGTTGTTTGCACTTATGATTTTGTTTTCAAATTTTTGCAAGATTTTCAATTTTTTTATTTACTTACTGCTCGTCAAGTAATATCAAATTTTACCAGTAGTATAATATCTTTTTAAATTTTTTCTGTCACTTTTTCAGTAAATTCTTTATTTAAATTAAAAATGCATTAATTGTTCTTAACGGAAGCTGAAGACGCTAAATGTTCATTTTTTTAACTTTTACGTTTTTTTGATGTTTTAAAGAGATTTTAATAAAACATTCAAAGACATTGACATTCTTCAAATCAAAACTGCTAAAAATGAAATAAAGCATCTATCAAAACTGCTAAATTAAATCTTTAATTACAGAACTGCTATCTTTCTATTGAAAACAAATGTTGTACAATTACTATAAAAATATTTATCATTACTACATAGCTTAGCAAAAATCAGGTCTTTAATTGAAATTATTAATGATCAATATCCTTGCTGCATTTGTGTATTTTTAGTACAATAAAAGTCTTTTTCAATAAAAATTCCATATTTAATCCTATTTTTGACTTTACTAAAAAAACTAAAATTATTCAAAAAAGTAAAACAGCCATCATTACATTGTTTCAGTTTATATTCGAGCAGCAAAATGGCAAGCATTTGGTTTACATTTGTGCGTTTTTTTTTGAAGCAGTATGAAAGAAATATGTCCTCGCTCGTCTGCAAAAAAAAACAGCTCAAGAAGTCATTGGGTTCTAACATTTATTTCAATGGTCATAAAAATGAAACACTGCTTTTGCTTCTCTTTTATTTAAAGAAATCAGCATAAAATAATGACATTGAAATTTTAAGTTTTTTTTTGAATATTTTTTTTTATTTTTTGCCTTAATTGCTTAATTTTCAAAGTAAAAAAAAATATTTTCTGTGAAAAAGCACGCTTAATCCATTCAGTACCACCATACCACCACTCAGTATTTAATAATTTTTAACTTTTACTGTTCTTTTTGCATAATAACTGAAAACAGCAATAGGAGAATATTACAGGAGCCTTTTTTAGTGCAACATATTTTTTTCTGGCAAAAGATAGCAAGCACAACTTTGTGAAACCAGACACCGAATAATCAACGCACAAATATAATGCAATAACATTTGTGAGAAGTGGCATAAAAATCGTCAGCCGCACCGGTCGCCAGCGGCAGCCGCTGTCAGCAATTGTGAGAGCTGCACTTTTTTTATGCAGAATAAAACATTTTTCGTCTATTTTTCAATTTAAATATCGCAGCAGCTTCACGTTTTTTATTCAAAGATGTCTTTTTTTAATATTTTAATCACGTTTTCTATTTCATTGAACGCAAAATCACGAAAGTAAAACAATACAAATTTTTAATTTTTATTTTCTGATTCAAGCTGAAGATTACATCGATATTAATTGGAAAGAAAAATTTAAAAAAACAACTCAATGAAGTTAAAATTGTAATAAAAACCCATGAATTTGCATAAAATAGTGGAATTAGTTTATCATTTTTATCAATACCTCATGCATGGTGCTGTGAAAAATATATGTTGCAAATTTGTAGCTGCTAAAAAAATAAAGACCCAAAAAATGCAACGTCGAATAAGATATTAACAAGAGAGGTCCTCAACTGACGTGTGCTTTTTGTTTAGTTTCTACTTTTTGAGAAACTAAAAAACAATATTAATTAAACTATTAACTTTTGATAAATTTCTATTAAAATACTTATAGGAATTTAGCTATGGTACGTCAATTACAGTTTTAACGGTGTCTCCTGTCAAAAAAGCAGAAAGAAATAATACAAGCTTATAAAAAACTTTTTTTGCATAATTTATTAATTCAATGATGAAAAAATACAAAAGTCTAGACGATTAACCGAACCGAAGACCGAAAGACCGACAACACTGGCGTTTGCCAACACCAACGAAAACATTTATATTACAAAAAGCAAAAACACCTGTTTCTTTAATTGAAATATTAAAAAAAGTATAAACGTCTGCACTAACAGTTTTTTTATTCAAGCCAAATTATTTGCAAAATGTCAGTCCTTTTTGAAAAGAATGTTATAAACTTTGATTTTCTTCATATTTTTGCATACTACAATTTTACAGTTTTTGTAATAACTACAGTAATACTTTCATCTTTTGCATATTTGGTTTATGTTTGTACAAATAATCAAATGCGAAATTATCGAATATTAATATCTTTAAATTTAATTAGTATGTATGGAATGGGAGTAATATTTCTTTTATGGCAACCGATAAGATTATTTTCGTTTGATATTGTATATTCTTCTGGACCATTATCAATGGCATCTTCAAAAGTATTTTTGATATATTCTTGCTTATTTGTTATGATTTTGGCATTACTCGGTGACACACTGGAAATATCATTTTTAGAAAGGCATTTTATAATTTGTGAAATTATTAATTCCACATCAGCAAAAAAGTTGAAATACCGTACATATATATTTATGTTTGTTACATATGTTTTAGTAATAATTCTAAACTCTGCATTTTTTGTCACTTGTGTGGATGACGAAAAAGCGCTCAAAATATTAAATGAAAATTTTTCGAATTCAACCCACATTTTTGGACCTCAATCGTCTATGCTAATTTTTGATAGTAAAAATAGTTTATTTTTGATAATTTTCAATGGATGTTATGGCTTTACTCGAACCTTTATTGCTTACTACATAATTTACAAAAATTTTAAGTTTTTGAAAAATTCAAATTATTCAAAATTTGAAAATTCAAGGAAGCAATTTAAAATAATGTTTCAAACCACAAAAATTCAATTGTATACTTTTATTGCCTTCTCATGTCCTTGTACGTTGTTAATCGTCTTAACCATGTGTCCAACTTTCTATATTGAAAAAATAAACTTTTATCTCCAATTTTTCCTGCATCTGGATTTCCCGTTAATTTATTTAATTGCTACTGGACTGACAATGCTTTATCCGGCAACATTTTGTATATTACTAATTATTTTTATTAAATCTTATAGAAACGTCGTTATTAAGACATATCAAACATTGTTGCGTAGACCATGTCTAAATTCTATTAATTTATTTTCACAGTGAATAATTTTTGTAAATGTACTACAAATAACAAAAACTGTTTCACACTTTTTTTCATAGCACCTGTTAACTCAAATTAATTTTTATTTTCGATTGTTGCCAATTTTTTTTATAACGTTAAAAGCGGGGTTTTATTTTTTTTCTATAAAAAACGCGACAAGTAGTTTTCCCCGTCCATTAGTATAATTGTTTTAATCAACAAAACATTTGTATTTCTTGAAAACATAGAAAAAACACAAACATCTTTTTTTCAGCAATCTTCTGCAGATTTTCAGCATATTTTCAGCAAAAGTAAAAAAAATTTTTTTTTACTTTTCCTTTAAAGAATTGCACAAACTTTTCGTTAATATTTTAACCACGTTTTAATAAATTCAAATTTTGAAAACTTTAAAACCTGATTTTTAAAAAAATTTAAAATACCAACAATGCATTAAGTTTGTACACATTTTTTGCTTCATTGTTTGATTGAATTTTTGTGATTTAGTGTTTAAATGTTGCAACTATTTTATTTTACTTATTGCTTTTCATCATTTGACCATTACATTATTTTCGTGAATACCACCACATGTATGAACACAAAAAAATGATGATAAAAGCTTATATTAAAGAGCAAAAAAAAACGAGTTTAAGAATTCAAACCAACGTGTTCTTTTTGGTTGTTGGATAAAAATATGTCATTTGTGAATATAAAACGGTAAAATATAAAGTTATTCAAAACTCGATCAAAAAAAGTCAAAAAGGTGTTTTTTTGTAAATTGAAAACTTTTTTTGGAAACCTTTTTAAAATTTACGGAATAAGAGGTTTTGCAAAGAAACATGTTGAACTGTAAACAAAATTTACAGTTCGAAAGCTTTTGTGTTGACAGCTTTCAAACTGTAATGAAAATTTACAGTCTAAAAGTTTATTGCCTATCAGCTTTCATTTTGTAAGCTTTTTTTACAATTTGAAAGGTTTTTGTAAGAAACATTTTAAATTTCAAATTCACTTACAGGAAACGTTCATCATTTTTTGTAAATGGCAAATTAACAAGAAACGTTCAACAATTTTTGTAAATGCCCCGACTGGGATTCGAACCTGGGTCCTCCGCATCCAAAAACTGACGCGATAACCACTAGGCTATCGAGGCAACACAGCTGGAGCGTCAAAGATTGCATATGATTGTATGCGTAATAGCCTAGTGGTTATCGCGTCAGTTTTTGGATGCGGAAGACCCAGGTTCGAATCCCAGTCGGGGCATTTACAAAAATTGATGAACGTTTCTTGTTAATTTGCCATTTACAAAAAATGATGAACGTTTCTTGTAAGTGAATTTGAAATTTAAAATGTTTCTTACAAAAACCTTTCAAATTGTAAAAAAAGCTTACAGTTTATGGGTGTTTCAGCGATAACCTTATAATGTGTAAGAAAAATTTACAATCTAAGGGTGTTTCACCAAAAGCATTCTAATGTGTAACAAAAATTTACAACTAGAAACATTTACTACTAAAACCTTCTAAACTGTACGGAAAATTTACAATTAGAAACGTTTATAGCAAAAACCTTCTAAAAATTTACAATTATTAACAGTTTCAACGAGAACCTTCCAAAATGTAAGGAAAAATTTACAATTTGGAACCTTTTTAGCTTTTTTTCATCGAGTTTTGAATAACTTTATATTTTACCGTTTTATATTGCGAATGAAGCAACTCTCTTACTGCAACATTAATTCACTATAACGCTCTTTTTTTAAGTGCATGCCTTTGAATAAATAGAAGAGCTGTCTTTTTTTAGCATCATAAAAAATGAAATATGTCATCTTTCAATTTTTACTTTTGTTTTGTCATAAAAAGTGAGTCTGCGTTTTTCTCTTAATATTATAAGTATAGATATTTTCTTTGTAGAATGTGTTTTTTTGTTAAAAACATTTAAAAAAATTTAAATTCAAGTTTTTTAATTTATGCAATGTATGCTGGAACAACATAATATGAAGAATAATATTTTAAATGTTTTATAAATGTCTCTGATCTTGGAAAGAAATAAGAGAACATCAATTCTGTAAACAACAATAAAGCAAACGGTAACTATATATAACATAAATATTCAACACAAATTTTAAAAAAAATTTTAAGTTAATGTCTAAAGTACAGTTTATAAATAATTTTAATTAGATTGTTTCATTACGCTTTGCAATAATGAGGAGTATTTTGACTTTTTTTGAAAAAAAGAAATAAAAGTTTGGTGAAAAAGAAGCATTTGTCAAACATTCAACTGCGATTGAAACAAAAATAAAAGCTATATACCATTATTTGATATAATGATCATTTAACACTCTCACTCATGAGCTGGAAAGATCTACGGTTAAATCACAGCAATTGCAGCACTTCACTGAGAAAAAAAGCTGTGATGAAAAAGTCAAGAATTTGGGAATCAAGGGTTGGTTAAGTCAGCATTCCTGACCATGTCAGGAAAACTTGACAAACAAGTCAGATTTTGGACATAAAAAAATGCTGACTTCACCGGTCAGCTCTTTTTAGTCAGAAAACAAATGACCAAAAGCTGACTAAAACCTGACCACTTTTGTCAGGTTTTTCATACTTTTTCTTGACGCCTTCCAGCAAAAAGTCATGCAAAAAACTTGACCACTTTTGTCAGGAACTCTCGACAGTTTTTTCTCAGTGTTGGGATTTGTGACTATCTTTATTCTACCGTGATCTATTAATTGAACAAAAAACTATTATTAATTTATTTTGATTATGTAAAAAAAACAATTTGAAAATTAAAATTAATTAATAATGGGCTGTTTATATTTGATTTTTTACAATGATAAGTACAATTTATTGATATGCAAATTAATTAAAAGAAAAAAGTGTTTATTAAGCATGACAATTTTGTCAGTTAAGTAAAGTTAAAAAAAATATTCAAAAAAAAACATTACATAGCTGCAAAAGAGTTTTTTCGTTTTGAAGAAAAAAATGAAGCACAAATGAAATATATTTCGTTATTCTATTCATACCAGAACAGTCAATTTCAAAAAAACATTAATTTGTGGTGCATTATTTTTCTTTCCCTACCAATGATACATCTTGCATTTGAAAGATTTTTTGAGCAAGAAAAATATACACACATGAAAGCAAAGATCAAAGGACTTTCACCAGTTTTGAAGGAGCAAAAGACAAGTGCACTCTTCTTAACATGCGTTTTTTAAATGTGTTTTGTTGGTGGGAGCATTGTGTTGCGATTATCGTGGTTTTTGCTTCACTTGGGTCAGCAAAATATGAGAAAAAACGACCACTAACATTTTACACACTTTTTTTTTTCAATCAAGCAGGGACACATAAAAATATGATTTGCCTTGCATCAAAAAAAGTACATTGATCTGAACAAAAATTTTCTGTGTTGTTTTTTTGCCGTCAATACAGATAAAAAAGTATTTGTTTGAATTTTTAATAAATTTACTTATTTACGTAGTAAAAATTGTTTTGTAATTTTTATTTTTGGCAACTTATTACAGCAAAGAATAATATTTAAAACCTTTTTTTAAGCAAGTGCATACATTTCTAGTTTAAAACAGCAGCAAATTGTATATAGATTATGTTGCGCAACACTCTTGGTTTACAAAAAAACCCATTTCCATTGCAGTTGAACAAATAAATCAATAAATGGCAATATCCTCTAACAGTTTTGTTGCTGACAACTATAATTTTCATTTTCATTCATATTTTTTTCTTATGAGCAAGATTTGCTTGAACTCTTTATTTTTGAATATTTTATTTTTTTTCTTTCAAACTTATTTTATTAAAGTATTTAAAACAAAAACATTGAAAGTAACAAGTTCATATGGTGACCCATTTAATACTGGGGATTAGCCGTTTTTAAAAAACTTTTATTTTGCTGTTTTTCAATTGGATAATGAATGAAAGATTTTTAATTACAAAGCATTCAGAAAGACTGACATTTTGTCACACAAATAAAAATTTTATTTAATTATTAATAACGTTTTCTTCTTTAAAAAATAATCCAATAAATGGATACCATTCTTTATTAGAAATTTGTCAAAACTATTTATTTTAATTATTACTGAAAAGTTCATCTTGTGCACAGCAGTTTGTTATTTAAGAATACAAGTTGTTATTTCTTTCACGAATTTTCACATTCGTTTTTTGCATAAACTTAGTAGCTATGAAATATCGTTGAAATATTCAAAAGAACAAATATTTAAAATAACAAACCTGCGAAAATTAAAAAAAGCATTAGTTATTTTCCAAGTGTCTGCCGTAAAGACATCAACGTCGTTGCTTAAATGCTCTATCGTCGTTAGAACATTGAAATAAGACGCAACAATTGTTTTGGTTTTTTTACGTGCTAGTTGAAGAAGGAAAAAGGTAGTTCGAATTTTTAAATAAAAAAAATAATAGTAAAAGCTAACAACGTTTTATTCTTTTTGGGGTTATTATAATTTGTGCATCTGTCATTTACTGACAATTTTTTGCCGCACTTTTTTTCTTAAAAAACATAGCACCAGTGGTGTGTTAAGTCTTTAAAACTTTTGTTGAAGATTTGCTGCCGGCATTTGAATTTTCTGAGTATTGATGGATTATTGCTAAAAAAATTTAGCCTTCTGAATCCGTTGATGCTCCAACTATTTTTAGAGAGGCCAATGAACTCCCCGTAAAATTCTGGTCTAAAAATAATTTTGATGAAAAAATTTTTAAAAATTTAAGAATCTGGGGATTCTGGAGCTTCCAGAATCATTTAATCCATTTTAATAGAGGCCACAACATTCACTATAAAATATTACTTATTATTTGAAAAAAAATAAATTTGCGGTCAAAATTCAATAGTTTTGCGGTACTGAAAATATTTGCGGTCAAAATTCATTAGTTTTGCGGTAACAATTAAATATTTGCCAAAGATGATGAGTCAAGATTTTTGCAAAAAATAAAATAAACTTAAAAGAGTTATTTTTTGCACAAACTATTTTTAATAATCATGGATGTCAATTTTTCATTTTATTAAAAACTCAAATCCAAATATATGTGTCTAGCATTGATGATTTCTTTTTTTTCGAAATTAAAATTAAACAAAAACATTCCGATCTTTTTTTGCACATTTTTATTTTAAGATTTTTAAAGTGATTTAAAATACATACAGTAGTTTTTTAACAATTTTTTTAAAAAAATTTTGGTGTTCAATTTCCACTATGCGGTTAATTAAATCAAGAAAAAAAAGAAAAAAAATTGACTTGGGTGGAGTCGAACCAGAAAAAGTGTAGCACAAGCGTCACCTCCACTGCGCCACTAAGGCTTGTGCTTACGTGTGGCCGAAATGCATCACATGAAAAAAGGAAGCTTATTTTAAAATTTTGAACGCTCAAAAAACAGCGTAACCTTCACCATGGCACGTAATATTTTTTGGGGGATGTTTTTGGGTCCCTATGATGCCCTTAATCCATATTTGGTTGCCCAAAGCCCAGATCATGTCTGGTACCTCCCTTGTAAGACAAATTGCCGAAAAATAGACATCTTCATTTAACAAGGAACTTTGCCTAGTTTTGTCTGCTATTACTTCTTCACTTTTATTTCAACGCTATTATTTTTGTTTGTGTGTCGATCGTTCATTGACATTGTGCAACTGCCTTTGTCCGAAAAAAAAGCTAAAGGAAACACATTTTTATTTATTTGCGTTTTTAATATTTTAGTTTAATTTTTAACGTCAGAATTTGTGAAAAAAAAGTTTTGTGTAGAAGATACACATCCTTTGTTTTATTTAAAAAGATCATCATGATGCTATGATAATAATATACAACTGAACAATATAAATTAAAATAAAGGAAAATCCAATACCGATGACAAAAATAATGTTATATATAGCTATAACACTTTGTAGATATATTTTTTTATATCTACAAAGTGTTAAAGCTTGTTTTATTGTCTATTAATCTTTTTACGATTTTATTAGACAAATCTTGTGATTGATTATATATTTACTGTAATTAAGTTAGAATTTTCAACGAGACAAAATATTATTTTTCTAAATACCGCATCAATGCAAGCAAAAACTTCCTCCAATTTGAAAGTGGAAAAAAAACTTTAAAACCATCAAAGTAACACTTGAAAAAACACCACAAATAAGTAACATACAAAAATCTATAAGCTTCTTTGGACACTGAAGGGTGCAATCCTTTGTTTTTGTTTCGTTAAAAAAATTGTTTGTTGCTGTTTCGTACATTTTATGCCCGCCGTTCAGTAGTTGGCAGAGTCGTACTTTTTAGTTGAAGAATAAAACATTTTTGTCCATTATTAATATCATTTTCAATTTGAAAAATTTTTGTTTTTTAAATATTTTAATGACGTTTTCTATTTCATTGTACGCAAAGTCACAAAAGTAAAACAATACAAGTTTTTAGGTATTTTCATTCACGATATTGCACCAATATTAAAAAAACAATAAATTTATAAAAACAACTTAATGAAGTATAAAAAAAATTAATAAACCATTTACAAAAAATTGGAGAATTAGTTTTATCGTTTATATCAATATCTCTTGCATTGCTCTCTTAAAAAAAATGTATGAACTTACTAAGAAATAAAGGTTCAAAAAATGCATCGTTGATTAAGTAATTAAACTTTTTTTTCGCCTCCACAAATGTTGTTGCATTTTCGATCTTTCGGTGTCTGGCTTCACAAAATTGTGTTTGTTATCTTTTGCCTTTCAATACTTTTTTATTGCTGCTTGTTGAAATAAAAAAATATCGAAAAATGTTTGTTACAACTCTCTCTCTTTATTTATAATGTCTGTCGTTCAGCAGCTTTGAAATCTTTCGTTTTTTGCTGCTAAACAAAATATGAACATTTTCTCTTTCTTTTTCTGCGTTACGTTTAATTAAAAACTGTCAACTTTTTTTAATGTTTTGTTCAGTGTACTCCCGCTCCCGCTCCCGCCCTCTTATTAAGGGAGCGAGAGCGAGCGGGAGCGACTTCGAAAGAGCGGCTCTTTCCAAGTTCAGAGTTTTTTTGCAATATTTTCTCAAAAAATAATCAATTTTACTCTAATGTGTTTATGCGTACCACTGCACCTTTGACCCAGTAACCTAGTGTTTATTTTCTTTTTCACACGCAACAACAACTTTTGCTAAAAATGTGTTGACACACAAACAACTTTTGCATCTTTTTTTGCTTTACTTTTTACTTAAACTAAACTGAATATGAGTCAGAAACAAAGCTGTGTTTATAAACATTTTAATGTTATTTTTGATGAAGCAAGGTGTAAAAAATGCAGTTGTACTGTTACTTCAAAATCTTCAAACTTGAAAAGACATTTAAAAAGCTGTGATATCAATCTATGGAATGCTGTACAAAAAGAAGACGAAAAAATGGATGTGATCAAAACTCCAAATCCTGATTTCTAAAATACTGGAAAGAAGTTCAACAAGTATTACGGGAACATCCACCATCAACAAAATTTTTTTTTTCAAGTGCTGCAATTGCAACAAAAGGACTAAAGAATCGTACCAAACATGAATATCTCAATAATAAATTATTACTACATTTGAACAGTTCACTTTACAATTGATTGTTTTTGTTTTCGTTTAATTAAATAAAAAATTTTTTGAAAAGCTGTTAAACATGGGAGCCGGAGCGGGAGCGAGCGGGAGTAAGTGAAAGGAGCGGGAGCGAGCGGGAGCGGATTAAAAAACGGCAAAAGCGAGCGGGAGCGAGGAGCGAGATGCTACGTTAGGAGCGGGAGCGGGAAATTAGGGAGCGGGAGTACACTGGTTTTGTTTGCATTTTTTATTCAGAATCTAAGTGTAATATTTAAGAAATTAACAATAAAAAGCGATAATTTAAAGTTCTCAAGCATGTCATTTAAATCTGATATAAGTCAGATGGTCACAAAAGAGAACTTCAATAAATAAATTAGAAAAAGATAATAATATTTAAGGCAAAAATGCTAAAGATGGTATTTTTTGACAATGAACAAAGAAACACATTTATTTATGGTGATATTGGTAAAACTCTAGTAATAAAGAATTTAATAGAAAGGTTACAGAATGTGAAAATTATGAAAAAAAAATGGTTAAAAATATTGACTTAAATTTAGCTACGTGCACGGCGCGACTCAAAGAGAATTTTTCTTTGCATTTTTTTCGGACAAAAGTTTTTTATTTTTTGCAAAATGAATCTTTTTTACAGTTAGTGCTTATTTTTACATTTTTATCCCTATATATGTAATTTTTTACGTAGAATCCGAAAATCCAACTTTCGAAAAAAGTTTTCTTTGTGAGACACCTCGAAATTGACGTTTTTTTGCGTTTTTTGGGCAAAAACCAAATCCCTTTCCATCCCTCAGGCTAATGACTAGGCTCAATCGATGCAGAATAATGGAAGACGATGAATGCAAAGAAACATGTGACAGATTTGAAACATCTCAATTGATTTCCAATGGTGTAAATATTTGTACTTCATCTATTCTTGGGATTGTAGTTGTTATATTACTTCGGTTAAAAATAGTAAAAATAAATCGGGACACCAAAAACTTGGAAACTCAGTTACTACTTCAGTCAATTGTTTCCTTCTTATTTTTTGGTATTTATTGTGGATTTCAAGTATTACATAATTTATTCCATGATAAACAAAAAAAACTACAATATTTTATTTTTCGATCGATGTTATTTGTGTTTTCTAATTGCTATTGTCTCTATTTTCATTTATCGTCTACATTTCTGCTATTTTGTTTATCGTAAGTTTTTATATTATTTACAGAAGAAATATTTGATGCATTTTGTAGTACCAAATAGTTTATTAACTTATTTCATAAAAACAAGATTAAATATCCTTTGAAATTTTTGAATTTCGCATATTTTTGCCGGATAATTGAATCATGCAAAACGCTTCAAATAATTCTGTATTACCTGTAGCGGCATTTTCTAAAAACAGTAATTTTAGGGACACGATACGAAAAAGTTTTGTCGAATTTTATTTTTGCTCACCAACAACTTCAAGACCACGACAAAAGTCTGCCACTGTTGTTACTTCAGTTAATCAAATACAACCTAAATAGCCGCAACTTTTTTAACGTTTTTAAAATTAATTTTGTTTATGACTGTGTCGGTGTTTTTACAAAAATGCATTTTATAAAATAAAATATAAGTTTTTTATCATATTTAATATGACGCATTGTGATTACTCGATAGACAATATGCTTATGTAATTAACCACACGACAATGTACACTTGGTTAAAAAATTTAATAAAACTTAAAACTGAAAATGCAATTTTATGTACTTTTTACTTCAATTTGCAACATTAATTCATTTTGACTTTTTTGTTAGATATGAATAGTAACATAATTGAGGAAAAAAGGAAAATAATCAGATTACGTTCACGTAAAGGCTGTAATTTTTGCGCATAATAGGTAAAAGTAAACATTTGACTATTGTTAAATTTGTTCATTTGACTTATTTGTAACCATGACAAGGCGACAAGTTTGACATTTAACAAAAAAACGTTAAAAGCCAGACACCTTTAAAGTGACACAACGCTTTTAAAACTCTTCAAACCTAGAGAAATATTTTGAAAAATTTTAATTAAAATTTTTTTGGTCTTACAACAAAGGCAGTTGCAACACCGATGAACATCATCATCGCAAAAAAAAGAGATAAAACCCTTCATTTTTCAGACGTTCTCAAATATCAAAAAACTAGATGATAAAACTCTGAAAACAAAACTTAATTTAACAGTGATGCAATTAAAAGCATATAAAACGGTAAAATATAAAGTTATTCAAAACTCGATGAAAAAAAGCTAAAAAGGTTCCAAATTGTAAATTTTTCCTTACATTTTGAGACCTTTTTGTTTGAAACGTTTTATTATGTAAATTTCAAAAAGGTTTTGTCAAAAAACCTTCCAAAATGTAAATTTTGCTTACAGTTTAAAACGTTCTGTATAAAAACGTTTTAATCTGTAAAAAAAGTTTACAATTTCAAGTATTTCCATCAAAAACGTCCCAGATTGTAAAAAAAGTTTACAATTAGAAAGGTTTTTCAAGAAAACATATCAAGTTTTTCAAATTTACAAAAAGTCATCATCACTTTTTGTAAATGAAAAAGATTTACAAAAAATCATCATGAATTTTTGTAAATTTTTTCATTTACAAAAAATGATGATGACTTTTTGCAAATACCGTAACCCATTGATGTGCAGGTTGTTACCGTAACCCATTGATGCGCAGGGACCAGCTAGCCTACTCTTCCATTTTTGCGAGCGAGCATTGATTTTCTTCCATTCATTCCCATTTTCTTCCTGCGAGCTGGTGATCACTGCTCTCTGCTGTCAAAAATGAATGAAAATGGCCGCTGCTCGCTCGCAAAAATGGAAGAGTAGGCTGGCTAGTCCCTGCGCATCAATGGGTTACGGTAACAACCTGCACATCAATGGGTTACGGTATTTGCAAAAAGTCATCATCATTTTTTGTAAATGAAAAAATTTACAAAAATTCATGATGATTTTTTGTAAATCTTTTTCATTTACAAAAAGTGATGATGACTTTTTGTAAATTTGAAAAAACCGTTTACAATTTGAAAGGCATTTTGGGAAAACATTTCAAATTGTAAATTTTTCTTACACTTTGAAATGTTTTCTTAGAGAATCTTTTTAATTGTAAATTTTCATTACAGTTTGAAAGCTGTCAGCACAAAAGCTTTCGAACTGTAAATTTTGTTTACAGTTCAACATGTTTTTTTGCAAAACCTCTTATTCCGTAAATTTTAAAAAGGTTTCCAAAAAAAGTTTTCAATTTACAAAAAAAACCCTTTTTAACTTTTTTTGATCGAGTTTTGAAAACTTTTATATTTTACCGTTTTATATGTTGACTTTCAGTACAGCATTTAATAAAAAAAAGACATTTTAGATATAAATTATAGCACAGTTTTAACCATGGCTTGCTGCAATAGTCGAATAAAGGTCGCAATCCTTAAACATGAAAAATGAGCAAAAAAAAATCACTTTATTTAAATGCTTATTAGAAAAAAATGAAGCAGTAGCGAAACCACTTTAAACTGTCCGAGCAGCCGTATTTCTTACAGAAACATCTTGACATTTTGATTAAAATTATTTTAAAATGTTTGTCTATTTCTTAGCAATTCTACATTTAAAATTATTTCGTTACAATATTATCAGTGCACAAATGTTAAAAAAAATTTTATAAACTGTGATGCAATAAGACCACAAAAGACTTAGTTTTTGCAAAACTAAAGACTGCAAAATGAACACTGAAAAAAAACTTCACCGGTAATAGTGACGCATTAGTGATGAATTCGGCATCAGTGAGGTTTTTATCGTCACTATTAGAGATCCATTAGTGACGAAAACATCAAGTGAAATTTATTTTTTTCAATAAAAAAACGTAAATTTGAATAAATGTAAAGAAAATGACAGTTTTAAACAGGGACTACCAACCGATTTTTTTTTTGTGCAAAAAATGACGGTTTTTTTTGTCATCGAAAAAGATCAGAGGAAAAGCGCTGGCAACTGACTGGCGGCCGCAGCGGATAAGGACACTACAGGACCACCGGTTGAATGAACGAAAAAAGAAAGAACTTTGAAAACAAAGGCATTCCTGTTAGGTGCTGTCCATAAATAACGTAACAAGGGTGGGTGGGGTAAATTGCCGTGCTGACTTTCATGTGCGGCAAAAAGTGTCTTTGATGTATAGGGTTTTAACGAAAATAACGATAACGTAATTTATGGACAGTCCCTTATATAACACAAATCTAATATAGAAAACTTTGCTTTTTCGAATCTTTGATATGATTTTTAAATTTGTGCTATTGACTTACTTTAAAGACGTGACGAATCCCATGAAAATGACAGACATATTTTAAACACGCAGCATATCACAGTGCACCACCTTTAATAATGTTTAAAAAATATGCGTCTAATATTCTTTTCTTTTTATTGTTGAAAACATCTCTGTATCATTTAAAACAGTTTCACTTATGCCTGATCAGGGTTTCTTTTTTTAAGTTTTTTTTAAATTTGATGTCGTTTATTTTTCATGAATTTTAAAAATGCTGGCAAAATAAAAATTTATAATTAAAATTTTTTAATGGCAGCGGTGTGTCTGATGTTTTCGGTTAGAAAAATGAAAAGCACCATTTGTCCATCCTTTATTTGAACAAGGATGGCACAAACAACCGAAAATTTTTTATGATTTTTTTATGAAAGTTTTTCTTTGAATATTTTATTTATGCATTGTAATCAAATGTTGTAGTGTATATCAGTGTGAAAAGTATAACCCGTAAATGAATCATTAACCAGCCCATGGTGCTAAATGTCAGTTATTTAAAAAATTTTTAGAGGAATCAGTTTTATTTCAAGAAAATGAAAATATTGTGTGACCAAAATACCTACTCTCTCATCATTTTATACCAAATATAATCAACGAAATTGTTGACTATCCAAAAACAAAAACAAAATGAGTATTATGAACATACATAAACTTGATTAATAAACCTTTAAATTCGCAAAGTGTCCAAAAATAGAAAAAAAGATGCTACTTTTAAATTACATTTTTGTTGTTGTCTCTAAAGGTTTTTCTTTTAAGGATAATTGCAGTGGAAGTGCAACAAGACCATTTATCCATCTAAAAAATTTAAAGTTTGTCTATTCCATTATTGTTGTTCCTTCACTAAAAACAGTTTTTTTCTCCTCTACTCTTTCGATTTTTATCCCACAAAATTATTCAAAGTTATGGCAACCTTTAACGAAGAAAATTTAACACAACAAAATTTTCCATTACCATCAAATATTATTTGGTATATTTGTAAAAATTCAAAGCCAACACATATTGTTTTGTTCAAACTATATAATTCATGCAAGTATTTTTGGTCAAAAATTAAGGTTTTTCCGGTATATTCCCTTTACAGTAATCCTAAATATCGTCACTCTCGAAAACATTAATGTATTAGTGCATCGTGCGTTTGATGCACTAATACATTAATGACGCTAAATATTCAACTTGTTGGTAATAAAAAAACCGGGTAAAAATTGCTTGGCTTTTACTTTTATAAAAATATTTTGTTTCTGTTATGGATAAAAGCAATTATTAGTAGATCGCAGAGCAGTATCTTAGTTTTTATCAAAATTATTTACACTTTAATTAAAACTGGTGTCATTTGTTGGATAATGAAATTGTCGATGCATCAAAAAACGTTTTGCTTCAAATTTTATGTATGTTAAGCAATGTAAAAAATGTCTAAAATATTCATACAACATTTAAAAGTTTAAAAAGAATAGATTTACTTTGATGAAATGGAAGACACAAAAATGTTCACTTTTTCGGCAACAAGATACAAGCAAACGTTATAAAATGATGTCAAAAAGAAGAAAAAAACAAAAAAAGGCGTTCACAATTCAAAAACTGATGCAAATCAGAGCAAATTTTTTCAGCTGCTTCCATCAGAAGAAAAGTATTTTTGAAACATTTTTTCTTCTGATTTTTGTAATATTTCATAATTAAAATTGTGTTTTTAAGAAGTCTTTAAAAATGTTTTTGGTATTTAATATAACACAACGATTAACTAATGCACCCATTAATAATTAAAAATAATTTTAAGAAGGTAGACTAACATTGCTTAAAAGAAAATAGAAAAATATATTGGAAATAATAAAATGTATGCACAAAAAAATAGTTTATTAAATATGGTTATCTAGTTTCATGCAAAACAATGTGGTAAATATTTTAATCAATAAAAGCTATTGCTTGTATACGTAGTGAATCAGGTAAGCTCTAAACTTCGGGTTTGATTTGATATTTTATAAATAATTTAATGTCGTTTTTCGATAAGAGCAGCTGTTCTTCTGTGAAGGCCGTAAAGAGATGATTTTTCTGTCACTTTGAATATTTCAATAAAATATGATATTTAAAGCTTCAAAAAAATTAAAGTATTTAAAAAATCAAAGAAAAAAATTTGTGAGCGAAAAAGTGATATTACTTTCTTCTCTTTCCATCAATAAAATGGCAAAATCTTCTTCTAACGCAAAAAAAGTCAACAGCATCGTAAAAAATAAGAAAAAAAGAAAATCCAAAATAAAATGCCTATGTCTGTTATTATTATTACAAGTGTGAGAAATTTGGCTTTTTTTGAATCTTCTATATAACTTTTAAATTTTGTTTACATAGATCTACCTTTGAGATGTGCTTTTCTAAATCGCGTGAATATGACAAACATGTTTGAACAAGGTTAAACCATGCAACAGTAAAATATAAAATTTAATGCAGCTTTAATGATGTTTGAGAAAATATGTCTTTATCGATTTTCTTATTATTCGTGAAGACTTTTTGTTGTTTAAGTCTAGTCAATTTTTATAAAAATCGAAAAAACTACCAGATTTATGATAAAATTAGTACAAATTTATTGTTACTGCAAAACTTAATAAAGTTTACTCGAAAATCTTAACCAGAATTTGTGCGTTTTAATTAAAATTGTCGAAATGGTTTAACAGCAGCATAAATGATCATGTTTTAACTTTTTTAAAAACTAAAATAACAGTGAAATTCCAGCGAAAATATTTCTGCATTCATTTAAAAATTTACAAAGAAAGCATTTGTGTTTTTACTAAATCAAACAGCAACGAAATTCAACACTTTTGCGACAATAAAGGAAACATCGCAAAGAAGTGATCCCAAAACGTAGAAACGTGTCTAAAGACTAAAAATAAAACAACGAAGAAAAAGGTGGCTAGTTTTTTAACCCCAAAAAGAAATGTTACAGATTAGTGATCGGATTCCATATCTTTACCGTACGGAAATTGGCTGGCACCTTTTGATGCCGGATTCTTGGAGAAAAGTGGTATTTTGAATGTTTATAAAAAATTTTTATCATTTTTTTATCATCAGTTAAACGTTATTTAAACAAGACAATTTTAGCAATATGCATCAGCGACATATCTAATACAATAGAATGTCCTTGCATTAAAGATATAAATAAAAATTTTTTTAACCGAGTTAACAAAACTGTTATGGTAATAAACTACAGGGTGTCCAAAAAAAATTTGCGCCGGCCTCATATTTTTAGAAGGGCTTGACCCAAAAACCTAATGATATGTGGGATAGTAAGACCCTATAGTGGGTGACTTAACGCCACAGTACCACTCCCCGAAAGTTTTCGCTTCGGGAGATACAGCGGCTCCAAGTTTCAAAAGTACCGTTTTTCGACCCTTTTGTAGAGTGAGCATCACAGAAGTTCCAGAAGGTATCATAAAAAACTGTATTATGGGTTTTTTAGACCATTGACCGAGCTAGTAAAATGGACGGAATTTGGAGTTCAGGGACTTTCGCTTCGAGATTCCCAGCACTTTTTTAAACCCGCTGCGGAATTTTTTTTATTTTATAGCAACTTTGAGCAGCTGGTGTAGTCCAGGGAGGGGGTTTTATGGGGTAATATTTGTTTACAATTAACTTCAGACATAGTGTGACATTCCTGCAAAGTTTGGGTCAAATCTGAGATATCGAATTTTTTTCCATAGTACAAAATAGCTATTACTGGTTAAGTAGCAGACGATGACGTTAGACTCAAAATTTCAAAATGCGATTTTTTGCTATAATATTGTAAATTATGCTATAAAAACACATATGAAATACTTTTTAAGCGTTCCTGACTCTTTTAAATGCGCTTAACATAGATATGATTTTCGTCGCCTGCTACTTAACTATAGCAGTTATGGCTACTTGAAAATCGAATTTCTCAGATTTGACCCAAACTTTGCAGGAATGTCACACTATGTCTGAAGTTAATTGTAAACAAATATTACCCCATAAAACCCCCTCCCTGGACTACACCAGCTGCTCAAAGTTGCTATAAAATAAAAAAAATTCCGCAGCGGGTTTAAAAAAGTGCTGGGAATCTCGAAGCGAAAGTCCCTGAACTCCAAATTCCGTCCATTTTACTAGCTCGGTCAATGGTCTAAAAACCCCATAATACAGTTTTTTATGATACCTTCTGGAACTTCTGTGATGCTCACTCTACAAAAGGGTCGAAAAACGGTACTTTTGAAACTTGGAGCCGCTGTATCTCCCGAAGCGAAAACTTTCGGGGAGTGGTACTGTGGCGTTAAGTCACCCACTATAGGGTCTTACTATCCCACATATCATTAGGTTTTTGGGTCAAGCCCTTCTAAAAATATGAGGCCGGCGCAAATTTTTTTTGGACACCCTGTACATTATTTTTGTGTATAATGAATAAGCATTGTTCATTTTATTTTTATACCGAGAAAAATTGCCCCAACACAAAAATAAATTTTGAAAAGCAACCATTTTGTTTTTTAAGACATTTATTTTGATGAACATTTTTTTGTAAAAACGCATTCATCGACAATAATGTTGAAAGAAAATGTGTGTAACACATTCATTCAATGTTTGATGAACAACATTTTTTTGTTTCCCTTGCAAAAAGAAAAGGATTGCTATCCAGCTGCAACATAAAAAAAATCGTATTTTTGAATTTTTAAAATATTTTTTTTGGTGATTTTTTCAATTAAAAAATTTATTATTTGTTTTTGGTTTAATGAGACATGAAAAATGTAAAAAAATCAGTGTCATTTTTAACATTTATTTAATAAAAATGGGATATTTAGTATAGTTAAAAAAGCACGTTTATCAGTTTTTAAACAAGTTTATTCATCATCTAAATGCATTGGAACATCACCTTCTTCAATACAATATCCTTTACACCGTCGATAATGTCTTCCTAGTTGGTCGCAGTGTTCTGCTTTTCTACAGTAAGAATACCCCTCAGAATCACATTCTTCATCAGAATAACAACTAATTCGTTCTTCTAGGCCATCGTCATCGTCATCATCAGACTTGAAATTTTTTGTTAAAAAAATTTAAAATTTTTTAAAATAAACTTACAACTGCAGTAGCATGAACAGCAAGAATTACAGCAATGAAGAAGACAAAAGCAAAGATAAAAAATTTCATTTTTCTTCAAATAAAATCAATGGTGGTTTATAAGAGTTTTAAACTGTTTAAATAGTGAAAATAGAGACAGGTTTAATGGAATTGCTTTTAATATTTTTCATCAAAAATCCATTAAATTTTGCAAGGAAATAGTAAAAAGAATTTTTTGCAGAGTTTTGCAAAACAATAAAAAATGTTATCTTAAGTTACTCGATTTCATTTTTTTAGACAACCGTGGAAAAATTATCTTTTTAATTATTCGAATTAGCTTTGTAGATTATAAAAAAGCAATAGTTTTTAAATATTGGTAAGTTTTCCCAATCCCATTCGCTATAAAATAAAACCCTCATGGAAATTAATTATTAACGTTTCAAACTTTCATACTTTCGAATTTTGCTAATTTAACGAAAAAAAATAAAATATTCAAATAAAACTTTAAAAGTTAAAATACAACAATATTATTAGAGCTGCTTTTTCTCGTAAGTTGAATGAAAGACAAACAAATCCTTTTTTTACCAATGCAAAAAATTTCAGATTAGACTGCCCTTCTTTCACTATTCATCAATAGCGTCAAAAATCAATATATTGTATACATGTATCTCACATAGCTTACATAGTTCTGCGTTCCATTTGATGCTAAAGATATTGAAATAAATTTGTTTGTTTGAATTTTTATTTCTAAATTTTTTATCGTATATTTTTCTGTTTTGGCATAACTACTGTTTTACATGCTTTAAAATGGCAAGTGCAGTAATTAATTAAAGATCTATCCATTAAATAAAATATTTGTAGTTTTTTACTTATTTAACATACCGTAAATGCTCTATTATAAGCGCAGTGCTTTTATTTTTTCAAAGCATGATTTTGGTGCGCTTTAAATAGAGAGTGCGTTTCAATTAGAGAGGCGCTTTTATTTTTTCGTAGCTGTGCAAAAAAAGTTTTTTATTCAAAAATGATAAAAATACAGCAAAAACTTTGTTTAAAAAGATAATTTTCATTCAAGCGATACATCTGATATTAAAATACACAAAACCAATAACCCTATTAATTAATAACTTATAAAAACTTCGATGGAGCATTTACGGTAGCTCTTTTGCAAATATGCTAAAAACGTCAATTTGTTTTGCATCTGATTAGCTGCAATTACTTCAAAATATCATAATAAACAAGCTTATCAAGAATTTAATTTTTATAATAATTGTTTGCCAAGTTCTTTTTTATATCAGGTTGTTCGATAAGTCCGTTCCGCGATATTTGTTGCTGTATTTTTAATAGTAGAAGGGCAATTAAAATGAGGTCTTTTGTAATGGGTAGGCCCATGACTTAGGCTTCTGATGATAATAAAATATTGGGGTCACCATGGATACTGTAGGTATACGGTAGAATTTTCTCGAACAAATTTGGATTTTTGATAAAAATGAGCTGTAATTTAACGGAAAAAAGCTGGAAATGACTGGATATGACGTTTAAGGACTATCTACATAATATGATACAAGCAGTTTTTTTACTAAACGAAATGGTTGTTGCTCGTATAAAAAACAAAAGTTAAAAATCTTTATAGCTTTGACAGTAAAAATATTTTTATTCACGTAGGAATCTCAGATCAGACTGCCTTTTTTTCACTATGCATCTATAGCGTCTGTGTGTAAACTAAGAAAAGATAAAAACGTGTTGTTTTGTGTATCTTAAAGCACCAGAATTGTTGAATGACTAACATTAAATAAAAAAAAAGAAAAAAAAGTGCAAAAAAAACAAGTGTAAAAACACATTCAATCATTTGTCATTATTCATCAGATTGAAAGTTGCAACAATTAGGTACGTACTCCAGTAAATTTACCGCTGTTGTTCAGCTTGGTAGAAAATTTACCGGTAAATTTGATTTGCGGTAAATGTACCGATTTTTCAAATTAATTGTTAAATGTACACCCTTAGCAACAATGCATGTTTTTTACGTAACTTTTCGTTTTAACGTTTAAAAAAAGTTTTCGAAAAACTTTGTTAGTTTACAAAAAGAAGAGAAAAATGTTTTTTCTTCTCTCTTCCCAAAAAAGGCAATGCTGTTTTTTTTCTTTGCTCTCTACTTTTCATTGCTTTTATTTATCTTTATTTTATCGATACTTTTTTAATGATAATAATTACTATTTTTTATTTATCATAAATAATATGTGTTCATCTTTTTAATGCTTTTTAAAAGCTACATTTAAAAAAATTGTAACAATTGGTTTACTTTTTTAGCTCTCTCTGTTTGTGCATGTTCATCATTTGTTGCTGCTGCTGCAACTGCTGTTTTAATAATGATTAACAATTATCACTCAATTATCGGCGTGTTTATGGGTAATGTCGAAACTCTTTATAATTATGGTTCAATAAATTTGGCACAAGCTCAAATAACCAACTTCTACAATGTCAATGATTCAGATATTCAAAATCTACCAGCATCTGTAAAGAAGACAACCCCAAAAGATGATGCATATTCAATGCTTCTTGAACGTTTTAAAGTTTTTAAAGAACAAGATGAAGAAACTGGACATTTTGATATGGCACTTGAAGTTGAGGGAAAGGTATGTGTTTTTGTTTATATGCTGGAGTGGTTCAGTAGATCAATTTTTGGACCGCAGATTTCTCTTTTTTGCTTTTGTTAGCTCATATTAGCATGGAAGGGTCATAATTAAAAAAAGCATCTTTCGTACATAAAACATTGGCATTTGGGAACATTTCGCGAAACGCTACAAACTCTAAAGTTGTTTTTGCATATGGCTGCTATTTTGTCATTCTTGAAGCTAGAGAACTGATTTCTCGAACATAGTATATAGAAAAAGCTGAATTTTCATTGCATATGTCAATCTTAAGCTGGGACATGGTTAAATTTGAATTTGGCGCCGTTTGGCGAAGTGTTCCCAAATGCCAAAATTTTGTACTTAAGAGATTCTCCTGCTAGTAATGACCATATTCTGAAAATATGAGCTTACAGAAGTCAAATAGAGCAATTTGGTGTCAAAAACTAGCTCATCAACATACATGAATAACTTTGGATACTGTACTTTTAGAAACTCTTCGTTCACAAATACTTCCTTGCCACTGCATCTACAACTTTTAATTCAATGTTCTCTGCTCGATGGAATACAAGCAATGCTCAAGTAATCAAAATCGAAAATCCTGATTACACTTATGATGCTATCTTCCAATTGATATCATTCATTTATTCATGCCAATGCTCTATCACTGATGACAATGTCTTTGTACTTACTGATATGGCAGAATATTATGGTGTTCCATTATTGAAAGAAAAATGCCATGAATATTTATGCGCTAAAGAAATTGCATTTAGTGATCTTGAAAATATGGTTGTTGTTGCAGTTCGGTACTCGATGGATAAGTTGATGGAAATTTGCAAGGGCCATGTTAAATCTTCTATGAGAGCTTTGATTGAATCAGAACAATTTGTGGGCTATAAGAAGCCATTCCTTGAATTTATGTCGATCGTTGAAAAGAGTGATACATTGGAAGAAGGGTTTTTTGATGCTGTAAGTTTTTTGTTTATAAATTACAGTAAAAAGTTGCTGCTAGTAGCACAAATTTCCACTTTGATGGACAATACTGCTTGTAAGATTTTATATATGTAATCTCTCTTTACAGGTATGCAAATGGGCTGTTCATCAAGCAACAATAAAATCTGCTGCAGAATCTGAAGGTGGTGAAGCATTTGATTTTGATGGTTGTCTTAAAGCTGAACTCAAAGGAATCTTATCCAATATAAAATATGATCCTATGAGCTTTAAATTTATCAAAGAATCTGTTGGTAAGATTGTGGTGCTCTTCTTTTTATATCTTAACCGTAATCTGTTGCAGTTACAAAGCGTTCTGTTTTTACACCAAAAGAAATATATGAAATTGTTGTACAAACAAATCGAAGTCATGAACAAGAAGAAGATTGGTTTAAAATGGTGAGTTTTGTTTTATATATTATAGTTTTTCTTTATGTCATTTATGAGTATACTGTAATTTTTCAGTTATATGAAGTTGCTAAAGATATTGTTGCTGTAAAAGAAAAACAAAATGAATCAGATGGTGATAAAGATCTTAGACAAGCAATCAAAAAAGAGCTTGCAGATCTTCTTCCTGAAATTAAATTTCATCGAATGAGTGTTAATTTTTTGATTGAACTTGTTGGTAAGCTTTGTGACTGCAATTTATTTTTACAATAGTTTTTTTAGATGTTTTTGAATTTGATTTATCTTTGATTACCATGTTTCGTTGTATGATTAATTGTCAAAAAGTCAAGGAAGAAGATGCTTTTAAAGCTGTAAGTTCTTGTTTTATATTTAACATTTGCTCTTGTTCTATGAGCGTCAAGTGATGGAAAACTGTTCGTCCATATATACAATCCCTGCCGGCGGCTTTCGAACGGTTCATCGGCAGGCATCGTATCGACAAAAGCTGTGCAAAAAAGAAAGAGAAAAAAGGAACTATAAATTTTGTATTCTTCGTTTTTTTCTTCTTTTTTTGCACGGCTTTTTGCCGATACGAGCCGTCGGCAGGGATTGTTGTTGAGCTTTTACAAATAACTACTTATTTTTTAGGTTTATTTATTGGCAGAAAAACAAATATCAAAGAAAGAATCATCAGCTCCACTTGATCCATTGAAGCTTCATGATGCTGTCAAGAATGAACTTGCTGACGTTCTTCCACTTGTTAAATTGCAAGAAATGGATGCTGATTTTTGGTTGAATTTTGCAAGTAAGCCCTTATTCTTCATTATGACTAATCATCTTTTATTGTATTCCAGTTGACAAGGGCTTCTGCTTTTCTCCGACAGATTTTCAAAAGTATTTTGAACAAAAACTCCAATCCAAATACCGTAATCAACAAGAACGTTTTAAAATTGTAAGTTTCTTTCAACTTTTTTGGGTACAGTAGTTTTATAAAAGTATTTGTAGGTATATGATTTGGCAGAAAAGCTTGTATTGAAGAAGCAAGAATTATCCAAAACCAGATATTCTAATATTTATGAAACTATTAAAGATAGATTGGTTAATATTCTTCCTTATTTTGCATTTCATGAAATGAAACTTGAATTTTTGATGGATTCTGTTGGTATGTTTTTTTCTCTCGCTGCTATCTCTCGATCATTTAAAGTAGTGGTTGACCATTCATTCGTATACTGTATTTTAGTTGGATGTGGCCTTCTCCTATCTACAACAATGATTCGAGATTTCTTTTTAAAAGTTCGTAAAGATTACGGTGATGAAGAAATTGCTTTTAAAGGTGTAAGTGTTTTTTTATAAATTCATGCACCCCATATTAAAATAACATATTTTAGGTTTATCGACTAGCTGAAAAGCAAGCTATGGAAGAACAAGCTGCATCTACAGATAAAAGCTTCAGTCTTATCAAAGCTACCAAAGATGAATTGATCCATACTCTTCCTGTTGTCTGTTTTAACCGAATGAGTCAAAGCTTTGTAAATGAATTTGTTGGTAAGTTTTTTTTTATATAATTTGTGTTTATTCATGTTTAATGAGCTTTTAGTTCCGAAAGAAATTATTACGGCAGAAGAAACACGTGATCTTTTTAATGTTAAAAGTAAGTTTTTTTTGTGACAAAATTGAATCAACCATATATATTCCTCATACTTCTTTTTAGTTACTGTCAAAAGTGGTACTTCAACACTTACCGGAATCTTCAATGACACATATGGTATTATGAAAAGAATCCCTACAAATGGATATCATACACTTCCATTAAAAGATAAACTTCGATTTGCAAAATTAAAATTCAAGCTTCCAACTTCTCCTTCTACCGTAACCAAGATGAAAGGATGTGACTGGTATCTTTGCTTTGATACAATTGGTGTTCTAATGGTTAAATGCCATACTCTTATTTCATCATCTGATTATCTTATTGCTGAAATGAAGTCAACTTCTGCTTTTATCTTTGATACTCGTCAACCGTCTTTTCTTTCTGCTGCTAGTAATCATGTTTAATTTGTTTTTTTTGTAATCGATTTTTTTTTGTATTTGATTACTGTTTTATTTATTTCGTTGTTTGAAATGGTGTTATTTATTTAATAAAAATGTTTTATGTTTAACTTTTTAATCTTCTTAATGACCACGTGATTCATAGTTGTCAGCATTTTGAAATAAAATTTTCCTCATAACATGCTGTCAGAAAACAATTATATCAAAAGTAGCTCCAAAATGAAGTTTTTGTTAGAAAAAATATAGTAGTTGTTGCTGTTCAATAAATATTTTGTAAGATTTGACACAGATAAGCATAAACTGCATTTTTTTTCATTTTATAATTTTATTTTATGTCGCTTTTTTTGTAAATTTTATTTTAATTAATAATACTATCATATTATCAACTTTTGCTTCCAACAAAATCATCTTTCTACCGTATGCAAGTCATAAATAAACGTCAATACTATCAATATCTTTATTTATAAAACATATAATATAGTTTTACATAAATTACAAAAAACAAGTTTAATAAATAAATACCAAAAGAAGAAAATAAAAAATAAAGAATAAATTCACTGAAGTAATACCACTACTTTTTTTTTGATCAGATTCTTTTGGAACGTGAAGATTTTCTGTAGATGTTGGTAAGAAAGATGCTGGAAAATGAGGAGGAACAATTTCAGGTGTCACACTTATTTCAGGTATCGTCACACTAGGAGCTGTTGTAGGTGCTGTCGTAGGAGCTGTTACTTCATAGAAACATTTTTCATTAGCATTTTTGTCAACATTTTCATAAAAAATATCAAATAAAATCATTGTTGTAACCTAAAAAATACCATTATAATTAAAAACTAGTATAAAAATGTCAACTTACATAATTATCAAACGCATATTTATGGCAATTGTCAGCATCTGAGCATGAAGCAACAATCATATTTGAATCATAATAAAAATTTGACTTAATACCATGATCTCTATCATCCTTTTTTTCATTGAATCTTGCAACAGCACTTGAATTTGTATTATTACAAGCTTTGACGAAATCATCATAGCAACCACTTCCTGTAATAACTTGTTTTCCATCCAAGCTACTACAAATAAACATAACACATGCATCACAAGTTTTATTAAATCGACCGTGAAATGGAACTGAAATAAGTTTGTAATCAATAAAATTGTTTTAAAATAACATACATATACGAAATTCACTTCCAGATTGACAAAAACCACTAGTTTCACATTGTACATGAGGAAGTTGAGGCAATGGTGCATTTTCATATACACATTCCCAACGACGCTCCTGATAGAATATAGCAACATCACGTTCTGCGTGATCAAATTGGACATGAATATTTTGATACGTCTGAAAGTAAAAATCAATTGTAATTTATTATTAAAAAAGCTTAAATTGATAATATGCCCCATTATCAGACCATAAGTCTTGGAATGTCTATACTGGGCGGTGTGACTGTCCAGCATCTGGACTAAGAATTTTAGGTGTCAAGGTCTAGGGATCGTTGCCGGCGCAACCTAGTGGTGGACCACCCCTTTTCAGGCATCTTCTATTCGACTATAGGGCTTCTGTCACTCTAACCACTCGGCCACATGTGCTCTAGTTATTATCATAACTAGAGAATCTCAGCCCCTCCAGGGCTGTTGCTCTACAATTCTTGCTTTTTATTCATTCATCATTGTCCTGTAACACCTTGTTCCCCTTGCACCGCTTTGTCCCACCTTAAGCCATCTGCGCCAATCTGCACTGCGTTGCACCATCATGCTCAATTTGCGCCAACAGATGTCCCAGCTTGCATAAACGTAACTTAATAGCCTTGACGGTAAGAAAATAACAAACACTTCTTTTCTCAAACAAATGTAAACCTTTTAAAGAACACTTACTTTTGTATCCATCAAAATTTTTTCACATTCTTTTACATCATTTGGATGGCAAATAGCAAGAATAAGATTGTCATCATTATACACAAAATTCTTTTGACTAACATTCAAAGAAGAATCTATCTGTTGCTTAATCATTGGATCCAAATACTTACAAGTATTAATAAAATCTTCATAAGTTCCAAATCCATTCATATTATTCCATTCACCAATTCTACATTTATAATAATAACATAAAGCACTACGTTTTGGTTCTTGCATTGTATAATTGTAATATTCATCTAAAAATATCACATAGGAAAAGTTAAAAGCATTTGTGTAGAAAAATAGTATTTACCGACTATAAAAGATGCTGATGATGTGTGACATTTTCCACCTCTTTGACATTCATGTTCTGGGTCATAAGTAAAAATTGAAGGAACAAAAATAACAAGCAGCAGCAAAAATTGAAAGCACTTCATTGCAGCAAAAAAGCAAGTAGACAGCAGCGACAAAAAAGATAATGACATAAATAAAAAATATGGAGAGGCAAAAATTTTTATAAACATATGCAAATTTTTCATGGAAAATGCTTCATCACAATAACAGTATCACCCATTTTGAAATAGAATTTTCCTCAAAACATGCAGTCAGAAAGCAATGACATTAAAAGTAGTTCCAAAATGAAACTTTGCTGAAAAAAATATCTTACAATAATTGATGCTGTTCAATGAATATTTTGTTACATTTAACACAGACAATTATTTATTGCGCTTTATAATTATTAATTTTTGTGTCGTTTTTTTTTGCAAATTTTATTTTAATTAATAATGTTGTCATATGTTATTGTTGGATTTAAATCTCAAAATCTATGTTTCTGTTGAGTAAATTTTTAGCATCTATAAAAGAAGGAAATACTTATAACTAAATTATTCAAAGAAAAACCCCAGACAGTTTTAACGTCGACACAAAAATAAAAACTGGATGACATAAACGTTTTCTTTTTCGATAAAACAAATGACGGCTGCTCTTTTTTCTATTCAAGGACGTGCAAAAATAGATGTCGAAATAAGAAAAAAGGAAAAGGAAAAATACCCTATTTTTGTCTTATGCTTTCACCACACTTTTGGAAAAGGAAAAGATGCGGCTTTTCTTCATTTTGCTGTTCTTTTTTCATCTTTGGGCGCACAGAAAAAATAAGGAAAAATAAGAGATGCAACGTCCGATTATTGCGTATTTCTTGCTGTTGCAAGAACAAAAAATAAAATGTTGGTTTGAATTTTCAAATAAATTCTTTTTTTCGCTTGTAAAAAACGTTTCTGCCATCAGTTTGATATATTTAAACATTAATGTCGCATTCAGAATGATATTTTTGACCAGCTGGTAATGTAACACATGCTATCAATAAATAAATAAGCGCAATTAATACAACACTTAAACATTAAATATGCCTTTAATATCATCTTTTAGTACCTTTATTAATTATTAACTAATGTTATGTAAAGATAAACTAAAACGCGGTTACAATTATTAATGTTTTCTAAACTTGATGACTTCAGCAGGAGTGATTAATTTTTAAACAGTAAACTTTCTTTTTTTGCTTTAACAATGTAACAATTGAAGTCGTATGATGAAAAATTCAAAAAAGTAAACTGTAAATTTAAGTAAAGCAAAAGTAAAAAACAAATGCCTTATTCTTTGTTTTCTTTTTGGACAAAGGCCGTCGCACAATTTCTGTGAGCGATTGACATACATAGCAAAACCTTTTAATGTGAGCACAGAAGAAAAATATGAAATAACCAAAAAGGCTGTTTTCTTTGGTTACAGGGTAGCGTCTATTTATCAACAATCATTTTCAACAAGGGAAAAAGCAATGCACATTATGAACATCAAATGAAAGAAAAGTTTTTGATTTTGAATTTTTAAAACAATAAAATTTTATCTTTTTAAATGTCTTGTTACTATATAATTATTTGTTCCACATTCAAAACCACTATTTCAGAAAAACAAAATTTTCATACAATCATACAGTATTCAAAAAATTGTGCTAAATGCCTTTTAATTGTTTTGTGTTTAAGTAAATAATAACAAAAAAATATTAAAATCTTTTACATTTTCATGTGTAATAATTCATTTTGTAATTAGATAACTTTTTAATAATGGGCAAATCAAATGGAGATTGTTGAAAAAATTGGAAGATATCCAAAATTATAGATGAATAATAAAAACTTGATCTGAATAAAAAGATTTAGTTCTTTCATTTAATTAAAGTATTCAAAAAAGATCTGCTAAATGGATCAAAAGAGAAAAAAAATTGTAATAAAACACATTTTCTTCATCGAAATGTCTGCCGCAAAAGAACCATCGGCCGATGTTGCTGTGTCTGTCACACTGACACTGCCCTTACAATTTTCAAGAAAGACACACATCTAACTCTTATGTCAGCCAATGCTGACTAAATAAAAGTGGTTTTTCGAGTTTTTAAATGAAATGAAAGATTTGTTTTTGTAATTACAAAAAATGATTTTTATGTGCAGCCTTGCCTTAATGATTTATCCTCAATAATTAAAAAAAAGCACAAAAAATTTTACACAAAAACATTCATGACTTAAAAAATCAATGTTCTACACAAATATCTTTGATTGATTTTATAGCGTTGTTAATTTGTTTTATGTGATTTGAGAACATTTTTTTGCAAGAGCTTGTTTCTGCAAGATAAATAGAGTTCCTGTGCACAGTTTAAAATATATGCATTTACCACTTCTTTTTTTGCATACATAAAAACGATAAATTAAAAAAATTAATTTCAACATTTTTATTTGTAATAAAGCAGTTTGTAATCATGACGTTTTTTAATAATGAATCATTCACTATATGATTCTTCAAATACGTTATTTAATAGTAAATTTTGTGAAAGCGCAAATTTACATTTGGATATATTTGAAACTTAGACTATGCTTAAAAACTATAAAATTTTATTTTGAATATTCAAAAAAATAAATGCCTAAAAGCAATAAGCGCAAAAAAATGTATATTTTCTTTTTTCTGCCCCTTGAAAAATCGATAACCTATTTCTGCTGTTTCAAAAGCAGCATTGCCTTTTCAATGTTTTGAATAGAGGCGCACAAATGACTGATGTGTCAGTCAATGTTGACTAAAAAGTTGATTCTTTAATTTTTAAAGTTAGATTACAGACATGTTTTATTACATTTTGTCAGACACAAAATAGCCATTCAAATCATTTCTTTATTAAATTTTACAACTGGTAATTAAATTTGTCAGTGGCTTTTGATTTTAATTGGTTCATTCTTGGAATTCCATCAATGTGAAAAGAAAGATACATTCAGCAACAGCACCATCATTCCTATAAACAATATTCAAGTAATAGTATATATTCTGGTACTGGCAGTTCTAGTATTTGGATTAATGGTATTCACTTTACTAACAGGTTTTCTCAGGACACGACTGTACAAAATAATAATAATTAATAAATTCAATGAGCTTATGGTAGTACGATAGGGGCCAATGAAGTCTATTAGACCATGTGAAGAGAACTAAAAGAAAATAAATTTATAAGAGATTTTTCACAACAACTATAAGCACCAACCTTGCTAATAATAAAATCAATTAGATTAGGAGTAAATTCAAAGACTGTAGTAATAAAAATAATGATTAGAATAACACGATTTTTTGATTTCCCCATTAAAGATCCAGATGGAATTTTAAACTTCATAATAGCTATTAATGATATAGCAGCCAAAATATCCATAACAGAAACAAAAATTTTAAATTCAACAACAAATCTATTTTTTAGACTATAAATTATGCATGTAAAAAATCGGCATGGAACTTCAGCTCTTTGAGGTAAATGAGTTAAATCATTGATCAAAAAGTTAGCAGCTATATAAACTGCAACACCAAAAACGGCTGATACACAAATTCTAAATTTCCATCGAATATTATACTGAAATGGTGCACACACAGCAAGACATCTTTCAATGCAAAGAAAAAATTCAAAAATTGGATTTGAGATTAATAAAATCCATGAAAGAAATCCAATTAAATACATGGTTGTTTGAGAATATAAAATTTCAACATCTGGCCTCCAAAAAATTATAAGATATATACAGTAGATTGACATACTGATAGAGAGAATAGTCAAATAACAAATAAATAATATAAGAGTTGGAGAAGCATTTGATCGAATCTTCTTGGCTTTGAGTAAATTAAAACAATAATAAAAGATTGTACAATTGATAAAAATGGTGCAAAGTACTTGAAAAAGTACTAAAAATGGGAATAATTCCATCAAATTCATTTAACAAATTATAGTCGATATTTGAAGAAAATAAATAAGTTTCATGAATTTTGTTAAAAAATGTAAGAAAAATAAATTATGACCTTCACAGAAGAATAGTAGTATTATGCAAATGAGTCTAGCAAGAAAACTAACTTTTATCACTTTCTCAGCCAAATTAAAATGACTCAAAAGCTATAAATCGTAAGAATATTCTTCATTTTAAGAAATAAATATTTTTCCTTTGTCATACTTTTTTTAAGAAGTACAATTTATTTTTCAAGCTTCATTGAAGCATATTATTATAATAATAATTAGTGATTATGTTGATATTGAAAAAATGATGCAATTGTTCTGTCAAAGCACTGCACTTAATGTTACTTGAGTTCATGACACATACAGTTTTTTCTTGTACTGTCATGTCTCCGTGACACATTGTTTATTTTTTTTATAATTAATTAAAATCTGTGTCATTTATTATTATGATGTTTTTTTTGCAAATAAAAGTCGTGGGCAAGAATTATTGGAAAGAATATAAAAATTAATTTTTTTTATTGTTACTATTTCAACAGCCAATGTGAAATCATGTGGAGTCTTCGTAGCCAGCAGCACTATCTGATCTTATTAGGCTTACAAAAGGGTTCTTAAAGCTGTCCCTAATGGACAACATTTTCACTGTAATAATTTTGTGCCTTTGTAGTTTAATAAAATTAACAATTAACACAAGCTTTAACAATTTTTTGTAGCCTTTGAAAACTGGTAAAGCAATTGACAAAAGAATTATAACTGAAAATAGAAAAAAAATTTATTTCTTATTAACAAAAAAAGTCAAAAAATTTCAGTCAATTTTTTTACATTATTGTTTTAAATGACAATTGTTGCTGAAATAGCTGTTGGTCCAACATCTGCTGCTCGAACATGTACCCCAAGTTTTTGTAATAATAATTTAATTAATTCATTTATAAAATTTTGATATGGATGTATAAAATAAATCATTGTAAAAATATCTGTTAAAGCATGAATTGAAAGAAGGGAAAATGTAAAAAGTGAAAAAGTAGAAACCCATCGAATACCAAACATTGCCAAAATTAATGATATGGTAATCGGCATAATTAGAATAAAAATGATAAGACAAACTTGAACATATAAAGCTTTAAATAAAATTTGTTGAAGTTTAAACGTTCTTGCAGACATAAAAGTTTTATTTCTTTTTAAAATTCTTAAAAAATTTAAATATAAACATGCAATTAAAAATAAGATTAATATTAAAAAAATAATAAAGCTGAACATTATTACTACCGTAATATTATTATCAGATTTTGGATCAAATCCAAAAAGTGATGGTTCTCCTGCAAAGAAAATTTTCATAATCGAATTTTGTGATTCAAGTGAAGTTTGAAGAGATTGAATTGTTGGCATGAATGTTAGCAGATAATAGAATCCAAATAGAAGTAATGCAATAATTATCAAATATATAACTGTTCGATACCAAATATTACTGTAAATTTGATAAAACTGTGAAAATGGTGCTGCTTGAACATATCGATGAACAATTGAAATTCCAATTGAAAATCCCATAAAAATAGCAATAAAAATTATCATTTTAAAAAACCATGTGCCAGAGCTATTATACCGAAATATCCCCCCAGAATATCCAAGATAAAAAGGCCATAACGGAATTGGCTTCCAACAACTCATAAATAGTTCAAAGATATAACTCCAAAATAGCTGATGACATAGATACCACCCATTTCTTTTGTAGATTTTTTTATTATTATATAAAGCATTAAAAAAAAGAATATTGTTGTAATGACAAAAGTAATATCCCAAAAAACTGAATAAATTTGTATCAGCTTTGGATGATCCAAATCTTCCAAGGTTAAAGAAGAAAAATTTACATCAATTTTTAAAAATTCTACTATTTGGCTCATTTTTTTTTATCTTTTACGGAGGATAAATTTTGCAGTATTTTTTTTAACTGACAGTAATAAGTAATACCTTTTTATATATGTATCTTAAAATATTAGCAGGTGAAAATGTTTCTTATTAAATGTCTACAGCCTTTGAACTTTAGTTACATGTTTATTTGTAGTAAGAAAAATTAAATTTATTTTTTTTAAAAAGAAAACGTCTAGACCAGTCATAAAAAAATTACTACATACACATAAGTAAAATAAATTATTTTTAGAAAACTTAAAACATTGTTAAATAATGTGATATACGTGGGCCGTAGCCATAAAAAAATTTCGGACAAAGGGAAGCATCTCTTGCATATAAAATTTTGGCATCGGGGAACACAACGCCGAATTTGATGTTTTCGAACAAAATCGCTCAATGTGATGGACATTGTGAATATCTAGACTCTTCGACACG
The DNA here is from genome assembly GCA_024447215.1 of Panagrolaimus sp. LJ2400. Classification (NCBI taxonomy): domain Eukaryota; kingdom Metazoa; phylum Nematoda; class Chromadorea; order Rhabditida; family Panagrolaimidae; genus Panagrolaimus; species Panagrolaimus sp. LJ2400. The sequence continues at coordinate 554,548 of JAMRYA010000029.1, read as the reverse complement.
CTACAATCAAAAAATCGACTCTCTAGCTTCAAAACTGACAAAATGGTAGCTATTTAAAAAATCATTTTTTACACCAGAGAGGTTAAAATTCGCTGTATAACTTTGACGTCTCAAGTTACGCATGAAAGTAAAATGCATTAACCACAAGCTGAAAATCTAACAGTACATTCAAGTAATTTAAATTGGTTAAAGAATTCATCTATGCATAGATTTGAAGGAGGTTTGACTCACTAAACCCCCTTATAACCATTTTCCCATTGCTCCAAATTATTGACCTCATAAAGTGAAATAAGAAATATTCATTTATGTTTGTCTGGTTTTGTTGAAAATGCCCTGGTTTTTTTTGTCGACTCAGTTTTTGAAAAAGACTAAAACTGTTTTTTGCCATCCTCATTTATTTCTCTCTGGATTAAACTGCGATTGATTATTCCTAATTTGTAGTGTTTAGGGAATAAGAGGTTTCTTTCTCTTTTTTTTATATCTTCCACCTAACTTTTGTTTGACCACAGAAAATTCCTGATTTTTCACTTTTGCTCATTTGCCACAGATTAAATTCAGTAAACCAAAAAATGAGTTTGCCAAATTCAACAATGACGCTTTCGCAATCAAATGATGAACAACTTCATCCAGATTCTTCTACTCCTCAACTCACATTTCAAAAGCCATTCTTATTTTATCTCAAAATCAATGCCAATCCAAGACTCTCCTTCAAACTTATGCAAATTGCAAAATTTTTTCGTTTCAAAGAATTTCCATTTATTGTTATTAAAGACATTCACTATTATTATGGAAAATGGAAGTATGTGCCATTAAATGGTAAAAAGCTAAGGCCATTCAACGCTGATAAAATCTCAAAAAAATTATGGATTACCAAAGATTTCGAAGCTGGATTATCATCTCCAAATACGTCATCAATTTTTCCAAAAATTGCTGTTTGTGATATTACATATTTACGCTTAGAACACCAAGAACTCACTCTGGACGAATTGAAATTTTTTATCAATGCTAAACTTAAAAGTGTTGAATTTTTTGATACATGGATTTTTGACTCAAATGACAAGAGATGTTTGATCGAAGCAATTCTCCGAGAATTTCTTAATGTTCAAAGTTTTTTGTTGTAAGTTAGAAGAAAGGGAGAGACCCACAACAGTTTTTAAAGTCCTTTTTTTGCATTTTCAGTCAATCTGAGGATAATGAAGAATATGCAACTTCTTCAACAAAAGAAATTATGAAATATTTGAAAGATGCTAAAATCAAAAAATTTTATCTTTTTGGTACTCCTGAAATCTTTGATTATAGCGCTTTTAAAAAATTTAGAAAAGTATGTTTTATGTTGTCATAAAATCTTTTCTCTTTCATATTTTTTGTTTTTAGGAAAATCCTCAAATTTATTATTCTATCACGTAACATGCTAGACTGATAGAAGTTAACTTTCATTGAAGAAACTCGATCTTTCTAATCTCTGTTATAACATTCATGTCCAAAAGTCTGTGTGTTATGTTTTTAATTTTTTTTTGAATTTTTCATACATCAGTTTTTTGCTTAAATAAAAAAATTTCTTCTTCTCGTTTAACATTTCGAGGTTCTCTGTTGTATTATTTAATGATCACTACCAATCCAAGATTATTATTAGTTTATCAAAATTGCAAGAAATATTTTGTTTCAAAGAATTTCCATTTTTTATGTTAAAAAGTATTGCAATTAATAGAAAACTGATGTTCCATTGAATTTCAAAATGTCCCAATATTATGTGCCATTCAATGGAAAAATAATTAAAGAAGAGAGGATGCATCAGTATTTTCTTCTTTTGTTTTTTATCAATCTATTTTTTTGGTGAGAGCCATTTTTTGAGAGATCGATTATTGGCCCACCATGCCGTTATACAACATCGCATTAAAGGGTCTCTGACTGTTTTTTGTGTTCAGCACAACTGCATTTGGAATCAACCACAAGAAGAAGTACACACATAAAAAAATGCCTGGCATTTTTTTAATTGTGACTGAAGTCGTTTTTTTCACTGACTCAGCTGCAATCATGGTCAGTGTCTGTTTTTTGTTTTCAGCACACCTTCATCTTGGGTCAACCATTGGAAAAGGTCAATTTAATTATTTGCCAAGTACACACACACAAAAAAACGACTGCCAAACTTTGAAAAAAATGACTGGCCTTTCTTTAATTATGACAATCTATATTATAGTCGTTTTTTTTCATTGCTGTCTCAATCACGGTCTGTGTGTGTTTCTTGTATTTAACACAACTGCATCTTGGGTCAACTACAAGGAAAGAAACTTTATTCCATTTGAAGATACGCCAAGAACACACACACACAAAAAAACAACTGCCAAACTCCAAAAAAATATTTGGCGGTTTTTTAATTGTGACTGTAGTCGTTTTTTTCATTGGTCAGTGTTTGTTTTTTGAGCTCAGCACAACTGCATCTTGGGTCAATCACAATATAGTAAGACACACACACCCACAAAGAAAACGACTGCCAAACAGGAGGAAAACATAACTGGCATTTCTTTAATTGTGACTTTCTATACTACAGTTGTTTTTTTTCATTGCTGTCTCAATCAAGACCACATCGACATTTTTCTTTGTTGTCCTTAAAAAATGGAAGCAGTGAAAGAAAATTCAACATACGATGTAAGCTTTCTTAATATATCAAAATTAAAATCTCCAACTAAAAATTTCAGGAATTTCCTATTGGAATTAAATGGAAAATTGCTAAAACAAAGTTGCTGTGTCTTCGAAAAAATGAATTGCAAACCTCTTATTTTGAGATTCCTTCATATCGAGGTATATCATACCGACTAGCAATCCGCTGCAATGATTACGATAATGACAAATTTGAATTTTGGATTTATCTGGACAATGGTTATGCTCGTGATCTTCAAGTGAAATATACGATATACATTGGAAATTGTAGCAATGCACATACTAATATTTACAATTTTCCAAAATGGGAGTATAGATTTTGTTGTCACACTTATCGTTATCTTTTATATCAAGATGGTTTATTCGTGGATGGTTATTTAACAATAAAATTAAGAGGAAGTATTAAAAATATTGCACCTGAGAAATCTATTTCATATCCAGGCATTGAAAACACTTTATGGAATGATGATGAAAAGGATTTTGAAATTGTTGTTGTGACTGAAGATGAAGCTGGAGTGGCAAATAAGAGCTTATATGTAAGCTTTCGGCCAAAACATTTTGTCCCTTTGGTTTTTGTTGGCAAATCGTTGCTATTGACTTATATGGGTCATACATTGAGGAAGAGAGTGCATCTTTGAAAAAAATAGTTTTGGCACCTGGGGGCTTTTCGTTAAACGGCTCATAACTCAACTTTGACCTAAACCCAGCTGAAAATACAGTCCTTTCTGAACACAGGGGTCAAAAAATCAACCCTCTGGCTTCAAAAATGAAAAAATGGCAGCTATCTTTAAACCAAGAAAAATTTTTTTTGATTTTTTCGTCTCAAAGTTATTTTTTAAATGGCTGCCATTTAGCCATTTTTGAAGCGAAAGGGTTGATTTTATGACAACGGCGTTCAGAAAGGACCGGATTTTTACCACCGTAGCCGATGTCAAGCTGGGTAAAGGTCAAGTTTGAATTTAGCGCTATTTAGCGAAATGTTCCCAAATTTCAAAATTTTTTACTTAAAAGACGCTCTCCCACGTCATGATCCCTTCCTAAAAATTTGAGCATAAGAAACGGTTTTCCAGCAAAAAACAAGAGGACAAAATACTTAAAATACTCTGTTAAAAAAATTAAATTTAATAATTTAAGGTTCACAAGTTAATCCTTCGGCTTTGTTCACCCGTGTTTGCTACAATGTTCAATTCAGGAATGAAAGAATCAATTGAAAATAAAGTTGAAATGAAAGGTTTTAGCTTTGAAGTTATTGAAGCAGTTATGAAATTTTGCTATGGTTTTGATATTCGATCCGCGCTATCACTTCCAGTCGCAATGGCAGCTCTGCAATTTGCAGATATTTATGATATCGAAAAATTAAAGGTTATTTTTAAACCACAATTTCAATATTCATTGCTCAATAAATGTTTTTTTAGGATCAAATTGAGAAATTTCTGTTTTTAGAAATGAATGAAGAAAATGTTTTGCAAATAAAAGAATGTTCGATCATTGGAAATTCTCAAAAACTTGAGCAAAAATGTCGCAAATTTTTGCGAAATAGTGGCAAAAATGGTTTAGCTGTCAAAGAAAATGATAGCACTTTTGCATCAAGCAATTATTGTCAAGATTTTGTAACAAAATAATTATGACTTTTACGATGCATTTGAAGTCTCTTTGTTGTTGATCAAACTTTAAGTTATTTGGTTTTTGATTTAAATTATTACAATTTTTAAAAACTGATTTTGTTTATACATTTGTTTTTGGTTTTACTTTTTGAAAAGCAATTTAATAAAAAAAACCTTACTTTGATTGCAGTTTTGCTTAAGGATCGACAATAGCTTAATTTTTAAAGCCCTGAAAAAAAGGAAAAAAATATTTTTTTAGTTTGTAACTACGAACGCTTAAAAATGAAATGCAAAAGATATAAATATTAGCAAAATAAAACATCAGATTGTGTAACAAAGTTAATGTCAATCAAATGACGGACGTTAGTCTCACAATAGCAACACCGACTTTCAAGTGTTCGAATGAGACACACAGATGACATTTTTGTTGATCAAAGGAGACCAAAGGTTTAGCAAAAAATGGTTGCTTTTGAAACTGGCAATCGACTAAGACGCATAAATAAACATCAAACAGCTTTTGATCGAAACAAAAAATAAGCATTGCCTTCTTCATAATGTGTAACAGAAAAGCATATCAATTTTATTTGTTGCTTTGTAATTGTGTTCATTCATGTTTTGAATCTTATAAGGAGTTCTTCATTTTTCTGTAATCATACTGTAAGAAATTTTATTGTTACGATTTATTAATGCCTTATTTACAATATTTATTTATTTTAAATTTAATTTTTTAAATTATCAAAAAACATGTCAAAATATTTATACATTTTTTTATTAATTTGAGAAATTTCTGTTTCTAGAAATGAATGATGAACATGTTTCTCAGATAAAAGAATGTTCGATCATTGGAAATTCTCGAAATATTTATACATTGTATTTTAAACAATAATTAAAAATTTTTTTTGAAAAATTGTAGTGCATATTTTTGTTATAAATAGTTACCGCCTGCTTTATTTTTGTTCACATGGTTTTTTAATGATTTCTTATTTTTTTCACCAAATTGTATGATCATAGACATCTATAAAACACTTAAATACCGTTCTTCATATTTTGTAGGTCCAATATTGCCATCATTGGATAAATAACGACTTGAATTTAATTGTGTTTTTCATCATTGTCAATGCAAAATAAAAAAATTAAATCAAATATTAAAAACAACAAAAATCTTGAAAGTAAGCAAAAAAACTTTTTTATTCAGCATGCGGCTTTTACGACTGACAAACAAAGACAGCATAATAGACACAGAACTTTATCGCTCGATTGATGACGAAATAAAATGGAAAATTATTTACAAGCAACAAATGCAATTTTTTTGCTGCTTGTAGAGTCGTCTTTATTCAAGCATAAACACAATGATTTGAAGTTTTAAATAATTTTTTTGTTTTGCATTTAAAAAATGTAAAAGAAATTTTTGTTAGCATTTGCACATAAGAATTAATGTCAGATTTAAAACAATTTTATCTCGACCACTTCTTAATGCTGTCAGAATACAATAAATAAATTATTGAAAAACAGACATTGGAAAAACAAATACAAATAAAAAAACTGACATTTTATAATAAGAAGAGCTGCATAAAGTAAACTAAAAGCTTACAGCTTTATAAACAAGAGCTGCTCTGCGACATTAGCAAAAAAGAGTTGCTGCAATAAACAAATATTCAATGATTTGTGTTCGTAACAAAATTACAATTTACATAATTATTGACAATATTTTTTGGTGCTTTTTGATAATTCAATCGTTTCTCATTTAAACTTTGCTTTATGCATGAATTATCGTGCTAATAATCACTAAAATATTGAAAAAAGGAGAAGTAATTTCAAATGTCTGCAGCAAAAATAATCAAAAATCGACGTTGTTGTTCAAAAAAGAATGTTCAGCACAAATGTTTATTTTGCCGCAAACAGAGACAAAAAAGACGATTGATATGAATATGTAAATTGTTTATTGCCAAATCCACTAAATTACAGCAGTAAGAAATTGTTTTTTCTTGGAACTGACGATTCTGCAACGTCTCACATAAGAATCGCTGTCACATATTGAACACAAATTTCAACAGCAATGATTTTAATGCTTTTTCCGGTGTATAATTCATTTTTTCTGTGTGTTCGATCTGGTTTTTGATCTGTCATTGCTTACAAAAAAAAGGTCAACAATATCCTGTTCTTTTTTTGTTTTTAATGTTTAAATACAAGATATTATCTTCACCATTAAAGTGAGCACATGTGAGTTTCTATGATCCTTATATATATATTGCAAAAAATTATTACAAATTTTAATTACTCTACTTTCTTCATTTAATGGTGATTTATCATAAAAAAAGAGTTTGTCAGACATCTTTAATTTTTTTCGCAGAGATTCGATATTGTTTTTATGCGTAAACAATAAAGCTGAAAAATAACACTAAAATATTGAAAAAAGCATACAGTTTACAAAGCTAGTTAAAAACAAGCGAATAGTCTTGTTAAAAATGTCTGCCGCAAAAACATCAATGACAGATGTTGTGGTCTTTAGAGCAAATGTATTTGAATTTTTGGAATTTGTTGAAAAATATTCAATTGCACATTTAAAGAAAACTGTTAATGAATTTGTTTCTGAAAATTTTGAAAGCTTTATTAAATGTGAAAAATTTCAAAGAATTCAAAAATTAAATTTAAAAAACATCGTTGAAAATTATGTTAGTGTTTTGTACTCTGAAATGCTGTTGGAAAAAGTGAGTAATTTTTGTCATTATATAGTTTTTTGATGAAAGAAATCTATGCTGAAACACGAAGTTTCCTCCACTTTCTGGACCAATCCCAATAAAAGATATTCTTGTTTTAGGTATTCAAATGGGCAGAAAATAAAGCAATTGAAAAACAAAATGGTGCTGGAAATGTTATTGTTAATGATGTAATCAAAAGAAGAGCTGGTTGATATTCTGCCATATTTCAAATTTGAAGAAATGAATGTTGAATTCCTTATTAAATTTGTTGGTGAGATTTGTCTTAAACTTGCAATTTGCTATTAAAAAGAAATTTTTTAGTTAAAATATTTTTTCTTTTTTCTGCTGATGAATTAAGTGATATTTTATATGCTGCATATAAAAAAGTTCATGGTTCCTTATTTCTATATAGTAAAAATTCGTAAATGAATTTTTAGTAATTGTTACTGATGTAAATGGAAGAATTATGAAAGGCTTTCTAGATTGTCCAAATATTGATATAGTCGCTGATGATATTCAGTTACTGAAAAATGTGTCAAGTGATAAATATTTTTGGTCTACTACTAGAAAAGAAAAACCATCATCACCAAGTAAATTAATCGAAAATGCTAAAATTGAATGGTATTTAGTTTATGATTTTGATAGTGATATTGCTATAAAAAGACGACATGATCTAGATGATGAAACAGATTATATACTGGCAGAAATGTTTCCTAAAAATGGATTTACACTTGGTTTTGATTGTAAAATTGTTGTTCTTCGTTGTACTTGATTTTTCTAATTTGCACATATTCTTTTCTTCTCTTCTTATTTTTTCGTTTTTCAATAAAAGCAAACGCTTCTTTTTAAAAATGCTTAATTTTTTTTCAAACTATTTTGAAACTGATTTCGTGTATAAGAAATTGTTTTGTCATACGAAACTTCAAAATTCTTTACACAGACGTTTTGTCTAAAAAATGATCTTTTTGTGACAAAAAATACAACATTTAGGTTTGCAAGTAAAGATTTCAACATTTTTGATGGATTAATGTGCAAACAGTGGATCTCCAATGCTCCTAGCGTTTGAACAAAAGAATATGCGCTGAAAATTAAAGCGAGCAATGACTTTTTTGTTTGTTGGTCAAATAAAAATCATTTGTATGCATCCAACAAATAAAAAAGTTTCCTTGTTTTGTATTTTTGATTTTACAATATCTGTTTAGTTTTACATAATTACCGTAGACGTTTTCTTATAGCCTTCAAAATTTAATGATGGAAATTTAATGGAAATAATTCGTTAAATACATAAATGTGATTCAAGGTTTTACGCAAAAAACAGGAATTTAAAAAAATTTAAACAAGAACCAAAACAGACAAATTTTTATAACTATTATTTTACAAAAAATTTCACAAATGTTGTTTATCAAAGTTAATATTGTGGAATTCTGCTTCAATAAAATCTATCGATTAATACCTATGTTTTTTATATGAAAAATTATCATCCTTTTGCATAATTTGAAACAAAAAAATATAACTAAAATATTAAAATAGCAGAAAATAAGCGAAAAAAAAATCAATGTTTAATGCAGTTGTAATGAAAGCAACACAGCCATTGCAATGATCAAAAAAATATGCATCGATGTCGAAATAATAAAAAATAAAATTATTCCATTCGCATACTGTTTTGTCTTTGCGGCAAAAGCAAAAGAGAAACTTATGGTTTGAATATTTAAAGAAATCTACTTTTTCAGCTTGTAATAAAAGCTTCTGTTATCAAATTATTTACACATTAAGGTCGTATTCAGAAAGATAATGTTTTAACCAGCAGAAAAATTTTTCTCCTTACAATATTAAAAATATTTTAAAATTGTTGCAACACTTAATAACAAAAATTTTATCAAACAGTGAAGTAAAAAAAGTTTACAGATTATTATTTCACCGTTGTTAATCACTCTTATTACTTTAAAGTCATTTCAAACATTTAAATTAATAAGGATTTGATCAATCGTTACGAAGAGATGAAAGCTCAAAAGTTTTGTTTATGTTTTTAAAATTTTTTGCATTCGTAAATTTTAATTTATTTTATAAAAAAAATAAATGCTACTACTAAAATACTAAAAAAATGCAGACATTAGTAATGTCAAAATGAAAGAAAAAAATTGGAAAATAAGTAATGTTTGATCCTGTCCATCCCTAAAAAACACTACACTTTTTCTATTTGTATACAGACATGTATTGAAAATGAAGGGGCACTAGTGTATCGATGTTGAAATAAGAAAAAAAGCGATCGTCTGTTCGCAGTGTTCACAAAGGATAAAATTTAGTTGCCACTATTTGTGCTTTAGCAAATGCAACAGTCAAAATGCAAATTAAAATTTTTTTAAAATCTTTTTTTTTGCGTCAAACTTTCCTGTCATTTTTTTGTTATAAACACTAATGCCACATTCACGAGGACATTGTTATGCTGATAAAGCTAGTCCCAAATATACAATAAATTTATTAACTTTTTACGACACTTGAAAATTACGTAAAATTTTTTTCAAATTAGGAAGCAAAAACATATACAAACTTTTTACGTCGCCACTGTTAAATTCAAAAATACTTTAACTTTTTTTGATACCCAGGTTTTAAAATTTCTAAAATTTTTAAATTGTGTAAGATACATTATAATTTAATCAAAATTATCAATGTCATTAATGTTTCTAAGTTGGGGAATAACTATTTTTTTAACAAATTACCTTTTATTGACATTTAAATGCTTTAATAACACTGTAGCAATAACAATGGTAGAAGTAATTTAAAAAATCAAAAAAAAGAAAACTCTAATGTTAAATAAAGCAAAAGTGAAAAAAAATGTCTCTGCTTTAGCATTCATTTTAGACAAAGACAAGCGCACAATTTCACTGAACGATCAACACACAAACAAAAATAACAACGTTTTAAAATAAGCGCAGAATAAATAACAGACAAAAATAAGCAAAGTGTCTGTTTCTAAAGAGATGCCTTTTACATAGATATGTCAATTTTTTGGCTAGAAATAAAGTATTTCCTATGCGGCAAATGCAAGCATTGAAATATGAACGATTTTTGTTTTTGAATTTTTTTAAATGATTAATCTAGCTTTTTAAAAGCTTATCTTAATTACAATAATATTTGTCTCACATTAAATCATTTTTTCGCGAGAAAAAAAATATTCTCAATTTGAACAATAAAAAAATAAAGTCTTGTGTTAAATATTTGGCTTTTAATTCATTTTACGTTTAAATGCATTATCAGTAACAAAAATTAAAATTTTAACATTATTTTGTGTAATAGTACATTTTGTGATTAGATGATTTTTAATAAAGGATTAACAGGAAATACTCTTTGTTTTTAATAAAAAAACTCTTAATAGTAATCGCTTTTGCAAAACATTGGAACAACATTGAAACTGCAACAAAAAGCCACAATTTGACTTTTTTAAAGTTTATCTAAAAAACAATAATATTTGTCTCACATTAAACCAGTGTTTTAAGAGAACAAAATTATTCACAAATAAAACAATATTAAAAATAAAAAAAGGGCGCTGAATCTGATGGTGAACCTCACTCGCCCAGCTGGGCACTTGCCGAAAAGTTACGACGGCACGAAAAAAAATGGGTCTCGCAGCGAAAAGTTTCGTCCAAATATGCAAAATTCGGATCCCTCGACCTCGAAAACCTATATAGGTGAGAGAATATCAACAACTTTAAAGAAAATGAATATATGGCATCAGTGTGAAAAAAACCTTGATACTTTCATTTCAGGACCAAAAAATCAGGGTTAAAGTTGAGTTAAAGCTCTGATATTTTGGATTTGGGCTTGTTAAGCATGGTCGAAAACCTAGGTATCCTTTTTGGAGAAAAAAACATTTAGCTGTGCCAGCCGTTTTAAAAAAATAAGCGTTCTTACTAGTTGCATTTTTGTTGTGCCTTGAAAATTTAAAAAAAGCAATTAGTTGTTTGAATTTTTGAGTTATTTGTAATTTCATTGTTAATTTTGTTAATAAGAGAATTGCTTCGTTCGCAACATTCACAAATAACATGTTTTTGAGTTGTATATGCAATGAGAAAAAGCAAAAAATGAAATTGATGGTTTGAATTTTTATACAAATACTTTTTTTCGCTCTTTTATTAAGCTTTATCATCTTTTTTTGTATTTATTTATAGCAGAATTCTCGAAAATATTGCTTTAATTAAATGATGAACAGTTCCCAAAAGAACAATAAATAAAATAAAGTAAACACTAAATTAAACAAGATTTTATCAAACAATAAATGCGTCACAATTATTTATCATATATTTAATTTTTTTTAAAAATCAGGTTTTAAAATTTTATAATTCTGCTTTGCAAAAATATATTAAAATGGGGTAAAAATTATTAATGAGAATGTAAACAATTTTTTAAAGGAATAACTATTTTTGGACAAGTTTTTTTCAATGACATTTAAATGCTTTAATATCATACTTTATGAACTGCAAGAAACAAAATATGAATTTGAATTTTTAAAATAATGAAATTGGACTTTTTTAAAGTGGTATTATTATACAAATATTTCACATTATATAAATCATTATTTCAGAAATTGATAATTACAAAATGTTTAAAAGAAAATATTTGGGTTATTTGCTTTCTGTCAGCTTTATATTGGTGTATTTCTGTCAGCGAATTAATGTTTTATCAATTTCGTCATAATAACCTAATAAAAATGTTTTTGATTGATCTTTGTGTGTTGCTAATTTGTTTTAAATGATTTCCCAAAATTTTTTGCATTGATTTTTGGAAGCAGAAGGGTGCAAAAATCCTTGTAATAGTAAGATTAATATAATTTCGTTTTATGGCAAAGGACAAATACGCATAAACAACAAGGTGAAAATAACTTTAATTTTTACATTATTATCTGCAATAAAACGTTTGGTAATGGAAATTTTGTTGCTATTTCGTTACCAGTCAAGATTATTAGTTGAAGAGCAATATTTATAAAATTTTAAATATATACATAAAAATGGCGAGGCATTTAATGATTTCATTGTCGTCAACGAATCTGGTGAAGAACAATAATTAAAAAAATATTTGTTTATAAAATCAAAGTAAAAAACATAACAAATATCACACAAAAATGAAAAGGCATAATCGATCAAAGTTCATCATATCTAATGCAGTACCACTCTAATGCCTGAAGTTTAAATGAGTCAATTCCAATAAATTCGATGTGCGGAACAGAATATTCACAATCTTTTGTTGCAAAAATTTCATCAATAATTGCATCAAGACGATTTTTATATGCTTGAGAAATTGAATTGGCGAATACCAAATTTCGATTTGTGTAAGTTTCAGTATTTTGCTAAAAAATTGTTACGGTATTAAACAAGTGTTAAAGGAATAAGAAAACTTACCTTAATATGAAGAAAATATGCATCAATATCAAAAGATTCAGGAATATTCTTTAAATGAAATTCCATCATTTTAGAAAAATGTGGAATTTTTAGAAGATTTGTTACAGTTTGAGATGAGATACCTGCACCAGAGGGATCGATGTCACTGAAAATATTTAAACGATTAAATACAAGCTTATAGAAGCAAAGTATCTTCCTACACATATATTTTTTTCCACCTCCAAGTTTTCTATTCTATTAAAAAAAAACTTACAAAACAAATTGTTCAAGATTGGCTGGAATTTCAACAAGTTTTTCAAGAGCAACAATTTCACCAGCATCATTTCTGACAATAACTTTTTCAAAATCAATTTGATCAACAATTGAGGTTAGAAAAAAATATTCATTCAAGGAAATATTTTGTTGAATAAGTTTCAAACATTTTATATCACATCGGAAAATTTTTGGAAACATGAAAGAAAGTGGATTTGTTTTTTCTGGCATTTCTGAAGCAGCATTGATAGTAAGCTTTTTAGTAATCCAAAGCTTTGAAGTAATTTTATCGATATCAATATATTTCTTCTCAACATTTTGCTTAATTTGCCATACAGGTGGTTTGTCATCATCTTCTTCATCACTATCATCTGAATCGGAGTAACAACAATGTTTTCTTCTTTTTTCTTTTCTAACAATATCATAAATTATATCTTCAGCAACAATAATTGGATTTTTGATGAAGAAATATTTGCAGCTTTGAATCATTTTTTGATAACATTTTGGAGTTGATGGATTCATTGTAATATTGTAAATGATTGAATCAGGTAATGACCAATTTTGACTATGATATGAATCAGAAAAACACAATTTCTTTGGTGGAATTGTTGAATCATGTTGATCATGGGCGGCAGCTTTTCGTTTACGGCAATCTGACATTTTTGAAGCAACTTGAGAATTAGATTTTTTGAAGCTGAATTTCACTAAAAATGATAATTAATAATTCAAAATTAGAAATAAAAACAAAAAAGTAAAAGAATGAGAGCGATTAATGAAAGTTAAAAATAAATTGCAATAAAAAAGCTGCAAGCTGGCACACCAAGTAAGCTGCCTTTTCTGAAGCATTTTAAGTGCTATTATTTTGAGAGAAAGAATGAGTCAATAAATGGCAATGCCATATGACAATTTTTTTTGCAGGAAATACAAATATATTTTTCTTTCTCGTTGTTTTTTCTCACACATGAGCAAGAATTATGGGTCCGGACGATTGGGTCGGGTTTTTTAAAAAAGAGAAATCAATGAGAGAAAAAAGGATTGCTTTAAGGCAAAAAAGGTCAGACAGAAAAAACCAATAAGTTGCAAAAAAAATAGACTCATAAATGCGCGCGTAAATAAATGTGAATGTATCAACAAGCAATAAAGTAAAGTAAGTATTTTATATACAACAGTAAAAAACATAACAAAGTAAAAATACAATTAAAAACGGAAAAAATAATTCATTTGTGGAGGAAAGTGTTGCATAAGTAATTGATGATTATAATAAACATGGAGTAATTGATTCAAATTTACACGTGGAGGTTGTTGTTGAAGCATTGGTGGTGGAGCGAGTGCATTAATCAATATTTAAAATTTTATAATTTTATACTTTGTCTTGCGTTGTTCCTAATTTTTTTTCTTTATTAATAACGTTTTCATGATGATAAATCAAAATGGAAACATGTGTTTGCAGCATTTTGTTAATTACTGTCAATAAACGTCATCATGAACATTGTTAAGAAACATTGCTAGAAAAAAATGACCTAAAAATTCAAAAATATATAATTTTGAAACAGCAAAAAACACTGTCGATGCAAAAAATGCATTTTCAGTAAAGCCAGCAGCAAATTGTCAACAAATGCTTCAAAACTTAAAAAACAGCAAAGAATTTTCTAATTCAAAATAGAACCATAACCTTTTAATATATGACAGATGCTATATTTTTGTTGATTTTTTATAAAAAAAAACATCACAGCAAAACAGTGTCAGTAAACGACAGACGCACAAATAAAAAGAACAGCATTTTTTTTGCTGCCGAAACACGCAACAAAAGGCTATTTTAGAATCAGTTTTTATTCCCATCAACAATCTTGAAGAAATGTAACATAGTTTTATTAAAAACATCCAAAATTTTTTATAAATAAAAACCTGAGCGTGTCCTCTTCCCGAAATGCTTGTTTCATATTTGTTTATTATCCTTTTCTAAATGTTTTATTTAAATTAATATTGATACTTGCTTTTGTTGAAATCCTAGGAAACTCAAATTTTCTCTTGGTATTGTTAATGTTTTTACACATACATTCTGTATATAACAATGCAAACAAAGAATTCAAAAAATAGACAGTTTTTAGCTTAATAAAACGAAAAAACTGAAAGAGAAATGTTCTTCATTTGTTTCTCAGCACAAAACGGCAGATTACAAAACTGCTGAACGACGGACATTATAAATAAAGAGGGAGTTGCAACAAGCTATTTTTGATTGATCATTGACGAAATATAAAGTGTGCGCTGCTTTATATAAAAAGCATATGAATTTTTGTTTTATGAGTTGTGTCCTTTCATGGATAAGTATGTTAGGTTTGAAGTTTTAAACAACTTTTTCATTTTGATGTGGGTAATTAGCAACAAGTTTTTGTTACGTAAACATCAATGTTGTATTTAAAAAGATGGTGTTTTGAGCACGTTGTAATTCATGGTCTAACACAATAAATATATTGAGCTGTCAAAATATTTTGAAAAAAATTATAATAGAGTTTTTGGAAATCAGTTTTGCATATATATATTGTAGCTCCAGCCGCTTTGTTTTAGTTCATAAAACTTGTCATATCATGTCATATTTTTTTCATCAAATTGTAGTATCATTGTTATATAAAAAGTAAAATTAAAGATAGAAAGTTTTTGTTTCAAAACACTTGAACCTTTATTACAGCGAAGATAAAGAGTTTAAATTAAAACATTGCAAAAAGCAGAAACTAAAGAAAAAGCACAAAAGAAAGGGAAAAGTTTTTTCTTCAACAAATGTTTGCCGCTGAAAAAAATCAGTGGTCGATGTTGCTGTTTTTTTAAAGAAGAAAATTGTGTTAAAGGCAGTTTGCTCTTTTCAGCGCTTATTGGGGTTAAAAAACTGAAAAGAAATATTTGTTCGTCTTTGCCAAATGAAAAAAAAGCAGACACAATTATGCGGTTTTTGCTTTTTTGAATATTTTATTTAATCTTTTCAAACGCGTAAGACAATATTTTACCATAAATCGTTTATGAATACATATTTTTTGGAAAAAAATATTTGGAGCATTATTAAACGTCATTAAATAATTTTCAACGGCAGTTGTTTCTCTTGGCGAAAAGATTGCGTCTTTTTTCCTTCACAATAACGGTATGAAAAATATGATATTATAATAAGATACAAATTATTTAAAAGCTATAAATTTTTTTTGAATAATTTAATTGATTTCAACTTTGAATCATTCTTTGATAACACTTTGTGGTTGATGGATTTATTGTAATATAATTCTTTTTTTTTCTGTGAACACTAAAATATTTAAATACATTGTTTTGAAAGGACAAATCAAAAAATTTTAAATTATTATTGTGCAGTCGCTGTTTATGGTATCGCAGAACAAATTTTTAAATATCTTTTTAAACAAATGTGTGTATTTACGAATGCAGAATCAATTAAAAAATTCAAATACGAATAACAACTATCATTCAATCTTGCTTTTTTGCAAAAAAAAGTGGTGCTGTGAATCAACATTGCTTGTTAAAATGTATGATTTTTTTTCATCGAAATATTTTTTTTGTGCAGCAGAAAAAAAAGGTCAGCAATGTTTATGAATCAACGACTAAGAAGTGAAATTGCTGTGTTTTTAACATTGAAAGGACAGAGCTCATCGTCCTCGAAGAGTATTCTTTCACTGAAAAAAAATGGTTTTCTTGTTTATAAACAATGCTTTTTTAATGCTTAACTTATTCTTTTCTAACATGTTTTTTCACATATAATGTTAAATAAAAGTGTTTAATATCCTCTTGGAAATATTTAATCAACAAAAAGTGTTATGAAAAGCATACTTTAAAAAAATAAAAATGCGTAGATTTAGTTTTAAATAAAGAACTGAAAAAAGTACAAATAATTTTTCAGAAAAACAATGATCGATATAATTTCTTTTCAAAACTTTTAATTAATACTGTTACCAAACATAGCTTATGAATGAGTCATTAATAATAATGTGTCACGCCTTTATATTTTTCACAAAACTTAAACTTTACACAAATTTGAAGCTGAAAAATACCACTAAAAGATTTAAAAAAACGCAGATAGTCTCACAGCAATAAAACAGTCTTTATATCATGGCTTTTTTTCAAAAGTTCTGACAAGTGAAAACGAAAAAGCAAATAACCATTTGAAAATGTCTGCCGTACAAGCGTCAGTGATCAATGTTTTTTTCTTAAAAGTCGATAATATATACACATGTCTTTTCTCCTTGTTAAAAGCAGGAAATAAATCGTTGTTTGAATTTTTTGATGCTTTTTTGCTTTAAGTTGACAAGCGTGAAATTTATATTTTAAAAGGCAAGAATTTGTTCATTATTATTGTAACCGTAATGCTTCTGAAGAATTTAAAGCATAATTTAAAAATTATTTCAAATGTCAAAAAGGTTACATTTCAAAGAAAGAAGAAAATGATTGATCCTCTAAAAATGTGCTTATTTGAGTTTTTGGTAAATAAAGATAGATATGTTTTTGGTCTGACACTGACAAGTTAATTCCACTTTTTTCCATAAATACAGGCTCCAGAAATGTGACATAATTTTTTCATTTATATAAATATTGTTTTGATTACCTTTTGTTTTTTGAATAAAAAGAAACTTAATGTTAGTTTTTTCTTCAAACTCTTCTTTTTTTGTTTTTGCTTGGCAAAGATAAAAATTGGGAATAAAACATTCAAAAAACCGACAATGCTGAAAATGGAAAAAACATTTTTCAGTTTTCAGCCACAAGAAGAAGACAGCTCTTCGAACCACCGAACGACAGACAAAAAAATAAGGCGAAGTAGAAACGAAAAAATTTTGAATGGTCAATTACGAAATAAAAATGAGCAATGCTTTTTTCGCAGTGGTGTTAAAAATTGACGTAAGCATTATTATTTACTGATTTTTTGTTGCGTCTTGCAATGATCAAAAATGTAATTGTTTGTTTGAAGATTTGAGTAATTTTACTTTTTTTTGAGAACTTTCTTATTTACATTAAACCTGTATTAATGGAACCTAATGTTTTAACCCGATCCAGAAGATTTGCATTGTACAATAAATATATTTTATTACTATAATACTTAAATGTAACAAAGCTGAAGCAGAAAAATTTATAAAATCTTGAACATTTTATGTGCGAACAGAAACGAACAATTTCTGAGATGCAGGTATAGTAAAGAATTTTGTAAATAGATCACATTTCAATAGTCTTAACACTTTAAAATGGTAACGAAAAAAAAGCAATTCAAGATATGCTTAACAACTCAGCCATTTGGCGGCAATAATGAAAAAATAAAACAATTTATTTTTGTTATTTTTTTCTTAATAAGCAAAAGTTGCTCCTATATTTTATTTCAAAATCAAGTGCTATTGTTTTAATAAAAATGATAAATCAATATTTAGCAGTACCTTCTGATATTTTACTGTAATAATAAAAATGACAAAATTATTATTTTTTTCATTATTTGTTTACGAGCCATAGCTGCTCATATATTTTATTTGAATAATTTAGATATTTTTTAAAATTTTTTTATTAATTTGCATTAATGATATAATTTTAACAGTAACCAACTACTAAAACCAACGCTATCAAAAATAATTTGTTCATAATCATTATTAAAAATTTTTAGCATGTTTTTTCTCTTCTTGCTGAATAAATAAGCTTAGAGTTACTAAATTTACAATTAAAGCAAAAAATACACAGAATATTAACAAGCATTGGCAACAACCAATCTGTAATTAAAATTTCTACTGATGAACATGGAATTGCTTTCTGTCGTTCAAAGTTTTTGTTATTTTTTCATAGTTTTTCTATTTAAAATTTTTTTTCATTACTGGAAATTTTAAAATATTCAAATATAGGAAGAAAACAAAAAAAAGAACAGACTTGCTTCAATTTATTTTTAAACAAAAACCTCAAAGTTTGAAAAAAAGCAAAAACTTTTCTTATTCAAAAAAGAACCGCATCCTTTTAACATACGACTGATGTTTATTTTTTTTGTTGGTTTTTATGACAAAAAAAACGCGGCAAAAGAATGTCGCTGAATGACGGATGCACAAATAAAAATAACATTATTTTTAACACACCAAAGAACAAAAATGTTTTGGCAAGTAAGCAAATGCAGTCGTCAGAAAATGAAACGTCGATTTTGCCGACAACATTTTTTATTTTTAAAATTTTTATTTTTTGTTTATTAAACATCAAATAATAAATATTCTCTTGAAATTAATTTTAATACTTGAAAATCGTATGAAAAGCTATGGACCAATATTAAAAACTACTACGATCTAACCGTAAACGTTTCCAAGTGATGGTGGAGTTGAGGCCCCATATTTTGCCTAAATACTCGCCTACTATAGGGATAGCTAGGGGCAAAAAATCAGCTGCGCAATTCTCCTCCCTGGGATTTAATAGCTAAATGAATATAGCTAAAGTAGCACACGATCACTAACATTTATATTACAGATATTCAACTAGGGCAATCATTAAGCTCCCATATTTTGCCCATATACTCGCCTAGTTATGGGATAGTTAGAGGAAAAACACCAACAGCAGGATTCCATTCCATCACATAATTCTATATACATAATTTACGTTAACTGTACTTGTTAATGTCTATAACGGATAGCAATTAATAAATACCTATAATTTGGGGTATGCAACAAAATAAGTTTTTGGCTGTAAACATGACATAACTAGCTACGAATTATCATTTTAACATAATATCAGCCAATAGATCTCCCCTAAATAAGTTATCTTGAACCATGGTATATCTATCGTCTAATATGGCTATAGCAATAGCAAGTGTACTTAACGTAATCGAATTATTTAGCTATATTCATTTAGCTATTAAATCCCAGGGAGGAGAATTGCGCAGCTGATTTTTTGCCCCTAGCTATCCCTATAGTAGGCGAGTATTTAGGCAAAATATGGGGCCTCAACTCCACCATCACTTGGAAACGTTTACGGTTAGCAATATGGAAAATCAGTCAAGCTTTGAACGTTTTTTATTTCTTCCAATAAATATTTGTAAATTTGTATCGGAAACAATAAAATATTCAAAAAATCAGATATTTACTAAATGAAGTAACATTTATTTTTGATCAATAATGAATCGTTTTCGTTGTTACAATTGCAGCATTGTTTTCACAGTGTTCAAAAAGGTTCAAAAAAGAAAAGAAGACTAAAATATCAGCAGATTTTCCTTTGTCTATTTTTCAACGATTAATATTAAAAACAAAGAGTAGCTTCAACGAACATAATTTTGTTCAGCCTATGACAAAATAAACATCGACAATTGCTTTGTTCTCAGTGTTTGCAACAGACATATAAATTTTTTGTGCTTCTTTTTTTCAATATCTTTTTTTAACGCTCTGGGGAAAAATCAGCAGCATGCAAACCGTCAACAACAGCTTCACACATCCTTTTGACATACGACAGATGCTAAATGGTTGTTGCTGTTTTATGAACAGAAAAAAACTGCGGCAAAAGAATGTCAGTAAGCGATGGATGCACAAATAAAGATAACAAATAACAAAATTGGTTTTGAACATTCACAAAAGCAATTATCAAAAAATGAAACGATGTTATGTTTGAATGTTTAAAATATCTTTCAATTTGATCTATTAAATGTTCCATTAAAAAATAAATTTTCGCATGATATCGATCCTACTTTTTGAACGTATTATAAAACGCAATGGACTAAATTTTTACAACACTTTATGTTTTACTGATTTGTCTTTGATATACTTTTTCATTAAAGCCTTCTAATGGCTAATTTACAACAAAGCATTTGAAAAGTTTATTCCTTGCATCGTTTCATCTGGTTGGTTAAAAAACTAGTTAATAATTAAAAATCATAGGATAACAGAATTAGATTTGCAGAGATCTTTGTAAATCTTTATCTTAAACATTTATAAAACAGTTAAAGTCTCTTGTTTTTTAAGAAGAAATTCTTGAAAAAAATATGCATGAATATAAAACCACAAATTTTTACAGTTTTAATGGTAAAAAAATTTTTTTTTGATTACGTTATTTAATTATGTAAAAATTGGTAAATTCCAAAAAACGGTTTAGCTAAAACTGCTTGGCTCTATTGTTACAATAACATTTTACTGACAAAAATAAAAAAATAAAAGATAAAAGATGAAATATTCAAAAACTAAACATTTGCTCATTTTGAAAGAAGACAAAGCAAAAATCTTTTCCACCGACAATTCTTTCCCAAAATATCAATGACCGATGTTGTTGCATAAAAAAGCAACCCAGCGAGGTTTGAAAACGACGCATCAAAAGTTTTCTATGCCGCAGAATAGTGTGGTTTTAATTTTTTATTTTTTTCTCAATTTACATATATACAAAAATGGAAAACGTGTTTTAAATACAATTTTTTGTTTAATTCATGTCAGACCTTCGCAGTGTGATTTACGCTGCAAATGCACAATATTAAAATAATTATTTAATATCATACAACTTTACTGGTTTTTTAATAAAATAATGGCTTAATTCTCATAGAAATAACAAAAAATTTTTAAAAATTATAACTGCCGCTTTTTAACATTGTCAAAAGATCAACCCCCAAATATCTGTGTAACTACAGGATTTCTGTTTTTCGTAAACAGTTTGTTGAACATTTATTTCAGTTTTTTATCAAAATTGAACTATTTTCGATTAGTAGATGACGACGAATGTGGCTTTTTTTAAATTGTTACTGCAAAAAAAACATGAGTGACTTGTTGTTCAGCACACAAGTAGCAGGGTTAATTTTTGTCTGTCTTTCTCCATATTTTTTGAAGTTTTTTTTTGCTTATCGAACATAAAAAAGACAAAATAATGTTTTGCTTTTTGCCGATTGCGACAAAGCCCTGCATTTTGTGAAAAAGAGTATTGTACATTTTTTGAGCTACAAAAAATGGTTAACAATTTTTTGTATTTTTAATAGATCTCTGTTTTTGCTGTTATTTTAAATGTTATGCAACTACAATTTTGCAATAGACACAGAAAAAAAACATATGTAAGGCTGCAATAGTAAAGAATTTAAGTAGCTACGTGCACGGTTTTTCAAAGTTTGTTCAAATACTATAATTTTGGTACCAAAAGATACAGAATTTTATGATCATGAAAAACTGTTAAAGGTTTATGTTAAAAAAAATTAATCTAAAAAAGATACGCGCTTTAGAAAATCCAAAGGTTTAAAAAAAAGTTCGGACAAGCGACTCAAAAAAATGCATCCTTTTCTTTTCTTTTCCTTTGCAAAAAAATGCGCACGCGACAAAAAAAGGTTTCTTTTCTTGCAGAAATACAAAGGAAAATGCAGTTTTTGGTCAAACTTTTTATGAAGGGGATATTTTGGGAAGCTAATGTTTTTACCATCGATAGCAAAGCATTTGGGATCTTGAAGAAAAAGTACTTCAGTTAGGACAGCTGGATAT
The DNA here is from genome assembly GCA_024447215.1 of Panagrolaimus sp. LJ2400. Lineage (NCBI taxonomy): Eukaryota > Metazoa > Nematoda > Chromadorea > Rhabditida > Panagrolaimidae > Panagrolaimus > Panagrolaimus sp. LJ2400. Next base: position 532,508 of record JAMRYA010000029.1, on the reverse strand, counting down.
AACAAGATTAATCCAATAGAAAATGTGAAGATCCAATTTGACCAAATTTTAGAATATTGTCGCCAAAACATTAATGATGTACAACGATTTAATGCCAAAAGTGTATTCCAAGGTCCTATGAAAAAATACATATACCAATCAGTAATCACAGAAACGATATGTATCGCTCCAACTGTTGGCATAAAAAAATCCATTATTGCTGTAGATAGAGATAAAATAGCAACAACATATCCAATTCCCATTATATAAAAGTACTGGCTGCAAAATGCTTGCGTCTTTTTGTAAAAGTGATAGATAAACAAAATCAGACACATGCATTCCAATATCAGACCCCCTGATATAGTAACTAATACAATATAATTCATAATAATCTCTGGCAGCCCATTGACGTTGCTGTCATTTGACATTTTTATGAATCCAAATGAACAAGTTTCACAAATGCCCAATGTTTACTTCTACTGTTATGCCCTAGTCCACGAAGTGAATATATATGTATGGGTTGAGATAGATGCAAGTTGAAACATTATAGATGAAATGATTGAGCTTTATTTAAACAACATCATACAAATGAGAGAGACAACCGAGAATGAACAATTTACAATGGACAAAGAGACTATTTATATAGAAATGATGACGTGTACAAAGAAATGAATAATATGCGTAATTAGCATATATTCGCAACTCGCCCCTTCCCCCTAATAGATATCGTCCCCGATATTGATTCTTTAAGTTCGACCAGAGAGATCAAGACACCACGAATAGATTTTCCAGGACCAAGACAAGTTGAAAGACGAGCTTTGATTCTTGTATATGACGAGAAAGACATTTCTTAGCAACATTCCACGATCAAGATGCAGCACGATCACATGAAGTTCTTCCAAGCACTAACCATAACTTTTTTTTTCTTCCAGATTAACACAGATCAACCATGAATCCAGATACCACGACCAACATAGAGCAATCAGTCCAATACCACCACGAGCATTGATAAAAATATACACACGGTCCAAGTCACACTTGAAGACCACCAAAATACCACAAAAAACATGATCCAAGACACACTTGAAGACCACCAAAATACCACAAAAAACATGATCCAAGACACACTTGAAGACCATAACACAAAGCAATAAACAGGGTCACTTGCAGTTCGTCGAAGTTCACCATACAAATACACAGAGATTCCTCACAGGAATATGCCCCCAGGGTTTCTGGTTTACCCGCAACCATAAAAAAAACAACTCACAGTCAGTTGGATCAATCGGTTTCTCCATGTTGCAGCCACAATAAATCATCCATAACCACATTCATACTTAACATCCATTTGATCCATCCATACATATTCGTGTACCATTGTCTGCAACCAATAGCACCTTCGGGTCTTCTTACCATGACACAAATACATTGATGACATCCATAAATGAGCAGCAGCACAACCACTAACACAAACGCATTCGATAACATCCATAGACGAACAGCAGCACAACTGTTAACACAAAATCCATTGATAACATCCATAAATGAGTAGCAGCACAACTACTAACACAACCACATTTGATGACATTCAAAGACGAGCAGCAGCACACTACTAACACAACACATTTGAGTATACCATAGGTGAAGAAGATAGGGTTGGGCCCTCCATGTTATGCCCTAGTCCACGAAGTGAATATATATGTATGGGTTGAGATAGATGCAAGTTGAAACATTATAGATGAAATGATTGAGCTTTATTTAAACAACATCATACAAATGAGAGAGACAACCGAGAATGAACAATTTACAATGGACAAAGAGACTATTTATATAGAAATGATGACGTGTACAAAGAAATGAATAATATGCGTAATTAGCATATATTCGCAACTTTATATATGCCAAAAGTTAGCGGAAACTCGAGTCTTTACATTAAAACTTAATTTTCCCCCTTTGTTGCCATAATTATATTACCATTCATACCCCCCAAAAAAGTTAAAATCAAATTAGTATCGCAAATTGAAGCCTTTGTTAAATGTACATAAAATTGTCTATTCAATTTTTAAGCTTTATTAAATTGTTTACCAAGTGCACAAAAGCATGTTACATGATTCATGTGGTTAATGAACTTAAAATATTTGAACGATTAGAAGGAAAACAAATTGCTGTCTTTAGAGATAGGTGCAAAAAATCACATTTGAAAGCCTGGATGGACATATGATTGAAAACAGTAATAATTCGTTATCTTTTGATAATATTCGCATTGTTTCATGTTCAATTTGACAGAACTTTCATCAAGCTGAATAATGCCGACTTAATTAATTGACTCATAAAAATTTTTTCATTTCATAAAATGCATTTTTTATTAATCACGTGCAACAAAATTACTCAAACAAAGAGATTGTCTCCGTTTTGGAATACACAAATATCTTATAGTAAAAGTACGTTTTCGCTCCTAAAGGAAAAACAATGAAGGATTTTCTTAAATGCCTAATTTTGGAAACAGTTTCTTATGCTATTCAATCACAAAACGTGTTTGTTGTAATAATCTTTATCAAAAGCATTACAACCTTCAATACAAAGTAAATTAGTCAAAAATGCTGAAACTGAATTGCAACCTTTTGCAGATGTTACAAATCGTTAAAAAAGATGTACACGTATTATTTCGGACAAATAAAAAATAGCAATTATTATTATCATTAAAATTAATATTTATAAAATATGGATATATTAAAGCAATGAATAGCTGCTACTACAAGAAAAAAACAACATTGCTTTTTTGGGAAGAGAGAAGGAAGAACATTTTTCTCTTCTTTTCGTTAACTAACAAAGTTTTTCGAAAAAGTTTTGAACGAAAATTTACGTAAAAAACATGGATCGTTGGTAGGGTTGTACATTTAACGGTAAATTTATCGCAAATTATGTTTACCAGTAAACTTGCTCCCAAAATGAACAACACTGATAAGTTTACTGGCGTACGTTCCTAGTTGTTGCAACTTTCAATCTGATGAATAATGACTAATGATTGAATGTGTTTTTCCAGTTGTTTTATGCGCTGTTTTTTCAAATTTGCTTTGTTTAATCATTAAACAATTTAATGTCAATCATTCAATAATTCTGGAGCTTTAAAATACAAAACAACACGTTTTTATCACTTCTTAGTTTACACTTAATTACATTTATGATTTTTTAGATATTTAAATTTTACATAAAATATAGAAACAGAAATATCAAGTATTTGAAGATAACATCTTTTGTAGTTTTGCAAAAAATTGTTTTCACTATTTCTCTGCAAAAGTTAATGGATTTATGATGAACACTATTAAACGCAATTCCATTAAACCTGTCTCAATTTTGACTATTTATATATTTTGAGACATGAAAAAACTACCATTCTTTTTGAAAGAAGAAGACTAAATATGAAATCTGTTCTTTTTGCTTTTGTTTTTTTTCTTTGCTGTAATTCTTGCTGTTCGTGCTACTGCAGTTGTAAATTTATTTTAAAAAATTTAAAATTTTATTAACAAAAAAAATTTCAAGTCTGATGATGACGATGACGAAGATCGAATTAGTTGTTATTCTAATTATAAATGTGTTCCTCTTGGGTATTCTTACTGTAAGAAACCAAAACACTGCAACAAAGGAGGAAGACGACAACGACGTTCTGAAGGGTATTGTATTGAAGAAGGTGCTGCTCCAATGGATTTAGATGATGAATAAACTTGTTAAAACATTGATATAATTTTTTTTGTACAGTAAAAACTGAGCAATGTTTGTTTCGTTAACAGCAGAAAATAAATGATTTTTGTTTTACATTTTTTATGGCTAATTAAAACAAAAGCAAATAATTAGTTTGTTTTAATGCAACACACAAAATTAAAAAAAAATTAATAGTGCAATTTGGCTTGGATCATGTGAAAATAAATGGTTCAGGCATGCAAACAATTTATTTACGATAATTTTAATTTATACCTTTCCTTTTTTGAAATTAAGAAGTGAAAAACAAAATATTCGGTGTACGGAGAAAAAATAAACCGGAGAAAAAATAAACTTATAATAATATTTGTGAGTAATAACAAGTTATTGGAAATATCAATTAAGATCCTAATATTGATCAAGATGTTGGAAGACGCTTTTACCTCCAATGTATCTCTTGCATTTACAACATTTTTAACAGTAATTCATCAATGATTTGACACGCAAACGATCTTTCTCGTACTTCAAATTCATTAGAAGCATAGCATCATGTTTTAATTTCACCGTTTATTTTTGTTTTTTACAAATTCTCCGTTTATTTTTTCTCCTAGTGCCAAATATTCTAACAAAAACCAGAAAATTAAATATCATAAAATTTTATATTTTTTCTTTCTAACCCAGCAGCGTTGGTTTCGCTTTTCAAATGAAAGACGAACAAACGCTGCTGTTTATCTTTTGTGCCCGAAAGCTGTAAGACGACTCAACCCCGCTTTTTCACATCATTTCTTTTTTTTAAAAGAAAGGGACTAAAAAAAGTGACTCATCTTGCAAGTTGCAACAAAAAAAACATAGCTTTCTCATTTTGTTGCTGCAAAGAAAAATTGCAGTTTTTTCATTTTTTGTTGGCCAACTTTCATTTTTTGTCTCCAAGGGCTCATTACGCGTCCTGTAGAGATGGATTTAGGGATAGGCACTTAAAAGATTGATTCATTTAGTTGCTGCAAAAAAAAGATTAAATGGGGTTTCGTTTTATTTGTTGTTCATTTTTTATATTTTTTTGAATATTTTATAAATTTTTACAGAAGTTCTTATATAGTGATTGGGTACCTTTAACATATAAAAAGCTAAAAAAAAATGTGATAAACACTTTAGTTTACGTCTTACATACATTGAATGTAATGGACATTATTTATTTTAATTGTAATTTCGAAATATCTTAATGTAATAGAATTTCTTTAAAAAATTTACGGTAATACAGCGACTATTGATTAAAAAAATTTTTAAAAAGGCTTTGAATTCGACGGACTTGTGGCGACTCGTCAGCAACTCGTCACCAACAATCAAGCAGAAGAAAGAATGAAGGTTAAGAAATTAACATAGTGCAACATGCTTGCTTTATTTGTCTATAAATACCCTCTTTGTTTTGTCTATTTTTATGTTCATTCGTATCATCATTTTTGTGTTGTTATCAACGTCTCTATTTGTGGTAATAAATATATTATTATTTATTTCTCTCTCTTCTTAAAGTCCCGCGTGGCAATTGGTGGATTGGGGGGCAGCAATTCTCCACAAGTGGTGCATCGACCTAACTGGTCTTTGTTTTTGGTCTTTTTGGCTGGTGTGATCAATTATCAATATTTGGCAAAGCTTTGCTGTTGAATCAAGCTTTTTATTTTCTTCAGCTGTCTGATATTGATATTTTTTCAACAATGAATATGGATTATTTGAAAGCTCAAATCAATTCAATGAAAGCATGTGCAAAATCAAATGTTACTTCTGCAAGATTAACATTGGATGATTATTTTGGTGAGGGATGTAAGTATCTTGATTTAAAGGGGGATATGGATGTGTTGGTGGATTTTCGAGATAAAATAACTCGACTATTGGATAAGATTGATGAAGTATGTAGCAGTGTTGTTACTCCTGAACAAGAACAAGAAGCTTTGGAGATATATGAAAAAGAATTTTCACCAGGTGGACTTAATTCAATACGACTTGATATTATTCGTCTACTGTCAAATATTCAAGACATTGTATCTTATCCAAAGTCTGCTGCTTCTATGGATTGTACTGGTGTATTGAAGAAAAAGTCTGATTCTCCTGTTTTTTCTGGTGGTTCTGTGGCTTCAAATGAATCATCAATTGGTGGTACTCAAAAAAAGATGGAATATGATACATCTTCAATCAAGGTACAAGCTAACGTATTACGTGAAGTTCCACCTGGATTTGAACAACCACCGCAAAGCTATTTGAATGCTCCTCCTGGATTTGAAGTTGCTTCAACTTCAACATTATCAACACCTCCAACAAAATTATTACCTCATCGTCGCCGATCGATTAATACTGTTCAAGCTCGTGATCAAGGTTCTTTTGGTGTACAAGATGGTGGTATGTCTTTAAATTTTGTTGGTCGGGAGGGTCTCTCCGAGAAAGCTTCGTCTATGTCGATGCCTATCTCTCGTGGTAGTAATGTTATGGAAGGTCGAAAGAAGTATGGTATTTTCCGTAGACCACTTGTTCGTGATACTGGTGTTGCAAGATCTGGTTCATGTAAATCAAATGTTCGTGGTAATGGTGTTATAAGATCTTGCTCAAGTGTTTGGGTTACTGTATGGTATGAAGTTGATCGTGGTACTTTGTTTGCTCCTTTTATTATTATTGTATTTGATGGTGGCGGAAATATATCTTCTATTATCGTGATCTTGGGTGGTGTTAATGAATATGGAACACAAAGCATTTCGTGGTTCAACTGTTCTTTGTCCAATGGAAGTGATCTCTTTAAGCCCTCGGGAGTGTGGCGACTCGTCAGCAACTCGTCACCAACAATCAAGCAGAAGAAAGAATGAAGGTTAAGAAATTAACATAGTGCAACATGCTTGCTTTATTTGTCTATAAATACCCTCTTTGTTTTGTCTATTTTTATGTTCATTCGTATCATCATTTTTGTGTTGTTATCAACGTCTCTATTTGTGGTAATAAATATATTATTATTTATTTCTCTCATCTTAAAGTCCCGCGTGGCAATTGGTGGATTGGGTGGCAGCAATTCTCCACAGGACTTGACTTTTATCAAAAAACATTTTTATTTGTAGTTAATTACTATAACACTTTTATAAGTCGACGAAAATAGCACTATTAAATGTTAGGGCATTGAAATGTATTTGAAATGCAGTTGTTATTTCATTGCTAAAATCACCTTTTATAAATAATGTTTTATTGTTAATAAATATATAATAAAAAAAATTAATTAATATTCAACATACATGTACTTCTTTTTTTCCAAATAAACAGCATTAAAAAATGACATTTTTTTTATCGACTTCATTTTTACTATCAAGTGTTACAATAACACAGTAAAATACATATTTTGGTTTAGATGCTAAGGTTAACGAGTAAGTAATTCAATTTTATTGTAAAATGGAAAGGTTGAAAAGCAAATTTGAAATTAAAAAATTACAGAAAAGTGTTGTAAAAAGATCAAACAAACATTCACAGTTATGACAAGAATATTAAAATGTTGCTTCATCAAGAGAGTGCCTTCGAATATTTTCAACAAAAAAATGTAATTCAAATGTTCACAGCTTCTCCAACGTTAAATTGAAAAGGAGATATCCGTGTTTTTTGCAACATTATCAACACTAACTTTATTAATCAAAAGACATAATTTGAAAACCATTGGACTGTAAACAAAATAAATTAAATTGCTTCAAATAGATAATTATGATCTCGTGCTATAGAAACTTTAATTTTACAAGTTTTAATATTTTTTTCTTTTCTTACTTTCATTTCGTTTTGGATTTCGGATAAAAGTTGGCGTTGTGTAGTATACAGATTATTTCCATAGTTGAGAAAAAGTGGTAAATTTTTGTCGCAAAAAAAGATTTTTTGACGAAGAAAACCGTTTCGACGCGATTGTTTTTCCTTTTCTTTTTTACTTGAGAAAAAAATATTTGCCGCCAATAAAAATTTTGAATATTTTTGTAAGCTTAGAAAACAATGCTGTAGCTTGGGTGAATCACGCATGTAAAAGCAGAAGCTTATGTTTTCTTTCAGGTTGTACTAAAATCTGCGCAAAATTATGTTGTATAAAAAACAAAAAAACAAACATCGAACAGTTTCAATTCCAGGATAATAATTTAGAATTTTCGCTTCCATATCAGGATGAACAGTTGCCGACATAAGAATGACAGGGCAATTAACAGTTATGGCAATTTCACATAAAACTTGAGTTTGGAGATTTTTTTCATGGATTTCATCCTGAAAAAAGGAAAATAAAAAGCAGTGCCAAACGAGCCAACACCGATACCATTGCCGAAAAAAGGCATCGGGGTGGAGTAAATACAGATTCAAAATTAGTTATATATATTTAAAAAACATACAATAATAATAGCATCAAAATTCATGCTCGGAATTCGCGCCAGTAAATTACCAACGCCCACAGTAACGTAAAATGTGCAGGTTTTATCTATTTGATATGAAATATGTAAACTATGAAATTCACCAATGACTGCTTCAGTATTACCATTTTCTAGAAACCATTTTAACAATGAATCAACAGCATATCTTGTTGGAAGAACAACAAGAATTTTGCAGTAATCAAGTAGATGCCAAAAGAGAGATGGAAACTAAAAAAGAAAAATAAACAATCGTAAACGAAAATAAACATACCTATGAAGTTTTTCCAGAACTAGTAGGAGACATCAACAAAACATGTTTCAGTTCACCATTAAGAAGACGTTTCAGTACTGCATTAATTTGATGCTCATGTTCTTTTAAAGCACAACTATCCAGTTTCTGCATCAACAAAGGCCACGATTTGGGAGAAGGTGGAGGCGGTGCACTTGCTAATTTTTCCAACCAAGGGGAATATTCGTTGCTAGGGAAATCTGTATAACTTTCAACACTAAGGTTATCAAAAACTCGTGTAACATTCATAATTAAACAAGAAGCTCGGTCTAAAAATATAAAACATTAATGAAAAAAAAAAGAAGAAGCTCGGTCTAAAAATATAAAACATTTCTATTGCAACCTTTTTCTCAATTGCAACCTTTTTCTCGTTCTGTGCGGGTGACCAAAATTTATTGCTCTCCAAAAAATTAAATATTTATTTATTATCTCAAAATCAATCAATATATGATATTTATTTATTTTAATTTTAAAAATGGATTTTAAAAGAGCTACCAATGATGAATATGATCAAATGAGTCCAACTGAAAAATATCGATATAACAATGACTTAATCAAATATTATCAAGAAAATATGATGCCTCAAATTTCTAAATCTTCAACTGCTGAATCCTATACCCCATATACTTCTAAAACTTCAACTTTTACTCCAAATCTTTCTGCTTCAACAAATATTCCTTCAACTTCTCGTCCTATTGCTAATGCTATAAAACCTTCCAGTAACGCGGCGGATTTATTCAACCAACTCAAGAAGGAATTTGATGAAAAAATTGCTAATCTTCAACAAAAATATGATCTGATCCAAGCTCAATTAAAAGAAAAAGATAGTCAAATACAAGCTCTTCATGAAATCGTTGCAAAGCTACAAAATGATAAACAACGTCAACTTATTCCTCCGTGTGAACAAAATGATATTCAAACGAATCAAAATATTTCTGTTGATATTCATATGGATGAAGATATTCCTGTTACACCGAATCTATTACCAACTAGTGAAGAAAGTGCTACATCATCTGTCGTGATTACAAATATTCCTGAAATTATGAAAAATGATAATGCAGTTGCTTTGACTGATCAACAAATAATGGAAGAATTTATTCAAAAAATTGATCCAAATGCCAGAATTACTTCCGTCAAAAGAATGGGGAAAAAAGATGCTTCAAAAGCAAAAAATCGTCCAATCCAAGTATCTTTTAAAACCAAAGATGAAAAGACGTCTGTTCTCAAAAATGCTCCAGAATATATTAAATCAAACCAAAATCTAAAGAAATTAAAAGTATTTGTGAACAATCTCGAATCTCCTGAAGCTCATAAAATCCAAGTCAAACTTAACAAGAAAAAGAATCAACTTTACAAAGCTCGTGGAGTAAATACATCAGTCAAATATTTTATTAAAGAAAAACAAATTTTCTGGCATAATGTAATTACAAATCAAACCAAACTTGTTGAATGTGATGAAAACGTCCAAGCTGCTCAGTTCTATAAAAGAAATCAAAAATCTGCTCTAATGAATATAAAAATATAAAATTTTTCATAGTTTTTATCATTTATTTTTATCTCTTAGTTAAAATTGTTAAGTCATATTTTGTTTATTCTTTTTATGTATGTATTTATTTTCTTGTTTTTCATTTGATTACCAGCAATGGGAAAGAATGTATAAAAATTATTATTATTATTATTATGAAAAATAAAGCATAAGCACTTACATATAATCAAAAGTCAACAGAAGAATAAATTTCAACGAAGGAAACTAAAAAAAATTTCACAAATGGATTGTAAGAAAAGCTATCCCACACAAAAAAAATAATGCGTAAGAATTCACTTCAACTGAAAAAAACGTTCGTGTTAAAACAACGCATAAGCAAGCATTTTTACCTTCGTACAATGCACACGCCCCCATGCTGGAGATGACAAATGCGTTTCAATAAAGTTATTTAAAATCGCATGTATTTTTTAAACTGTTTATTTCTTTAGCGAAATATATGAGGAACAAACGATTAAAAAACACATATTACTGCAAAAGAATAAGTGCCAAAAATGTTTCAGTCAAACCGCAGTAAATTTTTACAAATCTTATATGTGTCTTCAAGGATTACGGTATAAACTTTTTCGTTGAAGCAAATGCTCAAGTTGTAAACGTAAATGTTCAGCACAAGAAAATCCCAAAGACAAAGTAATAAACAAAGAAATAGGCAGCTGCTTTTTTTTTTTTTTTTTGCAATTTCTTGTGACTACATTTGGAGTAATGAAGTCTTTTCGGCGCAAAAAAAAAGTTTAAAAACTTGAAGAATTGAACAAAAACACTTCCTTAAAACAGGAAATTAACAGCTCTGATATTCTTTTTTTAAGAAAAAGAGATACCATATAAAACGGTAAAATCTGAGGTTATTCAAAACTTGACCAAAAAAAGGGGAAAACGTTTTAAATTGTAAATTTTTCCTTACATTTTGAAGTCTATTAGGTCAAATTCGTTTATTCTGTAAATTTTAAAAAGGTTTTTTTAACGAACCATCCAAAATGTAAAAAATGATTACAATTTAGAAGTTCAATATAGGAAATCTTTGAACTTGTAAAAAAAGTTTACAGTTTCAAGAAGCTCTATCAAAAACGTCCAAAACTGAAAAAAAAGTTTACAATTGGAAAAGTTTTTCAAAAAATCCTGTCAAAAACAATGTTTTTAAAAGGTTTTCTCAAAAAACTTTTCAAATTGTAAACGATTTTTTCAAATTTACAAAAAGTCATCATCACTTTTTGTAAATGAAAAAAGTTTACAAAAAAGCATCATGAATTTTTGTAAACTTTTTCACCTACAAAAAATGATGGTCATTTTTTGTAAATACCGTAACCCATTGATGTGCAGGTTGTCAAAATGGAAGAGTACGCGCCAGCCTACTTTTCCCTTTTGCGAGCGAGCAGCGGCCATTCATTTCCCATTTTCTTCCTGCGAGCTGGTGTTCGACTGCTCTCTGCTGACAAAACGAATAAAAATGGCCTCTCCTCGCTCGCAAAAGGGAAAAGTAGGCTGGCGCGTACTCTTCCATTTTGACAACCTGCGCATCAATGGGTTACGGTATTTACAAAAAATGACCATCATTTTTTGTAGGTGAAAAAATTTACAAAAATTCATGATGCTTTTTTGTAAAATTTTTTCATTTACAAAAAGTGATGATGACTTTTTGTAAATTTGAAAAAATCGTTTACAATTTGAAAAGTTTTTTGACAAACTTTTCAAATAGTAAATTTTTCTTACAATATGAAAGACTTTTGCAACTAAATTTTTGGATTGTAAATTTTCTTTACAGTTTGTAAGTTTTCAAAATGAATTCTTTTAAGCCGTAAATTTTGTTTACAGCTTAATATAAGTCATAAAAATACCTCTTATTAGGTAAAGTTCAAAAAGGTTTTTAAAAAAAATTTCTCATTTACTGTTTGAAACGTTGTCAACTTTTTTTGGTCAAGTTTTGAATAACCTCAGATTTTACCGTTTTATATGATAAAATCAATAAAACATTTTCAATAAATATTATTAATGGTGGAGAATATGAATTTCATATTATGGCAGACATTAATTTTGAGCCTGTTAATTTTACTGAAAAAGAAATAAAGAATAATGGCAATAAAAGATTAAAATAAATATCTCTAAACATCATTTTGATGACGTTCATCGCCTGCTACTTACTGTATAAAAGTAAAACGCTATTAAAACCTTGAAACTGCGAAAAGGCAAAAATCCCTTGGGGGTTTTTCATGCATGCCTTGCTATAAGATGTCGATTAATAAAAAAATAAAGAAAGTGTTGATTGAAATCTAACATGAATAACTTACCAATGTTGCAGCAATTACCAAATAAACAAGAATCCAGAAAACAATAAATATGACGAATTTTAATGTATTTTTTAATTAACAAACAAAATAAAACACCTCATTTATGATCATTGCAAAACACGTACATTTTGTTTTTGGAACTTTTTTCTTTTATCTTGCGGACACTGTATTGACTGGAATGCTCTTTGGGACAAAAATGAAAAGAGCAGAGAGAAAAGAAAGAAATGAATGTTTTAGTGAAGGAACAACAAAGATTGAGAAGATTTTTGTTTTAGATCGATTTTCTGATTGCACCTCTACTGCAATTACCCTAAAAAAACCTTTTTGAGATAACTCCTAAAAATTGGCCTTTTTTTCTATTTATGTTATGGTTTTGCTAAATACATTAGTTCTTCTATTATTGCTTTTCCAAAATTTTTCTTATCAAAAAAAAGACACTCAAAAAAATCGATTTACCTTAAATCAAAAGAATACAACCTTGTAAAAAAGAGTTTTTCATTCAGCCGTTGCAAAACGAGAAACCAAATTATATTCTGTTTTTTTTGTCGGTTTTCTTTTATTTTTTGAATGTTTAATCCTTTTTAAATGGAAAAAAATGAAATAAATAAAATCTCAATTTTTTTATTCACAAGAACTGTGTCAGCATCATTCAAACAGATATTGGGCACATTAATTATTTTAGCTCTAAATCCTCAGTCTATCCAGCCAAAATTTTGGAGACCTGAGCATATACCCTTTAAGCCCTTAAAAAGAAATTTCTTTGATTAATAATCTCAAAAAGAAATTGTGCACTACCGCTTACTTTCTTCTCACGCTTTCTTGAAATATGTTTAATTTTTACAAATAATTTATTTCCTTCACAAAAATCCATCGAGTACTGAATACCTATCAAAAAAAGTAAAAACTGGAATACTTGTTTTCCTCATATCTTTCATTCTATCAACAAATAAGCCCTTAAGAAATTAATTTGTCTTTTATCAAAAACAAAAAGACATTGTTTATTTCTTTAATGTATGGGCATGATGGTGTTGATTACATTTTACAATGAAGATAGCAAAAATTATCTTCATTGTAAAATATTATATTGTTGACTACCAGTAGTAAAAATACATTTCTTTGCAAAAATTTAAAGTGTTACTTTTCTTTAGATCTCTTGCATTAAAAGAGAGACAGCCATCCAAATCTGACCACGTTGCTTCTTTTACATTTTGCAATTTACATTTCTCGATTTGTGACATATCTATTTTTTGCACTTGCAAAAAATCTTTAGTAACTTTTTAGACATCTTTTTTTTCATATTTGGCGTTATGTTAATTAATCTTTCTTTGTCTCATCTTTTATTGTAATTTTCTACATTCTTTTTGAGCACTTCAAATTGTCTATATAAGCTCACTTTCTCGCTCTCACTTATATACTTTCTATACATTATATCATTCAATTCTTCTTGCTGTATGCTTGCTTTATCTTCAATGTGTATTGTTTAATAAACCTTATTATTTATACTTTGTTGTGGGATTCAACCGATTGCTCATAAATCTACACAACACCGTAATAAATAAATGTACAATAATTTCACTCATTTTTAATGTATTTTCTTTCACTGTGTTTCAAAAAGCGGTTCATTAGTTCACTTAACAAATGTAAAATGATAGTTATAAACAAATTATTAATGCAGCGGGGAGGATCATGAAAAAACAAATATTTTATGAATGCAAACAAATCAAAATTAAACTTATCAATTATGATAATTTAAGAAAAAGAAGAAACAAAATATTCAAACAAAACCTTAATAAATAAATATCATCATATTTTAGATTTTTCCTTCTATGCTGGTTCAAATGGAAGACGAACAAATGGTGCCTTTTTATTTTTCTAACCAAAAAACATCAGACACAACGATGCCCTTTTCACATTGTTTTTCTTCAAAACATAGACACTTAAATATATAGATAAATCGTTCGACCAAAAGAACTTTGTTGACAGAAAATTTTTTCATAGATTTGTTGCAAAAAGGATATTAACTGTGCACTGTTCTTTTCTGCTGATTTACTCTAGTTTTTGAATATTTGATGCTTATGTTAAAATTAATTAGATTTTCATTTCAAAGAAAACAACAATAATTTCATTTTTTTCATTTATTCAAGCGAAATACAACAACTAGAAATCATTATTGAAAAAGTAAATAGTATTTTTAACAAACAATTTCTTAGTAATGAATTATTTATTGTTGAACTGAAGAAATGAATTTGTACAAATACATCTATTTTTCTTGGTTTTATGAAAATTAAATAAGTTTCCTTTTTATTATAGCTATAAATGTTAAACAAAACAGTTGATTTTTTACATTTTTTTCTGTCATTGTGGCAAAAATAATTAGTTAGTTAATGCATTTATTGTGCGAAGAAAAGTAGTTTTAAAGAAATTACTAATGAATTGAAGCAGATCTGTCTTTGTAATAAAAGTGTTTAAAGCATGCTAATATTTTATTAACGATAATTGTAACTCATCTTTTACAGTTTTAATAATTTATCAGGAAAAAACAAAATATTCAAACAAAAACCAAAAAATTAAATATCATCAAATGTAAGGTTTTTTCTTCTAAGCAAGTTCAAACGAGAGACAAACAAATGGTGTCTTTTTTTCAACCAATACAAGGAAAAACAACACTGCCTTTCCAACGTAATTTCATTATTTAAAACAAAGACACATAGAAAAATCATTTGCATATAAAAAACATTTATGGTAAAAAAGGTTTTCTCATTGATTTCCTGCAAATGCTGTTCTATTTTTTTTTTACAAAATTTCATCAAAACAAAAATAAAACCTTTAGTTTATTTTGGCTTAAGAAAGCATCAATAATACTGCACCTATTTTATTGCATTTAAAATCTGGTTTTTTTTTAAAAAATTTTTCCATAAACATTTTAATCAATAGAAAACGCTTAAACGTTTAAAAATCATTTTTAAAAAAATTGAAACTAACAGTAAGAAAATTTTTTAAATATGCAAACAAATCCCTGATTTCGGTCTTTCGTTCGCTTTTACATCAATAAGAAAATATATAGGTGTTTTGAAACAAGGTTGCTTTTTTTTGAGCGTTGATTGGAGGATGGCGTTTTTATTGCTCCCGTTCGCCTAAAAAAGTGACAGCAGCACAATGCATTTTTCTTTTAATTTTCACTATTTAAATTTTTAATCTATATTTTTAAAAGCTTTTTAGTGTTATATCTTATTTAAACGCAAAAGTATGATACATAAATTATATTGTATAAAAACTTTTGCAACATCAACATTATTAACAACATTAATAAAAAGACTTAATATGAAAAATATTTGACTGTAGACATGAAAAAAGCAAAACAATGTGATATAACAAAAAAAGATTAAATTGCTTCAAATAGATAATCATCATGTTGTGCTATAGAAACACTAATTTTGCAAGTTCGTATATTTTTTTCTTTTCTTTCTTTCAATTCATCTTGGATTTCGGATAAAAATTGACCTTCTGTTGTATATCTATTATTACCATAGTTGAGAAAAAACTGTCCTTGTACATCCATATGTTTATCAAAGAAGTGAAAAATGTGATCTTTTTTAATGTTATAGTTAACCGCGTCTTTCGTTTAATATAAATTAAATCTTCAAAATTTTGTAAAGAATATGTTTCAGAACCATGACAATAGATTCTAAAGTAAAAAAATATATATTGGCTGTATTGGCTGTTTCACATATTATAAAAATCCCATAATCTGTACAAACCTTAAGTCAGTTGAAGCTTTGAAAATGCTACAGCTTTAAATTCTGTAACAAATTTTAAAATTTTTTGAGCATGAATGTAGCTTTGTACTTTGTATTCATCGAGTGCTGACCCCAAACTTATAACCGTAGACGTTCCCAACTCACGCCTGAGTTGAGGCCCCATATTTAATAATGCATCGGGAAGGATCGTGAATCATATGAAAATAAGTTTCTTAAGAATGCAGATTTATAACAAATTAAATTATACTTAAAAATTATGACAATTCAAAAAACGAAAAAAGAAAATATTCAAAGAAAAACTGAAAAGCACACTATCATCAAATTTAAAGTTGTTCTATCTATGCAAGTTCAAATGAACGACGAACAAATGGTGCCTTTTTATTTTTCTAACCAAAAAACATCAGACACATCGATGCCCTTTTCACATTGTTTTCTTTCTTCAAAACAAAGACACTTAAAAAATAAGAAACTAATCGTTCTACACAAAAAGAATTTTGTCAAAAGAAAATTTTCTCATTGAGTTGCTGCAAAAAGGAAATAAACGGTGCATTGTTTTTCTTCCGCTGATTTGCTTTCATTTTTTGAATATTTTATTTAAAAAGAATCAAATTTTTATTTTAAAGATAGAAAACAACAATGAGTTCAAGTAACATGTGGCTTCATTATTAATAATAATCAACAGTTTGGTTAAATTTTGACAAATAATTTATTTTTAATGATTTAATTGCTGAACAGAAGAAATGAAATTTTACAAATACTAACATCTAAGTTTCTTGGTTTGGTAAAAACTGAACAAGTTCCTTTTGTATTACAGCCATAAATGTTAAAAATAACAGTGGATTGTTTTACATTCTTTCTGTCACTGCGGCAGAAATAATTAGTTGATTCACTTATTGTGGAAAAAAGTAGTTAAAAATAAATCAATAATGAGCTCAAACAGATCAACTACTGTAAGAAAGGTGTTTTAAGCATGCAAATATTTTTTTACGATCATCGTTTTCAATTACAATAATTAAATAATAAGAAGAAGAAACAAAATATTCAAACAAAAGCTTAAAAGCATACTTTCATCAAATGTATGGTTTTTTCTTCACTACAAGTTCAAATGAACGACGAACAAATGGAGACTTTTTACTTTTTCAACCATAACAAGGAAAAATAACTCTGCCTATCCCACATAATTTCATTATTTATAACAAAGACACTTTAAAAAATCAATATTTTTGCATAAAAAAACATCGTTGAAGAACAGATTTTCTCACTGGTTTCCTCCAAGATATTGAATGCTGTTCTATCTTTTTTTTGTTGACTGCTTTCATTTTTTGAATACTTTATGATTTAAAAAAAAAATCAAATTTTTAGTGAAAACATGTAAATAATCGAGGAAATTCAAGTAATGTTAATCAGAAGAAAATGAAAGAGAACCCCAAAAAACACGCTAATTCCTTCCATAATTAATTAAGCTTAAACTTTTTTGTCGATCCAGCAATATTGAAATTTTGGAAATAGATACTTTTAAATCACACATCAATGTTCTAATAGAATTTTTATAAAATCACACATTTGTTTTCAAAGAATATTATTGTCAATCTCTTTTGTCATCATCTTTTGTCGCTGCCGCCTGTTGAAATGAAGTGCTTTCAATTTTTACTGCTTATTTTTATGTTTGTTTCTTCAATTTATGTTGAGCTCGGATGCAAAAGAGCAAAACACTGAAAGAAATATGTAATGTGATTGTTAGGGGTCAAAGATTAAAAGATAAAAAAGTTTGTCTTTTTGAAAGAAAAGACGAACAGATCCCGCCTTATCTTTCTTTTATTTTGTTTTGATTTTTGTAAGAAAAGAATGTTTATAAAAGCCTTAAGCTTTTCACCTTTTCGAATCAGTCTCTATCAGTCTCTATCAGTTTTTATCAGTTTTTATCTTTTTTATCCGTTTGTGTTTCTTTGCTCTTTTTATATTTTTTGTCAAATAAAATATTATTTTAAAATCGAGACCTAAGCTTCCAAAGTTATACAACTAAACATTTAAAGTATAACATTGGTGATCTCGGGGTTCGAGTGCCATCGTTAAAGAAGGCCCCAGCTCCCATTCCTGGTGAACTGGTGAATTAAAATAAAAAAGATTTGGCCGAAAAGTTAGCCCTCTAAGCACATAGAGGAGGTGTTCAGGGGACTGTGCTAATCCCTGAGGATCCTGTATGCAATAGCAGTGATCATATTTGAATTTGAATTGAAAATGGCCGTTAAAGTTGGATATAGTAAAGTTGATATGGAAATTTCGAGAAAAGTGATGGAAGATAATTATCGTATGAAGTTAATGGAAATGAAAAATGTTTTGGAAAGCGAGATTAAAAGCTTGGATTTGAATATTGATATTAATGAATTTATGATGAAAATGTCAGCAAAGATGAAGATTTTTAAAGCTGTACAATTAAAACTGATGGAAAATGCTGTTGTGGATAAAAATGTTCTTCAAAAGCTTGGTAAGCCAAAAATTTTACTTGAAAAAGATGAGATTGAAAACGAATCAAATGCTGATTCTGCTTATGTTGAATCTGGGAGATTTTTTTCGAAAATCCCTGTGAATCATGATAGCAATATTGCACAAGTTTTTCCCATTATTGGTGATGAAACTGCTGCAAAAAGCCTAAATGCTGAAAGAAAATGTAAAAGTAGTAGTTCAAAATTTGATGAAAATGAAGTTGGATTTGAACAACAAAAACAAAATGAAAATGGCAAATGTGATAAAATTTCGAAAGTTTTGGATTTCCGTGAACGTAAGCTATTTTCTGTTGATCTTGCCCCACTTGAAAGTTCTTCTGACTTTCATAAAATGCTTAACCGACTTAATCCTCCATCTACAGTTCTTAGTTTCGTTCCCTTGAAAAAGGCGACGACTGCTACTGGTAATGCAAAGAGAGATTTGAGCGCTGAAAAAGCAAGCAAAGTTAGTGAAAAAGATAACGAAACTATTGTCAAAAATGGTGGAAAATATGAAACAACTAATTCATTAACGTTGATTTTGCAACAACTTGGATATCGTAAACCCAAAAAAGCTGGAACTTCAAAATTACGTGTTGATACATTCAATAATGAATATGTTTTGGAATCATTTACCGGAAGCCCCACAATTTCATTTGCAAGCTGGTTGAAAAAATTTGAATATTCATTGGCATTTGTTCAAATTCCACCAAGTGATGCCCAAAAACTCGCAAGATTATTAGCTCGACTTGAAGGTGCTGCTCGTTTAACCTATGAAGAATATGCTGATGATGTTAAAACTGATTACGATAAGTTGACCACAGCTTTAAAAGCCTCTTTTACTAATGCTGTTGCCAAACGAACCGCTGAATCTGCTTTAACTTGCTGCTTCCAACAACCTGATGAAAGTGTCCATGATTTTTCAACACGTTTAACTGAACTTGTTCGTACTGCAATGGAAGGTGAACCAGCAGCTACAATCAAGACTGTATTAGCTTGGCAATTAAAACAAAAACTCCGTGATGACATTAAAGCAAAAATTAATATCCATGATTGCACAACATTTGAAGAAGTTCTCCAGAAAGCTTTTAATCGTGAAAATTATGTTGCAACAAAAGCTCAATATGCTACAAAAAGTTCAAATGCAGATGCTAATTTCGCTGAAAAAAATGGTAATCAATGCTATATTTGTCACAAAGAAGGACATTTTGCTCGTCACTGCACCTTTAATCGTCGACATCGAGGTAACTATGAAGATGATCGTCATTCA
The DNA here is from genome assembly GCA_024447215.1 of Panagrolaimus sp. LJ2400. Taxonomy (NCBI): domain Eukaryota; kingdom Metazoa; phylum Nematoda; class Chromadorea; order Rhabditida; family Panagrolaimidae; genus Panagrolaimus; species Panagrolaimus sp. LJ2400. Next base: position 512,814 of record JAMRYA010000029.1, on the reverse strand, counting down.
AGTCGTTATCACCCACGTCAACAATATCACCAACCCTTTCGACAACGTCATCACCATCAACAACCAAATTATTATCATCAACAACAAATGGATTACTACTCAAGATACAATCAACAACCCCCACGTTATTATGAAAGTTATAAAGAACGTTCAAACGCATATCATTCGAGAAGCCCGCCCTACAATAGTTACCGTAATCCACGTGAACATTATACCAGAAATGACAGATTTGCTGATACTTATGCTGTTGAAAGAGAAGAAAAAACGACAGCTGAATTTTTCAATTTAGAAACAGAAGCAAAATCTCATCAAAAAGTTTTTAATGGACTTGATGATCGTGATGAAGATAAACAAATTAGTACAACAATTAATTATGGTGATTCATTTGAAAAAGAAAATCTTATTGCTTCTTCCAAACATTTTGGGAATGACGATGATGAAATTAAACAACATTCATATGGTCTTTCTGTACCAAAACCACTACCACTGTACCCTCAACAACCACATGTACATCAACTGAAAGCAAGTGCACATCCACGACAACCGCCAAATTTTCTGCAAGATGATACACCATCCTCTGAAAGATATGCATTAACTCTACAACAACAACCTGTACCACCAGAAAATGTTTTACAACAACCTACTACTGCATATGTTGCACCAGTACTTGCACAACAAGCCCCATCAGCCCTACAATTATCTTATGTACAGCTTACTCCACCACAACAAACACATGCACTACCATCACTAGTTCAACAACCTCTACTACAAGTACATGAACTGCAACAACCACAAATACCTACATCTGTCCAAGCACCACAACACCATTTACATCCACCACAAGCTATTTTACTTACACCACAAGCATATGATTTACCACTTGTTACTCAACTACAACCTGCAGCATCCCATACACCTGCAATGACACCACTGTATCAACCCTTTCCTTATGAACATTCTGTTAAACAACAACTTAACCCTGTACAACAAAAGCCACCTGATACAACTGAAACATACTGTCAAGATCATAACTTCTTTGATGATTCCCAAAAAACATGAAAATGGTACAATAACCTTTAAAAATGGCGCTGAATTAGTACTATGTCTGGAAAAAACTCGTCGAATTGATGCTCCGAATTTCTCTAAATAATATACTTAAAAAAATTTTAAATTCTTAGTTTCTCTCCTCATCGCCTTATAGGGGGGAGGGATGTTAGGGGTCAAAGATTAAAAGATAAAAAAGTTTGTCTTTTTGAAAGAAAAGACGAACAGATCCCGCCTTATCTTTCTTTTATTTTGTTTTGATTTTTGTAAGAAAAGAATGTTTATAAAAGCCTTAAGCTTTTCGAATCAGTCTCTATCAGTCTCTATCAGTTTTTATCAGTTTTTATCTTTTTTATCCGTTTGTGTTTCTTTGCTCTTTTTTATATTTTTTGTCAAATAAAATATTATTTTAAAATCGAGACCTAAGCTTCCAAAGTTATACAACTAAACATTTAAAGTATAACAGTGATGTTTCTCGTTTTTTTTAAGGCGAAAGGCAGCAGCAAAGGGCTACCCGACAGTTAGGAATTGACATTTGGATGTGTAACATTTGGTCAAATTTTCGTTGGGAAAAAACTTTTGGTTTTTAACTTTTGTATTTATACATTTAAATGTGAGTGAAAAAATTTTTTATATTTCAATATGCAACATTTGGATCTTCACACATTTGGTTCGATATTTTTAAACCTGACACGTTTAAATCTGCGACATTTGGTTTTTTTAGTCGGGCAAAAAGTACCAAATGTGGTATATTTTTTTGAAAAAAACCAAATGTCGTAGATTTTTTCGTAAAACAAAGAATGTAAAAAACCAAATGTCGCAAATCTAAATGTCATTTTCTAGAGACCAAATGTCGCAGATTTTTTTGTCAAAAACCAAATTTAAAAAACCAGACATTACACATTTTTTTGTTAAAATCGAAATGTAAAAGTTGAAACTGTAAAAGATCCAAATGTCAATTCACAATTGTCGGGTAGCCCAGCAAAGCAATCTCATTTTTCAAATAACATATTTGTATCAAAAAAAACAGACAAATGCGTTTTTGTAAATCGACGCAAGATGAAAATATATGATTTTTTTGCATATTTAAATTTTGCTGTTTGTTTACCACACAAACAAGAAGAATGTGAAAAGATTTTGAATGATTAATAAGTATAAAAGTTGTTCAGAAAGTTGTGTCGGGTGGTTTGAGTTCCTGGATTTTAAAACTGTAAGAGCTAAACTTATGGAGTTTGCTGTTATATGTAGCCCATCAAGATAGAAAGTATGTTGAGGATATGCGTTTTCATATTCTCAGTTCTCTCTTTTTTTCTTGATTTGCTTTTATTTTTTGAATATTTTATGTATTTATGAGCAATGAAACATTTATTCCATGCATATCGAGAAAATCATATATTGAAAAGCATCAAATACAACAAGTGAAAGATTCAGACAATAATGTTTTAATTAATATAATATTTGCTTTTCGATTAGTGATAACGCTAAATTAAAAATTCAAAAAGCAATCGACGCCAAATAAAAAGCAAAAAACTGAAAGAAATATGCAATGTGATATTTCTCGTTGTTTTAAGGCGAAAGGCAGCAGCAACACAATTTCATCATCTAGCTGCCACGCAAATATAAAAGAAGCAATCGTATGTCAAAAAACAGACAAATGTGTTTCCAAAAAGCGACGAAAGATGAAAATCTATGATTATTTTCCATATTTAAAATCTTTTTTTGCATATTTTATTTTAACACAGATTTTGTAAATGTTTTCTATACACTGTTTTTACATATGAAGAGCAAACTATCGTTGAATTCATTATTAATAAACATTTTTTGTATCAATTGATCAATATTTTTTTTTTATTTTGCAATTAATTTTTGAAAATATTTGTTATAAAATTTAATTCTTTTATCAAAATAGAAGGTGCAAATATTGAAAAAAAAAAACCTTATTGTTGTTGTTTCTTCGGCAAAATACAAATGAGGGGCGACATTTGTTTTGATGAAAAAGTCTGATATTGGAAAAAAGAATTAACAAGGGACCGTTATGAGATGTCACCCTGGGATTTCTTAGGTAATATGTGGGATTGATAGTACCCCTCGAGTAATGAAAAACCCCCTAGTACTAGCTGCCCTTTCGGGCTTCTACAGAAGTTACGGGATTCTGAAGTTTGCTACAAAACCCACGACCCCCTGGTCGTGGGTATAAGGTGAAAAAATCGAAGAATTCGTTTTGCGTTCTTTTTGCTTTAAAATGGTTAGAAACGCTTAGTTATGCTATAAAATCAATGTTTAAGTGCTTTAAAGGCTTCTGGAGCAGCTTTTGGGCTTCTGGATTCTGAAGGCTAAAAATGGAAAAAACTACAATTTCCTTTATTTTGCCTAATTTCGCGTATTTATAGGTTTTCGACCATGGAGAATTCAGTGGTAATGTTGGTTTTTCTTGAAAAACATTTTTTCGTGTCGAGATTCTATACTTACAGGAATCAGAAGTCACAAACTTCCTGCTTGCAGTACAAATTGGGTTTTTGCTCTTTTTTCTTGATTTTTTCGTCATTTTAGGTTTTCGAGTATGAGAAATTTTGTGGCACACGCGAATAAGAGTAAGGTTTGTCTAGCATGACATACTCATGACACGAAAAATTTTGCCTTATTAAAAAACCGCGTGTGCCACAAAATTTCTCATACTCGAAAACCTAAAATGACGAAAAAATCAAGAAAAAAGAGCAAAAACCCAATTTGTACTGCAAGCAGGAAGTTTGTGACTTCTGATTCCTGTAAGTATAGAATCTCGACACGAAAAAATGTTTTTCAAGAAAAACCAACATTACCACTGAATTCTCCATGGTCGAAAACCTATAAATACGCGAAATTAGGCAAAATAAAGGAAATTGTAGTTTTTTCCATTTTTAGCCTTCAGAATCCAGAAGCCCAAAAGCTGCTCCAGAAGCCTTTAAAGCACTTAAACATTGATTTTATAGCATAACTAAGCGTTTCTAACCATTTTAAAGCAAAAAGAACGCAAAACGAATTCTTCGATTTTTTCACCTTATACCCACGACCAGGGGGTCGTGGGTTTTGTAGCAAACTTCAGAATCCCGTAACTTCTGTAGAAGCCCGAAAGGGCAGCTAGTACTAGGGGGTTTTTCATTACTCGAGGGGTACTATCAATCCCACATATTACCTAAGAAATCCCAGGGTGACATCTCATAACGGTCCCTTGTTAATTCTTTTTTCCAATATCAGACTTTTTCATCAAAACAAATGTCGCCCCTCATTTGTATTTTGCCGAAGAAACAACAACAATAAGGTTTTTTTTTTTCAATATTTGCACCTTCTATTTTGATAAAAGAATTAAATTTTATAACAAATATTTTCAAAAATTAATTGCAAAATAAAAAAAAAATATTGATCAATTGATACAAAAAATGTTTATTAATAATGAATTCAACGATAGTTTGCTCTTCATATGTAAAAACAGTGTATAGAAAACATTTACAAAATCTGTGTTAAAATAAAATATGCAAAAAAAGATTTTAAATATGGAAAATAATCATAGATTTTCATCTTTCGTCGCTTTTTGGAAACACATTTGTCTGTTTTTTGACATACGATTGCTTCTTTTATATTTGCGTGGCAGCTAGATGATGAAATTGTGTTGCTGCTGCCTTTCGCCTTAAAACAACGAGAAATATCACATTGCATATTTCTTTCAGTTTTTTGCTTTTTATTTGGCGTCGATTGCTTTTTGAATTTTTAATTTAGCGTTATCACTAATCGAAAAGCAAATATTATATTAATTAAAACATTATTGTCTGAATCTTTCACTTGTTGTATTTGATGCTTTTCAATATATGATTTTCTCGATATGCATGGAATAAATGTTTCATTGCTCATAAATACATAAAATATTCAAAAAATAAAAGCAAATCAAGAAAAAAAGAGAGAACTGAGAATATGAAAACGCATATCCTCAACATACTTTCTATCTTGATGGGCTACATATAACAGCAAACTCCATAAGTTTAGCTCTTACAGTTTTAAAATCCAGGAACTCAAACCACCCGACACAACTTTCTGAACAACTTTTATACTTATTAATCATTCAAAATCTTTTCACATTCTTCTTGTTTGTGTGGTAAACAAACAGCAAAATTTAAATATGCAAAAAAATCATATATTTTCATCTTGCGTCGATTTACAAAAACGCATTTGTCTGTTTTTTTTGATACAAATATGTTATTTGAAAAATGAGATTGCTTTGCTGGGCTACCCGACAATTGTGAATTGACATTTGGATCTTTTACAGTTTCAACTTTTACATTTCGATTTTAACAAAAAAATGTGTAATGTCTGGTTTTTTAAATTTGGTTTTTGACAAAAAAATCTGCGACATTTGGTCTCTAGAAAATGACATTTAGATTTGCGACATTTGGTTTTTTACATTCTTTGTTTTACGAAAAAATCTACGACATTTGGTTTTTTTCAAAAAAATATACCACATTTGGTACTTTTTGCCCGACTAAAAAAACCAAATGTCGCAGATTTAAACGTGTCAGGTTTAAAAATATCGAACCAAATGTGTGAAGATCCAAATGTTGCATATTGAAATATAAAAAATTTTTTCACTCACATTTAAATGTATAAATACAAAAGTTAAAAACCAAAAGTTTTTTCCCAACGAAAATTTGACCAAATGTTACACATCCAAATGTCAATTCCTAACTGTCGGGTAGCCCTTTGCTGCTGCCTTTCGCCTTAAAAAAAACGAGAAACATCACTGTTATACTTTAAATGTTTAGTTGTATAACTTTGGAAGCTTAGGTCTCGATTTTAAAATAATATTTTATTTGACAAAAAATATAAAAAAGAGCAAAGAAACACAAACGGATAAAAAAGATAAAAACTGATAAAAACTGATAGAGACTGATAGAGACTGATTCGAAAAGCTTAAGGCTTTTATAAACCTTTCGCCTTAAAAAAAACGAGAAACATCACATTACATATTTCTTTCAGTGTTTTGCTCTTTTGCATCCGAGCTCAACATAAATTGAAGAAACAAACATAAAAATAAGCAGTAAAAATTGAAAGCACTTCATTTCAGCAGGCGGCAGCGACAAAAGATGATGACAAAAGAGATTGAAATGCATAAAAAGAAGAAGACAAACATTTGACATGCAAAAATTGTTATTATCAACTTTTGCTTCCAACTAAATCACCTTTCTACCGTATGCAAGTCAATAAATAAACGTCAATACTGTCAATATATTTATTTATATGTGTAGCTGCAAGATGTTTTAAATCAAGAAATGTAAAATGAAATCTTGCAGATAGCAAAAAATAAAAATGCGAATGTGATGGCCTCAAACTCACTACTTTTCTACCATATGCAAGTCATAAATTAACGTCAATACTGTCTTTATTTATAAAACATATAACATATTTTTACATTGATTACAAAAAACAAATTTAATAAATTAATACCAAAAGAAGAAAATAAAAAATAAAGAGTAATTCATTGAAACAATAATACCGCTACTTTTTTGTCGATCAGATTCTTTTGCAACGTAAAGATTTTCTTTAGATGTCCGTAAGAAAGATAGAGCTGAAGTAGAAGCTAGTAAATGAGGAACAGTTTCAGTTGTCACAATAGGAAGAGCTGTTATCTAAAATCATAATGACTATTATAAAAAAACTGTATCAAATATGTAGCACATTACTTCATAAAAACATTTTTCTTTAGCATTTTTGTCGACATTTTGATAAAAAATATCAAATAAAATCATTTTTGTAGCCTAAAAACTACAATTATAATTAAAAAATAACATAAAAATGTCAACTTACATAATTATCAAACGCATATTTATGGCAATTGTCAGCATCTGAGCATGATGCAACAATCATATTTGAATCATAATAAAAATTTGATTTAATACCATCATTTCTTAAATCAGTTCCTTCTTTGAATCTTGCAACAGCACTTGAATTTGTATTATTACAAGCTTTGACGAAATCATCATAGCAACCACTTCCTATAATAATTTGTTTTCCATCCAAGCTGCTACAAATAAACATTACACATGCATCACAAGTTTTATTAAATCGACTACGAAATGGAACTGAAATAAGTTTGTATAATCAATAAAATTGTTTTTAAAATAACATACATAATTGAAATTCACTTCCAGATTGACAAAAACCACTAGTTTCACATTGTACATGAGGAAGTTGAGGCAATGGTGCATTATCATATACACATTCCCAACTACGCTCCTTATAGAATACTGTAAAATAGCGATCTACGTCATCAAATTGAACATGAATATCTTGATATGTCTGAAAATAAAAATGAATTGTAAATCATTATTAAAAAAGCTTGAATTGTGAGCCCCATTATTAGGCCATAAGTCGTAGGATGTCTATACTGGGCATGACTGTCCAGCATCTGCACGAAGTATTTTAAATGCCCAGGGCTAATTTAAGATTATTGCCGGCGCAACCCAGTGGTGGACCACCCCTTTTGAGGCACCTTCCATTCTACTCTAGGGCTTATGAGTGTACCCAATGCCTTCTGGTAACGCCTACGTTGGGCAAACACATGGATTCGAACCTTCAACATTTGAATATTTGCACGCCTCAGAATTTTGTCACTCTAACCACACGGCCACATGTGCTCTATTTATAATATCGTAACTTGAGAATTTCAGCCCCTCCGGGGCTGTAGCTCCACAATTCTTGCTTTTTATTCCGTCATCATTGTCCTGCACCACCTTATCCCACATGCACCGCCCTATTGGACCGAATTGCACCATCTTGTCCCCCTTGCACCATCTTGCACCACCATGTCTCACTTGAACCAACTTTTGCCACCTTATCCTCTTTGCACTGACCTGCACCACAATGTTCCTCTTGCACCGACCTATTGCACTGGATTGCACCACCGTGTCCCCTTTTCACCGACCTGAACGTAACTTAAACGTCTTGACGGTAAGAAAATAACGAACACTTCTTTCTTCAAACAAACGTAAACCTCTTAAAGAACACTTACTTTTGTATCCATCAAAATCTTTGCACATTCTTCTACTTCATTTGGATGGCAAATAGCAAGAATAAGGTTGGTATCATTATACACAAAATTCTTTTTACTAACATTCAAAGAAGAATCTATCTGTTGCTTAATCATTGGATCCAAATACTTGCATGTATTAATAAAATCTTCATGAGTTCCAAATCCATTCATAACATTCCATTTACCAATTCTACATTTATAATAATAACATAATGCACTACGTTTTGGTTCTTGCATTGTATAATTGTAATATTCATCTAAAAACATCACATAGGAAGTTAAAAAAGCATTTGAGTAGAAAAAATATTTACCGTTTATAAAAATTGATGTGTGACATTTTCCACCTCTTTGACATTCATGTTCTGGATCATAAGTAAAAATTGAAAGAACAAAAATAAAAAGCAACAGCAAAAATTGAAAGCACTTCATTGCAGCAGCAGGCAGCATGTAGACAAAAAAAAAGATGATGACACGAATAAAAAAATATAGAGAGGCAAAAAGGTTTTTTAAACATATGCAAATTTTTCATGGAAAAAATCTTCATCACTCATCACAATAAAGGCATCACCCGATATATGGATCTTTAAATACTTATAATTATTGAATAGAAGATAGAAATCATCCAAAAATTTTATAACAAAGTAATGTGTTTGGCAGGATTAATTCTTATTTGAACGTCACACTTTTTTCAAAATCTTTAGCTTTCTTTTGCCCAAAAAGCATCATTAGTTTATTAATAATGATTCAGAACATTGGAGCTATCTTTTTCCGCACATTACAAAGAAAAAGATGTCTTATGCATGTAATTCGTTTATTAGTGGTAAAAGTTATTTTTACTTTTAATTTCAATATTATAGGAAAGAAAAAACAAAATATTCAAACTAAAATTTAAAAATCAAGCAAATTATCGGTTGTTGCTTCTATCCTAGTTCAAATAAAAGACGGACAACTCATGCTATTCTTTTTTCTAAAAAAATAGCACTATTTTTACAACACTGCCTTTTCACATTATTTCTTTTTTAAAACAAACAAAAGAATCTTTTCTCAATTTTCTCTTTTTTTGCCTTAGTTGGCTTTCATGTTTTGAATATTTTATGCCTTTTTAAGTAATAAAAACTTTTATTCCAAGATGCGTAAAATCGAGATTAAAAGCATTAAACAGAATAGCTGTAAGATTCACGAATAAATGCTTTATTGGTTTATCTTACATTAATTAATAATGAAAAATAACTTTGGAAGAACATTTGTGACAGCAAAATTATTTTCTTTGATTAGCAAGTTAAGTCTGCAAATTTTGTTTATAACCTTAGGACAAAATAATAGCTGACAAATTCTTACTCTGCGAATTTTATGGTTCACTGAATCAAGGAAATATTTCTCGATTGTAGTTTATTATCACAATTATTTCACAAACATTTTTTTTTATAATGTGTTTACATTCAACTGTATTTGATATGCCGCTTATTTTTCATAACTAAAAAGTTACCTTCAGTAAAAAGTGTTTTATTGTTGAAAAGTAAGTAATATAAATATATTAAAAATTCAAAATACCAATTTCCTTCTGATCTCCAGTGTTAAAAAGTGACAACCAAAAAAAAACATTTGTATCCATCTTTAAGCATTCTTATTCTTTTTCCTTTGAATGTTGCTATCGGTCACTGGACATTTTTACACGGACAGAAGGCGGCACCACTTTTTGCAGACAAAAAAAAAGAAATCCCTTTTACACTTTCTTCTTTTTCTTTTCTCGTAAATGTCATCATTTTTTATTTTGAAATTTTTAATAACAGTTTAAAAAGGCTGATTTTTTTTCATAAACTTAAAATGATAGAAAAACCATGTGTTGAATGAAAGATCAAGAATTATTATACCATCAATATCCGATATGAATCGTTAAATAATTTAAAAAAGTCAGGTTACAATCAAAAAATTTAAAAAAAAATATGAGTTTTTTACAATCTTTCAGATATCAGATTTTTTAATAAAAAAATTACGGTTCTGTTTTACTTTGTCTAAAAATCGTCTACACAACTGCTTCTATATCTTCCAAATCTGTAAATTGTAGATTCCAAATTTTGTAAAAAAAATTTTTATAAATTGCAGACTACAATCATTCCAAGAAATACGACATTACAAAACGAGTAAACATATTTTGAAATAAAACTATAGTAACAAAATAAAAAGTGTTTTAATAAAAACTAAATATTCAAAAGCTTTTCGACTTACATCGCTTGAACAAAAACACATAAATCTGCTTTTTTTGAAAAAAAGGACGCTTGTTTTAGGGAAAGATGATTTTTTGTTGCTATTTGTCGCCAGAAAAAAAGTGTGAAACAAATACACTTCTTCAGATTCAATTTTGAAAATGGGCTATATAGCCAATTTTTACCGTTTATAAAGGATTTTTATCTTTTTTTGCTATTATACTGTAACTTCGAAACAAAGGCTGAAGAAATGTATTAAAGATTGAGCTATGAAATTTTCGGGACTTGATAAGCATCGATAGGACTACAAAATGGCATATTTGGTTTGCTCTAAAAGTAATTCTCCACTGCTGCACCGGCACCGGGAAAAGTGCATTTTATAAGGAAATAGTGTATTTTCAATGTCACGCCAAATCGGCGCCAATGAATATTTTTTCTTGTTTTCTTCAGAAATTAGCTTAATAAAACATGCTTAACAACCCCCAATCACAGGTTTCTTCAAAACTTATCATATGCAAATTTTTCAGGGGTGGCTATAAACTTTTGCAACAACCATTTTTAACTAATATTAATGTAAAAATATTACTGCGGGGTATTTTTAAGCTATTTCCCGGATATATTGATTTTCTGACATGATTTTCATCTTTCTTCGCTTTTGTGAAAACACATTTGTTTCTTTTTTGACACAAGATTGCTTCTTTTATATTTGCGTGGCAGCTGGATGATGAAATTGTGTTGCTGCCTTTTGCCTAAAAAAACGAAAAACATCACATTGCAGTTTTCTTTCAGTTTTTTGTTTTTTTGACGTTGATTAATATTTGAATTTTTGATTTGGATTTATATTTAATCAAAAAGCAAATATTATATTAATTAAAATTTTAGCAGCAAAAACATCTTTATCATCATTATTAATGAAATAGAAATAGAAAAAAAATATTTGACAAACAATATGTTAAAAATTTATAAAAAGCTTAAGCCCAATTTTGTGGTTTTAAAATTCAAAACATCATCATTAAAATCATGATATTTACAAAAGTAGAAAAAAAGCATAATTTGTTTTCTTTAATTTTTACTGCACAAAAACTGATTTTTTAGTTAGAGCATTTTGTTGCAACTTTTTGCTTGAAAAATTGTGCAGCAGCAAATTTTATAGCTGTTTGTTACAGTGTATCCAGAAAAAAGTGGCCGCGGTTTCATTTACATCTTTTGATTTATGACGTTGCGATTACACAAAAATGCAGGCGCCTGTTTCTTTGTTGTTTATATTTTTGAAATATTTAAAAATATGCATCTTTCATCACTTCAGTGGGAACGCAAATCTCTTTTTTTGAAACAACAAAGATGCTTCTTCTTTGTTTAAGCGATTGCTTGAAGATAATTATGCGATGCTGCCTTACGTTTAAAATTGTGTGAAACAGCATAGTGCACTGTTTTCTCAGTTCTTTTTTTTTTTGAATTTTTAATTTATTTTGATAACATTTTATAATAAACGAATACACGGTATTCTGGAAAGTTATGCTTTATAAGAAAAATAATAGTCCAATCAACAAAATCAAAACATTTATAGAAACGTTGCGTGTTTGACAATCTTCTTTCTCTTTAAAATTTTAGACTTTTCTATCAAAACAAAAGTAGCACTTTAGTTTTATTTTGTTAAAAAAAAAGCATTAATAATATTGCATTTATTTCTTCTATATCGGTAAATTGTATTTTACTGAAAGGACTAAATTTTGCAAGGAATGTTTTAACAGTTATTTTCATAAAATATTTTTGTTTAATTACGGCAAAAATGGTTTTAAAAATTTTTGCAGTGCCGTAAAAACAGCGAAAATGAAAATTGGCCCGGAGTTGTTTTCATATGATACTATTTAACTCCATTTGGCAGCAGTAAAAACAGATGATCAGTTCTGGTATCTCCTTTGTAAACTTTTTACTGGGAGACGCTTTTATCGCCTCCAGAGGCAAAGACAATTTCTTCTTGAAATGACGGAGTAATGCTAAAAAATGCCATAATTAGATAAAACCTCCTCTTTTTTTTGCAAAGTTTTAAAAAAGAATCGGAAATGGAATTAAAGAAAGATTGAATTATAGTATATTTTTGTCATCAAAAAAAGGGCTCAATGTACTAACAATAATAATCGTAAATGAATTTATGATATGGGAGCAACTGTAAACTAGAAAATTCTCCAAGCTTCACAACGCTTTTCTTTTCAATTTTATTAGCACCTGTTAGTTTACTAATATAATATTGTTTTGATAAAGCAGGTGTTGTTTTAAATTTAAGGGAGCAAAAAGAAAAAAGAACAAAATATATTCATTGAACGCTTCTTTACTCCCTCCAATAAAACATGTCTTTCTTTACTGATGTAAAGATATCCGCTTTAAATCTTACACTGAATGATTTTGAGCATCCACGCTTGGAAGTTTTTGAACGGTATTGTATTCCAATACAATTTTGCTTAACTTCAATAGCATTTGCAGCTTTTATCTATGTTGCAGCTTTTCATTCTCCCAAAACTATGAAAAGTTATTCCTATTTGTTAATATATCATATCTGTACAACATACATTTTTGACTTAATAACAATAATCATTCAACCAGTTTTACTTTTACCGTATATTGGAGCATATGTAAATGGATATTTTTTGTTTAGTGAAGAATTTAACAATAATATATTTTTGTTATTTATGTTTATGATTGTTCTTGTATTTCATTCCTTTGTGTTGCAACTGTTATTTCGACTGGCGACGCTGCATTCCTCAAAGAATTGGTTCTCAAAACTTTCAAAATTGAAATATCTTTTGGCTTTTGGAATTTCAAGTTTGATGTTTCTTTTGGGAATTCTAACTCTTGGATTTGTAACGGATAAACCGGAAGGAAAAAAGTTTAGAGAAATGCTTATCAAAGAATATTCATTTTTTAATCAAATTTTTGAAGAGCATCCTAATGCAATTGGATTTCATCCAAATTTCTCTAATTCTATTAGAATTTTATTAGCTGCTATTGCTTTTATTGGATATATTACTCCATTCCTTTTGCTATTTATTTATTATCTATTTTATAGAAGAATAAAATATGTAAAAGATAATTTGACAGAAAAGAATCGAAGCTTGCATGAAATGCTTTTACGGTAAATATTTATTTACTACTGCTTTAAAAAAATAAAAATATAATAAAAGAATTTTTTAGAGCTTTGGTTGCACAAAGTTTTTTATATATTATTCTTTTGCTTATTCCTTTGGAGATTATTGCAACAAGCTTTGTCTTTCCATATAAGGCAGCAAGCTTTGCCTCGTCTTGTGCTCCCGTCGCTGTCACTTTCCATACAATCTTGGAGATTACTTGTCAATTCTATTTCATTACACCATACAGGAAATGGATTATACAGAAATTTCAAATGACTCGTTTATCGCAGATATATACAACGACACCGTAATAATACTTCCTTTTTTTCTGTTCTTTTTCAATAGTTTTGTCAGAAAAAGAAAAATTTTATTCAATTGTGCAATTTTTAATATTTTTCTCCTTCTTGAGAACTGCAATCAAAAGATCATGTATTAGTTTTTTTAGGATTACTATTATCATCAAGATGAGGAAAACTGTTTTATTTAATCATTTCACTTTTTATTAGTTTCAAATCTTGTAATACAGTATCCCAAAACAAATAAAATAGAAAAAAAGTTTATTAGTTTTTTTGCAATTTGGCGTCGGCCTCGAAAATCGATAACACTGTTTTCGAGAACTTTCTACCGTATACCTACAATATCTACGATAACCTTCAAATCATGATGCCATCTGAAGTCGCTGTCTGGGAACTAGGTACATCAGCAAACCGCAAGAGTTTGGCTAATGTCGTTTAAAAAATCCAGGTACTCCGGACATAACTTTCTGAACAACCTTATAAAATTTTTGTAGTTCTTTACTTATCTAACATAGCTCCTTTGCAAATATGCTATAACAACAACAAAGTTTTGTTATGCATCTGATTAGCTGCAAATACTTCAAAATACCATAACAAACATGCAGCTTATCAAGAATTAAATTTTTATAATAATTATTTGCCAAGTTCTTCAATACTTTTTATTACCAATGGTTACTTGTATAAAAAACAAAAGTTAAAAATTTTTATAGCTTTGACAGTAAAAATATATTTCTATTTCTATATTTTGCGTAGAATTTAAATATTTAAAAAATCAGAAATGTAATTAAGTGTAAACAAAGAAGTGATAAAAATGTGTTTTTTTGTATCTTAAAGCCCAAGAATTGTTGAATGACTAATACTGAACAAAGAAAATTCGAAAAAATTCCGCAAAAATGAAGTGTAAAAACACATTCAATCATTTGTCATCATTATTAATCAGGTTGAAAGTTGCAACAATTAGGTACGTACGCCAGTAAGTTTAATTTGACAACATGTTTACTGGTAGATTTACCGAATTTTTTGATTTACGGGTACATGTACAGCAAATATCCATGTTTTTTAACGTAAAATTTCGTTGAAAATTTTTTGAAAAACCATGTTAGTTTACGAAGAGGAAAGTAAAAGATTTTTCTCTTCTCTCTTCCTAAAAAAAGCAATGTTGTTTTTTTCCTTGTCTCTCGAGTTGCGACTATTCATCCCTTAATAAAAAAAACTACATTAAAATATTTGCAATAATTTGTTCACTTTTTTAGCTCTCTCATTTTGTGCATGTTCATCATTTGTTGTTGCTGCTGCAACTGCTGTTTTAGTAATGGCCAGACATTATAATTATGGAAATACCGGCATTTTCTGTGGTAATTATCAACATTTTTATAATTATGGTTCAATAAATTTGGCAAAAGCTCAAATAACCAACTTCTATAATGTTAATGATGCAGATATCCAAAATCTACCAGCATCTGTAAAAAAGACAACACCCAAAGATGATGCATATTCAATGCTTCTTGAACGTTTTAAAGTTTTTAAAGAACAAGATGATTGCTACTGCTACTTTTATTTGCTCCAATCATATTATCAAATGATGGTGGTAGTGAATAGAATGTTGTTGGCTTTGTTGTAGCTGCAAGAGCAGATCCAAAACAACCGTAAGCACCGCATCGATGAAGGTTTGCAATTTCCCTGATTGTCATTTCGACATTATTAACTCTTTGTTGTGTATCATTAAAATAATTTCAATATGATTGTAATGGAGTAATAACTGATGATGAACGATGTGATGACATTGTTGAGGAATCAGCTGCCTGATATGGTGAAAAATGATAACCAAAAATGGTGCGATCAAATTCTTTAACAATATAATAAAAAATATGCGCCAAAACATTGTTGTTCAAAAATTTTTTTGTTTGGCATAAAGTTCCCTTTTCCCTTCGAAATTTCTTTTCTCCTTTTTTGGTTATGTGTTCAAAAAAAATCATGCTTTTTTTAATTTTTTTCGCGCTATTAGCTTTAAAGCTTTGCTTTTAAATATTCCAACTAATAATTTAAACTTTTAGATAAATATCACCTAGTATGTCTTTTTTAAAGGATCTAACTTCTTTTAAGTCTGGGAATTTCGTTTACAAAGTTGTACCCGGCATACCTGCAATTGAATCTGGGGCATCTGCCTGTGTTTTTAAAGTTCAATCTGTTGGTGTAGTTTATGCTTTAAAAGCCTTCAAAGCTGGTGAACATGTTAAAGTATGTTTATTTGTTATACAGATATGTATGTATTAACATATACTTGATTTCAGGCTCGTCGAGAAGTTGATTTATTGAATAAACTTTTTGCTGATAATGGTGGAAAACAGCATATGAATTTGATCGAGATTGTCCATCATAATTTGGAAGTGAGTTATAAAGTCGTTTTAAAATTGATGTTTGATTGACATTTTTAGGGTTTGCATTTTCTAGTAATGCCATGGATGGATTGCTCATTGAGTGATTACAAAATTCAAAATGAAAATGTATTGAAGCATATTTTTGATGGAATTGCTGATGGATTAGCATTTATGCATGAAAATCAAATTGTTCATCGTGATCTTAAACCTGATAACGTTCTAATGAAAGGAGCTGATGCAAAAATTGCTGATTTTGGTTTTGCTGCTATTGTTGACGCTCGAGGTAACTTTTAGTTTTTTAATACTGTGTTCTAATACCGTGCTTTTCATTTAGGTGTTACAGATGTTGATTGTGATAAAACTGCCTCTTACTGTCCACCTGAACGTGAACGTGAAAACAAAGGCTGGAATCAAATTAATTGTTTTATGTATGATATTTGGCAATTTGGCCGCGTTCTTGAAGAAATGCATAAAAAAGTTGAAGAAGCATGTGATGTTCCTACAATTCTTGCATCTATGAAAGATGCTGATCCAATGAAACGTCCAGCTGCAAAAGATCTTAAATCAAAGTAAGCTTTTTTAACATGATCTTCCTAGCATTATTTTAAAACTACTCATTTAGATGGTAAAGCTTGCTTCAAAAAGAAGTACAATTTTTTTCTGACATGGTCTTTGCTTTTTTTTCTTCAAATGCATCTGTTCCATATAGCTTTATTATTTCAACTTGCTGTTCATCAAGTAAATTCTTATCATCAATTAAACAATCTTTAATTCGTTTATCACATTTTTATTTTTTTCTCTGCTTTTATTATATTTTTTAGCTTAATTATTTGTGATATTTTTCTTGTTGTTTTTTTTCAATAAAAAGTTTGTTGATGTTAGTTCTGTTTTCCAACAGTATTTTTGTGTTTTTCTTTCACATTATTATATCTTGTAGAATTTTACAAAGCAAAGCCTTGAATTTCCCTTTTTTTCAACAAAAGTGTAGTTTAAGCACAAAAATTGCGATGTGATAATTCAACGTTAAAGTTTTTTTGGAAATGAAAAACCAAGTGGTATTTTTGCGTACTAAGTTTTTTACAAAATATCATTGTAAAAAACTTAGTGAGCTACAGTATCCATCATGCTTTTACAAACACATACAATAACGAGATTACGGTAGCTTACCACGATATCTTCTGTTTTTAAGATAGTAGCAATAGACTGCAGTGGACAATGATTTTTAGTTGTTGTGTTAGAATACTGTAATAGAGTTTCTATAGATGAGATACTGTTGTTGTAATACTTAATTAAAAATTTTTACAATTTAAACCTTACTATTTTTTAGCGTGATACAGGCATCTGAACATTCTGTAGTTCCAGCAAATATTTCCATTTTTCATTCTTTTGGTAGTGATAATGGTTTATCTTTAAGAATTTGGGATCAAATCGTTTATGTCCTCCAGAAGAAACTGTTACATATAGCTTGCGTGTTTCAATAAGCCAATCATCTTGCAAACTTAATGTCGAAAAAACTCCACAATTTTTTGTGGAGATAATTATGGCATTGCAACACTTTTATTGGTAGTTATGAAAATTTTTATAATTATGGTTCAACAAATTTGGCGCAAGCTCAAATAACCAATTTCTACAATGTTTATGATGCAGATATTCAAAATCTTCCAGCATCTGTAAAAAAGACAACTCCAAAGGATGATGCATATTCAATGCTTCTTGAACGTTTCAAAGTTTTTCAAGAACAAAATGAAGAAACTGGACATTTTGATATGGCACTTGAAGTTGAGGGAAAGATATGTTTGTTTGTTTATAGGCAGGCGTGGTCCAGTTGATTTCTCTTTTTCGCTTTTGTTATCTGGTATTTGCGTGGTAGGGCCATCGCTGCCGGGAGCATCTTTTTCATCTGTACTTTTGGCATTTGACCGTAGTGTTCAGAAAAAACTGTAATCTCATAATATTAATCAGTTTTAAGCTGGTGCGAAGTCAAATTTGAATTTAGCTCCATTTGGCGAAGTGTTCCCGACAGCCGAAATTTTAGATGCAAAAGGTGCTACTATCATTAATGACCATTATCTGAAAATATGAGCTCACAAAAATCAAATCACCTGATTTGCCAGCAAGAACCAGCTCGTCGATTCACTTGAACAATTCTAGATACTGTACTTTTAGAAGCTACATGTTCACAAATACTTTCTTGCTACTGCATCTACCACCTTTAATTCAATGTTCTCATCTCGATGGAATACAAGCAATGCTCACGTAATGAAATTGACAATCCTGATTACACCTATGATGTTATCTTTCAATTGATCTCTTACATTTATTCATGCCAATGTTCTATCACTGATGACAATGTCTTTATTCTTACTGATATGTCAGAATATTATGGAATTCCGCTACTTAAAGAAAAATGCCATAGAAGTCATGAACAAGAAGAAGAGTGGTTTAAAATGGTGAGTCTTGTTTCTTGGGAACTAAAGAGGACTGAATAAACAAGGATGAGCTTGCTTCTTGTGCTTTTGTGGTTCTTTACAAGCTCATCAAGACCAGTTTTATGTGATTTTTGAAGGTAACGAGCTGATTTTTTTACTATCCTATTCAGAAAATGCTGGATTTTCATAATTTACGTCTTTTTTTTAAATGAGTATACTGTACTTTTTTCAGTTATATGGTGTTGTCAAAGATATTGTTGCTGTAAAAAAAAAGCAAAATGAATCAGATGGTGGCAAAAATCTTGGACAAGCAATCAAAAAAGAGCTAGCTAATATTCTTCCAGTAATTAAATTTCATCGAATGAGTGCTGAATTTTTGATTGAACTTGTTGGTAAGCTTTTTTATTACAGCAATTTATTTTTGCATTGGTTTTTTTAGATGTATTTGAATTTGATTTATCTTTGGTTACTATGTATCGTTGTATGATTAATTGTCGAAAAGATAAAGAAGAAGAAGCTTTTAAAGCTGTAAGTGCTTGTTTCAAATTTAACGCTTTATCTTGTTCTATGAGCGTCAGTGATGGAAAACTGCTGGTCCATATATACATGAGCTTATACAAATAGCTATTTGTTTTTTAGGTTTATTTATTGGCAGAAAAACAAATATCAAAGAAACAATCATCAGCTCCACTTGATCCATTGAAACTTCATGATGCTGTTAAGAGGGAACTAGCTGACGTTCTTGCACTTGTTAAATTGCAAGAAATGGATATTGATTTTTGGCTGAATTTTGCAAGTATGTTTTTGTTCTAGATTTTCTCTAATTACCTTTCATTTTATTTGAGTTGACAAGGGATTCTCCTTTTCTCCAACAGAGTTTCAAAAATATTTTGAACAAAAACTTCAATCCAAATACCGCAATCAACAAGAACGTTTTAAAAGTGTAAGTTTTTGTTGGTCTTTTTTTTTTTCAAAAAATATTTTGTAGGTATATGATTTGGCAGAAAAGTTAGTATTGAAGAAGCAAGAATTATCAAAAATCAAATATTCTAATATTTATGAAACTATCAAAGATCGCCTGGTTAAAATTCTTCCTTATTTTGCATTTCATGAAATGAAACTTGAATTTTTGATGGATTTTGTTGGTATGTTTATTTTTCTCGTTGCTATGCCTCGATCATTTGCAACAATTGTTGACCATTCATTTGTATACTGTATGCCTCGATCATTTGCAACAATTGTTGACCATTCATTTGTATACTGTATTTTAGTTGGACGGCCTTCTCCTATCTACAACAATGATTCGAGATTTCTTTTTAAAAGTTCGTAAAGATTACGGTAATGAAGAAATTGCTTTTAAAGGTGTAAGTTTTTTGGATTTGTACACATTCGAACATCTTATCTCGAATGATACATTTTAGGTATATCGATTAGCTGAAAAGCAAGCTATGGAAGAACAAGCTGCATCTACAGATAAAGCCTTCAATCTTATCAGAGCTGTCAATGATAAATTGATCCATACTCTTCCTGTTGTCTGTTTTAGCCGAATGAGTCAAAGCTTTGTAAATGAATTTGTTGGTGAGTTTTTTTGTACAATCTGTGCTTATTCATTTTTAATGTAATTTTAGTTCCGAGAGAAATTATTACTGCTGAAGAAACTCGTGATCTTTTTAATGTTAAAAATAAGTCGTTTTTTTCGTGGGGACAAAATTGAACCGACTTTATGTTCTCTAAACTTCTTTATAGTTACTGTCAAAAGTGGTAATTCAACTCTTACCGGAATCTTCAATGACACATATGGTATTATGAAAAGAATTCCTACAAATGGATATCATACCCTTCCATTACAAAAGGATAAACTTCGATTTGCTAAATTAAAATTCAAACTTCCAACTGCTCCTTCTACAGTAACCAAGATGAAAGGATGTGATTGGTATCTTTGTCTTGATACAGTTGGTGTTCTAAATATTAAATCTCATACTCTTATTTCATCATCTGATTATCTTATTGGTGAAATGAAGTCACCTTCTGCTTTTATCTTTGATACTCATCAACCAGCTTTTCTTGCTGCTGCTAGTAATCATGTTTAATCTGTTTTTCTATGTTATTTCTGCAGTTGGTTTTTTTTGTATTAATTTTTTATTTATTTCGTTGATTGAAAGGATGTTATTTATTTAATAAAAATGTTTTTTGTTTAATTTTATGGCGGTGATCAATGATCACGTGATTCAGAGTTGTCAGTGTTTTGTTGTAACATGTAACATTTATTGCAATGTTTTTTGTAGTCGTTTAAAAACTTCAGTAATTAGTTTTTGTGTCGCTTTTTTTATATGTTTTATTTGAATTAATATTGGTGACATATATTTTCTCTGGATTAAAATAAGCTCAAAATTTTGTTTCTGTTGAACAAATTTTTAGCATCTATAAAAGGTTCCAGCTGACACTGGAGTTGGGACCCATTTGCCTATATACTCGTTTTAGTAAGGGATAGTTAGGGACAAAATATTAGCTGCCAACTCCTTGATCTTTAGATTTACCTGGGGTCTTCTACGGTCAGGGGTGAATGCTGGAAGTCATTCTGTCGGTGTTTTGATACTCCTTCAGTAAAAGTTGAAAAAGTTTGTTATTTTTATTCTTTTGTCACAAAAATAGAGGCGAAAATAGAACTGACTAAAAACAATAAAAGTGTTAAGCCTTGGACGGTATTGTGATTTCCACGTTTTAGAAAATTCAGATATTCTTCAAAGGGAAATATATATGATGGAAAAAAATTAAATTGCTTCAAATAGATAATCATCATGTCGTGCTATAGAAACAATAATTTTGCAAGTTCGAATGTTCTTCTTTTTTCTTTCTTTCATTTCATCTTGCATTTCGGATAAAAGTTGGCCTTGCGTATTATGTATGTTATTCCCATAGTTGAGAAAAAATTGTCCTTCTACATCCATATGTGTATCAACGAATTGAAAAATGTGATCTTTTTGTATGTTATGACAAAGATAATTTAGCGCAAATTTCAGAATCCGCTTCTTGCGTTTAATGCGAATTAAATCTTCAAGATTTTGTAAAGAATAAGTTTCAGAACCATGACAGTAGATTCTAAAGTAAAAAAGATATATCAACTATTACTACCAGTTTGTTTCAGATAATATAAAATTCTTATAAAATGCACAAACCTTAAGTCAGTAAGCTGTAGAAATTTTGAAAATATTAGTTCTATGATAGAATTTTGGTGTGATTGACAGTACAAAACAACTTGTCGAGCATCAAATAGATGATTAATATATTTATCCGCCAAAGGATTAATGTCAAGAATAGTAACACTTTGTAATTCGGTTAAATTTAATGACTTCACAAAAATATCAATTCCACTATCATCAACATCACAAAAAAATAAGCTCTTCCATACTTTAACAGCTTTAAATTCGGTAACAAATTTGAGAAGTTTTTGGACATGAATGTAGCTTTGAACTTTGTATTCATCGAGTGATGACCCCAAACTTATATGAATAAATGTACCATTTGTCATGTTTTTGGGTCTCGATGTTGTTGTACTTGATCCATAAATAGAAAGTTTATCGATGTGACAAAAGCCATGTCTAATTTGTAGATGTCTTAAATATTTGCATAGGAACATCAGTTTTCGTGAAACATGGCTATTACAGTTTTTTGAGATATATTGAATAATAAAATATGGAAAAGAAAAATTTTGTTGTAACGTTTCTTCGAAGTTTATTAGATCCATAAAGTTGTTGTTGAAATCATGAAGATGCTCCTTCTTGAATTGTAATAAAAATTTATTTGCCATGAATAAAGAAGCGAGGTTTACAGTGTTTCTTGTCTAAAAAATGAAATTTTTGCCTTAGTTTCTTATAGTAAGTATTAATGTTACACAAGCAGGGTTGAACAGTTTTAACTATATAACAAATTTTAGACATAAATATTTGATTGCAAAGAAAAACGGTTGTGGAAGCAGAATACAAAAACAATTGAGAACCAAAAATCAATGCATCTTTTCTTCCTCATTTTCTTTTTTGACAAGATATATGAGAACTAAAGTAAACAGAGTAAAGTGCTATGATTTTATTTGCAGTGAAATCGAGGTCTGTAGAAAGCACACTGCGACGTTTTTTGCTTTGCTGTGTGCAACCACTCCAGCATCAGTCGGTACGCGGAATACTTGAACGATGAGAGAGAGGTAGAACTTTTTTGCTGCTATTAACTAATAGTGAAAAAAGGCATTGTGATTTGAAAATTTGATGTTCGGTCTAAAAAAATGCACATCTGTTTGTCTTTCATTTAGCATAAAAAAATGTAATCATAAAAGATTCGTTCTTTAATTCTTCAATTTTTGGTGCACTGTTCCTTTCTGTTAATTTACATCAAATTTTGTTTGAATATTTTATTTTTTTTGGGCTAAATTAGCAAAATATAAAAGTGTTAAAGGTGATAATATAAGATGAGGATAAGAAAAAAGTTCTGGGCAGGACTCAAAAAATGAACTTTTTTCCAACGGTTGGAAACTTCAAAGGAAAATAAAGGTCGGTTCCCTTTGAAATTTCCAACCGTTGGCAAAAACTTTTTTCTTATCATCATCTTATATGTTCATTTTTTTGCAGTTTTACATTTTTTACAGAAACTGCCATACATTATTTAAAAATGACTGCTTTTTCGTTATTTACATGGATAATTGCAATAATGAAAAGGGAGTTTTTGTTTCATATTTGATTAAAAAACTTTTATAGTTTTGGGAAATTTCTGTAAAAGAAGTTTCATCATTACCTTTGACAAAAAAATTTAACGTAATTTCATTAATTCTGTATCATTTTTTACTATAATTAAAGCACGTGAGAAACCCAACATTCATTATTTCAAAAACATATTAAAAGTGAAATTTATTATTTTTGCTTTTCTTTGCAGCAGTTTTTGTAACTTTATCGGTTATAATACTGATTTTATAACAAGCAAAAAATGTTGGATAACACAGGATAAAAAAATCTTTATGTTTCTTCTGATCTTTCAAATCATTTCAACGTTTTAACTGACAAGCGCTATTTATTTCAATTGTAGCCTAGAACTAGTTAGATACCGCATTTTACTTCTTATACGAGCTTATTTATTAAAATTAATACCACATCTTTTTGCATATAACAAGCTAACCAGTTTTAATAAACTTTTTTCCGATTGCACTCCACATCGAATTTTTTGTAATACTAAAGTGCAATTTCATGTTTGAAACTCGGGCTAACTGTTTCTCAACGCCATCTGAAAAAAAAAACTTTCGTTTTTTTTCGTAAATTTTTTTCTTTGTTTTTTTCTTACGAAAAAAAACGAAAGTTTTTTTTTTCAGATGGCGTTGAGAAACAGTTAGCCCGAGTTTCAAACATGAAATTGCATTGTCGATTCGATGTGACTCATTTTGGTTTTTTTTTTGTCAAGCATGTTTTTATATTTTCTTTCAAACCGTGTTTATTCATCTTCTTAAAATTATTTTTGATTATTAACGGAGGCATTAGTTTATTTTGATATGTATTATATAAAATACAAAACGCTATTTTAAAGAATTCTCCCAAACACAATTTCTATTATATTACAAAAAACAGAAGAAGAAAAATTCAAAAATACTTTTTTTGTGGAAAGCAGTTGAAAACATTTCTGCTGATTTGCATTAGTTTTTGTTACACAAAATTGTGAACACCTCTTTCCTTGTTTTTGCTTGTTTTGTGTTGCCGATAAAGTGAACATTTTTGTGTCTTTCATTTCATCATAGTTAATTTTTTCATTTTAAATTTTCAAATGTATATGTCTGAATATTTTAGATATTCTTTTTTATTGCTATAACAGACGTATAAAATGCAGAAATTTCGAAGCAAAACGTTTTTTGATGCCACAATTAGATAAAACCTCCTCTTTTTTGTTTGCAAAGTTTTAAAAGAGAATTAATCGGAAAGCGACTTAAATAAAGATTGAATTATAGTATATTTTTGTCATCAAAAAAAAGGGCTCAATGTACTAACAATAATAATCGTAAATGAATTTATGTAATGGGGTAACTGAAAACTAGAAAATTCTTTAAGCTTCACAACGCTTTTCTTTTCAATTTTATTAGCACCTGTTTGTTTTCTAATATAATAAAGTTTTGATAAAGCAGGTGTTGTTTTAAATTTTAAGGGAGCAAAAAGAAAAAAGAACAAAATATATTCATTGAACGCTTTTTTACTGCCTCCAATAAAACATGTCGTTCTTTACTGATGTGAAAATATCCGCTTTAAACCTTACATTGAATGATTTTGAGCATCCTCGCTTGGAAGTTTTTGAACGTCATTGTATTCCAATACAATTTTGCCTAACTTCAATAGCATTTGCTGCTTTTCATTCTCCCAAAACTATGAAAAGTTATTCCTATTTGTTAATATATCATATCTGTACAACATACATTTTCGACTTAATAACAATAATCATTCAACCTGTTTTACTTTTGCCGTATATTGGAGCCTATGTAAATGGGTATTTCTTGTTTAGTGAAGAATTTAACAATAATATATTTTTGTTATTTATGTTTATGATTGTTCTTGTATTTCATTCCTTTGTGTTGCAACTGTTATTTAGATTGGCGACGCTACATTCCTCAAAGAATTGGTTCTCAAAACTTTCAGAATTGAAATATCTTTTAGCTTTTGGAATTCCAAGTTTGCTATTTCTTTTGGGAATTCTAACTCTTGGATTTGTAACGGATAAACCGGAAGGAAAAAAGTTTAGAGAAATGCTTATCAAAGAATATTCATTTTTTAATCAAATTTTTGAAGAGCATCCTAATGCAATTGGATTTCATCCAAATTTCTCTAATTCTATTAGAATTTTATTAGCTGCTATTGCTTTTATTGGATATATTACTCCATTCCTTTTGCTATTTATTTATTATCTATTTTATAGAAGAATAAAATATGTCAAAGATAATTTGACAGAAAAGAATCGAAGCTTGCATGAAATGCTTTTACGGTAAATATTTATTTACAACTGCTTTAAAAATATATGTACAAAAGAATTTTTTAGAGCTTTGGTTGCACAAAGTTTTTTATATATAATTTTTTTGCTTATTCCTTTGGAGATTATTGCAACAAGCTTTGTCTTTCCATATAAGGCAGCAAGCTTTGCCTCGTCTTGTGCTCCCGTCGCTGTCACTTTCCATACAATCTTAGAGATTACTTGTCAATTCTATTTTATTACGCCATACAGGAAATGGATTTTACAGAAATTTCAAATGACTCGTTTATCGCAGATATATACAACGACAACGTAATAAAGAACAAAAGTTAAAAATCTTTATAGCTTTAACAGTAAAAATATTTCTATTTCTATATTTTACGTAGAATTTAAATATTGAAAAAATCATAAATGTAATGAAGTGTAAACAAAGAAATGATAAAAAAGTGTTTTTTTGTATCTTAAAGCCCAAGAATTGTTGAATGACTAATACTGAACAAAGAAAATTCAAAAAAATTCCGCAAAAATGAAGTGTAAAAACACATTCAATCATACATCAAATTGAAAGTTGCAACAATTAGGGACGTACGCCAGTAAATTTACTGCTGTTGTTCAGTTTGGTAGCAAATTTACCGGTAAATTTGATTTGCAGTAAATTTATTGGTACTGTACACCACTAGCAACAATCCATGTTTTTTAACGTAAACTTTCGTTGAAAAGTTTTCGAAAAACTTTGTTAATTTACGAAAAGAAGAGAAATGTTTTTTCTTCTCTCTTCCTAAAAAAAACAATGATGTTTTTTTCCTTGTCTCTCGAGTTGCGACTATTCATCACTTTTTCTTATCAAAAAAAATCAACATTTTATGAACATTAATTTTAATGATATAATTAATACTATTTGTTTATGTGTTAATTTTTTTAAAATATTTTTGAAACTAATGCTCGTGCTAATAAAAAACTCCACAAAACTCCATTTTAAAAAGTTGCAAAAATTTGTTCGCTTTTTTAGCTCTCTCATTTTGTGCAAGTTCATCATTTGTTGCTGCTGCAGCTGCTGTTTTTATAATGGCCATACATTATAATTATGGAAATACCGGCATTTTCTGTGGTAATTACCAACATTTTTATAATTATGGTTCAATAAATTTGGCAAAAGCTCAAATAACCAACTTCTATAATGTTAATGATGCAGATATCCAAAATCTACCAGCATCTGTAAAGAAGACAACACCCAAAGATGATGCATATGCAATGCTTCTTGAACGTTTTAAAGTTTTTAAAGAACAAGATGAAGAAACTGGACATTTTGATATGGCATTGGAAGTTGAGGGAAAGGTATGTGTTTTCGTTTATATGCTGGAGTGGTTCAGTAGATCAATTTTTGGACCGCAGATTTCTCTTTTTTGCTTTTGTTAGCTCATATTAGCATGTAAGGCTCATAATAAAAAAAAAGCATCTTTCGTACATAAAACATTGGCATTTGGGAACATTTCGCGAAACGCTACAAACTCAAAAGTTGTTTTTGCAAATGGCTGCTATTTTGTCATTCTTGAAGCTAGAGAACTGATTTCTCGAACATTGTATACAGAAAAAGCTGAATTTTCACTGCATATGTCAATCTTAAGCTGGGACATGGTTAAATTTGAATTTGGCGCCGTTTGGTGAAGTGTTCCCAAATGCTTAAATTTTGTACTTAAGAGATTCTCCTGTTAGTAATGACCATATCCTGAAAATATGAGCTTACAGAAGTCAAATGGAGCAATTTGGTGTCAAAAACTAGCTCATCAACATACATGAATAACTTTGGATACTGTACTTTTAGAAGCTCTTCGTTCACAAATACTTTCTTGCTACTACATCTACAACTTTCAATGCAATGTTCTCATCACGTTGGAATACCAACAATGCTCATAATCGAAAAATCGAAAATCCAGATTATACCTATGATGCTATCTTTCAATTGATCTCCTTCATTTATTCATGCCAATGCTCTATCACTGATGACAATGTCTTTGTACTTACTGATATGGCAGAATATTATGGTGTTCCATTATTGAAAGAAAAATGCCATGAATATTTATGCGCTAAAGAAATTGCATTTAGTGATCTTGAAAATATGGATGTTGTTGCAGTTCGATATTCAATGGATAAGTTGATTGGAATTGTCAAAGGACTTGTTAAATCTTCTATGCGAGCGCTGATTGAATCTGTATCATTTTTGAGCTACAAGAAGCCGATGCTTGAATTTATGTCGATCGTTGAAAAGAGTGATGCATGGGAAGAAGGGTTTTTTGATGCTGTAAGTTTTTTATTTATAAATTATAGTAGGAAGTTGCTGCTAGCAGCACAAATTTCCACTTTGATGGAGAATACTGCTTGTATGATTTTATAAATGTAATCTCTCTTTACAGGTATGTAAACGGGCTATTTATCAAACAACAATAAAATCTGCTTCAGAATCTGAAGGTGGTGAAGCATTTGATTTTGACGGTTGTCTTAAAGCTGAACTCAAAGGAATCTTATCCAATATAAAATATGATCCTATGAGCTTTAAATTTATCAAAGAATCTGTTGGTAAGATTGTGGTGCTCTTCTTTTTATATCTTAACCGTAATCTGTTGCAGTTACAAAGCGTTCTGTTTTTACACCAAAAGAAATATATGAAATTGTTGTACAAACAAATCGAAGTCATGAACAAGAAGAAGATTGGTTTAAAATGGTATGTTTTTGTTTTATATATTATAGTTTTTCTTTATGTCATTTATGACTATACTGTAATTTTTCAGTTATATGAAGTTGCTAAAGATGTCGTTGCTGTAAAAGAAAAACAAAATGAATCAGATGGTGATAAAGATCTTGGACAAGCGATCAAAAAAGAGCTAGCTGATATTTTCCCAGCAATTAAATTTCATCGAATGAGTGCTGAATTTTTGTTGGGATTTGACTGGTAAGCTTTGTTATTGCTGTAGTTTATTTTTACAACAGTTTTTTTTAGATGTTTTTGAATTTGATTTATCTTTTGGTACCATGTTTCGTTGTATGGTTAATTGTCGACAAGCTAAAGAAGAAGATGCTTTTAAAGCTGTAAGTTTTGTTCTATTTGTTTGCAACGAGTCTTGTTGAATATAAGTTGGGTGGTAGATAACTGCTTTCTTATATAATAGCTTTCATCTAATGCTTTAGGTTTATTTATTGGCAGAAAAACAAATATCAAAGAAACAATCATCATCAGCTCCACTTGATCCATTGAAACTTCATGATGCTGTCAAGAATGAACTTGCTGACGTTCTTGCACTTGTTAAATTGCAAGAAATGGATGCTGATTTTTGGTTGAATTTTGCAAGTATGTCTTTACTTTTATCATCATTGTACTTTTTCACTTTTATTTCAGTTGACAAGGGATTCTCCTTTTCTCCGACAGATTTTCAAGCTTATTTTGAACGAATTAAATTTAAATACGATAGTCAACAAGAACTTTTTAAAAATGTAAGTTTTTTCATTTTTTGGGTACTGTGTTTTTAAAAAAGTGTTTTGTAGGTATATGATTTGGCAGAAATGCTTGTATTGAAGAAGCAAGAATTATCCAAAATCAGATATTCTAATACTTACGAAGCTATCAAAGATTGCTTGGTTAATATTCTTCCTTATTTTGCATTTCATGAAATGAAACTTGATTTTTTGATGGATTCTGTTGGTAAGATTTTTTTTCGTCGCTTTTTCTCGGTCATTTAAAGTAGTTGTTGACCATTCATTCGTATACTGTATTTTAGTTGCAAGAGGTCTACTTTTATCCACAATAATGATTCGTGACTTCTTTTTAAAAGTTCGTAAAAATTACGGTAATGAAGAAATTGCTTTTAAAGGTGTAAGTTTTTAAATGTTTATATATTCAAACACTGTATCTCTATTATATAATATACTTTAGGTTTATCGATTAGCTGAAAAGCAAGCTATGGAGGAACAAGCTGCTTCCACAGATAAAAGCTTCAATCTTATCAAAGCCATCAAAGATGAATTGATCCATACTCTTCCTGTTGTCTGCTTTAGCCGAATGAGTCAAAGCTTTGTAAATGAATTTGTTGGTGAGTTTTTCTTTTATGATTTGTGCTTATTCATTTTTAATGTAATTTTAGTTCCGAGAGAAATTATTACTGCTGAAGAAACTCGTGATCTTTTTAATGTTAAAATTAAGTCGTTTTTTTCGTGGGGACAAAATTGAACCGACTTTATGTTCTCTAAATCTTTTTTTAGTTACTGTCAATAGTGGTAATTCAACACTTACCGGAATCTTCAATGACACATTTGGTATTATGAAAAGAATCCCTACAAATGGATATCATACCCTTCCATTACAAAAGGATAAACTTCAATTTCGAAAATTAAAATTCAAACTTCCAACTTCTCCAAGTACCGTAACCAAGATGAAAGGATGTGATTGGTATCTTTGCCTTGATACAGTTGGTGTTCTAAATGTTAAATGCCATACTCTTATTTCATCATCCGATTTTCTTGTTGCTGAGATGAAATCAACTTCTGCTTTTGTGTTTGATACTCATCAACCGGCTTTTCTTTCTACAGCTAGTAGCCATGTTTAATCCATTTTTCTATGTTACTTTTTTGTAGTCGGCTTCTTTTGTACTCTATTAACGTTTTATTAATTTCGTTGGTGGAAAGAGTGTTATTATTTAATAAAAATGTTTTATGTTTAATTTTTTGGTCTTGTAAAACAGTCAGCCTTTTATTCCAAAATGCGTAAAATCGAGGAACTTATATATTGAAAGCATCAAAAAGAATAGCTGTAAGATTTACGAATAAATGCTTTATTCGGGTGTCTTACTTTAATAATGAAAAAATATGGCAAGAACATTTGTAATAACAAAATTAGTTTTTTTGGTTAGCAAGTTAAGCCTGCGTAACTGGACTATAACCTTGGAACAAAATATTAGCTGACACACTTTCACTCTGTGTATATTATAGCTAAAAACGCCAGTCAAACAAGAACTATTGCTTAAAAAACTTAAAAGAAGATGTTAACTTAAATCAACGAAGTATTTTCCCTTTGTAGTTTATTATCATAACAAATTGGCAAAAAATAACATTTTTTATTTTTTTAATGTATTCACGTTCAATTGTTTTGGACATGCCGCATGTTTTGCATAGCTAAAAAATTATCTTCAGGTAAAAAGTTTTACTGTCGAAAAGAAAGAAATAAAAATACAGGATATTTTAAAAATTCAAAATACCACTTTCCTTTAGATCTCTAGTTTCAAAAAGTGACAATCAAAAAAAACATTTGTATTTATCTTTAAGCAGTCTTCTTCTTTTCCCTTTTAATGTTGCTATCGGTCACTGGACATTTTTACACTGACAGAAGGTGGCAACACTTTTTGCAGACAAAAAAAAGAAATCCCTTTTACACTTTCTTCTTTTTATTTTGTCGTAAATGTCATCTTTTTTTTGAAATTTTTAATACCATTTTAGACATAGCTTTTTTCATAAACTAAAAATGACATAAAAAAGTATAATTAATTATACATTAATATACATGCAAAAATGTCAGAAAACAATCAAAACATTTATAAAAAACATATGTATTTAAAAATCTTTTTTTTTACTTATTTGAATTTTAATTAAAGTAATATTTTTTTTACATTACTATAGGTTGCACAAGCATAAGCAAATCCATTTTTTCAGAAGTTTTTCTTGTCTTTTCCTATTTTGTGTTGTCGTTCGTCAGACATTTTTGCACTGGCACATATGATGGCACCATTTTTTTATCGAAAAAGAAAAGAAAGCACTTTTTACTTTCAGCTGTATTATAAATATCATTTCTTTATTTTTGGATTTTTAATAACGTTTTTGACACAATTGTTTTCGTTTTTAATAAGATAAAAAAATAATTCTTAGAAAATCTTAAACATCAATTTTTAAATCTTCTTTCTTTGTGAATGGTACATTAAAGAAGAAAAAAATAGAAAACAATTCGAAAGTTTGCATAAAAGTTTGTTCTTAAAATTCTTAACTCTTCAAACATATCATTCCGAGTAGTGTGATCCATCATATTTTTTGGCCTTATAAAATGTGTACCGCCATTATTTCAATTATTTAATTATTATCAAAACCTTTTTTAGAACTTGTTTCATCAAAAAAAAGAACTCAAAACCTTAATTAAATGGTAAATAAATGCTGTTTATGTAAACGTAAAATATTGTAAGTATAAACTGTATGTCCAGGTATTTTAGTATGCACTATATGTGCCAATTACATGATATCAATCAATAAAGCATTGTTTTAAACAAAATTTGCATAAAAAGCTAAAAAAATGACATAAAAGATTTCAAAAGCAAAAAACATTTTAAAACACGTTTCCATTTATTTTGAGTCTTCTTTTTTTCCCTTTTTTATGTTGCTGTCGATCACTGGACTTTTTTTGCACTGGCAAAAGGCGGCGTCACTTTTTGCAGACAAAATAACGAAAGAACCTTACACTTCTTTTTTGCTTTCGCTTTTATCAAACATATCATCATTAGTGTAGCACTTTAGTTTTATTTTGTCCAAAAAAAGCATTGATAGTAATGTATTTATTTCTGTTATATCAGTAAATTGTATTTCAATGAAAGGACTAAATTTTGCATGGAATGTTTTAACAATTATTTTCAAAAAATATTATTGTTTAATTACGTCAGAAAATATTTTTTTCAAGTGATTCAACATTAATAAAAAAGCATTCGAATTGAAAAATATTTGACAAACATAACTCATAATAATTTATGCAAAGCTTTTCCCCAACTTTTTAATTATAAAATTTTTTCATACAAGTCTTATTTCACCGTTGCACATTGCTGTGTGATATAGTTCAATCAAAACACATAAATTTTACGTTTGCATTAATCCTTATTCAACCTTCAGTCTTTTTTATCAAAATGTCAATCACCTTTTTAACTTATAAAACAAATATTTTTTTCATTTTTGAAGGTCTTACGTCAATGATAGCAATAAAAGTTGTAAAAAATGTTTTCAAAATTAATTTTTTTAAAAATGATTGTTTAATCAATACAGAAAAGGCTTTTATACTTACTTTATTGACGTTGTTTTTTCTTTTGATCGTCGGCTGAAAGATGATTTTGCATTGCTGCCTTTCGCCGGAAAAAGTGTTAATAGCACATTGCATTTTGCTTTCTGCTTTTTGCTTCTCCGAAACATATTTTGAATATTTGATTTATCTTTTTAAAGTTTTTTTGTGTCAAGTCATCGAAAAGCAAAAGTTTGATAAATTATATTTATCTTAACGTTTTTCAACATAAACATTACTTAGGTATTGAAACTTAAAATCACACCTTTTTGTTCAAAGTTTCAATAACATTTTGTCCATTGTCGTTGAATGTATTGAAAAAGCTCAATTAATTAATGCACAAAAGATGCATAATGACCAAGGTATCTTTATGATTTAATTAATGCAAAACAACATTGATATTTAAAAGATACATTGAAAAATAAAACACAAAAGTAGACTTATTAGAAATATTCAAAAGAACCACTACCTTTTTTTTGTTTCTGTGTCGATTGTTTGTTATGCAAGCGTATATCTCTCTTTTTTAAAATATTTTTAGTTTGCTGACAGATGGTTCTTCATAGCAGTGTTTAGTGAATGTAGCGCTAACCACCACATTTTTAGACTAAAGTTTGCACTATCATTTTTTTAATTTTTTTTTGTTGGTTTGTTTTTATTTTTTGAATATTTCATGCCTTTTTTATGTGAGTCAAATTATTATTTCAGTTGGAAAAATATGGATTCGAAAAAGATGTATCAGCATTACAAAGAAAGAAATCAAGAATATCTTTCACTAATTATATTCGCTCTTGCTTTTTTGTTTATTGGGCGTCTTTAAAATTGTTGCAACGGCAGCTTTTGTTTCCTTCAAAAGAGACTTTCGGTGGTTATTTGTCAAAGCTTTCCCAGGTCCAAGTGTAGATTCCACCAACCTTAGGTTAAGGAAGCCTTTTGTACTCATTTAAAAACAAAAATCCGATATTTTTTGACGCCGTGTATTTAAATTTGATTAATGGATAGTTAATATTATTGTTAATTATATCTAATATAAATTGATGAAAAACCAAACACTTTGCTTTTCCTGAAAATAAAAATGATTTCAAACGCATGTATGTAAAACATACATATGCGTATGTAAAACATACATATGCGTTGGATTTAAACGTTCTTCTATTCTCTTTTCATTTTTATGCTGCCACCAAACGTTTTTGGACTGGCAGATGATGGTAAAATTTTTTTGTTAAAAAAGAAATGACAGAATGTCTTTTTTTGCTTTCTTTTTTATCCTATAAATATCATCGGTTTTTGCATTTTTTAATTCCATTTTAGAAATGTTTTTTCCCATCTATTAGAACTCAAAATGATTAAAAAAACATTATAAGGATGAAATTATCAAAAAAATAAAATAACAATACACTCTTGATCACAATGAACAACAATAATAAACCATCGAATTTTTTTCCTATTTGAAACTTTTATTTCAGTGTAAAGAATAAATTTTATAACAACTGTTTTTAAAAACTAATTTTCAAATAAAAAAATATTGATTAATTGATAGAAAAAATGTTATAATTAAAAATGCATGCATAGATTACTTGATAATTTAATGTAAAAGCAGTGTATAAAAAACATTTACAAAATCTGTGTTAAAATAAAATGAAATTAGCAAAAAGAAAATTTAAATATGCAAAAGAATCATAGATTTTCAACTTTCGTCGCTTTTTGAAAACACATTTGTCTGTTTTTTGACATAAAACTGCTTCTTTGATTCGCGTGTCAGCTGGACGACGATATTGCGTTGCTGCTGTTTTTCGCCTAAAAAAAGAAATATGCAAAACATCACATTGCATATTTCTTTCAGTTTTTTGCTTTTTTGACAGCCAAATCACCGCGCTAGCAGAAGGCGGCAACCCGTTTAACAGACAAAAAAAGTAACGTTACACTTTTTTCGATTTTTTGTTGTCGTGAATATCCTCTTTTTTTAGAATTTTTAATATCAATATTTTCCCATCCTATAAACTCAACAAAATGGAATAAAAACCTTATGCAGATTAAATTATCAAAAAATAAACAGCAATTGCTCTTTTCAATGGATCTTTAAATGTTTAAAGCTATTTAAAAAAAGATAGAAAACATACAAAAATTTAATAACAAAATAGTGTGTACAGCAGGCTCCTTATTTAAATGTCACACATTATCTTCGGAACACAAGTAAGGCATTAATAAGTTTGCATTTATAACTGTAAATTGTATTTTGTTAGAAATGTTTTTATGCAAGCCATTGCATCAAACACAGTCTAACACAGTAATCTCCTATGATTTTAAATTATAGTGGTTGTAAACAAATTATTAATGATTTAGAACATTGGAGCTATTTTGTTCTACATATTACATAGAAAAATTTTTTTATGCATGCAAATTATTTCTTGTTTGTGAAAGTAATTTATACTTTTTTAATTTCAATAATATAGCAAAGAAAAAACAAAGTATTCAAATAAAAACTAAAAAATCAAATTTGGTTGTTGCATCTATGTTGGTTCAAATAAAAGATTAAAAAATTGTGCTATTCCTTTTTTTAACCAAAAACATTAGACACATTGCTTGCCTTTTCATATTATTTACTTTCCATAAAACAAAGGCACTAAAATCGATTCATCTTGCATCAAATAAAATATGATAGAATCTTTTCTCAGTTCTCTCTTTTTTTGTCATAGTTGGCTTTCATTTTTTTAATATTTCATGCTTTTTGAGCAATCAAGCATTTATTACAAGATGCGTAAATTCCAGAAAATTATATATTGAAAGCATCAAACACAATAGCTGCAAAATACAAGAATATTTTTACATTAATTAAAAAAATAAAAAAAAAACATTGGCAAGAACATTTGTAACAGCAAAATTGGTTTTTTTTAATTAGCACTTTAAGTCTGCTTTTAACCTTGGGTCAAAAAATTAGCTGACAAACTCTGTGAATTTAATGGTTTATTGAATCACGGATTGTAGTTTGTTATCATAAATCACAAATTGACAAAAAAAACATTTTTTGTTTTTTTAAGGGAGAAGTGGCGTTGGCCATATTTCATAACTAAAATTTTATTAAAAAATTATTTTCCGCAAAAAAGTTTTACTGTTGAAAAGAAAGAAATAAAAATACAGGATATTTAAAAAATTAAAAATTGTACTTTCCTTCAGATCACAAGTTCTAAAAAAGTGACAACCAAAAAAAACATCTGTATTTATCTTTAAGCATTTTTCTTCTTTTCCCTTTTAATTCTGATATCGGTCACTGGACATTTTTACATTGGCAGAAGGCGGCACCACTTTTTTACAGATATAGAAAAGAATTCCGTTTTACACTTTTTTCTTCTTTTTCTTTTCTCGTAAATGTCATCTTTTTTTTTGAAATTTTTAGTACCATTCCAGACATAGCTTTTTTCATAAACGAAAAATGATGGAAAAACATATGTGGAATGAATTGTCAAGAAAAATAAATTATTATACCTGCAATTACTGAATTGGGTCGTTAAATTACATATAAAAACAGGTTAAAATCTAAACATTTTTAATGAGTATTAAACTGTCTGTTTTTTCTCCATCAAATATCAGACTTATTTATAAAAAGTTCACACCTCTGTTTTATTTTGTCTAAAAATTATCAACACAGTTGCATCTATTTTTTCCAAATCTGTAAATAGTAGATTGAAAAATTTAAACAAATTATTGTTTCATTAAAATAAAAAGAATGCTTTAATATATTACTGATTGCAATGATCAAAGTAATATTATAATACAAAAGAGTGTGTATATGTTTTGAAAGATAAAAATAATATGAATTTTTAATAAAACTTAAATATCCAAATGTATCAAAACTTTTCGACTGAAATCGAAAAAACATATTTCTGTTGAATTTTTTTTGAAACAAAAAAAAGATTGCTTCTTTTATTTGTGCGCTTTTTGCTGAAAGATGATTTTTCGTTGCTGAAAAAAGGTGTGAAACAGAATTAGCACATTGCATTTTTCTATCAGTTTTTGTTTTAAAACGTAGAGCACTATTTGAATTTTTAAAAAGTAATTGCATCTTTTTTATGTTAATTGAATGAAAGGTATTTCGGCAAATTAAGTTTTGTGGAAAGGGCCTAGTAAAGAAATTCAAAAGTTGATCATTTTAAAATTCATTATTAATTATTTAAATGCACAATTTGAATAAAACTTGAACAATAAAGAATTTAAATTATATCTTCAATACCAAGTTTTTATACTAATAGCAAAGCCTTTTAGTATAAACAGTTTTGACATAAATTTTATGCAAGGAAAAACACAGACAAGCAAAAAATATTTTTTAAAAATGTTCAAAAAAGTCAGTTTTTTTTGCTTCATTTTTTTACTGCAACGAAGTGGTTTCTTTTTTTGCGTTGACTGGAAGGTGATTTTGCATTGCTGGCTTTCACCAGAAAAAGTGTAAAACAACAAATTGCGTTTTTCTTTCAGTTTTTTTTTTGCTTCTTTCAAACATAATTTGAATATTTGTTTTATTTTTTTGTAAAGCATTTTAGTGTTAGGTTTCATCGAAAAACAAAAGTTAGATAGATTAAATTAATCTAAAAATTTTTCAACATAAACATGTATCTTCAACATCGTTAATAAAAAAGTGACTTAAGAAAGATATGACAAACAAAAATTGTAATAATTTATGCAAGGCATCAGCCAAAAGTTGTATTTATTTTAATTGAGATTTTCCTAATAAACTTTTTTCATCTTTGCAAGTTTTTATGTCACTTTGCTTTTTTTGTTTGAGCGTTGACTGAAAGATGATTTTGTGATGCTGTTTTTCGCCAGAAAAAGTGTGAAACAACACATTTCATTTTTTTTTCAGTTTTTTGCTGCTTTTGACAAAGTCCATTTATTTGAATTTTTAAATAGTTTTTACAATACGATAAATGGATGCAAGTTATGCCAAAAATTGATGTTTGTTGAAAACATGAAATCTGATCTACAGTAGTTGGTCAATGGCACTCCATAGACCTAATGAATTTTAAATCATTAATTATGAAAATTTTGAATATAATAATAGCAAATAATACAACTAATTATTTATTTATGTCTACATTACAGAAATATAAACTAAAAGCTTTTTTGCGTAAGCATTTTTGCCAAAAATTATTTCCAAAAAATGTGTTAAAACATAGACAAGCACAAAGCACTTTTTAAAGGGTTAAAAAAATCAGCTTTCTTTGGCTCACTTTTTACTGCCTGCAAAGAAAGAAAAAGCGTTGTGCACTTTTGTCTTGTTAATGTTTCTATTTGTCGATCGATTGCTCAATAATTTTTATTTGAAAAAAGAAACACATTACAAACCTTTTATCTTCATTTTTTTTGTCTTTTCGTTACATGTCGTTTTTACGTTTGCACAACTTATTATTTAAATTTTTAATTTATATCTTTTAAGTTTTGTTTGCTATTATGACATAACGAAAATATTTAAAATTTGTAAAATTATATTAATCAAAAAGTTCTGAAACAAAGTTTATATTTGCATTATTAAAAAAACATTCAGCTTGAAAAATATTTGAGAAACAAAAATTATGATAATTTATGCAAGGCTTCATCGCAATTTTTTAATTAATAAATTTAAGATAAATTTGAGTTGCCACTGAAAATTGCTGTAGGGTTCTATCAAACCATATAAAAGTAACATGGTATTTTAAAAAAGGTCCAAAAAAAGCGAGCATTCTTCGTTTCAGTTTTTTGCAAGGAAAGAAAAATTGTTGCGCACTTTTGCATTCTTTGTTTACGAAAATTGTTGTGCACGTTTTTTTTATGTTGATCGATCACTCGGCAATGTTTTTTGATGCCATCTTTTGGCAAGGAAAAGAAACACATTGAACACATTTTTTTGCTTTTCTTTCTTTTCATTTATTAAATGTTAGTTTTTTTTCGTTTTTTATAAATTTTTGATGCTATTTTTAAAGATTTTTCGATATGTTTTTTATTGCAAATTGTAAAGATTAAATTATTAAAACCATAAAATATCATTACCATTGAGAACAATTTCACCCTTTAAATTATCATAAAAAATCGCGTTTTCATATTTGTACATTAATTTTAAAAATTTTTTAACAGAATCACATCATCCTCACCAAATGACAATAACATTGCGGAATTCCAAGAATGCTGCTGATGAAAAAAAAATCAATAATTCTTATTTAAAAAATCTTGCAAAAATTCCTGTCCTCCAAGAAGCATCCAATGCAGCAGATGATGATGATCGAGATGAACAAATTTTTAAGCCTGAGTGCTTTAAAGTATTTCAAGATGATCGCCTTCAAAGATATATTGTTGCAGCAGAAGTTAAAATTAAATGTGATACTCATACTGTAAGTTTTTAATTTTTAAGAAATTATAGCACCCTTACTCTAACTTAATCAATGCTATTGCTGCTACCGTATACTAATACTCCAAACGATATTTTTCATCACTTTTTTCAGGCACTCTGTCATCTTGGTGCAAATGGATATTCAATGAAAAAAGCACTGGAAACAATCGAAAACCCTGAATCACTTCCGTTGAAATTTATACAATCAAAAAATGGTGTTGGAATTTGGAGTGATGAAGAAATTCAAATTTTTATTGAACGAATGAAATACAAACGGCTTTATAAAAGATGGAATGAACTTCGACGATATGTAAGTTATATTATTAAAACTATTCCCATTCAAAATATCATTCCTTCTGTATCCCTCTACTGAAAACGTATTCTCAAAATCTCATTTTTAAATTCGAATTTTCAAATCTGCAGTATACCCATAGGAAAAACTATTTTTTTAAAACACTTAATTGTAAATTGGAAATTTTGATGTTTCAGTATCCCTAGATTCTTTTCAATAACAACAACCTTTTTCAGCTTCCAAATAAATCAATTCCAAATTTAATTAATACTTATTACACCTTGAAAGGAGTGGGATTTTCATTTGCAACACAAAAATTTACACCAATTTCAAAGCGTCTTGAGTAAGCTTTTTTATTTACAACAACTACACTATCCCATTGCATTATTTTTAGACTTCAAACAAGAATCATTGGCTTTGAAAATGTTGATACAAATAATTGCGAAAATTGTGTTAAAAAGCTTTGGAGACATCAAACAATGAAGAAAGAACAATCACAAAAAACAAAACTTTGTGCTTTGTGTAACCTTTATGAAAGCCTTTATGGAAAGCAAAGACTTAATGCAAGAATTTCTGATGCTAAAATTTAAACAAATTGTTCTTATATATTTTATCTTACGAATCCAACAATTATGTCATTACCGTATACCTATTAATTTACATCTTTTTTGAATATCTAATTTTAATAAAACGTAAAATTCCATTAATCTTTGGATGCCTCAAAATAATAAAATTTCGTTAAAATCAATTGTTTTTAATCTTGTTTTCGTGCTCAATTTTTTGGGATACCTTTA
The DNA here is from genome assembly GCA_024447215.1 of Panagrolaimus sp. LJ2400. Classification (NCBI taxonomy): domain Eukaryota; kingdom Metazoa; phylum Nematoda; class Chromadorea; order Rhabditida; family Panagrolaimidae; genus Panagrolaimus; species Panagrolaimus sp. LJ2400. The sequence goes on along the minus strand of JAMRYA010000029.1, from coordinate 472,787 downwards.
ATCAGTTAAGAATTGATTCTTTTGACAGGATTCCAAAAAGTATCTCATTAATATTAAGAATTTTTACGAATATCTAATTTGAATTTAAAAAGTTAATATTAGATTACAAAATAAAAACGTATAGTAAACTTCGACTGCGTTTTGGTAATACAAAAACTTCGACTGCGTTTTGGTAAATTTTTTTACCCCTAATACCTTTTCTTAACGTAAACTTAAAAAAAAGTAAAAATTTTATTGAAAGAAACATATCAAACAGTATGTGTGATAAATAGAAATAAAAAACCAAATTCAAAAAAAAGACATAGAGAAAAATTAAGCAGAGCGATGAATTTCTATTTTATGCTGCTTGTGAAATCCGTCTTCTGCAAACATTTCAGCAAGTACATAATCACCAGTATCCAAATATTGTTGTAAATCAAGAACTCCTTCATCATTAATAACTAAATACCATTCAATGCCATAATTTTCGATAAGAGTACAAGGACTTGCTGGCTTTGGGTGGCCTGTTGACCAGCCTGTTACTCCATCAGAAATAATATCCTTTTGTGATAGAATAATTGCAGCAATTCCTTCAATATCAGGACAATTGAGAAAACCTTTCATTGTTTTTCCATTTCTATCATGTACTTTTACTAAATAATTAATACATAACCGTGTTGTATCAAAATATAAACAAAACATACCATATACTCTTCTCCAGGCATTTAATAGAATTTCACTTAAGTAATCACTTGAAAAAAGAAATGATTTTTTAACTAAAAGCAAGAAATATATATAAGAAAATAAATTAAAAGCTTACCAACAAATTGAAGAAGAAACTCAAAATCCATTCTTTGAAAATTAATTAATGGTAAAATACCAGACAATTCTTCTTTGATTGCATCATTCAAATTAATATTTTCATGAAATTTTTGTTTTTCAAATGATTTATTCTCTGCCCATTTATATACCTACAAAACTGAATAGCTATAAACGTCAACAGAAATCTGTCTTACTTCTTTGAATAATGTTTCAGATAATACTGAATTTTTATTAGCTTCAATAATATTTTTCATGAGTGATTTTCCGATGCTTTGGAATGCCTCATTCTGTGTGAAAGTTGTAAAATTTCCAATAACAAAATATTTCAATCGTTTTTGTAAATGTGCAATTGAATATTTGTCAGCGAGTTCAAGCATTTGAAAAATATTTTCATTATTAATTTTGATATTTGACAAATATTGCCAGCAGACATTTTTGAATGTGACGACATCATAAAATTCTGCCATATCATACATTGTAAAAATATTTTCATTATTTAAGCAACATTTACCAGAATAAATAAAAGTCAAAAATTCTTTAAAATCTACAAATTCATAATCTTTGATTTTAATTGATTCATCTTTATTTGAAGTCCATCGATTAGAAAGCATTGAACCAAAGGTAGAAGAAATTGCTGTTAAACGATATCGATGAGCATAAAGTTTCTAAAATATTTGCAATTATATTTCATCAACATAATCAGCAAATGACTTACTTTTCCATTGATCTCAAAAACAACATCAAAATAGCCAGTATCAGGATCTTGGGCTTTAAAAATATCGACAACCTTCTTTTGTAGTTCACACAAATTTCGTTTGGCATTCATTTTTTTGACTAATTTGACGACCAAAATTGTTCGAAGGAAATTGTTTATAAAAATACAAGATCAAGATTAAAATAAATTTTTCTTAATGTTTTACTGATTATCACGATATCGATTGAATGTCTTTGCAATAATGACACTAAACCGATATCAGTTTATTTTAATATTCACGTGCCCGTAGCACATTGAATGATTTTGTGCTGCTGCCTTTTTAAAAGATGATGTTGCCTTTCGCCAGAGAAAGTGTAAAACAACACATTGAATTTTTCTTTCAATTTTTTTGCTTCTTTTAAACACAGTTTGAATATTTGACTTGTTTTTTTAAATCTTTTTAGTGTTAGGTCTTAACGAAAATCAAAAGTTTAGTAAATTATATTTTGATCAAAAATTCCTCAACAGAAATTTCCAACAGCCATTAATAAAAATAGTGATTTGATAAAAATTGTAATATTTCTATGTTACAATCAAAATACTGCAAAAAAGTTGCTTCCTTTATTTGAGCGTTGACTAGAAGATGTTTTTGCGGTGCTATCTTTCGCCTGCAAAAGGAGGAAACAGTATACATTGCATTTTTCTTTCTGTTCTTTGCTGCTTTTAACGAAAATCATTTATTTGAATTTTTAAATAATATTCACAATTTTTTGAGACAAATGGATGCAAATTATGCCCAGAATTGATGTTTTTTGAAAACTTAACTTTTGATCCAGTAGTTGGACCTACAAATTTTACATTATTAATTATGAAAATCTTGAGTATTATTTTAGCAAATAAAAAAATTTAACAATTTATTTTTGTTTTCACTACAGAAAAAAAGAATATTAACTTTTTTGTATAAAAATTTCGGCCATAACTTAATTGCTAGAAATGTGTTAAAACATAAACAAGCACAAAGCACTTTTAAAGAGTTAAAAAAGCAAGCTTCCCTTGGTTCCTTTTTTACGGCCAGCTAAGAAGGTGTGTTGCGCACTGTTGCTTTTTAATGTTTCTCTCTGTCAATCAATTGTTCGATAATGTTTTTTGATGCCAGCATTTGCGGGGAAAAAGCAACACATATTAAACATCTTTCCTTTCGCTTTTTGTATTTTTTACAGACATCACTTTTTAAATTTTTAATTTATATTTTTAAAGATTTAAATGATGTTAATTATTGTGACATAACAAAAAAAAATTAAAATTTGTAAATGCAAGTACAGAGCTTACATTTACATTATTAAAAAAATATTCAACTTGAAAAATATTTAACAAACAATAATTGTAATAATTTATGTGAAGCATGTTTTCAAATCTGTAGTTATAAAATTTAAAATTCTTATTTTGCCACTGCACATTGTTGTCTGATATGGTTCAATCAACGCACGTAAAAGAAACATAGTATTTTTATAGCGGTCAAAAAAGCGAGTTTTTTTTTGCTTCCCTTTTTACTGCCAGCAAAGAAAGAAATGCTGCGCACGCTTGCTTATTAATCCTCCTCTGTGTCAATCGATTGTTCGATAATGTTTTTTGACGAAAGAAAAAAGAAACACATTTCAAAGATTTTTTCTTCCACTTTTTTTTCATTTACATAGATCACTATTTAAATTTTTTAATAACATCTCTAAAATTTTGTAAATAGTGCATTGTATTACTTTAAAGCTTTGTAATGTCCAAAAGTAAAATAAATTTTATTAATTAATAAATTCTTTCTTTATGTTCTGTCAACATCATTAATTAAAATATCATAAATGAAATAAATTTGACAAATAAATATTTTAAAAATTTATTTTTCTTTAATATTAACTTTGGAAACATAACACATAAGCAATTTTGCCAAGATTTCTGTTTGCAAGGAATATGTTAAAATACAGACAAACATAAAAAAGTTTACAAAAAGTTAAAAAAAAGCAAACATTTATTTTTGCTGCCAGCAAAGAAAGAAATAGTGTTGCGCACGTTTGCCTTTTTAATGTTTCCTTGTGTCGATCGATCGCTCGGCAATGTTTTTTGGTGCTATCTTTTGGCAAAAAAACAGAAACACATTGAACACATTTTTTGCTTTTCTTTCTTTTCATTTATTAAATGTTGTCGTTTTCTTTTTTTAATTTTTTATGCCATTTTTAAAACTTTTTTGCCATGTTTTCTTTAATGTGAAAATTCGATTAAAGTTTTAAACCACAAAAACTCTAACTCGTGAAAATCCCCCAACTCGTTAAATTATAAAACATAATCGTGTACATGTCTTCAAACTTTAATTTTTAAAAATATTCAACAGACTCACATCATCCCCAAATGACAATCACATTGCGTAATTCCCAGAATGCTGCTGCCAAAAAGAAAACCAACAATTCTTATTTAAAAAATCTTGCAAAAATTCCTGTCCTCCAAGAAGCGTCCAATGCTGCCGATGATGATGATCGAGATGAACAAATTTTTAAGCCTGATTGCTTTAAAGTCTTTCAAGATGATCGCCTTCAAAGATATATTGTTGCAGCAGAAGTTAAAATTAAATGTGATATTCATACTGTAAGTTTTTACTTTTTACAAAAGTATAGTACTCTGGCTTAAACAGTGTAATTGCTGCTACTAATACACCAAAAGATATTTATCAAGATTTTTAAGAAACGAATCACGTTTTAGGCACTTTGCCATCTTGCTGCCAAAGGATATTCAATGAAAAAAGCTTTGGAAACAGTCGAAAGCCCTGGATCACTTCCGTTGAAATTTATTCAAAGCAAAAATGGTGTTGGAATTTGGAGTGATGAAGAAATTCAAATTTTTATTGAACGAATGAAATACAAACGGCTTTATAAAAGATGGAATGAACTTCGACGATATGTAAGTATTGTTATTAAAACTATTCTCATTCAAAATATCATTCCTACAGTATTTCTCTAGTGACAACACAACAACAAAATTTTTTCAGCTCCCAAATAAATCGACTCCAAATTTAATCAATACATATTATGCTTCGAAAGGTGTTGGATTTTCATTTTCTACTCAAAAATTTACACCAGTTTCAAAGCGACTTGAGTAAGCTCTTTCACTTCAACTGTAGCATCACATTACCGTAATTTTAGACTTCAAACAAGAATCATTGGCTTTGATGACGTTGATCCAAACAATTGCGAAAATTGTGTTAGAAAACTTTGGAGACATCAATCAATGAAAGAACAACCACGAAAACTGAAGCTTTGTTCTTTGTGTAAGCTCTATGAAAGCCTTTATGGGAAACAACGACCTAATGCAAGAATTTCTGATGCTAAAATTTAAACATTTTTTTATACAATTTTCTTACTAACATAATAATTATCCCATTACCGTACATCTATTATATATATATATATACAAGTTTTTTGAATATCTAATTTCTATAAAACATATAAAAGAAAACACTACTTTTTAAATGTAAACATTCATGAAACATATATATATATTTATAAATTTTCACAAAATAAGAAACAACTTTTTTAATAAAAACAATCTGCAATTTCTTCAAGCTTGGTAAATTTTTCATGATTAATATAAGGACACCAAATTACAGGAGCTTTGTAATCACGATCTTTTGTTGAAAGGATTTCATCGATGATTGCTTCTATTTGATTTTTATACATTTCTGAAATAGGCGAACCATATTCACCAAAAGAAAGTTCGAAATGAGTAGATTTAATTTTCTATAAACTTAAATGTTTTTTTTTATTATTTTATCTTTTAAACGTACTTTAATGTAAATAAAAAAGTTTTCAAGGTCGAAGACTTCCGGAATGTCTTCTAAAAAAACCTTCTCAAAATTTCGAAAATGGAAAATATTTTGGAGTTGTTGAGATGTTTTTGATGTAATTACAGAAGTTATAGTTCCACATTTGCTAAAATATAATAAATTAGGTGATTCAAGTATTTTGCGTATTGGGGTTATGACGAAAAATCATTCCTTTAGATTTATATGAGCTCATATTTTCAGGAATGAGGCACTACAAAAAAACTTACTAAAAAAACTTTTTCGCTTTTCGAAGCATTTGTACAAGCTTTTCCACAGCAACAGGTGTACCATCTTCATGCATTACAATGGACTCAAAAAATCGAACATTAACTGCACATCTTGTAAGAAACAAAAATTCATTAAAAGATATAATTTGTCCCGAAATATGAAATTTTTGAATATCACATTTATAAAGTTTAGGAGAAATAGATGAAGCTAGATATGGGTTGATTGGTGGTACGTGTGCAATCTCTAAAGAACCAACAATCCAAATTTTTACTTTCATAGTAGTAGCTAAATTAAGAAGGATTTGTTTAAATGGAGTAATCCATTTATCCCAATAATATAAACGTGATATGATAATTGGATTTTTAGCAAAAAAATATTTACAAGTTTTAATTACTTTTTTATAAAATTTTGCAGTTGACGGATTCTTAGTTACATAAAAGATGACTGAATTAGGTAAAGAAAAATTTTGATGATAAAATAGACCATAGAAATTTTGAGAATTTGTTAACTCCATTTTTAGTTGATATTGTAATTGGAGATACCGAATATGGTTAAAACATAAGCAAGAAATAATCACACAAAAAAATTTGATCCAAATATTTTCATACAACTCAACTGCTTCGCAATCCCTAATGCATAATAGAAGTACGTCTTTAAAGCTAATTTTAAGTTTGTTTTTTAGTTCACGGATTTTTCTCATGGTTACTCAAGAGTTTGTCCAGAAAGAGGGATTTTTCTCATGGTTACTCAAGAGTTTGTCCAGAAAGAGGGAAGGAAAAAAGGGAAGCTCTGTGGAAGAAAACTATCGTCTGCTCCTCAAATGTTATTCTTTGCTTCTGTATTTAAAGAATCAATACTTATCTTGTATTAATCAAATTTTTATTTAATTTTCTTCAAACAATTATGTAATAATAAAATTTAAGTAAAACAGAAATAAATAGTATGTGCAAGATCAAGAGCCAAGATGAAAGCACAAAGAACAGAGAAAATTGCGATTCTAAAAAAGTACTGTAATTTAAAGAAAGAAAATAATAAAAGTTAAACTTACAAAGTGTATGTATCAATGTAATAATTATGTAAAATATTTGGATCAGGAAGATCAAAGTTTACACCAGTTTCCATTCCAGGCTAAAAAAAAGAATTGAATAATATAGAGATGGGAATCGAAGCAGGATGTGAATGGGTGAAAGCCAACGGCGCTGACCCCTAAGCTATGCAAGCAACATGGCTGATGTTTAATTTTAGATGACTCAACTATGCCTGTAGTTCATTCTGTAAAAAAAGAGACAAAGAAGAAAAAAAAGATTTTTTTATGGAAATTTAAGTGGTGTTCGAACCACTGACTAGATGGCTGCCAGCCAGCTTCACTGACCACTACGCTATGCAAGCAGTATTACCAAAATCTAGTTTGCAGCTATGGCTGCTGCGACAAATGAGTTAAAAAGGGAAGAAACAAAACATTTTTAGCTTTTACTCAAATGGGCATCCACAGACCGAATGACTGTCAGCCCGCTGCGTTCACCACTGCGCTATGCGAGCAACAAAACAAATTTTGAAAGCGTGTTTTGCTAGGCATAATTTACTGCATTTTAGTTTTCTCCTCCACTCCCCCCAAAAAATTATATCCCTCGTATAATCCCGTAAAAATTCTCAAACATACCAAAAGAACACCAAATCGACACCTTTGACTTTCTGTTGCCATAATTGAAACTTTACTTTTATTTTGAAACATGCCAGCATAACATCGAAGATCAGTAGGATGACCAAAAACTTGTACACTTCCATCTGCATTCGATATTGTAAGATTGAACAATATCTCATCATCAAATTGTGTATCATTTGCACCAAATTCATATTTTTGTGATTTAATATTTCCAAGAATTAAAGATGAAAGTCTTGATAGCTGTGGAGTTCTATCGAAAATAAATTTGCAAGTTGATTGACTTGTTGAAATACTGAAGCTATGTTGAACAGTTTCTTCTCGAGGACATAAACGATTTGATGCCCAAATTCTTAGAGTTAACTTAAAATCAGGACCAACTCTTGATGAATCAGATTTAAGTGAAATATTTGCTGGAACTTCAGAATGTTCAGATGCATGTATCATGCTAAAAAAATTGATAAAAGTAGAATTGTGGAAAAAGTTTTAAGCAACACTAAGTAATTACCGTATCCCAATCACATCTACAGCAACTCAGCTGCAGTAATTTTACTATAGTTTATTGGTAAGCTTTTGTGTTACCATAAAACATATCAGTTGTGGAGGCAAGCTACAATAACCTCCTTACCGTAATTGTTAATTAAAACCTGCTAGATATTAAAGCTTATTAAATTTTTGTTTTATAAAAGCAATCAAAAAATTATTTAAAAGTTTTAATCTACAATAGTAAACTTTTAAATAATTTTACTATTGTAGATTAAACTTAAAAATACTCTCTTGGTTTTTGACCGCAAATCACTCCCATTAACTTCTGGAAGCTCACATTTGGTGGGAAGGGTCATTACTGGCGAAAGCACCTTTTGCATATAAAATTTTGGCATTCGAGAACACTTCGCCAAACGGCGCCAAATTCAAATTTTGCTACTGTCTTAAAGCTGATAGAGACAAAAAAATCCAAAATTTAATAACGACCCCGCGTATTGAGAAAAACCCCAATTTTTATTATATATGATAGTTTTTAGCAGATGCGATGTCAAATTTGAATTTGGCGCCGCTTAACTAAGTGTTCCCAAATGCAAAAAATCTACTTGCACAAGATGCTCGCGTCAATAATGACTCTTCCCACAAAATATGGCCATCCAAAAATTAAAAAGAGCCATTTGCCGTTATAATTTGTAACTTACAAATGAGCATTTAACGTAGACCACACTCTGAATTCTATTTAAAAAAAACTCCCCATCATTTACCCAGTAATATTTGTAAAAATATGACTTACGCTCCACTAGCCAAATTAACAAAGATACCAAAGATGAACCATAAAATAATAAACATGTTTACTTTTCTTTGCAACAAAATGAGCTTGAAATGATGTGTAGTCTTGCATTACTTTGACATGAATGAATTTTTTTCTGTATCTGTTTTATGTTAATTTCTACTGAATTTTGCAAATGAAAAAAGTATATGAAATTTGCATTAGAATGAAACAAAAGAATAAAAAAAAGTTTAAAAAATGTTTATTCTTTTTTCCATTTCATCCATTTGCTGAAAAGTGTTTTAGTAAATGTTTATGATTACAGTAACATCGAAAATTGTTTATCATTGAGTTTTGCAACAGATCAATCAACAAAGCAAAAAATGCAAAACAATGTAAAAGTTCTTGATCTATGAAAGATCAGAAAAACCATATTTTTTGTTAAAATTTAAATCTATTTCTGTTTATGACGTTTTATTTAGCAAATATCGCTTCCAAAATAATATTTTTTGTGTCAGCACGGAATTTTTGTTTATCGTCTGCAACAACTTCTCTGACAAACACGTTGCTATTATTTTTGATCTGCGACATTCCTCAATCATCTACAAAAACATTATTTACGCAGTCAAATACCAACCCAAAAAAAATAATATTTGTCATCATCGTCATAGATTATTAGTCAAATAAGAATGAACCTAATCATTATACTTTTGATCTACTTTCACTGCAGCTTTTTTATGTGAATGACTTAGACTAATAAAACTTGATTTACTGTTAATCTTTTTTTTACTGATTGACTTTTTTGTTGTTTTTAATACTGCCGTAATTTTTTGATATAAATGCTTTAAACATTTGTTTTTTAAAAATCATTTTCGATCTTTGCATTTGATTTCTTTAAAATGATAAAATAGCTTTTTTTAGTTGCTGAAAAAACTAGCAGCTTTAAGTTTTTGAGTTAAAAAAATAGTTGCTTTCGCTCAGTGTCTGTGTTTTATTCAATTTCTTTTTTCCATTTTTACGATTGATTTTTTTGTAGTTTTTGTATTTTTTTATGCTCAGTGTTATAGAATGAGCTGGAAAAATAAGACATTTAAAGATAATAATAATTTTTAAAACAACTACCAACAATACCCAAAGAATCCAATAAATAATAGAGAATTTTAGAAACTTTTAACAGAAAAAGGAAGAAAAAAAAGTAAAGTAATTCAAGTATAAAACTTTAAATGATAGCTTCAACTCAAAAATAACATTTATCATCGTCTAATGAACACAATCATTATACTTTTGATCTACTTTTTCGTGATTGCTGTTTTTTTTTGATTATTTTGTTGCACACAGAAATGAATAACTGAAACTTCCTACTCGTTTTCATAAGAACTCTTTTCATTATTTGATGTAATTATTTTTTTAATGAATCAATAAAACTCTTTTTTTTGATTAATAAAAGGAAGTCAATGAATTAAACCGTTTTTTCTTCTTATTGTGGTGTTATTATTCTTCGGTCTTTTTTTTGTTTTCTTGTGACATTGAAACTTTTTCATTCATTTATTTTTTTCTAGTCTCTCACGTTTTATTGAAGTAATAGTTTTTTTTATTCATTAAAAAATCCACAAGTTTTAAAGGTTCAGTTTTAGGTGTTTGATAAAAAAATAAATGTAGAGAAAAAATGGTAACAAAATTACTACTGTTAATTTTGGTATTTTCTATTCAATATATTTGCTGCCAACAACAATTTCCTGTAAGATTTTGGCAACCTCCACCTCAGCAACAACAACAATTTAATCAACAGATGCCAATGCAGCAGCCGCAACAACCCTTTCAGCAACAGCCATTTCAACAACAGCAGTTCCAACAGCCCCAGCAACAACATATTCCAATGCCACCACCACCACCAAGTTTTCGTTTTATTCCATTTGAAGATGAAGAAAGGATTGTAGAAGATAGAAGATGGTCGTTGATTCCAACAAGGAGCACAACAAGAGCAACGCCGCCCCCAACAACGACGACAACGCCTGAAGGTTAGTTTTGAGGGAGAATAAAAATGGGATTGGATAGGGGCTAATTTGGGTAACAGAAAACTGATTAAACTAGTATTAATGAAATTCTGACAGGATATGATCTTTTTCATTGACCGTAGAGATCTCCATGTCGGAGTTGCGACCCCTAATTTTGCCTATAAATTTGTTTTAGTAAAGAATAGTTAGGGACAAAACAATAGCTGCTAAATACTTGATTTCTGAGATTTAATAGATGAATGGATACAGCTAATAAATAGCAGACGATAATTATTTTTGTTATAAAATTTTGATGCTAACAATTTTAAGGAGGTGTAATAGCAAAGATAACTTAATAATCCATTAATAATACATTTATAATATTTGAAAAGTATTCAGTATGCAGAATTTTGGATATTTTATTACAAAATAGATATCGTCTGCTATTTATTAGCTATATCCATATATCTATGAAATCCACAGATCAAGGATTCAGCCGCTGATAGTTTGTTCCTAACTATTCCATAGCAATCAGGAATGTCAAAGAGGTCGAAGATAAATAGGGAAGGGTTAATTTGAATCACAGAAAATGATTAAATAGTAAAATTCATATAGAATTTGCTCTTATTCAGTTTTTCATTGAATATCGGCAACTATTTTTCTCTCTCATAATTTTGTTTACATAAATTTTCTTTGCAAATCTTTTCCTTTTCTCTCCTCTTTGAAACACTCTATTCCCTGAATTATGTTCTTTGTAGTTTAAAAAATAATCATTTTCTTATTCAAACAACTTTATCATTAATTCATTGTCTTAAAACTTCTGCAAAAGAAACTGTACAAAATATAAAAATCATTTTTACTACTATTAACAAAAGTTGTCATTTATATACTTTGAAAAAAAAACTACTGAAACCGTTAAAAAGATTAACTGTCTTTTTTATTTAAACTCGTTTCTTTCTTATTCTTTAATTAAGGGTCTGTCAGCTGATGAAATTTGTTTTCATATCAATAAATCATTTGTAGTAAAATTTAATTTGTCAGGTAAGAAAAAAGATTATTGCAAAAATAAGTGAATGATTTTTATGATTTTTTTATTAAATCAAACTTCCGTGTTTTTTACAGTATCCACAAAACCACCATTTTTTATGATTTTAAAATTTTTGTTAAAAAAAGGGGAAATTGGAAAAATACTACTTTAAGTTTACTTGAATGACAAACAAATTTTTTTGGTTAGAGTGTGAAAAAGAGTAATGTTTTTGCAAATAGCATCGATAAAAAATGTTTTGTTTTTCGATCTTATTGTTTTGATAGCGAATAACAAAAAATAAGTCTGTCAATAAAATAGTCGCAAGCAATGGAGGCGGACTCTCTGTGTTCATGTTCATTATTCACGTATTTGTACCAAAATTTTATTTCATAAAACGTTGGTTGTGGTCTATCATTTCAACAAAATTTTTAAATTTTTAATAAAAACTTTTCATCTCTCATATTTGTTCATTAATTGTGGATTTTATTATAATTTATTCTAGTATGATTTTCTGCAATACTTGATTCATCAACATAATGCAGAAGACAATAATAATCTTAATTAATATTCCACTAATTCAGAAGTATAAAAAATATCAGCCTATAAAACGACTAAAAGCAAAAAACAATGTAAACGAAAAATGAGAGAGTATTTTTAACGCACTAAATTACTCAGGACAACACTGCCCTCGACGGTGTTGTCCTGACTTCATGTTCACCGTCACTGCTTTGTTTGTGGATCTCATAATTTTCAACAAAAAAGTTCAAAAAGAGTAATGCAATTAGTTATGTTTTTTTGAACTTTTTTTTCAGCAAAAAAAAAATGTTGCAAAAAAGAGTATTGATGCATGCAATACTCTTTTTGCGGCAAAGAACACAGCTTAAGAATAATGAGGTGATCGACAACCGCAAACGAACAATGGCTCTTTTATGAGAGGATTATGGTGCAAAAATAGGCAGCCTTACAGTTCAATGCGTAAAAAGCAGCAACGATGACTAATCCCTTCGATGATTGTTGTGTCTGTCTTTTTTACAACAAAAAAAATTTTTTTTTCATTTGTTGCGATTGATTTTTTTTTGAAGTTTTTATACTTTTTTACGATCAGAATGAACGATAGATCAAAAAAAGATATATAAGGAAAATGTTAATTTTTAAAGCAAAGCCAGTGTACAATGGAAATTCAATAGCAGTAAAAATAAATAATGTGGATATTAATAAAAGCTCATAAAAAGAGGAAAGAAAAAAGATAACAGCAACAGGAATAAAAACTTTGATAAAGCTGAAACATACCGATTTTTAAAAGAACAAAAAATATAAAACCGAAGGCAACAACTATTACTCTAATTTTCACTAATTTTCAACTCTATTTTCAGCAACTCGTTCACCAACAACAACTACTACATCGACCACCACAACTACAACAACTCCTCCACCATCAACTACAATACCATATTATGATCCATGTGAATTTTATGATGATATTGCCTTACTCAATAAACTCAAACAAAGTGGATTATTTAATTCAATATATATGGCACCAGATGTTTTTACGGCAGCAAAAACCTTCCCAGATTTGGGTGATCGTTCGTTTACATTTTCTGGTGGACATAAATATGAATGTGATGAACAATGTGAAAAAGAAAGTAAAATTATTCGATCAATTATTGGATCAAATACTCGTCGATCTGTTCAACGAAGTCAGATAATGAGGAATAGCGGATTTCATACTCCACGGGTTACAGAAGCTCCAAGGACATGGTGGAGGCCAGCTAATTGGAGAAGGGAAAAGAGAGATGATGAAGATGCAGAAAAGTAAGCAAAAAAGTATTTTAATAGCATATCAGCAAAACTTATGCAAAAATTTGAATTTTTGCTATTTGCTTAAAATATCATCTCTGTAGAGAAAAAAAATGGTTTTTGATCGAAAACTTTGTCCTCATTAAATAAAAACAGCGTTTAATGAAAGTTCATGTTTCAAATTTTGCCATTTCAGTTTTAGCGAGCTTTAATTTGCATAAATTAAAGAATGACCAAAATTGCTAACATTTTCAGTCAAATGTCACCTATCAATGCTACCACTTCAGTACCACATCATCGAGAAAAGCGTAGTGCTGCAGAACTAGCAATAATGAATTCTGGAAAAACTGATGGCATTTTGGGTATGCTTCTTTTTTTTTGGTTTTTTACCCCAAGATCAAAGAAATTTTGTCAGTTTTTAAAGGGAAATACTTTTAATGCTCCATTAAATAAGAGCTTGTAATTTTTATTTTACTGGCTGGTGCTGTTTCTTTTGTTACTTTTAAGAGCGCTAATTTTTTTATTATTACTTTTTTATACGAAAACTTGGTTAAAAGTGCTTGAGTTTAAAGTTTTTTTTCTTAACAAAAACAGCATTGCACTTTTTGTGGCGGTATTTTTGTTAGTTCTGATTGCACAAATGACGAAAAATTTATGCTTTTTTGAATGCCAGATTTTTATTTTTAGCCGTAATAAAAAAAAAATAAACAACCATCCTCTCAAAAAAAGCTAGAAACTTTTTAAAAATTAGTTCGTAGTTATATTTTTTAGTCTATAGGAACGACAATTGCCTTACAATGTGATGAAGCTACAGCAGAAGAAATTCCATCTAATGGGTAAGCCGTACAACCTACCAAAAATACTAACATTTATATGTTTTAGCTACCATTTATGCCGAAACTGTCGTGCTGTCCGACAACTACCTGAAACATATTTTCCTCGAGTTTTGAATGAAGTAATTTGTGCTGAAGGGAGTTGCCTTCGAGGTGATGGAAAATGTCAACAACGATATTTACCATTTCGGGTATTGTATTTTTGTATTTTAACATTAAATGTGATTTATGCAAAATTTTTTAGATCTTGCAAAATGTTGGAAATTCTCGTTGCCCACAATGGCGTGAAACAGATATCCAAATTCGAACATGCTGTGATTGTGTAATTCATCCAAATTCTCCATTCATAAAATATATTATTCCACCTGACTAAATTTTATTAAATTGGTGTAAAGATACTGTAATTGTGGACTAGTAAATTCTTTTAAAAAAAAGGCAATTGTAAAAATTTTAAAGCATTAGAACCGGGATAAATAACAGTACACCTATATGATCGTTACCTAAATAATGTCAAAAAATCTGTATCATATTTGATTTAATATGGCAGTGAAGATGTCTCAGTTTGGAGTAACTCCAATGAAGTTTTGAAAACATGAACGTCACCGAAGATGTTATCAGTTTTTAAAAATATATCAAATATTTAAAAACTTTTTTTGCATTGATAGAAAAAAACATTGACTGAAAGAAAGAAAAAACAATCATAGCAAAAAAGGAAAATGAATCACTAAAAATAAAAATGATGCATGTTTTGCAAGTCCAGAAAAAATAACAAATCAGAATCAATGATAATCAAAAATAAAATTACACTCCGACACTGCCAGTTAAATTTTTGCGATGTTAGAGTTATAATAAATTATTGATAAACAAGATCACACAATTTCTGGAATTTTATTGTATCAAGCATGTAAAAGTCTTAATAAAGGTATTTTATAGGTAAATTTTGTTGTTGCAAGAATTTCATCAATAATTGCTTCAATTTGATTTTGGAAAGCACCAGAAATGAGACCATTAAAACTAAGATTGAATGCAGTGTGCTGATTGTTCTGGAATTGAATATTAATAACTATAATTGATATTTGCTTTAAAATTTACCTTTATATAAGTGAAAAGTGTTTCAATAATCCATAATTTTCTTGAAGGGACTTTAAGACCAAAATATGTTGTGAGATTTTTAGAAGATGCTATCCACATTTCTTTCGTAATATTAAAATATAAACACGGAACAAGAATAATTTGATTTTTAACAAAAAATATTTGCAAGTATGTATCATTTTTCGATATGTTTCTGGAATTGACGGCCTCTTTTTTGCCATATAATATACAATGGAATCTGGTATGGATCAATATTGACGAGAGCGATATGAATCAAAGAAATTTTCACATTTTAGTTTTGGTGCCTTACATGTAACACTACCAACATAAATCATTTTGGATAAAATTCAGGTTATTCTTTTTTAAGTTAACAAAAAACCTTTTTTGTAGACGCAGTGAAAAAAATTTTTCCGCAATGGCAATATATGGTAAAAAGGGAATTTGCAACCATACTGGAAGAAACCCCTGAGCATTTTTGAAAAAGTGCGAGGTGGTTTTTGGCTTGCCTATCTTAAACTGTTTATACCTTTCAAAAAATTTTGCGAGGTCCTTCATGCTGGCGCGAGGTACCCTCGTGTAAATAGAAATTGCCGAAAAATATTTGCGAGGTACCTTCATGTAAACGCGTTTACTTTTTTACCCAATCATATTATAGTTTAACCCTAGTTTTTCATCCTTTAATACCTGCTAAATAGCTTTTTGTAGACCTTAAAGCATCTATTTTATACTGTCAGCTTCATTTCTTCTTTAAATTTGCAAAAAAGGTTGGTAAAGCAATAAGCTTCACATGAATGATCCGATTTGTGTATTCCGCATTTTGTTTTGTGCTATAAACAAAAATGATGTTATAGTAGTTTATTACAATTAAAACATGCTTGCGCTATATTTTTTACATTTGACGTATAGATTTGTGGAAAGCTGATACCAATCTTAGTTCTTGAGATTTAAATAATTGAAATATTTTGATTTATTGCAACCCAAATATTGGTTAAAAGTATCCCAAATATTGGTGAATGTTGTCCCAAATATTTTAAACACCCAAATTTTGGTTAAAAGTGTCCCAAATAAATTAAATCAATAGATAATATTTATACAAGAAAAAAATAATAAAAAAATACAAAACAATAAAACATTAATCAACAACTAATGCTCGAGTATGATTTCGTGGTCTTCCACCACGTCCTTTTCTTTCAGCTTGTTGTATTGTTTGACGGAATAATACAATATTTGGCCATTCTCTACCATTTAAGCATTCAACAACAAGAACATGTTTGCAATGTTTTCGAAGAGTACCAATCGGGCAATTGCAAGTATATTCACCATCATATAAAGTTGAATGAGCAACAACAGCGACATTTCTTTGAAATTAGTGCTTTATGTCACACCTTTTGTTGCAACAGAGATATGCATTTTACTTATAAAAAAATTCTTAAATTATCTTTACACTTATTATTGTTAATAAAAATATTTGGGACACCTTTTTACCAATATTAAGGTGGTTAAAATATTTGGGACAACATTCACTAATATTTGGGATGGTTAAAATATTTGGGATACTTTTTACCAATATTTGGGTTGTCAATTAACCGCATACCGCAATATATTTATGGACAAAACGGAACTATAACAATCACGGGCCAACAAAAAAAAGCAATAACTGCCTCTTTTTTTGAGGTCAGCAATACAAACCATTGAATAAGACTGTTCAATACATTGAGCAAAAACATGTCCCAACAAAATCAATAAATGGCATTGTCAACCTTTCAACCTATGTGATGTATCACAAAAGTTAATCACATCAAATCCAATAAAATCTTTATTGCCGTCGTCATTTGAAAAAAAAGACAAAAAAAATTCACATAAAATATGCAATTTGCTTATCACATATATAATTATGTAGCGGAATTGCAGTAAACGCAGCGGAAACGGTTCCAAGGCTGTATGCAACTGTAATTGTAGACATTACAATCTCTTTGATATTTGTAGGAACATCAGCATGAATTCGATAAATTGTATTACCATATGATGAACCAGTAATTAAACCTTCAAGAATTAAAAGTGGAAAAATTATTGTAATATTTGGAACTAGAAAAAGCATTGAGTCTGCTGTAAGGAAGGCAGCAATCAAAAGCTAAAAAAATGGTGTGTTAAGAGATTTTGAAAGCTGTGTATGATGAGGACATGAAGGTGTGAAAGTGTTTTTTTAATCCCTAGTTGCTCTCTTTTGCTTCTTAAAATACAAAATTGAAGGAAAAAGGCCATCAGTGACAAGAGTACATTGGAAACATTTGGCCGAACGGCGCCAAAAAAATACTTCCGTCTGTGATGACCCTTGCCTAAAAATTCATGAACCCAAGAAGGAGCGATGTGTCATGATTAAAAGATTTCTGCTTTGCTTGTATACTTACTTGAACAATAGGGCATAGATAAAGTAGAATTTGTGGTAGATGAATGCAATGCACAGCTGCACAAGCAACAAAGCCACCAATCTGATAAAAAACTTGATACCAACGATATTGAGAATGAAGGGATAAGTTAAGGCCATTGGAACAATCAAAGTAGATCAATTGTGCCTATAAGCAGCTTGTCATTAAAGATACAAGAAAGCTGAAAGTACACTTACAAGCCCCTGATTGATCAAATATTGTCCAAAGTAAACAAAGAATAGCGGAACAGTATACTTTTTAAATACTACAAATAGCTTCAGCTTTTCAATAAATCCTAAATTCCTTTTTACTGCCTCTTCCTTCTCTGGCTTTTCTAGCGCCATTTCAGCGGTCTCTGCAACTTCGCTCGTTGGTGGCGATACCTGTACTGCTTTGACAGGAGCAACCTTTATACTTCTTATAAAATAACTTTTATAATTAAATATTTCAACTTGATGAACCGTTTTTGGCATCTCTAATATTATCCAATATGCAATAGCATAAATTATTGGAGATCCAAGCATAAGAAGAAGAGTAGTTTTAATTGAGAGATTTGCAAAATGTGCTTCTGTAAATGCTGCATAACAAAGAGATGCAACAATTCCAGCTGCTCCCCATCCCGTTGACCATGATTTAACTGTTTCTTTAGGGAAATGTGTTGCAAGGGCAAGAATATTAACAGCTCCCACACCGCCACCAAATGATGCTAGGATAACTCCTGAAAAATTTATGGGATTTTAGAAGAAGCTGTCGAGATATTGTGTAATAAAAAATTCCTATTTTTTCACCCATTCATTCAAAGACATCCCCAGGAGGGTGGCACAATTATTTACACGACAATTTACTTCAACAGCTCTCTGTATAATAAACTAACCAATTAACGACCCAGATACTGTAGCCGCATATGCAGCAATGATAAGACCAGAAGCCTGACAAATAATTACAAAAGATTGTGTAATTCCAAATGGAACTTTTTGCATAAAAAAGAGAAATATAGTTTGTGATAAAATTGATGGAATTATTGTTGCAAGGAGAACAGCTACAGTTGAGATGGAAGAGCATTGCGGCTCTGTTAGATCTTCCTAAAAAATACAAATTACAGTAACATTCAAGAAATAGCTTATCAAAAACTTACAAAACAAACATCTGTAAAATTTTCTTTCCTTGGCTTTTCTTTATCTACAATATCCCCAGCCGCAGAAAGCATAATAACAAATACATAAGAATTACAAATTCCAAATATTAAAAAAGCTAACGAATTTCGAAATGAATATCCCATTTGTCGTATGCAGCAGTCTGATAGAAAATAAACAATAAAGCCTTTTTTGGTGGGAACCTTTTTTTTCTTCTTGTCAGTCTCTGATTAATTACGCGTTCAAAGGTTACCTTTCTTTATTTTTAACCTATCAAAAATTGCACTTCCTGATTCATCACCATAAAACAAAAAAAAATGAATTCCCAAATAAATAACAATTTTTTCATACCAATTTGACGAAGTGATAATTTGTATTGCGTTGTAATGTCTCATAGAAAAAAAACTGATACCCCACAAAACATCATTTTAATGTTCCAAAAAATCAAGACATTCATTTATCATAGCCCCCTATATTTTAGATAACAAAAACTCGTTTATACAATATTTTTGGTACACAAATAATCAACATCTTTTAGTTTAAACTTCTTTTTTTTATCAGACAATGTTCAAATTGGTGAAACTAGTTTTGATGAAGTTTTATTGTGTTCTTTGATAATTCATTTTAAAATAATGAGTATTTAATCAAAGTGCATTCACTTAAATTTTGACATTAATTAAGATCGTAATAATCAAGTGAAATATGAGTTGTGTCAAAACTCTTCAACAACAACCACCATCACATTTTGATGAGAACTTTGATATTATTGTAGCTGCAGAACCAAAGAATAATGAAACAAAGGTAAAGTGATTTTATAAAAGTTTTACAAAGGTGGCCGAATCGACGCTGGATTTTTATGATCTTTGTGAATTATAAGCAGGTGGAAAAATTCCAAGTTGAATTTTTTCACCGTTTGGCGATGTACTGTTAAAGGCCGAAAACATTATATTCTAAAATTGTATTTTTCATCCCATAGTTTTGTATTTTTTATGATCTGTTGTTTCTAAAATTAAAAAAAAATTTTCTAGCTAAAATCCAAGGAAACTCCAAAATCTGTTATCTATGACACAATATGGTCCCCTGATTCCGCTGCCCTTCATGTTGCAGTTATCTTTGGTGGATTATCAGCTGAAAGAGTTCTCTCTCTTAAAACTGCAAATCATGTTATTAAAACTTTAAAAGATCTTCGATACACTATTACTCCGATAGATATGAATCGTGATATTTCATCTGTGCTACAAACCCTTCAACCTGATGTTGTTTTTAATGCCTTGCATGGAACATATGGACATGATGGATGTATGGCAGGAATTTTAGAAGTACTAGAAATTCCATATACACATTGTGGAATTTTTGGTGGATCAATTGCAACGTTGAAACATAAAACTTTGGAATTAGCTGCTTTACATGGAATTAAATCTGCTAAACGAGTGGTTGTTCGTAAATCTGATGGAATAACGGTTGAACCAATGCCACGACCATTTGTTATTAAACCAATTGCAGAAGGTTGGAGTCATGGAGTATTTGCTGTATTTGATGGCGATGATTTTGATATTGGGAAATATGATTATCCGTATGGTGATATTTTGATTGAAGAATATCTGAAAGGGATAGAAATTGACGTCGCAATTTTCAATGATAAAGCTGTTGGTACAATGGAATCTGTAATCACTGATCGAGCAATCTTAGATCATGAAGCAAAAGTTAATGGCCTTGCAGATTATTATTTTCCTGCTCGGCTAAGCGAAGAAGAACTTCAAAAAGTGATGAAGCTGGGTGAAATTGTTCATAAAGCTTTAGATATTGGATGTATCTCTCGTCCTGGATTTATTTATAAAAAGGAGGAAGGCTTGGAAGGTTTTTATTTGCTTGAAATTAACACCAATCCTGGCCTTGTTGCTGGTGATTCTTTTTATCCACAAATCTTAGACAATGCTGGTATCAGCTACACTGAACTCATTGACGGAATGATTAAACATGCACTGAAAAGACAATGATCAATTTTGATGTAATTTTGTTTTTTTCTGTTTTATTACATTTTTGAGTATGAATTAATTTTATTCATGTACTTTTATAATTGACAAAACTAATAAAGTTTTATTTTTTCAAAGTATCCTTTTATGGAAGCAGAAGATACATTTTTTATACAGGATGCAGTTTTAAATATTTCTGATGGGCTAAAATGCCTTAAATGAGTGCGATGTACATGTAAATAATGTTGAAATTTTTTTTATTACAATTTGTAATAACCTACTAAATATAGTAGTAAAAAGCAATTAATGGTCTAACAAAAAAAGTATGAATCCTTAAAAAAATTAATATATTTGTTCTTTTTTGTTGTTTAAAAAATGAGACTTCAATTTCTTGATCAAAACTGCTTGCATTGAATAAAGCTATTGCCAATTCACTGATAAGCAATTTTTGGTTGATGCGTTTAAAAGACGTTTGCTGCTCAAACAATGTGTCTCATTTCTTTTCTGTGTTTTTTTCTCCAAGCTTTATATTGATCTGCGTTTATTAGTTTGACAAGAATGGAATCATATTCAAGCAATTCATCAACAGCCTCAACAACTACAACACCATCATCGTCAATAAACAAGTATGAAAAAATTCATGAAAATTTAGAACTTTTTATTGATATTATTTCAAATTTACCTTTAACTGAGAAAGGTAAATCTATCGCTGAACAAAAATTTAGTGAAATTATTGAAAGCGATGATATCTCAGAAATTGATAATTTATTTGATATTATTATTAAAATGTTGGTTAACGATGTTGATGGTGGGGAGGATATAACAGTAATTACATCCAGATCAATGAATGACGACCGTGCAACTGAAGTTGAAACTTCGGTGGTAAAAGAACAAACCAAAGCTGTTGCATCAGCCGAAAATACATACGACATACATATTAATATAAATTTGAATATTCGATTACAAATGTCATTTATCAATGATGTAAGCTAATCAGCCACACTCAAATTCCGATTTTTTGTCCACCTTGATTTTACATCTTTTTTTTCACGGTCACTTGAAAGACGTGAAATCGGGGTGAAACTGTGTTCATTTTATCACATACAAATAATTCAATTTTTAGTTAAAAGCTACTCTTGAAATGCTCAACAGCTTTTTTCAAACAATTAAAGACGCCTATCAGAATTATCACAAATGAACACATACACTTCCCTATTTCTTGTATTTTCATGTCTTACCAATATAAGAGTTCATAATAAATATTTTTTAACTGAAAGAAAGCTGTTACACAAAAGTTTTTGATGAAAGAGTTAAATGTAAAGATCGATGCAAAGACTGCTTAAAACATTTTTCTCAATTTACTGGCGTTGTTGCTTTTTCTCTTTTGTCTATTCTTAAAATCAGCATTAACGTTATCAGCGCCCATTGATTTTTTTCCAATAAACATCAACTGAATCAATGCTCAGTTTTATCGCGAATGTTATTTTTAACGCTGTTCAAGTTTGAAGTTGTACTACTAAAATTTAAATATAAAAATGGTTATTTGTGCTGGATATTATTGCTATGACACTTTTGTAAAATTGTTTGATTTCCAAAAGAAAGATATGAAAGAAATTAAAGTGGAAAAACGTATGCTATTTTAAATCCATTAAATGCTTTAATAATGTTTTAGTAGACCCAGAAAATATTGAAACTATTGACAGATTATTTAAAACAATAAAAAAAGAATTCAATGAAAGAATTGATTGCTTTTGTGTTTATTTAGGTAGTAAATATGATAACGAATTTCGTAAAAAGTTTATTGATGTATGCAAAATTCAAAACGGTATTAAAACAGTTAAAATTAGTGGCATTCTTCAAACAAGACTTTATTGTGCAATCAAAAATTTATCGAGTACGCCCTCAAAAAGTGATATTATTTTTGTTATATTTATTCACAAGCATCTTATATATACTCAAATATGGGAATACGGTAAAAATGATAGATGGAATTTCGAAACATTTAAAGAGATCCCGATTGATGGATTACAAGATATGAAAAACTTTATTGAAAACAGTTTCAAATATGAAAAAACTAAACCAAACATTTTTGTTATTCGTGGAAATGTTGCTGTAGATAAAGATGAGATTGAGAAGGGTTTTTCATCATATATATGTTTTTTTAGCATTGGATTTTAAATTCCATACCAAATAGTTTTATTGTTTTAGGTTTATCGATTCTTTCCTTAAGGCTGGTAACTTGAGATTGTAGATCATTTCTTGCCCAATGATTGAGAGTGTTATGTTGAGCTAAAATGTTGTTTACATGATTGTTTAAATCATTTCGAGCCCAGTGATTGAGTGCATTATGGAGAGCTAAAATGTTGTTAACATGGGTTTGGAAATCATTTCTGGTCCATGTGTTCAGTGAATTATAGCCATTTTCCAAGGTAGTTACTTGCGTCTTTAATGAATTAATTTGATCTTGTAAATCTTTGCTACTATTATTACTTTTGGAATTACTTTGTAGTAATTGATGTCGAATATCTGAAATATGAAGTCAAAATTTTTTACTTAGGTCGTTCCATAAGTTTCTGCGTTTTCTTTATCCTTGAGCACTTTCGACTGGAGGCCTCAAAAAATCGGAAATTTAGCATGGAGATAGCCTCGGTGACTTATCGGTTTTCGGGGTGTCTGTTGTTTTCATGGAATTTGGAGGGGTTTTCGCGGCGAGACCAGGATTTTGGCAGATGTTTTTATTTTTTTAAAACATTTTAATATAAGCTGTCTATGTATTGTCAAAGTTGTCTAATGTAGTAGGTGGCTTTGTACCGTACAAGTTATTCTGAATAATAAATTAATAATCACTATTATTTATTTGTTAGAGCAAGCTAAATTTGAATTTTAAAAAATTTAAACTTAAGTTTCTTTAGGTCTGGGCTTTAAATTAGACTTAAGGTCTTTTGAGCCTTTCCTTAATGTTGTTGATTTGAGTTTGTAGATCATGTCTTGTCCAATGATTCAGAGCGTTATGTTGAGCTAAAATGCTGTTTACATGATTATGCAAATCATTTTTCGTCCAATGATCTAGGGCGTTATGAAGAGCTAAAATATTGTTGACATGGCTGTGCAAATCATTTTTTTCCCAATAGTTCAGAGAATTATAGCCATTTTCCACCGTAGTTATTTGAGTTTTTAAATTTTCAAGATTTTCATTTATGTCGGCCATATTATTATTGTTACTCTGCACCAACTTATTTTTGGTATCTAAAAATTAAATTTAATAAAAGTATTGTTGTTTATAGTACCAAAAAATGAATTTTTCTTCATTTAATAGCTTCAGAAGCAGACCGTCAACCGTACCCCTTTCATGATAGAACTTTTTAAATAGCTTTTTATGACCGCCAATGATATTAATCGGCTCGAAAATCATCAAATTATACTTTTCAATTTCTTGCTGACAGTTTCAAATAATTTTTCAAAAATTACCTTTAAAATACACAAACTTCCACTAAATTACAGAAAACGGATTTTAAAAATTAGTTCTAGAAAGTTCGAGGAAATTCCAAAAACGGCAAATTCTATTAGAGAATTTGCCGTTTTCTTGGCTACCCTCATAGACCATATCAAATTATATAAATTTCATATTCTCATTTTATAAAGCTTGTTCCACAAGAATATGCACAGTTCCTGGTCTCGCAGCGAAAATTTCTTAAAGTTCCGCTAAAATATCAGAAACCCCAGAAACTGATAAGCCACTCTTTGACAAAAACCCATAGCTGCCTCCATGCCAAATTAAAGATATTTTTTGAGGCCTCTAGTCGAGAGTGCCAAACGAAACACCAAACGCAGAAACTTATGAACCGACTTGACAAAAAAAGAGAGGCGCAAAAACTAACCATTTAATGTTGCATTTAAATTTTGAAGTTGTCGATTAAAGTCTGCAAAAAGTTGTGACTTTATGAAAATTATATAAAGTTTTCCAAGTAAAAAATTTTTACCTTCAGCAAATACATTACTAATAGCATTTACAGTACCATTGTTAAGTGGTTCAGGTTTAATTTCAATTGTATGAACAGATTCATAACTAGTTGAAACAACTCGAGTGTAAAAAATATCTGCTGAAGTTTTTAAAGATCTTGTATTAATCCGATGCAATTTCAAGTCTTTTTGTTCAAATACAGTGCCAGTCCATTTTGTATTAATATGGCTATTTTTGATAAGTTTTTCCAAATCGGATAATTTTAATTTGTTTTTATCTTTTCTGAAAAATAGAAATGCGTGAAAGAAAAGGTTATTTTAGCTCATAAATTAAGCTTAAGATTTGTACTTACGTTTCCAATATATTCTTTACTTTTATGTCTTCCGTATCATGATTTGTACTAGCATCTGTGAAGCCAAAATCTAAAACATTTTTATCGTTTTCATTATTGTTTTCGTTATTATTTGAGTCTTGTTGATCCTCTTTTTTTGGTGGATTTTGGGGATTTTCATTTTTATTTTGATCTATAACGTAAATACCGCATCATGCGTTTTTTGCTTAAAAATTCAAAACTTACCAAAGAAGCCTTTAATGCCAATATTGATACCAGTATTTTCGGTGTTTTGGGAATCTTTGGTGTATTGATTATCAATGTTCTTCATAAATTCTTTTTCTTTTTTAGTATTCAATGTAAAAGTTTTATCGCTTTCATCATAAGTTAGCACATCGTTGAGATATTCGGTTGTAACATCAGGACGAGCATAAATGTCTTGCCAATATACTGAATTCCATTCATCTTTTGTTAATTCCGAGGATTGAACACTTTGATCTTCAAGTTTTTTTATTAATCCATGAATTATGTGGTCTTCTTGATCATGTGGAATATATGTTGATGTCACATTCTCGGACATGGCAACAGTCGTATAAATTTCTCGAGCTAATTTGTTCATATCTGATGAAGTCAAATATACCATCCCTTAAAAGCAACAAATGTTTTGATATCATACGTCACCTGTTTTCATTTAAATAGTCAAAACACTTACCGCTGTTTTTTGATCCATAAGCATTTGTTAGATTAGTAAAAAATTTTGAAGCAGCTACAGTAGTACCACTAACCTTGACATTTCGAGAATCAGTTTTTGCAACAACCATAGTAAATTGCAGCGTTAGTTTTAAACGATGCAAAAACATTTCTGGATTCTTTTTTCCATCATTCATCTTAAAGTTTTTTCACGTTTCATTAATTACTGTATTAAAAGCTCACCAGTTTCATACAAAATTCTTTTCGAGATGTTGCAAGTTCAAATAGCATAGAATTTGGTTGATCTTGATTTGATCGCCATTCTTTATCTAAATGAAGATGGGAGGGATGATTAGGATGCTTGCCTAATCGTACGAGAACCATTGGTAATGGAAGGATATCACTCATTTCTGCTGTGATATTCTTCTGCTTCAATGCAAGTTTTACTACTTCAGCAGCTGCATTATTCCACAAATTTAAACGAAATGTTAAAATGTACCGCAGATGTTCTGAGTACTCATCTTTTTCACATTGCAGTGATGAAGCAATTAAAGTACATAAAGGAGTAACATAGAATCTGAAAATATTGTTTTAATGTCATTATTACTGACGCTATGTTAAAAATTAAAATTTCTGACCGACTATAGCCATGTCCATCTTCACGCCAAACATTTAATCGTCGATCATAATATTCCACAGTTAAAACAACACTTTTCATGGTAATATCAGAGTCCCTTAGATTACCGTATGATTGAGTTAAAAAGGATGCAAATAAAAAAACAGCACAAAAATAATGCATGTTTTTTTTGCTATTGAAATTAGCGGTATTAAAACGTTTGATTTATATTTAGTTTTTTCTCAGCTTATTCTTTGTTATGTATTAAGACCGCCTTATCAAACATTATTTCATTTTTAAAACTCTAACATTTAAGATAGATAAATGTATGTGTACATCTGTAATGAAGATAATAAGCTGAACAACCAAAATATTTATCAAAAAATCATAGTAATAAAGTAAACAATGATAATCCTTCACTATTTTTGTCAAAACTTTGTGTTTTTTTACCACAATAGAACGCATTAATCATTTATGCATTAAAATGAATCGCTTTTTGTTGTAATAAACAGAAATAATCCTTAAGATTGGAAGGTTAATGGTTAATTTCCGTCGTTTATTGCAATGACTCAAACAACTGCTAATCAGAAATTAGAGAAAAATTTAACTTATTGCTTTCAAAAAAAATCTTATCAAAAGCTACAAGTTGAGTATTATATTTTGGTAGTGTAGAATATGTTTGTGATTAAATGTCAGCAAAAAAATAGCTTTAGATTTAATGATGCATGCATTAATCGGCTTTATGGATGAAAAAGCAACTGTCAGCAAGGAATAAAACAGATATTTTTTTATTTCTAGACATAACAAAGTGAGTATTGAAATTATTAACAGCGTATTAATGAGAAATGCAAAAAAATATTAAAATTTATTTATTTTATGAGTTACAGTTACTAAATCTTAATTTTTTATCAATTCTTTTCACATGTTGGATTTTTGCAATAGCATGTCAAAATAAGATTAGATTCTTGGCATGCTCCAGTACAATAGAATTTTTTGGTTTTACTGCTTCGA
Organism: Panagrolaimus sp. LJ2400; assembly: GCA_024447215.1. Taxonomy (NCBI): domain Eukaryota; kingdom Metazoa; phylum Nematoda; class Chromadorea; order Rhabditida; family Panagrolaimidae; genus Panagrolaimus; species Panagrolaimus sp. LJ2400. The sequence goes on along the minus strand of JAMRYA010000029.1, from coordinate 445,406 downwards.
ATACCTTGACACTTTTTTCGGCAATTGTTTCCACCATTGTTACTGATACAAGTTGTCACTCCAACATTAATAATAGCATCAACTAAGCCGCGTTTTTCACGATTACCCTATAAAAGCCAGAATTTGCATATATGTTAAAAAGAGGATGTCTAAAAGTAAATGAACTTACATAATTCTCAAGATGACTGTTTTCATCGTTGAAATTTTTCGAACTTCCATTTGCAGTAAGAATAAAGGAAAAAATAAGAAGCAAGACTAAAGTGAGAAACTTCATTTTGATCAGCAATATCAAATAAAAGCAACAACTGCTTGTTTTTACCTTTCAGCAAAGTATTTATGTAAATGCTCTTGGATAAAAAAAACAAAACTTGTTGTTCTGTCCAAAAAATTTATACCAACTGTTATTAGCTTCAACTGCAAATTTTTTGTTTGACTTGTTATTTCTAGTTTGATCATATAAAAAACCTTCAACTGCTGAATTAAACATAAAAGTGTTTTTAAAAAAGAAGTGTTTACAAATGTTGAACAGCTGTTGTAGACATTTTGAGCTTGTTTTTTATATTTCTGCAAAATGTTTCAAAAAAAACAAGTACTGATAGCGTTATTGAAGATTCATTACTTTTGATTTATGCTCAAAAATAAGCAAAACTTTTAAGAGCTGGTATCAAAAATGTTGCTTACACTATCTTTTGTAATAATGATTTTTCTGATGTTCTAATTATTCATACATTACCTCCAGATGGTCTTCTTCAAAGCGGTACTACTGGTCAAGAATCATCAACAATGCATCGATAAATAAAGGAAAGGAATGTCATCAATTTGATACTAGATTTATTTATGTTCTTTTTCTTTGTGTTAAAATGGTGTTTTATGAGCGATTCATGATTAACTACCATTTTTTCCAAACCTTTTTTTATCCCTGGAGGATTTTCTCTAAAGTTGAAAATCAATTGAAAATATTTAAAGACTGTCCATTCATTCGGGGAAAAAAATAAAAGCCAGCCATTTCTTATTTTTTTTCTCGATTTTTCTTAGTTAATATTTTCAACTAATTGCTACGTTTAATGAATGTAATTTTTTAAGTAACCAATATTTTTCATTTCCACCAAATGTTATTTGGTACATCTGTAAAATCTCATGCCCATCCCATACAATATTATTCAAACTTTATTATTCATGTAAATATTTTTGGTCAAAAATTAAAGTCTTACCAGTATATTCTCTTTTTAGCCACTACCATAACAATGCTTACTTTTATATTGGGCACAAAAAATATAATCTTTTAAACAATTATATGAAAAAAGAAAATCTTGCTGAAAAAAATATAAATTTGTTCATTTATGATGAGTTATATTTCGGAAATTTTGATAAACACTTTCTATCGTCTCATTTATTAACTTGGAGATTTGAATTAAAAATATGCCATATATCTAATCAAAGCTTTTCTTTCGAAGATATAAAACTGCTTACACAAAACGTAATTGACCTTCAACTTGTGCGTTGTGAAATTCTTAAGCTAAAACCAGACACGGAAAAAGTCTCACTTGAAGAAATAATTGCAATCTCATCGCAACTTAAAAAATTTGCATAGTAAGTAATTTTTGTTTGTACTTTTCACTGATTGTTATTATTAAGGATCTGTACTTTTTACTGCAGAGATAATTTCAATAATTTTTTTTAGTTTGTCTTCCGAACATGTTCCATATTCTGCCAAAATGTTTCAAAAACTTTGTAATTTATCATTAAATTGTAAGCTGCAAAGTTTTGCCTTACATCGAATTCTAATTACCATGGATGCCAAATTATTTGCAAAATTTATAAAAGTAAAATTTTAAATATATATCCTTTAAAGGGGGACAACCACCTTTAACAAATTTTTTTCATTCACTTTCCCTGATTTTTCTCGCACTTATTTGGCACTTATTTTTTTGCAAACGGGAAATGAAAAAGTGACAAAGCAATTTTTTTGCGCGCGTTGAGACCTCCAATCAAAGTCAACTCAAAAAATTTGTTAAAGGTGGTTGTCCCCCTTTAAACACCCTTATTTTCATTACTAATCCAAAAATGAATATGACTGTTAATCATTTTATCCTTTTAGAACAACGTCAATCTCCGGGCTGAAAATGTTGATATTTATTTGTTTTGGAAGAATATCGATCATGAATGGTGTCAAAATTTTTCGCTTTCTTTTGAAAATGAATTAAAAACATGGTATCATGGATTGTATGAAATAAAAAATTTGCCTTTTCATTGTACACTTGGAAAGAGAAAAAAATGGAAATAAATAAACTTTTTTTTAAATCTATTCCACCATGCAAATGAGCTGACAAGGGAACCACCAGAGATGATTATTCACAATAAACCTAAGAATTGTCTTAAGAGGTTCAGTTAGGGTCAGAAACACCCCAGAAAAAATATTACGTGCCCTTATAAACAAAAATTAAATACTTTAGCTCTTTTTAAAGAGCTAAAAAATTATAACGTTTTTTATTAACAAGCTACAATAAATTTTCACTCATCTTTTTCTGCTGCTGTTTTGTTCGTCCTTTAAACAAAAAAGGTGCATTTTTTTGTTGGTGCCTCTCTTTTTCAAGCATTTTTGAAAAATTAAAATCAAAACTTAACGAACATAGTAAAAAAGAATGAAAAAAGCATTCACACACAACTTGGTATTTTTTATTTAGAGACAAATTTATACGTTTTTTTGTTTACAAATACTGTAAGCTAAGTGTTAAGGTTTTATAAACCACAAAACGCCCCTAAAGGCTTTTCTTTTAAGGCTATTTTGAGCCTGAAAAAGAAAGGCCTTTGAATAACTCTTTTTTGTTTGAAACAAGAGGTTGTGTAAAAAGATTGCAGCTCAAAAGAGTAAGTGTGCGTCTATTTCGGATATTTTTTTAAATTATTGATTAAAAAGTGAACCAAACTCACATGAAATCCGTTTATCTCACTGCCTGATAACTGAAAACCATTTCTTCATAGACCTTGAAAAAATCAATGCAATTGAAGGCTCTCCCTCTGCCGCATCTTTATTATTGTTTCATTATAAGGCTTTTACTTTGATTTATTCATAACATTTCACAAATTATGGCCACCTTTAATGAAAACAATTTAATACAACAGAATTTTTCATTACCATCAAATATTATTTGGTATATTTGTAAAAATTCAAACTCAACACATACTGTTTTGTTCAAACTATATAATTCATGCAAATATTTTTGGTCAAAAATAAAAATTTTGCCGGTGTATTCCTTTTACAGCCATCGTAATCGCCATTACAACTGTTGTAAACATTGTTTATATATTGGTGAGAAAAACAATTATTTAAAAAATCATATTGAGATAGAAAAGTTGAAGGAAAAGAATATCAAACTATTGGTTTATGAAGAATTATTTTTTGGAGGATACAATATTTTACCATCTTTACTTAAAATTTGGTGGTTTGATTTAAAAACATGCCGTCTTCAAGGGTGAGAAATTTAAAGGGATGTTTTCGGCTCTATTTTTTTCTAGAATCAATTATAATGTTTTTAATTGAGTACTTGTAACTTACCCAAAAATCAGTCAAGGGTACTTGTTAAAGTCATCATGAAGATTGTGAGTTTGTATATCATTAGGTTTTTACTGAAATGAAAATTTTTACCCATGTACTTTGTCTAAGTCATATGACCATATTTCTCACCCTTGACGGCATATATAGGTTAACTCTTTTCTTGGAAGAAATAGCATTATTGACAAAAACCGTTGTTGAATTTGATTTTTTGTGCAGTGAAATTCTAAGAAGTAAAACAAATATGGAAGAACTTTCACTTGATGAAATTGTTGGTATTCCTCCAAAACTTAGTAAATTTTTGTTGTATGTTCTTTTGCAAAGTCTTGTACAGAAATTTTTTTGTCGTAATCATAGTAAATTTGTTTTTAGTGTGCCTTCAGATATTTTCCCATCTTCAACCAAAACATTTCAAAAACTATGCAATTTAACATTCAAAAATAAACTTCAACATTTTTCGCTGCTTCAAATTCCAAATACAATGGATCCTATATTGTTCGCAAATTTTATAAAAGTAAAATTTTGATAACTTTCATATTCGAATCTAGTTTGAGTCACTTTGTTTCAGAACAACGTTAATTTTGCTGTTGAAAATGTTCGCATCCATTTGTCTTGGAAAAATGCAGAAGAAGAATGGCGTAAAAATTTTGCAGCAACATTTGAAATGGAATTCAAAACTTGGTATGACGGACTTTATGAAATACATAGTTCACCTTTCAAATGTTTCTTTGGAAAAAAATAATTTTACATTTTTTAAATTTTTTTGAAAAAGAAGTGTTTACAATTGTTGAACAGGTGTTGTTGACATATTAAGTTTATTTCTATATGTTTGCAAAATGCTTTTTTATAAAAAAACAACACGTACTGATAGCGTTATTCATCACTTTTGATTTAAGATATAAAAAAACACAAACTTGGCATAAAAGTTTTGCTTACAATATCCATATCGCAATTAAAAATCATTCATGTTTTTTCAAACAATTGAAGATGTCCACAAAAATTATCAGAAACATTCTCAGATACATGTTACAGTAATCCGCTTCTGTTGTTACACTAAACATAAATGTGATTTATTTTATATGGTAGATGATCTAACCAAAACTACGTAATCAACAAAATATGTACACCCGCTTTAACTCAATACTATCATATTTCACAATTTCCTCCCTAATCTCACTAAACAGTTAAAGACAAATGTGATTAAAAAAAAGCATATTCGAAACAGAAAAACAAAAAATACCTTTATTATTAGCAGTAAACCTTCAAAAATCAACATCAAAATAACAAAACCATTTTAATTCAACAATCACGATGAAGCTTTAACACTAAGATGAGGCCTTGGAGCTCTTCGAGGACGATGTTTTTCATTATTGTTTGTCCAAGGACCACGTGAATCATATGCATAAAAATCCATTGGATATTCGGTTGTTGTAAATTTTGTGTAATCTAGAGCTGCTGCAAGTTCATATGGAGTTAGAAGAGGAGTTTTGAATGACAGCCCCCAATCAATTGATAGCCTTGGGCACGCAACTTGAGCAAAACTGAAAAAAGGAAGAATTATGAAAAAGCAAAGTCATGAAGAAATTGCAGGGACATGGTAAAAAATAGTAAATAGCTTCTAATACTCACCATTCAATTCCTTTAAACAGAGCCAGCTTGTTAACAAATATTTCTGATAATAAAATTCGAATAAATTCTTTATTCTTTTCAGTTAACTTTTCTTCAAGATCATCAAAAATTCGTATATTTCCTTGTCGGCCAATAGTTCCTTGAATTAAACCAAAACTTTGCTTTTCACGTGCTGCATCAACTGCCATCTTACGATTCTTAACCATTAGCTCAAAGCCATATTCTTCTTTTGTAAGTTTTCGAGAATAAGGATTGTATTGAAATGCAGGTAAATGTGGATTTTGAATCATCACAGATTCAAAATGAAATCGACCATCACCAAGATATCTGAAAAACAGAAAGATTAATAAAGCAATAAGCAAGCTTGTAAGACAAATAAGTATTTAGGATAACACTTAAAGCATAAACTAGTTAAAACAGTTTATATATACTAATCGAAACAACTATCTTTGTAAAGCAAAAAAGCTACTTATTTCTTCCTTTTTCAGTTTCGCTCAAGTTGCATGCCCAAGGCTATCAATTGATTGGAGGCTATCTTTCAAAACTTCTCTTCTAACTCCATCTGAACCTGCATCAGCTTTAGATTAAACAAAATTTACAAAAAGCGAATATCCAATGAATTTTTATGCATATGATTACACGTGGTCCATGGACAAATAATAATAAAAAGCATCGTCCTCGACGAGATCTGATGCCGCATCTTAGTGCTAAAGCTTCATCATGATTTTTGATAGAAATATATATATATATTCCGGTGTAAGTACTAAAAGAAACAAATCACAAGCTTTATAACGGTATCCTCGTCCTTTCCTTAAATTGCTTGTCATTATAATTTTTATTTGACGGACTACTGTATTTATGTGGTCGACACTAATTTTTCAGAGTATAAATTCAGATCTGTGCTAATTCAAATTTCAAATATTACTCCAAAGACAAGCTGCCTCTTTAACATTAATTAATGAACTTACACAACTGCACCAATATCTTCAGAAAGTTTTGGGGAAGTACAACCAAGAATTTCACCGGGACTTAGCGGATTACATTGTGGAATAATAACATTAATATCAATTTCTTGTAACTGCTTTTTGATAATCTAAAACAATAATTTTATTACATCTTCCCGAATATTTTCAACAACAAACCTGCAAAGAAGCAACAAATTGAATTGTACTAACAAGAGCAAGCGTTCCCAAGTTCTTTAAATGTAGTTCAGCAACAGTTAAGAAATGACTAAGATTGAGATCAATATTAACAAAAATATATAGCATTTGAATTCCAGATGTATCTTGAATCGGCACCAAACAACTATGACCATAATGTACAAGCAAATCACATCCTGAAAAAGTAAAACAAGTTAAAGTATATTTGTGAAAGGTTTTGAATGGAGGTGAGGCCCCATATTTTCTATCTTATTTGCAACAATGATACAGCGATATCCTACTACGTGATATATTTGTCGATGCCAGACTCCAGGAATCTTAAAATGACTGTTGATGTAGCACGTGAAAAGGAATGCTTTGGTTTAATTAAAGGAATAATTGGTCGACAAGGAAATACTTGAATTTTTGATGATCTTGAAGAAAAGTTAGCTGGAAGAAATAAATAATTTATTCGAAATTTATTATTTGAAATTTTTGTTAATAAGCTAGCACTGTTTAAAGGAAATCTTTTTGTTCGTAGAGTTATAGAAGCATCCAAGTGAAAGAGCAGACTACGGTAGCTAATAATTTTCTTCTAATTATCCGATAGCTAGACAAGTATATAGACATTTAATTTCATTTTCAGCCCAATCAGTAATCAGTCAAGTAGTATCAAAACTTTATATTTTACAATAAAAAAAGTCTCCAGCAAAGCTTATGAAGGGTAATAATCAACCCTCAAACATCCTTAAGACAAAATACGGGACATCACCTCTATCATAAGTTGTTTCCAGAAAAACATACCCAATGATCGAGCAGTGTAATCATCAACACAACAAGCACCGTATGTTACATCACCCATAATAATTGTTTCACAGCCAGTATGCTTCGAAAGAATATCAGCAATCAAACATGAATACATTAGCAAGCCTTCAGGGAATTGTAAAGCAACTAAAAATGACTACATTTATATATCAAGTAAACGCAATAGAGTTAAGCTAACCAAGAGAAGATTTAGTATCACGAATTTTCCATAATGTTTTTGGGATTTCAAAATTGTAATTTGATGGAAGCTAAAACAACATTGTTTAAACTCAAAAAACAAAGACAAATTAAAGCTTACAATTTTCATATCCGCAACAAGAATCTCATCACTGATAATAGCATCAATTTGTTCACGAATTCGAAGAGCTCGTGACATTGTTGTTGAAGTATTTGAATATTTTGTAAGCTAAAAAATTTAAAACGCGTTTTTTTTCAAAATCGAGTAGGCCTGTTCAACTGTATAATGGCGGTGGGTTATTTCGTTTCTTTTTTCATAAACATATGTATTTTTGCATGCTTAAAAAGAACTGATAGAGTCTACCCGGGGGAAAAATCAACTTTTAAAGTTATTTCAAAAAAACAGCTAAAATTTGACGTTTTTTCGATTTTTTGCTATTTTCAATGTTCTCCCACGTGCTTTTTAGTTACGCCAGATTCCCAAAAACACCTCCAAAGTTGTTTTTTGGTTGTTAAGATTATATCTGCAAAGTTTCAAGTCCATACGATCATTTTGAAAAAATCTAGTTGAACAAGGTTTTGATTTTTGCTCGATTTTGAGAAAAAATGCGTTTTAAAAAGTTGCAACTGTTTTTTTAACGTTGCAAAAAATTCAATGCAGCTTCGTTGTCATTGAGTAACATTTTGCCAACACAAAATAAGAAAGTGGTTGAAAGTTTTTTTTGCTTACGAAAACAGAACAACATTTTTTTTATCATAAGCGCTAGTTAAAAAAGCTACAGATAGTACAAAAATTTATCAGTTTAAACTAATGGTTAAAATACATTCATATGGCACAAGTAACAATATTAGTACATTTATAGTTTTTATTCTGTTGAAAAAGCTTAAAGAAATTCAAAGACAATACAGTATCTCCACCTAAAAATTGTTTTATTTTTATATTAAAAAAAACGGTGAAAACTCTACTACTTAATAAATTAATAAAAGTGTTTGTAAAAAAATGAATGTTTTTTTGTTAGGAGAAAACTTTTTTGTTGAAAAGATTGTTTTTAAGCAGCACTGAGTGAATCAATTTTTTCTTTTTCTCTGAAAGCGTTAAAAAAAGACATTCGCAAACGTTGCTTTTTTAAATAAAAAATGATTTTCTTTGAATTTTTGAAAAATTTTCAAGCAAGAATGATAAAATTTTTATCTTAATAAAGGATTATTAAAAATTACAAGCGATTAATACAAATAGCGGCTATGTAAAGAGTCAAAACCCAGACAACTGTCCTCATCAATAATAAAAAAAAGTTAATTGGAATATGATGCATTTTGATTTAAAATTATGATGTTATTTAAGGAATTCAATTTGAAAAATGAGTGCATAGTTGTTTGTCAGATTACGGATCGAAATTTTTTTTTATAAATCAAACAAAGTTATTCAAGTAGGTTTTTTCTATGGAACAACTCTTTCGTATACGACTTTTGAAATTTGCAACAAGTAAAACAATAAATAATATGGGAAAAAACTATGGGTAGAAGTCGCTTTTCTTTACACATACATTTGGCGACACCCAGTTAATGCAATCGGCTAAATTATTACAAATAAGAAAAGCAACTTTTTTTTCTATGGTGGAATTTTTTAGTTGACTGCAAATAAGCGAGATCGGAAAAAACTGGTAAACCAAATGACTTTCCTGTAACTTCATGCTTAAATGGCACATAACAATACCTAAAAATTATATCTTTGATTATCATTCTGTCGTTGGTGGAAGCTTCAATTACAATTAAAAGATTAGCAAAAGAAAGTTTAAACCTGGTCTATTTTTTCATGATAACTTTGCAACCTCCACTGAAATTTTATGGCAGATGAAGAAGTTTCAATTTTTTTGAAGTTTACTTGCTACAAAAACAAATTTAATGGTGAGAAATTTTTAATATTGTGCTCTTTGTCGATTTTTTGCTTTTTTTACCATGTTTAGTTCAGCAAACAATTGTTTAGAGTATTCATGTGTTCAGCAAAACACTCTTTTGTATAAATCTAAAAAATTCAAAAAAATTTTCTAAAGTCAAATTTCTGCGAAAATGGTTATTTGCCGTTTCACAGCTGGCGGTTCTTATATTTTGCAAACACTTTTTTTGTTATTCGCAGAACATTCTTTTTGTAATGAAACATTGATTTTTTTTGTGTTTCTTTTTTTATAAATGTTGCGAAAAGAAGCAGCGATGAATCACCAGTTTTGTTGTCCTTTCTATGCAGGTACGTCTGCAGGATTAAGTTACGTTTATTTTTGCTTGAAAAGTTTTGGAAAACTTGTTTTCGATGTTTGTTTTGATTATTTTTTAAGAGTTTGGTTAAAGTAACATGTATACGGATTTTAAAGAAATATTAAATATAAAAGGATACAGTGAAATAGTGGATATCGGATAATCCCGATGAATGCATAATTCAATCCATTATTTAATAAATTAAAGTCTCAAATGAACATTAAAAACAAAATTTAGTTGTAACGATGTCTTGAGAGAAAGTATGTAATTTCTAAAATTTCCATGTGTTTTTGAAAAATTTATAAATCCAAACTTTGTTGTAGATGAATAAAAATGCATTATATAATAAACGAAGATAGTAATCTCTTTTTTTTTGAAATTATTTATTTCTGTAAAGAAACGCTTTTGTACATTGTTAAATTGTTTTTCTAAAAATGCAAAAATAAGAGCAGCTGTTTGATTTCGTCAGCAACGATATGAACGAGCTGTAAACAGGATGCCCATTTTATGTCTTTTCTTCTTCGACTAACACAGCCAAGCAATGAATCAATAGAAAAGACATACACATGTTATTTTTTATACTGCCCGATTACCTTTATGCATTCCTTTACGAAACTCTTTTTTGAATATTTTAAGAAGATATATTTTTTTGTAAATCTCATTGGGTAATAAAATTAAAAGAAGAAACAATTGTAATAAAAGAAAACAGTGGAATCATTTTTTGAAAAAAAATCCCATGACATTATTTATTTAAATTATGAATATACAATCTCACTAGAATGCGGAGATTTATTTTGAATATATCTGAAAATAAATACAAATACAAAAACGAAAGCTGCAGTTACCACAGTCAAAGATAAAAAAGTTTTTAACTTTCTTTTTTTTCATTGTTGCTCTTATTTCTATTTCCTTAAAAATGTGTCATAGCATTTTTTTTTCTGTTAGAAATGCATATTTTTTTCACTTGAACAAAAAATTCCCTGTTCTGCAATACAAACGGTTTTAACAAAAATACAAACAGTACATCACAACAATAAATTTTATTAAGGGAATTCAAAGTTCTACAATATCTAATTTATGCTTTTTGTTATCTTGAAAATGTTAGCTCATAGTAGGTAAAAGTAACGATACATCGCTAAAAACAATTCTAAAAAATTTTTATTAAATTATAAAAGTGAAAAAAAAATTTTTCTGAAACGTTTTCTGTTCTTTTTAAAATTGCTTATGTGAATTTCCAAGGATTTTTATTTATATTATATTAAGTATTGTTGTTAGTTTTTATTTAGCTTGAAACTATCGTGTGCAAATTAAGACAAGAACAAGGAAAACATCTTTTAGTAAATAATTATAGTCATTAAAAACACTCGAATAGAAATCATTTGACGAAACTTTTTTAGAGCTGTTGTGTCACTTTATTGACACATCAGTTTAAACTAAAGCATCACATCCTAAACTGTGACTTTTATTCAAAAAATTACATTGTTAAAAAATAAAATTGTTTTTTCAGCAAACCCATAAAATACATATATGTCTATTTTGCAATTAAGCATCAACAAACACACATTTGTCTAATTTTCCATCTGTCTGGGAAATGGCTTTCAGCGACAACGAAAAACATTGCATCAGAATATGGGAAAAGAAAGTTACGAAATTTTATCGCCGATGCAGCCAGGCTTTTAAAAGCAGCAAACAGCTTGTATGAAGGAAAACACAGTCACCAAAAAACATTTTCATTTAGCAAAAAACCAACTTACTCGTTTTCAGTTGTATATATTTGTAAAATGTTCTTTTGAATATTTTTTGATAAATGCAAATAAAGTAAAAAGTCTTTAAAATTTATATTTAGCATTTTTTTTCATAAACCTAAATTGTAATAATTGAAATAAGATAAAAACGTGCGATTTGTCTATTAATGGAGCTACAGCAATAATCGCAAATTATAAAAAGAAAATTTCAAGTTTCAAAGAATCAAAAATATTAATAATATAAATAAACTGCAAAGTTTATTCAAAATGTATTCTATAAAATTGGAACAAATGGCCGACATTACTCTATATGTCCTTTCAATGAATTTAGGAAATGTCCAGATCTGATTGCCGGGAAGGAAAAAAGCCGGACTTACATCCCGTCCCCTCCTCACCACCTCTCCATCGGGCTTTTTCCTTTGATCCCTGTTGCTTTTTTTTAGATTTTGCTTATCCTTCTGTTTTTTGTCGCTCCTCAAATTTAGACTTATTTTTTTTGCAGAAAAATATTTTTGACAAATTTCATCAGCGACAAAGATACATTTTAAAAAAAGGGATCCCTCTAACATGTGTGAACACAGATGGTCCAAAAAAAATATGTAAAAAAGACTGCCAATATTTTTATTTCCTCTAACTTTTTGTCTCTTCTCACATCACAGCTATCTTTCTTTGAAATATTTTAGTTATATTTATTTTTGGCCAAAAATCGTAATATAAACAAACATAACAGAACAAATTTATAAAAAAGGGATTTCGAAATTGCAAGACATTATTTATTTAAAAATAATAAATGACAATCACAGTTGAACGCAGAAAATTAATTTGAATGTGTCTAAAAAACAAATACGAAAATGAAGACTGCTGTAACCACAGTGAAATGTAAAATATTTTAAAAAAAGACTATAACAGGATACTAACAAAGCTTTGAAACTGTTGCAATGTATCAATGATATTGTATTGTTGAGATAAACCATTTTGAATTCAAACGACTGATTAAAACTGCTGATGCTTTTCTGCTAAAAAGATTTCTTGTCTCATTTGGACTGTCTGTCGGTTTTGCAATTGTCATTCATTCTCTTGCAAAACCCCGTTATTTTCGAAGAATCATTTTTGTCCTTTACATGTACATGGGTGCAATCGTCTTTTTCCCATTCTTCTTTGCATATTTACGTGATTCTTAAAGTTTTTCCTTTTTTTTGAATATTTTAAAAACATATGTGAAGAAAAAGATATGCTTGTAAAGAATACATTTGCATTTTTCTTTTAACCGTAAACGTTTCCAACTGATGGTGGAGTTGAGACCCCATATTTTGCCCAAATACTCGTCTACTATAGAGATAGTTAAGGACAAAAAATCAGCTGCGCAATCCTCCTCCCTGGGATTTAATAGCTAAACGAATATAGCTAAAGTAGCACACGATCAGTAACTTTTATGTTAGAGATATTCATTTTAGGCAGGAGTTGAGTTCTCATATTTTACCCGTATACTTGCCTAGCTATAGAATAGCTTGGAGAAAAATATCAGCAGCAGAATCCACCTCCACCACATACTTTTATATACACAGATTATGTCAAGTATACAGGCTATTGCTATAGCCATAGTAGACGCAAGTTATATCAGGGTTCAAGATTACTTATTTATGGGGGATATTATTGGCTGAAATTATGCATAAATGATGTTTCGAAGCTATTTATGTCACGTTTGTTGCGAATATCTCATTTTGTGGCATACCCCAAATTATAGGTATTTATCAGTTGCTATCCGTCATAGACATACACAAGTATATTTAATGTAATCTGTGTATATAAAAGTATGTGGTGGAGGTGGATTCTGCTGCTGATATTTTTCCCCAAGCTATTCTATAGCTAGGCAAGTATACGGGTAAAATATGAGAACTCAACTCCTGCCTAAAATGAATATCTCTAACATAAAAGTTACTGATCGTGTGCTACTTTAGCTATATTCGTTTAGCTATTAAATCCCAGGGAGGAGGATTGCGCAGCTGATTTTTTGTCCTTAACTATCCCTATAGTAGACGAGTATTTGGGCAAAATATGGAGTCTCAACTCCACCATCAGTTGGAAACGTTTACGGTAAGTTTTACACTGCCATTCAAAATCGCAATTATTTGACATCCATTAATAAAAACAAAAATTTAACTAAATAAAGACATTATATTTTTTATGGAAAAAAGAAATTGTCTAACTGTTTGTATCACATTTAATATTGTTTTTGTAAAATTACCCGTGGCAAAAACAAACTGTGCCATATTTTGATAAACAATGAAGAAAAATTATTACACTTACTAACACCTTTTTGGACAAATCAGGGATTTAGGCATTTGATTTTTTAATAATGCTCCTTTAATTTTCAATATACCTCAAAAGGCTGATACTTTATTTGAGTTTTCTGCTTTTTTACGAATATCAATAATTTTCATTAAAAAAAGATTCCCTAAGAAATGGACTTTTGGAAAGAAATAATAAAGTGGTCTTTTAATAGTGCTGCTTGTATGCGAAATGCATATGGCATATGTATGATGCGCTTCATTTTGACCTGCTTCTTTTTTTTTGTAGATTCTTAATAAGACTTCTATTTTTTTACAGTAAAAGCATCTGAAACATTCAGAAACGTCTTATATGCTGCGCTTTTACAAAGCGTTTTTCCGGGTGTTGTTTTTCTGATGATTTTGCTGTTGTGCCAGCCAGTACACAGCTTATTCTTTTCTGTTGTGGTTGTCTTTTATTTCGTAATATTTTGGTTTTCTCGTTTTGTGAAACATTTTTTGCGGAGAAACACTTTCTTTTTTTTCCTTTTCGCTCTTTTTTATCTATTTTCTTAAGAATGTCTCATAGTAATTTGTTCAAGTGAAAGAACGAAAGATCTTTCATTTGTTTCTGCAAAATTCTTCTTTTTTCTCAAAAAAGAAAAAAAAGCTATTGCTTCCCTTTCTTTAGACCAAATATTGTTTTTTGAATATTTCGGAAAATTTTTATAGTTGCAAAAATATCAGGAGTAATCACTTGCGAATCCATAGGTGTATTGAAAAAAAAAAGAAGGTTGATGGCAACTTTGATAAATGAAATATTACAACGAGCCAATAATCAAGGAATTCTAATGTTTTAATTTTCTTTAAATAACATCTTTCCAAAAACGGTGTTATGCACTACAATCGGTTTTAACAAAAATACAAACAGTACATTACAACTAAAAATTTTTTTAAGGAATTCTACAATTTTAAATTACCTTGCTTGTTTTTTGTTATCCTTCAAATAAAAGTATTATGAAAAATAATCAACTATAGATTTTAATAAAATTAGTGTGAATTAACGCATGGCGTACAAAAAATATGCTGCGCTTTTACAAAGCGTTTTTCCGGGTGTTGTTTTTCTCCGTAACATTAACGATAAGTCATAGAGCTTTTTACATTAACTTTTTGCATACGAGTCTGTGATCTTTAACAACAGTAATTCTCAAAAACAACATTTTTTAAAATTATGGTAAAAGCTGACATAGTTTTATCAATTAATACTGATTGGATGAAGATTTCTGTTTGTTTATGTTATGTCTTTACGGCAAAGTGACAGCTATATTCAACATATATATTCTATTATTGTCATAGCAATAATTTTTAAAAATTCAAAAACTAATGTAATATTTTAGGTGTGAAGAAAACAAAGCGTTTTTAAAATATAAAAGTATTTTTTTCTCACAAAAACACTTCTACGAAATGTCCTTCTTTTGCGAAACTTTTACACCGCTTTCGTAAGAAAAAGCAAACTTTATAGTAGTTATACACTGACTTTTTCTTCGTTTGGCCTACCGTAATCCTTTACTTTCTGTAGCGGCAGCTACTTACCGTAAGTACCCTGGTGTAGGTACCTACTGTAGCCTCTACATAGGATTCTGGATTCTGGTGTAACATTAGGGTTTTTGTTACAGTAAACTTGTGGTATACTGTAACATACAGTAAGACTTTAATATAATATATTACATTGTGGAATAATAACATTAATATCAATTTCTTGTAACTGCTTTTTGATAATCTAAAACAATAATTTTATTACATCTTCCCGAATATTTTCAACAACAAACCTGCAAAGAAGCAACAAATTGAATTGTACTAACAAGAGCAAGCGTTCCCAAGTTCTTTAAATGTAGTTCAGCAACAGTTAAGAAATGACTAAGATTGAGATCAATATTAACAAAAATATATAGCATTTGAATTCCAGATGTATCTTGAATCGGCACCAAACAACTATGACCATAATGTACAAGCAAATCACATCCTGAAAAAGTAAAACAAGAATAAATTTTATTAAGGGAATTCAAAGTTCTACAATATCTAATTTATGCTTTTTGTTATCTTGAAAATGTTAGCTCATAGTAGGTAAAAGTAACGATACATCGCTAAAAACAATTCTAAAAAATTTTTATTAAATTATAAAAGTGAAAAAAAAATTTTTCTGAAACGTTTTCTGTTCTTTTTAAAATTGCTTATGTGAATTTCCAAGGATTTTTATTTATATTATATTAAGTATTGTTGTTAGTTTTTATTTAGCTTGAAACTATCGTGTGCAAATTAAGACAAGAACAAGGAAAACATCTTTTAGTAAATAATTATAGTCATTAAAAACACTCGAATAGAAATCATTTGACGAAACTTTTTTAGAGCTGTTGTGTCACTTTATTGACACATCAGTTTAAACTAAAGCATCACATCCTAAACTGTGACTTTTATTCAAAAAATTACATTGTTAAAAAATAAAATTGTTTTTTCAGCAAACCCATAAAATACATATATGTCTATTTTGCAATTAAGCATCAACAAACACACATTTGTCTAATTTTCCATCTGTCTGGGAAATGGCTTTCAGCGACAACGAAAAACATTGCATCAGAATATGGGAAAAGAAAGTTACGAAATTTTATCGCCGATGCAGCCAGGCTTTTAAAAGCAGCAAACAGCTTGTATGAAGGAAAACACAGTCACCAAAAAACATTTTCATTTAGCAAAAAACCAACTTACTCGTTTTCAGTTGTATATATTTGTAAAATGTTCTTTTGAATATTTTTTGATAAATGCAAATAAAGTAAAAAGTCTTTAAAATTTATATTTAGCATTTTTTTTCATAAACCTAAATTGTAATAATTGAAATAAGATAAAAACGTGCGATTTGTCTATTAATGGAGCTACAGCAATAATCGCAAATTATAAAAAGAAAATTTCAAGTTTCAAAGAATCAAAAATATTAATAATATAAATAAACTGCAAAGTTTATTCAAAATGTATTCTATAAAATTGGAACAAATGGCCGACATTACTCTATATGTCCTTTCAATGAATTTAGGAAATGTCCAGATCTGATTGCCGGGAAGGAAAAAAGCCGGACTTACATCCCGTCCCCTCCTCACCACCTCTCCATCGGGCTTTTTCCTTTGATCCCTGTTGCTTTTTTTTAGATTTTGCTTATCCTTCTGTTTTTTGTCGCTCCTCAAATTTAGACTTATTTTTTTTGCAGAAAAATATTTTTGACAAATTTCATCAGCGACAAAGATACATTTTAAAAAAAGGGATCCCTCTAACATGTGTGAACACAGATGGTCCAAAAAAAATATGTAAAAAAGACTGCCAATATTTTTATTTCCTCTAACTTTTTGTCTCTTCTCACATCACAGCTATCTTTCTTTGAAATATTTTAGTTATATTTATTTTTGGCCAAAAATCGTAATATAAACAAACATAACAGAACAAATTTATAAAAAAGGGATTTCGAAATTGCAAGACATTATTTATTTAAAAATAATAAATGACAATCACAGTTGAACGCAGAAAATTAATTTGAATGTGTCTAAAAAACAAATACGAAAATGAAGACTGCTGTAACCACAGTGAAATGTAAAATATTTTAAAAAAAGACTATAACAGGATACTAACAAAGCTTTGAAACTGTTGCAATGTATCAATGATATTGTATTGTTGAGATAAACCATTTTGAATTCAAACGACTGATTAAAACTGCTGATGCTTTTCTGCTAAAAAGATTTCTTGTCTCATTTGGACTGTCTGTCGGTTTTGCAATTGTCATTCATTCTCTTGCAAAACCCCGTTATTTTCGAAGAATCATTTTTGTCCTTTACATGTACATGGGTGCAATCGTCTTTTTCCCATTCTTCTTTGCATATTTACGTGATTCTTAAAGTTTTTCCTTTTTTTTGAATATTTTAAAAACATATGTGAAGAAAAAGATATGCTTGTAAAGAATACATTTGCATTTTTCTTTTAAGTTTTACACTGCCATTCAAAATCGCAATTATTTGACATCCATTAATAAAAACAAAAATTTAACTAAATAAAGACATTATATTTTTTATGGAAAAAAGAAATTGTCTAACTGTTTGTATCACATTTAATATTGTTTTTGTAAAATTACCCGTGGCAAAAACAAACTGTGCCATATTTTGATAAACAATGAAGAAAAATTATTACACTTACTAACACCTTTTTGGACAAATCAGGGATTTAGGCATTTGATTTTTTAATAATGCTCCTTTAATTTTCAATATACCTCAAAAGGCTGATACTTTATTTGAGTTTTCTGCTTTTTTACGAATATCAATAATTTTCATTAAAAAAAGATTCCTTAAGAAATGGACTTTTGGAAAGAAATAATAAAGTGGTCTTTTAATAGTGCTGCTTGTATGCGAAATGCATATGGCATATGTATGATGCGCACGTTGGGAAAACGATGGACAAACGATCCGCACGGGCGCACAAATGTTGATGGTCAAAAACTATTTTTTCAGTAAGAATCTATAGGAAAAGGGCTATTTAATGCACCTAAAAATATTGTTCTTCAAAAATAATTATATCGAAAATTTTGCAAAAGAAAGTTGTCAACCACAAAAAAAATACGAAAAACCTTAGTTTTGAAGCCAGTGCCTATTGAATCGTTCTGAAACTTTGAGGGAACATCAGTCTGGATCAGATAATCATATTTACGAGCCAGATTTAAAATTTATGCGGCCAAACTGGTTTGTCAGCCAAAACCGCGCACTGCATCACTAATTGCTTAGAACTTTACTATTTTTTAAAGAATCAACTTCCGATGACTTGGGTTATCAAATATGGTAATGAAGGGATGTTCTGGGAAAATTTTAAACATTCTGTATTAAATCTAGAGATTTGCCGTCATTTTAAACAATTACTTGTACACAACAATTTAAAATTTTATACAAACAACGAAAATATATTTTCGTGCTAAGAATTTTCTAATGTAATATGTTAACGTAAATATATATATTACTATAGTTAAATATGGTTATTAAGCGCTTTTGGTGAATAAATATATAAAAATTAACATTCTGTCATATATTAGATCTTCATCCTGACAATAGGTAATTTATTTGTGTAACATACAGTCATTTTTAGTGTTCTATGATTTATTGCTTAAATATAGGAGTTTAAGTTGATACCACATCTCCAGATTTGTTGAAACCTGGTGGAAATTTATCCAGTATATTTCCATGTGACTATATTTAATGGTAGAAGTCACCAAAAATTGATTTATATCATATTTAGTAATTTTTAACTAAATAATGATGCTGTAGATATTGATTTTAGCACTATTTTAGCCAAAAAAACATTTTCGCCGCATAAATTCAAAATCTGGCTCGTATATATGATTTTGAGGACCTGATTAATGTTTTCTTAAAGTTTCAGAGAGATTCAATAGGCCCCGGCTTCAAAACTAAGGTTTTAGTTTTAGGTGCAATTAATAACTCGTGAAAGCCGATATTTAAATCGCATGTTTTTGGTACCGTTGAACAGCATTTTTTTCACTGATTATTAATTTAATTTAAATATGCACATTTGTTTGTGTATAAAATTAATACAAGTAAAAGAAAATCGCTTAAAACCATTTTTGGCTTTATGTTACCTAAAAAACTGTCGTGCTAATTTCATCGTTTTCCCAACGTGTGATGCGCTTCATTTTGACCTGCTTCTTTTTTTTTTGTAGATTCTTAATAAGACTTCTATTTTTTTACAGTAAAAGCATCTGAAACATTCAGAAACGTCTTATATGCTGCGCTTTTACAAAGCGTTTTTCCGGGTGTTGTTTTTCTGATGATTTTGCTGTTGTGCCAGCCAGTACACAGCTTATTCTTTTCTGTTGTGGTTGTCTTTTATTTCGTAATATTTTGGTTTTCTCGTTTTGTGAAACATTTTTTGCGGAGAAACACTTTCTTTTTTTTCCTTTTCGCTCTTTTTTATCTATTTTCTTAAGAATGTCTCATAGTAATTTGTTCAAGTGAAAGAACGAAAGATCTTTCATTTGTTTCTGCAAAATTCTTCTTTTTTCTCAAAAAAGAAAAAAAAGCTATTGCTTCCCTTTCTTTAGACCAAATATTGTTTTTTGAATATTTCGGAAAATTTTTATAGTTGCAAAAATATCAGGAGTAATCACTTGCGAATCCATAGGTGTATTGAAAAAAAAAAGAAGGTTGATGGCAACTTTGATAAATGAAATATTACAACGAGCCAATAATCAAGGAATTCTAATGTTTTAATTTTCTTTAAATAACATCTTTCCAAAAACGGTGTTATGCACTACAATCGGTTTTAACAAAAATACAAACAGTACATTACAACTAAAAATTTTTTTAAGGAATTCTACAATTTTAAATTACCTTGCTTGTTTTTTGTTATCCTTCAAATAAAAGTATTATGAAAAATAATCAACTATAGATTTTAATAAAATTAGTGTGAATTAACGCATGGCGTACAAAAAATATGCTGCGCTTTTACAAAGCGTTTTTCCGGGTGTTGTTTTTCTCCGTAACATTAACGATAAGTCATAGAGCTTTTTACATTAACTTTTTGCATACGAGTCTGTGATCTTTAACAACAGTAATTCTCAAAAACAACATTTTTTAAAATTATGGTAAAAGCTGACATAGTTTTATCAATTAATACTGATTGGATGAAGATTTCTGTTTGTTTATGTTATGTCTTTACGGCAAAGTGACAGCTATATTCAACATATATATTCTATTATTGTCATAGCAATAATTTTTAAAAATTCAAAAACTAATGTAATATTTTAGGTGTGAAGAAAACAAAGCGTTTTTAAAATATAAAAGTATTTTTTTCTCACAAAAACACTTCTACGAAATGTCCTTCTTTTGCGAAACTTTTACACCGCTTTCGTAAGAAAAAGCAAACTTTATAGTAGTTATACACTGACTTTTTCTTCGTTTGGCCTACCGTAATCCTTTACTTTCTGTAGCGGCAGCTACTTACCGTAAGTACCCTGGTGTAGGTACCTACTGTAGCCTCTACATAGGATTCTGGATTCTGGTGTAACATTAGGGTTTTTGTTACAGTAAACTTGTGGTATACTGTAACATACAGTAAGACTTTAATATTAAATTTGTTATCAATAACTTTATCACTGTTAATAAATGTTTATCAATTACCGTATGCCTTTCTACCGTAATCTCCTAACTACTTACAGTAAGCCGAAAATTTCTAAAACGGCTACTTAAAATCATACTGTAGACTACTTAAAATTTTTAAATGTTTTTATATGTTTTATTTTTCTTTTATCTTTTACCGCAATGACCTTATATGTTATCCGATATATTTTTTTATTATCCGCAAGTTTATTTTGATCTTCTTTGCCCAACTTTTCCCTTGTTGGCATCGACAGACCAGGTCAGTTGTTTATTTTATCCTTTCCTTTTTTCAGGAATATGCTCAGTGAACAGCTGTTGTATATTTTTTTTTTGCGAGAGAGAGAAGCAAGTCAGTTGTATTCAAATTTTTTATTAGATCAATTGCAAAAAGAAATCGACAAAAAGCAATACAATAAAAAGGGGTTAGCGTTTTTGATTAGCAAATACAAGGGGAAATTTGAATTTATTTTAATCAGAATCATACATGAATGGAGAATCCATTGAGGTGGCTGCATATTTTCCGTCAGCAAGTTGAACAATAGGAATATGCATAGGATATTTAACATCTTTTCCTGGGAATGTTCTGTCCACATATTTCTTTTCATCTTCTTTAAATATATAGCAAATAACTCCCGATGAGTTCTGAGCGGCAACTTCAGAGAAATATTCCAGCTGCTCTATTGGGTCCATAAGTGTGCCATCAGCTTTGGTTAATTTTTTCTTCAAAAGTTTTGTTCTGCTTGAAGGTGGAAATGCTCCTTTCCAGTTGCAATCACTGGAAGTATATTCTGGACTTAAGAAACAAAGAAGTTTCCAAAGCATAGGTCCTGGTCTCCGCATATGTTTACTCTTATTGGAAATGTAGAATTCTAAATCACGCCAGAAAAAACTCATGAAAGCTGCCATTATTGGATGTAACTCAATAGAAAGTTTGTCCGAAACAGGATATAAACGAGAAGGAGGGATCTTCATAATTGCAAAATCGAATGGGTAAAAAACCAAAGATCTCGAAAATTATACATTTTTTGGACGATTCTACGAAAAGCGGCGGAAAATCGAAGGCGAGACTCAGCTTTTCTATCAAATATGAGTAGAGAATCAAAGAAAAACACTATTTTTACGATTTTTTGCTTGTTTGTTTAAGAAATGACACATTTATTTGGTATTTTCTCGATTTATTTAACAAATTACAAAGAGAAATTACACTTTTACAAAAATTAGAGTGCTAGTGAACGGTTTATTTATTGTGCAAATTACAATAAAAGGTGATTATTTTTAATTATTTATGCTTATTCCTCGATAAACTTCCAATTTTGGAAAGATTTCGGCGGCTGGTTGTTGGCAAAGGTGATATATTTTGGCAAAACAGGCTGCGTTTTCAAGGTTTTCAGATTTTTTGCAATAGATTTTTTCGGTTTTGGCGTCTTTTCTTTGATCGATTTGGTTGATTTCTTTCTTTTTTCAGGCGGAGGGAGCAATGTTACGGCTGTTTGAGGGAGTTTTTTGTCCAAATTCTTTGGGATTTCTTCATGTGCTTCCTTGTATTCCTGCTTTCGAGATATTAATTCTTGAGTTTCTTGCGCTTTTATGGTTGCCGCGACATCTTTTTTTAGATTATTATCTACGTTAGAGTCTGAATCAAGACCTTTTAATCGCTGTTGCATATTATTATAACGATCAACTGGGATACAAATTAGTTTCATTTACCTAAATAACACAAAATTATTCAAAATATCATTAAAAATTAAGAAAACAGTTAAATTAAAATCATCACAAAACGATAAACTTACAAAAAATAGTGTCAAAATAAACAAAAAATAAGATTAAACAGGGAGAGCAGTGGTGAAATTGCGTACAAAATCAAAAGATAAAAGTGAATCAAATTCAGCAAAAACAATTGCTTGTAAGCCGTCTTTACCAACAGGAGCTGCAAATTTGAGTGATAGCGCGGTTGTTCCCGTTTCTTGTGGATTATTTGCCTTATCACTATGATAATGTTGCAAATCAAAACCGAAAATGCACGAATGAGTCAGGAATTTTTCATAAGTTATTCCTGTATTATCGGTGATATCGATAAGATCTTTAAAGGCACGTGCATATTCCCCTCTTCCCAAGTCATAAGGATAAGTGGGAACAATTTTATTGTTAACACTGACATGAATTCTGTCCAAGCCATGAGATTTGAACTCAAAAGGGGAAGTACTTCCACTTCCATTAAATGCAAAATCATCAATAAGTGCAACAAAGACTCGTTTTGGGACAAAATCAGTAAACAAAGTTGCTGTATATTCATGCCTACCGCTATTAATGAAGAAATTCTTAACTAAACTACGTGTATAAGGATATTTTGCAAGGTTACCTTCATGTAATTTAGTATTAATAGTTGCATCTAATGTAGGCATAAGATGATGATGCTTCATGTAAAGTTTATGCGCCACAATTTTTGCTAGATAAGTTGTTTTATCTTGAGCAATCATAAAAAAAGGTGTGTTATGTGGTGTAACTTCGATACCAAGTGTTATGTTATTGAGTAAGAGTTTATTTTGTCGAAAAATGTCTGCATCAAGCTGAGTAACTGTATGAAATTCTCCTGATTTTTCAAAGAATCTCCGACGTTTATCAAAGCCAACACCAGAAATTTGACTATCTTCAGCGTCTTCAAAATAACCAGCAAGCTGCAAATCTTCTTCATGACGAGGTGTATCAATACCTAATCGACGTCGAAAATATGCATCATAAGCGTAAAGATCGTTTGAGTTATAAACTTGGCGACCATTGAAAACAACTTTTAAATTTTTGATAGTCGTAGCACCGAAGCCTTGGATTAAGCTTACCTTATCAGCAGCAGTTACTGGAACAGCGGTACTGATAGTTTTACCGTCAACAACTTTATCTACTTTTTTTAATAAGGAGAAGCTTGTTTGAAGATAGCAATGCGCAAGATTAAGATAAGAAGTACCAGAATTAATTATAAAACGCGAAGGCCAAGTTCCTGATGTGTTTACAGGATTATACTCGACAACATTAGTTTGCTGAAATGCAACGTTAACAGGTTTAGAAGAAAAAAGATCTAAATTGTTTGGGATTAGTTGAGCGCTTTCATTATCGATTTGCATGATTTTAATTTAATCAGAGAAAAATTAAAAACCGACTGTACTGTAGACGTTTTGGAACGTGTGAATGACACAATTGTAATTTTCACTTCTATTTATACTTTTTCCTCTCAGGATACGATATGACACACATGCATACACACATGTTTTAGATGATTATGCACATGGATGAAGCCACGCCCCCAAATCGCACACACAGGAAACGCGCACACACACGCAAATTGTCGGTAAAGATCAAAGGAAAATAGCGTTTTTTCGCATATTTTTAAGAAATTTCTGCAAAAATTGTAAATATTTATGAGAACTTAGAAAAGGTATGAAAATCGGACACACGGACAAACATTTTTGTAAAAGTATAAAAGGGAAAAGATTTTCGGTTATTTGAACAAAAATTATCTGTACTGAGCAGTCGGTTAAAATAATTAGCTGTCATGGAATATATCCGTAAAAAATTTACGTTAGGTCGGGATAATAAGATTGAGTTGAGACTCGATACTCCTTTAGAATTACAGGGGAATAATTGGTATTGCGGTTTACGTGAGTTTAGTTTAGAACAAAAATGGTCTCTTTCAAATGAAGAAATTACGATTTACTACCAAAACGGGCATTACTCTATTGTTAAACCAGGATTTTATCACTCTATTGCTGACCTTGATAATATTTTGGATGAATTGTTCCTACCTATGCGGCGTGTAAAAAGACAAGGAGGAAGAGCAGCTTTAGATAGAATGTCAGGAATGAGAAATAGATATCAGCAGGGAGAAGATTCAGAAGAAGAAGATGAGGAAGAAGAGACAACTAAGGCTGAAACAGAAACTCTTGAAGCTAATGTTGAAACTAAAGCTGAAACAGAACCGAACGCAAAGAAACAAAAAATTGACCCAGAAACATTTGAAACTATTAAAATAAAAGAAGGTCAAGGGATTTTGCATTGGATACCTAAAACAGGTCATTTTCCCAATATTCCTGCTAAAGATTATCCTAATCCTATTACAATTAAAAAAGACGGTGAAAGTGCCGAAGTTGCTGAAGGTTTAATTGATCGCAAGCCGGTGGCAAAAGCTGAAAGTTTAGTTGACGATAATGTGTTTGAACGAAAAAAGATTCCCACTGTAGTTGATGTAGACTTTTTAAAAGATGCTGATAAAATTTTAGCAGAAAGAAAAGCTAAAAATAAAGAAACAGAAAACATTAAAGAAGCGAAAACTGAAGAAGAAAGAAAAGAAAAGAAAAAGGAAGCAATTAAAGCTGCAGAAAAGGCTCTTGAGAAACTTAAACCAGTTGAGGTTCCTTCAAAAAATCCTATCCCAACAGTTCCAAAAGTTCCTGAATTTACTCCAAAGAAGCCTAGACCAGTTAAAGAAGCTAAAAAAGAAGAGCCAAAACCAGAAGTTAAAGCTGAATCTGAACCTGTACCTGTAAAAACAGAAGATAAAAAACCTGAATTGCTGGAAGGAGAAAAAATAGAGCCTGTCCCGGTTAATTCTGAGCCGCAAGAAGAGAAAAATACTTCTTTTTTCCCTGCAATTAAGCAAGAAATTATTCAAGAAGAACAGAAAATCTCTCCTGAAATCATGGAATTTAATCAAAAAGGGTATAATTCTGTCAGAATTGAAAAGAATATTTCAAATTATTATTCTGTTACATTCGATCCTAATTATGTTCGCGAAGTTCATCTCAGTGATGGATTTGCAAAAGCTTTAGGTTTCACGAAAAACATAATCACACATGGTGATATTGCAACACATTATCCCACGACAGAGACAAATGTTAGTCATATTTGCATGTCGATCAATGATATTTTACGTCCACTTAATGATGAAGAAACTGCTGAAATTGGAGTAATTCCCATTAATGATCACTCGAAAGTTGTCCACAAATATTTTGTTAATCCGCTCTGGTTCAAACTGGAAAATACACGAATTAATCTTCTCTCTGTTGAATTTAAAGATTTCTTTGGTAATCCTATTGCTGGTGACAATGCTCACGGTCACTTTGCCCTTGTATTTGCTAATCGAAAACGCTAACCCCTTTTTATTGTATTGCTTTTTGTCGATTTCTTTTTGCAATTGATCTAATAAAAAATTTGAATACAACTGACTTGCTTCTCTCTCTCGCAAAAAAAAAATATACAACAGCTGTTCACTGAGCATATTCCTGAAAAAAGGAAAGGATAAAATAAACAACTGACCTGGTCTGTCGATGCCAACAAGGGAAAAGTTGGGCAAAGAAGATCAAAATAAACTTGCGGATAATAAAAAAATATATCGGATAACATATAAGGTCATTGCGGTAAAAGATAAAAGAAAAATAAAACATATAAAAACATTTAAAAATTTTAAGTAGTCTACAGTATGATTTTAAGTAGCCGTTTTAGAAATTTTCGGCTTACTGTAAGTAGTTCGGAGATTACGGTAGAAAGGCATACGGTAATTGATAAACATTTATTAACAGTGATAAAGTTATTGATAACAAATTTAATATTAAAGTCTTACTGTATGTTACAGTATACCACAAGTTTACTGTAACAAAAACCCTAATGTTACACCAGAATCCAGAATCCTTTGTAGAGGCTACAGTAGGATTTTTAAGCACCTACTTACAGCAGGTCGTTTTTGGGATTACGGTAGGCCAAACGAAGAAAAAGTCAGTGTATAACTACTCTTTATGTTAGGCAGATTGAAAAAATGCTTTTGCTGGCTTGAATTGTTTTATTTTCTTCAGCATGTTTTTTTTGAATGTTGTACAAAAATTTGCTCAACGCTGTACTTAAAAAATAATGAAAATAAAAAATAATTTAGTAAAATAATAATCGTCAATTTATACCAGAAACGGAAGAATTCAAAGCATTATTTATAAAGATTTTAACGAAAAAGCATCAAGACAATAAAACAAAGATTGCTGCAATCACTTGACACATTATTAATATCTCATGTGTAATTCCATCTTCTTTCATTTTTTTGGAAACATTGAATTATCCAAACTTTTTTGCAATTGAAAAAATGCATTATGTAATCAGGGTTTGTCTGCAAAAAAATCTTAAATTTTTGACCCCATCCATGCCTAAATCAGCAAAATTACTTTGATTCTTGCGCATTTAAGGTGGAGCATCAGATTTGGCTTTACCCCATTTATGCCAAATCTGCTGACATTACCTATAGACAATCCTTAGATGAAGATATTGATTTTTTTAAGATTATTTATTTTCCAAAAGAAACGTATACTGATGTTCTGTATATTTCACTTCATTGTTAACATAATTACTATAGAATGTATTAAAATTATAATTTTTAAAAGTTCAAAGTTATAAAAAATTTTTAGCTACTGCAAAAATGAATATTTATGTTAAAAAAATGCAAAAATAAGAGTAGCTGTCTGATTTCGTCAGCAACGACAAAATCGTGCTGTAAACAAGACGCCCTTCTTGCTTTTTTCTTTTTTGAGACTAACACAGCCACGCAATGAATAAATAGAAAAATTACACAGTTTATTTTTTACACTGCCCGATTACCTTTATGTATTCCTTTACGAAACTCTTTTTTGAATATTTTCAGAAGATATTTTTTTTTGTAAATCTCATTGGGTAATAAAATTTAAAAAAAACAATAGTAATAAAAGAAAACAGTGGACTCAATATTTGAAATCCCAAGACATTATTTATTTAAACTATGAATATAACATCTCATTAGTGCGGAGATTTAAAGTGGGAGTTGCAGCACGCATAAATTTTTTACAAGAGAAAACAGAAAAAAAAGAGATTTACTTTGAAATCATCAACAAAAGACAATCTTTCGTTGTCTTCGTTGTATTATTTGCTTCAGACACCTTCATAAAAGTGTATTGCTCTGAATTCCTCAAATAAAGACAATCTTTTGTTGATGATTTCAAAGTAAAAGACTTTATAGAATGTGTATGAAGCAAATAATACAACGAAAGACAACGAAAGATTGTCTTTCGTTGAGGATTACCATGTAAAAGACTTTATAGAATGTGTCTGAAGCAAATAAAACAACGAAAGACAACGAAAGATTTTCTTTTGTTGATGATTTCAAAGTTAAAGACTTTATAGAATGTGTATGAGGCAAACAATACAACGAAAGACAACGAAGGATTGTCATTCTAGGATGATTTCAAAGTAAAATACTTTTAAGTAGGTGTCTGAAGCAAATAATACAACGAAAGACAACGAAAGATTGTGTTTCGTAGATGATTACAATGTAAAATACCTTTTAGGTAGTTTACATTGAAATCATCACAACGAAAGACACCGAAAGATTGTTTTTCGTTGATGATTTCAAAGTAACAGACTTTATAGAATGTGTCTGAAGCAAATAATACAACGAAAGACAACGAAAGAATGTCATTCGTCGATGATTTTAAAGCAAAATACTTTTTAGGTAGCTTGTGAAGCAATGAATACAACGAAAGACAACGAAAGAATGTCATTCGTCCATGATTTCAAAGCAAAATACTGTTTAGGTAGCTTGTGAAGCAATGAATACAACGCTAGACAAAGATAGAATGTCATTCGTCCATGATTTAAAAGCAAAATACTTTTTAGGTAGCTTGTGAAGCAAACAATACAACGAAAGACAACGAAAGAATGTCATTCGTCGAAGATTTTAAAGCAAAATTCTGTTTAGGTAGCTTGTGAAGCAATGAATACAACGAAAGACATAGAGAGAATGCCATTCGTCCATGATTTAAAAGCAAAATACTTTTTAGGTAGCTTGTGAAGCAATGAATACAACGAAAGACAACGAAAGAATGTCATTCGTCCATGATATCAAAGCAAAATACTTTTTAGGTAGCTTGTGAAGCAATGAATACAACGAAAGACAACGAAAGAATATCTTGCGTTGATGATTTCAAAGTAAAAGACTTTATAGAATGTGTCTGAAGCAAATAATACAACGAAAGACAACGAAAGAATGTCATTCGTCCATGATATCAAAGCAAAATACTGTTTAGGTAGCTTCTGAAGAAATGATTACAACGAAACACAACGAAAGAATATCTTGCGTTGATGATTTCAAAGTAAAAGACTTTATAGAATGTGTCTGAAGCAAATAAAACAACGAAATACAACGAAAGATTGTCATTCTAGGATGATTTCAAAGTAAAATACTTTTAAGTAGGTGTCTGAAGCAAATAATACAACGAAAGACAACGAAAGATTTTCTTTTGATGATGATTTCAAAGTAAAACACTCTATAGAATGTGTCAGAAGCAAATAAAACAACGAAATACAACGAAAGTTTGTCATTCTAGGATGATTTCAAAGTAAAATACTTTTAAGTAGGTGTCTGAAGCAAATAATACAACGTAAGACAACGAAAGATTTTCTTTTGATGATGATTTCAAAGTCAAACACTCTATAGAATGTGTCAGAAGCAAACAATACAACGAAAGACAACGAAAGAATGTCATTCGTCCATGATTTCAAAGCAAAAGACTTTATAGAATGTGTCTGAAGCAAATAAAACAACGAAAGACAAAGATAGAATGTCATTCGTGAATGATTTCAAAGCAAAATACTTTTTAGGTAGCTTGTGAAGCAATGAATACAACGAAAGACAACGAAAGATTTTCTTTTGATGACGATTTCAAAGTAAAACACTCTATAGAATGTGTCAGAAGCAAACAATACAACGAAAGAAAACGAAAGAATGTCTTTCGTCCATGATTTCAAAGTAAAATACTTTTAAGTAGGTGTCTGAAGCAAATAATACAACGAAAGACAACGAAAGATTTTCTTTTGATGATGATTTCAAAGTAAAACACTCTATAGAATGTGTCAGAAGCAAACAATACAACGAAAGACAACGAAAGAATGTCATTCGTCGATGATTTTAAAGCAAAATACTTTTTAGGTAGCTTGTGAAGCAATGAATACAACGAAAGACAACGAAAGAATGTCATTCTAGGATGATTTCAAAGTAAAATACTTTTTAAGTAGGTGTCTGAAGCAAATAATACAACGAAAGACAACGAAAGATTTTCTTTTGATGATGATTTCAAAGTAAAACACTCTATAGAATGTGTCAGAAGCAAACAATACAACGAAAGACACCGAAAGATTGTTTTTCGTTGATGATTTCAAAGTAACAGACTTTATAAAATGTGTCTGAAGCAAATAATACAACGAAAGACAACGAAAGAATGTCATTCGTCGATGATTTTAAAGCAAAATACTTTTTAGGTAGCTTGTGAAGCAATGAATACAACGAAAGACAACGAAAGAATGTCATTCTAGGATGATTTCAAAGTAAAATACTTTTTAAGTAGGTGTCTGAAGCAAATAATACAACGTAAGACAGCGAAAGATTTTCTTTTGATGATGATTTCAAAGTAAAACACTCTATAGAATGTGTCAGAAGCAAACAATACAACGAAAGACAACGAAAGACAACGAAAGAATGTCATTCGTCGATGATTTTAAAGCAAAATACTTTTTAGGTAGCTTGTGAAGCAATGAATACAACGAAAGACAACGAAAGAATGTCATTCGTCCATGATTTCAAAGCAAAATACTGTTTAGGTAGCTTGTAAAGCTATGAATACAACGAAAGACAAAGATAGAATGTCATTCGTGAATGATTTCAAAGCAAAATACTTTTTAGGTAGCTTGTGAAGCAATGAATACAACGAAAGACAACGAAAGAATATCTTGCGTTGATGATTTCAAAGTAAAAGACTTTATAGAATGTGTCTGAAGCAAATAATACAACGAAAGAAAACGAAAGAATGTCTTTCGTCCATGATTTCAAAGTAAAATACTTTTAAGTAGGTGTCTGAAGCAAATAATACAACGTAAGACAACGAAAGATTTTCTTTTGATGATGATTTCAAAGTCAAACACTCTATAGAATGTGTCAGAAGCAAACAATACAACGTAAGACAACGAAAGATTTTCTTTTGATGATGATTTCAAAGTCAAACACTCTATAGAATGTGTCTGAAGCAAATAATACAACGAAAGAAAACGAAAGAATGTCATTCGTGAATGATTTCAAAGCAAAATACTTTTTAGGTAGCTTGTGAAGCAATGAATACAACGAAAGACAACGAAAGAATATCTTGCGTTGATGATTTCAAAGTAAAAGACTTTATAGAATGTGTCTGAAGCAAATAATACAACGAAAGAAAACGAAAGAATGTCTTTCGTCCATGATTTCAAAGTAAAATACTTTTAAGTAGGTGTCTGAAGCAAATAATACAACGTAAGACAACGAAAGATTTTCTTTTGATGATGATTTCAAAGTCAAACACTCTATAGAATGTGTCAGAAGCAAACAATACAACGTAAGACAACGAAAGATTTTCTTTTGATGATGATTTCAAAGTCAAACACTCTATAGAATGTGTCTGAAGCAAATAATACAACGAAAGAAAACGAAAGAATGTCTTTCGTCCATGATTTCAAAGTAAAATACTTTTAAGTAGGTGTCTGAAGCAAATAATACAACGTAAGACAACGAAAGATTTTCTTTTGATGATGATTTCAAAGTCAAACACTCTATAGAATGTGTCAGAAGCAAACAATACAACGAAAGACAACGAAAGAATTTCTTGCGTTGATGATTTCAAAGTGAAAAACTCTATAGAATGTGTATGAAGCAAACAATACAACGAAAGATTGTCTTTCTTTGATGATTTCAAAGTAAAAGACTTTATAGAATGTGTCTGAAGCAAATAAAACAACGAAAGACAACGAAAGATTGTCATTCTAGGATGATTTCAAAGTAAAATACTTTTAAGTAGGTGTCTGAAGCAAATAATACAACGTAAGACAACGAAAGAATGTCATCCGTCCATGATTTCAAAGCAAACGACTTTATAGAATGTGTCTGAAGCAAATAATACAACGAAAGACAACGAAAGAATGTCATCCGTCCATGATTTCAAAGCAAAATACTTTTTAGGTAGCTTGTGAAGCAATGAATACAACGAAAGACAACGAAAGATTATCTTTCGTTGAGGATTACAATGTAAAACACATTATAGAAAGTGTCTGAAGCAAATAATACAACGAAAGAGAACGAAAGAATATCTTTCGTTGAGGATTACAATGTAAAAGACATTATAGAATGTGTCTGAAGCAAATAATACAACGAAAGAGAACGAAAGAATGTCATTCGTCCATGATTTCAAAGCAAAATACTGTTTAGGTAGCTTGTGAAGAAATGATTACAACGAAACACAACGAAAGAATATCTTGCGTTGATGATTTCAAAGTAAAAGACTTTATAGAATGTGTCTGAAGCAAATAAAACAACGAAATACAACGAAAGATTGTCATTCTAGGATGATTTCAATATAAAATACTTTTAAGTAGGTGTCTGAAGCAAATAATACAACGAAAGACAACGAAAGAATGTCATTCGTCCATGATTTCAAAGCAAAATACTGTTTAGGTAGCTTGTGAAGAAATGATTACAACGAAACACAACGAAAGAATATCTTGCGTTGATGATTTCAAAGTAAAAGACTTTATAGAATGTGTCTGAAGCAAATAAAACAACGAAATACAACGAAAGATTGTCATTCTAGGATGATTTCAAAGTAAAACACTCTATAGAATGTGTCAGAAGCAAACAATACAACGAAAGACAACGAAAGAATGTCATTCGTCCATGATTTCAAAGCAAAATACTTTTTAGGTAGCTTGTGAAGAAATGAATACAACGAAAGAAAACGAAAGAATGTCTTTCGTCCATGATTTCAAAGTAAAATACTTTTAAGTAGGTGTCTGAAGCAAATAATACAACGAAAGACAACGAAAGATTTTCTTTTGATGATGATTTCAAAGTAAAACACTCTATAGAATGTGTCAGAAGCAAACAATACAACGAAAGACAACGAAAGAATGTCATTCGTCGATGATTTTAAAGCAAAATACTTTTTAGGTAGCTTGTGAAGCAATGAATACAACGAAAGACAACGAAAGAATGTCATTCTAGGATGATTTCAAAGTAAAATACTTTTTAAGTAGGTGTCTGAAGCAAATAATACAACGAAAGACAACGAAAGATTTTCTTTTGATGATGATTTCAAAGTAAAACACTCTATAGAATGTGTCAGAAGCAAACAATACAACGAAAGACACCGAAAGATTGTTTTTCGTTGATGATTTCAAAGTAACAGACTTTATAAAATGTGTCTGAAGCAAATAATACAACGAAAGACAACGAAAGAATGTCATTCGTCGATGATTTTAAAGCAAAATACTTTTTAGGTAGCTTGTGAAGCAATGAATACAACGAAAGACAACGAAAGAATGTCATTCTAGGATTATTTCAAAGTAAAATACTTTTTAAGTAGGTGTCTGAAGCAAATAATACAACGTAAGACAGCGAAAGATTTTCTTTTGATGATGATTTCAAAGTAAAACACTCTATAGAATGTGTCAGAAGCAAACAATACAACGAAAGACAACGAAAGACAACGAAAGAATGTCATTCGTCGATGATTTTAAAGCAAAATACGTTTTAGGTAGCTTGTGAAGCAATGAATACAACGAAAGACAACGAAAGAATGTCATTCGTCCATGATTTCAAAGCAAAATACTGTTTAGGTAGCTTGTAAAGCTATGAATACAACGAAAGACAAAGATAGAATGTCATTCGTGAATGATTTCAAAGCAAAATACTTTTTAGGTAGCTTGTGAAGCAATGAATACAACGAAAGACAACGAAAGAATATCTTGCGTTGATGATTTCAAAGTAAAAGACTTTATAGAATGTGTCTGAAGCAAATAATACAACGAAAGAAAACAAAAGAATGTCTTTCGTCCATGATTTCAAAGTAAAATACTTTTAAGTAGGTGTCTGAAGCAAATAATACAACGTAAGACAACGAAAGATTTTCTTTTGATGATGATTTCAAAGTCAAACACTCTATAGAATGTGTCAGAAGCAAACAATACAACGAAAGACAACGAAAGAATGTCATTCGTCCATGATTTCAAAGCAAAAGACTTTATAGAATGTGTCTGAAGCAAATAAAACAACGAAAGACAAAGATAGAATGTCATTCGTGAATGATTTCAAAGCAAAATACTTTTTAGGTAGCTTGTGAAGCAATGAATACAACGAAAGACAACGAAAGATTTTCTTTTGATGACGATTTCAAAGTAAAACACTCTATAGAATGTGTCAGAAGCAAACAATACAACGAAAGAAAACGAAAGAATGTCTTTCGTCCATGATTTCAAAGTAAAATACTTTTTAGGTAGCTTGTGAAGCAATGAATACAACGAAAGACAACGAAAGAATGTCATTCTAGGATGATTTCAAAGTAAAATACTTTTTAAGTAGGTGTCTGAAGCAAATAATACAACGAAAGACAACGAAAGATTTTCTTTTGATGATGATTTCAAAGTAAAACACTCTATAGAATGTGTCAGAAGCAAACAATACAACGAAAGACAACGAAAGAATGTCATTCGTCGATGATTTTAAAGCAAAATACTTTTTAGGTAGCTTGTGAAGCAATGAATACAACGAAAGACAACGAAAGAATGTCATTCTAGGATGATTTCAAAGTAAAATACTTTTTAAGTAGGTGTCTGAAGCAAATAATACAACGAAAGACAACGAAAGATTTTCTTTTGATGATGATTTCAAAGTAAAACACTCTATAGAATGTGTCAGAAGCAAACAATACAACGAAAGACACCGAAAGATTGTTTTTCGTTGATGATTTCAAAGTAACAGACTTTATAAAATGTGTCTGAAGCAAATAATACAACGAAAGACAACGAAAGAATGTCATTCGTCGATGATTTTAAAGCAAAATACTTTTTAGGTAGCTTGTGAAGCAATGAATACAACGAAAGACAACGAAAGAATGTCATTCTAGGATGATTTCAAAGTAAAATACTTTTTAAGTAGGTGTCTGAAGCAAATAATACAACGTAAGACAGCGAAAGATTTTCTTTTGATGATGATTTCAAAGTAAAACACTCTATAGAATGTGTCAGAAGCAAACAATACAACGAAAGACAACGAAAGACAACGAAAGAATGTCATTCGTCGATGATTTTAAAGCAAAATACTTTTTAGGTAGCTTGTGAAGCAATGAATACAACGAAAGACAACGAAAGAATGTCATTCGTCCATGATTTCAAAGCAAAATACTGTTTAGGTAGCTTGTAAAGCTATGAATACAACGAAAGACAAAGATAGAATGTCATTCGTGAATGATTTCAAAGCAAAATACTTTTTAGGTAGCTTGTGAAGCAATGAATACAACGAAAGACAACGAAAGAATATCTTGCGTTGATGATTTCAAAGTAAAAGACTTTATAGAATGTGTCTGAAGCAAATAATACAACGAAAGAAAACGAAAGAATGTCTTTCGTCCATGATTTCAAAGTAAAATACTTTTAAGTAGGTGTCTGAAGCAAATAATACAACGTAAGACAACGAAAGATTTTCTTTTGATGATGATTTCAAAGTCAAACACTCTATAGAATGTGTCAGAAGCAAACAATACAACGTAAGACAACGAAAGATTTTCTTTTGATGATGATTTCAAAGTCAAACACTCTATAGAATGTGTCTGAAGCAAATAATACAACGAAAGAAAACGAAAGAATGTCATTCGTGAATGATTTCAAAGCAAAATACTTTTTAGGTAGCTTGTGAAGCAATGAATACAACGAAAGACAACGAAAGAATTTCTTGCGTTGATGATTTCAAAGTGAAAAACTCTATAGAATGTGTATGAAGCAAACAATACAACGAAAGATTGTCTTTCTTTGATGATTTCAAAGTAAAAGACTTTATAGAATGTGTCTGAAGCAAATAAAACAACGAAAGACAACGAAAGATTGTCATTCTAGGATGATTTCAAAGTAAAATACTTTTAAGTAGGTGTCTGAAGCAAATAATACAACGTAAGACAACGAAAGAATGTCATCCGTCCATGATTTCAAAGCAAACGACTTTATAGAATGTGTCTGAAGCAAATAATACAACGAAAGACAACGAAAGAATGTCATCCGTCCATGATTTCAAAGCAAAATACTTTTTAGGTAGCTTGTGAAGCAATGAATACAACGAAAGACAACGAAAGATTATCTTTCGTTGAGGATTACAATGTAAAACACATTATAGAAAGTGTCTGAAGCAAATAATACAACGAAAGAGAACGAAAGAATATCTTTCGTTGAGGATTACAATGTAAAAGACATTATAGAATGTGTCTGAAGCAAATAATACAACGAAAGAGAACGAAAGAATGTCATTCGTCCATGATTTCAAAGCAAAATACTGTTTAGGTAGCTTGTGAAGAAATGATTACAACGAAACACAACGAAAGAATATCTTGCGTTGATGATTTCAAAGTAAAAGACTTTATAGAATGTGTCTGAAGCAAATAAAACAACGAAAGACAACGAAAGATTGTCATTCTAGGATGATTTCAAAGTAAAATACTTTTAAGTAGGTGTCTGAAGCAAATAATACAACGAAAGACAACGAAAGATTTTCTTTCGTTGAGGATTACAATGTAAAAGACATTATAGAATGTGTCTGAAGCAAATAATACAACGAAAGAGAACGAAAGAATATCTTTCGTTGAGGATTACAATGTAAAAGACATTATAGAATGTGTCTGAAGCAAATAAAACAAGGAAAGACAACGAAAGATTGTCATTCTAGGATGATTTCAAAGTAAAATACTTTATAGAATGTGTCTGAAGCAAACAATACAACGAAAGATTGTCATTCTAGGATGATTTCAAAGTAAAATACTTTTAAGTAGGTGTCTGAAGCAAATAATACAACGAAAGACAACGAAAGAATGTCTTTCTTTGATGATTTCAAAGTAAGAGACTTTATAGAATGTGTCTGAAGCAAACAATACAACGAAAGATTGACATTCTAGGATGATTTCAAAGTAAAATACTTTTAAGTAGGTGTCTGAAGCAAAGAATACAACGAAAGACAACGAAAGATTGTCTTTCTTTGATGATTTCAAAGTAAAATACTTTTAAGTAGGTGTCTGAAGCAAATAATACAACGAAAGACAACGAAAGAATGTCATCCGTCCATGATTTCAAAGCAAAATACTTTTTAGGTAGCTTATATATGAATTTATTCACAAGAATATTCCCCCATGGCCTAAACCAGGTGGATAAAATACAATACAAATAATAAGTTTTTTAAAAAATACAATTAAACAGATAAAAATTATGAAAATAATAAAAAATTTTTAATAGAGTTTGGATGTAGTTAGATCAATTGTAGAAAGTTTACTTTTTAATACATCTTTGCTTTGGATTTTTTCAAATAAGATGCCATATTTGTTTAGAAGAGATGAAACACGAGTTGAAAAATGTGTGCTGCCATATTTTCCCATAACATATTTTTTTGGTCTGTAATAACCAGTATCACGATTTCTATCAATTTGATGAAAATATAGATCGATTTCCAAGTTCTTTTCTTCAACGAAATCAAATGCTGTTAAGATATCCATTTCATTTCTTCGTTGATGGAGAGAAACCATCTCATATTTTTTCAGTCTTTCAGGATATGATGGGATTACTTTAGTTGTTGGATGATTTCGTTTGTAGAGCGTTCTGGTGAATTTTTGTTGTATTGATTCGAGTTGGTTAATAATATTCTTTTGAGAAATATTGAATATTTGACTACCATATTCAAGATGTGGCCGAACATAAATATTGAAAATTTTAATCAGAATTTTTACATCATTTGTGACGATTTTATTAAAGATTGAAAACATACATTTGCGTGCATTTGATGTAATAATATCAACATGATCTTTAATTGAGCATTCATTGTTGATGTAAAATCCCAGATCACGAGTCATATCTTTTCTTTGAATTTCAACATCATTTAAAGAGTATTTTGCATCAGAATTTTTAGGACCAAATTGAACGTGGAATGTTTTATGTGGAGCAACTGCCATCGATTCAGATTCACACCATTCAGCTACAGCATTTAAAGCATTTTGAAGAACATTTGGATCATAATTTTTCTTTGAATATGAATAAGTAATTTTGAGATCATCAGCATAAACAAAATGAATAATTCCACCCATTTCATTCAATTTTTTGCTCAGTGCAGAAAATACAATGATGAAGATGATTGGTCCCAGCACAGATCCTTGACCAACACCAGAATCAGCAGTTGTCGTGGTAGATTGTTTTCCATTCACTTTCACTAGAAATTCGCGATGACTAAGTAATTTCATTATCAAGTTCAATAAAATTCCACCAATTTTTGCATTTTTTAAAGCTTCCAAAATTCGATCAAATGGAAGTTTATCAAAAGCTTTTTGGAGATCAATATATATAACATCAGAGGTATATTTCTTAGATGAGCATCGGTTGACATGTTCAGTGAATAGAATCATTTGCTTTGTAGTTGAATGTTGAGCACGAAAGCCAAATTGTTCTTTTGGTAAAAAGTTGTCCCATTTTAAATGTAGCATGATAAATTCTTTTATATATCTCTCTAATGTTTTCAAGACATCACTGGTTCCAGAAATAGGTCGATAATCAGAAATTCTTGATGGATTTGAAACTTTGGGAATTGGAGTAACATGAGCCATCATAAATTCTTTTGGAACATCACAATTTTGAATAATATGGTTGAATAGATGTGTTAAAGGTATTGATAGAACTTTTGCACATTTTTTCAGAATAATTCCAGGGATTTGATCAGGACCAGATAAATTCTTATTTTTGCATTGCTTCAAATATTTTTCTACAGTATCCTTGTTGAAAATAATTTCATTCAATGAATTTGGTTGTGGTTCATTTTCTTCAAGAATAATATTTGGAATTGATGAATTAAAATCAGACTTGAATTTTTCTTTTATTTTTTCAGCTTTTAGAATATCATCAGTGATTACATTGTTATTGACTATCAATGTCGGTATGGATGCATATTTGGTTTTGGTGACATCAGCAAGAGATTTATAAAAAGTTTTTTGATTTGACAGAAGTTTCTTTTGGCTTTTGGAAACAAAATTTCTGAATGCTTTGAATAGTTTTTTCCCCAGAATTCTACTTGAGTTGGTTTGAGCTGGATCATTGACAAGTTCTGTATACTTTTCTTTCATTTCTTCGATTATTTTAGGGCAACATCCATAATCTTTTTGAGATGAATTAAATTTCTTCTGCGGAATAAACTGTTCTTTATATATACCATCCAGAATTACACTTTTAATAAAACCAAACTTATCATCAGCATTTTGAAATTTTGAAAGTTCTTCTTCCCATTTGATTAATGAAATATAATAGTTGAATGCTTTATAATCTCCGTTTGCAAAACCATAATAAGTTGAAATAGTATCTTCTTTTGGAGGTAACTGGCATTTGATATCAAACTTCACAACAATATGATCCAAGGTGGGAAATATTAGTGTTGAAATATCATCATTTTCTGGTACTGCAGCAACATTTTGAATTCTTTCAGTTGATGAGAATATAAGATCCAGAATATTTTTACATTTCTTTATTTCGTCAATTCTTGTCCAAAAATTTACTAGTTGTTTTAGATCAAAACTTTCGCAAAAGTCGTTAACAAGTTTGGCAATATTTTTACTATTCTTGACATTAAGCATTGGTAGAAAGTTGTTCCATTTGATTTGTGGTAAATTGAAATCCCCAAGTAGAACGAAATCTGTTGGTTGAAAAGGTGTTGGTGAATTGAAAATTTCTGCAAAATCATGAAAGGCCTCACAAGGTTTGATTTGGCTGTGACGATACGACAAAATAAAGCGTGTAATATTTTGATTGTCGAGAAATAAGTCGAAAGCTATTGTTTCTTCTATTGAATTAGGTATTGGAACATGATGGAGATTGGTTTTGATTAATGCGCAAACACCACCACCTTGGCGATTTGGACGATCTTTTCTAATTAAAAAATATGGCAAACCATTAATTAATGATGCATTTGTTGTTTTTGTGTCATGGAGCCATGTTTCAGTAATAAAGACGATATCTGGTGAATATTTATTGAGGAATAGGTGAAAATTGTTTAATTTTTCTTTAATACTTCTAAAGTTGATGAGATAGCATTTTAATCCGGGTTTAGAGTTGTTCAGCTGGGGTGGCATCCATAGCGGTTTCGTTGGTGATGGTTTGTTCTTGAAATTTTGGTTGCGGCATTTGGAGACGAAAGGAATAATATCTAGTAGCTTCAACATTTTCATCACATTCAAAAAGTTTAATTTCTTTTGTTGTTTTATTAGACATATATATTTGATTCTTGTTAATGAAATAAGCAATATTTGAATTTTGATCACGAGCAGCATTATGTAGGGCATTTCTTTTATTTGAAAGTTTTAATTGGACGAGATGTTCATCACGAGGTAAGAGTTTATTGACAAAAACTTTTTTGGCTTTTAGTTCGTCATTATTTTTGATAAATTGAGGTGCTTTTTCAAGAACAGATTGTCTTTGTTTCTTACTTTTTAAATTAACTTTAATTGGACGATTTTTTTCTGGTGTTTTCTTTCCCATTCTTGAACATTTAACAACTTCTACTTCAGCATCAATATTTTTAATAAATTCTTTAATAATTGTTTCATCAGGAATAATTTCTCCATCAGTTTTTTCTTCATCAATATTTGTAATAACAATGGCAGTAGCATTAGCAGTAGCATTGGAATCTGATTTTGGACGATTATTTTGCTTAGTTGATACATTATTTCGATTAATTCGAGAAGATGAAAAATGATTGGTTGGTTGAATATAGGAATCTTTAGATGGAGGAAATTTTTGATTTTGAAGATATTTTATATGTTCTTGAAGACTTTCTATTTGAGCATCTTTAACTTTGATTTGAGCATCTTTTTGTTTGACTTGGTTCATGAGATGATCAATGAAATTTTGTTGTTGCATATTATCATATGATTTTGTTGCTTCAGCATAAGATGAATGGTCACGCTTATTTCTTTTGGATGGCGGTGAATTAAAGTTTGAGCTTGAGGATGGTTGATGTTGTTGATTAGATTGAGCAAGGTGTTGTTGTTGTTGAGGTGGATTACGAAATAGTGTGTCATAATTGGGACGGCAATTTACATATTGATTTGGATGATGTTGTTGTTGTTGACATTGACATTGTTGATTTTGGAGATTAAAACACATGATGCTTAACTAATTAAAATAGAAAAATAGTAATAAACCTTTTAATTTAAATTATAGAGATGTATCAAATCTCACACTAATTTAGAAAAATTGGAGAATTACTATAATTACTATGTTTAAAATAGGAAATAGTAGTTTTGAATAGTTGAAGTAGATTGTAATCAATAAAATGGAAGACAGGATATGAAGACAAATTTGATATTTAAAGTAATTTGTTGATTGATTTTGTAAAAATAAAAAAAATAAAATAAAATTATAAATTGTTGATAGATTTGAGAGAAATAAAATAAATTATTTTAAAAAAAATAATATATTTTTTGAAGAGCAACTTGGTCACCCGCACAGACGAGAAAAATTTGAGAACGAAAGAATGTCATTCGTCCATGATTTCAAAGCAAAATACTGTTTAGGTAGCTTGTGAAGCAATGAATACAACGAAAGACAACGAAAGAATATCTTTCGTTGAGGATTACAATGTAAAAGACATTATAGAAAGTGTCTGAAGCAAATAATACAACGAAAAAGAACGAAAGAATATCTTTCGTTGAGGATTACAATGTAAAAGACATTATAGAATGTGTCTGAAGCAAATAATACAACGAAAGAGAACGAAAGAATGTCATTCGTCCATGATTTCATAGCAAAATACTGTTTAGGTAGCTTGTGAAGAAATGATTACAACGAAACACAACGAAAGAATATCTTGCGTCGATGATTTCAAAGTAAAAGACTTTTTAGAATGTGTCTGAAGCAAATAAAACAACGAAAGACAACGAAAGATTGTCATTCTAGGATGATTTCAAAGTAAAATACTTTTAAGTTGGTGTCTGAAGCAAATAATACAACGAAAGACAACGAAAGATTTTCTTTCGTTGAGGATTACAATGTAAAAGACATTATAGAATGTGTCTGAAGCAAATAATACAACGAAAGAGAACGAAAGAATATCTTTCGTTGAGGATTACAATGTAAAAGACATTATAGAATGTGTCTGAAGCAAATAAAACAACGAAAGACAACGAAAGATTGTCATTCTAGGATGATTTCAAAGTAAAATACTTTTAAGTAGGTGTCTGAAGCAAATAATACAACGAAAGACAACCAAAGAATGTCATCCGTCCATGATTTCAATGCAAAATACTTTTTAGGTAGCTTGTGAAGCAATGAATACAACGAAAGACAACGAAAGAATATCTTTCGTTGAGGATTACAATGTAAAAGACATTATAGAAAGTGTCTGAAGCAAATAATACAACGAAAAAGAACGAAAGAATATCTTGCGTTGATGATTTCAAAGTAAAAGACTTTATAGAATGTGTCTGAAGCAAATAAAACAACGAAAGACAACGAAAGATTGTCATTCTAGGATGATTTCAAAGTAAAATACTTTTAAGTAGGTGTCTGAAGCAAATAATACAACGAAAGACAACGAAAGATTTTCTTTCGTTGAGGATTACAATGTAAAACACATTATAGAATGTGTCTGAAGCAAATAATACAACGAAAGACAACGCAAGATTGTCTTTCTTTGATGATTTCAAAGTAAAAGACATTATAGAATGTGTCTGAAGCAAATAAAACAACGAAAGACAACGCAAGATTGTCTTTCTTTGATGATTTCAAAGTAAAACACTCTATAGAATGTGTCTGAAGCAAGCAATACAACGAAAGATTGTCTTTCTTTGATGATTTCAAAGTAAAACACTCTATAGAATGTTTCAGAAGCAAACAATACAACGAAAGACAACGAAAGAATGTCATTCGTCCATGATTTCAAAGCAAAATACTTTTTAGGTAGCTTGTGAAAAAATGATTACAACGAAACACAACGAAAGAATATCTTGCGTTGATGATTTCAAAGTAAAAGACTTTATAGAATGTGTCTGAAGCAAATAATACAACGAAAGACAACGAAAAATGTCATTCGTCCATGATTTCAAAGCAAAATACTTTTTAGGTAGCTTGTGAAGAAATGATTACAACGAAACACAACGAAAGAATATCTTGCGTCGATGATTTCAAAGTAAAAGACTTTATAGAATGTGTCTGAAGCAAATAATACAACGAAAGACAACGAAAGAATGTCATTCGTCCATGATTTCAAAGCAAAATACTTTTTAGGTAGCTTGCGAAGCAATGAATACAACGAAACACAACGAAAGAATATCTTGCGTTGATGATTTCAAAGTAAAGGACTTTATAGAATGTGTCTGAAGCAAATAATACAACGAAAGACAACGAAAGAATGTCATTCGTCCATGATTTCAAAGCAAAATACTTTTTAGGTAGCTTGTGAAGCAATGAATACAACGAAACACAACGAAAGAATATCTTGCGTTGATGATTTCAAAGTAAAAGACTTTATAGAATGTGTCTGAAGCAAATAAAACAACGAAAGACAACGAAAGATTGTCATTCTAGGATGATTTCAAAGTAAAATACTTTTAAGTAGGTGTCTGAAGTAAATAATACAACGAAAGACAACGAAAGATTTTCTTTTGATGATGATTACAATGTAAAATACCTTTTAAATAATAAAATAAATTTCTCAAGCATTTTTTCTCTTTCAGGTCTCTATTTTGTAGATATAAGTCATTGGGACATCCTGTATTTAGCTTTGCGGAACATCCTTCGCAGCTCAA
Organism: Panagrolaimus sp. LJ2400; assembly: GCA_024447215.1. NCBI lineage: Eukaryota > Metazoa > Nematoda > Chromadorea > Rhabditida > Panagrolaimidae > Panagrolaimus > Panagrolaimus sp. LJ2400. Next base: position 401,745 of record JAMRYA010000029.1, on the reverse strand, counting down.
AAAATATTTTTTTAAATGTTTTTTTCACCTTATTTTTTTTTGACACCATCTTTGTCCTTTTTATATTCTGTTCTTTGTATACAAATGCTTTCCCTTATTTGATATTATTCTATTAGAATTACAGTACACACTTTGTTTAGAGGGATGTCCCACCTGGTCAAAAGAAATAATTTTCCTTAAGTAGTTTTGTTAAAGATGTTTTGGAATACAAGGTGTTACTGTATATGAGAGTGATTACTTGTGATGCTAGTTTGGTGTTTCACGTTTTATTATTTTTTAAACAATAGTTCGAATATCTTACCCAATCCGTGTATCATTTACAACATTATTACTGTATCTAATTTCCACGTCATATTTTAGAAATGAAAGAAGATAAAAAAGTTGGTCGAATGGATGTCAGCGTCGTTCCAAAGAATTCTAGAACAGCAAAAAAAAGTATTCCTGCTTTAAAAGTTGAAAAGAAGACAGCCCTTGCAGCAAAGAAACTTCCATTCGAAGTATTTACAAAAGAATTTAAAGAATTTAATCGACAACGTCAAGATGAATATCGTAAGCTTCGTCGACAAGTTATTGATATGGAAGAAGAAGTCGAGAATGCAGAAGAACATTTAAAAGTATTGAATGGAGAAAAGATGAAACTAAAAGCCGAACAAAATGATGCAATGATAATTGAACAACAATCTAAACGTAGAATGGAACGATATCGACAGGTTATTCTTTCATCGGATGCTCTGAAAAAACTTCTCAAAATTGAATCTTCTGATGATGTTGCTTCAGTTATTGCTGCCTTTAAAGATGCACAAAAAGACGGAAGCCGAAATGAGCAAATTAAAGAGTTGACTGCTGAACTTAAATTTAATTAAAACAAATTATTAATCTCTTTCTTTTTTTTGTTTGTGATTGTTTATAAGCATACGGTTGTTTTTTTATATGTCTATACGTGATTGTTTGGATCAATAAATGAAAAATTGTTAGTAGTGTTTTAACTGCAAATTAGAAAATGTGTATTTACTGTGAAATCACATTTGTAGTCTTTATTATTTTTATAGCTTTTAAACTATCCCGCGTCCTGAAACTTCGATGTTTGCTTCTGTTAATGTGATTTACGTATTTAAGATACTCACTCAGTTTTTTGTGACTTTTATTTTATGGATAAAAAATGTTTTGATGTTTTTTCTCTCCAAAAAAATCTGGTGGGGTGTCCCACCAGATTTGTACAACTTTAAAGACAGCTGGGATGTCCCAATGGCTTTTTGCTCAAAAATACTGTAGCCCTCACAATTGTCAGTAGGAATACTGCGTGCTCGTTTTTACTTTAAAGGCATTTTATTAAGTAACCACAAATGATATAAAATTCAGAAGTGACCAATTAAAATAACAATATTGTAAAGCAATTAAATGATATCTTCAGTCAAAATTTGTTCTAGAGCAAGTAAAAGGGCATCAGGAACTCTCCAACAAAAATGCCACCAGAGAAGTCGAGCAGCAGGAAGGGGAAGATATGACAAACCTCCAATTGGTCCATCATCATAGGTAGTTAGATGTCGAGCAGCAGGAAAAACGACAGCTTAAAACCCAAATTTAGATAAAAAAATTAAAAAAAGTAACTCACGAAGAGACCGGACAGTAAGTTGAGCTGCAACATATACAGCTTCAGGCATCCTAAAGTAAAAAGAAAGAAAATTTGCTTGATCATTTCGAACGACAGGTCCATCTTCATAGGTGGCATGGATGAAGTCAGCCTTAAAAACTAGTATAAATACACATTTGTATTTGGGTATCCGATAACACAGAAAAACGGAAAGGGACATCCCAATATAATTGCATTCCCACTGGGGACTTCCCATCATTTAAAATGTATCACAACTGGGACATCCCAATTCATGAAAATACTTGCATCCATAAACAAAGTAGGAAAAACATGCACTGTAGGACTCGCCTGCATTACACAAAAGTTACTACGACGTTCACGGCCAACTCTTCCACTTTGTTCGATCAAATCAAGAGATGGATGAGCAAGCAATCTTCGTCCACCAGTTCGAAAAACAACACGAGTATCGGATCCCAAGCTATAAAGTAAAGCGGCACGATAAACACCAGCTTCAAGAAATCCAAAGTAAAAAAAAAGTAATCGAGCATCAGCAAGCGAGCGATATGAAAAACCTCCGAAGCGTTCAGCAGCGACCGATAATGTAGTAGCACAGGGGAAACTTGCTTGACCAATTTGAACAGCAGGTCCATCATCATAAGCAGCACGGAAGAAATGAGCCTGAAAAACTAGTATACATACAAATTTGTATTAACACAGAAATAAGACATGCAAGCCTAACAGTTCCAATAAAAATGAATCACAACAAGGACATCCCAATTCATGAGAATACTTACATTCATATACAAAGCAGGAGAGTGAATTACATAAATGTGAGCGTGACGTTCACGACCAAGTCTTTCAGCTTGTTCGATGATATCATAAAATGGATCAGCAAGCAATCTTCGTCCACCAGGTCGAAAAACAACACGAATATCGGATCCCATGGTGTAAATTAAAGCGACCGAAAGACAGCCGTAGCTGTATGAAGCAGAACTAGTCATTAAAGTTAAGCCTAAAACGAAAAATCCCTTAGCCAACAAAGCTGTATCGAATTAAAAGATTATTAGAAAAGTTCCTGAACAAAGCACATCGCACACAGAAACGAAAGAATAGAGGTTTACAATAAACAGTGTTATTAAACACGAACACGAAAAGTTTTTAAAGTAACAAAGTAACAAGTGAAACAAATTAGAAAATCAAAAACAGCGAAAGCAATTGCTTACAAAGAACAGAATAAAAAGGAGAAAATTGGTGTTAAAAATTATTAAGATGACAAAAACAAGACACTATTGTTTTGTTGCCCGCTATACGTTCCAAAAATCTCTGATATTCAAAAAGAAAATTAAACGTTGTGTTTATCCACTCTTTTGCAACAAAGAAAAAAAAAGAGTGGGGAAAACACAACGTTTTATTTTTGTTCTTCACGCGATTTCTCTTTTTGAAAATCAGAGATTATTGGAACGCCAAAACAACAGTGAAGAGCACTAAAATTTAAATAATAAAAAATTGATTTTATTAAGAAATCTTTCGTGTTAAGAATACCGAAAGGTGAAAACAGGGGCAAATTGTTTGATCACTTTCAATATCAGATATAGCGGGATGTCCAAAACTGAACGAAACAGTAAACATTAACAAGCAATTGATAAAAAAAACAACTCGATTTCCTCATTATTTCTTCATTGTACACTGGATATTGTATTGAGAGAAAAAAGCCATTGGGACATCCCGAATGCCTTCTTATATTTTGGAAACAGTTGTTTTTCCAAAAGAAAGTTGTTAATACGAAAACATAATGAGGGCAATCATGGCTTCTTTCTTGACAAAAGTTTAGCCACAGTGGTTTACAACTGGAACCTTACGTCTCTAAATGGTTTTTTAGAATTCCCGCTGTTTTGAATTCCTTTTTTACTGTATAATTTTTCAGTCGTTTAAAAAGCCCATTAAGTTCATCATATAAAATTTTTAAACACGTTTATTTCAGCAATAAAGACGAAACAAAACAACAAAAAAAGAAACCGACTACTCAAATTTTTTCTTTTTTTACTGTATAAAATTTAGATTTAAAATAACCGATATGCTTATAAAAGACACTACGTAATTTCTGATTTTTATTTCTAAAATTAAAATGTCACAAGATGACGCTTTACAGAACCCAACAATATTTTAAAAAGCATTTTATTACATTTATATTTATTTTTTTTTCACAGTACATTTGGGATAAAAGGCACTGGGACATCCCAGTTGTCCTGTTTCTTTTTCAGCTTACGGGACATCCCACTATGTTTTTTTGTAAGACTTATAAACCTTTTTTGAAGCTGTAAGAAGATGTCGTGGTGGTGCAGTGGTTAGAGGCGTAAGCTTCTAGTTCCATACTACTGGGGATTGGTTCAATCCCCAGTAGAGTTACCGATTATACCATTGAATATATAGTTTATTTTGGCCGCATGGGAGGGGGGAGGGTCGGCAAAAACAAAATTTTTTAAAACATTTAATTTATGGGTTGGGACATCCCATATTATTTTTTTGTAAAAGTTGTTTGGGACATCCCGCTAAACACATTGAACTGGGTCGCTATACAAAGTTCTTTAAGAAATTTTCCCCTTGTAATTAGGCTTTTAAATTAATACTGTTGAATTAAGCCAATGTTAGAACAATGTGGGAGTTCCCTTCATATTGTGCGCCTTCTTGGCAAACCTTCACATCAATGACAATGAGAGTCGCTCTCTCTCTTTCCCATTTTATGTGTTGCTGAGATGTGTTGTTTTTAGTTGTTGTTTATTATTGTCTTTTATTAATTTTCTGCTGTAGAATTTAATATATTTATTTGTGTTGGCTTCTTGCCGTAATAAAGTTATTATTAATATTATTAGTAGTAGCTGTATTGGTTTATCTTGCACTTGGTTGTGCTATTTGTTTGGATAAAGGTATGAGTTTTATTGGGAGTTATTTTGAAGGATTTAGTTTTGCTCATTCCTTAACGGATATTTTGGATGAAGCTAAAGCAATAATTGAAGGTATTAGTGGTGGTTCCAACATGGAGGGCCCACCAAGACGATCAACCTCTTTTCCAGTATTCGATTTGGATGAAGATGCTAAAAGCGGCGACAAAAACGGACCCCTTGAATATGAGTCTATTTTGTCTTTTAGTGATCAAAATGGTGGTGAATATATGGAAAATGTTGAACGAAAAGTACAAAAAGTATGCAGCCGATTGCTTATGAATGATAAAGATTATATTGGTGATACATTGCTCTTGGGAAAAGCTATGATTAGTCCAACCAAAGAAGAAGCAATTATTCCATGTGTTTTTACTGGTGTGTACCCGATGGCTGTTAAGTCACCAGGTAATAATAATTGGGCATCATTTGTTGAATCTTATGATCATAATAATGCTTATATTTGCAGTCTTGTTGGTGATGGTGAAGGATCAAAGGATAAAGATGATGAATCACCTCGTGAAGAAGATACTCAACGTGATGATGGAGAAAGTGTATCTGCTGTATTACCACTTCGTGATCAAGTTGCTAATTTTGTATATGATGCAAGTGAAGCATATAAAAAGCTTAAAGCTGCAGTTGATGCTGCAAATGAGCAATTGCAGAAATTTAACCAACAAGGTAAACATGTATCTTTTGATGTTATGGATGAAGTACAAGCTTATCTTTTTTTTACAAAGTTCTTTAAGAAATTTTCCCCTTGTAATTAGGCTTTTAAATTAATACTGTTGAATTAAGCCAAAAAAAGACTTAACAGTTGTTCTTAGCACCGCAGGCATTGTCTTTTTGATAGATGTCTTTTACCCATTGTGGGACATCCCACTGTGTTTTTATGTAAGAGATATGAAGCTTTTTTGAAACCTTAAGAATGTCGTGGTTAGAGGCGTAAGCTTCTTCTTCCATACTACTAGAGTTGTAAGGTACTTATTTTTGCCGTACATTTCGTTTGATATTTTGAATTTCTTTCTTGGCATAATTCAAAACATCATACAAATATCAATAACAATTTGGGTTTTTGTTTAAACAAACAGAGAAAGCTGGCATGTCCCAAAGCGTTTTTCTTAATAAATGCAGTAACACTGGCAGAGGAAATCAAAATCGGAAAACTTTTTCAGTCGTTTAAAAAGCCCATTAAGTTCATCATATAAAATTTTTTAAACACGTTTATTTCAGCAATAAAGACGAAACAAAAAAAGAAACCGACAACAAACAAGTTACAGTAATATTAATAAATAAAAATTTCAAAACCATCCCATAAGAGAATCATACTTTTCCATATCAATAGTGTTGTCAATGAAGTTGAGAATATCTTTCAAAATTGGATAAATCAAATCTTTGATTGGCGATTTAGTGACCGGAAGTCTATTCTCATCGCCCTTTTCCATGATAGCATTTGTTCTTTCATACATTCTTTTGACAAAGCGAACGAAATATAGAACATCAAAGCTATCAAGCATTGAAACCATAAGTTTAGGAAGTGGAGTTCCTTTTGATTTTTTCATATCAATCGGTGGAAGATTAAGAGAAGCACGCTTTGTATTTAAGATTATAAACCATTCTGTCAATTCTTTGGCAGTCAAACAAAAAGGAAGATGAGTATTGAATTCTTCTTCTACAGATGGTAAGATCATTGTAATAAGAAAATCAGCAAGATAATATCGATTTGAAAAAAGAGATTTCTTTTTTTCAGCGTACTAAATAAAATATAAATTAAAATACATCGTCTTCGGACTCTCTTTCCCATCCTACCAAAAAAGGGTGTTGGGACATCCCATAATCTTATACAAAAAAATCATTTTATGAAGGTGCATTTTCTTCATTACTTGAGTTTTGCATTTGGGACATCCCGAGTGATTTCACAAATAATATTAACCGACGAAAGTCAAAAAAAGAATGACTTTCGAGACAACTTAAAACACATATCAGTGGTGAAGAAGAATACATATAATATTAACCGGCGAAAGTCAAAAAAAGAATGACTTTCGAGACAATTTTTAGCACTTAATTATGTTGAAGAAAAATACAAATAAAAAAAAAGTAATCGAGCATCAGCAAGCGAGCGATATGAAAAACCTCCGAAGCGTTCAGCAACGACCGATAATGTAGTAGCTTAACGGGATATAAAAACTATACGAAGCTCAACGGAGATGTCGTGGTGGTGGGTTCATTACATCCCAAAGCCCTTTGATTTGATAGAATCGTTTAAAAACAAAATACCTTTTTAAACATTTCAGCAACCGTGTTCTTTGGAGGAAAAACAAATTCAAGATTGATTAACTTATAACAGGGTCGACGACGTAATGCATCAAGTTCACTTGAAGTTTTTGATGGAGTTGCATGTCTGTAAAATGAAAGAATATATAAGGTTCTAAAAATATTAGTAAAGCAAACTTTTCAGAATCTTTAACATCATCATCGACATCTTCTTTTAAAGCAGCACTATCTTGTTCACTACCTTTAGAACTTCTTCCAGATTTCTTTTTTCTTCTTGTAACATCTTCCTAAAGCAAAATGTAAACATTACAGTAATCGAGCAAGTTAAAACAAAAACAAACCTTTGCAATTTTAGCATCTTCTTCTGTCCAAACTCGGCAAGTTTTAAAGATGTCTTCAGCAGTAACCGTTTTGTTGTACGTCTTTGACCAACCCTAAAAATTTCCGAGGTTACATGCAAACATATATATAAAAAAACATACTGTAAAAGTAAGTTTGTATCTAATAGGATCTTTGGATTAATAACATCATATACCTTTGCTTCATATAAATAGGAAGAATCATTATATCTTTGAAGAAATATGCCACCTTTTTTAAGTGAAGGTTCAAGATCTTTTTGTGTAGATGGAGTTAAAGGAATTCGAAAAGTTTCATCACGTTCTGCAGAATCAGCTGATGACGGTGTATATGATGAAAAGTGTTTTAATTTAAGAAGACAACCAGATAAATATTTTGTAGTTGTTTCAGCAGCTGCAGACATTCGGCGGGTTTCAGCTGGAGATTCACCACGTGAAAGAGCTTTTGTTCGTGTTGTAGAAGATGTAAGAGTTTCAGAAGGATTTTTTGCAAGACCTTTTGAAATATCAGTTGCATGAGTTTTGAAGGATGAATAAGAAGAAGACGGTGTTGCTGATGAAAAGCTTTTTAATTTAGTAATACCACTAGATTGTTTGTTTGTAGTTGTTTGAGTATTGACCGATTCTTTAGCAGCTGCAGAAATTCGTCGAGTATCAGCAATAACTGGATATTCAGCAAGTGAAGCTGCTTTTGTTCGTGTTCTAGAAGATGTAGGAGTTTCAGAAGATATTGCAGGTTCTTCAGTAGCAGCAGGCATTCGACGAGTTCCAGCAATAACCGGAGATTCAGCAAGATATGAAGTTACAGCTCCTTTCGAAGATAAAGGAGTTTTAGCAGTATAGTTTGCAGGTGCTTTAGCAGTTACAATAGTTTTTGGAGTTTTTACAGATGCTCGAGCAGATGAAGTAGTAGGTGTAGATGAAGTTTTTAATTTAAGTCTGCCACCTCCAGACATTTTGTTTGTAGTAAGAATAAATAACAATAGTAGTAACCGACACAAGAGAAGTTGAAATAAAAAACACAGCAGAAATGCTGACTGAAAAAACACAGCAAATTGCGTTTTTTATAAGAAAAGGTTTTCTTCTTATAAGTCGGTTTTAAGGCGAAACTTATAAGATCTTATAATTTCTTATAAGAACAGAGCGCCAACTTTGAAAATTTCCAAACTTTTAAAAATATCTTTTAAAAAATTTTGTTGATAAAAAAGAATGACTTTCGAGACATTTTTTAGCACGTAACTACGTTGAAGAAGAAAACAATTAATATTAACGGACGAAAGTCAAAAAAAGAATGACTTTCGAGACAACTTAAAACACATATCACTGGTGAAGAAGAATACATATAATATTAACCGACGAAAGTCAAAAAAAGAATGACTTTCGAGACAATTTTTAGCACTTAACTATGTTGAAGAAAAATACAATTAATATTAACCGACGAAAGTCAAAAAAAGAATGACTTTCGAGACATTTTTTAGCACGTAACTACGTTGAAGAAGAATACAATTAATATAAATCGACGAAAGTCAAATAAAGAATGACTTTCGAGACAATTTTTAGCACTTAACTATGTTGAAGAAAAATACAAATAATATTAACCGACGAAAGTCAAAAAAAGAATGACTTTCGAGACAACTTAGAACACATATCACTGGTGAAGAAGAATACATATAATATTAACCGACGAAAGTCTAATAAAGAATGACTTTCGAGACAATTTTTAGCACTTAATTATGTTGAAGAAAAATACAAATAATATTAACCGACGAAACTCAAAAAAAGAATGACTTTCGAGACAACTTAAAACACATATCACTGGTGAAGAAGAATACATATAATATTAACCGACGAAAGTCTAATAAAGAATGACTATCGAGGCAATTTTTAGCACTAACTTATGTTGAAGAAGAATACAATTAATATTAACCGACGAAAGTCAAAAAAAGAATGACTTTCGAGACAACGTTAAACACATATCTCTGGTAAAGAAGAATACAAATAATATTAACCGACGAAAGTCTAATAAAGAATGACTTTCGAGACAACTTAAAACACATATCACTGGTGAAGAAGAATACATATAATATTAACCGACGAAAGTCAAATAAAGAATGACTATCGAGGCAATTTTTAGCACTTAACTATGTTGAAGAAGAATACAATTAATATTAACCGACGAAAGTCAAAAAAAGAATGACTTTCGAGACAATTTTTAGCACTTAACTGCGTTGAAGAAGAATACAATTAATAAAAATCGACGAAAGTCAAAAAAAGAATGACTTTCGAGACAACTTTAAACACATATCACTGGTAAAGAAGAATACATATAATATTAACCGACGAAAGTCTAATAAAGAATGACTATCGAGGCAATTTTTAGCACTAACTTATGTTGAAGAAGAATACAATTAATATTAACCGACGAAAGTCTAATAAAGAATGACTTTCGAGACAACTTAAAACACATATCACTGGTGAAGAAGAATACATATAATATTAACCGACGAAAGTCAAATAAAGAATGACTATCGAGGCAATTTTTAGCACTTAACTATGTTGAAGAAGAATACAATTAATATTAACCGACGAAAGTCAAAAAAAGAATGACTTTCGAGACAATTTTTAGCACTTAACTGCGTTGAAGAAGAATACAATTAATAAAAATCGACGAAAGTCAAAAAAAGAATGACTTTCGAGACAACTTTAAACACATATCACTGGTAAAGAAGAATACAAATAATATTAACCGACGAAAGTCAAAAAAAGAATGACTTTCGAGACAATTTTTAACACTTAACTATGTTGAAGAAAAATACAAATAATATTAACCGACGAAACTCAAAAAAAGAATGACTTTCGAGACAACTTAAAACACATATCACTGGTGAAGAAGAATACAATTAATATAAATCGACGAAAGTCAAATAAAGAATGACTTTCGAGACAATTTTTAGCACTTAACTATGTTGAAGAAAAATACAATTAATATTAACCGACGAAAGTCAAAAAAAGAATGACTTTCGAGACATTTTTTAGCACGTAACTACGTTGAAGAAGAATACAATTAATATAAATCGACGAAAGTCAAATAAAGAATGACTTTCGAGACAATTTTTAGCACTTAACTATGTTGAAGAAAAATACAAATAATATTAACCGACGAAAGTCAAAAAAAGAATGACTTTCGAGACAACTTAGAACACATATCACTGGTGAAGAAGAATACATATAATATTAACCGACGAAAGTCTAATAAAGAATGACTTTCGAGACAATTTTTAGCACTTAATTATGTTGAAGAAAAATACAAATAATATTAACCGACGAAACTCAAAAAAAGAATGACTTTCGAGACAACTTAAAACACATATCACTGGTGAAGAAGAATACATATAATATTAACCGACGAAAGTCTAATAAAGAATGACTATCGAGGCAATTTTTAGCACTAACTTATGTTGAAGAAGAATACAATTAATATTAACCGACGAAAGTCAAAAAAAGAATGACTTTCGAGACAACGTTAAACACATATCTCTGGTAAAGAAGAATACAAATAATATTAACCGACGAAAGTCTAATAAAGAATGACTTTCGAGACAACTTAAAACACATATCACTGGTGAAGAAGAATACATATAATATTAACCGACGAAAGTCAAATAAAGAATGACTATCGAGGCAATTTTTAGCACTTAACTATGTTGAAGAAGAATACAATTAATATTAACCGACGAAAGTCAAAAAAAGAATGACTTTCGAGACAATTTTTAGCACTTAACTGCGTTGAAGAAGAATACAATTAATAAAAATCGACGAAAGTCAAAAAAAGAATGACTTTCGAGACAACTTTAAACACATATCACTGGTAAAGAAGAATACATATAATATTAACCGACGAAAGTCTAATAAAGAATGACTATCGAGGCAATTTTTAGCACTAACTTATGTTGAAGAAGAATACAATTAATATTAACCGACGAAAGTCTAATAAAGAATGACTTTCGAGACAACTTAAAACACATATCACTGGTGAAGAAGAATACATATAATATTAACCGACGAAAGTCAAATAAAGAATGACTATCGAGGCAATTTTTAGCACTTAACTATGTTGAAGAAGAATACAATTAATATTAACCGACGAAAGTCAAAAAAAGAATGACTTTCGAGACAATTTTTAGCACTTAACTGCGTTGAAGAAGAATACAATTAATAAAAATCGACGAAAGTCAAAAAAAGAATGACTTTCGAGACAACTTAAAACACATATCACTGGTGAAGAAGAATACATATAATATTAACCGACGAAAGTCAAATAAAGATTGACTATCGAGACATTTTTTAGCACGTAACTATGAGAATGTGTTTGTTTGTCTGTTTGTTACATCTTCGAATTGCTATGTTATGTTTGGTGTTAATATGTTGGAAATGTGATGAGGATAATGAATTGAATAGTCCGATGCTCCGGAGGCGCCCGGAACTTTGAGTTTTGGGGCTTTGAAAGTGAGATCCAATAAAAAATGAAAAAGTTAATGCAAATTTTTTGAAAAATGAAAAAATGTGAGTTGAAAAATGAAGAAAATGGAATGCAATGAAAGATGAAAAAAAAGATTTGCATGAGACTGCTATCATTTTGCCTTTCATTGCAAAATGACGGAGGAAAAAAGAGTTTGTTGAAGCTTAATAGTAAGGAAGAAGTACCTGGCGGCCGCAGGCCGCATTTTGTAATAATGCTGCTCTAACTATAAATTTTAATAACAGTGCCGTTTTTATCTTCCACAAGGATGTGAATAGTTAAGGTTGTTTATGAAAAGGAGATCCTAAATAGGTCTGGAATGCCAATGATAAAATTGCTGTGAAAAAGTGTGTAATCCATGAAATTAGGAATGAAATAAATTTGCATAAGATTGCAATCATTTTGTCTATCATTGCAAAATGACGGAGGAAAAAATAGGTTGTTGAATCTGTTGTCAACATTAGTGCTAAGGTACCTGGCGGCCGCAGGCCGCCCTTTGTAAAATTGATAATTTGTTTAGCTCTTACAAATGTGGTAAACAGCTGGGCAGAAATGCCTGGCGGCCGCAGGCCGCCTTTTGAAGATAATAGTGAGAAAAATTTAATAAAACAATTGTAAGCGTTTGGTAAACGTTTGTAAATCGCTATGCCTATTCCTTTGCCAACAAGAACCCGCTTTAGCGGGTTCGACCCTAGTCCCTTTATTAATTGAGAATGTGTTTGTCTGTCGGTGGGATGTGCAACATGTTTTTGTCATATGTTATTTGGTATTGTTAGAATGGAAATGTTATGAGGATGATGAAAAGTTTTACCTGATCTTCCGGAACGTCCCGGAAAGTCATGATTAGGGCCTTTGAAGATGAGATCCAAAAAAAAATGAAAAAATTGATGCAAATTTTTGGGGAATAAAAAATGTGAGTGAAAATGAAAGGAAATGAGTGTGAAGAAAAAAAGAATAAAAACAATTTGCATGAGATTTATAGAAAAGGTTTGAGTGTGAAATAAAGTGTTCACTTTCGAAACCCGGCTTTAGCCGGGGTTTCGCTTGTTTTATTCTTAACTTTAAAAAAATATTCAAAAAAATGTTGACAAAAAAACCGCCGACAAAGCATTGAAACAAAATAGAAGTAAAGGCGTCTCACTCCTTTTTTTGCAGTGACTGCCTTTGTTGAACATAAAAAGGGCAGTCAGCTATTGATTTCGTTATTAGGACAAATGCAATCTTTCTTTTTTGTCTTCTCTTGGGCTGTTTCTGAGAGACTGTCGTTCTCTTCCGTTTTAAATTTCGTTTGTTTTTGAATATTTGAAATTGCTATACAACGCTTACAATTGTTTTATTAAATTTTTCTCACTATTATCTTCAAAAGGCGGCCTGCGGCCGCCAGGCATTTCTGCCCAGCTGTTTACCACATTTGTAAGAGCTAAACAAATTATCAATTTTACAAAGGGCGGCCTGCGGCCGCCAGGTACCTTAGCACTAATGTTGACAACAAATTCAACAACACTGAAAAAAAAGTTCGCCCAAATTTGGCGAAAAATAGCCAAATTTGGTTGAACTTTTTAACCAATTAGCCCCCCTAACCATTCTTTTTTTGCCGATTTGTGTGGCGAAAAATAAACCCGATTGTGGCTAAAATTTTAGCCAAAATATGGTTTTGTTTTTGCCGAAATTTTGCAGTATATTGACGAAACCTCGGGGTGTGAAATACGTAGGAAAAACTTCGGGTGTGATTATTTTTGATATACTGTATGCTCCTTGAGCCCCCATATTCTTCCCTCTCATCGTTTGTCCCCGTACTACATCAATAAATATAATAATAAACGATTTATCAAAACAAATATAACGATAAACAATACAAAAAAGCAAAAACAATATGAAAAATTACAAACATTACATTGACGAGGGTTCCAGAGTTAATTGACGAGGTGTTGATATTGTTGATGACGGTTGGCGGCTTTTCTGACCAAGTTGACGAGTTAAAAGAGAGGTTGATGGAACATTTGAATCAATATCATCTCTTCTTCAACTGACGGTTGTTGTTGTACACTGCTGTAAGATAAAGTGCTACTAGTAAATGTTATAAGAAAAACAAAAGACAAACTTAACTTGGAATTGTAGCAACATTCGATATACCATGAAAAGCAGCGATTTCCATGATTCTTTTGACGACGGCCATTGTGATAATCAGTTGTATCCTGTGAAAAAGGTTCATCTAATTAGTAAAGCGACTTAAAAAAATAATAACTTACAGTTCTTTTGATGAGAAGCAACCATTCCACGTTCGAAAGCTGGATCATTCCATAATTGTCGAAGCCAGGTATATCGAATTGCGCTAGAAAGAAGGATATAGGATATATATGTTAAAAAGTTGTAAAGTAAAGCATGCCTTTGTGGTTGTCGAAGTATATGCTGCTACTATTCCATCCATTGAAGAAAAAGAAAGGTTATGATGAGGTAATTGACGAAGCAGGCAGAGTAACTGCAGGTGTATTTGATTGACAAAAAAGAGATATCGAAGCAGCAGTTGAAAAAGGAGTTGCAGCATTTGATGAGGCTAAAAATGAGACAAGTAGTAAATATAATAGTAGTAACAATGAAAAGTTATTGTTATTAAAGATAGGAACAAAAAAGCGCGAGTAAAAAACAGAATTTTTTTACTGTTAATCACATTTACCAGTAATAGCTATAAAAATATTAATAATAATTACTAGTAAAAAAAGAATAATAGTAAATAATAACAATAGTAGTTATTTAAAAAGAATCAATAATAAACACACGTAAAAATGGGATATTTTTATTTTACCACTAATCACAATTACAAGTAAAAGTGATTAATCAACATTAATAATAATTACTAGTAATAATGTTTAACAATAAATAATAATAATTATTAATATTAAAAAAATTAATTAAAAAAAGAGAGAGCAAAAAAAGACGCGCGTAAAAAATGGAAGAGACTGGCTGCTGTAAAAAAAGCCCGCGCCAAAAAAGGAACGACACACAGCAGCAACAGCTGCTGCGTTGGCTGCGTGTTAGATTTTTTGCGGGTGCGTAGAACATTCGTTTGTATTCGAAAATGTTCGTTTGTTTTTGAAAGATCTTTGTTGTTGCTGTTTGTTTTTTTCTTCTTTGCTGTTGATAATTGATCGCATTTACTTTATTATTTTGTTTTTTAAGATTTCTACTTTCGAGCTATCAACATATTATGTCTGCTAATGATAAAAAAAGATTATCTTGTGATAATGGTGATGATCCTCGTCTACCGCTGCAATACGTAAGTTTTTTTTCTTTAGTACTAAATATATGTGTTAAATTTTAGAATGTCTCTCCGTCAACATGTGGGATAGTTGAATATGGTAATCCTCGCCAACCAGCGGTTGCACTAAAACCTATGCATTGTGCTTCAACTATAGCAGAATCAGCTACTACAATTATTGGAGATCTTACAACACCACCTGTATTTGCTACCAATCAGCCTTCAACTTTTTCATCGACTAATGCTACAGTTAATGGTACATCTCGTGAGTTTTTTTTCTAAGGGTAGTTGTGGTTCTGCAAGATCCCCAAGACATTGAACTCTAGGGTGGAGCATTAGACTTTTCAAAAAAATGGGATTGAAGGCTTGAAGCGGCTAACCTACCGATGCCGTTGCTTATTTTTTTGTTTTAGTTTAAATTAATAACCTAATAATACATGTTTTTTACAGATGCATCAACGGATGATGTTCCTTTCCTCGACAAAGGTGGATTTGAAGCTTGGATCGAACATCACTATCTTGAAAGAAACTTCGTCAACTGGAATATCGTTTTTGATCTTTGCAAGACTCATCATCAACATAAGCGTTACTTTAACAGCTACTTCAATGGTCAGGAATATTCAAAAAGATGGGAATGTGATTATGATGAATCATTTTTTACATTAACGGATCATTTAAATCTTGATATTACGACAATCAACGCTGGTGGCGAAATAATGTATCATGTTCATGTAAGTTAGCTTTTTGTTAATTTTACAGACTGTAGTAATGTTTAAATTTTTTCAGCAATCTTCGTCAAATTTATCACTACAACCTGATGATGATAATCCTCGTCAACCAGTTGCAGCACTTGAAAATGTTCCTCCTGGTGCCACTGTTGATGAACCTGACGACAAATCAGCTGCTGGAATTCCGTCAACTCTACCACCGTCAATTCGTTTGTGATGTACTCGTCTATATTATTTCAATTGTTTGTTTGTTTGTTTTTATTTATCTCTTTTCAATACTCGAATAAATATTCATCGTCATTTCCTTGTAATTTTAAGGGGATTTTGAATACACATTTCTTTGTATTTTTAAAGGGATTTTTTAATGCATAAAACAAAAAAAATCACATCCGAAGTTTTTGTTTTTTGTTTACAAATCGCCAAAGTTTGTTTAATGTTTTTTTCTAAACAAAACTGCTTTAACTGTTAGTGTTTTTGAAGAAAAAACTTATAATAACTCTTACAAAAGCTTTTATAAGCAACTACTAAAAAGTCAAATTTTTAATTTACCAATATCAAAAAAGGCTAAATATGTTTTTGCCGTTTCTCAAATTTTGCCAATTTTTTTGCCTTTTCAACGAGGATTTGGCAAAAAATTAGCCACAAAACGGCAAAGATTCGCCCAAAAAAAAGTGGCGAAACGCGTTTGCTTTTTTTTGGTAAAAGTTTTTTTTCAGTGAACCTCTTTTTTCCTCCGTCATTTTGCAATGATAGACAAAATGATTGCAATCTTATGCAAATTTATTTCATTCCTAATTTCATGGATTACACACTTTTTCACAGCAATTTTATCATTGGCATTCCAGACCTATTTAGGATCTCCTTTTCATAAACAACCTTAACTATTCACATCCTTGTGGAAGATAAAAACGGCACTGTTATTAAAATTTATAGTTAGAGCAGCATTATTACAAAATGCGGCCTGCGGCCGCCAGGTACTTCTTCCTTACTATTAAGCTTCAACAAACTCTTTTTTCCTCCGTCATTTTGCAATGAAAGGCAAAATGATAGCAGTCTCATGCAAATCTTTTTTTTTCATCTTTCATTGCATTCCATTTTCTTCATGTTTCAACTCGCATTTTTTTATTCCCCAAAAATTTGCATCAATTTTTACATTCTCTTTTGGATCTCACTTTCAAAGCTCTAAAAGTCAAAGTTCCGGGCGCCTCCGGAGCATCGGACTATTCAATTCATTATCATCATCACATTTACAACATTTTAATACCAAACATGACATAGCAATTCGAAGATGTAACAAACAGACAGACAGACACATTCTCAATTAGCAGGGGAGGGACAAGCGAAACCCCGGCTAAAGCCGGGTTTCGAAAGTGAACACTTTATTTCACACTCAAACCTTTTCTATAAATCTCATGCAAATTGTTTTTATTCTCTTTTTTCATCACACTCATTTCCTTTCATTTTCACTCACATTTTTTATTCCCCAAAAATTTGCATCAATTTTTTCATTTTTTTTTGGATCTCATCTTCAAAGGCCCTAATCATGACTTTCCGGGACGTTCCGGAAGATCGGGTAAAACTTTTCATCATCCTCATAACATTTCCAACATTTTAATATCAAACAACATATGACAAAAACATGTTGCACCTTCCACCGACAAACACATTCTCAATTAATAAAGGGATTTACTCTAAGTCAATTGTCGAAATAAACGAAACAGATAAAAGCGATGTCAAATACTGATGTCGTATGGCAGTAGACATTATTTTTAAAAAATTGTATTTTTCACAGCATCATGATAAAGTTTAAATTAAACTTATTAACAATTAACAAAAAAAATGAAAGCTTGCAGTAAATGCATTATTTATATTGGCGAAGTGACAATTTCATCACCTTTGGCATCACTGACGGTGATGCATGTATCAACGAGATTTTTTTCGTCACTTTGTTTTCTCAGTGTTTTGATAGTGACAACATTGAAATTGTACACATTTAAACAATACTAAAAAATGCTTCCATGTAATGTGTAAGTGTTTTGTTTTATGAGATTTTTTGTCTGCAAAAATGTTATTTTAAATATCGCAGTTCAGTTGTTTTATAAAGAAATAGCATTTTTTTAATAAATTATTAAAGGGTGATTCAACGTCATCTTTCGGCATGTATTTTTTGTTTCGATTTCCATAAAAACCTTAATTAAAGTTTCTAAAGTTTTAAAAGAAAGTTTTACGAAATATTCACATTCACGGAAAACTAAAGCTCCAACACAATTTGAGCAACGGGCACTTTTGATGAGTTTCCACAAAAAAGGCAGTCATTGCCAGTAAAAAAGAGACGGACAATGCTTTTTGTGTTTGACGGAACTATAAAAAATGAAAGAGAAATAAAACGGCTTGTATTTTTTTTGCAAAGTTTAATAAGTGTTTTTGTCTACAGTTTTTAAAATGTTTTTTATAAATACCATTTAATCAAGCTGTAATCAAAATAAATAAATCGTAAAAAAGATATTTGTTGCAAATCCAAATGCAAAATATTCATTAAACAAATCCAAATGCAAAATATTCATTAAAAGATGTTGAAATTCAAAGAAAAGAAATGACTCGCGATCTTGGATTTTATATCAACAATGAATGCTCAATAAAAGAACATGTGGACATTATAACTGCAAATGCACGAAAATGTATGTTTTCAATCTTAAATAAAATCATCACGAATGATGAAAAAATATTAATCAAAATCTTTAACATTTATGTTCGGCCACATCTTGAATATGGTAGTCAAATATTCAACATTCCTCAAAAGAATATTATAAACCAACTCGAATCAGTTCAACAAAGATTCACTAGACTGCTATACAAAAGAAATCATCCGACTACAAAAGAAATCCCTTCATATCCTGAAAGACTGAAACAATGTGAAATGGTTTCTCTGCATCAACGAAGAAATGAAATGGATATTTTATCAGCATTTGATTTTATTCAAGAAAAGAATTTGGAAATTGACCTGTATTTTCATCCAATTGCAAGAAACCGTGATACCGGATATTATCGGCCAAAAAAATATGTCATGGGAAAATATGGTAATACTCACTTCTCATCTCGTGTTTCATCATTGTTAAACAAATATGGCATCTTATTTGAAAACGTTCAAAGCAAAGAAGTACTGAAAAGCAAGCTAGCTACAATTGATCTCACAACATCCAGACTCTATTAAAAATATTATTTTTGTTTCTTCTTTTCGTTTTATTACTTTTACTTGTTTTAAATTGTATTTTAAAATCTTTTTTCTAATTGTATTTCATCCACCTGGTTTATGCCATGGGTGAATATTCCTTGTGAATAAATATATATATATAATCAAGCTGTAATCAAAATAAATAAATCGTAAAAAAGATATTTGTAAAAATCTAAATACAATTTTTAAAGTTTAAAAAAGAAGTTTTTATAAAATATTTACACATTAAAACTGACTGAAAGAATGAATGCATTTGTATCTATAACAAAATCAATAGTTCACTGCCGTTTTTTATGTTGAACAAAAGCAGTCTCTGCAAAAAATATTTTTGCTTTTGTTTTCTTTGCTTTGTCGACGAGTTTTCTTTGTGAATACTCTGTTTACTGCTTTTTTGAATATTTTAAAAATGTTTGTTTGGGAAGAATATTACTTTTTAAATTAATAATAGAAATTAAGGAAACATGTAATGTAATGGTTTCATGAATGAACACCAGCCACCATTATTTATCAAAAAATTCTTTTGAGTATCATGATAAAATTTTAATAAAACATTTTAATACAAAACAAGAAATAAGAAAGCTTGAAGAAAATGCGTCATATAGGTGACAACATTGAAACTATAAATGAATTACATTTTAATGTCACACGAAAATTCTTTTTTTTTTTTAAAAAAAAGCATTAGTGAGCTTTTCAAAACTTTCTTTTTTTGAGCTTTTGAACATTTTTAAAAATAATTCTAAAATGTTAATAATTTATTCTTTTTAAAAAATAAAAAAGGGATTAAAACAAATTGATTAAAAGTGAAACGTGTCATGAATGATTTAGAAATCAATAATAATAAAATTAGTTTTTGAGTTCTAACCATTCTCTCTACGCCTAACTCGGATCATTATAATTATCCTTTTATTTCCTTTGTTAGTTAGGCTTTAGCGGATGTCCACGTACAACAACATTAAGCACATTTTACATAATGTTTTTATTTTACAAATAATTACTAGTTTACCAAGCAGTAACTTGCAAGTTTAAAATTTAAAACTATGTTGTTTGTTGTGGTTCAAATGATTTTGTCAAAATAAATATTGTGTTAATGTAAAGGTATGTTTACAAGAACAACAAGGTTAAAATATTTTAATCAATTTATGTTTGGTTTTAAACAAAGTTAAAACGAAATATTCAAAAAAAAATCCCCTTTGCAATATTTATTAATCATTTTTGAGAATAGAGATTTCATCAAAAAACTGCAAAAAATAGTTTTTTTGGACCAGCGACACAGACATTTTTTTAGGTGCCGTGACGTCTGACTCCATGACAGCTGACCCCCCTTTTTTGTTTCAGCGACACAGACACGTTTTTAGGCATCTCTCTTTCTCTCTTCAACACGGTCAAAATAAAAATCAGACAAAACTTTCAACTACATGGAATAATAACAAATGGTTCGCTTTCTTTTTTTTTAATGTGATTCGCTGCAATTTTATTTCAAAATATTTTAATAAATATTTTGCTTTTTGCAATGCTTTTAGAGAAACATTCAAGTTTTTAGAGCTTTCATTTTTTTGCCATAAGCCATTTTCTTTTTTAGTGTGCATGTGGTGAAGATTTGCTCTCCACCACAAAGAAATCGAAGAGAGACGAGAGACAATAAAGCAACGTTTATTCGACGACAAAAGAATAAAAGAATGAACAAGAAAGAACAAAAACAATGAGACAAAAAGAGTATTTATAACGCATTTTTTTTTCAAAATCGAGTAGGGCTGTTCAATTGCAACTAGCCGGTGGTTTTTTTCGTTCCTTTTTTCATAAAAATATGTATTTTTGGATGCTTAAAAAGGTCCGACTGTGTCTATGCGGGGGAAAAATCAGTTTTAAAAGTTATCTCAAAAAACAAGCTAAAATTTGAGGTTCTTTTAATTTTTCGCTAATTTCAGTCTTGTCCCACGAGCTTTATAGAAGTGTAACATTCCCAAAAATCCTTCCAAAGTTGTTTTTTGGTTGTTAAGATTATATTTGCAAAGTTACAAGTCCATACGATCATTTTGAAACAATCGAGTTGAACAAGGTTTTGATTTTTGCTCGATTTTGAGAAAAAATGCGTTATATAGACTTTATATGAGAATATAGATGAGCTTTATGCAAATTATTAAACTTCCTCCGCAACAGTGCGTATTAGTGTTTTTTAATGCTGCGCTAAAAATCATTACTTTTTTTGCACAAAAATTAACACCAAAAAGCAGTCAAATTGCAAACGTCTATTTTTAAATCTTTGAATATTCAATCAAATATTCAAAGATTTAAAAATAGAGAAAGGAGCAATTAACTCCCACAACAAGAACTGTCAATGCATAAATCTTTACGAAGCACAGCAAATTAATGATATTGTTAAAACATTATTTATTGTAGAAACGTCTTAATGTTTGTATACAAAAATTTACTTATGTCATTTTATTCAGTGCAATGCTTATGTCTGTTCGAAAAATTTAGTACAGATATATGTTACTATTTAAAAATTTTTAATGACAAATTATTTATAAAAATATTTTGCATTAAAATAATTTTGACTTTATGGAACTTAAAACATTTACTTTTAATTGGCGAATCCAGAATCAAAACATATGAATTGTACTTTCATTAGTTTGCTTCGTTCCAGCTTTTCTTCTTTGGAAGTATTACACTTTTTTATCTGTTATGAGAACTTATTTTACTTTTTGTTATAAAAATATTCAAAAGCGTTAAAAGTTTTATTGTCAATAAAATAGAACATTGAAAACTAAAAAATATATAGGGAAAGGTCGTCTCTGCTCGTCACCAGTGTTTTGTTGTAAGCAACGAAGATGTTCTTTTTTTGGAAAAACTGTTATAATTTTCGAATATTTTATTAGAATTTCCGAAAAGAAAAAGAAATAAACTATCACAACGAAATTTGCATAATGATTATATGAAGCACATTTAAAGCAATGCTATACTTCAAATTGGGAATAATCGTCGTTATTTATTTTAAAATAACGTTTTATTTTTTAAAAAAAAATCTTTTGTCACTACAAATGTAATTGTTGTCAACAGCTTTTTGTTCGTTCATTTATAGCATTTTTTTAGAAGAAATTAATGTTTGAAATGAATAGTTTAATAATCATTTAAAGACTTGGGAAAATATGTAACTAGAAATGGACAGAAAAAAAAGATACTTTTCAAGAATTATTTCCAACAGTGATTTTTTTAAAGATACGTAACTTTTCATGTTCGTGTGACGAAATATAAATTTTTATTATTAATGACTTCTACATCAACTGTAATTACTGCAGTTTCATAAATTTTACATATTCCAACTTTCGTTTTCTATAAGCTAGAAGTAACACCCCGTGAATAAAAAAGATATTACAAAATATTAAAAATACAATCCAACATAATTTTTTCCATCAGCAGTGAAAACGCGAACACTTTTAAAGAGACCAAAAAAAGCGCGAAAACATTTCATCAGCTAAGCAATAACATCTTTTTTGCATGCTGAAAGGAAAAGGTTGCTTCTTTTTGCAACAAGTGAAATATTTAGTTGACAAACAATGTGTAAAAGCCTATGCTTTCCCAATAATGAAGAGCTTACTTGCTGCAATAAACAAGAAAGATAAATTGGTAAAAAAAATCTGTTTTTGAATATTTTTGGATATTTCTACTTAAACTTTTACAAAAAATAGTGAAATTGCTTAATATGGTGTTTTATAAAGACTTACAAAGCAAAGTTAAACACCAACATCATCATTATAAATTTTAGATAGGTCATGATAAAAGATGTCATTTTACATGATTATTTGTGAAAAATAATTACATTTGTAGCTCGACATTTACTCATTTTTTTATTTTTTTGATACGGGTAGTAAACACCTATTATTGTTGGTACTTGATAGTATATTGTTTGTGAAAAAAAAGTTGCAATACTCGTTGCATTTTGGACACATAGAATTTTTTTCTAAACAGCTTATTTTAAGAGACGCTATACGAGTATATTAAAATCGAGCGGCACATTGAAATTTTTTTTGGGGATTTTTGTTATCCATTCGATTGAACTAGGTGAAAAAACACTATTTTGAAGGTTTTGGGTCATTCTGATACATATTTCCGGTTTGGCATCTATGCAAAGGTTGCATATGTCAGAAATCTCAAAAATTCGAGAAATATTTTTGGCTTAAGCTAGCAAAATGATATTGCCCATGATTGTACACATATATAAGGGCTATCAAATGGGTATTACAAAAAATTTTTTGTGGACGTTTAACGCTGAATTTCGGTCAGGTCGAATTTTCGACCTAGGAAAAAAATTTCATTTTTAGTTTGTGGGCTCTAATTTATACACCATTTAATAGCCCAATATGTGAGGATTCTAAAAATATGTAGTTTGTATCTGAGCGTCAAGTACTTTGCGTTTTTCAAATGAAATAGTGCGCCCAACCAATATCTCCGACATCATCTCGGAGGCATAACTCCTCTAATATGCAAGATATTGACCTATGGTAAAAAGCATTATGTAATAATATGATATTAGAGTGTCCTGGGTGATTTTGGGCATTTCTGGATATCATTTGGCAATATGGCGTTCATATGAAATATTAAAAATCAGCAATATAGATGTTTTTGGCAAAATGGCTGTAAATGATATTTTTTGTTATAGAATCAATGTGAAATGACTTTAATAATTTAAAATACATACGGTACTATTATATTAAAGCATTTAAGATTATATTTAAAGGATTATAAAGTCCTGAGGATATGTCAATTTTCGGCAATTTTTAGGGTACTTTTAGAGTATTACCAAATGATGAAAAATGAAAGATATCAACATTTCGTGATATTTGGGATAAAATTCAACATGCCTGTGATGGTTAGGAGCAATTTCAAGTCATTTAAAAAAGCCACATTGATTTGGTCACCACTTGAATATGAACTTATTTTAGCGATATAAAACATATAAAATCTTGATGTTTTTCTTTCTCAATGAATCTAAAAACGTTAAATTTTATGTTTATTCACTTAGTTTTATCATATGAAAACATTTTCGTATAATTTTGAAGGATTAGAAATTCTCGCAAAAACTCTGTTTTGTTTAACTTTGTTGTATAACGATATTACAAATATATAAGCCAAAAACATAGGTTTTTAGATCGAAAAAAACATAATATTACTTTTTGTCAATAAAAAAATCGTTTAAGCTTCATTCGGTAAGAAAAACATCAAGATTTTATATGTTTTATATCGCTAAAATAAGTTCATATTCAAGTGGTGACCAAATCAATGTGGCTTTTTTAAATGACTTGAAATTGCTCCTAACCATCACAGGCATGTTGAATTTTATCCCAAATATCACGAAATGTTGATATCTTTCATTTTTCATCATTTGGTAATACTCTAAAAGTACCCTAAAAATTGCCGAAAATTGACATATCCTCAGGACTTTATAATCCTTTAAATATAATCTTAAATGCTTTAATATAATAGTACCGTATGTATTTTAAATTATTAAAGTCATTCTGCAGTCATTCTTTAACAAAAAATGTCATTTACAGCCATTTTGCCAAAAAGCATCCATGTTGCTAATTAATAAGATTTCATATAGACGCCATATTGCCAAATGATGTCCAAAAATGCCCAAAATCACCCAGCATGCTCTAATATCATAATATTACATAATGCTTTTCACCATAGGCCAATATCTTGCATGTTAGAGGAGTTATGCCTCCGAGATGATGTCGGAGGTATTGGTTGCGCGCACTGTTTCATTGGAAAAACGCAAAGTACTCGACGCTAAGATACAAACTACATATTTTTAGAATCCTCACATATTGAGCTATTAAATGATGTATAAATTAGAGCCCACAAACGAAAAACAAAATTTTTTTCCTATGGTGGAAAATTTGACCTAACCGAAATTCAGCGTCAAACGTCCACAAAAAAATTTTTGTAATACCCATTTGATAGCCCTTATATATGTGTACAATCATGGGTGATATCATTTTGCTAGCTTAAGCCGAAAAAATTTCTCGAATTTTTGAAATTTCTCTCATATGCATACTTTGCATAGACGCCAAATCAAAAATATGTATCAGAATGCCCCAAAACCTTCAGAATAGTGTTTTTTCACCTAGTTCTATCGAATGGATAACAAAAATCGCAAAAAAAAATTTCAATGTGCCGCTCGATTCTCAGGAATTCAAAAAATCTCATAGAGTGTCTCTTAATAGGTGAGTAAAAAGCTTTTAATATTATTATTCTGTTTTTTGTTATGTATCAACATTTCTTCAAACTAATAATGTCAGGTAAATACATAAGTTTTTCTTATGCCCGTTTTACTTTAATTTACACAGTTATAAGTGATAAAAATATAAATACAGTTTCTTTCTTTTTTTAATGTATTTTGCGGCAAATTTATTTTGAAATATTTCACTTTTCTTTTCTTCAGCAAAGTTTTAAAGTCACTTACAAAACAGAAAACTGTAGAAAAAAGTGGGGATAAAAAACAAGAGTTCCCTCATTCAGTTTGATATATCTGCAATAAAAATGATAAAAAATATCCCAAATCTCACACAATTAAAAATGCAATAAATGTTAAAATTAACAATCACTGAAAAAAGAACTTTCTTTTATAAAAACTGTATTTTCTCTTATATTTTTGCAAAGAAAAAGACAGCATTTTTTGTGGGCTCTAGTGCACAATTCCCGTCCTATGGGTTTTATTCCCGTCCAAAAAAAATATTCCCGTCCAAAAAAATTATTCCCGTCCAAAGGGATTTCACTGAGTTATTCCCGTCCAATAAATATTATTCCCGTCCAAAAATGTTGAAAGGTGCAGTATACCCGTCCAAAGGAAGTTTCCCCGTCCAAAAAACTTTTTTTATATTATTTTATTTCAATATTTAAAAATTTAAATTTAAAAAAACAAAACAAACTTATGGGCAGAGAACTTTAGTTTTGTGATGATTTTGTATCGAAATGACCACTGAGTACCACCCGGTGTTCCTTTCGTTAAAAAAATAAGTTATTTTCGTGGACAAGGTAAACATTAAGCGCTTATCAGTAGGTTGCGATGTTGTGATTGTTTTGAAGTAAAAAATCCGTGTCTGTTTTTTTTTCGTTACCCTGTTCCTTTCTTATTAGAACAAAGAACGCGTTCGCATTTGTTGTCATTTGGAAACTGTAAGTAGTACCAGGCTAGACTAAATTTATTTTGATCTGTGATAATTTTGTGCCATGCAGTTACTAAGAAAGCTGAAATAAAATTAGTATAAATATGTGGCAAATAAAGTTGAAGAGTATCAACACAATTTTTAACCCTTGTCATGATTCTGGCAAGAGTTATTACTTTACTATTGCTGTCACAAATATCAAACGAATATCTATGTGGATTACCAACAGAAAGTGAACGATGGCACACCAAACAACATCACAATACCGTTTCATGTATTCATAATCAAACAACCGAGTCATCATATTTACCAAATGGCACAGTCCAGAGCTTCTTTAATGACATTTATAAGGACATGCGATGCACTGCATGCACAGGTCTTGTAGCTGTTATTCGCGAAGCAAAAAACGTTGCACTTGACAGGGTTATTGATACTATTAAACTTCGAGCAATGTCATACTGTAACGTTTTGATATTATTTAGTGGAGCTTGTCAACACTACATTAATGATCAAATGAATAGCATTGTGAGTTGTCGCTTCTTTCTTAAAAAAAGTAATAATATCGTTGCATTTTTTAAGTTGTCACATATTGATCGCGGACTCAACAATGAAGCCATTTGTCGGAATTTCCTTCATATGTGTAATGCAAATGAGACATTGCTACAAGCCAAGAAATCAAGAAAATATATAATTCCCGAAGACGAAGTTTATACAGTTGATGATATCATTCAACATCAACCGTGGAATTCAGATCGATTAAGTCATGAATTTCAAATTGGAAATAGCCGTGAAGCTGCCGACCATAATATGAAATTTGTTGCACGAATGGGTCTTATTGCTAATAGCCGCCCATGTCCTAATGACGTTGATGATGATGATCTTTCCTTAATGAGTTTAAACTATGCCGCTCCAACAAAAGTAAAAGATCAATTTGAGGTAAACTTGCTTGCACTCTTTTTTTTATTTCATGATTGATATCTTCAAATTTTAGTGGCGATGTCCCCGGTGCCGAAGTAAAACACTTGAAGAATGCGAAAAGGATTTTTCATTTCGTGCATCAATTCGTGACTATTCATTTTTTTATAAGTCTAATTTGGAATTCAAGCAACTGTTTCAACTGATGTATTATTGGAGCAAACATCATAAATCAAATCAACAACAAATTATGGATGAAGTTGGCGTTTCGAAGCACACAGTTGTTGATTGGTATAACTTCTTTCGAGACGTTTGCCAAGAAACAATTTATAGACGGCAAACTACTCGACGATTACGTGGTGTTATTGAAATAGATGAGAGCAAGTTCTTTAAGGCTAAATACAACAGAGGCCGAATGCTTAACCGTAGAAGCGGTTGGGTTTTCGGCATGATTGAACGGGGTAGTAATGATGTTCGACTTTTTCCTGTCGAACGACGTGATGCTGCTACACTACTTCCTATAATTGCCGCAAATGTTGAAGCTGGTTCAACCGTTTACAGTGATGGCTGGGCAGCATATGGTGGTATTGTAAAT
This sequence comes from Panagrolaimus sp. LJ2400, assembly GCA_024447215.1. NCBI lineage: Eukaryota > Metazoa > Nematoda > Chromadorea > Rhabditida > Panagrolaimidae > Panagrolaimus > Panagrolaimus sp. LJ2400. The sequence continues at coordinate 374,177 of JAMRYA010000029.1, read as the reverse complement.
TTGCAAATGAATTATAATCGAGGATGGGTAAATCATAGGATAAACTTTTTTAATCCTGATGACCCTATGATCCATACTCAAAGTATTGAAGCCACATGGGGTGGCGTAAAAAGGGACATGAAGCATCTTTATGGCACAACACCAGAACTTTTTCCCACTTATCTCTTCCAGTACATGTTTCGTCGTATGTACAATAGAGAAAGGCTTTTCGAACAGTTGATTATTAACATTCGTGACCAATATCCACTTACAGATCCACTTATCCCTCCGGATAATGTTGATGAAGATAGTGATGAAGATTAAAGAAATAATAAAGCTCATTCACGTGATTCATTTACGTTTTTTTATTTGTCTTCACTTTTATTATATATTTTTAAAATTTTTATGTTTTATTTTAATTTAAAAAGTTGAAATAACCTTGAAAAAAAATAAAATAAAATATTTTATTAATAATTTTTATTGGACGGGGAAACTTCCTTTGGACGGGTATACTGCACCTTTCAACATTTTTGGACGGGAATAATATTTATTGGACGGGAATAACTCAGTGAAATCCCTTTGGACGGGAATAATTTTTTTGGACGGGAATATTTTTTTTGGACGGGGATAACTCATTTGGACGGGAATTGTGCACTAGAGCCTTTTTGTGTTGCTTGTCCAAACTTTTTTTTAATCCTTTGGATTTTCTAAAGCGCATATCTTTTTTAGATTAATTTTTTTCAACATTGTTTTTTATATTCTCAAAATTCTGCAACTGTTGGTATCAAAATTATAAAATTTGCAAAACCGTGCGCGTAGCTAATTACGATGAGGTTTTAACAAAAAGCAACTGGTGTATTTCATCATCGTGGCAAACATTTCTTAAAGAGCACTAAACAATTTTTAGAATTTGATGTGAACCAACACAGTCGTTGCATTTGACAAGAAAGACGAACACTATTCTTTATTTTTTAAAGAAAGTGTTCAGAAAATAACAACCGACGGAGATCTTACGAAATTAAGAAAAAAAAGAAGACAAAACAACTGAAGTGTGGGATTTTTTCTAACCGCATGTTTTAATGTTTTTTCTTTTGTTAAACTTGATCTGGTTTTCTTTTTGAATTTTTTGAGCATATTTTAAAATATTGCTCTGTTTTAAATTACTAATGAGCAATCATGAATTTGCTTTCCATATGGCCTTTGTGTTTTAATTCTGCAGACATAAAGGATAAAATTTTCAACATAATTTCTGCAGTTTTAAATGAAAGATCTTATAAAATATCTACACTTATGCAAAAAATAAAAAGTATTTGTACATTTTATAAATTCAATAAATGGATATATCCAAGGAGGTAGACAGAAAAAATTTTCGGGGAAGGCACGCCTTTGATCTTTTGCCGCTATTGGCACGGGTCGGTAAAACATCAAAAGAAATTTCTTAATTTCAAGGGGGGCACAGGTACCCTAATACCCCCCCCCCCCCCCCCCCCCTTAAATAAGGGCTTGGATGTATCATACTGAAATCGATTGCCATTTCTTCGTTTTTTCTGACAGCAAAACATCTTTTTTAGTCCAATAATATGCATTTTGTTGAAAGACGCGAAAACAAATTCATGTTTAATTTCGGCAGCAACGTAGAAAAGAAAAAAAAGAATTCGTTCCTTTGCTTGCCTTGCTAAAAATATAGTTATCGACGCAATTCAACTAGAAAGACAGACACACACACACATCTCACAAGTCCCTTTTATGTGAACAAACAGAGTTATTTCTTAGAGCAAGAGAAAAAACGTTTTTTCTGTTACAAAAAAGATTTGTCTTTTTATTGAACAAAACACTTTTGCAACCCAACTTTGCTATGAACAATTTAGAAGTTGTTTATATATTAAATAAAAACAACAATGTTTAACTTTTATCTTGACAAGAATAGAAGGAAGAAATAGCTAATATCGAACATTAAGAAAAAACTACTAATTACTGATCATCGAACATTAAAATATAAAAAGGTTTATATGTTTCATTTAAATGAATTAGAATAGTATTTTTTTAACAAAAGATGTGTATTTCCAATGTTATTAATCAAAATAAGCTAATTTTAAAGAAACAATCTTTTCTATGATTTCGAAAAGCAATGTGTTGTAATACAACTTCCTCTAAATGTCCCTGGTGGTTTTTAACACTTCAATGTCCCAATGCCCCTTATAAGATTCACGATGTTTCCAATTTGTTTCTTTATTGAACCTCAAACTTGGGTAATTAAACCTAATTTACAATACAAAATTACAAAATCAAAGGCACGATAAAAGAGAACAAAGAGAAGACTTTTAAGAGAAAAGGGATAAACAATATAAAAAGCTTACATAAAAAAGGGGAATAAATTTAAATAAAAACTAACAAAACTATAAAGAAAGACCCGTAAAAATACGGTAGGCGATAGCCTAAAAATATACAAGTTCACAATTTCAAAACGAGAAGGGAGAAGGGCTATAAAAACGGGGCCTATCGAGGAAAGCTAGAAGACGAAGAAGAGAGGAGACAACCGCTTTCCAGGTTGGAGCACGCCAAATGAAGACTAAAGTCAGAAAGGGGTCTCTTTTATAAGGACCTTCGCTACCAGGAGCGATTCCAAATCGAACTCCGCCTTTTTAATTTAAAGTGGCAAAAGTATAGACGAACAGCGGGGATCGGTGAAAGTCCAGCCCTCCAGCTCTTACGGCAATGAATGAAAATGTTCTACCGAACAGGCCAAATAAGAGAGGAGCGCAATTGGAGAGAACTTTCCCACGATCGCCATTGCTGCCGCTAACCTTTTTTGGTTGCGCATCATCTGGCTGGCACCTATCTTTTTGGCGCGTCTTTTCCTTTGTCTAAATCATTTCAAAAGCTATTTTAGGGCCCAGACACAATAAAAGGGAAGGTGACTAATCACTAAACTAAAGAAAAAGGATGACTAAAAAAGGATGGGAAAAAGAGACAGAAGTTCTTCAACAAAGTTGCCTAAAAAAGCATAACTTTGGATTTCGCAATAAAATCGAACTTTTAAATAAAAAAGGATTACAAAATAAGCAAGAAATAAAAGAGAAAGAAATAAACTAAAAGAGGAAAGGGAATTACAAAAGAGTTACAAAAGAATTACAAAACAATAAATAAAAGTTAAAGCCCTGTTGTAGTAAGACTACAACATTCTTCACCCCTCAGGAAAGAAAAAGAAGAACTCGTATTTTAAATAAATACCCCAAGAAAACAATAAAACAATAACAAGAAGAGATCAATATTCAGATGGTGTTGAAATTTCATCAGCTGCTGAGGCGACAGGACGAGTTGTTGACCATTCATCTTCGAGTTGAGCGAGGGACTTCGTGTCAGGTTCGAAGTCGCCAACTGCAAGTAAAACATAGGGGCTAGGGAAAAGCCGCCGAAGGGGTCGAGTCGTTCTCGTGTGTATTATGAGGGACCCCAGAATCCTCAACACGTGTTGTAACGGGATTCAATATACTTCTCCAAGATGGTTGAAGCTCTTTAAATCTATCCAATTGAGAAACAGTAACAGCATCAGAAGGTTGAGTTGTTGTTTCGGACGTCTTTCCTTCCCCCCTTGGGAGCAAATCCGAAAGATGGACTTCTTGAAGACGGCCGAAACCAGTTCTAGGTGAACCGATTTCAAGGCTATTATCTGGAATCCGATCGGCTATATCTTCACTCTGATATGGATCAAGATGAACTCCAGGAGCCTTGTTATCAGCATCAATGCAGCAGCGCATCTGGCCATTGGGTTTGCTGACGACAACCACAGGTGATATTGCTGTGCCGGTTGTGGAGGGTTCTATGATGCTTGATCTAGAACCAGCTAACACAAATTGTTGAACAGCATCTTTAACTAAATCCGGCATTTGAAGAATTCCATTACTGGCACGGATGATGTCATGCATATATTGAAGATTGGTGCTATATCGAGCTTCATGGCCTGGCGAGGGAGAGACCTGGATTCGAAATTCAATCGGCTCCCAAGCTGCACCCAGTAGACGAAGTTTTCGTCGAAGGCTTCTACATTTGTGAGGGGCTCGTTCCCATTTTAACATACTTCTGCTGCTGGAGGTGGTAGCTACATGAGAAGTTGGAGGACCATCACCAGGAACAACACAAAGGAGATTGCCAATAGTTTCCCAGTTAGCTTTAAACCTTGTTTCATGTCCAGGCAATGCATAAAATCGGAGATCTTCACAGGCTGAGCTGGCTGCTCCTAATAAGCATAGCTTTTGTCGAAGCTCTTCAACGCCTTTTTGTGTGATCTTACCAGGTAAAGAGAAAGCAAAACTTTCCAAATCTTTACATTTATCCAGTTCTATTGCAGCGAGAGGGTTAGGAGATGTTCCAACCGAAGAGGGTTCTACTGTGTCAAACACTAAAACCTGATTCTCTTGAACTTCTCTGCCTGTAGGTTCAATAATTTCGGCTTGATAATAACCAAAAGTAATCCTTCGATTTTGAAAATCATAGGTAATGGGAGGAAGCCGGCGCATTGTGTTGCATCCAATTATTAGCTGGTACGATGTTGGTTGAGCGGGCTTATGAACATGAGCCTCGACTGGGAAGTAACCTCCTCCAATATTCACCAAAACTTTAACAACTCCAATGGTGCGAGCAAGGGAATTTCCAATGCCCATTAGATAAATAGCTGGAGCTGGTTGAATTAACATACCTAATCTATCAACCAAAGATGTGGTGACAAGGGTCACTGATGCACCGGTGTCTAGGAGACAAATTAAATCAATTCCATGAACCGAAGCACGAACGTGAGCTATGCTCGAACCTTTGCTCATTATATTGGCAATTCGTGGAGATTCCATTGACTCCATGTGTTCAGTAGCAAGAAGAAGCTGTCGGATAACCCCCAGATTAGCGATATATCTGGTTTCTTGGCCTTGTAAGGGGGAAACAAAGAGGTCATCAGCATAACAAAATGTATCAGCCCCGAGCAGGTGAAGCTTTTGGCGAAGCTCTTCAAGTTCAGCCGATTTGGTTGTTGCAGGCAGGGCAAGTGTAAAACTTTCCAGTCTTCTGCTAGGATCCCTTGTTAGGAGATCGCTCTGAGATGGACTATGTGCCTTGGAGTATTTTTGCCGACTACTCCGAGGGTTGACGATGCCTTGTGAAGGGCAACGAGAACCAATCTTCTGAGGAAGCCTTGAGAAATGGCGCTTCGGGCAGTGCCTAACATCATGATCCGTGGCTAGACAGTTAAAGAATTTACGAGCTCTTCTGTGCCTTGCACAAGAAGTATGTCCAGTTAAGTAATATTTATATGGACAGCTCTTAGCATTATGACCCGGAGTACTGCATGCAAAACACTTGCGGATCCACTGGGATTGAGAACCAGTTGGGTATGTCCTAGCATGAGGGTCATGCTGACGAGAAAGGTTGCTGGGGCGAATCCGTTCTTGTGGGGTAACTGATTTTAGTTCACCTCCTTCAAGAACATTGATATGAGCAACATCTGCTTCAGCTGGAACTGTGGGCAAAAAAGCTTGAATAGGTCTCACAGCTACAACATGTCCGTCAGTTGGATCTTGAATGGCCGGTTGCTGTTCAGCAAGCAACAAAGCGACTTGAGCTTGAGCTTGTTGTAGATGTTCTTGGCTGCGAATAAATGCTTCACGCAAGAGTCGAAGCTCCAGTTGTTGTTGATGGTGATGAAGCTGCCAATTCCAACGTTGAGATAAGCCAGCTATCCGGAAAATATTAAGATGTTGAAGGGCTTCTTGAATAACCATGGGTAGAAAATATCTGGCCACAAGATAGAAAGATGCATATAAACAAGTTGCGAAAATCCATCCATGTGGAATATCAGGTATACCAACTGGTAAACAGCCAAAAAGTCCAGCAACAATATTTTGATTGAGTTGCCATGTTTGGGAACTTGAGGATGAAGCTAGTTCACCTAAACTCGACAGCTCCATAATTGATTGTTTAATGGAATCATTTACTGCCAAAGTTGTGTTGCAATCAACGATGAACGTGGGTTTATCAGAAGTGATAACCAACAATCGTCCATTTTCTTTGACAATGCTAACAGAAGAGGACTCAGGAAGAGTTAGAGGTACCACAAATTGATATGCTTGTTTCTTTTCAGGGTTCCAAAGAAGGAAACCTTCTGAATCCATATTGCATTGACCCGATTGATAATCACAGCTACAGCTAGGGCCTTTGGATTTTTGAGTAGAAGCCGAACCATGTTGACTAAGTACAGTGGCAATAGTAATGTAACAATTGGTTACAGGTATTGTATCCTTGATCATCCATGTAGGCCACCATCGAGCAGGAAACTTGGGCTTGTTAGATGTGCCATAAAAACCATCAAATTGTTGAAGAGCACCACTTTCGTAATCAATTCGAAGTTGATCACATTGCTCCATTGATAAAGCCGAAGCAGTCTTCATTTCATCATAACTACGACCTCCAAAGAAGTTCCTTGAATGTGAAATGTCATATTGAACACAATAACAAAGAACAGCAGGGGTTGTATAGTCATGAGTTTGCCAAGTGACATCCATAGCTTTTGCATCTGTACCAGAAGGACTCTTACATATATAATCAGCTGGTAAATGAAAGAGGGTACGTGGTGAATCATCACAGCCAAGAGATGCTTGTAGGTTGCCATTAACACCAGAGAAAAGGGCAAGAAAAACCATAACCACTGTAAAGATCCAATTAAGGACTTGACCAATCACAAGCGGGATTCTTCTTGAGCCTGATGCAGCTTGTTGTTGAGCTTTTGGATGACTTTGGGCTTTATAAACGCTTGTTTTAAGCTTTCTTCTGGCTTCTTTATCTTGCTTCACAGTTGAGTAAACTGGAGGATAATTCTCTAAACCATGTTGCCGATTTGGTCCTGATGGTTTATCACAATTATCAAAATTTTCAGCTGCAAATGCAGGAAAAATTAAGGTTTGTTTTCCATTTATGGCATTATCTGCATTTATTGCCTTTGAAAGATGTTGCTGGGATAAAGCTTTCATCGCAGATTTGTCTGCAACTGGATGACCAGCATTATCTCCTTTATCAACATTAGCTGCCAAAATATGTTGAGCGGGATTCTTACTAAGAACCATAACCGATTTTGTATGAGCTTTTGAAGAGAAATCATCTTCATCTTGTTGGACAGTAGGCGTTGAATCTTGCCTAACATCAACAGCGAAGAAAGTGTTGATAACTCCTTTCATTACATGAGCTGTTGGATCTATCAAATTCGCAGTTGCGAACCGGATCTTAAAATCATTGATGGGACGTGGTGGAGGTTCTGCAGTTGTACCAGGATGAGGTTGTATCCATGTGGCTCCAGTGCCTTGCCCAGTTGTACAGCCACCATAAGCTCCATTTCTATTGCTACCACCAGTAGAATTGCCATTTGATGAACCATAATTGCTAGCAGAGGCATTACCATAGCCTTGTTGAGTGCCAGCAGTACCATGTGCATCAGCTTGATAGCTTGCAGGGGCATGTTCATAGCCTTGATGATTACCTGCAACTCCATGCTGTTGTGCTTGTCCACCATATCCATTTGATGAACCATTATAACCATGATGAGTTGTTGTTCCATTATCTGGACCATTTGATTGCATTTGTCGCCACTGATACCGGGTTCGACGATAAGATTGTTGAGTGGGACATTGTCGAGCAAAATGACCATGTTGATGGCATTGATCCATTGGATATGTTTCATATGTGGATCTACCAGATGCTTGACGCCGGAGAAGTGCTGATTCTCGTCGACGAGCAAGAAGTAAAACATTTTCATAAGAATCGGGATTAAGATCCAAAACATATTCTCGAATATCATCGCGGAAACGATTCATCGTTTCTCGACGAAGATTTCTTTCCAATTCATCTTCAGGCTTTCCTTCAAGAATGGTGTGAAGGAGATTAGCAACACGAACTGTAAAGGCATGTACAGTTTCTCGTGGACCTTGATAGGTACTTTGTAGTTCCAGCTCAGCAGCTCTGATACATTCGGCATTATTAAATTTTGCCTTTAATGTTGCTTCAATGGCATCAAAATTGTTTTTGTCTGCTGGTGGCATAGCATCATAGACGAAGCGAGCTCGACCTTTTAATCGGCCAACCAAGTGAGCAACTGCTTGAACAGGAGTTGGAGGGAACGTTTGCTGCATAAGATAGCATCGCAAACGATCAAAATAACTGTTTAGCGGAACCAATGGGTTACCATCATAATCTTCCATGATGGCTTCACCAACATTAATTTCAGCTTGAAGTATCTCTGTTTCTGGAGGAAAACCACAACGGTAATCATAGACAGCTACGTTAGCAGAAACAAGAGTTTCAGTTGAATCATCCGATGAAGGGGTACTTCTTCTAGTACCGCCAATTGAACCAGAATTATCAGGTGATGGGGTATCTCTTGTGATACCGCCAATTAAATCAGCATCAACAGGTGCGGGGTTACCTCTTGTGGAACCGCCAACATTTAAACCAGCATCATCAGCTATAGGAGCAGCTTCAAGTGTTGAATTCTCTTCAGAAGCAGCTTCAGGTGACGAAGTTTCTTTAGAAACTGCTCCATTATTAAAACCGGAAGTTAATTCAGGGCCTTTTTCTTTCATAGCTATATCTCGAAGCTTTTTAAGAAGATCTTCATGAGGACCTTTTCCATTTTTTTTGAGAAGCAAAACGATCCAACGCAGTTTCTCGCTGTTTTTGCAAAAAACTCGGATTCGTAAAGCGCTTGAGTGGATCTTCCTGAGCAGGAGGGAGATCAGCATCTATCTTCTTTTGATCACCAACATTAATAACTGAGGGATCAATATTTTCTTGAAGGACTTGTTGAGCTTTTATTACAGCTTCAACTTCAGCAAATAATGCTTCTTGCTTTTGAGCAATTTCATCTACGCGCTTATCTATTTCGCTTACGCGTTGATCTTCTTGAAGCGCTGGTTGGCTTTGGAGTTTTCGAAGATCAGTTTTGATCTCACGGAATTCTCGAGCTAACATTTGCTCAAAAGACTTTAAAAGGAGGAAGAGGTCATCCACGGTTTTAACCATGGCAGGGTTATTAAAGAAAACTTTTCGATCACCCATTTTAAGACCTCGCCAAGAAAAAAAATGTTTTTTCTTTAAAAAAGACAAAAAATTTTAAATTTAAAAAATTCGAAAAGAAAGTTGAAAAACTTTTCAACAAAAAATCGAAAAGAGGTTGAATAAACCTTTCAACCAAAAAACAAAATAATTTTTTTAATTAAAAACAAAAACTTATTCGAAAAAAAGATTGAATACAATCTTTAACCAAAAAATCAAAATTTAGCCGAAAAGCGGTTGAATAAAAAACTTCAACCAAAACAATTTATCTGAAAAGAGTTTGACAACAATTTTCAAAAAAAGACAAAATAATTTAATTTTTAAAAAAGAGAAAAAAAGAAGGTTGAAATTGATTTCAACCAAGACAAATATTAAAAATTAAAACTTTTTTTAGACTAGTACAATAAAATTTTTCAAGCTTATCAAATAAAGATATAGCTTGACTATCACAAAAATAAAAAAAATCTTAGCTATCCAAGAAAAATGAAGAAATAAAACTTTTAAGCTATTTAAAAATAAAAAATCTTAATTCCCAAAAATAAAAATAATTTTTTAGCTATTAAAAAAATAAATTCTCAAAGATAAAGAGAGATCCTCAAAAAAATAAAAAAACCTTTTTAGTTATTAATAAAAATAAAAACCTTAATTTCCCAAAAATAAAAGATTCCAAAATAAAATTTTGAGAACAAAATTCTCAAAAAATAAAAATTTTTGAATAAAGAAAATTCTTAAAAAATAAAGACTTTCTAATAAAAATAAAAACTCAAATAAAAACCCAAAAAATAAAATGCTCAGCTAGAAAAAGAAAAAAAATTTTTTTAAAAAATAGAACAAGAAAAAAAATAAAAATTATTACCTTAAAATAAAAATTCTCAAAAAAATAAAATTTCTCAGCTATAAAAGAGCTTCCCAAAATAAAAAACTCTTCCAAAAAAAGACAAAAAAACCTTAAACTATCCCAAATAAAAATTAAAATGTTAAGCTATAAATTAGCTACTTAAACTTAAAAAAACTTTTTTTTCAAAAAATTAATAACTTCTCTTAACAGCTGCAGCTTTGAACTTTGATATATCTTCTCCTCGTCGGGACTCGCGAAGTTTTCGTCAGCTTTGGACCTCCGGATCTTCTTCCAACAGGAACACGCGTAATTTCTTCCAGCAGGAACACCGGTAGTGCAAAACAGCTAGCGTTGATGTCTCCAGAGATGTTGAAACCTGGCCAGGTTTTTAAAAGGGAGACAAGAGGTTAAAAACCTTCCAAAAGGGAAGTGGCACCAAAATGTTGTAATACAACTTCCTCTAAATGTCCCTGGTGGTTTTTAACACTTCAATGTCCCAATGCCCCTTATAAGATTCACGATGTTTCCAATTTGTTTCTTTATTGAACCTCAAACTTGGGTAATTAAACCTAATTTACAATACAAAATTACAAAATCAAAGGCACGATAAAAGAGAACAAAGAGAAGACTTTTAAGAGAAAAGGGATAAACAATATAAAAAGCTTACATAAAAAAGGGGAATAAATTTAAATAAAAACTAACAAAACTATAAAGAAAGACCCGTAAAAATACGGTAGGCGATAGCCTAAAAATATACAAGTTCACAATTTCAAAACGAGAAGGGAGAAGGGCTATAAAAACGGGGCCTATCGAGGAAAGCTAGAAGACGAAGAAGAGAGGAGACAACCGCTTTCCAGGTTGGAGCACGCCAAATGAAGACTAAAGTCAGAAAGGGGTCTCTTTTATAAGGACCTTCGCTACCAGGAGCGATTCCAAATCGAACTCCGCCTTTTTAATTTAAAGTGGCAAAAGTATAGACGAACAGCGGGGATCGGTGAAAGTCCAGCCCTCCAGCTCTTACGGCAATGAATGAAAATGTTCTACCGAACAGGCCAAATAAGAGAGGAGCGCAATTGGAGAGAACTTTCCCACGATCGCCATTGCTGCCGCTAACCTTTTTTGGTTGCGCATCATCTGGCTGGCACCTATCTTTTTGGCGCGTCTTTTCCTTTGTCTAAATCATTTCAAAAGCTATTTTAGGGCCCAGACACAATAAAAGGGAAGGTGACTAATCACTAAACTAAAGAAAAAGGATGACTAAAAAAGGATGGGAAAAAGAGACAGAAGTTCTTCAACAAAGTTGCCTAAAAAAGCATAACTTTGGATTTCGCAATAAAATCGAACTTTTAAATAAAAAAGGATTACAAAATAAGCAAGAAATAAAAGAGAAAGAAATAAACTAAAAGAGGAAAGGGAATTACAAAAGAGTTACAAAAGAATTACAAAACAATAAATAAAAGTTAAAGCCCTGTTGTAGTAAGACTACAACACAATGTTGTACATTTTTAATTAATTTAGCATCAATAAAATGCTGTTTTTCTCAAAATCGAGTATGCTTGTTCACCACGAATTTTTCAAAATGGTTCTATTGACTTGCAACTTTCAAGATTATGTATAAATGGTTTCTTATTAATTTAATGTAAATATGCTTTAATAATGTAGAGCACATCAAAAAATACCAAAATAAAGCATTTAAAACCACATATCGGCCATTATTGATTCTTACGAAGCTGTTAATTTTTTGCATATTTTGTGTTATTTTCAACGTGTTATCAAATGATCGAAAACACAAAATTCCAATCAGCAGTGTTTATTAGCCCTTTTTTCCTTTGATTTCAGATCCAATAAACAGCATTTTCGTTTTTTTACAACTTATTCATTATTAAACTTTTGTTTAATTAATACTGCAGTTTATTCGATGGTGGTAACAGGATGCTGCAGTTATATAATCAATATTGTTTTTTTTCGTTTTACTATTTTAGAGTCACCAATCATGTTTGAAAAATAAATAAATCATTCAAAAAAAACAATTTACCAATGACTGGTCTGCCCATTGAATGTTGACAGCGATGCAGGCAGAAACTATCACCTTGACGAGCATCTCTTCTATATGCTTTAGAATAAACGCAGTCGCTGCCACGAAAAAAAAATACAAAGAACGCTTTCACAACAAAGTTTTAAATAAAGAAATTTTCAATCTTTAAATATTCTCTTTTTTGATTTATATTTTTAAATATTTTATGCAAAATTTATAGAAAGAAAGGACAACATAATAAAATATTTTTCGCTGTTTCTCGATGCAATATCGAGCAATTTTAATTCATCTGGCATATCCAGCTACGAACTTTTACCACATTTTTTATTGTAAAATTATTATTGATGTCACATATATTTTCAGTTCAGTTTTTGCAACTACTGTAACAGAATACTCATATTAGCCCGGGTAAAAGCAATTTCCTTTTCAATTGCATTGATTAAAAAAATTTAATAATTTTAATTTTTGATAAAAATCGTTAAATGCAATGCAAAATAGTGTTAAAAACATATGCAAATTGACAAAAAGTGCTTATAATTGATATTGATAAAATGTTGTAGTAGAAGCGAAATTGTTTATTTCCAAAAACTGTAAATAATCTGTTAGCAAATATGTATCTTATTCTATTTTTTCATGAAAATATTACCAAAATATTGAAAAGTTTTGGAACACCTTTTCATGAAAAAAATTTGACGTTTTGCTGCATTCAGGGGTTTGTTTTTGTGTTGGATTTTAACATAAGAAGACAAACACAAAAAAAACCATCGCAAAAAGTGTCGTTGCAATAAGAGATCTGTTTCCAAAAAATGGTGAGCATTGAACACCGAAATGGTTTTTTTGCAAAAAAACAAATGTTTCGAAATACTTACTATTCACCAAAATCATCACCGACATAAACAACTTTTAAAACGTATTCTATGAATTTTTTTAAAGGTTTGGCCAATTTCTGGCACAGCAAATAAACCTTCCCGAATCGACCCAAAAATGATACCTAGGTTTTTGACCATGCTTAACAAGCTCAAATCCAAAATTTTAGGCCTTTAACTCAACCTTAACCCTGACTTTTTGGTCCTGAAACGAAGATATCAATATTTTTTCAAGTGAATGCCATATAATCATTTTCTTAAAAGTTGCTAATATTCTTTCACCTATATAGGTTTTCGAGATCGGGGAATCCGAATTTCGCATTTTCGAACGAAAATTTTCGCTGCAAGACCCATTTTTTGCACTACGGCACTTTTCGTGCCGTCATAACTTTTCGGCAAGGGCCCAGCTGGCCGAGTGAATAGCACCATCGGATTCAGCGCCTTTTTTTACCCCAGGGGGGTCAAGAATGGTAAAAAAACCGGCGGAGGAAAAACGGGTTTACTATTGTTGAACATGGAGTACTGCGAAAAATTTGCCTTGGTCACCCCTGTGCTCAAAAAATGACAAAAAAAATAAAAAAAAATTTTTTGTGTAGAAATGCTCAAAAATGTTTATTAATAATTATAGTAATATTTTGGGATCGAAAAAAATATGTTTAAACATTTTTAAATGCTTCATAACATGGTAAAACAACGAAAATAACGGTATTTCAGCATGCTTTTTGTTCAACAATAGTAAACCCGTTTTTCCTCCACCGGTTTTTTTACCATTCTTGACCCCCCTGGGGTAAAAAAGGGCGCTGAATCCGATGGTGATACTCACTCGGCCAGCTGGGCTCTTGCCGAAAAGTTATGACGGCACGAAAAGTGCCGTAGTGCAAAAAATGGGTCTTGCAGCGAAAATTTTCGTTCGAAAATGCGAAATTCGGATTCCCCGATCTCGAAAACCTATATAGGTGAAAGAATATTAGCAACTTTTAAGAAAATGATTATATGGCATCCATGTGAAAAAACCTTGATACTTTCGTTTCGGGACCAAAAAATCAGGGTTAAGGTTGAGTAAAAGGCCTAAAATTTTGGATTTGAGCTTGTTACGCATGGTCAAAAACCTAGGTATCGTTTCTGGAGAAAAAAAATTTTAGCTGTGCCAGCCGTTTTAAAAAAATTCATAGAATACGTTTTAAATACTAACTCCCTATTCTCTGCTAAACACAGTCGTTGCAAAAAGTTAAAATAAGAAAAGCATTAATGAGCTTTTCAGAACTATCTTTTTTCGAGCTTTTGAATATCTTTATAATATTCAAAAGCTCTGGTCACTATAATATTCATTTTATTTTCTTTGTTAGTTCGGTTACAGCGGATGTCCACATGCAGTAACGTTAAGTTAATATTGCAAAATAAATAATATTATTATTTTGCAAATAATAATGATTTATGTTTTTCCATTACCAAATAGTAACTTGCAATTTTAACAATTAAAATTATGTTGTGTAATGTTATTTGTATGATTTTGTTGAAATAAATATTGTGCCAACGATTTAGATTGCGTTCTTAGAACAACAATATTAAAAAAATTTTTATTTTTAATTATCATTCGGCTTTAAACAATGTTAAAAAAAATTCAAAAAAACCACTTGCAACATTTATTCATCATCTTTGCGAATAGAAATTTTATAAAAAAACTGCAACAAAAACTTATTCTTGAAAAGTGCTCAGCGACGCAGACACTTTTTTAGACATCTCTCTCTCACTTTCTCTCTAACGTTAGTGAATACAAATGCGCAGCACATCGTTTGTTGCTTTTTTTGACAGAGAGAAAAAAATGTGACAAAAAAGAGCTCATGTTCAAAAAATGAATAAAGCATTTTGGTGAAAGTAAACATTATAATTTTAGTATTAATGGATAGAAGAAGGTTCAAAATTACCGGTTTTCATAAATTTGAGTAAAAAAATAATTTTATTGATATTTTATGCCCCCAGGAAAAATGCAAATTTTTGGCATTATTGATGGCACACCAAATTAAAACCCCTCTATAAAATTTTCTGAAAATCACCATAAAGCCTTCTTATACCTCATGGTGTGCAAATGGTCAAAATAAATGTCAGACAAAACTTTACACATTTTTTATTTTCTTTTCTTCTACGTATTTTGCGGCAGTTTAATTAATTAATTGATTTTGGCAAAGTTACTCACTAACAAATCAAAAAAAGTTTGGATAAAAAACTAGAGCTCTCGCATTCAGTTTGATATGTCTGCAATAAAACTAATAAAAATTGTTTTTAATTTCAACCATCAAAAATGAAATAAATGTTTAAAATAACAAAGTGAATATTTGGGGCTGTTATTATTTTTTTAATTTTTCAGTGATTGATGCTTCAAATCACCACAATGATATCGGTTTAAACCAACTTTTATTTTTGAAAATTGTTTTACCAAAATGGCTTGTTTTTAAAAGAAAATTTCTTTACGGTTTAAAAAGCGAAACATAATTTTATAAATAATGTAGTGAAAATTGGTATCATACGTTTGACTTTCAAATTAATTTCTATCATCCCATCTCCTATTCTTTAGAATGTGGCAATTTATAACAGCTTGTAAATATGATTAAATTCTTTACAAAGAATTCAAAAGTTGAAAAAATATAATTCGTTGCCTGTTATTTTTTCTATCGTTGTTTTTATGTTAGTAAAATTTTCTTTTCCTAAAAATAAACCTTTTCTAAAAAACATTTATTTGACGAAAAAAATCTTTTGGTGAATTTCATCAGCGATATTGGTACACTCTGAAGAACATGTCTATTTAGACAAACAGAAACATAACATATAAACAAATGAATGAAAAGAAAGAAAGAAATAGAAAAAGTCGTCTATACGTTTTTGTAAAGCCAAGTGCGTTTTTGTCATTTTGATATTTTTTGCGAACGGGTTTTTGAATTTTTTTAATTAAATACTATCGAAACAAAAA
Organism: Panagrolaimus sp. LJ2400; assembly: GCA_024447215.1. Classification (NCBI taxonomy): domain Eukaryota; kingdom Metazoa; phylum Nematoda; class Chromadorea; order Rhabditida; family Panagrolaimidae; genus Panagrolaimus; species Panagrolaimus sp. LJ2400. The sequence continues at coordinate 358,407 of JAMRYA010000029.1, read as the reverse complement.
GAACTCATATTCAAATACAAATTATCACGAAAGTGACAATCAGAATGAACGAAAACCAAAGTATGTCCAAGGCAAAAAGGAAACATTAATTATAGATTAATCTGTTGATGTGAAAATTATTGCTTTTTTACTTCTTACATATTTTTTTTTCATTCCTTTTAGCAACTTGCATTTGGTAACGTTTTATCGAGCGACGAAAAAAGATATCTTTATTTATGAATATTCTACCAACTGTTACTACATTAGATTGATTTTAAAAATTATTAAATCTCGAAAAACTGTTAAAAAATAAAGATGCCATTTAAGGCAGCTGGTATCACAACTGAATTTGACATTATTAATTTGTATAAATATAATGCATTACTTACTGATCTCAATAGTGAAAAAAATTTTTCTTTGATTTTAATGTTGGTAAAAAAACACTTCAGTTAGAAAACTACAGAACTTGATGAAAATGCAGTCTGTTTTCAAAAACAATAAAGCTGTGAATGCGTTGCATTTTTGTGATACATAAAAATTTCATTTTTTATTCTAATTTTTTTAATGAATGAAGACATGGCAATTATTTGTTTTTATAAGATATTTTTTGATAGCGAAAAATGTTTTATTCATTATAAATGTACAGTTCCGTTTGTCGAGCTTTTAATTATTATTGGTGGAAAAAACATCTGTTCAGAATATTATTTGCTTGTCATTTGTTTTCTCAAATATAGACGATAAAAAATTCAAATACTGTTTTCAAAGTTTAAAAAAAAAGATTTCATAAAATATTCACACATATAAAAAAAGCCAATCAGGTTTGGTACAATTTTATGCATAATAAATGAGCAGCAATAAAAAAAACTTCACCAGTTTCTTGCTCTATTTCTGGCAAAAAAATTTCTTTTTTGTCCCCAAAAAAAGCATTTTTTAAAAGATGTCTGACGAAAAAAACTCTTTTTTTTTCTTCATGTTGGTGAACTAGAATGCTTATAAATGATTATATTAGTACAGCAAAATGATATAGTAAATAAGCAAAAAGAATAATAATCACGAAAGCAAAGGAACTATATAATACAGAAAAAAAAACTAAGCAAAGGTTGCAGCAGTAAAATAGTTCTTAAATTCTGTAAAAAGCGTATATAGCTATAATAGTGATATAGATAGCTTACTAGTACATAGATTTAATAGATTTATAACAAAAAATAGAAAAAATGGATATAATAGATGCAAGAACCAATTAACTACAAGACATTTTTGACTACTACAGAAAAATTGATCATAAAAAGCTAAAAATGTATATTTAAGCATTCAGCGACCTCTAATAGGTATAAAATTGATATATTTAAGATATCTAATGCAAAACATATAAAGATATATTCTAGAATTAATAGCAGATCGATTTAGCGATAATGAAATTCAACAGCGAGCTTTCGTCAAAAACATATGTAAGTGTTTTATGACAGATTTAAGTTTTTGGTTGTGACGGAATGATCAGTTGTGATTATTTTAAAAGTCTCTGCTTTATCAAACAAGTAAACAAAATAATAAAATTGTGTTGAGAAAATGCTTAGAACTCAAAAAACATTTTTATAATTATTGGTTTCTAATTCTTTGATGGATTTTAACTAATTTGTTTCAGCGAATTTCCTATTTTTTGAAAGGAAAAAAGTATTAACATTTAAGAATTTTTTATAAAAATATTCAAAAGCTCGGAAAAAGAAGAAACTGTAGACGATTTGTCTACTTTCTTCTTTTCATTCATACATCTGCTGTGTCTATGTTTGTCCTAACAGAACTGCTCTTTGCAATGCGTCTCTGTCGTTGGCCAAAACATTCTTTCATCACTTCTTTCAATAAAAAGCATATGTTGGAGTTGAAAAATATTTTTTACTGTCAAAAAAGAGCAAGAATTTTTTTTTAACATTTTAAAATAATGTATTATTCGTTTTTGGATATTTGAAATTGCTATATAATTTAACTTATCCAATAATAAGACAATCTCATTATTTACAAAAAATGTTTGTTTAGCATCTAATACAAAGTATACAAAAAAGAAAACAATATTTAAATAAAAACATTTGAGTTCTAAGCATTTTCTCAACACAATTTTATTATTTTGTTTACTTGTTTGATAAAGCAGAGACTTTTAAAATAATCACAACTGATCATTCCGTCACAACCAAAAACTTAAATCTGTCATAAAACACTTACATTTGCCTTGGACATACTTTGGTTTTCGTTCATTCTGATTGTCACTTTCGTGATAATTTGTATTTGAATATGAGTTCTTTTTGTTTCGATAGTATTTAATTAAAAAAATTCAAAAACCCGTTCGCAAAAAATATCAAAATGACAAAAACGCACTTGGCTTTACAAAAACGTATAGACGACTTTTTCTATTTCTTTCTTTCTTTTCATTCATTTGTTTATATGTTATGTTTCTGTTTGTCTAAATAGACATGTTCTTCAGAGTGTACCAATATCGCTGATGAAATTCACCAAAAGATTTTTTTCGTCAAATAAATGTTTTTTAGAAAAGGTTTATTTTTAGGAAAAGAAAATTTTACTAACATAAAAACAACGATAGAAAAAATAACAGGCAACGAATTATATTTTTTCAACTTTTGAATTCTTTGTAAAGAATTTAATCATATTTACAAGCTGTTATAAATTGCCACATTCTAAAGAATAGGAGATGGGATGATAGAAATTAATTTGAAAGTCAAACGTATGATACCAATTTTCACTACATTATTTATAAAATTATGTTTCGCTTTTTAAACCGTAAAGAAATTTTCTTTTAAAAACAAGCCATTTTGGTAAAACAATTTTGAATGTCATTTAAATTGAGATGATTGTATTGCGAAGTATCATGGTTTGAAAATGAATTATTAAAAGTATTTGACTTGCCATTCAATGACAGCTCATAATCTTTTGTTGCCATCTAAAACAATCGATTCTTAATGCGAAACCTTGACGCTATAGAAATACAGTAACACTAAAATGTATACGTAAAAGAGAACAAGAGAATGCCATTTACTTTTAAAACCCATGTGAAGAAAGTGGTTGCTTTAATTTCGTTTATATACCCTATTTTGATGAAGAAATTTGTTTATTTGCATAAACAAATCAAAGATCATGTAATTCATATATTAAAGTAAACATTTACGAAAACTTACAAACCTTAGGAAATCTTTGACACGAAGAAATCAAACATCATCGAGGAAAAAAGAAGCAAAACAGTGTATCACAGATAAACAAAATTTATTTTATTTGAAATTGTGAAAATGATGAAATCTTGCATAACCGAAGAAAAAATACAAAATGACCCTTTTATTATAAAAAATATTATCATACATATTTTTCAAAAACTTTTACTATTACAATTTTCGATGAAATTAAAAAAATGAGCACAAAGAACACAAAGAGCGGAATCGCTAAGAAAAAGATAATATGCAGAATCACAAAATTTTTTTATAAAAATTCAACACATTTTTTTAAACAACTATACAATTCGTTGTGTTACTGTACTATTTTTCACACAACGTAAGTGTCATTAAAATGACTATTTATGGGCCAAAAAATGTCAGAAACATGTTTCTAGGTGTTTTTTGATCATTTTGGGTCATTTGGAGAAAAAAAAATTTTTTCGATTTTTTTTGCCTTGGTCCCCCCTGTGGATTTTGTTACGAAACAACGGTTTTGGGTCAATATGTATCCGATCCCCCCAAAATTAGGAAATTTGACCTGGACAGGGTTGTTCCACATGAAAAGGGCTACAAATGGTGAAAAAACCAGCCCCGGCCCCATGGTAAAGTTTCGAGATAACTGCCGAAAACCGATTTTGGCATTTTTCAAATCGACGGCATATTGCCGGAAATGACCCAAAAATTATAAATTTGGTCTTAGATGATAGCCCTAGGCTAGTAGAACATGTTCTGATGCAAAAAAAAAAATTTCGAAAATTATGCAAATTTTGACACTTTAAATTTAACATAAATGCCCCCAGGGCATTTAAACGAAAACGGACTTCGGATTCGGTGGTTTTGGCCTCATATTAGTCTATTCTGAAAGTTTCATCGTTCTAGCTTCAAATCGACTTTTTTTTTTGTCGCTCTCTTCTCGAAATTGAAAAAAACAACGTTTTACAACTGAAGAATATTTTTTAAAATTGCTGTTTCTGAAGTTTTTATAAAAATATTTTTAGCTTGAATAAAATTTATATAACTGTATTGATAAGTAAACACCATTTCTTTGTTCTTTACATGCTTTTCTTTAAAATGGATCAGCAAAATCATCGCGCATTTTTTATTGATTATTAAATTTCTCTCTGTTAGTTTGAAATGTCTAATATTACATAAACATTGTCTTTCAATGTTGCTGAATTCTTGTTAATTGTAATATATGGAATCAGTTGTATGCATTCGGTTACTTTTTTAGGTTATTCTTTTAATAAATATAATTTGACACTTTTAAAAAAGTAAAAAAAAACAGATCATGTTTAACGAAAGAAAGAACATTAAAAATTCGACTAGCAGTAACCCCACATTTCAAATGTCCTGCTTTTTTTTTGTTTTTTTTAAAAGCTGTTTGTTTTTCTTGTCAAATGCAACCACGATGCGGTTCACATCAGTTACTAAAAAGAGTTTATTGCTGTAGAAATATGTTGTTTTTTTCAATTTCGAGAAGAGAGCGACAAAAAAAAAAGTCGATTTGAAGCTAGAACGATGAAATTTTCAGGATAGGCTAATATCGACCCAAAACCACCGAATCCGAAGTCCGTTTTCGTTTAAATGCCCTGGGGGCATTTATGCAAAATTTAAAGTGTCAAAATTTGCATAATTTTCGAAAAATTTTTTTTTGCATCAGAACATGTTCTACTAGCCTAGGGCTATCATCTAAGACCAAATTTATAATTTTTGGGTCATTTCCGGCAATATGCCGTCGATTTGAAAAATGCCAAAATCGGTTTTCGGCAGTTATCTCGAAACTTTACCATGGGGCCGGGGCTGGTTTTTTCACCATTTGTAGCCCTTTTCATGTGGAACAACCCTGTCCAGGTCAAATTTCCTAATTTTGGGGGGATCGGATACATATTGACCCAAAACCGTTGTTTCGTAACAAAATCCACAGGGGGGACCAAGGCAAAAAAAATCGAAAAAATTTTTTTTTCTCCAAATGACCCAAAATGATCAAAAAACACCTAGAAACATGTTTCTGACATTTTTTGGCCCATAAATAGTCATTTTAATGACACTTACGTTGTGTGAAAAATAGTACAGTAACACAACGAATTGTATAGTTGTTTAAAAAAATGTGTTGAATTTTTATAAAAAAATTTTGTGATTCTGCATATTATCTTTTTCTTAGCGATTCCGCTCTTTGTGTTCTTTGTGCTCATTTTTTTAATTTCATCGAAAATTGTAATAGTAAAAGTTTTTGAAAAATATGTATGATAATATTTTTTATAATAAAAGGGTCATTTTGTATTTTTTCTTCGGTTATGCAAGATTTCATCATTTTCACAATTTCAAATAAAATAAATTTTGTTTATCTGTGATACACTGTTTTGCTTCTTTTTTCCTCGATGATGTTTGATTTCTTCGTGTCAAAGATTTCCTAAGGTTTGTAAGTTTTCGTAAATGTTTACTTTAATATATGAATTACATGATCTTTGATTTGTTTATGCAAATAAACAAATTTCTTCATCAAAATAGGGTATATAAACGAAATTAAAGCAACCACTTTCTTCACATGGGTTTTAAAAGTAAATGGCATTCTCTTGTTCTCTTTTACGTATACATTTTAGTGTTACTGTATTTCTATAGCGTCAAGGTTTCGCATTAAGAATCGATTGTTTTAGATGGCAACAAAAGATTATGAGCTGTCATTGAATGGCAAGTCAAATACTTTTAATAATTCATTTTCAAACCATGATACTTCGCAATACAATCATCTCAATTTAAATGACATTCATCACAATGCCGAAATTGGTCCTGTTCAATTTAAAAGCAATTCAATGAAAAGTGATGAAAGAAAAGTGAATGGTATAAAAATATTATAAAGAGATTGCAGTCTTATTTTGGAGAAAAAACATTTTTTTAGAGTGCAATTCAAAAGATAACTCTTTTCGAGCCTTATAGTGTAGCAACGTAAAAAAAATTTTTGTGGTTTTTGCAAACAAGAAAAAACACAAGTATACAAATGTTTCCATGAGACTGCAATCACATTATTTGTGTTAGATTATTGTACCGAAAATAATTCAAAAGCAAAAAATGATTTTCTTTGTTTGAGTAAAAGTGATATATTACAACAAAATTCAATGAATGAAAGAGAGAAGGATTTTGAAAAGCAATGGAAGAAAAGTTCTACAAATGATGCCAACAAAAGCAGCAGCACTTTATCACTTCATATTGCTGCTTATGAAAATAGTGTTGAAAGTGTTGATTGCAATAATATTGTAGCAGATAAAAAGCCAGTCAAACAAAAAAAGATTTCTTTGACACCTAAAGTAAAACGCCTTCTTTATAAAAATTTGAAGAAATAATAATATAAACATTTATAGGATTCAGTATTTGAATTTCCGCGCCAACAACAAGATCAAATTATGGAACCTGAGATTTTGCAATTTAAAGCTTCCCAAAAGTTGCTTAATCCAAATGCAACACCGGAAGCTAAAAAAGCAAGAAATGATCCAAAATGTTTTTTTATATGAAAATGATCCCAAAAAAGGCATGTGTCTTCGAATATACAAGCATTATGGAATAGGGAAAGGAAAACTCATTATTTTACCTTCACCTACATCAACAAAAGAACTTCCCGAATTTAAAGGAGTACATTATTCAGCACAAATGCCATTATTTTGGCGAGAAAAGCCTTCAATGTATGCCATGCCGAAATCCAAAAGAAAATCAAAAGAAGGAAATGAAAAATCTGAAAAACCAAATCCAATTTTGGAAGAAATTTTGGATGATGATGACAAACTTTACAAATGCGATGTCCATGGTTGCAGACATGAATTTCTTTCCGCTCATCAACGTGATATTCATATTTTAAAAGGTCGTCATGAATTTGTACCAGTAAAAGAAACACTAGAAGAAAAAAGTTATCAACTTTTTTGTGACTACTTCACCGGTGTAAAGAATAAACACAATCTATTCGTTCAAAATGCTTCAAATAATGACAGCTTTGTTGCTGATTCAAAAGATGTAAAAGATTCTGGATGGGCATTGAAAACACGATCAAAACGAGCAAAATATACAAAAAAAATGGAATCATTTTTAAATGAACAGTTTTTGCAATGTGAAAAGATTGGCCAAAAGAAAGTTGATTCTTATATTATTCAGAAAAGAATGAGAAGCTGTAGAAATCCTCTATTTACAGCAGAACAACGCTTATCACCCAGCCAAATTGCATCTTATTTTTCTACTCGACAATTAAAGAAGGGAAAGGCAAAAGCGAAAAAACAAAGCATTGATACTTCTTTAAATTTAGACAAGGAAGAAGAAGAAATGATTCGTCAAGAAAGTTTTAATCTATTGGAGAATGATGAAGATTTTGCAACAAGCTATCAAGAAAATCTAGATTATTTCGATAAAGAAGAAGAAATGATTGCATCAATATTAGCCAATATTGAACCAGCTGATAGTGATACATTTATCGTAAATGATAATTCCTTCGAATAGATTTTTTTTTTAATTTAGTAAAGATTTACAAATTAATTTCTTGTTTGTTATCCTCAAATTACACACAAGAAAAGAACATTTCCTTTTTAAAAGCTAGAAATCGAAATAAATCCACGCAAAAAACACCAACATTTTAACAATTTAAAATTTCTACTAACTTTTTTTAAATCAAGTGTCGATATTAAAACGTAAAAATGAGAAAAAAGGAGAACAGTTGCAGCATTAAGGTAACTGCAACATAAAAACGAAAAATCGCGAATTTTAGGAGTCGTAAAAAATATTAACATCTGGCTTTTGTCTGCTATGCCAAAAAGAAAACTACCAACGAAAAAACAGCGCACACATGCTTCTTTGAGCAAAGTAAACGCTCCTGGTACATTATCTAAACTAACAAAGAAGGCGAAAAAATGACAAATCTTTGCATAAAGACGCCAAAATATGATTACAAAATTTTTTTTAAGTGTGATGCGTCTTCTTTTTTTCTTTTGTGTTATTTCCTGAAGTAAAACAAAAAATCGCAAAAAAACGCACACTTTTGTGCTTCTTTCTTTACCAACAATAGCAGACAATATAGGCTATACTATATAGTATATAGCAGCATTGTTTTATAAAAAATCAAACTCGCAAAAATATATTTCATGCTGAATCAGTAGTTTCAAAAACCAAGCAATCTTTTGTGACATACAAAAAGCGCAATTTGTTAAGTTACTGTACACAACGTAAGTGTCATTAAAATGACTATTTATGGGCCAAAAACTGTCAGAAACATGTTTCTAGGTGTTTTTTGATCATCTTGGGTCATTTGGAGAAAAAAAAATTTTTTCGATTTTTTTTGCCTTGGTCCCCCTGTGGATTTTGTTACGAAACAACGGTTTTGGGTCAATATGTATCCGATCCCCCCAAAATTAGGAAATTTGACCTGGACAGGGTTGTTCCACATGAAAAGGGCTACAAATGGTGAAAAAACCAGCCCCGGCCCCATGGTAAAGTTTCGAGATAACTGCCGAAAACCGATTTTGGCATTTTTCAAATCGACGGCATATTGCCGGAAATGACCCAAAAATTATAAATTTGGTCTTAGATGATAGCCCTAGGCTAGTAGAACATGTTCTGATGCAAAAAAAAATTTTTCGAAAATTATGCAAATTTTGACACTTTAAATTTTGCATAAATGCCCCCAGGGCATTTAAACGAAAACGGACTTCGGATTCGGTGGTTTTGGGTCGATATTAGCCTATCCTGAAAATTTCATCCCTCTAACTTTAAAACGACTTTTTTTTTTGTCGCTTTTTTTTAAAATTGCTCGAAGTTGAAAAAAACAACGTTGTAAAAGCAAGCAAGAAACTTCATTCTAAAAACAGCAAAAAAAGCTGCCAAAAATATATTTGCAGATTTCATCATCGACATAAACACATCAGACTTTCAAAGAAACGTCATGAAATGGACAAACACTTCGATTGAATAACACAAAAAAGAAGACAAAAAATTCTTTTATTTTTTTGGAATGTGCCTTTTTTCGAATTTATAGTTTTCGCAGTTTTGAATATTTTTGATTGCCATTCTTTTATGCAAAAAACCTTTAATATTTTAAAGAACAATTGTATTAAAGCAGACAAGTAAAAAAGAGGAACTGCCAAGTCAGTTTTTTGCTTGGATTCATTTAAAATGTAAAAATGGATTTAAAAAAAAATACTGTCGACTAGTTTGAAAAAAAGTAAATTTTTTTTTCAAACTACAAATGATTGCTGTCGATATTAATATAACAGTGATATACAACAGGTAGTTGTACATGACTATAAGCTTTCACTTTTCAAAATTATATGTTAAACAATGCGTCTGTCAATTTCTTTTCAATAAAGGTTTTTTGCATAAAATCAAAAATATTCAAAACTGCGAAAACTATAAATTCGAAAAATTACGAGTTAAGCACATTCTGGAATCAGTGATGTAACTATAACACAAAAATTCAATATTTAAAGATTGCTGTCCTGTAAAAATAGCTTTTAAATATTCAAATTTAGTCTATTTTTTTCTTAAACATTTTTTCAAGAAAAATATTTTATAAACTATTTAAAAGTTGCTGGAAATACATGTTTTCATCAGCGACACAAAGATTCTGAAGAAAATATGCTGGTGAACGCTACCGAAAAAAGAAACAAATAGAATAAACTTTTTTGTCACTGTGTAAATTTTAGTCTGATTTTTTTCTTACAGAAAAATATTTTTTACACATTTCATCAACGACACAGGCACATTTAAAAAAAGGGATCTCTCTAACATGTGTGAACCACGGATGGTCAAAAAAAGTGTAAAAATGACGCTACAAAATGCTTTTTCCACTGCAAACATCAAAAATGATAAAACAGTTTTATTGTTTGCTTTAAACTTTAAACAATATAAAATTAAATTAATATTAAAAAATCGAAACAGAAAATTTGAAAGTCTTGATTTTTTACGTTACTAATCAGTAACAAATGTTTGAAGTCACAACAAGTTTGTCAATTCCATGCGGTTTAATTTATTAAGAATTTTAGTGGGAAAATAAACTCATCATTTACTTTTATTGTTTAATATAACAGTACAGAGTTTTTATAATTAATGCCTAAACATTTCTAAGAGTTTGCTTTAATTAATTTCTTTTTCATTGAAACTCTTAATTACACGGTAATAAAGTGGTTCTTATAAACATATTTAAATGATTAATAAACAAAATTGTAAGCTAGATTTAAATAAAACCACCGATACAATAGATTTATTTTGAGATCCAATTTTTGCCTGTATCACAACTTTGAAAGTCGTCAAATTTTATTGTTTAATAAAAATTATTGGAGACAAAAAGTTAGGTGCTGTTGGATTCGACGAGATTGTGCTGGCTTTCACTTTGCAAAGATAAAATTCAACAAAGGCTTTTCGGGTTATAGAACTGCAAAACATATACTATAAATATTTTAAAAAAATGTTTTAAATACCTTAAAATCAATAAAGAAACACTTCCACTCCATGCAAATAATCCATTTCAAACTGGTAAAAAGGTTCCAAAAAACCAAATAAAATCTATATTTGTCGGAAATAAAAGTTTATGGATATTGAAAGTGATTCTTAATAGTTGTGCAAGAAACATTACAAAAGATACATCTAAAATGGGTGATATTTAATGTTGAATTGGTGCAAAAATTTATATATTACATAATATGTTATTTTCATTTACGTTTAACATGATGTTATTTTGTTTTCGTGTTATAAATTTTATAAACGAAAAAAAGTTTAAAATTGCTGCGAAACAAGTTGTTGAAAAAAATAATATAAATGACAAAATATTGTTGAGATCTGAAACATTTTGGTTGATGTATGACATGGTAACAACATCGTTTCTAAATGAGAAATTTGCTGGTTCATGAATTTTCCACGAGACGTATAAAAATGAGATAGTGAAAAAAGCCGTGTCAGTCTAATAAAAAAAGAAGTTAATTTTATTTTTAATTTGTTTATTTATGAGAAAATATTTCAGTATTTACAGAGAATAAATAATTAATCTCAAAGTGTTAAATTAATTTCCTTGTAACAAGGAAACTAATTTAACAATTTGTTAAACAAGTTTCTTTTTTCGATCCAAAAAACTGTACAATTTTGTTTTAAATGGTTTTTCTTACACATTACTCTTTTTTTCCACTAAACTAAAAAGAATCTAGGCTCACAAACAGAATGAAAGCGAACTAAAAAAACAAAAAAAAACTGATTGAATTTTATCTGCTTTCTTAAAAATTTTTAACTTTTCTATATTGTTATAGTAACAATTTTACAAATGGAATCTTGAAAAACTAACTCGTCAGCATTATTAATAAAAACATTTTTAAAAAATTCAGAAAACGCAGTTTTAGAAAATGTTCTTCAGTTTTTAAAGCAGCAGACCCTCGTTTTAACATCTTTCTGACAAACGCGTTAATTGAATAACACAAAAAAGCATAACAGTTTCTTATTTCTGCACTTACCTTTTTTCTATTTCACTGGTCAGCCGTGTTTCGCAGTTTTGAATATTTTTGATCGTTGCTACTTTAAGCCGAAAAATCTTCAATTTTTTATAGAACAATCGTATTAATCAAGACAAGTAAAGCAGAGGAACGCTTGTGCCATTATTTTTGCATAAACTCATTAAAAATGTAAAAACACATTCCGCGTCAAATCTTGTCGAAAAGTTTTAAAATGGTAAAAATTTATAAATAAACGATTGCTGCGGATATTAACATCACAACGATATACACCACTTTATTGTACTGGACAAAAAGCTTTCTTTTATTTTAAATAATATGTAAATCCATTTGTTTGTTAATTTCTTTTTAATAAATAATGATTTCAGGAGTTGTATGGTTAGTTAAATACGTTTTGAAATCATTGATGTAGTTGTAAAACAAAGATTTATTAGCAGACTATTAATGTTGCTGTAAAGATAGCTTTTAAATATTCAAAATTAATCAAAGCATTATTGTTTTTCTCAAAAATTTTGTCATTAAATCAATATTTAAAAGCTGTTGGAAACATTTGTCTCCATTTCATCAGCGAAAAACGAAACAAATACTATAAACTTTTTTCTCTTCCTGCAAAAAATACTTTTTTTACATTTTTCATCTACGACAGAGACACATTTAAAGAAATGGGATCTCGCTAACATGTGTGAACACAGATAGTCGAAAAAAATGTGTAAAAAACTCTCCCAGTATTTTTTATTTCCCCAAATTTAAGTCTCGTTTCTTCATTGCACATCAAAACAGTCACTTTTTTTTATTTATTTTAGTTGTATTTTTATTTTCAGCAAAAATTGTAATACAACAAACAAAACAGATAAAAACCTTCATATAAATGAAAGAGCTTCAAAATGAATATTTGATTGTAGACAATATAAATAATAAATCATTTTTTTGACTTTATACAATCAATATTAATGTTTTTAAAAAAATATAAACTGAAAATTTGAAGATCTTTTATGTTATTATTCAGTAACAAATGTTTAAAGTCACAACAAGTTTGTCAATTTAGTGCAATATTCTTTCGATTTATAGTGACAAAATAAATTCTTCGCATACTGTTTAATATAGAAATGCAGATTTTTTATAATTAATGGGCAAAAAATCCTTCTTCTAATTTTTGTTTTAACTGATTTTTTTTCATTGAAATTCTTAATTAGAAGGTTGTAAAGTGGTTACATTAATTATAAACAAATCCTTTTTAAATATTCAAAAGCTCAAAAAAATAGTTGTGAAAAAAGACATCCAAGCTGTGCAAGAAATTAACGCACATGTTTTATATCTTTTATTCACTGCATTGGCAAAAATATGTTTGTGTGTCACTTTTTTGAAGCTCTTTTACGTCGATGATTTAAGAATTTAAATTAGAATATTTAATTTAAATTCTTAAAATAGAAAAATTAGCTTCTGTGAAATTTTTATTTGAAAAGCGAAAATTTTTTCCACCACTGTCATCTCTGGTATTGAGAATTGTACTTTTATGAAAAATGCATATATAAAATATTCAAAATCTGAATCGCAAAATCCTGTTTCTCATCACTTAAACCCTGATTAATATTACAAATAAATTGCTTTTGCAGAGGACCTGTTGTCGAATTTCATCAGCGACAAAAATCCATTTAAAAGATCGACAAACATCTTTTCACGGACATACTGCTTATGTATAAGAATAGAAGAACGACGATGGATCAATTTTAAAATTTCTAGCTATGTATTTTTGCAAAAAAAAAATTTTTTTTGAATTGTTAGGACTTCGTGAAATATTCAATTATACGAGCTTGTATGATCTCTTAAATATAAAAAGCCATAAGTTCAGTTTTTGTTAAATGGTGATGGTTGCCAAGAAAGAAATTCAATGGTCACTATAGTAATGAGAAATTTAATTATAGTTTCAAACAACAGAAATATCACACTGCTTTCGTTGTACACATTAATTTTGTATTGGGCATGAATATTTTCATATTATAATACCATTGAAACAGATTCGGAAATTTTATCTATGTAAACATGCTATTCAATAATTACTTTTGTATATTGTATTTTTATTATTATCATGTTCAATGCATTGCTCAATTTTATCTTCAGTAATTTATGCAAATTGCAGCAAATACTTTGTCCAAACGTGATCGATTTTAAATTTTTTTTGCACACAATTGTATGCGTTTTTAAAATTATTCATACATTTTATTTTGTTCAACAAAAGTGTAAAGTGAAATCTTTTTATAATTACTGTGTGCATATACTTTCTATCCATAATCTTATAAGACTTTATTAAAGAAAAAATACTTTATTTCTTTGTTAATTTTTTGTAAAAAGTACAGTTAAAAACAAATTTTAAAGATTCAAAAGTCAAAATGGCACTATTCCCCCTCGTGAAAAGAAGTTTCGTAAGAAATTTTTAAAAACCATGTGTTGAAAAAGTCTAGACATATTTCATCAGCGACAACTGCAGCAGCAATACATTTGTCTTCAATTTATTTTTTGAGGACAAACAAAGTTTTTGCAGTGTTTACGAATGTCTCTATAGAAAAAAACAAAGTTCACCGCCTTTTTAAAGTCCTATTTTGAAAATGCTTATGTTTCTCTCTGCAGTTGGTTTAAACATACATATTTTGCTGCGCATATTTGTTTTGAAAATTTTATTGATCAAAGGAATTAGATTTTTCTCTATGAAAAAATGTTTTTATCCACAATAACGAAAGAAAAAAAGCTTTTTCATGGATTTGGCCGTAATTTCAATATTATTTTGCAATCGAAATGTTTTTTAAGAAAAACATTTCGATTGCAATTGTAAACGCTCGTCAGTCTCGTCACTGGAATAGTGCTTTTATTGAAGTGGCTGTGTTACGACGAATTTAGCTGCTTTTTAAGTGGTGCATCTTTGTATCTTCTAATTCTGCGCTTTTAAATCACACAATTTTTCTGCAAATTGCAAATGTCATAAAGTTCTCTTTTTTTATGAAAAATATTGTTTCGTAATTTTTGAATATTTGATTTATTGCAATTCCCAGGAAAAAAGTAAAAAAGAAGTTGCCTTTTATTAAGGGTTTTAGAAAAAGTACAATTAGAAAGCCGGTATTAAAGCTGTTTTTCAACCATAATAAACGATTTATAGTGATGTTGTTTCGTAAATAATGACTTCTGTATCAACAGTTATTTGAGCATTAATTTGTTTTACTACAACTTTCTGTTAATAGAATGTAAAAATATATTTATCCTATTTATTAAAATATTCAAAAGAACAACAAATATAATTCTGCAATAATTTGACTAAGCAAACAATAAGAGCTCTCTTATTCTATTGATTCATTGCAGTGGTTACGTTTGTCCGAGAACTTTCGTACTAGCGTGCGTCGCTGATGAAATGAATTAATATTTTTTGAGCAAAAATTTAATGTTTTAAGTTTGTCTGTTTTGCACATACGTTCTGTTATATTCGAAAAGATTAGAAAAAAGTGAATGATTGCATAATTTGTTTTAAACTACGATGAACAGAAAATGATGCTTTTATTATTTGTTGTGACTGCAAATAATTTGTTTTATAATTCCCCCTTTAAAACGAGTATTGGCAATGAAACACTAAAGAAACCATGAATACTTAAAACATTTTAAATAGAGAAAAATAGTTTCAATCAAACTCTTTTCTTTTAATAATTACTGCTTAAATCTTCCATATTTAAGCAGTATTTATTATGCCATGTCTAAAAAAATGGTTTTTTACATTTTTCCCTTTATCGTTGCATGTATGGTTAAAAACGAATTTTAAACATTCAAAATTACAGGTTACAGAGACGACAAATAGCTTTTTAGTTTTTTTGCGAAAAAAATACTTATGAGCCAGTTATAGTTCCAAAAATCTTGCAACGAAATTTGTATACAGTTTTTTTCCATTTTTTTTACAGCTTTCGTGATTTCTGTAAAACTTTCTGCTTTATTTCTATTGTTTTTTGTATTTTCTCCTTATTACTTAATTTTGTTATTAGTTTTAGTTATACATTTTCACGTGATACTTACATTCTAAATGATGAATATATCTGATTCTTTAAAAACTACTTCAAGTTTAACTCCATTATCTCGTAAACGAAAAGCACCTTCTGATGAAGAAGAAGGTATTCCATCAAAGCGTGATCGATTTTATGCAACATATCGTCGAAATCAAAACTTTTCTTTACCTGATTCAATCATGCATTCTATCACCATGAATCCATCAACACCAAAAGGATATCAAAAAGTAATTCAAGCATGCAAGTACTTCTTCGCTGAAAATCCTATTGTCGTTCAATCTGCTCCAAGTTATGATGGTGAAACATTGAAAGATTATATAAATGAAGAATGGCAAGCTCCTATTTATTTGGCGAAATTTACTTCAAAGTTTTGGATTACTGATAGGCTTTCTATTTTTCCTAAAAGAAGTTATGGTCGAGATATTGTTTCATCTATCATTCCCAAAATCTATCGTTATGATGCTAGCAAATTGTCTATTTCACATCAAGATATTTTATTCAATGATTTTCTTTATCTTGCATCAACAGTTGAAGATATTCATTTTGAAGATGTTATTGTAAAGGATGAGAATGGTGATGTTCTTTCATTGGAAAAGATTGTTGAAACTGCTGCAAAATGTCAACAACTTCAAGTGTATGGTTTTTGTTTTGTTTATTGAAAAGTCTTTTTATGTTGTATTTTAGCACATCTAATTCACCTCTTACATGTATTACTTCAATGACAATGAAAGAACTTGTTAAAATTTCTCATTTTTGGCAACTTAAAAGTATCGTATTAAATGAAATTCCTGCTGACTTTAATATTGATGATTTTTATGATTATATGAAGGTTTGTTTTTTATTATTTTTGTCACACCGAATAAGTGTATTCGTCGACCGTTTGAATTAATGAACATAAATTTATCCTCACTGTAAAGATACTCAGCTGACGCCGGAGTTGGTGCCCCATATTTCTCCAAGTATACTTGTCATAGTATGGGATAGTTAGAGACAAAATATTAGCGACGCAAATAGCTTACTTGGGATTTAATAGGGATATAGCTAATAAATAGCTGACGATATCTATTTTACAATAGTTATCGTCTACTATCATTGATGTCAATAATTTAACTAGTGTATTAGCAAGAATAACTTAAATAATTCATTAGTAATACATTTACAATATTTGAACAATTTTGGATATTTCATAACAAAAATAGATATCGTTTGCTATTTATCTGCTATATTCGAGTAGCTATTAAAACCCAGGTAAGCTATTTCAGCGGCTGATATTTTGTCCCTTACTATCCCTTACTATGACAAGTACAGGGTGTCCAGAAAAAAGTGGCCGCGGCGCTGCCACTTGAGAATGAGAGGGGCAGTAAACCTAATGATATGTGGGATAGTATGACCCTATGGTGTGTCAATTATTACCGTAATCTCACCTCCCGAAAACTTTCGTGTCGGGAGTTACAGCATCGCCAAGTTAAAAAAGTGCCATTTTTCGACCCTTTCGTAGGTTCCTTATCAGAATTTTTCCAGAAGAGATTTTTAAAAGTTTTTGACTGGAATTTTTAGGTCACTGAATGAACTCGTCGGTAGGGTATAATTGGAAGCCTCAGGTCTTCTGGTTCGAGTATTCCAGCGATTCTAAAAAACCTCTGCGCAAAAATTTCCATTTTATAGCAACTTTGACGAGCTGGTGTAGTCCAGGGAGGGGGTTTTGGGGCAGGGATGAAAAATGCGGCCGGCCGGCCGCAGGCCGGCCAACATTTTCAGGCCGCGCGGCCGGCCAGGCCGAAGCTTCAGGCCGCGGGCCGGCCGCTCAATTTTTTTGCCAAAAATTTTTAAGCTATTTTCCTCAAAATTTACGAAAAACGAAGAACTTTACGTGTTCTTCTTGAAGTTTTTGAATTATATGAACATTAAGTATTTCATTAGAAGCTTCATTTCCCCATTTTTTTGTCGAAAATCAGAAAATTTTCCCCCAAACGTTAGTATATCAACAAAAGTTTTTTCATTAAATGTAACCTATTTTGCAAAATTAAGGTTGATTATGCACTTTACAACACCTCAAAGATACAAAATCGCTTTAAAAAAATTTTATACGTCAAAATACACGTTTTAAAAATTTTTAGTGTTTTAATGCGGCCGGCCGGGCCGACGATTTTCGGCCCGCGGCCGCGGCCGGCCGGTTTTTTCCGGCCGCGTTTTCATCACTGTTTTGGGGGGTAATAATTGTTCACAATAAATTTCAGACATAGTGTGACATTCCTGCACAGTTTGGGACAAATCTGAAAATATTGGCTTTTAAGTAGCTTTAACTGCTATAGGTAAGCAGCAGGCGATGAAAATGGTATCGATGTTAAACGCGTTTAATAGAGCCAGGAACGCTTAAAATGTATTTCATATGTGTTTTCATAGCATAATTTACAATATTAAAGCAAAAAATTGCATTTTAAAATTTTGAGTTTAACGTCATCGTCTGCTACTTAATCAGTAATAGCTATTTTCTGCTATTGAAAAAAATTCGATATCTCAGATTTCAAAGTTTGTGTGTGGAATCTGTCACAATATGTCTGAAGTTTATTGTGAACAATTATTACCCCCTAAAACCCCCTACCCGGACTACACCACCTCGTCAAAGTTGCTATAAAATGGAAATTTTTGCGCAGAGGTTTTTTAGAATCGCTGGTATACTCGAACCAGAAGACCTGAGGCTTCCAATTATACCCTACCGACGAGTTCATTCAGTGACCTAAAAATTCCAGTCATAAACTTTTAAAAATCTCTTCTGGAAAAATTCTGATAAGGAGCCTACGAAAGGGTCGAAAAATGGCACTTTTTTAACTTGGCGATGCTGTAACTCCCGACACGAAAGTTTTCGGGAGGTGAGATTACGGTAATAATTGACACACCATAGGGTCATACTATCACACATATCATTAGGTTTACTGCCCCTCTCATTCTCAAGTGGCAGCGCCGCGGCCACTTTTTTCTGGACACCCTGTATACTTGCATAATACTTCAACTCCGGGGTCATCTGAATATCTCTAAAGTCAGAGACGGATATTTTGGATTCAAGGTGAATAATATTTTCTTTTTTAGAAAAACAAGCAAACAAATTTCAAGCTAAGTTTTAATGTAAGAATTCCGGAATCATATGAAAATCGACTTAAAGCTATCAATGATGAAATTCTTCAATCAAAAACTTTTGATTATAAACCTCCTCTTATTTATTTTGCTACAATTGACTATGAAAAATACCGTAATCTTCAATCTATTCATGACTTTTGTTGTCGTCATTTATAATGTGTTTGTGAATAGCCCATGTCCTGTTGTTGTTTGATTTAATAAAAAAATGTTTACAGAATTTTAAGACTGTTTGTTTTTGAGCTCATATTTTATATTCTGTAATAAAAATATAGAAGTTAGATAAATCATCAATTCAAAAATCTCATCCAGATATAGTACTTTCAACAAAAATCTCATCATCAACTTTCTTCATCTTCAATTTTGTATCCTGTTACCGTATCTTTTTTTTTATTTGGTTGGAAAACATTTTTTTATTGATTTTGAAAGGCTGTAAATGCGTAGTTGATATAAATAATTTATTAGTAATACAATTGTAATGTTAGAAAGACATTTTATAAGCAGTTTTCAACTTTTAAAAAACCAAGCTATTTATTGTTTGCTACTTGACGACTCTATTCAATCAGATATTAAATTTCAAGAATCAGGATTACACAGCCGAATTTTTGCAAGAGTATATAAGTGACCTTTCAACTACATTTTCTATCGAACGCGCCTACAGTACACACGACATATTTATTTTCGGCAGATGAAAATGTTAAAAGTTTAAAAACCAGTACCTTTTTTAAAATTTCAATTTTAATATTTAAACAAAAGTGTTGGCTAAAATAGCAGCAGTCTTGTTTCAAAGTCCAAAAGAATAGCATCATAGGTATATGTTTATTTAAATCAAGGAACATTACTACTACTAAAAGGATTTGTTGAACTATTCAAACTAATAACCTTTGCAGTGCTTTCTTTAAATTTAATTCTCAAAACATTTTTTAATGGCCATTTAAGCCAAAATAAACATTTATTACGATACAATGGAATGAAATAGAATGTCCAAAAATATTCATTGATTGAATGACAAAATCCTAAGCATACCCAAATGTAAAATAAATACTTTGAGATTGTTAATTTTAGCATCGTTGAAAAAATGAATGTGACCATTGGAAGAATGAATAGAAAGCCACCAGAGATGCTCTGGGCTGATTGAATTTTTGATAAAGTTTTTTGAATTTTTGCAGCTTGTAAATAAGAAGGTAATTCTTTGACGATTGTTTCTAATCGATATGTAACATAGATAAAGAGAAAAGTACATAGAAGCAACAGTGTTCCAAGAAATATTGAAGCATAAAAAAGTACACCTTTCATTGAAAGATTATAGCCATAAAGGGAAGGAATTCCTTTAATAAATGGATATTTGAGGTAATTTTCTGTTTTCCATTTATCAATATCTAATTGATTTATATGTAAGCATACTAGGAATAAAAGGATAGAAACATATATAGTACCCAAAAATACAAAGCAATGCCATGATTTATTGAATAGTTTTTGACTCATACAGATAGCTTGATGATATCGATATACTATCATAACGGCAATTGAGACGATAGCATTTACCAATGAAAAAGCAAAAATTTCAAACAACCAAAATGAGTAATTACTACTTAAATTTCTAGCAATAAATCCATTAAAAAATCCAATTTCAACAGTTGGAAGTATTACAGGTTGAGCAAGCCATTGAATAAGTGTAGTAAGAAATTGCCAAGAAAAATAATTTAAAATACACCATCGATAAATTGGCATTTTTGCAGAATGCTTTAAAACCAAAATTATTAAAGTTATGTATAAAATTGTGACAATGCATCCGCCAATGTTACAAAACATAGATGAAATATAAATCCATTCTTTTGGAATAAAAATTTCTAAATAATTATTTGTAGAGAGAGTTATTTCTGGCTGAAATAAAGCTTCCATTTTACTTTATTATTGTTTTAATATTGCAAAAGTTTGTTGAAACTAACAACAATTTGTAGACATTTGGTTTTTTGCTATGTAATAAAGTTTTTAAAAAAATTAACACCTGTCAAAAAAGGATGGCATTTATCGCTTAATTTCTAGTTTTATAGCTACACACAAAAAAAGAACAAACACAGAGGAAGGCATTTTTAGCTTTCATATTAAATGTCTGCATTTCTTGTTCTAGGAAAATCCCTCGCTTTTTTATAAAAAATTTAAAAACAGAAGAAAAACAACATAATATAACGACCAGTGTTCTGCTTCGCACCGATTTTGTCCTGCTCTTAGCGGAAGGCAGATATTTTTTTGAGTTAATTAATGCATCCAACTAATAAAAATAATAATTTTTATACATTTGATACCATCGCTGATATCAAATGAAAAACACGCAAACAAACAAACAAAAGTTCAACAACAAATGCTCTCAGTGTTATATGGTTAAATTAACAAAGAAAAAAATCAGTGGATGGTGGAAATAAAGCCTCAGTCAAATAACATTTATTAAAGAAATTTAATTGTACATTAAGCTTTTGCTATTATTTTAGCCATTTTACCCTTCAGTAACAATATTGTCGCTTGTAACATTTAATTTTCTCCAATACGGTGGAAAAGCATCATTTGAATTTGCATATTTTGTATAAGTTTTATTTCTAGCAATTTCCGCATTGTAATATACTGTTCCATTACTTTTCATCAAATACCCAATTAACCACCCAAATGTACTTGATGACGCTGATAACAAATATGTGTCACAATATTCTATGGAATAACACATTTCAAAACCACGACTACTATCTGTTATATTTTGAAACGTATTAACGGATGCGAACTAAAAATAAAAAATTACACAAAAATTTTTTGTTTTAGGTCAAATTTGATATGGAAATAATTAAAACGTACCATATTCGGTAGAATTAAACCATTAATAAAATTGTAATCATCCCCAAATATCAACAAAGACGCATTTCGATGTGTTTCACGAATTATTTTTGAACAAATATATTCTATAGCTGGTATCAAAAAGTCTTCTCTAGTTTCTGTAAAGTGTTAAACAAATGTTACTCATTCAATGCTACATATTATCATACCTAGTAAAACATCATACTGCAAAAAGTCATCACGTCTTACATGAACACACAGTTTGTGAGTTTCTTTTTCGTCTCTAAATTTTTATTTTAACACCCCCATTTTTAAGCAAAACTTCTACCGCCACATCTTTGCACTTTCAATTTTTGCTTTCTCATTTTTATTGTTATAACATTTCATTAATTGCTTGAGATCGTCTTTGTAATTTTCAAAATATTTATACGATTGTAAATATGTTCCTTCAATTCTTATATATTTACTTTCGTTGTATTGATTTAAGCTAAAAAAATACTCAAAGAACGTTTTAAAGAAAAGCTATGAAAGACACAAACTTTGAAGGTGGATCATAGATGCCAGGGTCCAATGCGTATTTTACAGTTCTTTCAACGTTGTGGCAAGAAGTAGACTAAAAAAATGATGGATTAATTTTTGTAAATGCTTGTGAGTAAACATACTTTATATTCAATTTTCTTTGATATATGGGGAAAAATTTGAAAAAATTCTCTGACAATACTTATTTCATTGTTTGCAACATCAGAAACATAAATATTGCGACCAATACTTCTACCAATTCCATAAAGACTAGCAAAACGAAACACCTATAAATTTTATTGATTAATTGTATTGCTGATTAAAACAATCAAGGCAAGCAAGCTCATATGAACTTGCGAAAAAACATTGCTTTCACGTGCACTGATATTGAAAAAACTCGTGAGCAGGAATGTCAACGAGACCGAAAAATGGTGGCTTGGCCTCATTCGTCAGCGGCCGACAGGGCCTCTCATATTTCTTTAACTGGAATTTAGCGAAACCATGTTTTTCTAAAAATTAAGGCCGGCCACAAGGCATCATATTTCAGATCTGGCTGACCCTGAGGCCTCTTCATCTAAGCCGGCCGGCTCAACACCGAAAAAAATTAATTTACCATGTTTCCTAGTCGGCCACTATAGTCACTTGATGTCAAAAATTTTCCTTCAGATGCCACACTGCATTCTGATTCAAGACTAATTTCATTCAAAGCTAGTTTATCCGTTGACCTGTAATAACCTAAAAAAGGCATTTATTAAGTATTACGCCCAAAGCATGACTTTCCGACCCTCAATTCTACGTCGACCTCGATTTTACGTCGTTGTTTTGAAATCGAGGTTCGAATGTATTAAAGATATTTCACATGAGAATACACTCAAAAATATTGTTTAAAATATTGTTGGATAATTTATGGCATATCTGTATGAACTGGTCATATCATATAAACCGAAGAAATGCAAAAGCGTCAGTGATTCTAATATCAAATTTTACTTACTTTTAAAACAAAAATACATGCTTAAAAAAATAAAGAAAATTCTTGGTATCAGTTCACTCTTAAAGAGCATACTGGGGAGAGTTTTCAGTATACAATGCCAATCAAATTATTAAAATATCTTCTGTAGAGCTTACACAGAAAATCAACATTTAGATAGATAAAAATATAATTTTTATTATCTGTTTATTAAAATAGCTATTGAAAAGCAGCAGTATTCAAATGACTGAAAACAATAAAAACAATTTCCAAGTGACAGATGGGTGATTTTTTTTGAAGCAGAATTTCAATATCTTTTTTGTTATTATTACAGCAAACAAAAGAAAAATTGAGTTTCAATAAATAAAGCAGGGAGGCGGTTAATAAATTATTTTTTAAATATTAATAAAACATTAAAGTTTCGTTTACACAGTGCAGTAATAAAACCATTAAATCTTTTATTAAAAAAATGTTGAATACTCATCGAATGTTTTATGGTTTGAAAACTTTTCTTCTATATTTTATTCCACTTGTATCATTTTATTATTTAACTGGATACTTTCTTTCAAGTTTGTTTCTTGTTTTTTATCCAATACAAATTCGTTTTTAGAGCAGCCCAATACGAATAACACAAGTGGACTAGACCTTTTGTTAATGAAAAAATATGATGCACAAAGACATCAGCGGAAAGGTTTATTAAAAGATCGTTTCCCAACCGATGGCCTCGGAATATTGTATAATGTCCTTGTACCAGAAGTATTTTGCAAAAACTTAATTAGAATTGGACAAGTTGGTGATGGCGGGAAATGGATTTGTAATCCCACAAATATGCTGGATTGGCCAGAATGTAAAATTTATTCTTTGGGTATCAGCAATGACCCAAGCTTTGAAGAGGACCTCCAGTCACTGCTGAACAATACCTGCCATGTTCGATCTGTTGATCGAGATGATCAAACTCCTGTCACACTTGAAAGAATAAAGAATATCAATGGAACTTTCAAGAAGGCTATTATAGGAGGTGAAAGAAATGAAAGTGCAAACACCTACAAATTTAGCAATATTCTGTCACATTTTGGTGATGCCCGGGTTGATATTCTAAAAATCGATATTGAAGGTGGAGAGTATAGTATTGTTGATGAATTGATTTCTACTCCAATATGTCAAATATTGATTGAAGTTCACGGTGAAACGCCAGCTAAAACCCTTGAATTTTTACAAACCCTTTCGAGAAATGGCTTTTATCTTTTTAGTTATGAAATAAATGGTTTTCGGCATGATTTATGCGAATATAGCTTTATTCATGAAAGTTGTTTTAAATTGCTTAATGTTGATGTAATTTATGGAAAGTTTTTGAGCTAATAAAATGGTGTTTTTTATACCTTAAAATAATAAGAAATAAAGAAACAATTTTAAAAACCATTATCATGAAAAAATTAATCGTAAATAAAGAAAGAAAGCAATAACAATTTCAGAAAATCAAAATTCAAAGTGCTGTTGCATTTAGCGATAGCAACAAAAAAAAGCTTTACTAGCGTGTCACAGTAGTGTATAATCTCCCTACCCTAGGCGTTTCCTGCAAGTGATATCCTGGCTCACTCTCAAATTTTGTCTCTGTGATTTTTAGAAATCTTTTTTTCGGCAATTAAACAAGTTTTCACTACTGTAAATTATTTTGTTAAAGCGCCAGAAAAGGTATTGATATCTTTGATCAAACTATTTTTAGTCAGTTGTTACTTTGATAATTTCAAAATTTTATTATCAAAAAAAAGTCGCATGAGCGCCTTTTTATTTTCACTGTTCCATTAACAACTTGTTAAAAAAAATGTGAGCTTTTTTTATGTTAACATATTCCACTTTCTAATATCATTTTTATTTAATTTGTTTTTGATTGTCAGATTAAAAGCAGAAGATAATAAAAGTTGAGTAAAACTTCGTAACAACAGAGAAGGAATGTTAATGAGGAAGACAACAATGAAGTAATATCAACAAAAATTTAGGTTTGCATGTTTTTCTTTTATTAAAAATTTATTTAAACTGATAAATATGAAAGATAAAAAAAGCATGCTTAATTTAATAGTAAATGTTGATTTTTTGAAAAACATACTAAAACGATTTTTTATCACTTAACTGATGACAAATCGCTGCTTTAAACTTCTGTGAGCTTATATTTTTATTAACTATATTTTACAGAGAATGATTAAAAGTAATCAACGTAATGACATCCAATGTTTAAGAACTTTTGCAGTTTTGGGAGTTATATTATTTCATCTTTGGCCAAAGACCTTTCCATATGGCTTTTTAGGGGTTGATATGTAAGAGAGAAAAAACAAATTTAAAATAACAAAAAAATAATACTTTTTAGATTTTTTGTAATATCTGGTTATTTAATGACTGCAAGTTTATCAAATGTTAATCCAGTGCTTTCATCAATAAAAATGTTTTATTTTCATAGAATTAAAAGAATATTTCCGTTATGTTTATTTGTAATAGCTGTGACATTATTTGCAGGAAAATTTATTTTATTGAATAGTTATTACCGTAATTTATTAAGAGAATCATTATGGGCAGTTTCATTTGGAACAAATATGAGAAACTTGATTCAAGAAGAAAATTATTTTACAATGGTATTTTTTTTAAACTAGAGAATTTCAGCCCCTCCGGGGATCGTGCTCCACAATTCTTGCTTTTTATTCATTAGTCACTGTCTTCGCTTTCCTTTTTAATTGCCATGCGGCACCATCTTGTCTCCCTTGCCCCGATCTGCATTATCTTGCAACCTCCCCCCACTTGCACCGACCTGCACCGACCTACACTACCTTGCCTCAGTTGCACCTGCCCGCACCAACAGGCGCCATCATGTACCGGCCCGCAGCAACTTGCACCATCTTACCCCTTGCACCGAGCAGCACCGACCCCAAAAACATGCGCTATCTCGCACCGGCCTGCACCAGTTTGCACCATCTTGCACCGGCCGCAGCAACTTACGCTGGGCTTCCCAACAAAAAATTTTTAGTATACATATTTGACACATGCAACATCATTTTTAGGTTGAAGAATACAAATTTTTATTGCATACTTGGTCATTGTGTGTTGAAATTCAATATTATTTTATTGTACCAGTTCTTTTTATATTTGTTAATTTTATTAAAAAACCTTTGCTAACAGTCATTCTATTGGCAATAACATCATATTTCTTCCAACAATTTTTATATACGTATGACTGTCATTCTGCTGCCTTTAATTTAATATTATGTCGAATATGGCAATTTGCATGTGGTTGGGCTGCTTTTTATTATTCTAATGTTGAAACCAGTAGTAGTGAAAATGATAATTTATTGAATCCTAGTAATAAACAAAATAAGCAATTAATATTTGTATCAATACTTTTTGGAATTGTTTTTCTGCCAACAACATTTTCGTCATACATCATCGAACTGATCAGAACATTAGCAACTCCAATTCTTTCTTGCATTATTATTTCTATGCCACAACCATTATGTTATACTTCTTCTTCTTATCTTGAAAGTATAACAAATATTTGCATATATCTTGGTGATGCCTCATATTCACTGTATTTAACACATTGGCCAATAATTATATATTCAAAATATTTCAATCTTGCTGAAACTAATTGTTAGTATTTTTTTTGAAACTTTTTTTTAATTCAGGTGTTTTTTACAGTACACTTATGTATTATTTTTTTGGTAATATTTGTTGTTGGAATTGCAGTTCATGAGGTTGTTGAAAAGCCATTAAGAAACGCATCAAATTATTTTAATATTTTTATAATATTAACTTTTTATGCATTTTTTATTGTATTTTATCTAAATCAACAAGTAGTAAGATCATTTTTAATTAGATATGCTGTTGCAAAAAGTCTCAACCGATTTGTAGCATGCTGTTCAAGCAATTGAAAGCAAGAATATGACATTAGAAGAAAAAATTGCATATAATGTTGCCATGGATCACGAAGAAAAAGATAATCTATGCATCAAAGATGAAAACCTTGAAACATATTATCCATTAAAATCATCAAAAACACATTACTGGCGATGTTCTCATACAGTAAGGAAGGTTTTTTAAAGGAGTATAAAATATTTTTTGTCAAATAGAAAAAAAAAGTTTTTTCAAACTATTTTAAAAATCTTTTTTGAACATGCCAATATGATCGTTTAATAAGAATCTCTATATGACACCAAACATTTTAGTTGTTGCCAAATGCTACACATCCAAAGGAGGCAGTTGTGATAGGAAACAGTTACGCACAAGCACAATTCTCTGGAATTTTAAATGCTTTAAAGCTATCTGAATTTACAAAAGTTTATCTCATTGCAAGATCGGGCTGTTTACCACATGGTGGGAATTTGAATCAAGAATATTCTCAGCCAGAATATGAATGCCCTACATGGTCAGAAAATGCATTTGAAAAGCTTTTGTTGGTCATTAAGCCAGAGATTATAGTTATAACTGCACGGTAAAAAAAATTTTATTTAAGTTTAATGGCGCTTATAGCGTCAAAACAGCAATGGCGGTAATGGCGCTGGTGATCTGCCCTGTTGGAACGTCAAATAAGCGCATACGTGAAGATGGGGTGGGAACTGGGCAAAACCTTACACTTCCCCAAAAGGTCGTCAAATCTGAAAAAAAATTTTTCTTTTTACTCACCGCTCATCATAGGGTCTATGCCGCAGATCAAAGGCGGCACGGTAATTTTCAAATGATTATCGTCACTGCTCAGGCACTAGCTTCAAAAAATTCGTCCTTGCCACATTATTATTTAGTTTTCCTAATTATTTAATCATCTTGCATTTCAGGTTAACAATGTTCAAAAATTTAATGACTCTCTTACCACCTTCTGAACAATTACCCAATGATTTCGCAGTACAGCAACTACAAAAAGGCATTTCAAATTTTTCTAAATGGACCAAAAAATTAATCATTATCTCTCCAAATCCTGATATTGATTTCGCAAATATAAAAGTTGATCCTATACGTTTGAAAGCTCTCCAAGATATGCTAAATTTTACTTACAATTGTGCATCAAATGTTGCAAAAAACCTTCAATTAGGTTTGCCTCTGAATGAATTTATTCTACCACTAGAGGTAAGTAAAAAAATGTTATTTTAAAAAGATTTTTTTGTAAGTAATAATTTTTATGCTACAGTATGCATACGAAGTAACACATGCTCCAGAAGTTAGATTAGTTGCTGCAATGAAAGACTGTTCAAACTGTGTATTTTTTAATACAACAGAAATTTTTTGTAACAAAAATGGTTGTCCATTATATGATGAAAAAACTGAACTTGCAGTTTTACGTGATAAATCACATTTATCCATTGCTGCCGTTGAAAAACTTGGAAATGCTCTTGTTAATATTTTGTAATAAAAACATCTCTTTATTAATGCTCTATTTCTCAGAACGGAAACAATAAAGTAAAAAAAAAACATTTAAGAAATATTTTTTGCAATGTATCAATTCTATTTAAAATACACATTTTAAAGCCATCTTCACCATATAAAATATCGTCTTCTGCAATTTTTGTTCCACCAAGTCTCTTGAAAAATAAAATAATCATAACCGGCTTAACCATTTTTAAACAAACACATCTCTGCAAACTTATGAGCACCATTACAGTTGTTGTAAACGATTTTTGTGTTAATCTATGGAAAAGTAAACTATTTGCATTAAGATAAAAGTGTTTGAAAATTTTGATAAAAGACTGCATTATTAGAAATTGAATAATGTTTGTTATGAACTAATTTCTTCTGCTCTTAAAATTTGAATATTTGCCAAAGAAAAACTTTTATTATCACAATACAAAATAAACAAAATCGTAAATAGACATATAGAAATATTAAGAAATAGCTGTGAAGAAAAGGCAAGAAAAACTTTACCAAAAAAATGCAATATGAAAGCCAGAAATTAATTAAGCAAAGATATTTTCGAAAAAAATTAGCACCACAGTTATTGTTTTTGAGGAAAAGAAAAAGCTATTAAAAAAGTATGTAAAAACAATTTTAGTATTAGTAAAAATCCAGAAAACTTTATTGATTCTTTTGATATTTGATTTTTGATACAAATGTTTTCCACTGTTTGAAAAACATGAACGATTAAGATAATGAATTAAAAACTTCAAAAGCATCATTGGATAAATTAACTAATTGATCGAATCGGGAATTGGAGTTTTCAGATGTAGTTGTGAGACGATGAAAGGAAACACTTTGTAACAGTTTAAACTGAACCATTTCCACTTCAGATATAAAAGTGAAGTTCATTTTACAGGCAGAAATGTAACAAAATAATGGCAATTCTTGTGGTTTTAATGAATATTTTAGTAACAAGAATGTTAATGCGAAAACTCGTTCCGAAATTAAATTTGGTTGTAAAGTTTTGACATTTTCCATGAACGATTCAATGAACATTTGATCAGATTTTTGTCGACATGTTTCGAGAAAATAGATAATGTAGAGTGGCATTGCAGTTAATAAAGTATCAATGATTTGAGCAGATCTCATACACTCTTCCAAAGTTGCAAGTGATGGTGGCGGAAGGAGAAGGTTATTAGCATCAGCTGCATTGGGCTTAGTAACTGATTCATATGTGGACATTCCAATTTCTAAACATTTGGTAAAACGGCATTTACGGCAACCTTTTCCTTGTATTACAGATTCTGAAAAGCAAACATTTAATTAAGTGCTAAAATATCGTTGTTTTAAAATACAGAGGCTTGTTGCAAATGCCACCAAACCTATTTTCGAGTTAATAAAATAAAAACATACCATTAAAGCAGTTACTGTTATTCAAACATTCATACTCTTTTCGGAGGAATACTGATCTCTTAAAAAACCCGGCACATGAATTACAACAAATTCCACCATATCGTCGAGTACATGTTGGGATCAGCACAGCACAAATTAAGCACGGTATTTGATTCATACTTTACTTTACAGCAGAAAAATTTTACAATGAACTTTTTTGAAGATATTCAAAAGTTTGCTTTAATAACTTTATAAAATATGTCATGACCTAAAAAATACTTTACATTATAAGCTTTAAAACCATCTTCTTTTCCTCCTCTTTTATTTATCTTTATTTAATCATCAATGGCTTTTCAGCGCATCTATATCTTTTTTTTCTCGTGATCTCTGTTTCTCTCTCTCGCGAAAGACTCAATAGCAAAAAATGCCGAAACTTAACTTCTATCATTTTTGGGATTGATAAATTTTGAACAGTTTAAAAGCTAGTAGTTATCATTTCTGCACTGTTTTGTAAATGACATTGACGCTCAAAGGACAAAAAAAGATTTTACAAAAACTGTAGTTGCAATATAAATGGAGATCACAAAAAAAACGATAAAAATTTAGTTTTATGCGATCGCACATAACAAAGATCTGACATGTTGAGACTCACTAAAAATAATTTGCTTCTGGAGCATCAATATTTTTATCAAATGTTTTTCTAACACCACATTAACAGGGCAGTATAAAAAGTTTATGAAGAAACTGATGCTGCATGCATCAACGAATTTAATTTGGTTTTTAAATTTTTTTGCAAAATGCACCTTAGAAAATCAACTCCAAGTTAAGGTAAAAAAACCTTATGACTATTTTTTTCTTTTTTACCACGAAATTTAAAAACTTCCAGTTTAAATTGTGTAAAAGACAGAGGATTTGCATAAAAAACCCTTTCTGTTTAAATTTATATTTGGCTTGAAAAGAATAACGTAAATATGTTTTATTTCATAATTTTGCAAAAGCTTTCTTTTGCCTTTTCTAGTTTGGCATTTTTTATCATATTCCCTTTTGTCTTTGATATTTTGTCTTTAATATTTTTTTTAGTTTATTGTTACTTTGACAATTATTCAGAAAAGTGTCATGAGCGCCTTATGATTTTTATTGTTCTATTGACAATTTGTTAGATTATAAAAAAAAATATCAAAAGTAAATCGAATTTTTTATTCGAAATAAAACTATGTTGAATTGTTGAATGTTGAATGTTATTGACAAAGAAAACAATAGAGGATAATGCATTTTGGGGTTTGCAAAAAAAAATATTCCATGCTTTTTTATTTTTGAAAAAACATTTAATTATGTAGATAAAAAGAAAAGATAAAAATGTATTTGATTTAACGCAACTTATTAAAGCTTGTTTTTTTTTTGGTGTATAACCACATCATCAAAATAATAAATTTTATAGCCTTAAAACAATTAGTGGGTGATATGGAAAGAACAAGTTGAGTCATTATTGTTAAAAATACCATTTACGTTTAGTTATAGTGAAGATCATATTTTCGAAAAAGCAATATGCATGACTTAACCTCCCAAAGGGGCTGTAAAAATAAAGTTTCAGATTTTTTGTATCATGTAGATCAATGTTAATAAAAATAGCAGAATGTTTTTTAAACTTTTTTATATGAAAAAACTGGAAAACTTTTATTTTTTCTCAAAAAACGACCGAAAACTTTGAAACTATTTTTGATGCATTTGCACATTGTCGAGATAAAGTTTATTAACAATTGAGAAAACAGTGCGTTCTTTAAACAGTTGTTTTTTTTTCTCTAGAATCATATTTTGTGTAACTAAAATTGTGTTTCATATCTTTTTAACTTAAAGTTTTCTGTTTTAGTACTTTATATTTAATCATATCCCCTCTCATCTTTATTTTCGATATCTTTGATTAAATGTTTTTTAAGTCATCAGTTGCTTTTGTTAAAATTATGATTTTATTATCAAAAAAAGTATTACCCGCGCTTCTTGCTTTACATTGTTTTAGCGACAACTTGCTAGATTAAAAAAAAGATATGAAAAGTAAATCAAATAATTTTTACAAAATTGATATTTAAAAAAGATTAGAGGATGTTGAATGTTATTGACAAAGAAAACAATAGATGTTATCAAAAAATGCATTATTCAAAGTTATTCCATGCTTTTCTATTATTGAAAATACAATTAACTAAGAAGATAAAAAAGAAAGAATAATGTTACAGAAACTGTAGGTGCTTTTCTCAAAACGATTAAAATGTAGTTTAATGCGATAGCTCATAACAAATATTCTACATTTTGAGTGCACTAAAATTTTTACTGTTTTGCTTCTGGAGCATTTATAATTTTATCAAGCGGTTTTCTAACACCATTTTTTGAGCTGCGGGAAAATCGTATAAAAAGTTTCAACTGATTTTGATGAAAAAAGTGATGCATCCAGGAGAATAATAAAAAACAATCACAAATATACGTAAGAAATTCTTAACCATAACTATTTCTTTCTTTTTTACCACAAAATATAAAACTCCCAATTTAAATTTTTAAAAAAGGCAAAGAATTTCCATAATGCGGGAACGTTTTTGCAAAAAAGCATTTTCAGTTTAGATTTATATTTGGCCAGAAAAAGATAAACTTAATAACTGTCATAATATTGTAGAACGCTTACGGTATTTTAAAATTACGTTTTGAGCTCATTATTTTGCTTTGAATACCATATCTTTTAAAGTTTTCTACTTTGGCACTTATTTTTTCATATTCACTTTCATCTTTCTTTTAGAAATCTTTGGTCAAATGTTTTTAGTCAGTTGTTACTTTGATAATTTCAAAATTTTATTATCAAAAGAAGGTATCATCAGCGCTTTATAATTTTTATTGTTCTATTGACAACTTGTTAGATTAAAATGTAAGATATAAAAAAGTAAATTGAATTTAATTAACAAAAAAGGATAATTTTTTTACTTAAAAAGATTAAAGAGTGTTGAATGTTATTGACAAAGAAAACAATAGAGGATATCCAAAAATGCATTTTTAGCTTCATTTAAAATGACATTCCATGCTTTTTTATTACTGAAAACACATTTTAGCAGATAAAAAAGAAAAATAAAAAATGTGTACAATTTAATGCAACTTATTAAAACTTTACTTTTTTTGTTATTGCTTATCCACATCATCAAAACAATAAACGTTTTGTCTTTTTGAACAATTATTAGGTTCGAAAAAATTATTTGAAACTCTGGAAAGTAATTTACATTTCATTTAAATGTTATTGCATTGCTTTTTCAATGACATTTTAATGCTCAATTCATGATCTCTTGTAATTTCTTTTTGGTACTATAGTTTTTATTTTAATGATTTAGCGCTATGCGAAAGTGATAAGAATAAAGCCCTGAATATATCATTAATATTATTACAAAACTACGATGAAAAATTAAAAAAGGAAATTATGCAAATTTTTTCTGCTGTCATATAAGCTACCGTAATTGAATTCGACATTTCGGATGAATCGTTTTTGTGGTGTCATCGTTTTTTTTAATTTGTCAAAAGAGATTGTTTTTTACCGCATTTATAAGCAGCATAATTTTGCCTCTTTTCTTATTAAATTTTTTTCTGGCGATAAAAGAGACCTGATACGTGGATAATTTTTAAACCAATAAAATTAACGAAAAAACAAACTTACAAAGAAACTTTTCTTAAGAATCGTAGCTGGAACTGAACAAGAAAATAACAAATAAATCGGTACCGACAATATTTGATTTGCATAACTCTTGACAGCAACAGCAGCCACAATAGCAACTAACAGTAACCATTTTCAGAAGGACACAACTTATCTAATTTAAAAATTATTTTGTATTTATCATATTATATTCGAAAGAAGTATACCGTATGCGATTACGGTATATTTAAAACAATGGTGAAATTTTTTAAACAAAAATGAGATGGAAAAGGAACTGAAGGTGCTACGACTTATTTTTGAAAAAAATAATTTCCGTTATTTTTTTATGTCTGCCAGCAACAAGGCCATATCAAATTTTTTGCCGATCCTAAGAAGTGAAAAAATAAAGATAAGCTTTTAAAATTCGGCAGAAGAATTTTTCAGCAGTTCAAAACCAGTAGTTTTGGAGGTTACAACATAAACCAGCAGCCCGGAGGTCTTCGCGGAGGAATGGTACTGTCTGCAAAAAATTTCACAAATTCAGGGTTACTCTTTTTTTGGCGACCCAAAAAAACATTTTATTTTAAAATATTTGATTGAAAAAACTGATACTGTTTTTCTTTTGATAAATGCGCTTCTTTACTTGCTGAAGTTCAACGTTAAAGGAGCAACCTGCAAAGAACACACTCTCTTTCAACCGAGAAAGGTAGGATGAAAGAGAAAACATAGAAAAAAAGATATTTCTTTTCCTGGCAGAGAAAGAAAAAAGAAATATCATCTATTCCCTCGACTCTCTTGGTTAAAGAGGAAAAGAGGTTTTTGCCTTCTGCTGACTGAGGGTATCTTCAAGGGTTTTTCTCTTCTTGCTGAGGTGTTTGCGCACCAAATTTTTTTAAAAATTTTTATCATCCTGCGAGATCATTTTTGCGTACATTTACTCAAAGTGTTTTTTTTTCTCTAAAAAACAAAACACAAAAAAACAGTTTTTTTACAGTGCTTAAAAAAGTTTTGTGATTAAAAACCGTCATACATCTAAATGTTGGTCTAATGGGAATTTTCGTTGTTATCAATGATTTCTTTCTGAGGAAAATTTTTAACGGAATTTATATGAAATGTTTCAGAGAAAGCAATAAAAATGCCTTTGTTTTGCAATTTTCCAATGAGTTTTATGATCAACAAATCCAGAAAATACACGGCACTTCTTTCTAAAAACATACAACATTTTTTTAACCGAGAAAGGAAGAGAAAAGAAACAGAGAAAAAAAATATTTTTCTTTTCCTCTAAGAGAAAAAAATGAGTCTCTCCTCTATTTCTCTCTCTAAAACATTTTTTTAAAAGACTGAATTATTGTATGCTGCTGACTATCCAACTTCGTCTAGACATCGCTGATAAAAGCGGCAGTCCATCAACTGCCAAAGATTTTGTTCTGGATATTTGTGCCCTGTTTAGTGGATGTATTTTTTTGTTATTATCAGTCCTCAAAATTATTAAGCCCGCTTTATCAAAGTGTTTTTCTTTTTTAAAGTGATAAAAAATGAAAAAAAAATTCATTTGATGAAACTGTATTACAAAATTTTAAAAGAAGTATACCAGACAAACTGATTAAAATATGTTTGCAAACTCATTCATATCCGAATCTCAGTGTTTTGTTAATGACGTCTATTTTGTGCTTTTTACTGTTACTAAAATGTTATCAAAATGAAATGAAAAAAAAGTTTAAGCCAACTTTTTTATGTTTTTCTTCATTTTTCTCGATTTTGCTTGATTCGGATGGCTGTTTTTTTTACATGACCCGGACACTCACTTCAAATCAGGTAAAATACGTGGATAAAAAAAGGAGGTATCACTTCCGCTTTTTTTTCGAGGTCATCAGTTTATTATATGCTGCTTTCTTATAAATAGGGGGGAAGATCCATTGTAAATTGTCATTTAGCTTTGAAAAAAAGAAAGCATAAATTTGGTTGCTTTTTTACTGGTGAGTTGGTTGGTTAATTTGGTAGCATTGTGGAAACAATATGATGCCTGCAGAAGTTCCATGCGGTGTTTGTACTTGCGCAACTTCAAGTACTCATCGACGATATGGCGGAATCTGCTGTAAAGCCTGTGCAGCATTCTTTACCCGATCAGTTTATGAAAAGAAAACCTATGAATGCATCAATGACACAAATGACTGCTTAAAAGGTTGGTTTTTTTTCATTGTAGTTTTTTAAAAGTATTTATAGCGCTTAATGCAGTAGTTTGTAGAATAATAAGCAACACTTTCTTTTTTAAAAGCTGTAGCAGTATACTTTGCTTTAATTGGAGCCGGTCGCTCACCGTAGAGGGTTTCAACTCAATTTGGAGTTGTGGCCCCATATTTTGCCAGTAGACTCGTCATAGTAAGGGATAGTTAGGGACAAAATATTAACTGCCAAATCCTCGATCCCTGGATTTAATAGCTATTTGAAGTACGTCAAGTAGCACACGATGGCTATATCATAGATGCAAATAACTTGTTTTAAAGAGGGGTTTTTGGCTTCAATTGTATTTAAATAATGTTTCTGAGTTAGTTATGGCTAAATTATAGTAAAATTTTAATTTTATCGAAGTTTCAAAAATTATGAAGTAGCACACGATGAAATATACATTTTACGGAATTTCGATAAAATCAAAATTTTGCTATAATTTAGCCATAACTAACTTAGAAACATTATTTAAATACAATTGAAGCGAAAAACCCCTCTTTAAAACAAGTTATTTGCATCTATGATATAGCCATCATGTGCTACTTGACGTACTTCAAATAGCTATTAAATCCAGGGATCGAGGATTTGGCAGTTAATATTTTGTCCCTAACTATCCCTTACTATGACGAGTCTACAGGCAAAATAGGGGGCCTCAACTCCAAATTGAGTTGAAACCCTCTACGGTCAGCAATTTTATTTAAAGTTTATTTTTTGTAATTTGCCAATAAAAACATAGAAAGAAAAAAATTTGAAAAAAACTTAAAATACCGAAAATGGCATTGTCAAAAAAAATACGAGGAGAACTGTTTTTTTGCTGATAGCGACAAAAAAAAAGCCGTCCAATCAGATGACTTCTTTTTTAGTCTTTTTTAAAAGAGTTTTTGATGCGTGATTAAAATATGTATAAAAAAATGCTAAGCTGCATCTAACAAAATTTTAACAGTAGATTTAATAATTTTTAATTTTCAGTTGCATGCAAACTTGGAAGAGGATGTCGTCAATGCCGTTTTAATAAATGTCTGGAAATTGGAATGAGCACACCTGAAACATATAATGCCGCTTTGAATGCTGCAGCTGTTTCTTCTGCTTCAACTTCAACTCCTGCTGTTGCTTCGATGTCTGCTACACCTGTCGCCCCTTCAAATGCTGGCATGGTTCCTTTAACAGCTATGCTACATTATGTTGGCCATGTTACTGTCTCAGCAATTCCTACTGAAAACACAAATTCAACTAATACCCCATTTATTTCAACTTCTACTCCTGCGGCATTTCCCATGAATGCTGCTGCTCCACCCGTTGCAAGTACAACCCCAGCCAATGCCCCAATTCCTCTACAATCATCACCACTTGAACCAGAAAGAAAGTTATGGTTAATTCTGGCAAATATCTTGGATGCAGTTTTTGTTTCTGCAATTACATCTCCAAAAATGGTTGAAGAATATTTGATTGGAGCTAAGACAGAGTTAACTGACAATGCATTTTCCGCCGTTCTAAATGCTCCTCTGCCACAGCAAACAGATCGAATCTATTATGTTAAAAAGATTTTACTCGATTTTTCAATTACAGAAAGCGAATTTCCTGTTGTTTTACACTTTGCTATTTGTCTCTTGGAATTCAAGTCACTTCCCCCAGATCAACAACTTAAAGTAAAAGCTATACAAAATTCTGCTTATTCAGCTGTTGAAATTTTTAATATACCTAATAACCGTTTAATCAAATTATCACAGCTCTCACAACATATCTTATATATCTTTTATCATTTTTATTAATCCCCATCTATTATAATTTGTAACAATTTGTCTTTATCTTTTGTGGTTCTTGTTATTGTGAATGTCTTTTCAGATTTTTTTGTCTGTTAAAATTTTAAGTTCGATTTTGTTTAACTTTTTTTCATTTCTTGGTTTATGGTGGCAGTGTGTTACAGTATAGCACGATATTTAAATTTTGAATGTATTCTATTGTAATAATACTTTATCAGCACTTTTTTTTGAATACAATTTTTATCATTTTTTGTAATCCATTTCTTCAATTTATCTCTCTTTTTTCTAATTTAAAAAACATTTTCAATGATTAATTGTTTTCTCTATTTTTTATCACAACACATTTTTATCTTTTAATTCATTGGGTTTCTGGTGACGGTTTTTTGCATTTTCTAATGTTAAATGTGTTTATCTAATTATTCTTTACTATATTTTTTATGGTGATGATAATCTAATAAATGGTCTGGTGCAAACAAAATCTAAGCAAAAAGAAAGATTTGGTGCTCCGCTTTTTTTAAATATTATTTTCTTTGGTATAGTTATTCTTAAAATACTTTTTTTGTGTTTTAACAACTCTTAAGCATTTTCTACAAATCTTTTTTTATTTTCTTAACTTGACTTCTATTAAAATAATAAATTAATATTTTGCAAATTTATTTCGTAATTTAAAACGCATTATTTGAATTTTATCTATAATTTTGAAAGAATCGGCACCGGCAAAAAATCATATATTTTTTTTATTACCCCCGTTTTCAGCCATGCTTAAGAAGCTAGAATCCACAGCTTTTATAGCGAAATTCGGCAAAATGCCGGATCTATCACATCAAGAATGCCAAAGTCGACTTTTTTTCTTTCCCCCATAACTTTTGACCCCTGAGGCATTTTTACCTATCATTGCACATATATAGGTTTTCGAGGTCGCTGATTCCGAATATCGATTCAGCATTTTCGATTTCTCGTTGTAAGACCCATTTTTAACGTTCAGACTTCATATTTTGGCACAAAAGTATGTCAAGAAGTGCTTCCGAAAACTCAAAAATAGCACCATTGGATTCCCCGGCCTTTTTTACCCCAGGGAGGGAAATATCATCAAACAAACATTTTGACCCGATGTTTTACATAGCTATGAATAAACGAAACCACGTTTTTTCCCCCACTAAAAAATAAAAACAAAGGAAACAAAAGAGAAAAGCAACATTTTTATTGTTTGACATTTTGCCAAAACGTTGACTTTCCTTTGTTTTTATTTTTTAGCGGGGGAAAAAACGTGGTTTCGTTTATTCATAGCTATGTAAAACATCGGGCCAAAATTTTTGTTTGATGATATTTCCCTCCCTGGGGTAAAAAAGGCCGGGGAATCCAATGGTGCTATTTTTGAGTTTTCGGAAGCACTTCTTGACATACTTTTGTGCCAAAATATGAAGTCTGAACGTTAAAAATGGGTCTTACAACGAGAAATCGAAAATGCTGAATCGATATTCGGAATCAGCGACCTCGAAAACCTATATTTGTGCAATGATAGGTAAAAATGCCTCAGGGGTCAAAAGTTATGGGGGAAAGAAAAAAAGTCGACTTTGGCATTCTTGATGTGATAAATCCGGCATTTTGCCGAATTTCGCTATAAAAGCTGTGGATTCTAGCTTCTTAAGCATGGCTGAAAACGGGGGTAACAAAAAAAAATATATGATTTTTTGCCGGTGCAGCTTGTTTGAAAAAAATTGAAATAATACGTTTTAAATAAAACGGTGATTAATAAACTATTTATTTTTTAAGCATTGTGGAAATGTTGTTGTTCTTTTACTTTCACACCATTTCAACTTTGTGATGAAAAACAAGTACTTTTTTAACGATTGTTAATATAACAAAAACAAAGATTAACAAGAAAAACAAGATTAAGAAATATATCTTTCAACACAATATGGATCTTGAACATTTATGTAAAATAAATTGAAGAATCCAATTTTAGCATCACTTTTTTTAATGTTTAGCAATCTAAAAGGACCGCTTACAGGTGTTTGAACCAATTTTCGTAAAAGTCTAATATCATAGAATGATTTAGACGATATTCTGCATTTGACGATTAATTGACATATAGCAGGATAATTTACATAATTTTCTAAAGAATATGTTTTTGTTTTTTTGTTTCTAAAGGTATAATTTACCAAGTATGTGAAAAAGTAGATTAATTTTTGTATCAGCAATATCCATTAAAAAGTAATCAATATTCTTTTGTCTATGAAATGTTTTAAGTACAAATGCAATGTTGTCAGAATGTGTGTCTAGAAATAAAACTACAATATTTTAGCGTTTATTGAAATCCCTACCATATCTAATATTCGCTGCATTTAGTCTGAAAACTGTTTCATTAAGAAAGCTTTTTGATGCCTGATTTGATGACATTTTGTTCTCTAGCTCAACTGTAAAAAAATTGCTTAAAGGTTGCAATAGAAAAATGTGTTTTTTCACAGAAATGTCGTTTTGTGGGCTTATTGATACAACATTACTTTCTATCTTGTCGTGGGAAGCTACAACTATTTCAGTTAAGCCTGAATTTGAGTTTATATACTCGAAATCAATCATTTCACGAAATTCACCAACACATTTCTAAAGCTATCAAATAATATAAATTATACCTAGACAATAACTTACTTCAACATTTTTACTCAATGTAGAAATTGTATCAAGAAAATTTTGATAGTTATAAAATTTAGAAGCGTAACATTTTCGCATATTTATATCAACGGGTTGAAGAAGCAGGGGAGAGATTGAAGAAAACGTTTTCCATATTTTTTGGAGATTGGAAAGTAATAGAATAAACAAGAACATACGTCCATACAATAATAATTTGTGGATTCGTATCGTTCTGCAATAAACCATGGTTGTCCAATTTTATGCTGTGATTCTGAAGCAGCAAACAAAGGCATATTTGACAAATTTTTATAAATCGATTTTAAAAGCAAAAGAAATTTCCGGGGAAAAGCTTTTGTATAAAATGATTTGTCCGTAAAAGCAAAGAGGCGGGACGGAATCTTGGATTAACGTTTGAAAACCCTCTTTACTGCAAATTCACTTTTACATATATCAGTTAAAGGAAAACAAAAATAATAATATACTGGAAAAAAACGAAAATATTTGAAAGTATTTTTCTGTCATTAGCTTGTAATATGCTATTCCAATGAGCATAAGAATATGCGTAAATCCATTTGCTTTAGCTGTTTAGTGCTGCTTACAGTGTTTTATTTAAGTTTGTCTTTTTTAAGGTTGTTCCCACGTTTAAAAATTTATTTTAGAATTCTTGATATTTCCAGCAATTTTAAAAATCATTTTTGATTCATCCAAAGTGAAATACATTGGAAGTATGGGAGTAGGAGGAAGACTGGGAAATCAGGTAATCAAGTGGACACTTCCTCTAAGGTGATATAGTTTCAGGTCTGGCGCCTTGCTTCACTTTATGGCATTGGCAAATTTGCAAAAAGAAAAATATTCTTTCAAGATTTTGCTTTTTCAGATCAAAGGTTTACTTTTAAAACTGTTAAAAAGTATATATCACTTTCTAAGATTTCAGAGAAGGCTTTTTTGTAAATATAACAGAATTGAAAGAAATATTCCCAAAC
Source organism: Panagrolaimus sp. LJ2400 (assembly GCA_024447215.1). Taxonomy (NCBI): domain Eukaryota; kingdom Metazoa; phylum Nematoda; class Chromadorea; order Rhabditida; family Panagrolaimidae; genus Panagrolaimus; species Panagrolaimus sp. LJ2400. Next base: position 317,262 of record JAMRYA010000029.1, on the reverse strand, counting down.
ATTTTTACACATATTCATGTTAAAAACCCGCCACAAGTTAGAAATGTTTCTTTTGCTGTTGATTGTTGCAAATATGATAATCCAGAAAAGTAAGACCCTTGCAAAAAATAAAAATATTTCTTTTTGTAACTTTGCAGACTGGAAGAATTAACCGACGAATACATTCAAATAGAGGGGGACTACTTGCAGTCATACAAATTCTTTCATCCATATCGTACGGAGATCAAAGAGATATTTGAATGTGGTCCAGTAATAAAATCAGTTGTTAAAAAGAAAAGCATAAGTTTGTTTAACAAAAATGACAACAGCCACAAATTATGTGTTCACATAAGACGAGAAGATTTTTTGAGAGATTTAATGTTGGAAACAACAACTGATTTTCTTTATCCTGCTGTTGATTATGCTTACAATTATCTTTCAAAACAATACAACGACACAAAGATATCTTTACTTTTTATTGGGGATGATCGAGCTTTTATTAAAAACTTGACTGATATTAAACAGGTAACAAAATACCTATATTTGCTGTTACTGAATTATATCATAATAAAACATTGCAGCCTTTTCACGAAAAGTATTACCCCATCTTTCAAAACCCTGGAGACGATATGTGTTTTGGAATAAACTATTGTGATTCCATGATTCTGACTGCTTCGGGATCAACATTTGGATGGTGGATGGCGTACTTGATGAAAAGTGGAGGACCTGTTTTTTATCATTCTCAAGTAACAGATTATGGGAATCATACAAAAGATATTCATGATTTTGATTATTTTCCACCAGAATGGATTAAATTAAGCATTAATGAAGAAAATAGAGCATTTAAAGAAACAAAATGGTGGTATCAAAGAAATAACGTTTTACCAGATTTGCCGTCTAAGGAATTGAGATAATGTTCTAAAGCAGTTTTCTGTTTTTAGAAATTTTTAATAAATGAGTCTAATAAATATCAGTGTATTCATTTTCTAGCAACATTCTCTGTAAAAGCGACAAAAATATTTTTACAACGTAATACCTCCCTTAACATATTTAGATTTTCAAAAGTATTTCTTTAATTTGCCCAAAAATGCACAATTTACGTTAATTCTCTAAATTTCTGATAAAGTTTTGCAGCGATTATTTGCTTGATAATTATCACGGCATCTAGCCAATTTTGCACAGACATCAATTATTCTGGTGAAAATTCGTGAGCATGTATTACCGGAGGGCATTCGTTCGGCGCCGCCAATTTTGGGGATTGGCTTTTTGGGGATGGACGTGTTAGGGATATTTATTTAAGGACTAAATTTTTGAGGATTACAATTTTAAGGATTTTTATTTGGGGATTTTTATTTAAGGATAAAAACTTAAGGATTGCAGTTTTGGGGATTTTTTTTTCTTAACGCAAAAACGCTTAAAATAAAATGAAAAATTTTTTGCTGTAAAAATTGCAGTCCCCAAAAGTGCAACCCTCAAAATTGCAATCCCTAAATAAAAATCCCCAAAAAAAATTCCTCAACATTCTTATCCTTAAAAATTCAGTCCTCAAAAGTAGCATCCCCAAAATCTTGATCCCCAAAGAGAAATCCCCAAAATTGGCGGCGCCATTCGTTCTCATTGTTTTTAATAAGTAATATATCAAATGTCGCATGTTTATATTTAGTTTATTCAAACTATTTTTATAAAATTATGTTGATGTTGTTCCGTAGGGCTGCCATAAAAAATGTTACAAGGAAAATTATTATTATATTTGTTTTAATATTTATTTTGTACAAAATTTTGCAGCCCTTCTTGGTAAATATTGACGGTATAATCATTTCATTAGAATTTTAAAGACAAAATACTTTATTTTATTCTAGAAAATGATTATCAAGTACTGCAGGAAAGTAATTTTAGTATCTATTATCAACGAGAATCAAGCATAGCAAAATCCGTCTTTCCTTGTGGAAATACAACAAGGCTGTTAATAGCTGTTTTGTCAAATATCAATGATTTTAGTGCAAGAATGTTAACCAGAAGAACATGGGGTAAAATAAAAAGAAACACAACTGAATTAAGATTTATCATTGGAAATTTACCATACGTGAGTTTTATTATAGATTGTCTCACAAAAATCCTGTTAACAGTTTTAGGTCAACAATAATGTATTTTTGGATATAGCTAAGGAACAACAACAGTTTAAAGATATTGTGATGACAAGAGTATTAGAACATCCAGATGCCGATGCAATTAAATCTGTATCAATGCTTTACACATACAAAACCTATTGTAAAAATGCAACATGTATTTTGAAAGCTGATATCCGCAGTGTTGCAGATATTACAAAAGTTGAAGAAATTTGTGATAAAAATAAATGTATGCAGTCATGGCTTTTGGAAAAGTAATAAAACTGAATAGTGTTTTTTATAGCTCAAGAAGCAATTCGTGGATACTGCTTACCAAAGGAAACACAAAGATTTTTGAGGGTTGGTGTTGTTCCAGCAGCATATTGCCAAGGAGGAACTTATTTGATTGTTGGTCGAGCAACGCCAGGTCATTATTAAAAAATACATTTCTTCGCTGCAAAACCCGTTTTTTAGGCATGCTTATTGACTCGCTATACAATTTTAGATTTTTTGAATCCCTTCATAAACAACAGCTGCCAGAAAATTTGTTGATAACAGGAATTGCAGCCGACATGGCGAATGTTACTACAATTCATTATGATAGTTTTATACCCTGCATTCACGGAGTTTTAGATTGTTTACGTAAAAAACCACTTCCAAGCGAATTTATAACAGCAACCCTAGATGAAGGTAATATGTCATTTTTTAAAAATTGTGCTATGATGACAAACTGGAAGAATTGTATTATCACAGATAATAACAATATTGTTGTTTAAGTTGCTATAAAAGCATTAATAAAAACCTTTATTTAACAGTCTGTTGCACTGATGAATGCATGTATTAACTTTAAGTTAGTACTAATCACATGGTCAAATTCAAAAAAATGCTGTCGATTATCTTTTCTTGCCGATGCATTATTTGTAATGTTATGTTCCCTCTCTCTTTGATTTATTTTTTAATATATTTAATGTCACTTGTTGCTTTTAAAGTCGTATGATTTCTATTGTCAAGAAAGTATTAAAAACTCATTTCTCTCTTCTATTGTTCTAATGATAGCTTTTTAGATTAGAATAAAAGATAAAAAACGTTTAATGAAATTCCGTTGAAAAGAGGATAAAAGATAACAATAGAAACTAGCTTTTACGTTTAAATACAATACTTCAAGCTTTTCATATTAGGATTAATTAAATAGATAAATATGAAAGATAATAAGAAATATTAGGTTTAATTTGGCGCCGATTGAGATTGCGTAATTAAACGCAAAAATTGTTCAAAGTTTCAAGCTGACATGAATTTTAAAAACAAATTTTTTGTTCAACAAAACTTGGAGTTACTACGTCACAAAAAACTGTTAGTTGAGCTAAAGCATTCACATCCTTTAATATTTTTATTCTTTCTTTTTTGCTTTGTTTGCATTACTTTTATGGTGACACCAGAAAAACCACATTTACATAAAATACTTCCAGAAAAAGTCATAGTAGCAAATGAAAGTATTTATTCAATACCACAGTACAATAAAACAAATTTTGAAATTTTTGGTACGTTTAATTACATAATTTTTCTACTTGTAAAAGTTTTTGATTTTTATATTTAAGATACTAGTTCAATATCAAAAACTCTTTACTCTTCGGTTAAAATTCTGTGTCTTATAAGTACATCGAGAAAGCAACTATTAAATCGAGCAGTTCATATTAACGCTACCTGGGCTCAAAGATGTAACAAACATCTTTTTTTGTCGTATCATAACGTAAGTAAAATAATTTTTAATTTTCTTTTTTTTTAAAAAATCACAAACTATATTCTTTCAATTTCAGCATATTGATTTACCATATCTTGAATTAAATGTTCCAGAAACTCGAATCCATTTCTGGCAAAAAGTTAAAGCATTATTGAAATGGATAAATGATGTAAGTGAAAAGTTTTATAATTCGCCAATACAAACACTAGCAGAAATCAAGTTTCAGTTTTTTAATCATTCCATTTTTTATAGCACGAAATCGATAATTACGATTTCTTTCTACGAGCAGATGATGATGCATACTTTGTCATGGAGAATTTAAGATTCATGCTTTTGCCTTATAATCCAGATGAAGCTTTCATCTTTGGTGCTCGCTTTAAACCATACAGTCCTGGAGGATATATGAGTGGCGGAGCTGGAACAGTTTTTTCAAGGTTTTATTAAAGCTTTAAATGTTATTATTAAGTCATTGTATTTAGAAAAGCTGTAAAGCTGTTTGCATCAGCATTAAACAATCCGGGTATTTGTCCTGAAGTCACAGAAGGCATTGATGATATAGAAGTCGGCGCATGTGCAGATAAATTGAATGTCACAAAAATCGATACAAGGGATTATTTGGTAGCTCAGCTTTTTTTGGACAAATTAATAATTGACTTCTTAGGGTCAGCACAGAATGTTACCATTTTCACCGAAGCATCATTTTGTTGAACGCTTATCAAAGGATGTCACGGACACTTTCTACTATCCATATAATCAAGACACGGTAAATATTTCAATAACCTACGATGCACTATTAAAAAGACAATTGCCAGGAAGCAATTGCTGAATGTATTATCGCTGGCCTTTTAACCCCAACAGGTTGTGTTGTTGGGGTTAAAAGGCCAGCCAAATTTAATTCATTATTAAATTATTTTTTACAGGTTTTTTCATGTTGTTCACAATATGTGATCTCATTTCATCATGTTTATGAAGAAATGTTATATGTATTTGATTACTTAATCTACAAAACTAAAATGGTTGGCATAATAGACAATGAAAATATAGGAAATCTTAGTCTTAATAAATTGAAAGAGTTGTCTAAAAATATTGCTTTTAAATGAGTAATGTGTGTTGATCATTTTTATGATGCATGTTTGTTAAATAATAAATTTTTGTTACTATATTTTTTGTTTCAACACTTCTTACAAAGGACAGTTTTGAGATGTTACCCTGGGAATAAACTGTACGGAAAAAAAAATGCTTTAACGCGCATGCTTTTTTATGATAAATTTTTCAGTTTTTATTACCACTTTTATTTTATTTTCCGATTAATAACGGAAGATGAAAAAAGATAAGCAAGATTTCGTAACAGCAGTCAAAAACTTGTATAAATTTTTATTTAGAAAAAAAGAAATGTTAATGAGAAAGACAACAATGGAGGAATATCAACGCAAAATTTAGGTTTGTATGCTTTTTTATTATTAAAAGTTTAAGTAAAGTGATAATAAATAAAGATAAAAAAGTGCATGCTTAATTTATAGCAAAAGATATTTTTTAAAATACATATTTTAAAACGATTATTGATTCATTTGATTATAAAAACTTCTTCTTTTTTGTTTAAGCATAGTTTTTATTGGTTTTTAAATAGTTTTTTTACAGAATCGATTTGCTTAAAAACGGCAAATACTTTTTTCACTGTATTTTTTGTCTGTTATATTCCAAAGAACGATGAAAAGACATAATATCATTGTTATATCATTATTTGCATTGATATCAACTATTTACTTTGTTTATCTATTTGGTGGATACAACATTTATGTTGATACTGGAATTTTAGCTGAAATAACAAAATTACAATTTTTCACTTCCCACGAATGTCAGGCACCAGCTTTTTATTCCAGATCAAACAAAATGCTTCCAAAAAATAATTTATGTCCAAATTTAAATCCTCAAGATTTTATTTCTTCAAATGGAATTTTAAATTCTAAAATTGCAATCGTGCTTGCCGTTTCAACATTAAAAGATTATGATGATTATATGATTTCAATTAATACAACACAATGTTATGCAAAACATTTTGGATATCAGATGCATTTCATCAATATGACAGAGGATCCAAAAGTTGTGCAACTTTGTAATCACACTGATGTAATAATTTTTTTAATCATGAAATGCATTATCAAATTCATTTTTTATCAATTTTTTCTAACCGTAGACGTTCCAAATCAACTAAAACTGGCTCAATAATTTGCCCATATACTCGCCTACGTAAGGGATAATAAGCGACAAAATATTAGCGGCGAAATCTTTGATCTGTGGATTTGAAAGATATATGGATATAACTAATAAATAGCAGACAATGTCTATTTTTGCTATAAAATAGCTAATATCATGCATTTGGATGCTTTCTAATCACTTTAAATGCATAAACAACTAATATCTTACGGTTTCATTGTTATTACATTGCTTTATATATATTGCACATAAAATTGTATAGCAAAAATAGATATCGTCTGCTACTTATTTGCTATATTCATTTATCTTTCAAATCCACAGATCAAGAATTCCGCCGCTAATATTTTGTCCCTAACTATCCCTTACAAAGACGAGTTTTTTGGCTAAATAAAGGTCCTCAACTCTCCGGTGAGTTGGGAACGTCTACGTTTAAGTGATAGTAACAGTTTTTTTAACGTTTGCAAAAAAACGGCTTACAGTAACATGGTTGTAAACACAGTAATTACAACCATGTTACTGTATTACTGTTCGTTTTTTTTTAAATTGTACAACATTTTAGGTATATTTTAAACGTCATTGTGCATTAGCACTGTTTATGGAAGACCATAAAAAAACAATCGATTATATTTTATATATTGATGCAGATATGGGAGTTATTAATCCATGTCATACAATACAAAGTTATCTCGATAACAATGAAAAAGTTGAAATAATTTTTTATGAAAGATATTATGATCATGAAATTGCTGCTGGAAGTTATCTTGTTAGGTATCGATTCTTTTTTTATGCAAATTAAAGTAGCGGTCAGTAAATTTAGGAATTCTGAATATTCAAGAAAATTTATTAAATTTTGGTCAGATTATTTTTATCGTCTACCACAAAGCTTTCATGGTACAGATAATGGTGCAATTCATGTTAGTTGAGCTTACTCGTTTATTGGCTATAACAGATCTCTGCCATTTTTTTCAGCAAGTTTTTATGGAACTTAATTTTCCAGACAATGAAACTAAAATGCAATGCTACAATTTATGGAATACTTCTAAAGATTATGATGGCCTATTTGCTTATCAAGCTTGTACGAAGCATGCCCTATTTTCTTCAAATAGTTCTTCCTTATTTATTAATGATACCGTAAAAGTAATTCGAAAACTGACACCTGGTTGGGTTAGAGATGGATGGCTTACTGAAACAAAATGGGGCCCACAAGATTTTATGTTTCATGGTTGGAAGCAATCAAAATTAGGTGGTGAATGGGAATGGCCTTTTGCAAATCAATTTTTTGATATGAAAAAATGTCAGTTTTGTGATTCAACTTTTTCAAATTTTAAATATTTGTCACAATTTGTGGCAACAAATGAAACAATTAATTCAATGCTAGAAGAAAAGGTTAAAAGTGTCGAAGAAAAATATATCAAAATTTTAAAGAATCTTAAACTGATTTGTGAAAATGGCAATGAACCAAGAAATAATACTTGTAACTGATCATAGACGTTTCCAACTGATGGTGGAGTGGAGGCCCCGTATTTATTTTTATATACTCGCCTAGTATAAGATCTCACATCGTATGTACACACAATTTTAATAAAAGTTATTTAATAATAAACTTTTTCAAACATTCATTATTTTGAACATTGATTAAATGAGATTTTTTGACTGATGAAAAAAGGAATCTGCTTATAATTGCTACATATTGACTTCTTTCAAATAATTGACTATATAAGGGATGAAATTGGGTCTTTTTTAGAAGAATGATGAAGGTTTTAAAATACTCTACTAACGGATAATTCTGATTAAGCCAAGTCTTAAAAGGAATAAAGTGTTTTTTTCATTAAAGAACTTAACCTCGTGAAGCAAGAAAAAAGAAATTTTTTAAGACTTTTTCGATTCTAGGGAGAAAGTGGAAGAATTTCCTTTTTTCCCTCAAATTACGGAAGCATAGGTGCGCTTCTTCATTATTTCGCTTGAGGCAATTGACAAAACTTTTTTTGCTTATAAAATGTCTAAAACGAACATTAACGGTTATTAATAAAAAAATCAATGTTTTAATATCACTGCTTTAAGTCTTGCTTTGCTGTTGTATTTTTTTATCTGCAACAGGCCCTGCTTAATATTTGAAAAAAGAATTGTACTGATTTCTGAGAGAGATATCCGAGAGAGTAATATGTGGTGATTAGCGCAGCAGCAATCATCATTCCCCCTTTGTGTAAAGAAAAAGTTTTTTTAACTGTGGTTGTTTTGGATTCCGTAAAATAAAACTCTAAAAAATATTCAGCTCTTTTATTTCAAATAATAAAATGTTTTCAGTAAATTCATTCTATCGGTTTGTACATTTTTGTTATTTAAATATTTGACATGAGTTTTAGATATCGTTATGCTTTAACGTTTGCACTTTTATTGCTTGTTTTATTGTTTGTTTCACAACTATTTCACAACACAAAACCTCTAAACCCCTCGATACTTTGTTTAATCAATACTTCTAAGAAAGAACTCCTAAATCGTGCAGTTCATATTAATGCTACATGGGCTCAACGATGTGATAAAGCATTATTTTTATCATATGATGAAGTAAATAAAAACAAATTATTCTTTGAGTAACAATGCATTTTTTAGGATATAACTTTGCCATTCCTGGATCTTAAAGTACCAGAAACTAGACAAAATTTATGGAATAAATGGAGAGCTGCATTTCAATGGATTTTTGAGGTAAGAAAGAAAAGTAAATTAGACAACATTCTTTAAAAAAAAGATTTAAGAATGAAATTGAAAATTTTGATTTTTTTATTCGAGCTGACGATGACTCATATATTGTAATGGAAAATTTAAAAGCGTTTCTTTCATCTTATAATCCAAATGAGGCATTCATTTTTGGGACTCCCTTTAAACTTTTTGTTAAAACAGGATACCCAAGTGGTGGCCCAGGAATAATTTTTACAAGGTTAGTATATTATACACGCTACGTAGTATGTATAATATTTGTTGTATGTTTTACGCCATTAAAAGAAGCAACAAATATTTGCAGAGAAGCTTTAAAACAATTCGTTAAAGGAATGTACAAAGCCGAAATATGCCGGGAAATACCTGGTGACGCAGACGACATGTGTATTGGAGCATTTGCAGAAGCCCTGAACATCACGAAAATTGACACACGCGATAATCGGGTAAGCATTTGTTTAGAAAAGTTCCGATCATAGAAAAAATCAATTTGTTATTTAAAATAAAACTTTATTAGGGTCGCTTATCTCAATTACCCTGGTCACCAGAAGATCACTTTGGGACTGGATTGACTGCGGATCAGCTGTCATATTTATCTCATCCGTATAATCAGGTAAGCAATTTTAATGCTAGAATTTTTTAGCAGTATTTTTAAGAGTTTTGAATGTTGTGCTGACTACATCATCTCATTTCATTACGTCTACAAAGAAAGCATTTATACTTTAGAATTTGTGTTTTATAAAGCAAAAAAGGTCTAAAATGATAATTATCAGAGTGATGATATAACTGTGTATTATTGAAAGAAATTGTAAAGCATTACTTTGTTTTTCATGTTATTTAAAGGAAGGAAAAAATGTCACAATAATAATAACTTTATTTAAATTTGCTGGAGCAGCATCCATAACATGCATGTAATAACACACGTTCCATCAGGGGTATTTAAACTCTCACCAAAAATTAGAACAGAAAAAATTAAACAATGGTATTTTTTAATCGTATCTCTTGTTGGTCCATACGGGCTGGTAAATGCTTCTGCAATTGCAGTATCTTCTTTTAATGAGTAATACGGAAATATTCCGTTTACAACGACAGATGATGAAAAAGTAAAATGTTTAACGATATGGATTTTAAACATCTGAAATGATAAATAAGGAAATGATATAAAAAAAAAATAGTAAAAATGACATACAACTCATGATTTGTTTTTTTTTAATTTGTCGTAAACCAACATACGTAAGGCATATATAATAAATAAATAAATTTCAAAAATTCAGAACAATGTATTGAGAGAATGCAAAACACACATTTTCAAACAACAATTCAAAAAATTCACTATTCGAAACCCAAAAATGCCTATTATGATTACGGTCATTTCCACCAACTTCAAAACATTGTTTGCAAGCTTATCCTTTATCGTTACAATTATTTATTAACTTTTCTAGAATCTGTAACAAAGCCAAATATGTTAATGTTTCTTTAAAGCTACTTAAATCAATACATTTAAGGCAAATCTGGTGGAACACCATTCCTCTGATGCCACCATTGTGTTTCTTTTATCACTGTTCCATTTTTGGCAGTCAACATAATCCATTCAGGTAAAAATAAATCAAAATCATAGAGATCTTTTGACTGATCTCCAGGAACCGTTATTTGAGAATTATAAAAAATTGGACCATTACTTTTTATAAGATATGCCATCCACCATGAAAATGTTGAGCCAGAAGCAGTCAATATCATAGAATCACAGTAGTTTATTCCAAGACACATATCTTCACCACGACTTCTAGATTCAGGCATGTAAATTTTATTGAAACCCTGAAAAAAATGTGTTCATTGAAATAACAGTGCCTTGGATTTTATTCTTTTCAAAAACTTTATTTCTATAATTAGGATTCCTAATTAAGGAATGTCTTCAATAATTCCCTCACTTACCACACCTTCTGTTTTTAACCTTTTGACAAATGGCAAATCATTTCCAATAAAAAGCAACGATAAATTTTTGTGCCCTTCTCCAATCAACTGTTGATATGCAAATTGAATTGCGGGAACCACAAATTCTTCTTTTGATTCTAGCAAAATATCATGCAGGAAATCTCCTCTTCTAATGTGAACACAAAGTTTAAAATTGGAATCACTTTGAAATAAATCGTTTGTAAATTCTTTCAAAGTTGTCAAAATTGCTCGTCCACATTCAAAAATTTGTTTGATTTCATTTTGATATGAATGAAAAAACTTATATGATTGTAAATAATCACCAGTAATTTTGAGGTACCTTTCAGGGATGCCTAAAAGCCTGTATAAAAACTTTTATTTCGATTCAATAAAAATTAGAAGAGTGCTAACTTACTTTTTAGGGTCATCAAATTTGCAACAGTTTGGTGCAAAATCGGCTCTCCTTTCCAACAATGGTGGAGGATTTTTGATATGTAAAAGATCATGCATCAATGGAAAAATTTGTCCAATCTCAGATAAATTCATTAAATGCAAATCTGTTCTAAAATTTTTTTTTGAAAATTAAATATGACACCTTCAAAGCGGAGGTTACAACAGAACTAATAATGTTATTCATTAAAGCGGTAAAACTAATATATGCTTGATTTTAGGACAATATAAAGCTTGTTAGCCCCTCTGCCCCGACTGCTCACATTCAAAAAAATTATTACTTTGTAAAAGCATTTTGAAATGAATGTATTTCAAAGTACGGCTCTCTTTCAGTAAATCTTCCTAATCCATATAATGATGCAAATCTCCATATCTAAAAATATAATCAACAGTATAGTACTATGTTCTTAGTAGTTTATCTGAACCAACTTGATTCCCAAATCCACCTGCTTCATATAAGCTACAAGTAATATATTTTCTTTCTGAAGCTTTTTTTATTACAGCAGAATTTAAGAAAGGATTTGAAAAAGATAAAATTTTATTATCTGTTAAATTAATGTTTTTCCAGTAATTTGTAATAACCACCAGTGTTATTGCTGCAATAACAATAAAAATAAAAAATCCACGATATTTCATAATTCAGAAAATAAAAAGTATTATTTAAATGACGACATTTGTAAGTATACGTAATAATGCTACAAATTACTGTAATGTGAACGCAAAGTTTAAAACTGGAATCAATTAAATTTAACAAAACAAAAACCCAAAATAAAATGAAGATTTAGAATCTTATTTTTTAAAAACTTGGTAGAAAGTGGCAACTAATATATTTCACTTCAAATTTTCCTTGTCAAAATTTTTTAACAAAAAAGAGAACATCTTTTTTATTTGAATTAGATTAAAGAGTGTTGAATGTTATTGACAAAGAAAACAATAGAGGATAATGTATTTTTTTAATATCCTCAAGTTATTTCTTTATAATTTTTAAATGATCTATTTAACTTCTAAACCAGTTTTTCGCATTTTCATTTAAAAAAGTGGTATGACTAAAATCACACAAGAATTTAAGAATACATAAGCCTGCAAAAATATAGAAAATCATTTAGTGTTTAGTTTTTTTCTGTTGCCAGCTTTTCAGATCAACTTTACAAGATAAGATTCAAATAAAATTACACAAAAACAGGTTTAGAAGAGTAAACCCTTTTTTGAATTTAGAGAACAGAAAAATGTTATTCACAAAGATAACAATAGAAAGATATCAAAACCATATTTCGAAAATACCAGTATTTTAACACTTTTTTGTTGTTACAACAAACATAAGAAAAATTAATTTACAGCTAATAAAGTGGGGGGAGGCTACTGAAATTCTTTTAAAATATATACAAAGTAATAAAGTTTCGTTTTACTCAGTTCAGTATTAAAACCATTAAATCTTTTATTAAAAAAATGTTGAATACTCATCGAATATCTTATGGTTCAAAAACTTTTCTTCTAATTTTTATTTCACTTATACTATTTTATTATTTAACTGAATATACTATGTCAAGTATGTTACTAATTTTTCAAAAAAATACAAACACCATTTTAGAGCAGCCAAAAACTAAAAATATTAATGTACTGGACATTTTGTTAATGAAAAAATACGATGCCCAGAGGCATCAACGGAAAAGTATATTGAAAGATCGTTTCCCAACCGATGGCCTCGGAATATTGTATAATGTCCTTGTACCAGAAGTATTTTGCAAAAATTTAATTAGAATTGGACAGGTTGGTGATGGCGGGAAATGGATTTGTAATCCCACAAGTATGCTTGATTGGCGAGAATGTAAAATTTATTCTTTGGGTATCAGCAATGACCCAAGTTTTGAAGAGGATCTCCAGTCACTGCTGAATAATACCTGCCATGTTCGATCTGTTGATCGAGATGATCAAACTCCTGTCACACTTGAAAGAATAAAGAATATCAGTGGAACTTTCAAGAAGGCTGTCATTGCAGGTGAAAGAAATGAAAGTGCAAACACCTACAAATTTAGCAATATTCTGTCACATTTTGGTGATGCCCGGGTTGATATTCTAAAAATCGATATTGAAGGTGGAGAGTATAGTATTGTTGATGAATTGATTTCTACTCCAATCTGTCAAATATTAATTGAAATTCACGGTGAAACGCCAGCTAAAACCCTTGAATTGCTGCAAACACTTTCAAGGAATGGCTTTTATCTTTTTAGCTATGAAATAAATGGTTTTCGACATGATCTATGCGAATATAGTTTTATTCATGAAAGTTGTTTTAAACTGTTTGATGTTAGTGTAATTTATGGAAAGTTTTTGAGTTAATAAACTAATGTTTTTTGAATTTTTGAATTGACATAAATGTACAGATCGATCAAAGTATCATCGCTTACAAAATTAAAGGTTAAAATATTTCGGGAAGGCTTATGATTATGTAACTATACTGTTGCACATAAAATTTTGTTATTTGTAACTCTCTGCCAAATTGAACCAAATTAGTATTTTTTAAATGTGTTTTCGGTAAAATTTACACGTTCGATGGATAATGACAGAAATGCTCATTTCATAAAATATTTTGCCGTTCTTCTTTATCTCCTACCGAAAATTAAAGATTGTCGAGGGTATGTTTTAAAGCATGATTTGTTTAAATTAGAAGTTTGTGTTTTACGTGTTAAAATTATTTGTAACAAAGTATATACATGTATAAAACAACCACCGGCAATAAAAACTAGATTTTTTTTATGCCTACAAAGAAAAATTACTGATATCGTTTATGATTAATAATGCTGTCATTCCGTTAAATGTAAGCTGCTGCTTATGCATTTATATAAGCGAAAACTGATTCGAACATGTTTTTCTTGAAAATGCGATATTTTAAGTTTTTCTTTTTTGTAGTTATACTGTCTACAGTTTTGGTAATTCTAATTCATCAAAAATGTAATTCATTCTTTCAATTCTTTAAAAACAATGAAAAACATTTAACGGTGATTGATACTTCTTTAAAGCATATTTCAATTTATTCTGCAATATATTATAATGTTTCAAAATTGTAAGTCACGTTTTTTATGAAGTAAAAAATTTTGATAGAAAGGTTTTTTTTGACTGGAATAATTTTATCTATTTTATTTTAATTTCCACATTCTAGATATTCATCAAATACTATGATAATTTTGTTCAATGCCCATACTAATTATTCAACTTATAATATTACATTACACTGTTTCTCACAAAATACAACTACAAATTTGACAACTCTTACACAGGTACGAACAGGAGATAGTAATGGGCCATATTGTTTATGGAGATCATATTTTGCAAACTGTTCAACAGTTGAAAATTTGAATTATTTTGGATTAAAAACATCAATGAATCTCGGTGGCAACAAATAATTTTTGCTACAGAAATTTATCACTATTTTGGTACTGATCTTCAAATACAGTATATTCATTCTGCGATGACTGAAATTATAGATTTGTTAGAGGTTTGAAAATGTATCAGTTTAACTTTAACAATATATTTCAAATTTGTAGATATATCAAAAAAAGGGATGGGTAAAAATTCTGCCATTTGCATATATGGATTTTAATAAAGGGATGGTTGAAGGTATTGGGTATCATCCAATGCATGAATTGAATGCCCGAAATCAAGCACTAGCATATACCGATTGCTTAATGAAATATAGGGTAAGTTTAACGCTTTTAAAATAGTAAAAATTTTAAAAAGAATGTCGGCTGCATAGTCGACTGGTCTAGGGTGCCCATGACTCACCCAAGAACCGTAAGCTCCCCGCTGGTTCGAGTCGCCTGCACGATCAGTTAAAAATGATTATGAGCGTCCGTCCTCGGTCAGTCCTCGAGCTCACTCCCGTCTTCCACCTCATGGGCAGTGGTTAAGGCAGTGGCTAGTTATCCACATTAAGCTTTTAACTTTTAACTTTTAATGGGGAAAAAAAGTATAGCTCTCTTTAGGAATCATCAGAATTTGTTATTGTCGCAGACATTGACGATATTTTAATCCCTCAGAAAAAAACTTATTACAAAGAATTTTTACATTGGAGTAAAGTTTTTCAAAATTCTGTTGCATTTATGTATTATCGAGTTGACGGAAAAACGTTAACAGGTTGCTTCAGAATCTTTTTGCTTTTCTTAATTTTTTCATTTTTCAGCTTCCAATAATCATAGCTTTTCTCTTTATAATATGGTGAATTCTTTAAGAGTTGACAATACCACATATGTTGGAAAATCAGTTTATCAAACAAAATATGCTGAAATGGCATGGATACATTGGCCTGGTTTTGACAATACTACAACTGCTACAATTCCACCTTCGCAAGGTCTTATCTATCATACAAGTATAGAAAATTTGAAAGAGTACAAAGTTTGTTTTTGATCATGTGCCAACCTCAATTGAAGCTTTATGTGCTTTTAAGACTTTTTTTTAGAGAGTTGCAAACATTTTTAAAACTGTTTCTATGCTTTCAAAGAAAGCAGTTAAAGCAATAGCAGGCAACTTTTCATCGATGCTGAAAAAACTTCCTTCATTTCAATCAAAAGATGTTTATGCAAAAATCATTCAAAAATGTTGGAGTGGAGATCTGAATTATCAAAATCCTCTATCACGGCCTGATCAAAAACAAATATGTATAACACCATTTCAATGTCGAATTCCAAAAATTATAAAAAATTTTAAATGCACAGTTGCAAAAAGAAATCATAAAACAAATTATTTAAAAAATTATACTGTTTTGCATATACCTGATAATAATTTTTATTGGTCGAAATTTAATAATGGCTGCATTGCTTTTGACAATTGATGTGATAATAAAAATTATTACATTTCTTAACGCTAGTCAGTGACACCTTTTAACCCTGAAGTGGAAAAAATGTTTTGGCATGTAAATAAACAAATACTTGGTAAACGAGTATAGCCATTCTACGATTCAAATTAAATTTTAACTAAAGAATCCGCATTTTTTTGCATATGCAAGTGATCATTACGCTGAAGCAATGTAAGAAAATGATAAATTTAAATTTTTCTCTCGATTTCTTATGCAAATATTATTTCTTGCTAATCTGAAAAAATCTGTTTTTAGAAGAAGTTGTGACTCGTTTCAAAATCATCCTGACCTAAAAGCTACAAAATTTCTTGCATATTTGTCAGATGATATTACAGATTTGATGACACAAGCTTATCAAAAATTATGTCCTGTAGCAAAGATTGAAAGATTAAATATTTCAAGCTGGCCCAGCTCGTTTCGCGACCTATTTACCTACAAATTTAAAGCAGTTTATCAAGCCATTGCATTAAAAAACAGAAAAATGATTTTCGGTGTTGATAGCTCTGTGAGATTTAATTCAAATTTCGATGTTATTATTGGAACTATACAGAATCAACAATATTTAGTTGGCAATAAAGAACCCACATGGAATTTTTGTTGTTTAACTTTGACACTTTCCTTTTTTAGTATGTATTTTTAAATCATATTCCCTTTCAAAGTTTCAAATTTGTTTTCGACATCTTTGATTACACGTTTTTCAAATCAATTGTTGCTTTCAAAAAACGTGTAATCATTGTTCTATTGACAGCTTTTCATCAGATTAAAAATAAAAGATATAAAAAAATTAAATTAAATTTCGTAAAAAACTTTATTATCTAATCCAGTTAAAACAGTGTTGAATGTTAATGACAAAGAAAACAATAGAAGACATTAAAAATAAATTTTTAGCTTCATTTAAAAAGTTTTTTTCTCGCTTTTTTTCTAATTAAAATGATAAATATGAAAGATAAAAAGCATGCTAAACTAAAGAATTTATTTTAGATTGGAATTTTAGATTACCTTAAATACGGGCTTATTGGTGCAGAAGTTCAATGTCGGCAAGTAAGGCCTTAAAAGTTCGCCACATTTTCAATTTTGCTTGAATTATTACAGAAAAAAGATTTACAAATGCAATATGATTTCTTTTAGCATCATTAGTTGTTCTATAAATTTTTATTATATTCACTAAAATGTGCGACTTTTTTTTTATTTGAAAACACAAGCATATGTGGTTGTGCTAAAAGAAAGAGGTAGAGTGAACTTATTGTGGTAAATAATATAATTGAAAAAAAGTACAGCACAACGTCAGTGATTATATTTATTAAAAATGATTACAAAAAAGATAAACACAAAATACTCCTTATTTACATTCTATTTAATTTGTTCTAAAGTACGATCTATGTTAAAAAGCATTTTCACATTCTTTCAACAGAAAATGCTTTGTTATTTCTTTGAAACATTGATGGATTATTATTGGATTCTTCAAGAAGTATTAAATTAAGGGCAGATTGATCAAAACGATGGCAACCAGCATATGACTTTGGGTGATCAAGAAGCTTCTAAAAGTTCGTAGCTTGCTTTTCATTGTCATTACGCAAATAATCTTAACAAACCTTCATATCACAAAATCTCGTAGTTCCTGGTGGTGCCATGCAATTTCGTTTTAATGCGCAGTCTAAATATCTATTCATAGCTTTCCAACCATTTGTGCTTCCAACCCAAAAAACAAGACCAGCTTGATACTGAATAAGTTCTTTTGTCTATAAGGTAAGAATATATTGTGGCTATGAAAATATATTCGGTAATGATAATAAAACTGTTACCAACATCTTCAGGTTTTATCGTTGGAAAAAATTCA
Source organism: Panagrolaimus sp. LJ2400 (assembly GCA_024447215.1). Taxonomy (NCBI): domain Eukaryota; kingdom Metazoa; phylum Nematoda; class Chromadorea; order Rhabditida; family Panagrolaimidae; genus Panagrolaimus; species Panagrolaimus sp. LJ2400. Next base: position 299,446 of record JAMRYA010000029.1, on the reverse strand, counting down.
TACATCCTTTGATCAGTCACTGCAAAATTATTTATATTAAATGGATTTTTGGAAAACATTGTGACATCAAGAGGATTATGTTTAATTGTATTTTCAATAAGATCCTAAAAAATCTAATAAGTAATGACACAAACTTTTAATGACATACTTTAATACTGAAATTCGAATTAAATCTCACAGAGCTATCAACACCTAATATCATTTTTCTGTTTTTTAATGCAATTGCTTGATAAACTGCTTTAAATTTATAGGTAAATAGGTCGCGAAACGATCTGGGCCAGCGTGAAATATTTAATCTTTCAATCTTTGCTACAGGACATAATTTTTGATAAGCTTGTGTCATCAAATCGGAAATGTCATCAGAGAAATATGCAATAAATTTTGTTGTTTTTAGGTCAGGATGATTTTGAAACGAGTCACAACTTCTTCTAAAAATAACTTTTTTTGAAATTAGTTAGAAATAAAAATTGCAAAAAAAATTTAGAGAAAAATTTTATTTTATCATTTTTTCTTACATTGCTTCAGCAAAATGATCACTTGTAAAGAATGTTACAACTGTTAAATCCTCGAATGATAGACGATATCTGTTGTTTTCGTTGACAGTTACCGTAGAAGGTATTAAATCCATTAGCCATTTCCTTTCACTATCTTCATTTTCTTCGTTGATTTTGATTTTTTCGGGATTAGTATTTGTGTTAAAGGAGGTAGTAAAAGTAACCATTAATAATACGCTAATTACAATTGTTATCATTAAAACCGATGACATTATTAGTAAACATGTTTGTTTGTAAGCCATTTAAGATCCGTCCGCTTATTTCCTAAAAATAAAAAAAGTTGTAATTTCTTATTAAGCATATCAAAGATTTCTTTAAATTTATTTATTTTGCGAACCAGTCAATGGCTTAAAGGATTTTTAAATTCTTTTATAAAAACCAGCCTCTTATCCCGCCCTTCGAGGTGAATATTTGTTTTTGTTTATTTGTTCATTATGGTAATCTTTTTATCAATGGGAAAACACTGTTCATCCTTTTTACCCCTTTTTGTAATGGGGATTTCTTATAAATTCTGTTGTTAAATTTTTTAATAGAACTCTTCGATTTTTTGATACTTTTCTTTCAAACTATTACTCTTTTTTAGAAAAAAATGATTGCACTTTTAATGAAAAAGAAAAATGTTTTGATTTATTGTCTTTGCTTTTTTATTATTTATCTTTTAAATATGATTAATCACAAAATTGTTAATTCTGGCTTCTATGAAGAAATTAACATAAACCAGCAGTATTCAACTTCACCTGATATTTCTGATATTGAAAAAGAATTTAGCTTTAATTACAATAAACTATTTAAAGATTTTAATTTAAATGCTTCACAATTCTTTGATATGCCATTTGTATCAATTTTAAGAGGCGAAAGAAGTATTTTTCAGAGTGTTGCACAACATGTTTTATCAAATCTTAATATTAAAAATTTGGAATCAAAAAATGTCAAATGCGGTGATATAATTTTTGTTCAAACTGAAAATCTTGAAATCTTTAAAGATGAGTTTCATCCAAACATTAAGCATCCATATATTCTAATTACACATGAAAGTGATTTGTCGGTAGGGGGTGAATCATGGCATATTGAGCTTTTAAATGATCCTAAAATTATTCTTTGGTATACTGTAAACATTGGTGGACAGTAAGTAACTTGCATTTTCAAATCAAATAAAAATGTTTTTAGACACCGAAAGCTAAAACCCATACCATTGGGCATTATTCCACCTACAAGGGAAAGCTTTCCAATAATATACAACAAATCAAAAAATGGTCTTATTCCTTTACACAAAAGACTCAATCTTATGTATTTAAATTTTCGGCCAGAAACAAATAGCAACAGATCAAATGTTTATGAGTACTTTAAAAATGCTTTTAAAAGCAATTCAAAGGTTCTTATTGAAGAAACGAGAAGTGATTGGAATGCATATCTAACAAAAATATCAAATTCACAATTTGTTGTAAGTCCCCCAGGTAAGCATTATGCAAATTTTGTTTTACCTTTTTTTTCGAAAACCCAATGACAGTGTTTTAGGAGCAGGTTATGACTGCCATCGAACATGGGAAGCATTGTCATTAGGAGCAATTCCAATTGTCTTTAATAATTCTTTGTTGCCTCTATATGATGGTTTACCAGTGATGATTGTCAATGATTGGACAGATGTCACTGAAGCAAAATTAAGTCAATATCAAAATAAACTTGTATTGAAAATGGATAAAGATGGATTAGCTCGAAAAACCAAATTTTGGTTAAGATATTGGATTAGTGAAATAATGAATAGCAAGATACGTTATGTTAATAAATATTGTTAAATTGTTATAATATTTTTGTACACATTTGACATAAGCAAAATCATAACAAATAATCATATCAACCAAACATATGTCTGATTTTAAAGCATTAACAAAAAAAGTAAAATATGTTTCCAAAAAAATCTCTGTAGTGATAAAGTTCCTGTGTATCTCTTACTGACAGTAACTAATGACCGTGTGCACAATTGACAAACTATTTCTTTCAGTGCTTACAGTTTTTAAAATAATTTTGGGAAAATTTGCGTGATTTTAAAATTCAGTGATTAAAAGCAGCTTTATTGTGTTTTTTAATAAACTGCATTTGCTAAAAATAAAGCATGCATTTTTATCTTTCATATTTATCAGTTAAATCAAATTTTTAATAATAAAAAAGCATACAAACCTAAATTTTTTGTTGATATTCCTCCATTGTTGTCTTTCTCATTAACATTCCTTTTTTATCTAATTTAAAGAAAAATTTATACACGTTTTTGTCTGCTGTTTCGAAATCTTACTTATCTTTTTAAACTTCTGTTTTTAAAACTGAAAAAAGATTTAAAAAAAACAACTTTAGAAACCAAAACATTTAACAGCAAAAAACCTTAGTGATAAAAGTGCAAAACATACAAAAAAGCTGTTACAATCATTTGTTCTTTATTTGCGCCTATTTTTAACTTGCCTTTGTTAAAACTGAAATCACACTATTTTTACAAACAGTTTCATTTTCCTCCTTTTTGTAAGAACAAAATTTGTATACAAATTAGTACTTTTAGATACACTTGTAAAGTCTTTGTTTTTTAAACATTTATTTCAAAAATAAAAACATTTCAAAAATAAAGCCAGACAATATTTTATTGCAACATTATATATCTTCATTTTTTTCTAACACAAATAGATATTGTAAAACATCTTTTTCTTGCTTCAGTGCTGGTTCCATGTCCTCTTCTGATATAATTTCATCATTGAAATATATCTTTAACAATTTGAAACCTAAATATTATTGTCTGTATGCAAATGCCGCAGTTATAAAGTTATAAACCTTCAAACATCATTGCCAGCCTTATTCTGCCATAAATTCGATGAGCATTAAATGTTATTTTATCTAAACCCACTGGAAATCCAACAAATAGCAATCCTTTCGGCTTTAGCATGCAATGAATTTTATTCATTTCTCGAATATCTCCAATGGAATCAATTGGATCACCATATCTTCCAAGGCCGCTATGTTCAATACTTGAAAAGCTTATAATAAAATCAAATGTGTTGTAATATCTGGAAAAGACTGTTTTGTTTGTTGATTTTAAGTCTACTTCAAAAATAAGAAAATTCAAGATAAATTTAACTAACTTTTCTTTTTTTGAAGGTAAATCAGGGGCATAAAGAAAATCCATTTGTGGATGATTTATTGTAAGTGCATAATAATCAACGGTTGAAATATGTTTTGCTCCATTTGCCAAAGCATATGCTTCGGCCCATGGTATTTCAGATCCAATAACTGCTCCAATTTTTCCTTTAATATTGTTATGTTTTGTTGCTGCATAAACTGCCACTAAAAACCGTGATTTTTATAAAGATTGTCATTTATTTGTCTGTAGAAAAACCATGCTACTACTAAAAAGATATTATTATTAAAAATACCTACGCGGTTCCCTTCTATATGAATGTGGAACATTTGATGGATTGTTTTTAGCTGCTTTTATCCAATTATCAATATAGGTTTGATTCCAATTTTTTAAATTTTTCTTGTTATTTTTTGGTGTTTCATTAGAATAAAAATAATCTAACTTTGAATAATTATTTAACAAAAATTCTGCTGGGTTTGGGATTTCTTTTGGAGGGTCTTCTGTAAGACCTTTATCCGCAACTTGTTGCCACGATAAAAATATCTGTAATAAAAGTTATGTTTATGCTATTTACTAGAAAATTTTCATTTAATGAAAAAACATTTGATCTTTATTAATTAAAATAATGATTTACTTCATCGCAAGTCGCTTCATTTTTCTTTTTCAATATTGGAATCAAAGCATTTTTAACCAAAGAATAACCATAAGGTTTAAAAACATTTTCATTAATTTCTTTAATATCAATTTCACCTTTTGCAGTAGAAAATTTTCTGAAAAAAATGGTAATATTATTTCAACAAAAGTAAACCACTAATCACAAACTTGAAATCAAATGGCTTGCGATAAAATGTTTTATTCACAAAAAATACAAAAAGAAACCAAGCCATAATAGCAAACAAATATCTTTTCATGATAGGCTAATAACACTTAAAGGGAATTTTATTATTTAAATTAAAATTTTTAATAAAAAAAGCATACAAACCTAAATTTTGTGTTGATATTCCTCTATTGTTGACTTTCTCATTAACATTCCTTTTTTTATCTAACTTAAAATAAATGTACCCGTTTTTGTCTGTTGTTACGAAATCTTATTTATCTTCTATTATTAATCGGAAAACCAAGAACAAATAAAACAAAATAAAACAATATAAGAAACTGGAGAAATTGTCATAAAAAAGCATGCGCGTTAAAGCTGACATTTTTTCCATACAGTTTATTCCCTCAAAACTGTCCTTTTTAAGTAGTGTAGAAACAAAATACAATAACAAAGATTTATTGTCCACTCATCATAAAAATTAACAACACAAGTGTCATTTAAAGGCAATCTTTTTGGATAACTCTTTCAGCTCATTAATACTCATATTTCCTATGTTTTCATTATTTATGATGCCAATTAATTTCGTTTTGTAGATTAAGTAATCAAATACATATAACATTTCTTCATAAACATGATGAAATGAGATCACATATTGTGAGCAACATGAGTAAACCTGTAAGAAATAATTCAATTGTGCGCCAAATTTCACCCCAACAAGACAAAAAAATGCCTTGCAGGTTATTAATATTTTTACCTTATCTTGATTATATGGATAATAAAAAGTATCCGTGGCATCCTTTGATAAACGTTCAACAAAATGATGCTTTGGTGAAAATGGTAACATTCTGTGCTGACCCTAAAAAGTAAATAATTAATTTATCCAAGAAACAGCTGAGATACCAAATAATCCCTTGTATCGATTTTTGTGATATTTAATTTATCTGCACATGCGCCGACTTCTACATCATCAATGCCTTCTGTGACTTCAGGGCAAATACCCGGATTGTTTAATGCTGATGCAAACAGCTTTACAGCTTTTCTAAATACAATGTCATCATTAATGCATTTTAAGATTGAGTAAAACCTTGAAAAAACTGTTCCAGCTCCGCCACTCATATATCCTCCAGGACTGTATGGTTTAAAGCGAGCACCAAAGATGAAAGCTTCATCTAGATTATAAGGCAAAAGCATGAATCTTAAATTCTCCATGACAAAGTATGCATCATCATCTGCTCGTAGAAAGAAATCGTAATTATCGATTTCATGCTATAAAAAATGGGACGAATAAAAAGATGGAACTTGATTTGTGCAAAAGTTTGTATTGGCGAATTATAAAACTTTTCACTTACATCATTTATCCATTTCAATAATGCTTTTACTTTTTCCCAAAAATGTATTCGAGTTTCTGGAACATTTAATTCAAGATATGGTAAATCAATATGCTGAAATATAAAGAATGTAGTTGGTGTCTAAAATTAAAAAGATTTATTAGTTTACTTACGTTATGATGAGACAAAAAAAGATGTTTGTTACATCTTTGAGCCCAGGTAGCGTTAATATGAACTGCTCGATTTAATAGATGCTTTCTGGATGTGCTTATGAGACATAGAATTTTGACTGATGGATAAAGCGTATTTGATACTGAACTGGTATCTAAAATGCAAATATCAAGAAAATTATTAATCCCAAGCACTACGTAATAAAACGTACCAAAAGATTCAAAGTTTGTTTTATTGTACTGCGGTACTTGATAAATACTCTCATTTGCCACTATGATTTTTCCTGGATTAAGTTTTTCTGAAATACTCTTTTGTGGTGTCACCACAAAAGTGATGCAAATATAGCAAAAAAGAAAGAATAAAAATATTAAAGGATGTGAATGCTTTAGCTTTGCAAAGGATTTCCTTTGACGTAGTAGTTTCAGATTTTGTTGAACAAATAATTTGTTTTTAAAATTCATGTCGACTTGAAACTTTGAACAAGTTTTGCGATTAATTATGCAATCTCAACAAATTTTCGACGCCAATATTTTATTTTACATTATCTTTCTTGTTTATCTGCTTAATTTATCCATATACGAAAAGCAAAACTTTTTTTAAACGTAAAAGCTAGTTTCTATTATCGTCTATTGTTGTCTTTAAACCTCTTTTTTTATGGAATTTAATTTTTTTTCTAATCTAAAAAGCTATCATTAGAACAATAGAAGAGAGAAATTAGTTTTTAATACTTCCTTGACAATAGAAATCATACTATTTAAAAAGCAACAAGTGATATTAAATATGCTGAAAATATCAAAATCAAAGTGAGAGGGCGCATAACATTACAAATAATGCATCTGAACTAAGAGATAATCGACAGCATTTTTTTGAATTTGACCATGTGATTAGTAATAACTTAATTACACTTTTTAAAGTTAATACGTGCATTCATCAGTGCAACAGACTGTTTAATAAAGGTTTTTATTACTGCTTTTAAAGCAACTTAAACCTCAATATTGTTATTATCTGTGATAACACAATTCTTCCAGTTTGTCATCATAGAACAATTATTAAAAAATAACATATTATCTTTTCCTAGCATTGCTGTTATCCATTTGCTTGGAAGTGGCTCTTTACGTAAACAATCTAATACACCGTGAACGCAGGGTATAAAACTATCATAATGAAATCTCGTGATGTTCGCAATGTCAGCTGCAATTCCTGTTATCACCAAATTTTCTGGCAGCTGTTGTTTATGAAGGGATTCAAAAAATCCAAAACTGTATAGCGAGTCAATAAGCTTTCCTAAAAAACGGGATTTGCAGCGAAGAAATGAATTTTTTAATAATGACCTGGTGTTGCTCGACCAACTATCAAATAATTTCCTCCTTGGCAATATGCTGCTGGAACAACACCAACCCTCGAAAATCTTTGTGTTTCCTTTGGTAAGCAGTATCCATGAATTGCTTCTTGAGCTATAAAAAACATTATTCAGTTTTATTACTTTTCCAAAAGCCACGGCTGCTTACAATAACTTTTATCACAAATTTCTTCAACTTTTGAGACATCCACAACACTGTGGATATCAGCTTTCAAAATACATGTTGCACTTTTACAATAGGTTTTGTATGTGTAAAGCATTGAAACAGATTTAATTGCATCGGCATCTGGATTCTCTAATACTCTTGTCATCACAATATCTTTAAATTGTTGTTGTTCTTTAGCTATATCCAGAAATACATTATTGTTGACCTGAAATTGTTAAGAAGTGAAACCAAAACATTTATAAAAAAACTCACGTATGGTAAATTTCCAATGATAAATCTTAATTCTGTTGTGTTTCTTTTTGTCTTTCCCCATGTTCTCCTTATTAACATTCTTCCCCCAAAATCATTTACATTCGACAAAACAGCTATTAACAGTTTCGCAGAATGTTTACAAGAAAAAAATGATTTTGCAATGCTTGATTCTCGTTGATAATAAATACTAAAATCGTTTTCCGATAATATTTGAAAATCCTTTTCTAAAGTAAAATAAAATGTTTTCTTTGAAATTGTAATAAATAGATTATACCTTCAACATTTATCCAGAACGGTTGCAACATTTTGTACAAAATAAATATTAAAACAAAGAAAATAAAAATTTTCCTTAAAAGGTTTTTTATGGCTGTGAAACGGAATAACATTAACATTATTTTTTTGATACTTTTACATCCAATTTCAAATTAACTAAATATAAGCATGCGAAATTTGATATATTAATTGTTAAAAACATTGGGAAAGAATGCCCTTCGGCAATACATGTATGCGAATTTTTACCAGATTAATTGATGTCAGCTCACAACATCTTCTAGCTTGAAGCCGTGATAATAGTCTAGCATATAAACTTTGGCTCTGTTGTATAATTAACGTTTTTCAGTTAAATTTGCATTAATCGGGCATTATTCGTGACTAATTAATACTTTTAAAAACAAGTCGTGCAGAAAATAGATACGGGGTTGTTAGAACTAATTTTGTCACTTTGACAGAGAATTCTGTTAGAATAATTCTTTAACAACAGATATTTATTAGAATCATTTTATTAAGAAGTTCAACAAATTAAAAAACTAAAAACACTTTAATTTAGTTCTTTAGATGGTAAATCTGGTGAAACATTATTTTTTTGATACCACCATTTTGTTTCATTGAAGGCTTTATTTTCTTCATTAATGCTCAATTTAATCCATTCTGGTGGAAAATAATCAAAATCATGAATATCTTTTGTGTGATTTCCGTAATCGGTTACTTGGGAATGATAAAAAACAGGTCCTCCACTTTTCATCAAGTACGCCATCCACCATCCAAATGTTGATCCCGAAGCAGTCAGAATCATGGAATCACAATAGTTTATTCCAAAACACATATCGTCTCCAGGGTTCTGAAATATGGGGTAATACTTTTCGTGAAAAGGCTGGAAAATACAAATCAATAAAGGTAAATATAGGTATTTTGTTACCTGTTTAATATCAGTCAAGTTTTTAATGAAATCCCGATCATCAACGATAAAAACCAGAGATATCTTTGTGTATTGCTTTGAAAGATAATTGAAAGCATATTCAACAGCAGGATAAAGGAAATCAGTTGTTGATTCCAACATTAAATCTCTCAAAAAATCTTCTCGTCTTATGTGAACACATAATTTGTGGCTGTTGTCAGCTTCGTTAAACAAACTTATGCTTTTCTTTTTGACAGCTGATTTTATTGCTGGACCACATTCAAATATCTCTTTGATCTCTGTACGATATGGATGAAAGAATTTATATGATTGCAAGTAATCCCCCTCTATTTGAATGTATTCGTCAGTTAATTCTTCCAGTCTGCAAAGTTACAAAAAGAAATATTTTTATTTTTTGCAAGGGTCTTACTTTTCTGGATTGTCATATTTGCAACAGTCAACAGCAAATGAGACATTTCTTATTTGTAGTGGATTTTTGACATGAATATATGTAACAATTTTTGGGAATATTTCTTCAAGTTCAGTTAAGTTTACAAAAAAACCTTCTCTGAAATCGTAGAAAGTGATATAAACTTTTTGACAGTTTTAAAACAACCTTTGATCTGAGAAAGCAAAATCTTGAAAGAATAGTTTTCTTTCTGTGTATTTTCCAATACCAAAAAGTGAAGCAAGACGCCAGACCTAAACATTGACATCATAGGGGAAACTGTTTATTTGTTTACCTGATTTCCTAGTCTTCCTCCCACTCCAATACTTCCAATGTATTTTACTTTGGATGGACTATAAATTATCTCTGAAATTCTTGGGATTATTAGGTGTTCTGAAATAAAATGATTTGCGTTGGAATCATGATTAAAAAACCAACTTAAATAAATTACAGAAAGCAAAAATAAACAGCTCCAGAACAAGCGTATGCGCATTTTCTCTTGCTCACAAGAAACTCTGAGCTTGAAAATTTACAGCAAGAATGGACGTTTTTTCTTTTCTAACTATCTATTATTTTTGTCTTTTGCTGAAGCATATATGCCGTTACGCCTCCTTGCTTTGCTTTTATGCAAAAGCTGTTTTTTCCCAGTTTTCCTTTCCTCGTTATCGATAACAATGTCTTTATTTGCTACTTCAGTAAAACAGAAAAAACGTTTTTTCTATGACTTTTAACATAACTATAAAAACCCACAGATATATTTTTCAAGTACGTATGGTCTTGTCTTTTCTATTGCTTTTCCATGTACAAAAAGCTTGGAAGGCATTTTCGTCAATCTCTCCACTGCTTCTTCGACCCCTTGATTTAAATATTCGAAAATGTTTTGCTTCAAAATTTTACAACTATGAAAATTTTCTTGGTGCAATTTCCATATTGAGTAAAAATGTTGAGGTAAGCTTACTATGAAAGTAATTAAGATAATTTGATAGCTTTAGAAATGTGCTGGTGAATTCCGTGAAACCGTTGATTTTGAATATATAAATACTGATGCCGGCTTAATCAAAATAGTTGTAGCTTCTCACGATCAGACAGAAAGTAATGTTCTATCAATTGGCTCACAAAATTACGCTTCAGTGAGAACACATATTTTTCTGTTGCAACCTTTGAGCAATTTTTTCACAATTGAGCTAGAGAACAAAATTTTATCAAAACGAGAAAATCTTTTCAACGAAACAATTTTAAACACAAATATGGTGGAAAACCAAAATGGTAAGGATTTTAAAAAACATAAGTATTTTAATAACAATATTTTTAGACACACATTCTTACAACATTGCATATGTACTTAAAACATTTTATAAGCGAAAAAATATTGATTACTTTATAATGGATATTGCTGACACAAAAATTAACCTGCTTTTTCACATACTTGGTAAATTATACCTTTAGAAACAAAAAAACAAAAACATTTTCTTTAGAAAATTATGTAAATTATCCTGCTATATGTCAATTAATCGTTAAATGCAGAATATCGTCTAAATCTTTCTATGATATTAGACTTTTACGAAAATTGGTTCAAACACCTGTAAGCGGCCCTTTTAGATTATTGTACATTAAAATCAGTAATGCTAAAAGTGGATTCTTCAACTTATTTTACATAAATGTTCAAGATCCATATTGTGTTGAAAGATATATTTCTTAATCTTGTTTTTCTTGTTACTCTTTGTTTTGTTATATTAACAATCGTTAAAAAACACTGAGAAAAAGGCGTGACGCATTCATCACTTTTGCATCACTGGCAGTGACGAAAAAACCCTCACTGGTGACGAATTCATCACTGATAGTGATGAACTCGTCACAGCTTCATCACCGGTGAGGTTTTCTTCGTCACTGCTTTTTTCTCAGTGAAGTAAATGTTATTTCATATGGTTGAAAAAATGTGAAAGTAAATGAACATCAACATTTCAACAATGTCAAAAAATTAAGAGTTTTTTAATCATTATTTTATTTAAATTACAAAATAAATTTGCATAATATCCATTTATTATTTTAAAAGAACTCAACTTAAAAAAGTAAAAGAAAAATGTGTTAGTTGATAAATTTATCGTTGAAATTTTTACGATGTGATAATCCGATAATAGATATGTAGTATGTCAATACAATAAATTGTTATTCGGTAACGTTACGATATTTTCGATACGATTTAACGTTATTGCTGGATTCAAATTAAAAACAAAGAAATAAATGAGTAGTTTAAACATGCCAAAGAAAATATTATCAAAATATAAAATACAAACGTTTTTTGTTTTTAGATTTTTAAACACCGTCACCAAGTGGTGTTTAAAATCCCTTAAAAATATAATAAAAGAAATGCAGTAAAATAAGTTATTAGAAAATGAAATTTAAGAAATGCAAAAAAACGCTATCAGACACCGCAAGCGAAAAGCTACATAAATCCGACAAAAAAAAAGAAGAAATATGCAACCATTAATTGAAAGAATATGTAAAAAAAATGGAACAATAAAGACATAATTTAAGATGTCAAAAAGATGTTTTAAAAAACAGTCAAACAATGGTATTATCAGAATTCGAGCAGAATCAAGACATCCTGAAATGTTGTCACTATAAAAACCGCCGAAAAGAAAGTGAGAAAAATGTTTTTAAATAAAATCGAACTTATTTTGGTCACAAAAAATTAAAATCAAGAAACGCATATTGTAAGACATGAATTAATAAAAATGATAGAAGATATATAAGATATGTTGTGATAGCTGTGATAATTTGATTAAACGATTATTAGGTATATTAAAAATTTCAACAGCTGAATAAGCAGAATTTTGTATAGCTTTTAGCATAAGCTGTTGATCTGGGGGAAGTGACTTGAATTCCAAGAGACAAATACCAAAATGTAAAACAACAGGAAATTCGCTTTCAGTAATTGAAAAATCGAGTAGTATCTTTTTAATATAATAGATTCGATCTGTTAGCTGTGGTAGCGGGGCATTGAGAACGCCGGAAAATGCATTGTCAGTTAACTCTGTCTTAGCTCCAATCAAATATTCTTCAACCATTTTTGGAGATGTAATTGCAGAAACAAAAACTGCATCCAAGATATTTGCCAGAATAAACCATAACTTTCTTTCTGGTTCAAGTGGTGATGACTGTAGAGGGATTGGGGCATTGGCTGGGGTTGTACTTGCAACGGGTAAAGCAGCAGCATTCATGGGAAATGCCGCAGGAGTAGAAGTTGAAATAACTTGAAATGGGGTATTAGTTGAATTTGTATTCTCAGTAGGAATAGATGGGACATAAACATGGCCAACATAGTGTAACATAGCTGTTAAAGAAGCAGTAGCAACAGTTGAAACAGATGGAACATTCGTAATAGGAGGAACAGGTGTATTAGGCATTGAAGCAGCAGCAGCAGCAGTTGACGTTAAAGCAGAAGAAGCAGCAGCAGCGTTCAAAGCGGCATTATAAGTTTCAGGCGTGCTCATTCCAATTTCAAGACATTTATTAAAACGACATTGACGGCAACCTCTTCCAAGTTTGCATGCAACTAAAATAAAAACTTTTTAAAAATAACAAAGTTTTTCGTTAAAAATATGTTGGATGATTTTAAGCGCATAACACCCATCAAAAAATTTAAAACCAAACACAATATAAAAATTCAGCTGGCTGAGCGACTATTTTCTGTCGGTATTAGCAAAAACAGAGTTCTCCACGTATCTTATTTTGGCCGAAAAAAATTTGTTTTGCCAAATTTTAACATACTATTTTCCACATTGAAAATTGTTCTTGAAACTTTTTTGCTTCTGTTTTATTCTTAGTAAAGATCAAAAATACAGTATCCTAACAAAAAAAATATATTTTTCATAGTTTTTTGAGCTTCTATCTCTAAATTAAATAAAGCAAAGTAAGCTGCTACAACTTTCATAAAAAAAGGTATTGCTTATTATTATTCTAACATAAGAGTTATAAAAACTACAATGAAAAAAACCAACCTTTTAAGCAATCATTTGTGTCATTGATGCATTCATAGGTTTTCTTTTCATAAATTGATCGGGTAAAGAATGCTGCACAAGCTTTACAACAGATTCCTCCATATCGTCGATGCGTACTTGACGTTGCGCAAGTACAAACACCACATGGAACTTCTGCAGGCATCCTAATTTGACACAGCTACCAAATTAACCAACCAACTCACCAGTAAAAAAACAACCAAATTTATGCTTTCTTTTTTTCAAAGCTAAATGACAATTTACTATGGATCTTCCCCCCTATTTATAAGAAAGCAGCATATAATAAACTGATGACCTCAAAAATAAAGGCGGAAGTGATACCTCCTTTTTTTACCCACGTATTTTACCTGATTTGAAGGGAGTGTCTGGGTCAAGTAAAAAAAACAGCCATCCAAATCAGTCAAAATCGAGAAAAATGAAGAAAAACAGAAAAAAGTTGGCTTACACTTTTTTTTCATTTCATTTCATTTTGATAACATTTTAGTAACAGTAAAAAATACAAAATAGATGGCATTAGCAAAACACTCAGATTCGGATATGAATGAGTTTGGAAACATATTTTTATCACTTTCTCTGGTATACTTCTTTTAAGATTTTGTAATAAAATATTATCAAATGAATGGTTTTATTCATTTTTTATCACTTTAAAGGAGAAAAACCCTTTGGTAAAGCAAGCTTAATAATTTGAGCACTGATAATAACAAAAAATAAAGCAGGGCAGAGTCTTCGGCCACGCCACCAGTTGGGGCTCAAACATTCATGGACTGCCGCTTTTATCAGCCATGTCTAGACGAAGTTAGATAGTCACAAGCATACAATAATTCAGTCATTTAAAATAACGTTAAGAGAGAGAAAAATAGAGGGAATATTTTTTTTCTCTTTCTTTCTCGGTTAAAAAAATGTTGTTGTATATCTTTAGACAATAGTGCCTTGTATTTCCTGGATTTGTCGATCATAAAACTCATTGAAAAATTGTAAAAAAACCGTTTTTTGTGTTTTGTTTTTTAGAGCAAAAAAAAGCTCTGAGGAAATCTGCGCAAAAATGATCTCGTAAGCTGATAAAAATTTTTAAAAAAATTTGGTAAAAAAAATCACCTCAGCAAGAAAACAAACTTTTGAAGGAAATGATACCCTCAGTCAGTCAGCAGAAGTTAAAACCTCTTTTCCTCTTTGAATCATGTTAGAGAGAGTGGAAGGAATAGATGCTGTTTCTTGCTTTTTCTATGCCAGGAAAAGAAATATCTTTTTTTTCTCTGTTTTCTCTTTCATTCTTCCTTTCTCGTTAAAAAAATATTGTGCGATGCTCTTTTAACGTTGAACTTCAACAAAAATGAAGCGCATTCATCAAAGAGGAATGGTATCAGTTTTTTCAATCAAATATTTTACTAATTTGAAGTTGAGTCTGCCGAAAAAAACAACACATCAACCTTGAAAATATGAATTTCTTTTGCAGACAGTACCATTCCTCGGGGTATTGATCTATGCAAAAAGAGGTTAATAACCCAAAAAAACATTGTCTTCGAGGTGCTGAAAATTTGTTTGTGCTGAATTTTAAATGCTTATCTTTACTTTTTCATTTTTTAGGATCAGCAAAAATTTTGATATGGCCTTGTTGCTGGCAGACAAAAAAACTAACGGAAATTATTTTTCTCCAAAAACATGTCGTGGCACCATCAGTTCCTTCTCCCTCATTTTTTTAAAAAAGTTTTCACCTTTGTTTTAACTATACCGTAATTGTGTACAGTATATTCATTTCGACATATGATAAATACAAAACAATTTTTAGGCTTGACTGTTTGTATTCTTTTGAATATGGCTGCAGTTATTTGCGATTGTTTCTGCTGGTGCTGCCATTTCTACAAGTCAAGAGCAAATTTTGGCGGAACCCATTTCTTTACTGTTTACTTCTCCAGTTTCAGATTTTATACAGAATTTCGTAAGTTTGTTATATATTAGCTCAAAAATTATCCACCAAATCCTCGCGGCTGACATTTTTTTCACTTTTTTTCAATTCTTTGTGTTTTGTTATTATATATTTTTCATAAAATTTTTAAAAATAAAAATATGTGTTTTCTTCAATGGTCGAAGAAAAAAAAATAAAAATAAACGTAATAGTATATCCAAAAAAGCTAAAAACACAAGAAACGGTGCAAAGGTTGATTTTAACAGACTCAAAAAGTGATTCTGGAGCTCATTCCTTTAACGAAAATACAATCGGCCTGCCCTATTTCTCAGCCCTGCATAAAATACTGCTTCTACTTTTTTTTAAGATCAGCAGAAAATTTAATATTGCTTAATAAGAGATAAAAAATATTTTACAATCTTGAACAAATATTTCAAATTATCTAGGGAGCTGCAGTGAACATCTTTTTCTTTTTTTTCTGTTGACAGTTCTTCTTGACCGTAAGCTAAATTTTGCAACACCTTTTTTATAAATTTGAAACTAGATTGGCAAAATGTAAAATGTAAGCTTAATACCATTCGATAGCCCATGAAAAAATATTTCTATGTTGTCAAAGAACCAAAGAAATTACACACGATAATTTTTTATTTCTTTTCTTTTGTATTCATTTTGTTCAGGTCGAAAAATGTTATCTTTAAAAAAATATTTTTTTCCAAAACTTTATTTGAGCTGCGGGCAAAATTGTGCCACCTTCCATTTTTTCCAAATCAAAAGCTTTTTAATTAAATAATACTCAAAAAGATCACCATCACCATGCATGTGGGAGTTTCAAAAGATATGAAAAAAATAACAATATTATTTAGCAAAAAAAATTTTACAATACGATTTGACATCACTAGCTCTGCTTTATATGAAATAATATTCGAAGAAAAGTTTTTAATAAGAAAAGATGCAAAAATATGCTGCTTAAAAATGCGGTAAAAATCTTACGACAAACTGAAAAAAGATAGTACTATAAAAACGATTCATTCCAAGTGTGCATTTTAATTACGGTAACAACTGAAAATATAATTTTCTTTTTAAATTTTCTTTGTATTTTTATAATAAGATGACACATTCAATGCGTTAGTTTTGTTTTTTTCAAACGAATAATTGTTCAAAAAGCAATAACGTTTATTGTTTAGATGACATGGATAAGCAAAAGTCAAAATAAAGTTTTGATAAGTTGCGTTAAAATGTACACATTTTTTATCTTTCTTTTTTATCTGCTTAAATGTGTTTTCAGTAATAAAAAAGCATGGAATGTCATTTTAAATGAAGCTAAAAATTTGTTTTTGATATCTACTATTGTTTTCTTTGTCAATAACATTCAACACTCTTCAGTCTTACATTGTATTTTAATAAAAAAAGTACTCTTTTTTGTTAATTTGATTTACTTTTTTATATCTTACATTTAAATCT
Source organism: Panagrolaimus sp. LJ2400 (assembly GCA_024447215.1). NCBI lineage: Eukaryota > Metazoa > Nematoda > Chromadorea > Rhabditida > Panagrolaimidae > Panagrolaimus > Panagrolaimus sp. LJ2400. The sequence continues at coordinate 282,678 of JAMRYA010000029.1, read as the reverse complement.
AACAAGTTGTCAATAAAATAATAAAAATCAAAAGACGTTCATGATACCTTCTTTTTATAATAAAATTTTGAAATTATCAAAGTAAAAAGTGACTGAAAAACATTTGATCGAAGATATCTAAGACAAAGATGAAAGGGGAATATGACAAAATAAATCCCAAAAAAAACTTTAAAAGATATGGTATTCGATGCAAAATCGTGAACCAGAACATAATTTTAAAAAATCGTAAGCGTTCTACAATATTATGACACTTATTTAAAATTACCTTTTTTGGCCAGATATGAATTTAAACAGAGGGGGTTTATAAGCAAGCATGTTCCTGCATTATGCAAATTCTTTGCCTTTTTAAATATTTGAATTGAAAATTTTTATATTTTGTGGTAAAAAAAGAAAGAAACAGTTATGGCCAAAATTTCTTTACCTTTTCTCTTATTTTTCTTGATGCATGCTACTTTTTTTTATCAAAATCAGTTGAAACTTTTTTTATTGCCCAGTAAATTTGGTGTTAGAAAAATACGCCTGTTAAAAACAGTAATGCTCCAGAAGCAAAACAGCAAAGTTTTTTAAAGAGACTCAAAACGTAAAATACCTGTTATGAGCGATCGTTTTAAACTAAAATTTAATCGTTTTTAGAAAGCAACTACAGTGTCTACTATATTTATCTTTCTTTTTTTATCTTCTTGATTTAATGTGTTTTCAATAATAAAAAAAAGCATGGAATAACTTTGAATAATGCATTTTTTGATAGCCTCTATTGTTTTCTTTGTCAATAACATTCAACATTTTTTAATCTTTTTTAAATATCAAGTTAGTTAAAAAATATTTGATATACTTTTCATATCTTTCTTTTTAATCTAGCAAGTTGTCAATAAGACAATGTAAAGCGCGTAATACTTTTTTTGATAAAAAAATCATAGTTTTGACAAAAGCAACTGATGACTAAAAAAGCAGTTTAGCAAAGATATTGGAAATAAAGAAGAGAGGGGATGTGATTAAATAAAAAGTACCACAACAGAAAGCTTAAAAAATCTGAAACTTAATGTTTGTTACCCAAAATATTCTATAGAACCATTAAAAAGAATATATGCAAAATATAGTACACCTGTTGAAATGTTTCGGTCAATTTAAAAGCGATTTTTTGTGTAAAAAAGTTTAAAAACATTTAGTCTTCCACAGAGCATTCATTTTCTTTCTGCGCCTAACATATTTTTTCACTTCTAAAGGTGTCAACTAAAACATTTTTCCGGTAACAAAAAGAGATTTGATTATATGAAATTTTAATTTTATGAAAAGATTCTTTTGCATCTCTGATACTCTTAAAAAATGCCAGAATGATAATTTTTTGGTTTTTTTAAAATTTATCAATCCAAAAGATGATAAGAGCTTAGTTTCGGCAGTTTTAATATTTTTCGAGAGAGAGAAAAACAGAAATTATGAGAAAAAAAGATATAAATCTCTAGCGCAAGAAAAGCCATTGCTGATTATGTAAAGATAAATAAAAGAGGAGGAAAAGAAGCTTTTAAGCTCATAATACAAGGTAATTTATAGGTCATGACATATTTAACAAAGTTATTAAAGCAAACTTTTGAATATCTTCAAAAAAGTTCATTTTAAAATTTTTCTGCTGCAAAGTAAAATATGAATCAAACACCGTGCTTAATTTGTGCTGTATTGATCCCAACTTGTACTCGACGATATGGTGGCATTTGTTGTAATTCATGTGCCGGATTTTTTAAGAGATCAGTATTTCTTCGAAAAGAGTATGAATGTTTGAATAACAGTAACTGCTTTAATGGTATGTTTTTATTTTATTAATTATTGTTGTGGTATTTCTATATACGCTACCCCAACTACCGCTTTTTTAGAACAAACATTTTTTTAGCAGATAATCGAATGTTTCTTTTTCAGAATCTGTAGAGCAAGGAAAAGGTTGCCGTAAATGCCGTTTTACCAAATGTTTAGAAATTGGAATGTCCACATATGAATCAGTTACAAAGCCCACTGATGCTGCTGCTAATAACCTTCTCCTTCCGCCACCATCACTTGCAACTTTGGAAGAGTGTATGAGATGTGCTCAAATCATTGATACTTTATTAACTGCAATGCCACTCTACGTTATCTATTTTCTTGAAACATGTAGACAAAGCTCTGATCAAATGTTCATTGAATCATTCATGGAAAATGTCAAAACCTTACAACCTAATTTAATTTCGGAACGAGTTTTTGCATTAACATTCTTGTTACTAAAATATTCATTAAAACCTCAAGAACTGCCATTATTTTGTTACATTTCTGCCTGCAAAATGAACTTCACTTTTACATCAGATGTGGAAATGGTTCAATTCAAGCTTTTACAAAGTGTTTCATTTCATCGTCTCACAACTACATCTGAAAACTCCAATCCCCGATTCGATCAATTAGTTAATTTATCTAAAGATGTTCTTGATGTCTTTAATTCATTATCTTAGTCATTTTTTTAAGCTGATAACCCTTTTTTAATCAAATCTATCTTATGAATTCTCTTCTTTTTTAATGAAAATAATGTGATGCTATACTATTTTTTGTAAAAATTTTTGCTTAATCCTTTTTCTGCTTTTCAATAAATATATTCAACAAAACTATTTTTGTGCCCTGCAAATGTTTATTTTGTAAACGTATTTCCTTTTTCTATATTGTGATAATAAGTGCTGTTTTTTGACTAAGATTGTGTACCGTAAAAATTCTTTTTCCATTACCTTCAACATCATTTCGGAGTAATAACTTGTAAAACACGTTTGTGTTCATATTTAGTCAGGCTCTTCTATTGGCTTGATCAAGTAAGCATTTTCTTGTTAGAAAGCTGATAGATTATTAATTTTTAATCACTGGAATTATGAGTTTTTTTATTTCATCTGTATTATAGATTCCAATTGGATGGTGAATGGTTAATGCCGCTGTGTTAAGTCTGTCAATTTTTTTAAACGAGCTGCACCGGCAAAAAATAATATTTTCCTAAAAAATAAATAAATGATATATTAAAATTAAAACTGTCTTTTTCTACAAACCACTTAACATTATCAATATAAGTTAAAAAAGCAGCACTTTTGATTCTTAACAGTGGTGACGAGGGCGGGATTCGAAAACCACACCCCTCTGAAGAGACTGGTATTATTATTTTACAAATTTTATATATAAAAAGGCATTCAATTTAAAAAAATTAATTGTTGCATTTTCTATTAATATTAATTATGCCAGTGAAGTAAGTGATTTTTTGATTGAGTTAAATGAAAATTATTTTTCTTGTTACTTTTTTAGATGTTCAATTCATTACATTGTCATCGTCGTTACATTTATTTGTATTATGCTTTTAACATGCAGACATTTACATAAAGATAATAGAATAACAAAAAAGAACTGTAAACATTTGGATTTTCAAGCTAAAGAAAGTTATATGGCTCATGCGCTATTGGATAATTTACAAGGAATTGAAATTGGTGGATCATTGCATAATCCATTTTGTTTAAATACGATAAATGTCGATTTTACAAATCAATCTTCAACAGATTATAAAAAAGCAGAAATGAAATCCTCAGGTGGAAATTATCTGAATGTTGATGTGATAGCTTCAGGTGATAAACTTCCATTTGAAAATGATACGTATGACTTTGTAATTAGTTCACATGTAATTGAACATTTTTATGATCCTATTAAAACTATTGAAGAGTGGCTTCGAGTTATTCGAAAAGGTGGATATATATTTATGATTATTCCACATAAAGAACGAACGTTTGATAAACCAAAAAATCGTACAACATTAAATGAATTAATTTTACGACATGAAAATCCTAATCCTAATTTTGTTGATGATCATGGACATCATACTATATGGATTACAGAAGATGTAATGGAACTTTGTCGATATCGAAATTGGAAAGTTGTTGTTTTGTTAGATACAGATGATAAAGTTGCAAATGGCTTTACAACTGTGATACAAAAGCAGTAATTAACAAATATTTATAATAGTAAAAATGTAACTTAATAAACTTTATTAATCATTATAATTCATTCTTGATTTACAGAAAATTGTATATTTCTTATCCACCTCATATTTTGATTATCAAATATGAGGTGGATAAAAATTTCTTCATTCTACTTTAAAATTAAAGTAAGATTTAAACAATGCTATTTGAAAACAATAATAAATTTATATAATCTTCATTGGTTTCAAATTCAAGTTTTGTATTGAAGATATCAAGGACTTCTTTGGATAAATCAACTAATTGATCAAAACGGGGATTGGAGTTTTTAGATGTAGTTATTAAACGATGAAATGAAACACTTTGTAACAGTTTAAATTGAACCATTTCCACTTCAGATGTGAAAGTGAAGTTCATTTTACAGGCAGAAATGTAACAAAATAAAGGCAGTTCTTGTGGTTTTAATGAATATTTTAGTAACAAAAATGTTAATGCAAAAACTCGTTCCGAAATAAAATTTGGTTGTAAGGTTTTGACATTTTCCATGAATGATTCAATAAACATTTGGTCAGATGTTTGTCGACATGTTTCAAGAAAATAAATAATGTACAGTGGCATTGCAGTTAATAAAGTATCAATGATTTGAGCAGATCTCATATTTCTTTTAGTATTAGTTTTTTCAGCATCTTCGATCAAACGTTTTTTTAATCGATTGTTTTTGTTTGCCTTTTGTTTAAAGTATTTTTTTATTAAAATATCTTGAGCTGATTTGTATTGTTCTATTGACAACGTTTTAGATTAAAAAAAGATATGGAAAGCAAATCAAATTTACAAAGCGTAGATCTTTTTTTTTATTTTTTATAAGATTAAATATAGTGCTGAATGTTGTTGACAAAGAAAACAATAGAGGATATCCAAAAATGCATTTTTATTTAATTTTTTATAAAAAAGATATCCCACGTTTTTTTATTATTGACAAAACGTTTAATTAGGATGATAAATAAGAAACACAAAAAAAACGTGTTTAATTCAACATAGCCTTCTAAAACGTATGAACAAAAAGAAAATGTATTTAATCGACCAATATATAATTATCTTCATAATAATCAAAAAATGCATACAATTGATTTTTTCAAAAATTTTAGAGTCTTTTAAAGAGAAATTCGTTGATACAACAAAAAAAAGTAAAACAACATTAAAATTACAAAAAAAAATCTTTTTTTTTAAGACAGATCGGCGAGTTTTTTTTAAATAAATGAAGCTTTCAACGTAATGGCATTATTCGACAAGGATGTTGATTTTGTGTAAAAATTTTCATGTAATGTTCCTAGATGTAGCTTTTTTTTTCAAGATTCTTTATATGCTCAATTCGGAGCACAAAAGGACTATCAATAAAAGTAAGGGAAAACTGTCATTTTGGAACTTTTTTTAAATATTTTATTATATTTTTTACAATACAAACAAACATATCTTTTTATTTACAAACATAATTTCATCGTCGAATTTTTTTCAACAAACATAGAAAAAGACTAGTTACAAATTACATAAAAACATTTAAAAACAATAAAAATGGCAGCAATATTTTTTAAAAAAAATCAAAGATCAATATTTTTTTTTGCTTGGAACATTTACCGGTACTTTCTTTTTTTAAAATGGAAAACGGAACTATTGTTTTACAATTATTACAACATTCAAGGTTACTGTATAAACATAACTAAATTTATGTATAATAATGCATTGATTGAGGTATTCGTGGTGGAGTAACTTGTGAAAATCTCATATAATGTCCATCACCCATATCTAAGCCCATTCGAGAATGAGTATCAGAATCAAAGAACACTGAAAAAGATAGAAGTAGTGATTAATAATTGATGGTAAGGGAGTAAAAGTATGTCTGAACATGAAAATTTGCATAATCCTATTGTATAAGGGGTCATCACTGATTTTCAGGTCCGACTGCAAAAAAAACTAGCAATGAAAACAAAAAAAATTTGTGCCGCACACGCTTGTCTCAACGTGGCATCCACGTCAAGATCAAGTTAATGCAAAAGGGCGACTCTGTCAGAAAGATCCTGACATTGTGGTTAGAGCTTTTAACCACTGCACCAAAGCGACACAAACTTTTTGCAATCGTTTTTACATGTCGTTTCAAAAAAATGAAAATGTTGATTTTTTTGCGGCAGTTTTTGAAAAGTAAAAGAGAAAATCGAAGAAAAAATACAGGGTGATTCACGTCAGAGGCCCACTTCGATTTTGACGAGAAATCGCTTCCTTTAACTTCTAGATGCTGATATTTGGTGGGAAGTGTCGTCATTGACGGGAGCGTCTTTTGCATACAAAATGTTGGCATTTGGGAACATTTCACCAAATGGCGCCATATTCAAATTTGACCTCGCACCAGCACAAAATTGACATAGATTATAAAAATCTCGACTCTCCAGTTGTCTGTATTTTCATTATCTTTGTCCACATTAAGTTGGGTATAGGTCAAATTTGAATTTAATTTGAACTTGGCGCCATTTGGCGAAGTATTCCCAAATGCCAAAATTTAAGGTGCAAAAGAGACTGTTGTCAGTGATAACCCCCTTTCCTGCAAATATGACATCCCAGAAAAAGGAAAAATTAAAAATCGGTTTGGCGATTTTATTTATCCATTTTGTATCGCTGATTTTCAAGTTTAATTATAAAAAAAACATTCTTGCCAACGGGATTGATTGTTTAGGTTACTGTAATATTTAAATTTCCAAAAACTTACTCGGACTAGTATTCGAACTTCCACCAATCAATGAATTTAGTTCTGGAGATTTTGGAGCTGGCATCCTTCGATTATCCATTTGTCGTGTTTTTGGTTTCTTTCGACATTGTTGACAAATACATACCAGCAACATCAGCAGCAACCCAGTAGTAACAGATAACAAAAAATATAAAATCGCTTTTTCTTTATTATTTTTAATGTATTCTCCCAGCGTCAATAAATCATTTGCAAATCCGACAGCATTCGGTAGCTGTTCATTTCCATCATTATCATTATAGCCATGTTCTTCCAGTTCACGAGGAGAATAAATTTTTATTTGATGTTCTGAATCTGTGCCATATCCTGGGACGGCTTCAATTTCAGGAATAAATGCAGCAGAAGCAGAGGCGGAAGCGTCGTTGGAGATTCCCACATTTTCAAAATTTTCATTATTATGATCAATTCTCATAGAGGTGGGACGGAATACGGATGGCTGATCTTTTGCCATTGGTTTTGTTTCAGCATCAAAATGTGTTTGTTGAGATTTTATTTCCTAAAAAAGAAAGAAAAAGTAATCCAAAATCATTTGTGGACCTCAACGGTCAGTTAAAAATCCCTTACCCTTTCCAGCTCTTTCAACGATTCCAAATTTCCTTTAATTGCAGCTTCAGAAAATACTTCATCATTCACACACATAAAAATAAGAGATAAATATTTTCGAACTGCATGTGGACATGGTGAACCCAAAAATTTATCATCTACATCAATGGTGCAATCAGTTTGAGCATGGCATTTTTGAAGGACTTGTGGAAGGACATCCGCAACACAATCTGTAATAGAATGAAGAGATTAGATTTGGTTTTGTAGCGGAGACACAAGGATCTTTCTTTTTGTAATGGAATTCAGAAAAGGTTAGTTTCTGATGTGAGCTTTTGAAAGTCAGCTTCTAAATTACAGTAATTCAAACTATAATTTTTGTGGCAAAATTAAAAAAAAGCTTTTCAGCAGCTCCCTCGAAGTTCAATTTTTTTGTGATTTTTTCATTTTTCTAAATTTGCATAATTTTATGTAAATTAGCTTGATGGATTAAGCTTCTACTATCCTTTTATCCCCTCAAAGCAAAGTCAATTAAGCATTTTTTATTCCTCTCCTTTTTTTGCAAAGCGTCTGTAACAATTATAATTTTTATGCTAATTTTGTCTTTTATAATGTCCTGTAAACCAATTATGGAGAAGCACATGACAGGGAAATTTGTAGTGATACATGATCTACGATGTGATTGATTTCAAGATACGACAAAATACAGCGCTTTTTGGTTTTCAGAAATTTGCATATTTTTTGTTTCAAAATTTTAATGTTTTTTAGAAATAAGTAAGTAAATGGATTAAGCTTCTAATATCCCCTCAAGGCAAAGTCAATTAAGCTTTTTCTTTCATCGCACAAATTTTATGCCGTTCAATTTTTTTCAAAGCTTATTCTTTATCTAATTTTTATGTAAATTTCCCAAAGCTTCAATTTGTTTTTCTTTCTCTTTTTTAATAGCTGGATTAGCTTTTCACAAAACACTTCTCTTCCTTTCATTTTACAAAAGTGTCAGACAGCAGAAGCTTCTTACCACTTTTGTGGTAGCAGCTTTAAATAAAAAGGTGGCAATAGATCGTCTGCTTTTCATTCTTTCTCTTCTTGCTATTTAAATTTTTCTCTTTTGTGGCACACTCTTAATATCGAAAAATTCAATTGTTTATTCATCGCTTTCGTTTTTCTTAATGACACAAAAAAATCCTTTTCGATTGCATTTTTTCTTTTGAATATAAAATGAATTGAGTGAAAAAAAAAAGAAAGATTTAGAAAAAACAAAAGCAACATATGGTAGAAAAAATAATGAGAAATATAATTGTTTTTTGCCATCAAGTGATTCAACGAAAAAAAAGAAGAAAGAAGAAAAAAACAAGTGGACGAAAAAAATTTATTTCCGGTATGTTTTTGTTTTTTTTTAAAAAAGCAGTTTATTTTTTGTGTAGCAATAATATTAAAAAGTTCTTGAATAATGAATTAAAAAAAAACAAAAACAGCAATTATTTAAAGAAAATATGGCAGTTTTTTCGATTACTATTAATTTTTTTGCTACCAACATTTTTACGACACTGATTTTGACTGTTATTTGCTAGATTTCAGCCAAAAGTTTTTACTATCATTAGAAAATTACAACAATATTTGTATCAAAAAACTGTAATTTTTGGACTTTTTTGCAAATATATACTTTTATAATCACTAATTTTTTGTCAAAACATAAAAAAAGTAACACTCATTTTCTAAATTCAATCAAAAATGTTACCTGTCATAACCCAAAAAAGTTCAAGCTGCCAAGTGCTATTTAAAAATTCAACTTTACTTAAAAAAGAAAAAATTTAGTTTTTGCATTTTTTGTTGGCAAGTTTTAATATCAATTTGTTTAAAACAGCCAATGACCTTTGCCAAGGGGTGATTCATTACATGTCAACAACTGAAAGCCACTTTCTTTTTATGCAAGCTTTTTTGCTGACAGAAAAGGGAATTGCGCGAAAATGCATTTCCCTCTTCTGTTTTTCGTGGTCATTGAAAAATTGTGCAACCAAAAATAGCAGTGAAATATTACTCTCAGTTTTTCATTGACTTTGTCTCATTGTATGAAAACAGGAGAAACCTTTTATGGATAGCTGAAACTAAGAAGTCTCCATAGCTACTTAAAATAAAAGGAATGGCAATTTTAAAAAATGATCATTTTTAGACAAAAGTAAAAATATCAAATTGATTGTAAAAGTGAACAATAAAAAAGGGAAGACAAAAATGCCACGGTAAAAATCCATGGGCTATACTAATGTACAACAATATTAACCTAACCTTGATAAACAGGCTGTGAATCAATAAATTTTGGATGATTTGGACATTGCATCATTTGACCATTTGCAATTCGACCATAATTTGCTGAATAAATTGAAAGTCGCTTATTTTGTTTACAGCTGAGTTGCATTTGTGAACCTTCACAGAAGTTTTGATCTTCAAATGATACTAAAATGTTGGCATATTTCGTTATTTTGAAGACAGAGTAAAAGTTTCGTTAAAACATGGAAAAAAGACGCTGATATAAAGTCACTATTGTGCTCGTGCCGCCTTTGATGTTTGAGGGATAAATTAGAAATTTTGATGACGCAATATCTTGATGTTTGTTAAAATAAACTAAAAAAACAACTTACTTGGCTTGCATTTATATGAAATTTGAAGGTATTTAGAAGTTGATGGACATGGATCATTTTCGAAGAAATTTGGTTTAACAATTATTCGGCATTTACGTTTATTTCGACATAACTCGGTGATTTTCTGAAATATCAATGCTTATGAATGAATAATTTCGATAATTAAAAAGCTTTGTTTTAAAACATCGAAATTCAAGACCATTTCTTGTTTTGGTTGGTTTGGTTTGAAACTGTCAAAGCTAATTTCTTTGCGGTTGCATTTATTATTTTTCCGGTATGCAAATTTTTATGCTTGTTTCCTTCCGGTTTATAAAAATTTTTGTTTTTGGAAAGGTTTTAAAAAAGCATTTCTTTGCTTGAATGACTTTTTTATGTCAATGCTGTTGATGGCATTTTAAAAGTCGCATTTAATGACAATTTAAAAATGCTATGTTAATTATGGGTTTTACAATTTATTTTAAAAAGTTTCAAAAAGTGTTCTTTCAAAATTACTGTATGCCAACAAAATTCGAGAAAAAATTATTCAAATCCCTTTCATTTTCACTTCCATTTTTCTACATTTGCATTCAACTCATCACATTCCATCCCCTAAGGCCATATCCATCTTTTTTCTCTTTTCCATTTACTACTTTTTTTACTTTGCGCGGCAATGGTCACTTTTTTCGATTTACTTTTTTTTTCTTCTTTCTTCTGTTTTTGGCATAAAATAAAATTTTTTCAAGTATAGTCTCATTTTCATCCATCTCTTAAAATTTCGGCAATATACTCATTTGGGAATTTCGTAATCACTTTCTTTTGCCCTTTTATACATGTCCTTTTTTTCCTTGACCATTTGTATTCCTGCAGGAGCTTCTCCTGTTGACAGCTTTCATTTATTTTCTACTGCCTTTTTTGCAACATAGAAATGAAATGGAAAAAGACAAGAACGGCAAAGAAAAAGAATAATGCGCGAAATAGAAGAAAGAAGGAAGAAAGAAAATTAATTACACAAGGAAGAAGGATGAAAGAAGGTGCCAAAAACAGAAGCTGCTGTTAAAAAAAAAATATAAATGCAACAAATATGCAACAAAAAAGAATGATGACTACATGTAGATCTAAAAAAATAACTTCTTAAAAGCTGTTGTCATCTGCAGCAGTAGAAGATACTTTCGAAAGATAAGTGATGAAGTCCCAAATGGCCAAGGAAAAGAACAAAATGAAATTGTTTAGATAAGAAATGAGTAACAGTTGAGTAACAAAATAAAAATAAAATTTTGAGAGTAAATATAAATACCAACTTAAAGCAATCTGTGTTAATATCTACAAAAATTAATTCTGTAAAAAAGTATTCTTGCATAAACAAACTAAATGAGCTTTTAGCGACAAAAATGAAATAACAGTAATGACAAAAAGTGAAAAAAAAGTGATTTTCAGGTTACTATCAATGAGTAGTTTTTTTGATAGTAATTCAAATCCGACGATTATTTCTCGATTTGTCTTACTATCAAATACAACAGTAACATAAATAAACAGATAATTTTTTATATTCGATTATTATTACTAGAAAAGTTTGTTTTGATAGTAATCCTAGTTTGTCAATATTTTTTTCAACTACTTTAAAATTATAAATTTCTGGTAGTAAGTGTTTGCTTCAGTTAGCATCAAGTTTATCCTGGATTCTCACACACCGCTTACAGACAAGCTTAATTTTATGCAATTTTTAGAAAAAAGCTATTTTTGTATGACAAAATTTGCTGCAGCTGGTTCATTTTCTGTAACCGAAAGTTTAACCAATATTGCTCAACTTTTAATTGCATTTCTTTGAGTTCAACTTGTTCAAGAAAATCCCTAACATTTTTTAAATTCTTTAAGGTCATTTTATTCTTAAACGAACAGCTGGGATTTCCGTAATCCGTTTATTCTTCAACAAACATAAGTTCATTCATTCTTTTTTTCTGCTTTGAAAAAAGAATTGCAAAAACACTTGTTTTTTTATTCATTGAAACAAAACAAAGACGCAAAAAAAAGATTGTTTCCTTTTTTTGAACTCAAAAAATTGCTTTTCGAGGAGGTCCATCTTTAAAAGAAGAAAAAAGAAACTGCTGTGACAGGTGCTACATCTTTCTTTTCTTTATGTGTTCCTTCTTTCCCCTTAGAGAAAGCAAGAAAAAACAAAGAAGAGAGAGATAAAAACAGTTGTCTCAAAAAATGAAGCTTTAACGAGAAGAATTTGAATAAAAGATTGTCGTCGGCAAAAAATGAATAAATATCAAAGAGAAATTCTTGTAGAGCTTTTGTGTGAAGAGAGATGATGACAAATTTACAATGATTAGTTTCTTCTTTTTCTGTCTTCACACCCAACTTACAAATTTCTTTGCAGCTTTTGTCTGTCGCTTTTGAAGCATTTAAAGCCTTTGAAGTTTCTTTTTTCTGACAAGCAAGAAAAAAAGATTGTTGTACAAGTGTTGAAAATGAAATGTATTTGAAGGTTTTACAGTTTTGTGCCAATGAACAAAAACACTTCAAGTAAAATGTCATCAAGAGGTAAAAAACAAGAATAAAATCAACTTGCTTCTCAGAGTTAAAAAATTGAAAAAATCTTAAAAACTGCTATTGTATTAATTAGGTCCGAAGCTATCACACGAAATTTGCATACCGAGCAATTCAAAAAAATGTTTAAAATTAGCTCAAAAAAGATCAGAATATAAATGAACATTGAATTTTTGGCTATTGATTTCTTTGTAAAAAAAGAGACGTGGGTAATAAAAAAAGAGCTGTACTGTTTTTACACAAAAAACTATAAAAATCTTTGTTTTTATTGTTTTCTTTTGTTTTGCGTTCCTACAGCATTGCGTGCCAAAAATAATGACTTTTTTAGATGGCTTCAAATGTCCACTTTTCATTAAACTTAAATATTCTATGCCAAACGAAAACAAACAATACTAAAAAAACTATAAAAACTATAAAAAGAGATTTTACAGGATTCTAGTAGAAATTTTATGATTTCCTTGCAAAAAAAAGTTTTATGTTTTTCTTTAAAAAGCTGTTTGTTTTGCTTAATCATTTTAATGATTTTTAAAAATGTTAACTGTAAGCTGAAAATTCTCGGTTTTATTATTCGTCCCTTTTTAAACTGCTAACAATGTTTTTCAAATATTAATGTCGCTGCCAAAACAATAAAAAGATAAACAAGAGCTCTCATTTTCCGTTAACCATTATAACCAAAAAAGGTGTGCTCAAATGACCATTTATAAGTGTGTTAGTTACTTATTTGTTTATTTATTTTTCAATGCTTGTTTTTCTGTCTCATTTGCTTATGCTGCTACTGCTGCTGTTGATGTTGTTATTAATATATCTCATTTTCTTCTCTCACTCCATATTTGTCTCATTCACAAAAATATACAAGCTTCATTTTACACTTACTTTTCTTTACAATAAAAAAGGCACTCCTTTATTTTTACATTTACATTTATACTTTTTTTAGTATTAAATGTATTTTTAACATTCGCTTAAAATAAATTGTAAAAAAATTATTATAAGACCCCTTTTGAAAGCAAGTGCTAGTAAAAAATGTGTGCATAAATTTTCTTGCGCATACAAGTGTATTCCTAGCAGCAGCAATGAATAAAAAAGTTTTTTTTCCTATTTTTGCACTTTTTAATTTCGTGTGGTGGTCATCATAGAAACGGTCAACAACAACTAAAAAAGGTATCCTATTTCATAACTTTTTTTCTCTCTTCTATTCAAATGAACATGGCACATATTTTTAATCTCATGTTACAATAAAGTTTGATGAAATTATATAAAACGAAAAAAAGTAGATAGAATGAATAAACACATAATATATGCAAAAAGTGTAATAAATATTACTGTTTTTGGCCTTGCAAGGAAAGATCGAAATTATTACAATAGCGAAAACATTAGCTTTGACAGGTATTTCAAACAAAATAATCGAGTGTGACATTAAAAACACTTCACCAACAATCTACTTGGCGTTATGCTTTCCAATGCCAATATTTGCTTGGCATTACGTCCCCAATGCCAAATCAATGCAAAAAATAACTAACCGAATTAGCTTGTGATACGACACATGTTGTATCTTCATTAATAGATGTAATAATACCCGCTGAAGAAGCTGCCGAAGAAATTGGACATAAATCTGTAGATGGCACAAGACGACCATAAAAAACATTTTCAATTAAAATATGTGTATTTCTTGGACAATGTAGCGTTATCTTTTCACTATCACATGCTTGCACCAAATTATGCTTTAGTGATTCTATCATCAATGCTAAAATGGAATGTAGTATTAATAAGGGTAGTTGTGCAATGATGGAAACTGAACAAAGCTATGAAAATGAGGAAGTATTGCAAGAGTATAAAACTTTTTAAGAGACGAAAGAAAATGAGGTAACTGAGCATTTAAAAAGTTAAAAATGCTTTTAGAAAGCTATTGGCAAGCATGAAATGATAAGAAATAAGCAAAAATGGCTTAATAGTTGTTTTGTCACTAATAGGTTAGGCAAATTTGGGATGTAACATCTAAAAATGTTACATCCCAAATTTAAGATAATAGCAAAAAAAATGAAAAATATTGTTTATTTTTGATCGCTATCGTTTTTGACAGTAATTCAGGTTTAGCAATCTTTTGATACTCTGCTTTACTATCTTTTCTGATTTTACCAAATTTTAATTTCCTCTAACCCTTTTTTATCCCAGATAGATCTCATTGCAGTTTTTCGGTCGTCAATTAAACTTGAGAAATAAACAAATTTTTGTGATAGTAATAAAAACTGCAGATATATCGTTCATTTTGGATTACTATCATTTTTGACAATATCTCAAATTCAACAATATTTTTCTATTTTTGCTACTGTCTTTTACAAATTTAAATGGTTTTGCTCTAGTTTGTCGTCTACTAATTTTATTATTGACAAAAAGCTGAAACAAAATTTTGCTGATAGTAACGAAAACGAGAAAAATATTGTTCATTTTTGATTACTATCATTTTTGAAACAGAAAGATGCTGTAAGAAATGCGTTACTATCACAAAAAGTTTTTTTAGCTATTAACTGAAAGTAAACAAATGTTAGCTATAAAAAACATTAAAAATATTTAAAATAGTTTAAAATTTGTTTTCTTAACAGAATGTCCATCTGGCGAAAAATTTGAATTTTATTGGGTGCTAAATTCGTTGTTGAAAGTAACACTTGCAAATTGCAAAGAAGAAGAAAGAAAGTAATCATAAGTTTTATTACTATGATTTTTATTAATATTTGTCTTGCATATTTTTCTTTCTCTTTTTTATTTAATTGCTGCCATCTGTTTTGTTTTCTCGCACTTTTCTTCTTTTTCGAGTTTAAACTTTTTTTATCGAAGAAGAAAGAAAACAGACCCCCAAGAGGGAGATCAAACATGGTACTGCAACCTGCAGAGAGCAAAAAAAAGAGCTGTCACTTTTTGATCTCATGAATTACTTGAATTTTCTTTTATGCGTTCCTTTTTTTCTTCTTCTCTTTAATCCCTAAAAAAACCAACTTTCTTTTTTACACCTTTTGGCGCCAAAAAAACCTTTTCATTAAATCAACTTTAAAAAAAGAAGGTTTGCCTTTTTTGGAATCCAAATAAATTCAATGCGAAAAAAACCTCTTTTTTACAGTAATCAAAGAGAAAGCGAACCCGACAATGACTTGAAATTGAAATTGAAAAAAAGGAAGAGTTTGAAAAATATATATAAAAAACACATTAAAAAAACTGTGTGACTGACATTCCAATGGGGTTAGTTGTTAAAAAGAAATAAAAGAATTTTCTTTTTTAATATTAGATTATGCAAAGTAAGGTGTTCAAAAATAGGTTTGAATGAATTTTTTTAGCGGCAAAAAAAGAAGAAGTTGAACAAAGAAGTGAAATGGAAGTTTTGAAGTAACTGCCATTGAAACATTTTTGTGTGATAGTAATCCAAATTTTGCAATATTCTCTTTTTTCGAATACTATCAAATGAAACGTTTTTTTCATGATAGTAACAAAAAGTTGGTTATAATTGCTGTTTTTTGATTATCTTTTTTATTATAATTTTTGATAGTAACACAAAACTAACGATAATGTGCGATTTTTGTTACTATCATACAAAGTGTTTTATGAGATAGTAACACAAAAATGACAATATTTTTTCGTTTTTTATTGCTATCATCTGAAAAGGTGTTTGACAATAATCCAAAATGAACAATCTCTTTCGATGTTTGTATACTTTCGAAATAAAAATTTTTCATTGATAGTAATGCTAATTTAACAATATATTGGTGTAAATGGTTACTGTGATAGTAACCAAAAGTAGCTATATTTATTTGTTTTTGTTTACTGTCTCAATTCAATCAGACTTTTTATAAATTGAATAAGTCTTTCAAAACTATGCAAAAAATCCATTCATTCTCCACACATTCACCATTTTAGAAGCTTCAAAGATGCTAAAGTCTGCTCTAATTTACTCTCCCTCTAAACACTTAACAAAAAAAACCTTTTTATGCTTTTAAATACACTTTACTGCTCCCACTTATAAATTTCAAAAGATAGATACAAAAAGAGCAGATTTTGCCATTGTCATTTTTTGCTATTTTTTTGTGTGAAAAGCTAATCTCATTTTTTGCCGCTTTTCAGCTTATCCCTTTTTTTCAGTTTGACAGTTTATGTGTCAAGTGAGTGAATGGGGAAAAAAGAGAGACTCAAAAACATAGAGTTCATCGACAAAAAAAATGAAATGCAAAAACAAAGATTTTTATCAGATTCTTAAATTGCGCAATGGTCATTAGAACCCTTGGGGAGGAAGGCAGCCAAAAAGAAAGTGGTTTCAGTTTTAAATGACTAGTTTTTACATAATACATATCTCACTGCTGCTAATTTGCATAATATTATGTGAAAATGAGAATAGCAGAAAAAAATAGTTTTGATGGGATATTTAAGTTGAAACTGAAAAGATTGAATAACAACAAAATTTGTTTATGGAAAAATTTTAAGATCGATTGCTATCACTTTTTGGATGGTAACAGAAAACTTGAAAGTAACTTCAAATTTGTGTTACTATCACTTTTTGATAGTTAACATGAAATGTGACAATTTTGTCGAAAAAATTGCTCTCATTGTCTGATAGTAACGCAAACTATAAAAAATCGTCAAAACTGAATTACAATCTTTTTTGATAGTAATACAAAATTTACAAATATTGCTAAAACTGAATTACTCTCATTTTTTCAAGCATTTTGCAAACGTTACATTTTAACACCAAAAATAGAACCCCTCTTTTAGCCCCTCTCTTCTCTGATAATGTAATTAAAACATTTATTTGTTTTTAGCATTTAGTATGTTTAAAACTAAAAACAAGAAAAAATGGCAAAAGGGAAAAGCCGCAATTGACCGCTTTTTTTCTTGCAACCTTGCATCAAAAAAGTGTTTTTGGTGTTGTTGATTGCTTAACGGATTAGCGCGTGGCACTGCCACCTTTTAAGTTTTTGGTATGTTTAATATTAAAAAATATTTTTTCAAGTGCGTTTAGCGGCTATGAATGTGTGTGAGAGTTTCTGGCATCTGGAGGTTTGAAGGAATGGTAGATTTTGTGAAGGAAAAGGATATAAAAAGGAATTAAAAAACTAACAAAATTTGAATATTGATTGTTTGCAGTAAAATGATAGCAACAAAAAATGAACGATAAAACGGTAAAAAGTGTTACTATCATTTTTATTGAAGTGAATGATAGTAATCCAAAGAACATAATTATTGACCATTTTGAGTTACTATCATTTTTAACCCCCATAAAAAATCACTTGCAAATTATTTATCCCCATTAAACATTTTTGCACATCTTTGAAACACATTTATCCCAAGAAAAACAATATGCTTTTTTTATGTCATTTTCTTTCAAAAAAGAAACTATTCTGCCACTTTCGGTGACGATGTCTCATAAATTCAGAAGAACGAACGACCCCTTCTGGGGCTTACTCATTCAAATTCTCTCCTCTCCAGCTAAACAACTCTCTCCTTCTACATCCTTCTGAAAAGTTTGAGTTAAAAATGGCTCCCTTGAGAAATTTTCGGGTTCTTTTTTTGTCGGATCCAGAAACACAATATAGAAGTTTTTGTGTTTTACAAACATAAGAAAAAAATATGGAAGAAAAAAAAGTAAGTATTATGTCAGGAACTTAGCAATTTGCTTTCCATCTTATTTTTCTTTTTTGGTGAAGGTCTAGAAGAAAAAGATAAAAGCTATTTTTAAAGAAGAGAAAAACGAAATATATCTGTAAAAAAAAGAGAGAAATAATTGCCGGAAGACGTTAAACTTTCTTCCTATTTTGAGGATGATGGCATAACTACTCACTTCCAAAATCTAACATGCCCTAAGGCAATAAGTACTTACATATCCCAACACATGCCCTCAGGCTATTGATGTGGACATAGTAGCACTAATAATCATAAAAATAATAATAATGATAGCAAGCAAAAAAACATAAGAATTCAAGAAAATTAGAGTGAAAGCAAGATAAAAAACTTTTTTAAAATAAACAAAAAATTTAAAAGCGCAATTTTAACAGAGTAATTTTTGAGCTCAAAGAAAAGTTTATGCAGCAGCATTTTAGCTTTGCACTTACAGTATTTGATTTTTAAAGATCGTGAAGTTTCTTTAATTAATAAAAATTAGATTTAGAAAAACTGAGAAAAAAAAAATTAAAATGATAGTAACGAAAAAGTGACGATAAATTTCCAAAAATTGTTACTATCATTTTTGTAGAAAGAGTTCAAAGACAAAAAATCGAAAATTTCAATTTTCAAAAAAATAAAAATAAAAAAGAATCAAAAAGCTATAAAAAACCAACCTTCAATAAGCTCAGGTTTAACAGAAAAATCACATAATGATGACATAAAAAATGTTGAAAATAATAAAATTTGAATAAACATATTTATTGATTTAATAATTATAAAATAGTATAATCAAGAATAACTACTGAGATTAATTAATCGATCATTTGCTGAAAATGGAATGGGAGATAAAAAAGTGAAAACGAAAAATTTGGGAGAGAAATTACTGTAGTCTAATATAATAAACATGGATTATGGTAGTTGCAACAAAACATCGCGCAAAAAATGATTATCAACAAATTTTAATATCAATGATTACAAAAAATTTCAACGAGTTAGATATCTGAAATCCCTCTCATATCCCTTTCTTGAAACATCCCAAACCCTTCACTGCCCTTCTTTGGTCAAAATAAATGGAAATGAGTGACCACTAAAAACCTTGCCATCGGCAAAATGAATTAGCTTAATGCAAGGCAAGAGACAAGAAAAGTTCATTTTTCAAGGCTTTTCAAAATAAATTTCTTTTTTTTCTCGTTATATTATTCCATCTCTTCAAAAGGGACTCCTTTCATTTACTACTTTTTTCTTGCGCACTTTTCCTTCCCTTCTTTCAAAAACTCCACCCCCTTTTTTGCCTACAAAAAAAGAAATGGAGGAGGGCTAATGTTTTTCCTTGTGTTTTTTTTGTGAGAGACTTTTTCCGTTAATATTCTTTCTTTTTTGTGCGTCATCGAAGACCGGACGCAACGCAAACGAGCTAAGGGCTGGTCAGTTTCTTCTTTATTGCTATTGCCGCTGCTGCTGCTGTTGCCAAAGTATACGCCGTTAGCGACATGTTGTTGTTTGCAACAAACAGCAATGTCCGGCAAGCACTTGGCTGCGAGAGCTGATGATGGCCAAACATCTTTCATTTTTCAATTTAGAAACTAAAGGGTGGCAATTCATCATTCAATCTGTCATTTTCAACCTTTTCTTTTCTCTTCTTTCGGCCCTTCGTAGGTTAGTCAACGACAATTGACCCCTCAGCACGAGACTATTATTATTAACACCTACTTAATAATCTATCTATATCATTGAATATAAATATTGAGAAACATCTTCATTCTAATCTTATAAAAAACATAAAATGATAGATTAGGTAAAAAAACAGAAAAAATATGCAACCAAACAATTGTAATAGTAACAAAAATGTAGAAATATTGTTAATTTTCGCTTACTATCAATTTTATCAATAACTCAAATTCAACAATATTTTGACTTTTTTGTTACTATCTTACAACAAAATTTGGGATAGTAACAAAAAATGAAAATATTTCGTTTATTTACGATTACTATTGTTTTTGATAGTAACTCAAATTTTGCGATATTTTGATATTTTACGTTACTATCTATTCAGATTTTACCACATTTTAATTTGCTGTAATCCATTTTATACAAGATACATCTCACTGTTGTCTCTCGGTCATCAATGAAACTTGGAAAATAAACAAATTTTTGTGATAGTAATAAAAATTGCAGATATATTGCTTACTTTCGATTACTATCATTTTCGACATTTACTCAAATTTTACAATATTTAATCATTTTTGTTGCTGTCTTTCACAAATTTAAATGCATTTTGTTCTAGTTTAATGTCCACTAATTTCGTTATTGGTAAAAAGCTGAAGCGAAATTTTGCTGATAGTAACAAAAACTCGAGAAACATCGTTCATTTTCGATTACTATCATTTTTGACAGTAACTCAAATTCAACAATATTTTTTACTGTCTTTTGTACTTTATACTTTTTTATCCTTGATTTCTTGTACTTAATACCTACTTATTACTTATCTATCATCACATTAAAACATCTTTATTATCGGTCATCCTAAGAACCACACGACAGAAAAAAAAACGATTTCCACCCGCAAAAAACAAAACCCATTAAGTAATAAAAATAATAACAAAAAAACAATCAAGCCTTAATTATTTCAAAATGCGCGAAATTATAGTGGGCAATAATTCTACTTAAAAAAAAGACAGTCAAAAAAAGGAGAACAGAGCAGATGCAATAATAATAATCATCATTCTCTGATGTGAAAAATGAATTCTAATGGTTCAAGTGATGGTGGTACTTTTAATTTTATTGTTATTTCCCCCCAAAAACAGTGGGACAAAAAAAATTTTGCATGTAGGAAAGAACATGAGCCTTCTTTTTTGATGGTTAATTGGATCGCACAGTTATGTCGTCTGCTGCTGTTGTGTTGTCGTTGGACAATTTTTTATGTTAATGAAATTTCTCAATCATTATGCAAATCATTCAACGAAAAAGAGAAGAGGGATAATGGCATTAAAATTTTGGGAGAGTAGATGCGGGAAAAGGGTTTGGAACAAAAACATGGAAAAAAATGAAAGGAAAATTTTATGTAACAGCTTCAAAAAAGTTAAAAGATAGTAATCGAAAACTGGCGATTTTCAACAATTTTGTGTTACTATCACTTTTTAAACTTTTATTGGAATCAGTTTTTTCACAGACAATTTTTATTTTCATCACGGTTTATAACTCAAGAAAAACTGCGTAAATGATACAATATGTAAACAAAAAAATTTGATGACAGTAACCGAAGCTAACAATATTCTGCTAAATCGAATTACTATCACTGCCATAAAAGAATGCAAGAAATTCACGATTTCAAAAGCATTCTCCCAACATCTTCTCATCTCAAAAACAACAAAAATTTCAATAAAAATTAGCAAACGAGAAAAAATTAATTGAAACACTGCCATTGCCCAATGGCAAAAACCATCAAAAACAGAAAAAAGAAATTTGTTATTCCATTTTTGACAAGGGTGAAAATCCAAATATCCATTCTTGTTTCATTTTCTTTATTTTTGCCGGAAGAAAAAAGAACGTTATATTTGAGAGAAAGATATCAAGTTTCTCATACAACAATGAGACATTGAATTTTTGGATCTTTTTTCTTTAAGGAATAAGTTTGGGGAAAAAAATGAAGGAGGGCAAAGGTTTAAAAAATGCGGGAGTGTTGAAGGTGGGTTTTGTCAAAGCAAGAGAAGATGATAACAGGAAACATAAAAAATATGCAAATTTTTATCAGAAAAATAAAAAAATTTACGATAGTAACAAAAACTGAAAAAAAATCGTTCGTTTAGTGTTACTATCATTTTTGAGAGTAACACAAATGTAGCAATATTTTGATATTTTTGTTATAATCTCTGAACATATCTAGCTTCGATTTAGTATTTTATATCCCCCATTTGTCTTATCTAGGATGACAATAACATTGACAAACGAACGAAAAACGTGAAAAACAAACAAATTTTTGTGATAGTAATAAAAAATAATACAAAAATATCGTTTATTTTCGATTACTATCATTTTTGAAAGAAACTCAAATTCAACAATATTTAATCATGTTTGTTACTATCATTTAAAAATTTTATCACATCAAAGCCAACTCGAATCTCTTCTCAATAAATCCGTTGATCTCTGATAAATCAGTCCATCAACAAAAAGTGTACCTCCCAAAAACAAAGTGTGAGAAATAAAGGAGTCTCACAAAATCCATACACCAAAGAAACAAGAGAAGAAGAGACAATTGTCACACCAATTAGTTTTATATTCATTCTTTCTCTCTCTTTTCCTTCGGCTCTTTTTCCCTCTCTCAAAAACAAAATTAAAATTTTTAAGCGATAATTCTTTTAATTTTTCATTTTTAACATAGAAAAAAAAAGAAGTAATGAATATAAAAACAGATTTTCTTCTCTCGGGAAAAGAAAAGAAAGTGAGGGAGGGCTAACACAGAAGAAGGATGGGAAAAACAAATTAAAGTCATAAAAAGAAATTTGTCGTTAAATTTGTTCTTTTTGGGATCTTTTCCAGATGATGTGAAGACAAAAATAGGGTGATAGTGGACAATAAAAAGATTTATAGATGAGGACCAAAACTGCTTTTATTTTTTTTGATGATCAGGTGCAAATAGGCTTTTCTTTGAAGTTTTTGTTTTAAGCGACTGGAAGAAAAAAAGTGAATTGTTGATTGTCATAAAGTTTTGACATTTGTCAGTGTTAAAGAAATTTTTTTTGGAAGAATTTTAAGGGAAACAATACACAACAATGAAGGGATTATTGGAAGATATGAAGAATTTTTTGTTTGTTAAACAATTGGCAAAAAAAATTATTAGCAAAAAGCAACAAAAATCGGCTGAAAAATCTTTCATTTTTTATTACTATCTTTTTTAACAGTTACTCAAATTCTAGTTTTTTTTTGTGCAAAAAACATTTAAATTTGTAATAAATAATAACAAAAACGATTAAATATTGTAAAATTTTTGTTACTATCAAAAATGATAGTAATCGAAAATTAACGATACTTCTGCAATTTTTATTACTATCACAAAAATTTGTTTATTCTTAAGTTCGATTGATGGCCAAGAAATGCATTGATATGTATCTAGGGTAAAAAGGATTAGAGCAAATTAGAATGTGGTAAAATCTGAAAAGATAGTAACGCAAAATATCAAAATATTGTTCAACCTAAATTACTGTCAAAAATGATAGTAATATAAAATAAACGACATTTTTACAATTTTTGTTACTATCTCAAATTTTTATCTTTTTCAAGTATTGCTGATAGCTGAGATATCATTTTATATAAACTTGGGATGAAATTAGCTAAAATCCTACATTCGGCCAAGTTTGTAAGAAACAGTACCTAAAATCGTCAACACATTGTTATATTTGTGTTACTATTAAAAACGATAGTAATCAAATATGACCGAGATTTCTAAAAATATGACAAGAAAATCACCAATATCAACAAAAAAGTACTAAAGCCAATCATGTCAAATAAAAAGAACAACTACATCCTTTTTCAAGATAATGCCAATATCATCACTGACAAAAAGCAAATCTTGTCTTGTGCAAAAAAATAAAAAAATCACAAACAAATCTTTCATTGTCAAGTCCCATTAGAAAAAAAAAGCATTTTCAATCAAACAAAAGAAATAGTGGCATGAGTGATAATAAAAACAACGGAAAAAAAGCTTGCTTGTTTGTTTGTTAATTAATTGACAGCCGTGTCAAAAAAGAAAAAGAAGATTTTGTTTTTTATGGCAGATTTTGGAAGAAAAAAGAGCTAAAAAACAAGACAATAAAAAACGTTTAAACAAGAATGCTTGAAAAAAGTTGTAAGTGGTTATACACTAGAAAATGTTTTAAAAAATGGAAGCACAAAAAAATGCTGCTGCAATTTTTTGGGAACAATTTATTTTTTAAATAAAAAGGATAAAAAAAGGCTGTCTAAAAATGAAGGAAAGATTAACATAGAAACCTACAAAAAAAAGATAGACATAGATTTAGAGAGGATTAATGGCTGTCTGTTTATGCAACAATAAAAACATTAACTAACGTTCAGGATCAAGCTAGAGGATATCCGTTACAGATATATGTCATTAAAAAGTACTTTTTAGAACATGGACTCTGCTTTACTGTGCCACTTTTCTTCACAAAATTTTTTCAATCACAATCTTTTAAAGTTGTCATTAGGTATATTTTTAGCCACTTTATAGTCCAAAACGTAATGGATGGTCAACATCTTCAGCAATAAAAATATCAGAACTAAAAAACTTCGAGGTAACAAAAGTCTTAATTTTAAGCACAATCTTATGTAATCTTCTCTCTCATTTAAAACTTTAAAATAAAATTTTAATCCATCAAATGAATAAACTTCATAGAATGAAAATGAAAGAAAATGATTGACAAAAGTGAATGACAAGCGAAGAAAGAATTCATCGTCGGAAATCAAGTCAAACAAAAAAGTTTAACACTCTTGCAAGAAAAAGCGGCATTCTTTTTTACCTTGAATATAAAAAAACTATCAATGAAAGAAAGGAATTTCAAGTTTTTCAAACATGAAAAAATTTGAGGTAAGAAAAGAGTGATAATAGAAACTTTTACAAACTTATCCACAAAAAAATGATCGACGCTATTAATTTTAGCTAACAGTTATACTGGATCCCTATCAATCAACAAGATAGCAATTTGTAAAGATAGTTGTTACCTTCCCTCATTACTCATGTCAAGTAATTACACACGTTACTGCTTTGACCACCGGCTGAATGTATTTCATAAAAATTCAAATTTTCTTTTCCTGCAGGAGAAAAAAAGAGTCATGTCAAAAATGAGATAATGGTTGACTGAGGATGATGACTAGTTGGTTGTTAGTAAGTTGATTTTTTTCTTCCCATTCCCTTCACTCTTTCACCCTCTCACTTACAAACAAAGACAAAGAATACACACACTTTTTTCCTGAAAAGCTCATAACATTCAAATAAATTGAAGTGAATAAAAAGAGAGGAAGAGAGCGACCAAAAAAAAATTATTTGATTTTTTTTAAAACATATAATTTAAAATTTTTTGATTTTGATGATTTTGACATGAGAAAAGAGTGACATCAAAAAAAGTAGTGGTCAGATATAACAAAAAAAAGAAGCAGCACATAAAAAGAGAAAGAGAGAAGAGATAATAACAATAATAATATACACGCGAAAAAGAATAACTTTCCCATATTAAAAATACATAAAAACTTAAACTAACTATAGATAGATAGACTTCCTGCTGACTTTAAAACAACAAAAATGAAAAAAGAAAACGGCAGTTAAAAAAGTGAAAAAAGTGGAGTTCTAGTTTTTCCGTTTGAAATTAATGATAAGAAAAGGAAGGGAAAGAAGAGAATGCCGAAAAAAAGATAGAGAAGAAAATTTTTGATTTAAAACCATTTTTATATAGACAGGCAGCTGCGACTGCGAATTAAACAAATATAAAAAGTTTTTATGGTGGGAATGAATAAATTAGCTGCTGATAGATAAATTGTTTGAAGGAAAACGTTAAAGTGAATTCTTGAAAAATATTACTGAAATAAGATTACTATCACAGTAATTAAAAATCAACCTATATTGCTAAATTTTTGTTAATATCTCTAAAGCTTCTCACTTTTTCCACCCCAAAAAGTTAAATTTTTCAATTGTTGCGTTCTCAAAGTCACCATTTTTATACAAAATTAAAGAGTAAAAGTGGTACTTTTGAGGTTGCTATCATTGAAAAACTTGTTTGATAGTAATTAAAATTTGACAATATTTATTTCATTTTGGTTACTATCACTTGAATGCTTTCCTAGGATCACAACAGTAGAATTATTTGTAATCGTCGATTACTGTACTTGAACACTATTGTTGCATCCAAAAATGCCGTTTCATATTATTGCAACATCACACCCTAAAAGTAAACTGTAAAAATCCAAAAAAGAATTATGTAACTCATCTGTTTTTCTCACCACATCGATTGGGAAGTTGCAACAAAATAAAAACACATTAAAACAAAGGACGATACTTAAAAAAGAAGAGAGAGAGGGAGATTCATTGCCCGATTTTTGCTGTTACATGAAAAAATACATATATAAAATTTTTATATGCCATTATTGGAAGAGAATTTTAAAAAAATTGCGCAAAAAGTCATAAAATGAAATAATTTGTTGTTGTTAAAACTCAAATAAATACAAGTCACAAAAAAACTAAAACGTTAAAATGTGTTATTGCATCGATAATGATCGGTGACAAAAAGTAAAGAAGACAATAAAGAATAGGACATTAGCAACAGCAAAAAAATAATTTTGATGGAGGTCAAATATCATCATCTGATGATTGTCACAGTCGAAGAAAAAAAAGAGCTCTCATTCATCAATCCTTTGCTAAATTGGGTGCTTAAAAATTAATGTAGAAGATAAATGGGGAAGAAGGAGAAATAGAAAATTTGAAAGGTGTTTTTTGGATTTAAAAAAAGTAAAAAATAGAAAAAATTTTAAATGACAGTAACAAAATTGTATTAATTATCGTCAAAAACGTGCTGCTATCATTTTATCAAGATTCTGGGCATGATAATATCTTTTTAATTGAGTGCTTAAAAAATTAGGTTTTTAAAAGATGAACAAGAAGAAAAGGTGTTTGTGTCACATCGAATTTTTTTAAAAGAAGTTGTAAATTTTTGTGTTCCCTTGGCAAAGTGTTACACCTCGGGAAAAAATTCAAATTTGAATGCCAAAATGGAACACAAAAGTTTACATTCGATTCGATGTGGTGTCTAATAAAAGGCAACAACAAAAAATAAATCATTAAATGATAGTAACAGATTTACATGACGTACAAAGTGTGACAAACTGTTCATCCATTTTTCTAATTAAATGATTTCTAGAAGACAACATTACATGAATTCCCTTTGACCCAATGTGGAACTCCAAACCTTGAAAAATGACTAAAGAAATGGAAAAAAAAATTTAAAAAATTAGTGAAAAATTGTAGAAAACCGTCAAAATTCGTGGAAAGTTGTGGAAAATTTTCCACGGATTTCCACGAAATTCCAGGCTTAGTTTTATTTTATAAAATTATTTTGAAAATAATTGTTTTGAGAAAAATGATAGTAACACAATAATATCAATTATCGCTAAAATGAAGTTACTGTCATTTTTAGCAAATTTAAACAAAAGCAATATTTTTGTATAAATACGAAAAAGCTAAAACCAAAAATAATAATTTTTTGTTCATAGACTTAAACACTCAGAGAACAATGAAAGGTGATAGTAACACAATAGCAACGATATTTTTTAAAACAAGTTACCGTCACAAACATTTTGTCAAATACATATAAAATATAATGAATCCAGTTAAAACTAATGTCTTTTATTTATTTTTATCAAGAATATTATTTTAAACAAGATCCTCCATGATTTCTATCCTTCTGTTCTTAAAAAGTGAAAACAGCTAAAAAAAATTTTTGCACAAAAAAAACGACTCTCCAAAAAAACAGATGGATTGAAAATGAAAAAAATAGCAGAAGAAGAAAAAAAAGCATATTAAAAAACTGCAATTTTTCAAGTTTTAAATGAAATATGAAATGAAATATTTCAACTTTTATAGAAGAAAAAAATGATTATATTTTTTGAAAGAAAAACATCTGGAAGAGAAGAGCTAGTAGAGAAGAAAGAGGCAATTGATACTTTTTAAAAATTTCATTTTCTTTGACGGATAAGGACAAATTTTTTTGGTGATTTTGGGAAGAAAAGAAAGAAATAATTACATGTTTTACTACTACAGTAATCAATTTGGATATGATAGTAACGCGAAAACGACAATATTTGTCAAAAATAAGTTACTTTCAATTTATCCAAGAAACCATTAAATTTTGATAATGTTTTCATGTTTATTATTGAAGCTTTATTCAAAAAAAAGACTTCAATGATTTTGTCTCAGCAGTGTACAAATGTGTCATCGAATACGGTAATCCATCCATAGCTTCATGAAAGCTTGATACGAAATCAAATTTTTTTCTCAATGAAAACATTTCAAATCTACGAATTTCAATAATCTCAAAAAAAAAGAATTCTAATAAAAATTTTATTCATACTTTTTTATGCATTTAAAAAAAACAATTAAAAAAGCGTGTCAGCGACATTAAAATGCATAAAAAAAATATATATCTTTTATTGAATTGCTCTTTTTTTTAAAGATTTTGAACTAAAAAAATGTCTGCTTGCTGTTGGGTTTCTTGAAACTATGATAAAGTTCTGGTCATTAAGGTTCTGGGAACTATCCTTAAAAATTTTAAATAACAGAAACTTTTATGAAAAGTGAAAACTTTAACATCCATCATTTCATAGGTGTTTTTGGACTGAACAATGTTTTGGCCTTGTTGTTATTGAAAAAACAAACATGAAAAAAAGTTTTAATTTTTTATATTTGTTTTTTCAAAAAGTTATTATGGTTCAATAAGCGTAAAATCTGGTGTTTTTGATTAAAATATGGATGCTGGAAAAGTTTCAAGGTTTTTATAAATTTTGTTACGTCACCGTTCTAGTCATCAAGCTACAGTAAGACAACAAAAGCTAACTGTTCTACAAAATTAAAAGCTTTAAAAAACATTTTAATCCAAAAAAATTTAGTCAAAAAAATATGTATATAAAATTGCGTGATTTCTTTTTGTTTGTTGCTGAGAACAACAACGAAAATTCTTTCAGGAAGTACTTTTATGGATATTTTCACTGTTCCGGTTCAGAGTCTTTTGCTGTGTTTTTTTTTCTTCTAACTCTTTTTTTATGAGTCACGAAATTGTATTGTTTTTCGGAATTTTTTGGGTGGTTTAAAAGAACATAAAAATGCGGAGAATATTTTTAAAATAAGTAATAAAAAAATGGCTTTTGATAAAAAAAGAACTACATAAACGTTATTTTTGGGAGTTTAAAAACAACAAATGCTACAGTGAATCATGACAAAAGCTTTTGATGGCATGCTATTGGCATAGAACAAACTAAATAGCGAAATCCTATTCAAATAAAGAAATTTAAGCACTCTTTGAAGTGGCTTTTATTTGTTACTTTTAGAAACAAATGCCTGGATCACGCTTAAACTTGAATCTAGCGCCATTTGGCAAAATATTTTCAAATGCCAAAAGTGCTGTCAATGATTAACAAAGGTCTAATAGCAAGGATGACTTAAATAATCCATTAAGAATACATTTATAATATTTGAAAAATATTTTTATGCAGAATTTTAGATATTCTATAACAAAAACAGTTATTGTCAGCTATTTACAGTGCTCCACAAAACTATAACCGAAATATTGTGGACTTATTAAGCACGGATAGGACTACAAAATGGCATGTTTGGTTTTCTTTAAAACATATTCTCCGCTGCTAGAATGGCACTCAAAAAATGCCAAAACAACCAAAAATGCAGTTTTCAAAGCCACGCCAAATCGGTGCCGATAAATATTTTTCGTTGTTTTCTTCGCTAATGAGCTTAAATAAGCATGATTAACAACCCCCAAACACCGGTTACTTCATATCTGGTCATATTCAAATTTTTTCATGGGTGCGGTTATAGTTTTGTGGAAGCATTTTTTAACATTTATTACTGTTAAAATATTACTAGTTAGTCATTTTACCCAATTCCCCGTATTTATACATTTTTTTAACACGCTGAATCCGAATCTGTAACGCTCGAGTCGATTTCATTTCTGTATTCTCTAGAAACATTGATTTATAGGGTGCGGTTATAGTTTTGTGGAGCACTGTATTAGCTATATCCATCTATCTATCAAATCCATAGATCGAGGATTTAGCAACTGATATTTCGTCCCTTACTATCCCCTACTAAAACGAGTATGCTGGCAAAATATGATAGCTCAACTCGAGCGTCACCTGAATACCTCTACAGTAAGCATGATCAACATTCAAATGAGCAATTTTAACAACTTTATTAACAAACATAAACCATGTGAACCTCATAAAACAACAACATTTCTCAGACAATAAAGCTTCAACAAAAAATTTGCATCAATGAAAAAAGGTGCTAAATTTGCAGCTTGTTGAAACAAGGTTAGACGAAGAAAGAAAAAGAAGCGGCAATATTCTTCTCTAAAAAAATAAGAAACAGTTTTTTTACTAACACCTATTAGCATTCTTTCTTTCCTTATTTTTTATTGCAGTCATTTGCAAACAAAAAACAAATTCCTTGTTTGAAAAAATGAGTAACATGGAAGAGAAGAAGAAAATGTTTCTCTTTGATGTTTTTCGCGCATGGGAAAAAGGAGAAAAAGAAAAAACAAAGTTGACCATTTTTTATTGCTCTGAAAAAAAAAATGTTTCAACCTTTTTTTGAGGTTTGGTCAGAGAGAAAAGAAAAACAGGTTGATGCTCTACAAGGAAACGTTTAGACAATAAATGAATTTTGTAACATTTTCAAATAATAGTAACAAAAATGATTAAATATTGTTGAATCTGAACTATTGTCAAAAACGATATTAATCATAAATGAACAATATTTTTACAATTTATATTACTATCATAAAAAATTGCTTATTTTTCACCTTTGATAAGTAAGGCATAAAAAATTGAAGCAAATTTGAACGTGGTAAAATTCCTAATTTAAGTTGTTGCCAAAAATGATAGTAATCAAAATCAAATGATATTTTTCCATTTTTGTTACTTTCTTTAATAGATGAAAAAAAGAGTTGTTATTTTTTGTCATTAAAATTGTAATAAAGGGGTTTTTTATTGATTCGTTTAAAAATAAACTTTTTTGGATATCATTTTTTGGTGGATCATTTTACGTAGCATCGGTGGTTCAGTGGTAGAATGCTCGCCTGCCACGCGGGCGGCCCGGGTTCGATTCCCGGTCGATGCAATTCTTTTTTTTAATTTGAACATCAATTTTTGCAGCTAGGTAAAAAAATAACGCTTGTAACTGATTCCTTGTCATTTTTTGCTCCTTCAAATGTTCTTGTTTTTTTGGAACACTCTTCTTTTTCTTTTGTCGTTTCACCTTTCATTCATTTTCAACAAATTAGTCAATCATGTTTTTCTTTTTGTGTCATCACCAGCTTGCTTTCTACATTTTCATGGTCATTAAAGAAATGAAGAAAAAAATGTTTTTGAAAAGGTTTGTAAAAAAGCTGTATTGAAAATTTTTGAATTCAAGAAAATTTGTTTTTTTATAGTTCTGCAAAAAAATTGAAACAAAAGAAGAAAAAAAGCAGCTGCAATGTTTTTTTAGTGAAAGTAAATTAGAGAAATAATAAAAGAAAAGAAAACAAAGACAAAGACTGGCTGTAAAAAAAATGTTTTTTATGAATATGGTTGATTTCAGTGAATGCATCATTAATGGAGAAAATTTGCTTGAAAGGAAAAAGTTGTAAAAAAAATGCAATGCAATAATTACGCTAAAAGAAAGAAAGATTTAATATCACGAAAAAGTTTTATGACTAAACATAAAAACCACTTTTTTAAAGAGACGAGAGTTCATTTCTAATAAATTAATTGTGATTTGATCTAATCATTTTTATCCCAGTTTGGGATTCCAGGATACATCTCACTGCAGTTTCATGGCTATCAATCAAACCTGAAAAATAAACAAATTTTTGTGATAGTAAAAAAAATTGCAAAAATATCGTTCATTTTTGATTACTATCATCTTTTGACAGTAACTCAACTTCTACAAAAGTATTCCAACCAAACAAAATTGCATTATTTTTACAACCATCTATAAATTTTGCTATCACAATGCTACAGTATGCTTTAAACCCTTTTAAAGCATCCATTATTTCATCAACAACAACAATCAGCAATAATTCATTACTTATTATTATTACTATCTTTTCTTCCTTATTGTTCTTCTTTCACCAGATGCCAATAAAAAGAAGCAATATTGCCAATTGTCGTCATCGTTCTTATCGACAAGAATTACTGCTTTAAAATAAATGGGATTAAAAATGATTTATTGCCACTACGAGGTCAATATCTCCTACACAAAAAAATCACTATTTGTGTTGGCTGCTGTTTTGCTGCTGTTTATATGATGTGTTGACAAAACTTTTTTTTGGTGGTGTACCATTTGCGCAATTGCATTTCTTTTATTGTTTTCTGTGGCTTATAATATTCGAGAAGCAAGGGATAAACAAAAAAAAACAAGTACAAAAATTAATATACATTCAAATCAAAAATGGCTTGAATATGGTTAGGTTTTAGTGGCAATTAAATAATGAATTTATGAAATGGAAAACACGACGTTATGATGGAAACAAAGACAATCAATGTTTTGTTGCATTTGAGTTCTTGCAACTTTTGCCATTTTTCATCAACAACCAAAAAAGCATTCAATGCAAAATTTGTAGTTTAGAAAACAACAGGATTGTATTGATCTGTTCTTTATGCCAATCGCGATTTGATCGTTTAATCCAAAGAAATGGATAAAAAAAAGAACTACAAACATTGATGGTATTACAAAAGTTTTATTTTTTGTATTAAAAATTTTATTAAACTTCAATTATCTAATTTTTATTCTAATTTTTAATACAGTATGAAACATTTTATTTTGCTGGCATTATTATTTACCAATTTTGTGGCCTGTATATGTGCCGAGAATAAACATAATGTTGATATAAACGAAAATGTTGATGTAAATAATGGAAAGCCATGTAATTGCAGTTGTAATTGTTCAAATTCAAATGTAAGTTTATTTCTTTTGTTGATTGCAGTCACAAAACTGCAAATTTAAAGCAATTTTATTTTTAGCAAAGTAACAGAATATTGTTTCTGTTACTTTGCTAAAAAGTAAAAGAAACACTATTTTCCAAAGAAATCAGTTTTGACCATTTCTGCTCATCACATCAACCATTCACTGAAAAACGGTTGCACTAAAAATTATAGCTTGAATCTCTGCAACAACAACGTCCGGTAAAACCAAAACAAAAATGGCAAATATGTCAAGAAAATTCTTATATTTTCTTACAATGTATTACCATTCCAAACGATGGCGAAAGTGTTTCACCTGCAGAAGCATTTTTATTCACGGGTTTTGCTATTTGAATTTTTTGGGACATTTTATTTTTCCTTATCAGTATCTATGATGATTTATATCCGGATTATCAGCTTTCAGATCCTTTTATAGTTTAGTCCAGACATGTATTTTTTTCGTTGTTTGTCTGCATACTTCTTTATTCAATAAACTTTTTTTTCTCATTTTTTTGGCAAAAATTGATTTAACCTTTACAAAAGAACCACAGCAAACTAAAATATTTAATCAAGTGATTTCTATGAAAAACAAATGATTGTCTTTTTTTCATCATTTTGATTAAATATTACTACCTGCTTTGCGGAATAAAAAAGAGCTATCAAAGATGAAACTTTTAATTCTGTTGTTATTAATATTTTTCAATTGCTTGAGAATTTTGTGTGATGATAATATCAAAAATATTGATGCCATAAGTAATTTTTTTACAGATAGAAAAAACTAAGAAGTTGAATGTATGATTAAAAGAGGAAACTTTTGTAATTTTTTAGTTCTTGTTAATCCTAAAATTTAAGCATTCACTTAAATTGCTATTTGTATAATTGAGGTGATAATAAGAAAAAACTGGACTATTGCAATAGCTATTGAAGTTCCAAGCTACTACACTTGTTTCAATATTTCAATATATTTAATAACTATCATTTTTAGAACCATCCACCTGCTGTGACAACTCCAAAGCGTGGATATCTTGATGATTGTGGAAGTGATTTTTATCACTTTTATCTATGTTGCACTACACCGCATGAAGGAAAAAATTATAGTCCAGCTGAAGCAATTTTTATGACAGTAGGATTTTTGTTTATTTTTTGCGAACTTTTGCCTATCATTGGTGACATTTGTGCTAATTTGTTTCCGAATCATTGGATATTTGCATCAATTCCGAGAAATTAGATGTTGCAAATATTGAATGAATTACTTTTATAATATTTTTACAGTGTGTTTTGAAACTTTTGCATTAACACTGTTCTTGTATTTATGACATAAATAAATTTGCCAATTTTTCTTTTCAATAATTGGATTACATATGAATGACTTATTGCTACCAAGATCCCTTAGTTATAGCTATAAAGTGACTTTTAATTAGATTTATTGTGTCTCTTTTTTTGGCAAGAACATTTGCAAATTTAATGAATAATTTTTTTGTGCACCCAATGGTTGGGATCCATAAAGATTAGATCTGTCCTATTGATTTGTCAAACGCCTTTCGTTCCTTCTGACATTGATTATGATCTCATTGAATCATCTACGGTCATGAAAATATGCAATCATCAGTTGTATTCAACGGCGGATGATTTGCATTTGTAAACGTTCCATTTGCCGTTTTGAGTTAGAACAAAATTTTGTTTGCTGTCAATATTTGTTTCTTTTTTTGTTAAATATTTTTAAAAATGCTAAAATCAATGCTTTTATTACTAGCAGTTTGTTGTTGTTTTATGGCAATTTCTTGTCACATCGAAATTAATGATCCTGCAAGAAATTCAAGTTTTTTCTTCCCTCAAGAAGAACATTTTTATTTCAAATATGCACATGCTTCTACCTCTTTATTTGCAAATGTAAGCTCCCTGAAATATTTCATAGATCTTTGAAGCATAAGTTTTAGCAAACAAATAATCACCTATCACCATCATCAAAAAATATACATCGCCAACAACTAGTATCTTCCCTAGAAGAAAAAGACATCTTTACTATTACAAGCATTTTTACCAAAAAATTTCTTATGGAAATGTATTTTCCATTGATGATGTTTGGCATTATTTTCATTATATTTTTATCCCATGATTTGTTATTGCTAGTTGCCGCAGATTTATTTCCTGAAAATTTTACAATAATCTATGAATGAATTTTGTTGTTTTAAATGTTTGCTTTGTTTTGCGTTTTTACTGTATCTATTAAACAATAAATTTGTCTTTTCAATAAATTATGCATTTTATTCAAATAGAGAATTTCAAGTGATGCCAACATGTGTATTGTCTTCCCCAACTAATAACAAACAAATAAACTACAAAAGTCGTACACACCAGGTTTTAAATTTGGCAGATTGTATTGATCTGCCTTTTATGCAAATTGCGTATTCTCTTCTCCATTTGGACCTTTGTTAAAAAAACTATGTTTTTCTTTTAATATTTTCTGACTGTTTACCGTTAATCTGCATTTCTCAACACTTTTATACTAAAATGCAAGCATTTTTATCACTATTATTAATATTTTCTTATTCTTTGAATGTGTTTTGTGACAATAAAAATATAGATGATATAAAAGAATGTATCGATGCAAATACTGGTAAAACTTATGAATGCTCAAATATAAATGTAAGTTAAACTTTCTTTTGATCATACAAATGCTATCATTCTGATGCATCTGACAGCAATTTTTTTGCAAATTTTGACAAAACTTTTATAGCTTAAAAGTCATCAACAAATTTCAACCAAAACTCAAGATGCCCAGTATATTAGGATGCAGAAATGTTCAAAAAATGCTTCTACAATTTTACACTGTTTATTCTACCCAATTGGTGATGACCCTATTTTACCCATTGAAGGATGCTTATTTGTTGTTGCAGGTTTCCTGATTTTCTGTGAAATTCATCCGATACTATTAAACATTTTGGCAGATTTGTATCCAGCATATTGATATCAACACTTCGTTTTTATACAGTTTTTTTGTTGTTTTTTGATTACGTCTCTGCAGTGCTGTCTGTTTTTCGGTTCACCAAAACCGTCTGAATTGCATCTCTGCCATTTTTATCTCTTGCTCAGGATGCTCTTGTTTTATTTGTATTGTTCAAAAAAAGTTTTTTTTCTCTTTTATGACAAGATCAATTCGACCTTTGACATCGAACAAAAACTCAACAGAACAAAAAAAAAAGTGATCATGCCTTAAAGAAACACTTCTACCTTCGTCTTAGAGGTTATGTGTTCTTGAAACATAGACTTCAAAATGACCATGTGGTTGATATAACTCGCTGCGCAACTCGTCTGTTTGCAAACCCCTTGCAAGTGCTGAAAAAAAGATATGCTCAAATTGATATGCATGTTATTTATATTATTTTATTTATTAACTACTATTTCTTGTGATGACAATATTAGCAAGGAAAAATGTGATAATGGTGATTGCAGTCATGTTGTTAATGCATCACCTCCGCCTCGCAACTGTGGAAAAGATTTTTATAGTTACCTTGAACGTGCTTTTACAGTTTCTGAAGGTA
This sequence comes from Panagrolaimus sp. LJ2400, assembly GCA_024447215.1. Lineage (NCBI taxonomy): Eukaryota > Metazoa > Nematoda > Chromadorea > Rhabditida > Panagrolaimidae > Panagrolaimus > Panagrolaimus sp. LJ2400. Next base: position 246,335 of record JAMRYA010000029.1, on the reverse strand, counting down.
ATAGAATTTCATCAGCAGAACGACTTCTTATAATAGTGGGAAGTTATGCATTATTTTTTGAGGCTGTTATTTTATTTGCCAGGCATATGGGTGAATTTTATCCAATTGCGCAACAAGAAAATTGAATGTTTATTATTTTTGCAGCTTTTGTTTTTGCTGGTATATTTGGTCATTAATTCTGTTAAATGGCATGTATTTGAAGTTAATTACTTGTAAAAACATTCTTTCTTTTTGTAATTTTTTCTTCATTTTTTAAATAATTGGATTAAAAATCTTTCATGGCTTCCAGTATCCTTTGTTTACAATTGTAATAAATTTTATAATTTAACTAGCCAATAAAATTTTATATATTGTTCATGATATTAGAAACGCTGTAACATTTGAATACATGTTACAGCTTTTCTAATATCAAAAAAAAAATACAAGATGTGTAGTTCTGTCTTGGATTTGGCTGCCATTAATTTGTATTGATCTGAGTTTTATGCAAATTTTTCTTTTTCTTTTGACCGTTTGAATACAACAAAATGCAAGAAAAAAGAATCAATTTCGTTTTTTAATTTTTTTTGTATGACTTTAGCTTTTTTGTTGTATTGTTGTGATTCATTACCTGATTTCGTCAACAATTCTTTAATAAAATGCAAATATTTTTATCACTATTTTTAATAGTTTCTTATACTTTGGCAGTATATTGTGTCAATAAAAATATTGATGATATAAAAGATTGCATTGATGCAAATACTGGTAAAACTTATGATTACTCAAATTTAAATGTAGGTTAAAATTTTGGTTTTTTAGAGACTTTTTTAAGCGCTTGGAACATCATGCAAGCTTTTAAACGCTTTAAAGGACTTCATAAAAAATTGTCTTAAATATTTTTTTTGGAATATTGATAACAGCCTTCGTTGAGCAATTTTGTGAAACAAAAAAAAATTCTTTATTCAAAAACGAAACAAACTTTTTTGTTTCTTAAATTACATTACTGTTTTTTACAGTTGAATGCAAAGCCTCAACAGCAGAAAAAACATTGGAATCCTGCCGAATGCCATGATAGCTTTTACAATTTTTATATTTGTTTAACTGTGCCAAAAGAAGGTGAAACACTTTGTGCTTTAGAAGTTATTGTAATAATATTTGGAAGTTGGGCCATATTACATGATTGTTTTATTCCATTTCTTTTACTATACCATGAATTACGTCATCGATAAACAAGAAGATTTGTGACTAGACTATATCTTCCTTTGGTTTTTTTTATTTTCCTTTTAGAGTTTTTATTAACTTTTTATTATTGTAAATTATGCTGTGGCAGTTTTTGTGATTTTTGTTTTCAAATGGCTAAACAATATTACACACATAATGCTTCGGTATCCTTTGTCATCGAAAAAAAAACAAAATGCAAAAAATTTCTCTGTAGATGATTTATGAATCACTGAAAACATTTTCTTTCAAAACAAGAAACAATAATTTTTATTTTCCTCTATCTGAGCTCATGCATCCACCAGGACATCCGGTTCCACAATTTGCTGGGATACATATCTGACCTGGTGCACAATCATAGTCATGATAACATTGACCGGGTTTTAGGTTGTCATGATCAGATTTGAGAACCTATAATTTATTTATTTTCCGATTTGAAAGCTTAGCAATCAAAAACTTACAAAAGAATTAACAGCAAAAATTGCAGCAAAGAAAAAGACAAGAGCAAAAACATTGAATTTCATTTTTTTAAGGGAAACAAGCAAGCAAAAAAAGAATAGTAGTTGTGTGTTTGGAAATGTATAAATACGGAAAAGAGTAGACGCTTTTAATGGAGATTGTATTAAAACTTTTATTCCATTAATGTCTGGAAGGAAACTATTAAAAGTTTTTTATGATAAAGAAACTGTATTTTGCGAAATCAGCGTTGTAAAATTAAAAGATTTGTAAATGGTAGTAATAACTGCATCAAATTGAACAGTTTTAATACCTCAGTTTTTAACATGCATGCCACTATAAATTATCTAAGCTCAGCTTTTTCGAAATCGGGTTGTTAGAGCTTTGTCAGCAACAAAGTTATTGTAATGACTTTTCTGCTTAATTCTTATTTATTTTTATTTCAACTGACAGATATTTAATAAAAAAAATACATTTTTTCATGCTAATCAATTTTCTTGTTGACCTTAGCAGTGGCTTAGATAATAATAATAAATAGAATAATACTAACCGAAAAACCACCAATCACTAAATCAATCAGCTCATTCTTTGTACTTGTCAATATTCTTTTAAAAGAATAAAATTTTGTCTCTAATTTAATTATTTTATCGGTTATTTACTTGTCGTCATCAATATTTAATTCAAAAAAATGAAGAGTTTATTTTTATTGCTATTATTAACTTGCCTTTTGGCAGTTTATTGCTACAACGAAAATGTTCAAAAAAGCGTATCTATGGCTATCAAAAATAACACAACAGATATTTGTTTTTTAAACGTAAGTTAATTATTACATTAAAATAAATCATACATAAACTTATATTAATTTCAGGAAGCTCCAAGTTATCAAATATCACAACTAAAAAGATATCATCCTCCTTGTCCTAGAGAATATGGTCCATTCTTTTTTTTCAAATGTATGTTTACAACTAAAAAAGGACTTGCAGAATTACTGCACTTGAGTTTAATGCTTGGTAAACTTGCAATAATTTTTGAAAGTAAATTAGAGAAATAATAAAAGAAAAGAAAACAAAGACAAAGACTGGCTGTAAAAAAAATGTTTTTTATGAATATGGTTGATTTCAGTGAATGCATCATTAATGGAGAAAATTTGCTTGAAAGGAAAAAGTTGTAAAAAAAATGCAATGCAATAATTACGCTAAAAGAAAGAAAGATTTAATATCACGAAAAAGTTTTATGACTAAACATAAAAACCACTTTTTTAAAGAGACGAGAGTTCATTTCTAATAAATTAATTGTGATTTGATCTAATCATTTTTATCCCAGTTTGGGATTCCAGGATACATCTCACTGCAGTTTCATGGCTATCAATCAAACCTGAAAAATAAACAAATTTTTGTGATAGTAAAAAAAATTGCAAAAATATCGTTCATTTTTGATTACTATCATCTTTTGACAGTAACTCAACTTCTACAAAAGTATTCCAACCAAACAAAATTGCATTATTTTTACAACCATCTATAAATTTTGCTATCACAATGCTACAGTATGCTTTAAACCCTTTTAAAGCATCCATTATTTCATCAACAACAACAATCAGCAATAATTCATTACTTATTATTATTACTATCTTTTCTTCCTTATTGTTCTTCTTTCACCAGATGCCAATAAAAAGAAGCAATATTGCCAATTGTCGTCATCGTTCTTATCGACAAGAATTACTGCTTTAAAATAAATGGGATTAAAAATGATTTATTGCCACTACGAGGTCAATATCTCCTACACAAAAAAATCACTATTTGTGTTGGCTGCTGTTTTGCTGCTGTTTATATGATGTGTTGACAAAACTTTTTTTTGGTGGTGTACCATTTGCGCAATTGCATTTCTTTTATTGTTTTCTGTGGCTTATAATATTCGAGAAGCAAGGGATAAACAAAAAAAAACAAGTACAAAAATTAATATACATTCAAATCAAAAATGGCTTGAATATGGTTAGGTTTTAGTGGCAATTAAATAATGAATTTATGAAATGGAAAACACGACGTTATGATGGAAACAAAGACAATCAATGTTTTGTTGCATTTGAGTTCTTGCAACTTTTGCCATTTTTCATCAACAACCAAAAAAGCATTCAATGCAAAATTTGTAGTTTAGAAAACAACAGGATTGTATTGATCTGTTCTTTATGCCAATCGCGATTTGATCGTTTAATCCAAAGAAATGGATAAAAAAAAGAACTACAAACATTGATGGTATTACAAAAGTTTTATTTTTTGTATTAAAAATTTTATTAAACTTCAATTATCTAATTTTTATTCTAATTTTTAATACAGTATGAAACATTTTATTTTGCTGGCATTATTATTTACCAATTTTGTGGCCTGTATATGTGCCGAGAATAAACATAATGTTGATATAAACGAAAATGTTGATGTAAATAATGGAAAGCCATGTAATTGCAGTTGTAATTGTTCAAATTCAAATGTAAGTTTATTTCTTTTGTTGATTGCAGTCACAAAACTGCAAATTTAAAGCAATTTTATTTTTAGCAAAGTAACAGAATATTGTTTCTGTTACTTTGCTAAAAAGTAAAAGAAACACTATTTTCCAAAGAAATCAGTTTTGACCATTTCTGCTCATCACATCAACCATTCACTGAAAAACGGTTGCACTAAAAATTATAGCTTGAATCTCTGCAACAACAACGTCCGGTAAAACCAAAACAAAAATGGCAAATATGTCAAGAAAATTCTTATATTTTCTTACAATGTATTACCATTCCAAACGATGGCGAAAGTGTTTCACCTGCAGAAGCATTTTTATTCACGGGTTTTGCTATTTGAATTTTTTGGGACATTTTATTTTTCCTTATCAGTATCTATGATGATTTATATCCGGATTATCAGCTTTCAGATCCTTTTATAGTTTAGTCCAGACATGTATTTTTTTCGTTGTTTGTCTGCATACTTCTTTATTCAATAAACTTTTTTTTCTCATTTTTTTGGCAAAAATTGATTTAACCTTTACAAAAGAACCACAGCAAACTAAAATATTTAATCAAGTGATTTCTATGAAAAACAAATGATTGTCTTTTTTTCATCATTTTGATTAAATATTACTACCTGCTTTGCGGAATAAAAAAGAGCTATCAAAGATGAAACTTTTAATTCTGTTGTTATTAATATTTTTCAATTGCTTGAGAATTTTGTGTGATGATAATATCAAAAATATTGATGCCATAAGTAATTTTTTTACAGATAGAAAAAACTAAGAAGTTGAATGTATGATTAAAAGAGGAAACTTTTGTAATTTTTTAGTTCTTGTTAATCCTAAAATTTAAGCATTCACTTAAATTGCTATTTGTATAATTGAGGTGATAATAAGAAAAAACTGGACTATTGCAATAGCTATTGAAGTTCCAAGCTACTACACTTGTTTCAATATTTCAATATATTTAATAACTATCATTTTTAGAACCATCCACCTGCTGTGACAACTCCAAAGCGTGGATATCTTGATGATTGTGGAAGTGATTTTTATCACTTTTATCTATGTTGCACTACACCGCATGAAGGAAAAAATTATAGTCCAGCTGAAGCAATTTTTATGACAGTAGGATTTTTGTTTATTTTTTGCGAACTTTTGCCTATCATTGGTGACATTTGTGCTAATTTGTTTCCGAATCATTGGATATTTGCATCAATTCCGAGAAATTAGATGTTGCAAATATTGAATGAATTACTTTTATAATATTTTTACAGTGTGTTTTGAAACTTTTGCATTAACACTGTTCTTGTATTTATGACATAAATAAATTTGCCAATTTTTCTTTTCAATAATTGGATTACATATGAATGACTTATTGCTACCAAGATCCCTTAGTTATAGCTATAAAGTGACTTTTAATTAGATTTATTGTGTCTCTTTTTTTGGCAAGAACATTTGCAAATTTAATGAATAATTTTTTTGTGCACCCAATGGTTGGGATCCATAAAGATTAGATCTGTCCTATTGATTTGTCAAACGCCTTTCGTTCCTTCTGACATTGATTATGATCTCATTGAATCATCTACGGTCATGAAAATATGCAATCATCAGTTGTATTCAACGGCGGATGATTTGCATTTGTAAACGTTCCATTTGCCGTTTTGAGTTAGAACAAAATTTTGTTTGCTGTCAATATTTGTTTCTTTTTTTGTTAAATATTTTTAAAAATGCTAAAATCAATGCTTTTATTACTAGCAGTTTGTTGTTGTTTTATGGCAATTTCTTGTCACATCGAAATTAATGATCCTGCAAGAAATTCAAGTTTTTTCTTCCCTCAAGAAGAACATTTTTATTTCAAATATGCACATGCTTCTACCTCTTTATTTGCAAATGTAAGCTCCCTGAAATATTTCATAGATCTTTGAAGCATAAGTTTTAGCAAACAAATAATCACCTATCACCATCATCAAAAAATATACATCGCCAACAACTAGTATCTTCCCTAGAAGAAAAAGACATCTTTACTATTACAAGCATTTTTACCAAAAAATTTCTTATGGAAATGTATTTTCCATTGATGATGTTTGGCATTATTTTCATTATATTTTTATCCCATGATTTGTTATTGCTAGTTGCCGCAGATTTATTTCCTGAAAATTTTACAATAATCTATGAATGAATTTTGTTGTTTTAAATGTTTGCTTTGTTTTGCGTTTTTACTGTATCTATTAAACAATAAATTTGTCTTTTCAATAAATTATGCATTTTATTCAAATAGAGAATTTCAAGTGATGCCAACATGTGTATTGTCTTCCCCAACTAATAACAAACAAATAAACTACAAAAGTCGTACACACCAGGTTTTAAATTTGGCAGATTGTATTGATCTGCCTTTTATGCAAATTGCGTATTCTCTTCTCCATTTGGACCTTTGTTAAAAAAACTATGTTTTTCTTTTAATATTTTCTGACTGTTTACCGTTAATCTGCATTTCTCAACACTTTTATACTAAAATGCAAGCATTTTTATCACTATTATTAATATTTTCTTATTCTTTGAATGTGTTTTGTGACAATAAAAATATAGATGATATAAAAGAATGTATCGATGCAAATACTGGTAAAACTTATGAATGCTCAAATATAAATGTAAGTTAAACTTTCTTTTGATCATACAAATGCTATCATTCTGATGCATCTGACAGCAATTTTTTTGCAAATTTTGACAAAACTTTTATAGCTTAAAAGTCATCAACAAATTTCAACCAAAACTCAAGATGCCCAGTATATTAGGATGCAGAAATGTTCAAAAAATGCTTCTACAATTTTACACTGTTTATTCTACCCAATTGGTGATGACCCTATTTTACCCATTGAAGGATGCTTATTTGTTGTTGCAGGTTTCCTGATTTTCTGTGAAATTCATCCGATACTATTAAACATTTTGGCAGATTTGTATCCAGCATATTGATATCAACACTTCGTTTTTATACAGTTTTTTTGTTGTTTTTTGATTACGTCTCTGCAGTGCTGTCTGTTTTTCGGTTCACCAAAACCGTCTGAATTGCATCTCTGCCATTTTTATCTCTTGCTCAGGATGCTCTTGTTTTATTTGTATTGTTCAAAAAAAGTTTTTTTTCTCTTTTATGACAAGATCAATTCGACCTTTGACATCGAACAAAAACTCAACAGAACAAAAAAAAAAGTGATCATGCCTTAAAGAAACACTTCTACCTTCGTCTTAGAGGTTATGTGTTCTTGAAACATAGACTTCAAAATGACCATGTGGTTGATATAACTCGCTGCGCAACTCGTCTGTTTGCAAACCCCTTGCAAGTGCTGAAAAAAAGATATGCTCAAATTGATATGCATGTTATTTATATTATTTTATTTATTAACTACTATTTCTTGTGATGACAATATTAGCAAGGAAAAATGTGATAATGGTGATTGCAGTCATGTTGTTAATGCATCACCTCCGCCTCGCAACTGTGGAAAAGATTTTTATAGTTACCTTGAACGTGCTTTTACAGTTTCTGAAGGTAATAGAATTTCATCAGCAGAACGACTTCTTATAATAGTGGGAAGTTATGCATTATTTTTTGAGGCTGTTATTTTATTTGCCAGGCATATGGGTGAATTTTATCCAATTGCGCAACAAGAAAATTGAATGTTTATTATTTTTGCAGCTTTTGTTTTTGCTGGTATATTTGGTCATTAATTCTGTTAAATGGCATGTATTTGAAGTTAATTACTTGTAAAAACATTCTTTCTTTTTGTAATTTTTTCTTCATTTTTTAAATAATTGGATTAAAAATCTTTCATGGCTTCCAGTATCCTTTGTTTACAATTGTAATAAATTTTATAATTTAACTAGCCAATAAAATTTTATATATTGTTCATGATATTAGAAACGCTGTAACATTTGAATACATGTTACAGCTTTTCTAATATCAAAAAAAAAATACAAGATGTGTAGTTCTGTCTTGGATTTGGCTGCCATTAATTTGTATTGATCTGAGTTTTATGCAAATTTTTCTTTTTCTTTTGACCGTTTGAATACAACAAAATGCAAGAAAAAAGAATCAATTTCGTTTTTTAATTTTTTTTGTATGACTTTAGCTTTTTTGTTGTATTGTTGTGATTCATTACCTGATTTCGTCAACAATTCTTTAATAAAATGCAAATATTTTTATCACTATTTTTAATAGTTTCTTATACTTTGGCAGTATATTGTGTCAATAAAAATATTGATGATATAAAAGATTGCATTGATGCAAATACTGGTAAAACTTATGATTACTCAAATTTAAATGTAGGTTAAAATTTTGGTTTTTTAGAGACTTTTTTAAGCGCTTGGAACATCATGCAAGCTTTTAAACGCTTTAAAGGACTTCATAAAAAATTGTCTTAAATATTTTTTTTGGAATATTGATAACAGCCTTCGTTGAGCAATTTTGTGAAACAAAAAAAAATTCTTTATTCAAAAACGAAACAAACTTTTTTGTTTCTTAAATTACATTACTGTTTTTTACAGTTGAATGCAAAGCCTCAACAGCAGAAAAAACATTGGAATCCTGCCGAATGCCATGATAGCTTTTACAATTTTTATATTTGTTTAACTGTGCCAAAAGAAGGTGAAACACTTTGTGCTTTAGAAGTTATTGTAATAATATTTGGAAGTTGGGCCATATTACATGATTGTTTTATTCCATTTCTTTTACTATACCATGAATTACGTCATCGATAAACAAGAAGATTTGTGACTAGACTATATCTTCCTTTGGTTTTTTTTATTTTCCTTTTAGAGTTTTTATTAACTTTTTATTATTGTAAATTATGCTGTGGCAGTTTTTGTGATTTTTGTTTTCAAATGGCTAAACAATATTACACACATAATGCTTCGGTATCCTTTGTCATCGAAAAAAAAACAAAATGCAAAAAATTTCTCTGTAGATGATTTATGAATCACTGAAAACATTTTCTTTCAAAACAAGAAACAATAATTTTTATTTTCCTCTATCTGAGCTCATGCATCCACCAGGACATCCGGTTCCACAATTTGCTGGGATACATATCTGACCTGGTGCACAATCATAGTCATGATAACATTGACCGGGTTTTAGGTTGTCATGATCAGATTTGAGAACCTATAATTTATTTATTTTCCGATTTGAAAGCTTAGCAATCAAAAACTTACAAAAGAATTAACAGCAAAAATTGCAGCAAAGAAAAAGACAAGAGCAAAAACATTGAATTTCATTTTTTTAAGGGAAACAAGCAAGCAAAAAAAGAATAGTAGTTGTGTGTTTGGAAATGTATAAATACGGAAAAGAGTAGACGCTTTTAATGGAGATTGTATTAAAACTTTTATTCCATTAATGTCTGGAAGGAAACTATTAAAAGTTTTTTATGATAAAGAAACTGTATTTTGCGAAATCAGCGTTGTAAAATTAAAAGATTTGTAAATGGTAGTAATAACTGCATCAAATTGAACAGTTTTAATACCTCAGTTTTTAACATGCATGCCACTATAAATTATCTAAGCTCAGCTTTTTCGAAATCGGGTTGTTAGAGCTTTGTCAGCAACAAAGTTATTGTAATGACTTTTCTGCTTAATTCTTATTTATTTTTATTTCAACTGACAGATATTTAATAAAAAAAATACATTTTTTCATGCTAATCAATTTTCTTGTTGACCTTAGCAGTGGCTTAGATAATAATAATAAATAGAATAATACTAACCGAAAAACCACCAATCACTAAATCAATCAGCTCATTCTTTGTACTTGTCAATATTCTTTTAAAAGAATAAAATTTTGTCTCTAATTTAATTATTTTATCGGTTATTTACTTGTCGTCATCAATATTTAATTCAAAAAAATGAAGAGTTTATTTTTATTGCTATTATTAACTTGCCTTTTGGCAGTTTATTGCTACAACGAAAATGTTCAAAAAAGCGTATCTATGGCTATCAAAAATAACACAACAGATATTTGTTTTTTAAACGTAAGTTAATTATTACATTAAAATAAATCATACATAAACTTATATTAATTTCAGGAAGCTCCAAGTTATCAAATATCACAACTAAAAAGATATCATCCTCCTTGTCCTAGAGAATATGGTCCATTCTTTTTTTTCAAATGTATGTTTACAACTAAAAAAGGACTTGCAGAATTACTGCACTTGAGTTTAATGCTTGGTAAACTTGCAATAATTTGTAATCAGATGTTCTTTTTCTTAATGATAATTGCAGAATTTATTATTACTGTTATTGAAATTTACAAAGCTTGTTAAATGTTCAATAAATTTTGTTGATATTCATTTTACGCTGAAATTTATTTTTGCATGTAGTGAGAACTTGTTTTATTAGTACACGCTTTTTTTTGATATACCTATGGAAAACTTTTGTACATGTTATGATTTCTGATAAAGTATTTAACATATGTAGTCCAAGAAAGCAAAAATTATCACAACACATCGTTTTTTTTGCCTTAAGTCATCGTTGAGAAAGTTAAATGAATATAATTTTTTCTCCAGATATTTTTAATGTTTTTGATCCTTAAAGATTTGATCAGTTTTATTGATTTGTAAAAAATCTTCTTCAGTTCATTCTTGTTGATTGTGATCTTATTTGACCATCCCTGCCAACAAAAAGGCACTTTATTCAACAGTCGTAACAAGTATAATCCATTGTAAAGGGAGATTTACTTGTTAAAACTTGTTTTGCATCAATCTACTTATTTCTTTACCTAAATATTTGTATACACTTCAACAAAATTTTTCACGAATTTTTCTCGAATTTAACTATTATAGTATTTTGTCGCCTTTATTTAATTTAAAAAATGCTAAAAATTTTATTATTAACTTGCTTTCTGGCAGTTTCTTGCTACAATGGAAATGATCAAAACCGCTTATGTATAGCTCTGAATAATACCATAACAAATGTTTGCTTTTTGAATGTAAGCTGTAATGGGAATGTTCATTAACAAGAAATCAACTTTCTGTCATCTTTGATAAAAATTAAGCTATTTTCAGGAAACATTTAATCAAGGAATCTCACATCCATTAAGTCATCAAACTTTTTGCCCTAAAGACGATGGTCCTTTCTTTTTTTTCTATTGCACATTTACAACCAAAAAAGGTTTTGATGAATTTATGAATTTTTTTAAATATCTGATATTTCCTTTCCAATTACACTTTTTTGTTTGCACAATTGCAGAGTTTACTGCTGCTATCGTACAGATTTATAAAGCTTGATAAATGTTTAATAAATTTTATTGGATATTCATTTTTTACATTGTTGTTGTCTTTATAAAGAACTAGATTTAAAACAAATACAGTTGAAATAAAGAAAACACCTCTAATCTCCAAAGATTAAATTAGTTTTATTGATTCGTCACAAATCTTTTCCTTTTTATTTTTTCTTGATTGCGATCTTGCATGGGACCCATGTGTGCCAAAGAAAATTGCCATAAAAGTCAGCAACATTCAACTACGCTGAGAAAAAGCCGTGATGCATTCATCACCCGCGCATCACTACCAGTGACAAAAAACCCTCACCGGTGATGATATCATCACTAAAGCGTCACTATCAGTGATGAATTCATCACAGATGCATCACCGGTGAGGTTTTTTTCGTCACGGCTTTTTCTCAGTGTACGCCCTGTTTCTCAAGAAAATGCAATTGTTTTTATTAATGTTACTAAATTTTCTACCATTTCTGGCCATTAATTGTGATAACAACACCAACCATGAACCATCAAACTTTAAAAACAAAGAAATTTACAATTGTTCTGATTTTGTGGTAAGTTAGTTTTTAGAAAGTTGAGCTTTTAAGGGGTTATTGCTAATAGCTTAAAAAAGAATAAGATAAAGTTTTTCAATTTTTCTTATAATTCATGAGTGTGTTCATTACCTTTAAATTTCAGCTCAACACGCAGCTGTACTATTTGAATGCAGAAGAAAATGAATAAAATGAGTATTGCCGATTCGAGCTCAATAAGAAAGAATGTGCTTCTCCTGAAGAAACAATTTTAATAATGTTTTGGAGTATGAAAATGCTATCTGATATTTCTTGGGTACTTATTCAAGTAATTGGCCCACAATTTTTTCCTTAACATTATTTCTTGATTAAATGATTGTTATGTTTATAATGTATTGCAAGATATATTTTATCTGATATAAATGTTTGTCACGTTATTGTCATGCCGCAAAAAAAAATTCAGGGCAATACCTGAGATATTTTAAATCTTCTTCTCGCATTTAAATTTTTGATTAATTAAGAAGACTGGAGTTTCACCCAACGAATACTTTAAAAAAAACTGGCATTTTAAATAACTATACTCCAAATAAACCTCTGTGAATGCTCGACATAGTTTTCTAAACATGCTATTGGAGGGACGGAGTGGGAGGGCAAATATATACTTTACAACATCACATTAAAGCAAAACAAAATTGCACATTTGAACTTTTTTATCAAAAAAATGAAAAAACACAATTTTCTTTGATATTTTATGCATCTCAAGAATTTTTCCACAAAGTCATGTATGTACCTTTTTGATTATCTGATGATTTTTAACCTTAGAACATTCTCTATATTTTCTTATCATTTTACCGCACCCAAAAAAGAAAAATGTTGTTTTGTGCGAGAAAACAATAGAACCAAGAAACACCGTAATTTTATTTGAGAAACGCCTTAAAAACAATGAAAGGGATTATATTGTATAAAATAGGTGAGCTTTTATGTATTTTTATCATTTTTAAGAGGGAAAAAATGATGATTTGGAGTTTTTGCTTAATTTTGTTTGCTCCGTTTTTTATTGATACGGTAAAAAGTTAGTTTTATTTGAAGTTTTTGTGGTGTTTTAAAACATAAGTGTATTTTAGGTAATGATGATGCATACATTCCATGTAAAAGCTATATCTCATATTCCTTTGATGACTCAAATTCTCTTCATTCCGTGCAATTTAAGGTAAGGAAATAGATTTCAAGGGATATTTGTAAAAGGTGAAAAGCAGATGCAGAAAGACATTTTATGTTTGAAAATTTTAATCGGATAAAAAGAGTGTTAGAAAACGTTTTGCTTATCCTTGAAGCTTCCTTAATGCTTTTAATGATGATCTTTTAGAACCAACTAGACTTCATTAAATATTCTATTGGAACTTTTAATCATCCTGAACGTTTACGAGTCGAAGGTGCTTTTACATCGGAATTCGATTGGAACAGTGGATTAAGTATTACACAAATGCAAAGCGCACTTAGCAATGCAATACAAACACAAAATACTTATTCATTACTACAAGAGTTTGCAAATTTGCTTACAAGTGTTAAAGCTTTGGGAAATGTTAGTGATCCAATTGTGGCTTTTATTTTTATTTCAAACACCTCTGATTCTGCCGTTGCTAATGCAGATCGCCTTCTGCCACAATTAAAAGGAATTCGTTTAAATTTTGTTTTACTTGGTTCAAATGCAAATGCAACAAAATTAACACAATTTTCTGAACATTTTATTAGGTGGTCACCTATTTATAACGACAACTTTCCAACTGTTTATTCTGAAGATTATGGATGTAAGTAATTTGTTCAATTTAAAGCTAGTCATTAATAGCAAACAAAATCAAACAAAAACTCCAAATCATCATTTTTTCTCCTCTTAAAAATGATAAAAAGACATAAAAGCTAACCTATTTTTTACAATATAATCATAACCCCTTTCTTTGTTGTTAAGGCGTTTCTCAAAAGAAAATTACGGTGTTTCTTGATTCTATTGTTTTCTTGCACAAAAAACATTTTTCTTTTTGGGTGCGTCAAAATGTTAAAAAAATAAAGAGCATGTTCTAAGGTTAAAAATCATCAGATAAACAAAAAGGTACATACATGACTTTGTGGAAAAATTCTTTAAATGCTTATAAGATATCAAAGAAAATTGTGTTTTTTAATTTTTTTGATAAAGAAGTTCAAATGTACATAATAGATATTATTCGATCCAAACGAACACATTTTAAAATAGGAACAAAACGGAGAAGATAAGCATGGCCCCTGCACGGAAATTCGTGAAACATTTCAAAAAAATTTTTGACAGCTGATGTGATCGAGGGGTTATCGCATCGGAGATTCAACCTGGTGATCTCGAGCCCCAGGCGAGGTTACCACTAAAAACAGCGGTGGTTGGGTGCTCGGTGGCTTCAAAGTTACAACAGATTAAATGGGGTGGCACCCAAGTTAAAAGTGAGCCCCTCCTTAGGATGTTTGTAAAGACTGCTCAGGGGTATCGCATTAGGGATTAATAAATGTCTACCCAATACTAAGTTTTTTTAAGTTTTTATTTGTCTGTAATATTCATATAATAATAACAAACTTTTTAGGTACTAATTATTTGCCATGCCAAAATTATATTTCTGTATTGATTGATATTTCATATACCTTATCAATATTTCAATTTCCGGTAATTTTATCATTTTAAAAAAGCTACTTTAAATCAAAAAAAAATTTTTTAGCGACAAATGGGTTTCCTTTCACAAATTTTTGATAATGTAACACATTTTGAACGAATTGAATTTGGAATTTATAATGATAATGCTTTGAGCACAATGATAACCTATCCATTTAATGCAAAAAATGATAAAAGTGGATTCAATGCAGCATTAAAAAACATATTTCAAGTAAAAGAAGCAGCAAATCTAAATAGAGCTATGACAATGTTGGCAACAAATTCCTATAATAAAACAATTCCAAGGACAGCCTTGATATTTGTTACAGATACATCGGATAATGATATGATTCAAGCGGCACTTGAAACATATAACACATATCTAAAAAATTCAACAAAATTAACATTTATCTTGGCTGGAACTAAAGTGGATGCATATAAATTACAAGGTTTTGAAGATGCACTAATGTATACTTGGGAAACAATGGCCTTTTCAACGCTGCCAGATGGATGGGATATCGCAAAAGCTTTTAGATGTAAGATTATATTAATCATGGCAAGAAATGGCTCACAATTAAATTTCAGGTACACCCACACTTCCATCACTTACCTCACCAACCCCTCCACTACCTAATCCAGCGGATTTAGTACCATATTTTCCATGTCAAAGTTGGATTGGTTTAGGTATTGATAGATCAGCCAAATTAGATCCAGATTCATTTAAGGTTTGAAAATGTTCAAGGTGATTCAAGTAAATTACGGTATTGGCATTCAGCAACACTTTGCCAAATGACACCAAATTTAAAGTCAAAAAGACAGAAAATTTGAATTCGGAGATGTTTGGCAAAGTGATCCCAAATGCCAAAAATTTTTGTGCAAGACGTGCTCCCTTTAATGTTGACTCTCTAATAACAATTTGAGCACTTAGTATTAAAAAGGGAGGGAATTTCTATCAATTACTTGAACCACCATCTTCCAGAAAACAAAGGTTTTAACAAAGCTCAATTTCAGAAAGTATTAAATTTTGTTTCATCTGCTATTAGAGCTATAAATCATCCAGAAAGAATTCATTTTTCTTGGTTAAACGACAACGGAAATTATATACCATGGAATAATAACTTATCAACTAGCGATATTCAAAATTCTATAACTTCTATGACACAATTTTCATCATCATTTTTTCAAATTTTTGTTTCACTTAAAAAAGATCTTATTGTAACACAAGTTTCACCAGCTCCTGTTTCTGTTATTGCTTTTGTTACTGATACATCTGATGTTTACTTATCATACATCCAACAATATATGTCATTTATCTCTAAATATGCACGAGTTACTTTTGTTATAACTGGGCCATTTGCAGAATCAGGGCCGCTAAGACAATATGCACCAAAAGCAAATTATATTTATTGGAATGATCTTTCACAGCCACAACCAGATAGCTGGGAAATTTTATCACCATTAGCTTATGGGTGTGAAACATTGGTTACATAGTTACACTGTTTAATGATAAAATGTTGATAAATAAAATTTTTAAACTGTTATTTTCCAAGAGATACATATAAATGCGCTTAACATTTTTGAATCAATATCATAAAGTGATTTCCAACGAAATAAGCTGTTCTTCCAAAAAAGTTAAATAAGAACTCTAAACTTTTTATCATTCAAATTGCAGCTACAGTAATTTTGATTAACAATGGGGACTAACAATGCATCAACCTAAATACAAAAAAAATTCACTTTAAATATTTGAACTTTGTTATCAGCATTTTTTTTGTTCAAAAAATCAAATAATTTCTCTTTTCCAACAAATTTATGATTAATAGCTTTTTAGACTGTTTTTCGTTTGCTACAATCTTCATATTTGCCACACCTTTTTTCAATGGATGTTCAGTGTTTTCTCAAAAAAGTTTGTTGAAACAATGCTCAAGACTTATCAGTGTCACTTCAGTAAAGCACTACCATGGGTATACATGCATAAATTGAGTATGGTTTTACTCACGTTTAATTCAATTAAACATGAAAAAGACATAGAAAACAAATCAAACAAAGAAATAATTCACGTGTAACGGTTAACTTCGATTTTGCAATCATAATCAAATGTGAACCCATTTTCAGCAAACATTTCTGCAAGTAAATAATCCCATTCCCGAATTTTTCGTTGGTGCATTAAAGCAAGATCTCCATCATAGTCAAAAACTAAATACCAATCAATTTCATCTTTCTTTATTAGTAAACTTGGTCTTAGCAATTTTTTTGCTCCAGTTGTCCAGTAATTATATCGACTTGAAACATTTTTAAGTGATTGAATAACTTCAACAACTTTATTCATATTAGAGCAATTAAGAATGCCCCTTGCTTTTTTTCCATTTTTATCAGTTATTTTTACTAAAAAAATGCAAAATATATTGCACTAGACAAAAATGAATACTTACCGTATGCTTTGCTATAGGCAGCAAAATGAATTTTCTTGAATTCTTCAGATGCAAAAAGAAAAGACTTGGTAACTAAAATAATTTCAATTACAAACACATTTCAAGTTTAAATAAAAACTCACCAACATAATTGCTTACAACTTCTGTATTCATTTCTGTAAAATTAAAAGCGGGTAAATTATCTGATAATTTTTTTTGCAGTTCTTTAGTCATGCTTAAGCTGCTTTCCTTTTTTAATTTTTCTGTTACACGAATTTCTGCCGCTTTATATACCTGTAATAAGAATTTAATTGTTTCTTTTTGATTTTCGTAATAGAACAATTGAATATTTATCAGCAATATCTAACAACGTAAGAAAATTTTTAGAATTAATTTCCATTTTTGACAAATATTGTTTGCAAGCTTTGAATACTCTAACACAATAGAATTCTGCCATATCAACCATGGTAAAAAAAATTTTATCACTGAGATTGCATTCACCAGAATAAATAAACATTAAAAATTCTTTAAAATATTCAATTTTGTAATCTTTGATTTTAATTGGTTCATTTTTGTTTAAATTCGATCGATCAGAAAGCATCGAATTGAATGTTGGAGAAATTCCTGATAGACGAAACCGATGAGCATATAGCTTCTAAAGTACCGTTTATTAGAGTGATTAACATTCTTATTAAGTTACTTACTTTGTCATCCATATCAAAAATAACATCGAAGTAACCAGTATCAGGATCTTGTGCTTTAAAAACATCAACAAGCTGTTGTTGCATTTCATATAAATTTTGTTTTACATCCATTTTTATGCAAGTAGATGATAGAGTTAATTAATAATAAAAAGAAAAGCAATAAATTAACAGAGCAAGTCACGTAAACTTTTAGTTATAGTTTGTTCGAGTAATAAAAAAAAAGAAATTTCTCAATGCCCTCAAAGTATCACTTCACACTAAATAAAATATCAGTAAAACACACACTTTAATTTTACCTTAACGACAATTTTATTTTTTATTTTCGCTGCTTGCCGGATTTGCCTACAACACTCTCTACAAAAAATGTGATTATGCAGAGAAAATTTGCCGTTTTCTGTCTTCGAATCTATTATTTTCCTCTTTACTGGTTGGTGACCTAATCACCAAAGAGGCACTCAAGTTACTCACAAGTGCTTTTGTGAAGTGGCAGTGGACCGATACCATTTTTCGTTATTACCTAATTATAATAAATTTTTCCCGATCTTTAAAAAAACAAGAAAATACCAACTAAACCCTAGGATTATATTTTAAGAATAAAGCAAAACTTAGTTGTTAATTTTTTCCTGCAAATTAAAATTTAACATCTGGTTTTATCTTCTTTGCAAGTATTATCTGATTTCTAAAATGCGAAACATTTTAACAGTACTTTTATTCTTTATTCATTTCATTGCAATTCTTGGTGATGATAACAACGTAACTGATTCTTTTGGATGCCACGAAAATATTTTTACTTGCTTTAAATCTTTCAACGACAATAACAGCGACGTATATGCTCTCATTCCCGACGTTTTTTTAAAGATAATTGTATTTTTAATGATGCTTGTTGGTACCATTTTTTTATTAGTTACAATAGAAATTCATTTCTTTCCTCTTGATAATGATAATGATGTTGATAAAGATGTTTATATGGTCGAATAAATAAGTGTGCTTTGATGAATTTTAAATAATGAAAATTTCATTTTTCTTCATTGATGCATGACTTTTGAACTTTTTCCTTAACATTATTTCTTCATTAAATGATTGTTAGGTTTATAATTTATTGTAAGATATATCTTCTCACGTTACTTTTATGCCACAAAAATATATTTATTTGCAGTCTTCCAGTTTTGTATTATTAGAATTTCGAGATAAAATAGTTCAATTTCATTAAACTTCTTAAAACATTTACATGTATCAAATTTATGCATCATTCGATAAAACAGTAAAAATTGTAACTAGCTCATCAAATGTTGGTCGATTTGATGGAATTTGGCTCCAACAATTTGTCATAATTGAATATCTAAAAACTTAAAAATTAAACATGTTCAAAAATTATTTTCATTACATTTCATCAGGACAATTCTCAGGTTTTTGAGGTCTTTTTTCTGCTTTTAAATGAATGAGTAATTCAGATGGTGGGATATCAGAGAAGGGAGTTTCACCCAATGAATACCTTAAAATTGTAGTTAAAATTTTAAAAAGTTGCAACAAAAAAAGAACTTACATTTCAAACAGCAACATTCCAAATGACCATCTAAAACGGCAGTAATAGGTAATTATAGAAATTAGAAAAAAAATTAAATATATCTTACACATCAGTCTTTAAACTAAATTCATAATTTTCCAAAGCTTCTGGTGGCAACATTTTTATTGGTAATTTTCCTGTATTTAAATCAGCATTAGCAAAAAAAATTTGTGTTGGATCAGAGAGTAATAGACATAGCCCAAAATCGCTTATCTAAAACAATTATTGAGTTCTAGAAAACATATAACAAAGACAAACCTTTACATCTTTGTTCTTATTTATTAAGATATTTCGGGCTGCTAAATCTCGATGAATAATACATTCAGAAGCGAGGAATTGCTAAAAAGCTATTTATGTTTTATTCAAGCAAAGATGAAAAAGCTACCATTCCTTGTGAAATTTGTTTACCAAATTTTATGAACTCATTTTGGGTTATTTGATGTTTCTGCAAAATTTGTTGTTTTGAAAAGTACTATTAAAACAAAACAGATACCTTTTCAGTTCTATTGATTTTTATGTAATGATGCAAATCTAAGAATGGACAAAATTCAAGAATTAAACATAGCTTTTCACCCTTTGTAATACAACCAAACATTTGTATTACCCTTTCATGACCAGTAATTTGTTTCATCTAAAAATAATCATTGCTTACCGTCTTAATTAATCTGCCTTTATACTTACTACTTCAACTTCTTTCAAAAAGTTTTTCTATAAAACACTTATAATTATGTATGGCAAAACAAATATGTGCATAAAGCAATACCTTAGCATTATCATTTGCATATTTTCGAGGTTTTTTAATAGCAATTTTTGTGCTTTTTTTCTCTACTAACATTCCATTAAAAGATTTTTCAACTTCTAAAATTTTTCCTAATACCACTTCTCCATATGCACCAGTGCCAAGTTGAGTCTTTTTTATGATCAGCTTATCCCATGTCGTTTCCCATTCGTCATTAATTTCTTCTTTTGTTTGATTTTGATTTGATGGTTTTGAATCAAAGATTGCTGCCTTTTTGTTTCTTTGGATGCGTCGTTTTCTAAAGAAATAAATACAAATGCCGATTATTACAATAACAATCATCAAAGGTATGATTATTTCAAGCATGATAGATTTTTCTTTATGTGTGGCAGCTGATTCTGTGGTCATATTTAGTTGGAGTACGGTAGTTGTTGTAGAATTAGTTTCTGAAGATTTCGTAATTGTTGTTGTTGGTGCATGAGTTGTTGTTGCTTTTTTGGAAGGTATTGTTGGAAAAGTCATTTTAAGAGTTGTTTTTTGAGGTTCTAAAGTATAACCAACTAAAATTTGAACTCCTCCAATTGTTGTATCTGATCCGGTATAAACTGCCAAAAAACATTCGGCATTATTTTCATATTCTGATCCCAAAATATCACTGATATTTGCATACTCACAACCAAAAGGATGCGGGATTATACCTAAAATGGTGAATTATAATTTGGTGTTCCAAAAAATGTTGACAAATTCCATCAAGTTCAAATGTGAAAAATTCATTTTTTTCAATCACTGCGGTTTTGTCATTTTGAAGCTTGTTTGGTTAATGTTCAAAATATTTTGCGCAAAGGCGTCTGGATTTTCGTAATCTATGTTAATTTTAAGTCAAATTTGAATTTGGCGGTGTTTATTAAAAAAATGGTTCGATTTTTTATAGGCCATTCTTGTGACTTTATTGGAAAATTTGAGCTTCTAAACGTAGTGATTCCCAAGTGGATCCGGAGTAAATCCCTTACTAAGCCAAAATATTCGGCTTGATTATTTAAGATGTCTATGCTATTGTACACCTTGAAAATCATCGACATCAAAAATTTTATAGCAAAAATGTATATCGTCAGCTATTTAATAGCTATATCCATATATCTATTAAATCCACCGATCGAAGATTGGGCAGCTGGTATTTTGTCTCTTATCCCTTTCTAAGATGAGTATTTGGGCAAAATATGGGGGATTTACTCCGAATCCACTTGGGGACCTCTGCAGTAAAACTAAGAACTCATTTGCAAGCTAAAAATATGCTTGTATGAACAAATGAGTGCTAATTGAAAAAATGATAAAGTTTTTACCCTGAATAATAGCAGTTGTCTCCCATTCAAATTCCGGCATTAAAATTGGTTCAATTGATCTTTGAATAACTTTTGTCGGATCATTTCCATCAAGAATAGCAAAGCCAACACTGTGATGCAAAATATCATCTATTTTATTGGCACCATTATATAAAAAAAGGTAATCATTTGAATTTAAAAGTATTGGTGAAGTACCAGATTCAACAGAAAGGTAGTCAAAACCATCGTCACTAGTTGTCAACAAAACTTTTTTACTATCTGTCCAAACGTCAAAGTTGTTTGGGGAATTACTAACGGCAATCTTTATTCCTTCTGAAGGTGAACCATTATCACCCCAAAAGAGATAGCTTTGCGACAATCCATTTTCATCATCTGCAAATAAAATTTCACCATGTTTTGCATTTCTGTCGTTATGAATGGCAATTAATTGATTACTAGATTGATTCCATGAATTTGGATTAAATGGATTGAGGGAATTTGCCATCGATATTAAAGAAGAAAGACCATCAAAATTTCCAAAAATAAGATAGTATGTTCCATTATTTACAATAATACGAGGATCTCTAAAGCCACAAACATGAGTTAAACTAGTAATATGTACAGCACGTGGTTGAAGAGTATCATTTAAAGGAGGCTCTGCAATTAACATCCCTTCATCAGTTAGCTTTAAGCTAGAAGTCGCCAAATATGAAATATCACTACTATTACATTGTCCTAATAAATTACCAGGAATTTGGAAAGAAATTATCGAACTATTATCAGTCATATTATTATTTCTAACACAAAACATCATTCCTAATTGTTCATTATATGAAAAAATTGTAGCATGAAAATTATATTCCCATGGTGAATTAATTTTTGATTGAAGAATTGGAGTGTCTGACATTCTTTGAGCAGCAACTTTGTAAACTTTTTCCCATTCATCCGATGCTGAACTTGTTTCAAAAGTCTCTGTTTTATGAGAAAAAAATAAAAATAAAACAAAAAGAACAAACATAGCTTAAAATGTGTTGAAGCAAAAAATATGCTTAAAACGCATCAAAACTTTTTTTTTTAGTTTTTATCAATTTTATTTAAAGAAAGTCAATGACAGATTATTGGTAATTTTAATCTGCCAAAAAAAGAGTATTTATTTTGAAAGACAGATTAAAAGAAAACTTTAAATAGCTTTATTTAAGTATAAGTATCCATATCCTTCAGTACTTTTTTCTAATAACTCAGTAAATATTGCATTGATTTCATTAGCTGTTGGCCTTTGCGATGGTACTGTAGTCCAAGTTCTTTCCATTATATTGAATCTAAAGCAAGCTGTCAGGGTATTTTTATCTTCAAAAAAATTATTTTCATTACATTTCATCAGGACAATTCTCAGGTTTTTGTGGTCTTTTTTCTGCCTTTAAATGAATGAGTAATTCAGATGGTGGGATATCAGAGAAGGGAGTTTCACCCAATGAATACCTTAAAATTACACCCTTTTTGTAAAAAGTTGAAACAGAAAAAAACTTACATTTCAAACAGCAACATTCCAAATGACCATCTAAAAGGAAAATAATAAATTAAAAATATATCTTTAAAAGCTTACATATCAGAATGTACACTAAATCTACAAAATTCCAGGGACTCTATGGCCATCCATTTTAGCGGTAAACTATCCGTGTTTCCTTCAATCGTACATGTTTCAGCAATGCTTGACGTTTCAACACACATTCCAAAGTCGCTAATCTACAAAGCAAATAATTTTTACTTTTTAGATTATTTCAAAATGTTTGAAATACCTTTAAATTTTTATTTTCATTTATTAATATATTACTTGCAGTAAGATTTCTGTGAATAATTCTTTGAGATGCAAGATATTGCTAAAGCTTTTTTAATAAAAAATTAACTCAATTTTTATTAGTTACCATTCCTTGTGAAATTTGCCATGCAAAAATTTGAAATTCAGTTTGCGTCTTCTTTGACTAAATTTTTAATGATTACAGTAATTTTTGATTTTTAAATAACAGCTTACAATTCTATGTTTGAATTTTTTAACATATTTTAATAAATCAAAATTTACACATAATTCTAGAATCAAACAAATATGACTTCCTTTTGTAATGCATCCAAACATTTTTATTATTCGGTCATGGGAAGTGAGCTTTTTAGTCTAAAATGTTACTTTATAAATCGAAAAGACGTCCATTGTATTTTCTTACCATTTCTATTTCTTCTAAAAAAGCAGCCTAAAAAATGATTTTGATGTTTAATTTCAGCTTAAAATCTTGTGAATCACTTTGTACAATGGCTTACTTTATATTCTTGTCCAATATCATTCCGAAGAATTTTAACAACAACTTTAGTATCCTTTTTAACGTCGCTTCTTGATTCAAAAAGTTTTCCTTGTAAAATTTCTGAATATTTGCCACTATTAAGTCGAATCTTTTTAATTAACAATTTATCACATGTTGTTTCCCATTTATCCTGAAGTTTATCATTCGTAAATGCATTTGTTTGTTGTTGAAAAATGGAAGCATTTCTCCTTCGTTTTTGAACATAGAATCGATATATGAAAAAAGCCGCCAAGAGAAGTATAATAATAATGACACCAGCAACAATGGAAACAATAATTATTATAAATTTTGAATTTGAATTTTTATTTTTTTGTTCTTGCAAAGGAGTTGTTGCTGTGGTTTCTTCAGTACTAGCAAATGTTGTGCTTTCAGTTTTTATTGTTGTCGTTTTTGTAGATGAAGTTGTTGAAGTTGGCTTAGGAGCAGGTTCTTTGCTTATAATTACTTGAATTACTCCTACAGAAAATTTTGAGGCAAAATAAACTCCTAAGAAGCATTCGGCATTTTGTTCATATTCAATACCCAAAAGACCACTAACATTTGCATAATCACATTCATCAGGGTGTGGGATTAAGCCTACAATTTTATTACCTTCTTTAGAAAAAGGGTGCTTTAAGTAAACTGTCGGTACGGCCTTTGCTTGGTTTATTATAGATCAACTCGGCACTATCTTTGATTTCATGTGTATATGCATTATGGAAAAGCCTTTTCTTACCTGTAAGAGAAATATATTGACACGAATAGGTAATAAGTTCAAAATTTGGATCTGAACAATTACCAGCTTCCCATTCTAATACAGGTGACATAATCGGTTGATCACTTCTTTGTAAAACTATTTGTGGATCATTAGCATCAAGAATTGCATATCCTATTCCATATGCATTAGCCCAGTACACCTCAGCTGGCATAAGGCCATTATACGTGTAAAAAAATTCACCAGATTTTAGCTGAACTGGTGGTGAACCAGATTCCATTAAAAACGAATCAAAATATCCATGACGAATATTAAGTAAATCATCCGAACGGGTCCAATCTGTATCACCTTTAGTACGGTACAAACTGTGAATTCCAGGGTCATTAAAACCCCCAGATTCCCCAAAAATATAATCATATGTTAAATTATTCTTATCATTTGCAAATATCGGTGCAGCAGCAATAAATTGGTCGTTCGCATTATAAATATAAATAGATTGAGACCAAGAATTTCCATCAATTGGGGTTTTGGTTGAGGTATAAATAAGGCTTTCCGTATTACAATCACTTAAAACAGCATAAAGATGAAAAATGTCATCATTAAAAGCTATTCTAGGATTATAAATTCCGCAATCAAATATCATCTCGCTATAAAAATGCTTTTGAGAAGATCTTTGTCAATGTCAACTTACTTATCTTTAGGATATTTAATTTGAATAAGATTAAAAGTTTCATTAATTGATATTATTCCATTCTGTAAATTTAAGTTCGCAGAAGCCAAAGAATGACGTTCCATAGATAATGATTTATTTGCGATCGTAAAAATAACTCCAAGTGAACCATAATAGTTAAAGATTGCACCATTCATGCTTAAATCCAGTATGGAATCTTGTGAATATGGAATTAATGGAACATTTGATTGTCGCTGAACTACTACTTTATATGCTCCGGTTGTTTGTCCATTTACTGTAAAGATGAAGAAAGCTTCAAAGAAAAATATCACTGCTATTTTTAACATTTTTTATTTAAACTGAATTTTGCAAGAAAAAAACAAATGATGAAAAATCTTAAAAGAATATTTTCTATATTTTTTATCAATTTCCAACTTTTGGACTTAAAACCTCAATAATCCATACCAATGTTTTCAACACTTATTTTTGACAACATTCTCACTTTTTTGTTGTTTATCATTGATGCATGAATTAAGAGTACCTCGCCATAAGATCCAAAGTTGAATATATTTATAAGTAAATAAATAAAGATCATTACGTGTAATGATAGCCTTATGAATTTGCAGATCCAATTAAAACTTTAATCATCGAAAAGCTGTCCGTTGCCGTCTCTAAATATTTTAATCGTTTTTTAACAATACACTCTTGCGGTAGTCCTAGCGTTTGTCTTCCATTGCACTATCGATTTTAAAACAATGTTTCTCTCTCTCATACAAAAATGCCAATGCTTTTTTCTAAAACTCTAAAACTGTGTAACCGTTTTCGGCTCTGAAATGAGGATATTTTTGCTTATTTTTTTCGGTTTCCTTATTTTTTTGATGTAACATGTTTTAATGATTATGAAGAAATAAATGATATCGCTACTAAAGATTCAATTAATGGTACAAATGTGAGTTAAATTTTTTTGGTGTGATGAAATAATATATTTGTAAAGGAAAAAGTAGAAAACTTTTAAATTAATGCCGACCACAAGAGCATGAGATTGGCTGTAACATACACACTCAAAAAAGCCGTAATGAAAAATGACATTCAATACATTTAATACTCTATACCATTTTAGCTGGACGATAATAATTCATTCAAAAAAAATAACTTTGATTATAATAATCCACCAGAATGTGGGACATCCGCTTCTGCATTTTTACAATGTGTATTTGTTCCAAATGCTTATGATAACGCTTCACCTGTTGATGGATGTATACTTCTTGTTGGCAGTCTTCTGATTTTCACTGAAATTTGTCCTATGATTTTAAGCATTGCAATAGATATGTATCCTGAATACTGGCTTATTAATCCTGAGTACTACTAATAAAACTATAACATTATTTCATTTTTTTCACTGACCGTGGATGTATTCAGGTGACGCCGGAGTTGAAGCTTCATATTTTGCCTATATACTCGTCAAAGTAAGGCATGATTAGGGACAAAATATCAGCGGCTAAATCCTACTCCTTGGGATTTAATAGATATATGGATATAGCTAATAAATAGTATACGATATCTATTTTTGTGATAAAATATTCAAACTTCTGCATGATGAATACTTTTCAGATATTATACAATCCCCCGCGATATTTTCCTTCCAGCGGGCCCGATTTTCATGTGCGCGCATAAGGACTAAGATGAAATAAAAAAATAAACAGTTTTCAATTTTTTTTCAATTGAAGTCCATGTTGGGCGCACATAAAAATCGGGCCCGCTGGAAGGAAAGTATCGCGGGGGATTGTATTAATTCACACGTTTATTCTTATCATTTCCTTTAATTTCAGAATATTCATCTCAAACTTTTAAAGCCATCATCAGAAAATGCTGACTTACCTGGTAAAGCTGATACAGCATTTGTAAACTGCGCATTCGTCAACAAGTTCTTTGACAATCTTATATATCCACATCATCGATTACGACAAAATTTAAAGCTTTATGAACGATGCTCATGTAAGTTTTGTTTTTGTGGGATATAATGAAAGCTTTTGTTTTAAAGAATATAGTAGGGGGTTACTGTATTTTCTGCAGACACGGCTTTTGCTAATGAATTTTTGAGAAATAATTTTGAGGTTGTAATACCTTAAAGACTGATACAAATTATTCGCACATAAAATTAGTGTTTGAGTTTAACATGTTATAGTTACTGTAGGCACTTTTATGTTTTGACATTGTTAGCATTTTCAAACATATTTGTTCTTTTAGCATCAAGATACCATAATTTGCTATATAAATGTAGTCCCTTCATCGTTGTCATTAACGATGAAGGGACTACATTAGCTTTTATGTGTAAAATTAGAACATCTGTATTATATGCGATACAGATGTGTAACTTTTTATGATTGTACTATTTTGCAGATATAATATTTCTTACAATTTTGATTAGCGTTTTGGCTGTAACATAGCTCTATTCATTAATTATTGCCATTTATATTAATAGTTTAGCATTTTCAGCTGGTCCAGCACCAAAATCTCTCATTGAACAAGTAGAAAAAATGGAAAAGCTATATTGGAGAATCGAATCTGCATCTGAAAATATCGGAAAATGGATCAAAACTATGGGAGAAGCAAATGATATTGAATTTGTAAAACATAATGTTGAACAAAAACTTGGAAACGATTTAACTAATAAAAAGCTATGGCGGCTATACATTGAATATTTACGAAAATTTGATCCAAAAGAAATGCTACAAGTATATTCAAAATATTGTCGATACTTTCCTGAAGATATTGTAATGAAAGAAGAATATAAACGTGAAGCTGGAAATATGAATGAGATTGTATATGTTCCATGGAAGAATTTATTTGATTTTGAAGCTATTGCGCCATGTCCAATTATTCTTGATGAACCAGTTATCGAAAAACCCTGGTGGAAAGAAGCTTATACTCATGAAAGATTTGTGCCATTTCAATGCCCAAAAATTAACTTCAACATTGCTGCTCAAGATTTCTCATTTCCTTCTCCGATTATTCGATACATTATGCTCATTGCCAATCCTATTGTATATCAAAAGCTTCGACAATCATGTAAACATTTCTTCTTTAAGAATCCAATATTGTATTGTTACCGCTTCCTATTCACAGATTTTTAACTATTTGCTGCTGCTTGTTGTTGGTTGTAATAACGGCAAAAAAAAATTTGACGGTGGAATAGATGGATTATAAAACGCATTTTTTCTCAAAATCGAGGAGGTCTGTTCAATTGTACATTGGCGGTGGGTTACATCTACTTTTTTGAGATAATTATGTGTATACTTGTAGGATACAATGTTTCTAATAACGATTACCCGGGGGACTTATCAGTATTTGAAATTATCTCAAAAAACTGCTAAAAATTGACTTTTTTTTGGTTTTTTGCTATTTTCTATCGTATGCCACGCGCTTTTTAGAAATGGCAGATACCCAAAAACCCCTCCAAAGGTGTTTTTTGAGTATTAAGATTATATTGGGAAATTTTCAAGTCCATACGATCATTTTGAAAAAAACGTGTTGAACAAGGTTACGGTATTTGCTCGATTTTGAGAAAAAATGCGTTATAATCTGTTGGAAGAAATACTGCAGTAGCTGCTGTTGCATTTGCAGATAATTTTGGAGCTAAAAATGAAGTAAAATAGACATAAAAAAATAAGATATGTAGTTATCCATTAAAATATGCTTGTGGTGGGTTTCGGGATAGTGTAGCAGCTGCTGTTGAACTTATAAGAGGTCTTGAAGCTGAAGCATAAGTCATATAGAAGAGAAAACAAAGAAGCGAAAACTGAGCCATTAAAATATCTTGGTGGCGGATTTCGTCATGATACTGTAGGTGCTGCAGTCGAGGGTATCGAAGCTGAAGAAAACGAATATAGAACATAAAAGCAAGCAAAAACATATACAATTACAATATGTTGGTTGTGGATTTCGGGATACTGTAGCTACTGCTAAAGCTGTTGAAGGCTTTAAAGCTGCAAATGGATTTATATATGTGGTGTTGTATACAAGAGAATAAAGTAATAAAACAACATATTTTAATGGTTCACGAGCAATAATCCTTTCAATGTACATCTTTAGTATACATATTTGTATATGCATATTACCCATCATCAAACACCCTACCTTGATACAATGAATTTATATCACATTTTACAAGTTCACAGCCTATCACTTTTACAAATAGTGTAACCAGTATCTTCAGCAAAATTCTATGAACAAAGATAGGTAGATTATTATCTACAAACTCATGGTTCAAACGCAAATGTGATAATCTTGTACAAATCAAGAATTTTTTCAACCCATTCAATGGGTCATCCTTTCACTTCCAACAAGAACCTATCGAGATGAATTAGTCATTTCTCCAAGTCAAAAATGCATCAAATTCCCCAGTATGTCCCGTTTTAATACCAACAAATAACAACAAAAGGTTAAATTTATCAAAAATTAACAAACAAAGGTGAGTATTTACAGAACGAAAACAAGAAAAAATTCATTCACACACAACACCACGATACCATCATCTTACCAAAATTAATTAGCAGCTTCAGTACAATTACGAGAGAAATGGCCAAAACCTATAAAAGACAAGGAATAAAAAAATATTAACAGCTAAAAACAGAAGAAAAAGCTTACCTTGGCAATTATAGCACTTGACATTATCCATATTGCGCGGTTGATCACAATCACGAGAGACATGACTGCTATTGCCACAATTGTCTAAAAAATTAACCCGTGTATAAACATATCTGTATATTAGCAAGCAAATTTAAACATACAACAGCTGCGTCCACCACCGCCACCACTTCCACCACGAGAATAAGATCCACCACCACCGCTACCTTCTTCAGTACAATCACGAGCGAAATGACCAGGTTTTGAGCATTTATCTATAATATAATAGTCGTCAGTAATCATATATATCACATAAGACAAACTTACAGCAAGATCCGCCGCCACTACCACCTCCATCGTTACGTCTTCCGAAACCACCTCCACCACCAGAGCTTTCAGCATTGGGGCATTCACGAGCCTATAACATAAGCCATAACAAATAGAAATATATCTTCGATAAGTTAAACTTACAAAATGGCCTTCTTGTTGGCATTTATAACATGTTCTTCCACCACTCATAGTTGCTTTAGCACGAGATATAGTCAAAGAACTAAAAGAATATATAATTATTACTGATATATAATAAAGTAGAGAATATCAAAGTTTTAACCGCAACACGCAAAAATAAGGAGATAAAAAAACGAGATATAGTTAAAGAACTAAAAAGATATATTACTATAACAAAGTAGAGAGTATTAAAGCATTAACCACAACACGCAAAAATATTTTATTAATTTTTAAAAGCAGATAAAAAAAAGAAGGAGATAAAAAAGCTGATGGAAGCTGTCTTTTGCAAAAAGAAAAAAAAAACGCAAAGAGAAGGTAGGCAAAGCGGAGGAGAAGAAGAGAGAAGAATTGATGCGCAGCATTTTTTCTTTGCGCGGGAATTTGAAAAATGTGTTGAGAAAAAAGGAAAACGCGGCATTGAGGAAAATTTGAAAAGCTAGCACAAGAAAAAGATTTATCGCACAAAGTCGACGGTAAGAGATAAAGACTTTTGCTGATTATATTTTTTACATAAATACTACAATAACATATAATAAACATATGGGACACTTTTATGCATCAGATAATGCTCTTTTGAAAAAAACTCGTCGACTTTTTCTTTTGCTGTAGATATAAAAAACAACAAATAGAGAAACCCATGGATTTAAATAAAAAAAAGCAACATAAAAATGTTTTTTAAGCTTGAATATGTATTTTTTATGAAATCAAAAACTATGACTGATGCAACATCGAAATACCCTGTATCTGAATCTTGGGCTTTAAAAGTTTTAACAAGCTCCATTTGTAGTTCATACAGATTTTGTTGGCTATCCATTTTTATGCTGCTAGATGATAGACTGAATTAAAAAAAAGAAAAACAATATATCAGCACGTTTAGAAGAGGGAGGAGGTAGGCAAAATTTGATGCTTTATATGATTAATGTACTTGGAACTGTTGACGTTGGCTCTTCTATTTCCCAATAACTCCCTTCACAATCAATATTTTTTTGTGTTTGAATTGTTTCCACCACTGCATTAATATCAGGACAATCAAGAAAAATCTTCGCTTTTTTTCCATTTTCATCAAACATTTTTACTAAAAAAATTTATTATTCGATGTCTTTTTTAATCTTATAACCTACCGTATACTCTTTTCCATGCTTGTAATAAAAGGCCACTCAAATAATCAGCAGAAAAAAGAAAAGATTTTTTAACTAAAATTTTATTTAACAAACAAAATGCATCAATGAGTATAAAATAGACTCACCAACAAATGCTAAAGGAAATTCAAAGTCCATTTTTTGAAAATTAATTAATGGTAATATATATGCCAGTTCTTCTTTGATTATTACATCATTTAAAACAAAATTTCCATCAACACTTTGCTTTTCGATTACTTTTTTTTCTGCCCATTTGAACATATAGAAGTGATTTGTTTTACAGCTTATCTTTTTATAATTTTTAATGAACTTTCTTCTTCAAACAATTTGATGTTTATATATTCATAACAGCATTTTAGAACTACAAGAACAAAAGTTTGTTTCATACTTTTTTAAAAATATTTTTGCTGATGTTTTTTTTCTGTTATTCTATCAGTTTTGTATTTATATCTTCTATTCCAATCTTTATCTTTCATTTTCAATTTATCAAATTTTTATTCATTTTTTGCTTTGATAAATAAAAAGCAAAAATATTTTCTTTTATGCCATCCTGGTTATCGCAAAAATGAAAAATACCACCAAATAAAACTTTTGTTCTTTTTAAGGAGGACCGGCTTTGTCGTTAACAATTTATAACATTCTGTTAAGTCTTTTTTCATTGATATCAAAAACATGTTTCAAGGCTTACTCTCGACAAACCTTCTTATGTTGTTTATTACTTCCTCCTTCTGTCGATTGAGGCAGCAGGCTCCGTCTTTATGTTATGGCATTTGACTATGTTATTTACTGAATTAGGTATGTGTTTTAAATTCTGACGTATGGACTAAATATTTTTTGTCTGTCACTTTGTTCCCCGACGCTTCAAAATATCTTAATATTAAACGCGAGAGTTGAAAATGTTTCTCATTTCATTAGTATATGATTGAGCTTTATATATCCATGCAGTGGTCTTCTTCTTAACAAAGAAGACTACTGTGTTTTTTTTGCAATACATTTTCGTTAAATGGCGTATTCCCTTAAAAGTATCTTTCTTTTTGCAAAGCTTATGTTGGGTTTATTAGATATGGCTATTAAAAAGAGGAAGAATTAGTTGTGTGATCGAATGATAGTTTTGTGAGATAGATGGAATATGATCGAGCTTTATATATCCATGCAATGGTTTTCTTCTTAACAAAGAAGACTGCTGTGTTTTTTTTGCAATGCATTTTCGTTAAACGGCGTATCCCCTAAAAAGTTACTTTATTGTTGCATAAATTTTTCAGTGGATTTTAGTGTCCATACGTCAGTATATTGTGTTTCTTTTCACATTTATTTTCTTTTTTCTTTAGAATTGCCTTTTCTTCTTGTACTCTCATTCGCTCTTGGAGGTTATATTGGAAAGACAACGTCTTGTGCAGCACTCCGTGAAGGTAATCTTGATAATACAGTTTCTTTGGATGCTGGCAGATTCTATCGATATGTTGTGATTGTCTTTGGTACCGTATACTTTCTTATTAATTCTTGTATTATACTTCAAGATTTGAGATTTCCCCTTTTATGTTTCATTGGGTATTATGCCATTCTTCTTCTCTTTTTTACTTTGTGTTCTATTCCTACTTTTAAAATTCGTTTTGTAGTTTAGCACTTTTTCTCGTAGTTTAATGCTTTTAATTTTTTGTATTTTAAATATTTATTTTATATAAGCAATATTCCTGTCTATCTTCGGTTTTATTTGCGAGCTTTGCTTTTTATTTCTTGGTTACATCAAAAAAATAGGCAATTCTAACCCTAATAAATCATTGTTATACTTTAATTTGCTTAATTTTCTTGTTTTTGTTGAAGTTTTTCTTTCACTGGCAGAGAAATATCGACACTTATCATCTTGTTGAGATATAAATTTTTCAGTTAGTGGATAGTAATCTTTAATTACTGTTTTAAAAAAAATACATAGTATTAGAAGTATATGTGAAGGGAAATATCTTTCTAAAAAATTTTTTTTAATTATTTTTACAAAATTATTGAAAGTGAAATATATTTTCATGATTTTTGTCCATTAGAATGCATAGGTCTCATAATGTTGTTCTTCAAGTTCTACGCTGTTTCGAATTTATTTTTTTATGAAATATAGCAAAGACAAATTTAAAATGCAACTGTCAGTTTTGAAAAACATATTGTCATCAATTTTTAAAAATACATAAAGTTGTCAAGACTTCGCTGTGTTTTGTTTTATATATCATCAAAATGTCATTTTTTTAACAAAAAAAGACATCTCAATAAAACTCAATAAGATATAAAATTAACTGAGTAACACCTTCACAGAATATTATTAGACACCCCATCACAAGTATAGCTCCTTCTAGTGGCGATATTGTCTCATTTTCTTTTGGAGTAGTAGCACATTTATAAAAACTGTAAATATCCTTACCACATTCTTGTGAAGATAATTTTTCATTTACCTATAAAACTGTGTGTCAAAAAAACAAAAGAAAGATTTTTCTTAAGAGTAATGGCTTGTTTTTCAATCTCTTGAATCTCACACTAATTTTTACCGTAAGTAAAAAAAGTCGCGAAAAAACAACATACATTTAAATATGCACAGTCATAATTTTGTTCATTATTAACATTGTCACATCCATTTATGGAGTCAACATCACAAGAAATCCGCAAAATAAATGAAACTGCCATTAATACAAGAAAGAATAGCTGCATTTTATTAACTGATTTACAAAAAAGCGAATAAATAATGTAGCCGATACCTGTTATCAAATAGAAGTCTGGTAGTTTCAAATCTGATTTAATTACCAAAAATATTACCTTTATTGGTTATTATGACATTCGGAAAGACAATATATTTGTTTGTACTGATTTTCTTGCTGGCAAAAGTCAAGATAAAATTAATGTTTTTTTCCTTAAATGGCAATTTAAAAAATGGTATTCAAGTGCCTTTGTAAATATGGTTGTGGACAAAAGTATGTGACGGGATATCCCCTGCAAGTTGTTCGGTTCATATAGCCCACAAATTAATTTTGAGAATGTCCTTAAATTACGTTATTTATGAGATGGATGGGTGAGGTAAGCAAATATCTTTAGTGAACAAATTTCCTCGTGTGTTTTTTGTTTTTGATCTCAGAAGATGAGATTAGTTTTATTGATTCGTTAAAACTTTATTCCTTTTCATTTTCAGTTGACTGCGATCTTGCTTGGACACATTTATGCCAAAGAAAACTGCCATAACAAAAATGCTACAATCAACTGCCGTTACAAGTATAATGCCAATGGCGCCACTAAAAATGTTGATGAAATTTTAACGTTCCGCAATTCATTTGACAATTTTTATTTAACTTTCCTACTGTAATTTATAATCATATTTTTATAAATTCTTCAAAAACTTTTTTAACGTTAAGCTTTATTCTTCTTTCAGTACAATAATACAAATAAGCAAAAAAAATAATCACAAAAAAAGTATATATCACATTTTAAAAACAACAAAAAAAAGAGTTAGATATAACAAAAAAGATTTTAGTTTCAAAATCAAGCAACTGTTAGACCATATTTTGATGAGAACGGCTAGGTTTCGACGGAAATTTGTTGTAAACTTGGGGATCTCTAAAAGATATAGTAAAAAACACACTTCATAAAAAACATTGATGGCAACATTAAAGACTACACTATAATCATCATGGATATATCAAAGCTACCTCTCAAAAAACAAAAAAAAAGGACAAAGACAGACATATAAGAAGCTAGCTACTAGAAACACAAAAAGAATAGCACTAAGAAGCTCAAATCATGGAAAAAAGAACAAAAGCACAGAAAGAACAACACAAAACATTAGTACGCTTACTCAATAATAGTTGGGTGAATGCTTACTCTGCAGCACGACGTCGCTTGAGATATTCCAGATTGAAAGCATTGATCTTGAAATGTGAGCATAATTGACGGACCTGAAAAAAGTTTCTACCATTAATACAATTCAAAGGAGGATACTGTAGATTCCAAAGGCGATACTGTAACCTCCAACAATGATACAATAACATCCAAAAGACGATGTTCTAGCATTCACAAGAAGGATACTGTAGCACCCACAAAGACTATTGTAACAAAAAAATAAACTTACAACGCAAACACCATAATGAATATGTGAAATTGTTAGAATAACACTCAAAATTCTTAACATTAAAAGTTCATATTGACCAAATACACCAAATATTGAGAGCCCTGCTACAATACCATAGGAAATAAGAAGAGTGTTGATTGTTTCTGATCGAGTAATGGACATTTGAGCAATAATTAATCGAACCTGAAAATAGTATTTTAATTACAAGGCTTTATAAGATATTAAATGATGCTAAATGATTGACTCGTATAAGTTGATTAAAGGATAATGTAGTTGAAATTGTGATTAAAACTTCTTTATTTATTTGTGCTGTTTTTGCTTGCTTTTATTTATGCCATTAATTTTCTTGTCACATTTCTTCTTGCTTTGAAAAGTGCGCAAAAACTATCGTTATTGTAATAAACAATTTTGATGCCATCGAACGATTGTCCTCTCTCTATTCAGCGTGTGCGGCATTTTTCCTTTACAAACAAGAAGAAAAAACAAAGAGCAATAAACATTCATTAAAAAAAGCAAAGATAAATCATCACTGTTCCGAAAAAAGTTTGATGAGTTATAAAAGTGCCATCTTTCGTTGTTGCTCGTTTTTTATATACGACATTGTGTTCGAGGAAAAAAACAACAGAGTTGGGTGTGATGCAAAAGCAATGGCAAACAAAAAACAACAGACATGTGTCTCTGCTCAAACAAATATCTGCCAAGCAAGATTTACTATTCCTCATAAAATCCCAAAAACTTACAGCAATATTTGAAAAAACAGCTCCCATTGCCCAAAAGAATAACCGTGGATTTGTGTTGATAATATTTGTAGGAGAGAATTTTGCCCATAAAACACTAATTGTAAATAGAAGTACAGGTGAAATCATTGGCAAAAAAGCTTCATAAATATTGGATTGTTTTCCTGTTTTGTCGATGAAATACGAATAATACATATTGTAAAAGGACATAATGAATGAGAGAATACATGTAACTAAAAAATAGTTGTTTAATGTTAGAATATATACAAGGAAGATAGTTAAATGGTGCTGCATAGCTATTGTTAAAAAAACTTACTATAGAATCCAGCTTCAAGTGCTTCAGCAAATGTAAAATCACCAATAATTTTAAAGTGATAAAAATTTCGAGTAACAATAAAAGTAAAGAGATAGAAGAGCGATAAACCCTGAAAAAGTTGTTATTACAGTAATCTTTGTGGGAGAACTTACATATTGACTAGCATCATAACCCCATGAAAGAAATAGAATACCAGTATTATACTTTTCCCAATGAGTAACAATAAATACAAGTTGTACGGTAATAAGAACACCAAGTAGCCGAATAGGATCAATACTAAAAAAATTTTATCGATTTACAGTTATTTCTAGAGTAATCACCAACCTATATTCTCCTCTGCCAAAAATAGAAAAGATTGTTATTGTAAATGGTACTGTAGACCAAGAATCCAAGCCATGATCGACTAAAAACATCTTATATAAGAGAATAAACATCTACAGTATCCTTACATAGTTCTCCAGTTGGACCAGATGCACCAGTTCTTCGAGCTTGTTTTCCATCAGTTCCATCAAGTAAATGTGCCATGAATGTACAAATTGAACATAATAACCAAACCCAATTTGGTATTGCTGCAGAATCTGGTGTACCATAATTATTTCGATTAAGATCTGGATCAATAATTGATACAAAAAAATAGCATCCCATAACAAGTGAAGCTCCAACAAGTGTGATTAAATTTGGTGCAAGCCATTCTGGATAGAACTGAAATGGAAGATATAAGAAGATAAATGGTAAAAGATAATACATTACCTGAACAAACCAATCCCAAAATGGATGTGAGATATATACTGCTATTGGGCTATTGTCTATACAGCTGTACTAAAAATGCAAGAAGTAATTATAATGGATATATTTCCAATATTATTCCCGAAAAAACGGGAGGAAGAATATTAGTCCAAAATCTGCAGACAGAAACATAGCTTACTTTATAATTTGTAAAACCACGTAATTTATCAGAATTTAAATATTTCTTTGAAAATACACCCATTATTTTTTGATTTGAAGCAAAATGTATATGTATGTAATTAATTAAAGTAGATTTGACGTAGATTTGAATATACACAATTTTGACAAAATATCAATATCAAGCTTTCATGCTATTATATTAATATGCTGCCAACAAGAATCCTGGAAAAAATACATTATAAAAAAGTTTTTAACAGAAAAAAAAAACAACAACAACGATTATCACGAGTTTTGCAGCAACTGCAACATGAAAAAACAAAACAACAAAATTTTCAACGATCGAGAGGGGGAGGAAAAAAATGATTAATTGATCAAATAAAAACTTTTGTAAAATTTTTGTTTCCTTAAAAAACTTTAATTTGTTCGATGGAGGGATCAAAGTCAAAGAAAATAGTATCAGACGATGGGCTGCTTTTTTTTGCTGTCTAGAAAATTTTTTGTGGACACGCAAAAAACTTTTTATCAGCAACAATTTTAAAGCTGCTGTCAGTTTTTCTTCTTCCTTTCTAACTACAAGAATAGAGACGATGGTCAAAGCATCTAACTACAAAGAGCATAAAAAATTAGCATCAATCATTAAAACAACTTTAAATTGTTGGTGCAGGAGTTGTAATAGTATTAATTAAAAGAACAAGTTCTTCAAGAATTGTTTCAGCTGTTATTTTAACAAAATTCTAGTTCTTCACTGTTTTAACAAAATTCTAGTTCTTCACATAGTTTTTTAGCTGGTGCAATAACATCAACATCATCTACAGCAGCAGCAGAAGGTACTTTAACAATTTCTACAGTAGGTGGTGGAGGAGCTTCAGTTGTAATGGCATCAATCGTTTGAAGAAGTTTTTCAGGAATTGTTTTAACTGTAGGTGAATCAGTTGCTAAACTATATTATTCTAAATCATTGACAGATGCTTTAACAACTTCAATACAAGTTGCACGAGTTGTTCCATCAATAAATATTGCAGGTGCAGGAGTAAAAACATTGCTGGATGTTTAATGCAACTATTGTGGATCAGTGAAGATTCGATTATTATACTTTTATTTTAAATAGTTGTTGTGCAATTATTACCAGCATCATGTTGAACAATAGCAGCAACTTCAGCAGGTTTTTTAGAAGCAATAAAAATGTTTGTGATAATCATTATAAATACTAAAATACTTTATTGATGCCTAAAGCATCTAACTGCAAAGACTAGTGATAATAGTTTAAATTATTAAAAAGCTAAAAACAGAAAAAGTGGGAGATAAAGGAAATCCAGGGAGATCCAGTGCTTTGAAAAAATCCAACAACAAAAAAAACATAGTAACAGAAAGGGAACACTCTTCGTCAGATAACTTCATTGTGAAAAAACAAAGTGTTCCTTTTTTCCTTCACTTTCAAAAAAAGATTTTTCTCAATAAAAAATTTGCATTTAACAAAAACACAAATTACACATTCATTTTTTAAAAGCATATCATTTTTTTCAGCATTCTCATTTATTGCAACAACCAACGAAAGACGACAACAACGCTCTTGTTGCAGAATATTTTTATTTGGTAATCTCTCAACAAAGAAAGAAGCTGCTATAAAAAATGCGTTTATTTGGAACCTTCAAAAGTATTGAAGTATATCTTATTATATCTGCTATCTTTTTATTGTATACTTTTGATCAATTATGTGAAAAGAAGGAAGAAATAGTTGCTATGGTATGTTTGTTTGTTGCTGTTGGTGGGGTGGAGGAGAAGAGAGAGGACAATTCGAGAAACAACAATCCTAAAAATAGTTAGTAATCATTATAGGCTTCTTTATTGAGAGGTACTTCGCTCTTGCTTTGCCTTTTTAAGAGGAAGAAAGTTGTGATGAAGTTAATAAATGCTTGTTGAGGAATACATATGATGATTGATTGTGAGTTGTTGGAGGAAGGAGAGAGAGAGAGATTGACACGTGGTTATTTTAGGCTTCTTTTTTGAGAAGATAGAACTTCGCTGCTGCTTTGTCTTGCTTGTGAAGGAGCTTTGCTTCTCTTTGGAAGATCATGAAAAGCTTTATGATTTTTCAGTGTTGATGTGGTCGAGGGGTTAGCACATCGGATGTCGAATCTGGTGATCCACGGGTTCATGTCCTGATGGAATCCACTACTAAGAAGCAAGCGTGGCTGTTACTTGATAGCTTCAAGGTTTAAACTGGATTAAAAAAGGAGGCGTTTGGGGAGAAGAGGAGTAGTCGTTTTAGGCTTGTTCATTGAGAGATGAACTTTACTCTTTTACCTTTCTGCTGGACAAGAAGGTCCTCCAAAGCTTTATGAATGTTTGTCGAGAATTAGGTGACTCATTAGGAGTTGTTGGGAGAGTATCGAGGGATCGACAAGTGGTTGTAGAAGCAACTTTTGATTCTCTTAAATAAACATGTATTAATTATTATCTTTTTTTAGAGTTATGTCATACCAACTGCTGCTCCTTTAAAGACTCAAAAATTAAATGATACACTTGGTGATGCTCCTCTATCAAATTCTCTTGTAATTCATGATAAAAATGGAACAGAAATTTTGATCAATGGACCATCAGCAGCAGCTAGCAATCTTACTGCACCTTCATCAATGGTAATCAATGGTGCACAAAGATCTCCTATTGTTTCTACTCCTGCATCTGCAATATATACTGGTGGAACAACTCGTGCTTCTCGTATGGAAATTGTTAAAGCATCTGTCAATGATCTAGAAAAATATAATTTACCAACTGATCCACCTACAGTTGAAACAATTCCTGAAAAACTTCTTCAAACGATTGATGTTGCTATTACAACTGAAGCTCCTCCACTATCTACTGTAGAAATTGTTCACGCACCTGCTGCTGTTGATGTACCTGTTATTGCACCAGCTAAAGAACTTCGTGAAGAACCAAAAGTTGTAGTTCGTCCAAACATTGCTTCTACTCCTGCAACATTTGTTGCTGCATCACGTGATAATCGAATTGAAATGGTAAAAGTTCCTGTTACTGAACAGATTGATGTTGTTAAAGTACCTGTCACTGAAACTCCAGCAGCAGTAGTAAAAAATGATCAACCAGCAGCTGTTGCTGCACCTGGATTATGGGATAATATTCTTGGTGTATTTGGTGGTGGAAGTAGCAGTGCAAATAAAAGAGTTAAACGTGAAATTGTTAGCACTGGTGATGGAAAG
Source organism: Panagrolaimus sp. LJ2400 (assembly GCA_024447215.1). Classification (NCBI taxonomy): domain Eukaryota; kingdom Metazoa; phylum Nematoda; class Chromadorea; order Rhabditida; family Panagrolaimidae; genus Panagrolaimus; species Panagrolaimus sp. LJ2400. The sequence goes on along the minus strand of JAMRYA010000029.1, from coordinate 205,772 downwards.
ACTAAAATGGTTGAAAATCAAACACATTTTGATGTTTATAGATGTAAATGTTTAAAGGTATGTTGCTTGTTAATTTACCACGGGAGGAATTTAGCTGTGATGATTGAACATGAAAATTAGGCTTTTATCGAAGGAGGCATTTGTTGTATTACTGTTGCTGCTGCTGGCAGATGTGTATAACAGCTTCAGTAACCTAAGAAATGCTAGATTTGAGTCCCTGGTTTTTAGATTCATTCCTTAAAGCTCTTTGTTTAGCTTTCTACAGTAATCTTAATCCAACTCTTTTTTAGGCTGGTACCATTTTAACTCATATGAATCCATTCAATAAACAAAATGTAATTCAACAAATGTTTGCATGGCGTTTCTGGGGTATTCTTCTTCTTACCATTCATCTTCTCTTGGTATTATATCATTCTATTGTCAATTGTGTTCATCGTGTTCCAACAAGTCATGTATGTTTCTTCAAGATTATTTGTAGCTTTTTTAATGTGCTTTTTTTTCCAGCGCTTCAATCGAGTCTTTGCATTTATTGGTCTTATTATTTGGAATTTGATTACTCTTTGGATTATTTATCAATGGCTTATGTGGAATAATAAATTCCTTCATCAAGCTTCTCCAATCGTTCCATCAATTCCATCAGAATTTTATGCATTTTTGGTAATGGTTTACTTATTTGGGTGTTGGGGTTTGACTGAATGTTGTTGGTTTACCGACCGGGCTATGATTTATCGTCAGCATTATACACTACTTTACACATACCTCTTTTTTCAGGTTCTTTCTTTTGCAATGAATATTATTCTTTTATATGAATTTGTTACACCAATGACATTCTTTTTATCATATGATATTACACCACGTCATCCACGTCGAGGATATATTCCTGCAGCACAATCTGAAAATGAATATATTTCTGGTATAATTCGTCAATTAGAAGCTGCACCACAACAAGAATCACTACCTAAGAATCGTCCAGTTATTCGTGCATTTGAAAATAATATGGTCTAATCAAAGCATAATAATTTTTAATATAACTCTTATATCTCTCTATCTCTTTTTTTGATGTGTAGCAATAGGATAATTTAGTTTTATTATATTACTGATTGGATTTTATTTCATGCTTCTATAATAAAAAATATATATGTTTGATGTTTTAGTTCTTTTGTTTGAAAATAAAAATGTTATTTTAAAATGTTTTGAGGAGAGGTTTTGGTGAGGTTTTTACCGTAATCCATATTGATTGAATTTGAAAGTTTGGAGGATTTTGTTGCAGCTGTTACCGTAATCATTGTTGATTGAAATTGAGTTTATTTGTTTTTGAAGTTACCGTAATCTTTGAAATTATTTATACAATTTTTATTTTAACTAAATTACTGTAATTATTATTATTAATAAAAGTATTCGTTATTTAAAATTTTCGCTACTATTATTTGTAAAATTTATTTCGTTAAATGATGATAAAGAATGTATTGAAGAAGATCTTGAGGATTCTGTTGAAATTGCTGAAGTTGATGAAACTTTTCTTCTACTCTTACTACTACTGTTGCCACCATGTTGTTGTTGTTCATGTTCTTCTTTATCAGCTATTTCGTCGTGTGTTGGACATGATGGTGTTGCACAACTCATTAGCTGCATTTGTTCCATATCTTCTGATAGCGAGACTGAATGCCGTTTTCTCATTGATAGCTTTGAAAATGATTTTAGTGGTGGTGGCTTTGATGCAGCTGTTGTTGGTGGAGTAGGTGGTGGTGGAGTTGATGCAGTTTGATCCTCGACAGCGGATAAAGTTGTAGGTCGAGCAATGCTTAGGGAACGTCGCCGTAAGCTTATTCTGAAAAATAATGTGAATAGTTTATCATTTTAACTGGTATATACACTATCAATATTGCTTTTTTAAAGAACTACAAACATTTCATTATTATTTCAGGAATTTTAGAAAAATATTGGAGCTTTATTTTTTTCTATGCATTTTGGATTACTGTATTATTTTAGAAGAGCAGTTGTAAACTGTGACAAACTAATAGTACAGTACTTTTTTGGAGGAATGTGGCCATTGCTTTCCTTAATGTTTGTCAACTACTATGTTCAAATCAGTCAAAAGCTACCGTAATTAAAATTGAGATTCAGTTTTTAACTGAAAAAATTGCATTTTTAGTCTTAGCAAACAACAAAGAATGTACTTTGATGCTGAAAAACGACAACTACGATAAAGCATTCCAAACAAAAACACACGATTGATTCTGCGTTTTTAATAAACAATTATTTGAATATTTAAGAATCTATCCAAACAAACTCTAGCAATTAGTGTTGCTTTTTAACATTTTAACATAAGTAGCAACATTAATTGCAATATGTTAGAAAATGCACTGCTGCTAATGTCATACTGTTTTTTAAAGTGCTCAAATGTGGATTTCATTCAGCAGAAAGCTACATTAAAAACTGGAGAATAAATGTATTTCCATTTTTTATTAATGCATAATTATAATTTATATCGTTTAACTCTTATATACAAAAGAAATTTATCTCATTTTTGGAAGTAATAAATGTGTCCTACTTGTCCAAAATACTTATTATTTTCATCATTTGACCATTAGTTCAGTTTTTAATTTCTTTTCTATAAGAAAGTAAACAGGTATAACATCTATAGAAATTATTATATTTTATAAATCTGTCACTAAAAATTTAGCCTCAGTGGCGACAGATTATCAACATTATATTGGATAATAATCCCCGTCTGAAGACCGTCGCGCCAAGTTCATCATGGGCCGGATTCGAACTTTTCTTTTCTGCCTTTTTTTTCTCTCGCATGTAAGACACACGCACTAGCCACTACACCACCGACCCAACAGAAAAAAGGTCCTAGAAAGTGGTGAATCGTTTTTAGCTCTGACGCGTTTTTAAAAAACAAATTTAAAAAAAAACAAACAAAAATGAATATCTTATTTTTTTCATCAGTAATTTTGTTAAAATAATTGTGCTTACTGTAGTAACATTAAATATAGTTTTTTAGTCATCATTTTTTGGGTGGACAAAAAAGAAAAAATTATAAACGAAATAAACTTACGATTGTTGCATAATTGTTTGTGGTGATGGAAGTGTTGTTGTTGGCTTTGGTGGAATTTGCTGTTGCTGTTGATTTTGTAGTAATAATTGTAAAATTTGTGTTTGCGTTTGTTCCATTGACGATAATTTACTTTCAACTTTTTCAATTTCAACTCGAAGTGTTGCATTTTCTTCTGTCAACTGTTTAATTAGAATTGGTTCATTTCTGTAATAATTTTTTTTTCGGTGTTATAATTTTTAATAGTAATAATAAGCAGTAGTAATTACTTTGTACTCATATTATGGTAAGCTGTTGGAGAGATATGTGAGAGCTTGTGTCTTCTAGCTAAATCATCCATACAATCTTCTTCAAAATCATGCAACTTTTTTAGTTCACCTTCATCGAGATATACTTCTGCAATAATTTCAGGTTGCTTGGGTAGTAATATTTTTTACCACAATTATTACTGTAGTAATATTTTTAACAAACTTACTTATAGCTAAATCAAGTCTTTGCTCATCACCTTTATTTGAAGTTTTTTTTCCTCGACATCGCTAAAAATTATTTACAGTAATTTTGCATTCTGGTAAAATAAAAAATTACTCTATAAAAATATCGTATAATTTTATATACATGTACAAGTGGAGTAAATGGTGGCGGGATAATTGGAGTACTTTGAAATTCAAGTACTTGATAATATCTTTGAAACATCCATACTTGTTGTGACATAGCATTTGTAACATTAAAAATATTACTGTAAAAGTAATGGTGTATTGTAGTGTTTAAATTTATGAGCTGGTAAGGGATACTATGCCATAGTAAGTTTTTGATTTTAACACAAAAAAGTTTTTTTTAAAAATTTAGTACATTACAGACATTTTAAATATTACTGTAAAAAATGTATACTGTAGTTTTTCAAATGATAATTTTTTAAATTGGTAAAATATACTCTATCAAAACAATTTTGTTAAAATTTCTAAAATTTTTTTAAGATAATTTTAAAGATTACCGTAAAAAGGTATACTGTAGTTACTAATTAGAGTACTGCAAATTTTTAAAGCTTACTTAAAAATAGCAATTAACATATTAATTAACAAAATATTTGCAACAAGTAAAAATATTGTCATCAACAAAGGTGGTATCCAACCACCTGGTACACAATTTGTTCCTACAAATTTTTAACACTTTTAAATCACTGTGATAGTTTTTTTTTAGTTCACCTTCATCACCACATGTATCAATTTCACCAGCATACACTTCACCATATAACATAAAATAAGGTTTATAAAAAATATTTCTTACTAAATACCATGACCATTTTTCATGGGGGAAAGTAATTGATTGTCGAGCAACTCCAAATGCCATTAGCGTAACTAGCAACATGATGATGATGTAGCTCATTGCGAGGACCTAAAAATAATCGATTATCACAGACTCATGTTTGTACCTTAAATCTTAAAAATCACTCACCATTTTTCCCGCCATTGTAATATATGGCCCTATTCGGGGATGAACACTTAAATAATCATATACTTTCATATACCATAGAACAGAATTTGATGCAAGTATCACCCGTGAATGGGTATGTGCAACATTATCATAAAAGCGATAATAAAATCCAATAAAAAAAGTTAAAATTGCAATTGTTGTTAAAATATTCCAATACCGATTATAAAAAACAAAAAATTTTTCCATAAATGACGAGGATTCGGTGATATATAGCTTTCGAAAATGTTCAAGTCCAAATGCAGCGACATATAAAAATAGAAACCATTCAATGTATGTAATTTCTGGATAAAATTCGATGATAAGAATGTATGTAAAGAAGAACATAAAAGTTGCAAATGAGATTGACCAAATCCAAAAAGATGTTATTGGGGCACGATAAAAAAGAACAAAATTTGAGATCCAATCAGAGAATCGTCGTTTCCAGGTCTGTAAAGTATCTAACACTGACAACATTACCATTAAAATTTGTACTTACAACTGATCCCTGTCGACTACTTGATGAAGAAAAATTTCGAATAAATACATCATCTTTTTCTATCTCTTTCCTTGGCGCTAAAATTTGTACACTTTTTTTCTCACCCATATATACCATTGGTTCAGGGCTCATTGGAGTAGCAAGGAGATGATCCGATTCATTTGATAAAATTGAATTTCGATTATCTGGTGGCTCAATAAATAGCTCAGGAGGTGGTGCAGTAATTGTTGAACGACGAAGAAAACGATTTGCAAGTTGAGCATTTGCACGAAAAATCTGAAAAGTTGTGGATAGTAACGTTGGGTATACTGTAGTTGATTAATTTTGGTTGCAGGGTACTGTAGTTGGTAAAAATATATTTCTGCTTTTGTTGTTAAGTGATTTTTACTAAATCATACTGTAGCTGGTATGTAATTCACATTTGCCATAGCATACTGTAGCTTTTTAAAAAATGAACTTACAGAATTCAAACTAATATTAAATACACTTCCATTAAGCTTTGCATCATCTGAATCATCACTATCAGCTGTTGATGGAAGTTCTTTTCGAGGCTTGGTTGGATATGTTGGTTTTTTAAAATCCAAAAGTAAAATTGTTGGTGGAAATAGAACTGCTAAGATGACTTTAATATTTGATTGACTAAAATTGGGTTGAAAAAATGTTGTTAGAGTATTAAGGGAAAAACCCTCACCTCACCTTCGAAATCGTAAACCGCCATGCCATAGCTCAGCAAGAAGGACTTGGCAGCTAAAAAATGGATATTGATTAGAATGAGTACTTAAAGTTCACTGTAGCTATTAGATACTGTAGCTTTCAAAATTTGCATATTTTCAAAAAAAAGCTTACCACGGATGTGCCAATAGCCGTTTGTTATTTGCAATAACAGCTAACGATAAACAAGTATGATGACCCCAATTTGGTAGTTCTGCTGTTAACATTTTCATTGTCATTACATCATCTTGTTGATAGCAATGATTCAACAAATCCAGCGAGCATTCTCGAAAGTCTCTAAAATCAGAACACCTTGTAGTAATAGATTAGAGTTCTTCCTGGAGCACAAAATTTTGCAGCTAGTTTTTACAGCTTCTTCAAACAAAATCACTTACTCCGCATATTCCCTTAGCTGATTCGATACTTCTACTTCTGTATAATCATCAGCAGCTTCTTTACTCATACATTTATACAGCCGAATTGCAACCAATGATTTTGCCATAGCTTCTTCACCATGATTCCATAAACATTTTGCAAGTTCATGCCTCTGTGTTAGTACAGCCCATAACATTAAATCATTGAAAGGATATTTAAAATCTTCTATTGCTTCGGAAGAAGTACACGATGATAACTTTTTCTTTCGCTTATTTTCTTTGGTTAGCCGAAGATGGAAAGAACTCATTCGAGAAATTTGATGAGTTGTTTTTGTTTTAAATTTGTCATATCTGCTTTTGAAGGCTCGAGTAGTGTAATGGCAACGAAAGGCATTTCCCATTAGCTTTTCAATTGCAACTCCAATTTCTGGTAGGGTGAAGCTTTCTTCATCGAGTTTCTGGGTTTTGTCACCGATTAAATGGTAGAGAGTTGAGAGGGATGAATGTTCCTGAAAATGGATATAAAGAAAAGCTTGCTGGGGATATAGGTGGGATTAGCTAGGGTAAGGATGCCAATAAATGCAAATCTTCAGTTTTTGAAGTAAGAAAAAATGTATACAAAATATGGCATTTTTTCTTCCAAGTGGATTTCAAAAATCCCATTTATCACCTGAGGGTCATATCTTCTTTACTTATTCAGTAAGTAATTTACAATGTCAAAATGTTTTATTAGTAAAATTTGCATATCTGGATATCATTTATCTCCGCAATGCCCTCTGGGTTAAGCTGTTTCATGGCTTCTAATACTTTTTACTAGCTTACCACCAAGTCAAAAATTTGCAAAATCGGATTTTATATATCTGATAAATCCCCCAAGGTATATCCTCATTTATCACTACAACATAAAAACTTACAGCATTATAAAGCTGCTCCAGCCGACTGATAGTTAAAAACTTTTTCATTGAAACACCTTGTTCAATTAAAAGTTTAAAAAAGTCCACTCGATTTAACAGCAGCGCATTCATCATTACATGTGTTAGGGCTTGTGCTGGTACACCTTCTTCCGTTGAAAAAACTTCTGATCTTGCCATATCTACTCGATTCCATGCCAATGTTAGTGATAGCTAAAATATTTGAAACTTTTAAGATAAAAGGGGTAAAATCTGTAGGGATTATATATCCATTGCCGGATTTCATATATCCCATTTAAAGACTTATTGCCATCCAAAAAACATACTTGTTCAACAGGTGTCAAATTTTGTCCTTTTAGCAATGCTCTAAGAATAACTTGATCAACATCTTTATTTTCGTCGTCATTTGCACGATAAATAGTTAAGAGATCATGATGACTAGCACATTGAATTATCAAGGATACAATTTCTTCAGCTTTTGTATGATTATAGCTTAACTTTTTTGTGACACTGTTGAAAAGATGGCTGCGATATGGTTCTTCGAGATTGCTGAAATTGAAGTGGTTAGAGAAAATGGATCTCATATATCCTCTTTGGGATTAAATATATCCTACAAATCCCATATTCTTAAAACTCAAAAACATACCCCTTTGAATCCAAATGCTTCTCGGCATATGCAATAAAATCTGATGCTCTTCCAGTGCCTTCAAAAACAATCACTGGAATGGGCGGAACACCTTTCAAATATTGTAGTGCTGAATTAATTGTACATAGTCCACCTTCAACAGTCAAACAAATAATTGGAGTTCTCTCATTGCCAACTCGAAGTGTAACTTTTTGTGCAATATAATCTTCAAATCTCTTTCGTAAAATTATATCTGCACCATATCGCCCAACTGTGCCATTATCAACAAGAAGAAAATAGCTGTGTCGATCATTTAAAACTGGATGATGTTTATTATGGCTACAATATGATGGATGTTCATATGTTACTTTTGCATTATGACCGATTAGTTTATCTCGACGTCTTACGAGCCCCCAAGGTGCAATTCCGATGAGTAAAATTTGTGATCGCATTCTTGCTGAAATTCCAGCTTCATCTAAAGCTTGTGCAACGTGTCGAACAACACCTGAAAATGGAAGAAATTTAGCATAGCTGAATGTGTAACTGGACAGATTAAGATTTCGTATATCCGATTATTCTAATCTGAGGATATGATTACATTAATTGACTACTAAAATTTAAGGGGAATTAGTTATCCACATGGATTTCATATCTCCCCCCAAATACAAGGCATATGGATCTCATAGATCCATATGCTGAGGCTTTACATCCTCCATATTTCCAAGCCTCACCATAATATCACTCACCCGAATCAATCCCAGAAGTAATAATCCATGCTCCTGTTGTCTGTGCAGCCTTCAACAACCCCTCACGAAAACATTTTCCAAGTTTATCTGGGACACCAAAATTTGTTACTCCACCATGAATTGTAATTACCAGCTTTGGCTTTGGTAAATTCCAAACCTTCTCCATTAGATGTACAATATCCTCCGGATTTGAATCAAATGCAAGCCGAACATAATGAGCTTTATGGGGATGTGGACCACCTTGAAATTCAATAGTTCCAAATGAATCAGTTGGATATGGACGTGTATGATCTGCGATTGTCCATTTCTTCTTATTAAATCCTGCAGAAGAAGATGAAAGTGGATTTGTTGAAGTGATACCAAAAATTGGGGAATCTGGTTCCAGAATATCTGGAGAATAGGGTTCTGATGGTGGAAGAGAAGTTGTAAAACGAGAAAGGGCTAAATTTGAATGTGATGATGGTAAACGTCCACATCCACATCTGAAAGGATAATGTATTGCTGACATGTATGGTAATTTAAAATCAACCAAAGATTTTGGCTTAAATATCTTTCATGTGATTCTACGCTTAAAATTTGCATAAATCTTATGCAATAGCTGGAATATCACGCAAAAAATGGCTAAACTTGTCGATAATCTCTTGTAGCCCCCTTGTAAATTACTAACCTTTCAGTTGAATGATCAAGAATAAATTTGACACATTCCCGCTTTTGAAAAGATTTTTCTATCCATGATGAAGTGAGCTTCTCTGACTGAAAAAAAAATACTTTTAGCAATAAATACAAAAATAAAATTTGAATAAACCATTTTAAGTGTCTAAATTAGATGCTGGATTTATGATAATACAGAAATTCCAGTAATATCGGGCCACAAAAAATCAAATTATGACTCAACAACAAATACCTTGTTTTTGAACTTTCTATAAAAAGATCGAAAACAAAAAAGCTTCGTCAAACAACACTATCGGTTTTAGGGGAATCGCATTATTGCATAACGGTTTTAAATCAACAACAGTGGAAAATGATTGCAGTGATCTTTAGTGAGACTACTAGTCATCATAACTGTTGTTTGAAAAAAGTCGGAAAAAAGTTTTTGTGGTTTTTTTAAATACTTTTTGGAAACACAGAAATCGATTTTTTTAAGTAACATCCAAAAATGAAAGTTAAAATATGGATATTAAAAAAAACAAATCTAGAGTATCTTAAAGGAAGCCACATTATGGTACCATTAAGCTTAAAATCAAAAATCATCGAAATTGTGTTTAAAAATTTTTTTATTCATAAAAAAGACTAAATAGCTTAATAATTAACTATGCTACAGTAATCCTTCTTCAGCAAATCTAAAATTGAAAATAAACTGAAAATTGTATTTTGAAAATAAATTTTTTTTCTGCAAAAACTTGTTTTCCAAATAACCCATTACTTTTTTAAAGACCTTATTATTATTCTGTAAACTAATTCATGAATCATTCTTGACAAAAAATAAGTTGTTTATCAGTAACCAACTTCTTACCGCTATTTCTCAAAACCGTTTTGACTCAAAAAATAATAACAATAAAAAATTACTCACCAATGCCTTTGCTAAATTTTCAGGTCGATCAGATGGTCGACGAGGTATCTTCTGATATTTTTGATATTTTCTTGATAAATTTTGATATGTTTCATTTTCACTTCTAGCAATTGATGCATATGCATTATTGTTATTTGTTGTTCCACCATTACTACTTCCCGTAATACCAAAATGTGATAAAGAATTTCTTGGTGCATATAGAAATGTTGAAACGGATGATGAACGATATCGGCTATTTGGCTCTTCCAATGAATCCATTCAACGGTTAAAAAAGAGCCTTTCTAAAAAATGGAGGAAAATAAAATGGAAAAGTTATGAAAGTTATTCATGGAAAAAAAGAAAGTGGTAAAAAGAAGTAACAGATGGTATTAGCTAAGGATTTTGTGAATGAGGAAATGGAGCAAATGCGGAGTCAATTGCTTTTTTCTCCATTTGAGAAAAAGACTAGAATAGTTTTATAAAAGGCTACTATTTTGTCACTTTTGAAATTAGAGGGTCGATTTTTTGACTATTATGTGACTTAAAATCCAGCTCATGTGGCCGAGTGGTTAGTTGTTCGACCTGGAGATCCCAGGTTCGAATCCAACCGGAGACAAAACACTATAAAATTGAGTGGTTGGGGGCTCGGTGGATCCGAGATTATAAATGAGTCCCTCCTTAGGATGTTTATTAAGTCGACTAATGGGCATCGCATTAGGGATCAATAGGTGTCAGTGCCTACACAATACTAAATTTTAGGTTTAAAAATCTGCATTTCTAATATCTGTGTTTATGTTTAGCTAGGCACCACTTGAAGAAGTGTTTCAAAATGCCCAATTTTTAGATGCAGAAGATGGACCTGTAACTGATGACCCTTCCTAGAAATATCAGCTTACAGAACCAAAGATAGGCGATTGGTTACTAATTTATTACTTAAATGTAACAAAAGATACGTCATTTTTTTATTACTATTTTAAAAAACTGACAACGTGTAAAATAGAAAAAAAAGTTTAAAAACATCAAGTTCGAAATCTGAATTAATGCAGAGGGTGGAAGTTGAAAAATAGAGAAAAAAGTTAAAGAACAAAAGGCAACAACTAGTTCTTTTTATCTGATAACCAGATTAAAACAAAACACAAAAAATTATATTCTGGTAAAAAATGAAGTGAAATGTCTGCAACCTTTGTTGATTTACATAATCTTCATTAATGCATTTTCATTTTCGCTTTTTTTCAAAAAATGTGTCTAATATAGAAAACGACAGAAGTGTCAATACAGGAAATTCCCCAAGTATCTGGGGAAGGTCATAATCTTTTTTGGCGAAAAAATGAAGTGCTATTACTGATACCTGTTGCAAAAGCACAACAAAAATGTGATCTCTCGGAAATGGGCTACGAAAAACTATTGCATCAAAAAAAGCTGCAGAAATTTTTTTTGTTCATGGTTTGAAAATGTCAAACACAAAACTTTTGCAACCAACTTTCCTGATAAATTTTAAACTGCAAAAAAGAGGTTTTAAATGCTTTTTTAGAATTATTGGAGGGCAGAAAATGCTGAATTTAATTGAAGCGTAATTTATGAATATTAAAAATATGTTTAAAAGTGATCATTTGTTCATAGTTTTATCGCATTTTGAAAAGCAGAAGTGAAAGACTTTTACTATAAATCCCATTAGTACATCGATTTATCTGTTGTCTATGAACCTTTGTTATGTTAACCAAAATAAAACCACAAAGCTAGTTTTAATACTTGATTTAGGGAGTTTTGGTCATTAAAAGTACTTTCTAAGATGAAAATGAAGCGTTTATTCTCTTTGTAGAGCTTAACGCTCAGACAAATGCCTGATTTTTAAGTTAAAAGACAAGTTTATGTGTGCTGAAGTTACATTTCTAATAAATTTAAACATTAATTAATGCATAAAATCAAAAAGTTTGTTAGCAAAGATTTGAACCCAAAAAACTTCCAAAACAATGGCACCGCAGACAAGAGAAAAACCTCTTTTATAATTCTAATTTAATAAAAAAAAACGCTGTTTTAATAATTAATACACTTGAAAGCGAGAAGAAAAAAGAAATTAAAATATGACATCACGTAACCACAATTCTCTCCCAAAAAAATGGGTTCATAAAAACAAGAAAAACTTGTAAGTGCTTTTCAACAGCAGTGAGTCCCGAAAAATAACAAAAAAAGGCTGGTGTTAAAAACGTTAAAATCAAGGATTTAATTTTCTATAATAAAAACCAAGAAGATAACAGGCAACTTGTGCAAAAATAAAAAAAGTTTAACACAAAAAGTTTGTTCCAAAACAAGAAATTGATTGATTTTTGTGATTAAAAATTGATTTTTAACATCCTTTCAAAAATTGGTTTTTTCTTCTTTTATTTTTGCGCAATCATTTTTCTATCTCTCTCTCTTTATCAAATATCAGTTTAATAATAATCAGTGGACACATCTTTTTGGTGTTTAAAAACACTGATGAAAATAATTCTTTTTTAAAAACTGATATTGTTTTGTTTTTTTTCGGGCGACAAAAAAAGTGGAATGATGATTTTTGTTTTGGGAGGCGCTGATTAATTATTATTTTTAATAATATTTGATAGAAGTAATTTATCATTGTGTAGGAGTGATAATAAAAAAATGTTTTTTATTGATTATTTCAAAGACCACAATTTAAAAAAATTGAATTTTATTGCTGTTTTATTTTGTTTGAAAAACAGTTAAGCATAAATTTTTTACATAAAACTCTCAAAAGTGCTCCATTTTTAGTGTAATGACAGTAAGATGCCAGACATTTGATTTTGAGCCCTCTTTCATATCATACTCTTCCTAGCTCAAAATAAGTTATTCAACAGTAAATTCACACAGCGTTGTGCACAACTTAACAACAAAATTAGGAGACATTTTTCTAGCTTTCTTTTTTGTTCACCAAAAATATTGTATACTGATTTTACAAAAAGAACTGCGAGAAAAATTATTACACAAAAATGCTGAATAAAAATCAAGAAAGCAAAAAGAGATGAGAAATGCTGCCAGCAGAAAATTTTATGCCTACTTCTCATCCCTGAAAGCAAACAAAAAGAAGAAATTAAGGTTTACTTAAATGACCTTTTTTTCTATTAATCGTTGAAACCCTTTGACGTCTAAAAAATCAGCTTTAAAAATTGAACTTTTTTTAGTTTTTCATAGTTTTTTACCATTATATCTCTCATCTCTATAGATCTATAAGTCCTCAAATTTTCTTATTCTTAAGTGAATTATGGATTTCACTGTTGCTACCGAAATGTCTTTATCTAGTCAAAATTCAACAATGCTTTTATTTAAACGTGATGCATACTTGGCAACTTATCATCATCATCAAAAATGGTCATTACCAGATTCTATTATATATTACGTTACCAAAAATCCATCATCCTCAAGATGTTATGAAAAAATGATTCAAAGCTGTAAATATTTTTTCATCAAAAATCCAATTGTTATTGCAGAGTATTTGAATTTTACATACGTTAATAATGAATGGTATGCTGGACGTGATAGAGAATATGTTAATAATCTTTCATGTAAATTATGGATAACTCAGTTATCAGATATTTATAATCGTAATGCGAATTTTCAAAATATTTCTTTTACTTTTCCTAAAATTTATCAAAGTGATATTAAAGAATTAAAAATTTGGAATCAAAATATTTCTCTCAATCTTCTTAAACTTCTTACCCCAAAATGTGAAGAAATATTTTTTAAGAATATTGATATAATTGATGAAGATGGCTCATCTGTCGTTTTGGAAAAGATTTTTGAAGCTCTTTCAAACGTTACATATCTTTGGTTGTAAGTTGTATTTTCCAGTAATAAATAATAATCTGACTTTTTTTAGCGAACTTGTTGATGATACACGTCGTAATGTTGTTACCTCAAAAACTGCAAAAGAATTGATTAAAATTCCTCATTTTGTAAAACTTAATTCTTTTATTTTGGATTATATTCCTGAACAATTTGATATCGATAGTTTTTATGATTATATTAAAGTAAGTTCAATTGCAGTTATATACCCATTTTATTACTCTTCTTTTTATAGAAAAACATGAAAACAAAAATTTGGCTTGATTTTACTGTACATATTTCTGACGCTTATAAAAATCGACTTCAAACAATTATCAATGAAATTCTTGCATCTGAAAATCGCAATTTTAAAGTTCCATATATACGTTTTCCTTTAAATGATTTATCTGCTTCTCAAAAGTTGTTGAATCTTTATTATGATAGATAATGATCTTTTATTGTTTTTCATTTTACTGTTGACTTTTACGATGTTTTTCTTCCAAAATTTGTTGGATGTTTTTATATAAATTATGTGATTCAAAAGTTTCCATATATACTGATCAGCTAATAGATTGTAATCAGCTAATAAGAGAATAATCTATTAGCTGATTACAAAATTTTGCATAATAGATTATTCTCTTTTGCATTCACATATCCCCCTGATGGGCAGCATTGTTGAGAAAGATTTGTTTTTTGTTATTGCTTTTTTTGTCGACCTCTCTCTGCACCATAAATGTTAAAGATTGATTTTACCAGTAAAGCAAATTTTTATAAAGAAAACGAAGTCTGCAAAAGTGCGGGACAAACTCAAATTTTTCTTGAACAAAAATTTTTATTCAACAGAAAAAAAATGTAAATCATTTATTTTCTCTGTTGTCTTCAACTACAACCATAAAAGTTAAGATTTCCTTAATATTAAGTAGTTGCTTTTATAGCGATAAAATGCAAGCCAATCGTTTTTCTCCAGCAAATTCTTCAACTGTCTATGGTTGATCAATTTTCAAAACGTGTTGCATTTGTTTCTACATATTATCGACATCAACCCTGGTCTTTGCCAGATTCTATTATTTATTATATAACAAAAAATCCTTCAACTTCAAAGTCTTACGAAAAAATGGTTCATAGCTGCAAACATTTTTTCATTCAAAAATCTCTTCTCGTCATCCAAGAAGTATATTGTACATTTAAATATGAAGAAAATGAATGGGAAACTTGGGTTGATAAAAAATACGTTAATTTGAAAAAACTTTTGAGTAAAATTTGGGTTACAGAAGAAGTTTCTATAAGGAGTTATAATCCAAATGGACAAAATTCTTTTCCTGACATCGTTTTAAAAATCTATCATTTTAATGCCAAAGAGTTAGATCTTCATAACCATATAATTTCTTTCAATGATCTTAAGTTACTTGCTTCAAAATGTTTAAGGATAAATCTCGTTTATGTTACTGTAATAAATGATGATGATACAGTAGTTTTTTTGGAAAAAATTGTTGAGGTTCTTCGTACTGCTGATGAACTTCATTAGTAAGTTAGATTATTCTACATTTTCTTATATCAAATATTTTTTAGCGAACTTGATCATACTCCTTCCAAGATTATTTCTTCAAAAACTGTTAAAAATGTGATTCACATTCCTCATTTTTCAAATTTTAAATTCTTTTCTTTGGATAATGTTCCTGAAAATTTTGATATTGATAGTTTTTATGATTATATTAAAGTATGTTCTATTACAGTAATCTTTCGTAAAAACAAAGTTTTTACTTTTATAGAAGAATAAAAAAACAAAAATTTATCTCTATTTTCGGAATCAACTTTCTGAAGCATATCAAACTCGTCTACAAACAATTGTCAATGAGATTCTTGCTGATGAAAATCGTGAATACAAGGCACCATGTTTTCGTTTTCCTTTTAATAATGAATCAGCTTTTGATAAATTGTCGAGTCTTTATTTTGAAGGAAAATTTTTTTGATGTTTTCCGTTTTACTGTTGACTTTTGCGTTGTTTTTTTCTCCAAAATTTGTTGAATTTTTTATAAAATTTTTTGATTAAAAACTTTATGGTCATTTATACATAATATTATCAAAAATTTAAAGCAATGCATCTTGACTTAAATAAACACTGTTCATGTATATTACTGAACATCCCCTTTCCTTATATTCACATATTGCCCTTAGGAAATGTTCATAACAGTCGTCAGTTAAAAAAGCAAAAATTTTAAAACTCCAAGCCCTTCCGTCAGATTTATTCTGTGATCTTGGCCGCTTTTTGTGTGAAGCATTCGCTTACCCCATCCATCCCCTAAAATTGCTGATGTTATGTTTGGGCAACCTCATAAGAAAATAAAGGAAAAATTAAGTTTTCTTCTGCTATTAGTTTGATTTTTTTTTGTTTTGCAGCAATGCTTTGCAAAGAAAAAATAATGTATGCAAAAAATCCGGACAAACAATATGAAACTTTTCTAGAATGGAAAAAAATTTTATATGGCTCATTCATTTTTTTTAGTGGCACTAGTCACTGCTATAAAAAGTTTAGTATAAGTAGTTTAATTTCCAAAGTATTGTGTCTACAGTGATAAAATGGGATGAAGTTTACCTCCTTCAGCGAATACTTTAACTGAAAATAAAAATTCTACGATTGATCATTCTTCAAAACGTGCTGAATTCCTTTCAACCTATCATCGTCATCAAGTATGGTCATTGTCTGATTCCGTTGTTTATTATATTACAAAAAATCCTTTATCTCCAAAATTCTATCAGAAAATGGTCAAAAGTTGCAAACATTTTTTCATCAAAAACCCTATTCTTGTTGTTACATGGCTAAATCTTGCAAATGTAAACAATGAATGGCTTGCACGGTTTCATAAACAACGTCTTAATTTGAATAACTTTTCATCACAAATTTGGGTCACTGATTCATCTCTCATTTACAATGAAAGTGTTAAAAATACAACTTTTTTAATGTTTTTTAAAATTTATCAAAGTGATATTTAAGAATTGAAGATTTGGAATCAAAACATTACTTTTAATTTTCTTAAACTCCTCGCTACAAAATGTGAAGAGATATTTTTCAAGAATCTTGCGATAATCAATGAAGATGGCTCAGCTGTTGCAGTAGAAAAAGTTTTCGAAGCACTTCCTAATGTAACATATTTCTGGTAGTAAGTTGACTCTATTTCTAAGTTTGTACCTTTAGAAAATACCATTTTCAGCAAACTTGATGATGTTCATCGCAATGTGATTACTCCAAAAACTGCAAAAGAATTGGCTAAAATGCCTCATTTTTTAACCCTTAAATTTTTTATTCTTGAGAATATTCATGAACGTTTTGATATTGATCATTTTTATAAACATATTAAAGTAAGTTACCCAACAGTAATTTTTGTTAGCATTTTATTTTTAGATGAATAAGATAACAAAGGTTTGGCTCACTTTTAATGATCACATTTCTGAAGCATATCAAGCTCATCTACAAACAATTGTCAATGAAATTATTGCTGATGAAAATCGTGAATACAAACCACCATTTATTCGTTTCCCGTTAAATGATCAAAATGCTTCTAAAAAGTTGTTGATACTTTGTAATAAATCATGTTAGAAGACAATTTTTTGATGCTTTGCATTGTACTGTTGATTTGTTTTTATGTTTTTTTTCATAGTATGTAGAATGTTTTTATAAACTTTATGATTAAAAATTTTTTTATTATATTACCATAACACATTTTTTTGTAACACAATCTGAATTTAAAAAAAAAAGTGTTCTGCACAAGTGTCATGGTAATGCCTTAGACATTCAAAGTAACTACCTTGAAAAAAAAAGACTGCTTCATGTCAAATAATCTTTCATGCATCCCCATATCACATTGATGACTTACACCAAAAAGCAAAACTGTTTTGTATGCTCGCTTTTGTTCTAATATAACTTCTTGTCAATTTGTGTGTCTCTCTCTACACTATATATACTAAAAATTGATTTTAGAAGTTAAACAAATTTTTATAAGGAAAAAATTGTCCGCAAAAACCAGGGACAAACAACATTGAATTTTTTTAGTTTAATTAAATCATTTTCTCTAGTGTCTTCAGTTACAGACGTACAAAGTGGGGATTTTTTTAGTTCTGATTATTATAGTTTTAAATCATTAAGACTGTAAAATGGAATCAAGACGTTTACCTTCAGCGAATTCTACAACTGCAGATGAAAACAGTATGCTTGATCATTTTTCAAAACGTGAAGCATTCTTTGCTACATATCATCGTCATCAGCAATGGGCTTTACCAGATTCTGTAATTTATTATATCACAAAAAATCCTTCGACTTCAAACTGTTATAAAAAAGTAATTCAGAGCTGCAAACATTTTTTCATTCAAAAGCCACTTCTTGTTATCCAAGAAGTACATACTAAATATGAAGAAAATGAATGGGATACTTGGTTTGATGATGAATATGTTAGTTTGAGCAAACTTTTAAGTAAAATATGGATTACAGATCGAATTTATATTAACAATTATAATCCAAATGTACAAAATTCTTTTACTGATATTTTTTCAAAGATTTATCAAAATGATGCAAAATAGTTAGACATTTTTCATCTAACAGTTAATTTTAATGATCTTATATTACTTACTCCGAAATGCGAAGATATACATTTCGAAGATGTTGTTGTAATGAATGATGATGATTCATTAGTGGCATTGGAAAAGATTGTTGAAGCGCTTTCTAATGTTAAAGATTTTTGGCAGTAAGTGCATTTTTTCAAGGTTCTTTATTTTTTTTAAATTATTTTTTAGCAATCTTGATGATACTCCTCAAGACATTATTACTTCAAAAACTGCAAAAGAATTAACAAAAATTCCTCATTTTTTAAATCTTGAATTTTTTATTTTGGATAATGTTCCTGAGCAATTTGATATCGATAGTTTTTATGATTATATTAAAGTATGTTCAATTACAGTAATAATCTTTTGTAAATATCTTTTTTTTTAATTTTCAGAAGAATAAAAAAACAAAGATTTGGCTCAAATTTTGTAATGAAATTTCTAATGTTTACAAAAATCGACTTCAAATTATTGTCGATGAGATACAAGGCACCATGTGTTCGTTTCCCTCAGAATGATCAAATTGCTTCGGAGAAGTTGTGGAATCTTTATCATGAGAGAAAATATTCTTTTTGATGTTTACTGTTGATTTTTGCGTTGTTCTTTTTTCCAAAATTTGTTGAATGTTTTTATAAATATTTTGATTAAAATTTAGGGCTATGCACCTTGACTTAAATATACACAGCTAATGTATTACTCCCTCCATCCTAAAAATTGCTGAGAATGCAAGAATTAGTTTTTTCTTGATGATACTCCTCAAGACATTAGTTTGGTCCTTTCTTTCTTTTTGTCAATTCATATCTTTCTGCATCATAAATATTAAAAATTGATCTTACAAGTATGGCAAAATTTTATATGGAAAAAGACAGAGAAAAAGACAGTTCGTTATGAACATCCAGAATAAACAATATGGAACGAATAATACGAAATATATTATTTACGGTTTGTCTCTTTGAAACATTGTTGATACACGCCATAAATCTTTGTTTATATGTCGAAATTGAAAGCCTTTGATATCATCTAATCGATATTCCTTGTCTTCGCGATTTCCACGTTGAGTCAAGCCAGATATTGCATGTCGTTTTATGAAAAATTTATCTGCTAAATCGTGAAGATAATACGAGAAACATCTTTTAACAATTGAAACATTTTTTAGCTTTCTAGGAAACGGACCTGAAAATATTCAATTTTAGTTTAAACAAAAGAATTTCAGCAAAGTGTATTTACAACTATCATAATTTTTTCTTCTTTTCAACTTTAAGTAATTAATTTACTATACCTTGTAAAAAAGAAGCGTCCAATTTCAAATCACTAAAATGATTCTGATAGCATAGTGATCTTCCTGAAAAAAATTTGTTTATTATAAAGATGTTGGGGACATATTTGATAGAATGGAACCGAACTAAACGTTTTTGTTTTTAATTTCTGGCAAGAGGGTTTTTCTTAAGCTTTTTAACCTCAAAAAAAAGAACAACAAATATGGCTGCCGTGAATAAAAAATGTATTTTGTGTTTTTGGGTTTTCTGTTTGTAGCATAGGCTTGTTAGAATTTAAATCAAAAACTGTGTAAAAGATTTTAATCGGTTTAAGTTGATTAAAATTTGTAAACTTACTTGTATCAGTATAATGTGCAAAAAGATGATAAGTTTCAGTGAAGTGATTAGCAAATTGATGCTCTGAACGACGAACATTATCAGTTTTCAATATTTCTTTCACTGTTAAATATTCTTCAAATATATCATCTCGAACTTTTTCTTCATCAATTTTATCTTAAAAAATATTTTTCATTGTTGTTGTAAAATGAAAAAAAAACACTTACATATCTGTTTAACTTTCAACCATAAAACTATCCATTTAAAATAGGAAAAATAAATGAATTTATCAGCTGGAAGCAGGCGAGCATGATAATCTTTAGAAGAGCAATACTTCGCAGCTACAAGATGACATTTATGCATTGAATCTAGAATGAAAAAAAATGCTTTGAAAAGCTATCATGCCATTTTTCATTTACCTTTCGACCATTTATAAACATTGAGTTCTTTGAAATGCTTGATGATTTCATCCTCCTTATTTGAAAAAACGTGAATGACACCGATTTTTATCAAATATCGTACAATTTTTTCAGCTTCAAGAAGATCATTTGTCATCCTAATTAAATCCTATAATTAACTGTTTTCAAATATTTGTTTTGGTTTAAAACAAAGTTACAATGATCACGCACATATTCACAGGGGGCATTGGAAGCAGAGTTAAGAAACTACCTTTTGATCTTTTGCCGACGGCGGCAAAAATCAAAAGCTTGACGATCCCAAAATTTGATGCTGTAGACAGTAACAAACACAACTCATTTAACTTTTCTTAATCACCATCCATCAATGGTGATCTCAACAAGCATAAAAAATTCCTGTGTCTTTTTTGTATTCCCTGCATTCAAACAAAAGGGTGTAAATAATTTTCAGAGAATGTTACTGAAGAATAAAACATTATTGTGTGAGGTGCGTTTTCCCTTTTTTTAGCAGCTTTGCAACCTCAACGACATTGATAATAATATAATTGTACACAAAAGTCTTTTTTTAAGCTTTTGTTGAAAATTAATCTTCTTCTTTGTTTTCCATGAAAAGAGAAATTGATAAAAAGCATTACAGTTATAATGGAGCGTTATGCTTATCATTTGTAATGAAATGAAATCTGTGGCATTACAACAAAAATATTCAAGTAAATGCAACTTAAAATATATCAAGTGACATTGGATAACTATCAACAACAAAAGTAGGATAGGCATTCGAGTGAATTGAG
Organism: Panagrolaimus sp. LJ2400; assembly: GCA_024447215.1. Taxonomy (NCBI): domain Eukaryota; kingdom Metazoa; phylum Nematoda; class Chromadorea; order Rhabditida; family Panagrolaimidae; genus Panagrolaimus; species Panagrolaimus sp. LJ2400. Next base: position 184,627 of record JAMRYA010000029.1, on the reverse strand, counting down.
TGGAAATAGTAATAACTACCTTTCCCATTATTACGACTTTTTCCTTTTATAGCACATATATGAAATCGGCATTCAAATCAGATGAAACCTTTTTTGTGCAGTTTTTAAGCTGTTAATAAAATTAAGTTTTATCTGTTTAAATTTTATGAAAGTTTTTTATTATATGTAACATATAAAATACATTTTTAATAATAACATTCTGACAAACTTAACCATCTTTTTGGTCACCTTTTCGAAACATTATTGCTACCCGCCAATGTGGATATTTTGGATTATTTTTGAATCGATATCGAATTCCAATAATATCGTCAATTTCATATTTCTTGTTTTCACAGCTTCCGTATTTAGTTACATCAGTTATTTCATGTCTTTTAATAAAAATTTTATCTGTTAAAGCATGAAGATAATATGTGAAACATTGTTCAACCGTTGAGATGCTTTTTAATTTTCTAGGAAATGGACCTAAAATTGTTAAAAAATAGAAGGTTGAGGGGCAAATTTTGGAAGTCCAGATATCAAGATATCGAGAGAAGGAAGTAATATCCATGCCGCCTTTGATGTGCGGCAAAGTTCCTTTGATGTTAAAAGATTTACCATCACGAGATATCTGAGTTTATAATTTATAAACCTTACCTTGCAAGAAAGATTCTTCCAGTCGCAGATCATTCTCAAAATGGTTTTTATAGCATGCTGATCTTCCTGGAAAGATAAAGAATTACATTTTCATCCAACCATGACCGTATTTACTTACTTGTATCAGTATAATGTGCATAAAGATGATAAATTTCAGATAATGGATTAGCAAATTGATGCCCTGAACGAACGACATTTCCGCTATTCAATAGTTGTTTTACAGTTAAAAATTCTTGCAATATATTATCTCTAACTTTATCATTTCGAGCAATTTTGTCTTTAAAAAAGCTTTCCATTTCTGTTGTTATAAAATGAAAAAAAACACTTACATATTTTTTTAATTTTCAACCATAAAACTAACCATTTAAAATAAGAAAAATAAAAAAATTCTTCAGCTTGAAGCAAGCGTGCACAGTACTCTATTACAACAAGGTGGCATTCAAGCATTGCACCTGGAAGGAATATATTTTATTTTATTTTGTTTGTTACCATTTTTAAATTCATTTTCTTTTTTGGGACTTTAAAAATCTTTCATTTACCTTTCGGCCATTTATAATTATTAATTTCTTTCAAATAATTGACAATGTCATCCTCTTTATTAAAAATTTTGATGGTGCCAATATCAATCAAATAACGAAGAATTTTTTCAACTTCAAAAAAATCATTTGTCATCCTAAAAAAAAGGTATTTGCTTAATAAGCCTTAATGGAAAGGAATTGAAAGGGAACACATGAAGAAGGAATATGTTTCTATAAAAAAATTAGAGTAGTTTTATTTGATAGTTTATTTAGATAAAAATTAACTTTTCTTTGTTTCAAGGTTTTCTTTGTCATTAAATTTCTTTATGCCTGTTTTACATTTCTTAGCTTTTTTTGGGGAGTGGTGTTTTCAGACACAAAAATTTCCTTCGTTGCAAAATAATCCTTGTTTTTGTGGGGAGTGAAAAAAGCTGATAGGACACTTAAACAGTCATTATGAGGAGTGTCTTATGATGAAATCATTCATTTTAATGCTTGATGAAAGTTGCTTGATTTTTTTTTGTCTATTTAAAGAGAAAAATTCAACTTTCTTAAAATAGTGTGGTTTTTATTTGTTGTTCATTGTAGCTGCTCCGAAGTCACGATAGGGTTGAGTCACCATATTTTGACGGCCACATGACCAATGTTAAGGAACAATATTAGCAGCAAATCCTTTTCTTTTTGTATTTTTGCCTTTTTCTTAAATCTTGCTATGCTTTTTAGACATAATTATTTTGCGTTATTTTTTTCATGTTCATAATTTGCATTTTGACTTTCACTAACTATATCATATTTTTTTCAGGCTATAAAAGATGAATTCCAATTATTTAAAACGAAAACCTGAAAGTCTTAGTGTATACTATAATTTTTTAAGTACCGTTGCCTGGGATGATTTAAGCAATGCAGTGGTTTATCCTTTTATAGATGAGCTAGACCTATTAGCATATGAAACTTCAACCTTTATTTGTACACTTAAAAGAGATGATGAATCAATTGCTGCTCGAATGTATCAAAATTATCAAAAATTTTATAATAATTTAATATCCAGCAAACATGCTTCTAAATTTGAAAACAACCCATATATCGCTGAACTTGTAGATATATGGTCCGAATATGAAGAAAGTGAATATGGTGATGATGAAATTACAACAATGAGAGAAATTTATACAGAAAATGAAATTGAAAATATCTTAAATGATCAAACAGATCCAATAATTCAAAAACTTACACAATATTTTGGTCAAAGCTCATCGGCATCTGAACGAACAAGGAAGTATGATACAGAAGATCCCAATAAAGCTTCAGAAAATAACGATGGAGATTTTATTGAATATTAAAAATTTATCTGTAAAAATAAAGCTTTAAATAAAGATAATTTTATAACTGATAGAACAAAGGGGAAGTGTAATACAACAAAAGGATTGCATCTTTAACTATCTATTTTTCTTCCCAAATCTGTCATAAATGAAAAAAGGAGAAGGAAAGAAAAGGGAAAAAAATTTTCAATCAAATTCAGATTTAACTATTTTTCTGGAAAGGTGCGCACTGGCGTGCCGATTATAATTTAAAACAAAACAGTAATATTTTAAAAATGCAGTTTTTTATGCATAACAATTACTTTATTAATTTTAACTAATTAAGAATTTTGATCATTGCTTGTTGTTCTACAAGTTTTAAGCTGTCAAAAGAGAAATTCTTTTCTTTTGCACTTTTTTAGAACAGACAAAAATCTGAAAGTAAGCATGATGATATATTTACAGTAACCTCAAGAAAACCCACCTTTACAAAAAGTGCATTTCCGATCTTATCGATGCCATCTCTAGTAGTTTTTTAGTCTTCAACAACAAAAAAAACAAAGGCTTCCGTTGAAACAAATGTATTTTTTCGTCGAGGGTAAATCAAATAAGAAAGACTACTCGAAAAAATTTCATGAATAAACATTGTTTTTCAAATCATTCGACGTTTTCTACAAGTTTAGTATAAGAAAAATTAGGAGAAAAAATTTTAGGTTAGAAACACGATAAAATATTTTTATCTAAACAAAAGTAAAAAGAACATAACAAAAAAATCAGAAATCATTGTACAATAATCCAACAAAAAAGAACAAATTTACAGCAACTGAATACAAAAATTCGTTTCATCTTCATCAAATTCTGGAAAATTCTTGCCTTCTAAATCACAAATAGTTGTATAACGATCTCTTATATTATCATTATAACGAAATATTTCCTTATCTATAAGCATAAATTCAGAAGAAACTGAGCAAGCAGATACTCCCATAAAATATTTTTGATCATAATCGTAACAGCCAAGTTTGTCTACATGATTTAATTGAAATTGCTGTTTATAACTCATTGAATAAGCTCCATTAACTTTTTGACAACTTTGTACAGAATTAACGAATTCTTCTAGAGGTTCTTTAGTATGTGAATATATTAAACCACGTAATATTTGATTATATCGGTTATTGAAATTTGAAGGTAGAATTTGTACTGAAATATTTAAAAATGCATTAAAGGTTAGAAAAGTAAAATTTGCATAAAAACAAAAACTTTTTATCTGTTTTTCATAAAAGAGTCATGGTTCGTTAGTTTGTGCATGTCTTTTTATTTTGAAAGATAAAGTGTGTCAAGCAGTGAAGAGCATGTAAAACTTTTTTTGAGTCTAGTTTAAAATTGAAGCAAACTGGTAGAAAATTGTGTTGACAGGTGCAGCCCGGTGCAAGGTGCTGTAGGCTGGTGCCAAATTGTGGAAGCAGGTGCACAACGGTGCAAGCTAAAAAGCATGGTGCAGTGTGGTGCCAGCTGGAGCAGACCCATTCAAGTTGGTGCAAAACGGAGCAATATGGTGTAGTCTGGTGCGCTCCGGAGCAGGATGGCTCAAGGTGAAAACGTGGGGCAACATGGTGCAGCATGGAAAACGGAAACATTTATTGAAACAAAGAAAAAAGCAAGAATTGTGGTACAACAGCCCCAGAGGGGCTGAGATTCTCTAGCTTACAAAAATCAAAATTTGCATAAAATTCGACTTTATAAAACATTAAATAAAGATCTTCACAACCTTTTCCCTATGTTTAAAGATGTTTTTTCGATGAAAACTCAGACAACCAACTTACATTTTAACCAAAATTTTAGGTCAGGATCATCATCAAGAAGTTTATCTCTATTTTGCAATGCATTTACAACAACAGCATCGTAATCGTCGAAAAGATAACTTTTTGGTGCAACAAAACCATTTAAAAAATCCATTGAACGACACCCAAATTGAAATTTCGACAAAAATGGTGTCATTTCAGCTTTGATCATTGCTTGTTGTTCTTCAACATTTAAGCTGTCAAAATTGGAATTCTTTTGTTTTGCACTTTTTTCGGACCATTCAAAGATCTAAAAATAAGCATAATGAAAGCTTACACAGTAACCTCAAGAAAACTCACCTTTACAAAAAGTGCATTTTCAATCTTATCAATGCCATCTCTATCTAGCCCCAAAAGACCCAATAATACATTTTCTCCAACCCCCAAAAAGTCATCCCTTTCAAAGAGGAGGGTATACCAATTTGCAACCAAATAATTTGACAATGATTTTTTGAGTATTTTAAAACCATAAATTTCTGAAACTTCCAAAAGTTGATAAATATTCTCGGAGGTGAAACTCATTTCTGATGTAAAAATATCAAGTTTATCTTTTAATGATTGAACTTGATACATTTCTGCAAGATCAATAATATCAAAGATATTCTTTTCATCAAAATCACAAGTGCCATGATAAAAATATGCAATAAATTGTTTAAAAGTTTCAAATGAAGAACATGTTTTGATTTCAATTGGGTCAGAAGTTTTTTTCCAATTTTCAGAAAACATTGCATCAAATGGCTCTGATACTGTAGACAAGAGAAAGCGATGAGCATAAAGAACCTAGAAGTAGAAAATAAATGTCGGGCCAGACAGTAGGATATCTTCGGATTCGAAGTTTCTTCCGATCGAAGCAATACGTTTCTTCATTCATTGTAAGCTACACGTTCATAAGCTATAACTTACTTTATCGCCAATCTGAAAAGCAACATCATAATAGCCCTCCTTTACATCTTGTTTCTCAAATCTTTTGATCATAATTTTTCTCATTTCATCAGCCATCTTTTAAGAAATACAATACTTTCCAGTCTTGACAGACTGGAAAGTAATAACAGGAATAACTTGAAATGTTTTTGGTATTAAAAAATTGAGAACAACCTTGTATTTTTATCCTGCATATAAAATCGATATATCTTGAGAAAAAGTTTGTTATTGTAGTTTTCATGGTCATAAAAATTATAAAAATAATTTATAGTGCTCTCTAAGGGATATTCATTGTCTTAACTATTTGTGAGTAATATAAACGTGTCAGTGAAACACAAGTCTGGGAATATCAGCATATCCCATATTTATATAACGACGAATTATGGATCAATAATTGAAGGACTCAATAGAAATGCAAGCAAAGCTGGAGATGCGGATAAACTCAATTTTATAAATATCAGGCCGTTCCAGAAGTTTTTGCGTTTGTTTTTACTTTGTTTCAGAGTTGTCATTTCAAAAACTGTTAAAAATTTGATTCATCCAGAATCCTACAATTTGAATATTTTTTACATATTTTAAATGTATTTATTTATTTATTAAATACACGCCAGAAGTACATCGATATAGAAAAAAGTTATTCATGGTAATATTATTTATTTATGGATTATTTAAATTTTCCACGACAAGCCTAAAAGTTGAGAGAAAGAAAAAAGAAAGGTGCGAAAAAAAATTTTGGACTTTTAAACATTAGGAAAAAAGATATTGAAAAAAGCTATTTTTTATCGATAAAAGTCAAATTAAAATTGATGATTTTATTAATGGAAAAATATGTGTTGTCTTTCTTTTCTTTATGTACAGACATTAGCAGTAAAGATTGTTCATTTAAAAAAAATTGATTTAGTAGAGCTTTAAAATTTCATTCATTTTTTCAACATAGCCCTTCAGAAATGGAATTAATAAAGATGATCCAAAAGCTGTTAAATGGTTGTCATCAAATACTAAAGGCACTTTTCCTGTGGCATCTACTGGTGAACACCATCGATCCTTACAATATGCTTGTAGAAAATTCATAAAAATACATCTTTTGCAGTTTATTACTTTCCATCGACGAGTTGAAGTAATATGTCGGTTTTCGAGATCCTGCAAAGATAACAAAAATTATGAACTTTTCGGGATACACTTCAGGAATAGTTTTTTAAGAAAAGATTTTTCCCTAAAAGTCTACCCCAAATGGTAGCCGCTTCAACTTAAGCAAAGAGATTCAAAGCTTACACTTTGTGAAAATCCATAATCGCCAACAAAACCATAGCGATGCATTGCTTCAGCAAAAATTAAAGCATTAAATTTCAAAGCTTCAAAATGGATATCACTGATTAATAGAACTTTTGAGTGATTACTTAAAAAATCAATCATTTCTTGAATTTTTATTGTTCCAAAATCTTTTTCAATGGGTTCTGTAGGTGGTAGCTCCATATCAGATTGATATTTAAAAACAAAAAATATTACATCTGGTTTATAATGAATCACCCCATCTTTAAGCAAATGTCCCGTTCGAGAATAAACAAAACCTTCAAAAGGTGTTGCATTGCCAGCGACTAAGAGGTTCAATTCAGAATACAACCCATCCAGAGCAAGTATGGCAGCATGAAAAAAGCAGAGCGCATGTGAATTACCAATAACTAAAAATGATAAGCTTCCATTTCCTTTTAGCTCTGTTCCTTCGATATTTGAATGTTGTTGGAGGCTGTTGAAAGATGCGGCGTAAGCGGATTGTGGAAAATGATTGAATCCAATTTTTGTAGTATATATTGCTAAATCTGCTGCAAGTCTAGGATTTATAGTAGATGAAACTTGTCTCCATTGTGTTTCATTGAAAATAAATTGGGACTTATTGTGGTAAATATCTTTAATAAGAGATGAGGAAATAGAGGAAGGCTGAAACAAAATTTTAAGAATTCAAAAGTTTATAAAAATCAAGCATTTGATAAAGCAGCTATTATGCAAAACTATGGAACAACAGTTTCTAACACAACAAAATAAAATTTCGTCCTGCTTGTTGATTTTTTAATGTAGTGCCAAAAAAAATTATCCAACTTACAGGTTGATATTCAACTGTATATGCAACATATCCAATGACCATATAAGCTGCAATTAACCATGGGAAAAAAGCTTCTGGTTTCAATCGAGCTTTTACAATTGGTTTCTCAATGCATAAATGGACGATTACTCCAAAAATGACACACGAAATTAGAATTAATTGTCGATCTGAAATTGTGAATGAAATTATAAAACTGACAAAAATGAACATAAAATTTAAGGCTCCAAAAAACTCAAATTAAGCATCGTAGTGATGTAACTATGATAAAAATTTTTTTAAGGAAAGTCAAACTATTTAAACACTTTTCTCTTATCATAAAAAGCGATAACTTACGATGATTATCGTCACCGTACAACAATTTTCCAAGAAATACAATAATCCAATGACAAATATACAATGAATATGAAGCATCACCAACAAAAATACAAAACTTATTTGCCAATATCGAATATCTCATTTCCTTCTTCTTTTCTTTTGATCTTCCAATTGAAGTTATTAAAGCGGCAGTAAGAATTACAGTAGCTGGTAGCGTATAAACATCAATAAGTTTTATAGGGAATAATGAAAGAATTATAAGTAAAAGGGTTAAAATGTTTACAGTAATTACACTATTGATACTTTTTTTGAATGCTAATAAGATAAAGTTGTTGTTATCATTAAAATATTGATCGATAGCTTGTTGGAGATTAAAAGCTACAAAGCCACCAATGAATTCATAAATTCGAGCGGGAAGCATTGTAAAAGTAAATTGTGCGCCATTTGAGCCATAATTAATTAACATGTAAAATATCAAAAATACACATCCACCAATCATTAATGGCCATAGCAAAAATAAGCTGACAAGAAGTGGCAACCGTTTGCTTAAGTACAATAAAAACGGCACAATAGCATAAAATTGCATCTCTACACATAGCGACCAATAATGTTTATACCAATAAAACTGTAGCCCCTGATTATTAAAGTAATTATGTTTTTCAAAATACATTGCAAAATTTGTTGTAAATGTTAAAGCTGATTTTGTTTGTGACCAAAAATCTGATAATACATATGTATATGAAGCTATTGGCACAATAAGAAGCGTAAAGAAAATGTTAAATAAATATAATGGAAGGATACGATAAATTCGTCGATAATAAAATTTTAAGGCTGTTGTAAAAAAGGATTCTTTTATTGAGTTTGAAGATAGCAAGATCATTGCCATTATGTAACCAGAAACAACAAAAAATCTGGAAATTTTTAAGGGTTATAACAATCAGTAGTAAAGTTACACGATGATTAGGAGCGACTTCTCTTCAAAAAAGACGAGTTCCGATTTTATTAGAACATCCTGTAAAAAAATCGCAAAAAAGTCAAGTCACTTACATATCAACTCCCAAAAAACCATTTCCAAAAGTTTCTGGCCATATATGAAATAATAAAACTGAAATAATTGCAATACATCGTAAACCTTGTAGCTCTACTATCTTTTCTCTCATTGTTTTTTCTTTTTCTTTAAAATCTTTGTCACGTTTGCACCATCAACCTTGAATTTCTCACTTTCTTAAAATCAAGTGTCTCTTATTGTTCGAATTAAGGAAACAGAAACGTGAAAACGGGATCTTGACTTTTTTTTATTGCATCTTTAAAAAACTGATCAAATAATGCAGCAGCAGCAAGAGAATTGACCTCTTTTTTTGTTAAGAAAGAAATATTTCGTTCAAGAAAGGTTTTTCAGAAGGAAGTAAAACACAGGAAATTTACAGGAGAGGTCCCCAGTTGACTCCGGAGTTGAGGCCCCATATTTTGCCTAAATACTCGTCATAGTAAGGGATAATCAAGGAAAAAATATTAGCTGCCATCTCCTCGATCTGTGGATTTAATAGATAAATGGATATAGCTAATAAATAGCTAACGATATCTATTTTTGCTATAAAATATCCAAAATTCTCCATAATGAATGCACTTCAGGTATTTTAAATGTATTATTAATGGATTATTTAAGTTATCCTTGCTATCATACCTCTCTAAAATCAACAACATCAAAATGTTATAGCAAAAATAGATATCGTTAGCTATTTATTAGCTATATCCATTTATCTATTAAATCCACAGATCGAGGAGATGGCAGCTAATATTTTTTCCCTGACTATCCCTTACTATGACGAGTATTTAGGCAAAATATGGGGCCTCAACTCCGGAGTCAACTGGGGACCTCTCCTGTTAGAATATTAACATCTTTCATCGCTTAAGACGCTAATATCATTTTATTTTGGTTGTGGTTATTAATTGTTTTATAGGGTTAACGCAGAAACGTCAAACTCTTTTATCCAAAAAACTTCAAAAAATAACTACCTATAAAAACTTTTTCCTTTTAAAATTTAAATATTTGCTTAAAAATATTTTTGTGGATTTTAATGGATTTTTTCAACAAACAAGGGGACAGATTCAAATGTAACAAGCAGATTGTGGTAAGACATATATCATTGTGATTCTTCTGCTATTCAATAGGATTGCAATTTGAGTGATTTGGAATCATGTTTTTCTTTGATCTTTCCAAAAAATTGACTCCAACTCCGGAGTCAATAGGGAAAATCTTCTTCTCTCCGTCAGATTTTGTTCTTTGATTTTTGCCACTTTTGTGTGATACTTCAGATTTTGCTCACTCACTTCATCCCCCAAAATTTGCTAATGTCAAATTTGGACAATCTCATAAGACAAGAGAGCAAGAGATTTTTTCTCCTGCTGTAATAAATGAAAAAATATGCCTTAAAATAAAAAAGGTCATCGCGTTGCCACAACATTTTGCTTTAATATTTTCTTTATTTAACACTATGCATCATAAATATTAAAAATTGATTTTACAAGTATATCAAATATGGGAAAAGACAGGGAAAAAGACATTTTGTTATGGACATGTCCATAAAAATCAAGGGCACACCATATGGAACTCTTGTTTTAAAAAAGTTGTAGTGATCATTCAATTTTGTTGTTGCAGCTATAGAAAGTGAAGATTTTTGTAGTCTTATTATTCCTAGTGCTAGATAAATTATCTACACAGCTGTAAAATGAAATCAAGTTTTTCTTTTTCAAAATATTCTTCAGCTGAAGATGAAAATTCTATTTCCGATAATTCTTTAAAACGTCATGAATTTCTTGCTACTTATCATAGAAATCAACAATGGCTATTGCCTGATTCCCTAATCTACCATATATCAAAAAATCCTTTGACTTCAAAAGCTTATGAAAAAATGATACAAAGCTGCAAACATTTTTTCATCCAAAAACCTCTTCTTGTTATCTATTATCTTGAACATCAAAGTGTTGGAGGGAAAACTAAGTTTGAGGCACAATATGTTGATTTAAATAAGCTTTCATGTAAATTATGGATTACTAATCAACTTTATTTTGATAATTATGGTTCAATACAGAATTCTCTTTCTTTTATTGTTCCCAGAATTTATCAATGTGATATTGATACCCTTCATTTTTGGTCCCAAAATATTTTTATTGATGATCTAAAAGTTGTTGCAACAAAATGTGAAAAAATTATGCTTAATGAATCTACAGTAATCAATGCAGATGAGTCATTTGTTGGAATGGAAAAGATTTTTGAAGTGTTTCCGAGCATTAAAGAATTTTTTTAGTAAGTTTAATTCTTTTTATGATAATCAGCTGGTCAAGTAAACCTAATGTAACTTTTTGGGATGACAAAGTTTTTTTTCTTGCGTGGATGGCGCAGTTGTTATTTGAAGTTGTTGGAAGTCAGTATGCGTGGGATCAAATCTTCCTCGGAGCTTTTAAGTCCAAATTTTTTTCCCTGATTGCTATTCAGTGCTCAACCCTTTCTTTATGAGCAATTTCAAATAGTTGTACCATTTTTTACCGTTGCTTGCTAAAATTTTTTTTGGTAGGATAGTCAGTGCAGTTGGTTAAGAGGCTATGTGTGGGGGCTCGACTCACTCCAAGCCGAAGTTATTTCCATTTTAAAAAATACTTATTTTTACAGAATTTTTTCATGATTGCTAAAAAAAAGTTTTTCAGCTATTTTGACAACCATGCTTCCGCAGAAATTATTACATCAAAAAATTTAAAAGAATTAATTCAAATTCCTCATTTTTTGAATCTTAATGATTTATTCTTCACTAATATTCCAGATACTTTTGACATTAACACTTTTTATGATTACATAAAGGTAAACTTTCAAAGCAATACTTTATTATTATCAATATTGTAAATTTTAGAATAATAAAAAAACAACAATTACTCTCCAATTTTGTCATTATATTTCTCAAGAATATCAAAATATCCTTCGAACAATTGTTAATGAAATTATTGCAACAAAGAATCGTGATTTTAAAGCACCATCAATGAATTTTCGTGGAATTGGCATCTCTGCTTCAAAAGCTTTGTCGAAGCTTTCTATGGAAAAATAAATACTTTTGTTGTTTTCTTTCTTTCATTCTGTTCTTTTTTTACCTACTCCAAAATTTTTTTTGCTCACTTTTGTTAATCATTTTTTGGTAAAATATTTATATCTTTGTATAAAATATGTGTATAACTTCATGTGAAAAATTTTATTACAGTATACACAAAAATGTAGCTTAGCCTTAAAAATAATGTTTCTCACCAAAAATTCATAGAAGCCTTATTGTTTTTACTACAAATTCAGCATGTTATTCCATTGAATTTGAAAAACTGGTCAGCGGACAATAAATACTGTATCTTGATGTCTGGAATAGTGATGCTCAAAAATTTTTGCAAGAGAATTTGCCAAAAAAAAGTTGCCATCAGCAAAACAGTTTATTGATCAAAAAAGTATGTTGCGAGGGGTGATATAAAATTTCCATCAAGAAGAAAAAAAACCAGACAAGAAAAGATTTCTTGCAAACTTCTTTTTATTGATAACTGATTTTTAAGTTTTTATATTTTTGGCTTGAGATTTTTGTTGCGATTGATTCGCTGTTTTTGTTTGTAGTAAATTACAAAAATCATGACTAAACACACTTCTCTTGCAAAACGTAGCAGAAATTCAATGACTGTTCCACGCTCAAAGCGCTCTAAATTTCTTGCAACTTATAATCGATATCAAACATGGTCCTTACCCGATTCTATAATTTACCATATCGCTAAAAACCCTTCATCTCCAAAATGCTATCAAAAACTGATAAAATTATGCAAATATTTCTTTCTCACTAATCCCCTTCTTGTCACTCGACGTGCATATATTATTTACAGCCATGGATGGCAATATAATGGATTTATATCTTTGAAAAGCCTTTGCTGCAAAATTTGGATTACTGATATGCTTAAAATCGGTAACGCTTATATAACAACACGTGATTCTCTTGCTTCTTTGCTTCCAAAAATTTATCAAAATGATTTAAAAGATTTAACTCTTATGCATCAAAATATTTCTTTTAATGACCTTTTATCACTTGCCGATGGTTCAATTGTTGCGCTGGAAAAACTTGTTGCAGCTTTTCCTTTTGTTAAGGATTTTCGATTGTAAGTTTTTTTTACAAGCACTCTATTCAGCAAAAACTTTTTATAGCGATCTTGAAAGTGTTTCACAAAACCTTATTACCTTTGTTAAAAATTTGATCAAACTTCCTCATTTTTCAGCATCTATCAATCAACAAAATAAAAAAAATTAGTACTATAACAAAAAGTCGTAAAATTTCCATTGAGTTCAGCATTTTCGAGCCTTTAAAAATATTGTCGCTTGCATTCACTTAACAAAAAATTCAAGAATTTTTTTTTCTATTTTGTGCACACATAACAATCTCATATACAGTGCTATTGAAATAATCTGGTAATAAGCCTCTTTTACAACACAATGAGACTCAAATGCAAAAAAAAAGATTTAAACTTCAAAACACTGAGGTGTGCTGTTATAATGCTAGAAAATCATCTTAAAGTTTTTTTCACACTTAATGACAAATGAAAAAAAAATATAAATGAAATGCGTGAAGACAGTCATTCTTTTATTTTTTTTGCTTTTTAAAAAAATGTTTTACCTTTTATTTCTATTACTTTTATATAATAGAGTATCTGCAAAAAATGTAAAATATATTTGTACTTTAAATCATACTGTAGAAATGGAATCTGATAAAATTGTATTTTTTGAATCACCTAATTTTCCGAAAATTATGACTGATCTTGAAATGATACAATGTTATACAAAATTTTCTAAAGCATTGAATACAGAAGAAAAGGCATGCATAAAAATTTGAAAATATTTTTTTCTACATAATCCTTTTTTAGAATGTAAAATTTGTTTTTGCCATTACAAATTGTGTAGGAAATGGTAAGAGTTTTTGTCATCAACAATTTTTTAATTTAACTATTCCATATGTTTTTTGTATAAATGATAATATTGAATCTTCTTGCTTTGGCTATAAAGCATTTCAAGGATTTGCATATATCGATGACTGGGGCGATGATTGTCCCTTGGAATCTGTTAGCCGTGTTCAACCATTTGAATTTACTGATTTAACACAAATTTTGACAATTCAATCAATATATTCCCCTTTTACATTAAGAAAACAATCATGTCTTTGGCAATTTAAAGCTCCGAAAAACTTTGGATTTAAAATTGTTATTAAAGAATTGAACATTATAGATACAACCATTTTTAAAGTTGAAAACAGTAAAGATACAATTATTACGTAAGAATTTTTTTTATTATATTTTTCTAAAGTTCTATTAAAAGTCCTTACTTTAGAAAGGACTTTTAATAGAGCTTTAAAAAATTTTAGCCCCGCAAACGCCAGAGTAACATATCCACATTATTCTATAGACAACTTTCTTAAAATATATCTGTCTGAAAATTATAACACAGATTTTGTAACGGATGAAAATGGTTATATTCATTTTAATGAAGTGACAGCATATGTTTCATTGATCAAAAACTTTTATAATGATATACCGATTGAATGTGATGTTCGAAAACAGGGGAAAAAATTTATATATTGGTCGTATTTGAATAATGCCACTGGTTTTCCAAACAATGCAAGATGCACTTTTACATTAACAATTGAGCCGAATACAGAAGTTGTTGCAAAGATGCAAAAAAGAAATTATGAGCACAAAGTTGATATGATTAATTACTATTATGATAATAACAATCTGCCAAATATCGGTAAGTGACTTTTTGAAGCAAACAGTGGCACTTCAGGTTTAACGCCTTATTTGTTTTGTTGATCGAATGTTTCTCCACAATTTTAAGTTATAGCAAGAATAACATTTGCTACCGAGGACGGACGCGCATAATTTTTAAACTGGCCTTGCAGGCGATTCGAACCAGCGGGGAGCTTACAGTTCTTGGGTGAGTCATGGGCGCTCTAGACCAGTCGACTGTGCGGCCGACAAAACTCAGTTTTTTTAAGAACTTTCAGCTCTACACCTTTACTATCCCATTGTCATACTATCATTTGAAGTACCTATCTATGTACATACATACGATGTTGGATTAGCTTTGCTTTTTTTTTGAAAATCCAGCTAAAAATTTCTTTTTCTAGATGGGGTATTGGATCAAAAGAAATATGGCATGGTTTTTTCTGCTGACAGCGAAAAAGAAAGAAAAATTTTATGGGAATTTATCAGTGATGGAAGTATTCAATCACGTGGTTTTAAAATACAATTTGAAATCTTACGTTAGTTATTTTTATTATGTTTACAGTTGTATATGTTTATACTTTTTTATTGATGTCAGACGCCGCATTTTGTATCGTCTATTCAAGGGGTAATAAAAGATAAAACATTTGCGGCCATCTGCTGTTTCATGGGATGTAATATCTGAGTGAAAATCGCTGACCGTAAACACCCCCAACTTAGGGTGAGGTTTCGGGCCCAAATTTTGCCCAAAGACTTGCCTACTATAAGGTAGTACTTAGGCAAAAATTCAGCTGCCGAATCCCTCTCCCTGATATTTAATAGCTATTAAAAGTTTGTTATGACTTATATGGGAAACCATATAACCCATTTTTAACTATATATACACAGCCATATATGATTGAAGAACGCTTATATTGATGGCCATATAAGATGATAAAAGAAATATGCATGCAACCATATACGCATTTTTTGTCATATATGGATGCATATATATAGGAGGAAACCGCTTATATGGTTTCGTATATAAGTCATAACAAACTTTGAACCGCTGGTAAACCCCCAGACTTAGGATTCGGCAGCTAAATTTTTGCCTGAATATTTCCTTATAATAGACAAGTATTTGGGCAATATATAAACCCGAAATCTCATCCTAAGTTGGGGGTGTTTACGGTGAGACGAAAGAGATGATTTTTTTTCAGATTGTTCATGTGCAAATGCATTAATTATAGTACCATGTTCCGAAGATGGAATATCCACTCATCTCATGAGTAAAGGTAATGGAAACTTTTATTGTGGAAATTTGAAATGTAATTTTACTGTATGTCAAAAAAATCAATCATATTTAATTTAAAAAAAAACATGAAATTTCAGATAAAGTTAGATCCAGAATGCAACAGTCAATTTATTTCATTAGATTTTAGTACATCTCGAAATATGTTAGGAACATCTAAGGGATCATTTAATATATATAGATTAATTTCAAACAATAATGTAGTATCCGAAATAACTCATTCAAAGCCAAGTGGTGATCTCAGATATTCCATGATAGCTGAAAATCATAACATTTTGGAAGTTATCACAACAATGTCTCCTAAAGTTCGATCTTTAGAATTTTTTTTTTTAGCATTGAATGGTATGTTAATATGTTAAATGCATGTTGGTCTTTTTCTTTTACGAGATAATTTTTAGTTTCTGGAAATCTACCTACCTTAATTATAAATGAAACAAAGCCGTATCATTTCCATAGATTTTATATGGATGAATCAAGTTTACGATATAGGACGCCAATAGAATTATCATCAAATCTGGTACGTTTCATTTGTATTAATAAAAGTAATAGTTTTTAAGAGACACTCTACTAGAAAATCTCAATTTCTGAGAATCGAGCGGCACATTGAAATTTCTTTTGGCGATTTTTTTTGTTTATACGATAGAACTAGGTGAGAAAACACTATTCTGAAGGTTTTGGGGCTCTACCACGTATATATCCGGTTTGGCACGTGCGCGAAGGTCGAAAAAAGCTGAAATTTCAAAAATTCGAGAAATTTTTTTGGCTTAAGCTAGCAAAATGATATCGCCCATGATTGTACACATATATGATATAAGGGCTATTTAATGGGTATTACAAAACATTTTTTGGTGACGTTTAATGCCTAGATTTTGTTAAATGAAATTTTCGACCATAGGAAAAAATTTTTGTGTTGTGTTTGTTCTATACGTGTTAGAGCCCCAAAACCTTCAGAATAGTGTTTTCTCACCTAGTTCTATCGAATGGACAAAAAATCGCCAAAAGAAATTTCAATGTGATGCTCGATTTTGATAATGTCTTAGAGCGTCTCTTAAACGTATAATGCAATTTCGTTACATTCTTTCCTCCGGATGACCGATGAATCCGCTGCTGTGGAGTAATAAACCAAGCAGATCATTTTTTTGATCAGTAATCCGCTTCTTCGTCTGACAAAGTGTACTCCAGTACTTTGTTCTAAATATCCTTGTATGTGATAAAACACAAAAATTTTCAGAAAAAACAAAACGCAACGATTGACATCTATATTTTTGATCTCAGTGTTCTTCAACTTTTTGCTTTTTACAACAACAATAATTTATTTCACCAATTAAACCTCCAAAACTGGTAAATTTGCATTAGTTTTTTTTTGGCAAAACTTATTTTTGGTCATTTTTTCAGCCTTGTTATGGTAACACCTGACGCTTACAAATGTAAAACAAATATGACATTGTTGGCATTAATACAATTTGATTCTAACTATTTGTTCAATTCGTACTTGCTTTTTCAAGTATCGTACGGTAGGGTTTTTGATGTAATGCAATAATCAGTTTTTTTACACTTTACTAACAAATTAACTCTAAATGAAAGAAGCATATCCTAGAAATTTTTGAAACATTTAATATTGTGATACCCGAGACTTGTCTAAAAATTGGGTACACGGTTGATCCAAGGTTTAAAAATATTCAAGCCCATGTTTAAAGTAAACCATATCTTTATTTATGCAAAAGTTATCATATGTTAATGACCAGACAAAATTTTATAGAATTATAGATAATATAAAGGCGAATGATTGGACATGCCAAAAAAACATGTTTCCTTTTTTTAACATTAATTAAAAATTTAGGAGAAAGCGATTTGAGTCCAGATGGTTGCGTATTTAAAAATAATGTTTTTAAGCTCGGCGCTCCTTTATTAATTTCAGTTCCCAGTTTTAATTTCACAGGAATGAAAGCAACTAATTCTATTTCGGCGATGTCAAATGAAAAAAATGGTTGCAGAATATTTATTTATACAAGTTCATCCATTGATATTGAAAAACTTTGGACATATCAAAATCCCCATTGTTTCATAAATATCTATGCTGGTAATAGAGAAAAACTATTTGCCTCTATTAAGTAAGCTTGAAAATTTTTATAAAGTTATAACAAAACATTTTTAGTAGTACTGAATCCGCTTCTCTTTGGCGAAATTTATTTTTGTCTGAAAATCTATATGTAATTGAAATACCCAAAAACAGTACTGTGATGGTAACATATAACAGCATCGCTCATTCATCGTATAATAGAAATGTTACAAGTGATCCTTTTAAGACCATTGTAACCTCACCATATTATGGTAGCAATGTATTAAACGCTTGTTCGAAAGATCCTTTCTATACTTTAAATATCCAAAATGCTAATGTGAAATTTACAATATTAGATTTGGATGTTTTGAAACCAAATTTTTTTTATTTTATAAAAGATAAAACACAAATCAAGTAAGTTTTTAAAAAAGAAAAAATAAACAGTTTCAGTTTTAATGGCTCTCCAACATTTGGGATCGGGCACAAAGTTTTTTTGAGATAAATTGTTGTTAAAACATTTGTGAAAACAGATTGTATTTATGTTTTTTTTCCAAATGTCGAGCTACTTTTTCCATGGACATATTTGTGAGATAACAGTTTGCCCATTATAGACGAAAAATTCAGAGGGATTATGGTTAAAATATAAAACTGTTTATTTTTTTTTTTTTACAAAAAATGAAATTTTATAAAAATTTTCTTGCAGTATTACTTCAACACTTAAATCAGTAATATTTAATACATCGCAAGTGAAACTATATTGTTCTTGTGATTCATTGACAAGCTGTAACCTTCGAACTTTTGTTGAAACAATTAATTTGCATGAATCAAGTACAACTTTAATTCCAACACTGTTAAGAAGCACAGAAAGTTCGACAAAAACAATCACTACTACTACTTCTGCAGAAGTATCACATTCGTTCACTTCGAGAATAAACAATTCAATGTTATTTTTACTAGAATTAAGCACATTGTTATTTAACCTAATGGTTACCAGTAACCATTAAGTTTTTTATTTACAAATTGTTAATACACAAATTGCTGCTGTAAAATACTATTATTTTGATATTTAATTTAATAATAAAAAAAATAAAGCAGTTTAAAGAATTTTTTTCTAAAAAAACTAATAACGAATATGTTTAATCATCTTTTTCTTGCTTTTATGATTGCTCACTTTTTTTAAAGGTTTTTAACTTTAAACATAAAGGTTTGTTAATTTAACATTTTCATGTTTCTGAATCATCTTTCTTTTTTCTTTATGTTTTTCAAACTTTTAAAACAGAATAATGAAAATTAAACAACGTCCTTGTAATAATTTTTTCAAATAGATCAAAGGAAAAATCAAGGTTATTAACCTTCAATATTTTCATGACTGCTTTCAGTCGGCGTTGTTGCAGATGGAGTAGTCGTTGTTTCAGCTGCTGTTGTTGGAGATGTTGAAGTTGATGGAGTTGGATCAATTAGAAGCAATGATGATGAATTTGATGGTGCTCCTCCACAGCCTGTATTACATTTATCTGTTTGACAAATATAAAGAGATTGGTTACATGATCCTTCAGTTCTAAATTTCGCTATTTAAAATAGTAATTTTACTGTATTGAAAAGAAAACTAACTCAACAGAACATTGACCAATTGTATTAAAAATATGTTTTCCTGATGAATCTTCATATTCTATTGAAGGTTCATGTAAACATAGATAAAGCTCTTTTGCTTCACAAGTAGGATCAGAAGATGCATTAACAGAATCTTAAAAAAAGGTGTTAGTACGAGAACTGCTGCCACTTTAAAAACTTACGATAACCACATGCTTTGCAACCAGAAATAAATAATGTTATATCAGGGGGAGCAATAAAGCAATCAATGGCATCAGTTACAGCTAAAAATGACCTTAAAAGTAACACAAAAAATCCAAAAAAAAATTATTACCAAAAAAGCAGGACCAAAAACTCAACAAAAATAAAACAGCCTTCATTTTTTTTGTGAATGTTGCTAAAACAAAAATGAATATAGAAAATGCTGTCTCTTTTTTGCTTTTATAATTGCTTGCTTGCTTCTTTTAAAAAAGGTTAATTTTAAGCAAAAAAAGCGTCTGTCTAAATTTTCTTTTAACATTTTCTTGTATTTTTGAATCATTGTTTTTTGCTTTTTTTTTAAAATCAAAAACAGAAGCAATATTTTAGGCTGAAATGATTTTAAAAAAGCAATAAAAAAAGGTTTACATTAGGAAAAACAAATAATTTTTTAAGACTTTTTACATGAAAAATCCATTAATTGCAAACACCAGCCCAGCTACCCAAAAAATCAAAATTCGTTTTTCTTCTAAATTTTTTCAATGACGCCTGTCAAAGTTATGGTAACCACAAAATGTACTTGCAGTACTACTTGAGCCTCATTCTTAGGATTTGTAATCTGAGCATCTTCAAAAAAATTCTAGGGTGTTTTGTGGTTCTAAGTGATTTGACCCAGGACAATATTCTTTCTTTCACATAAATATTAGTTTGCGCACAAAAATATTCTTTAAAATTTTGTTCATTTGTTACAACAAATATTTGGTGAACTCTTTTGTTTTGCTATAACATAAAAAAATTTTTTGTTATTAAACTGAAAAATTTCTGACAAAAAGAAAGGTCAGATTGTTTTTAAACGCATTTAGTAAAATTTATGCTTTAGAAAATACTCCACTCGAAATGCAGCTGATAATTATTGATGCTGGTGATAGTGTGCAATATTATGATAAAATTCGATTACGAATTGATACAAGGCCTACCAAAGAACATTTAACTATTATGCCAACTGAAGAAGGTAAGCTAAATTTTATTTTTGAATATCTGTATTACATAAGCCTTTTCAGAAAATGATTTCATTTATATTACTTTTAAAAGAAATTTTGTTCATCAAGCTGCTGCTTTTCAACGGTTGCTTTGTATAGATGATTGTGATACTGATTCAAGGAAATATGTATTAATTTTTGCAAATGTTGAACAATGTGTCAAATTCATTGACTCTATCAAGAATGGCAAAGTAAGTAA
This sequence comes from Panagrolaimus sp. LJ2400, assembly GCA_024447215.1. Classification (NCBI taxonomy): domain Eukaryota; kingdom Metazoa; phylum Nematoda; class Chromadorea; order Rhabditida; family Panagrolaimidae; genus Panagrolaimus; species Panagrolaimus sp. LJ2400. The sequence goes on along the minus strand of JAMRYA010000029.1, from coordinate 163,852 downwards.
AATTTATTTGAAAACTTTTAAATATCTGATTTTCATTTTCAGGTAAAAGATAAATTGCGCATTGCTGTTTCAAATGATGTTGAACTTTTTAAAGCCAAATATTTGATTCCACTTGCAACTGCTTGCCAAGAAGATTCGTCTATGGAAGAAGAGATGCAACCATTGCTCTTAGAATTTCTTCAATTTTATAAAACAAAATATGAAAAAGAAACAAGCATTCAACATGATGATGATGCAAGTGTTGCAACAAATACTTTACATTTGAATCTTATTGCTGTATCAAAAAATGAAGCACCTGTTCAAGGTGATAAAGATACTGCATCTGAAAATAATGGAATTACTGTAACTAAAATTTCAAATTTAACCGATCAAAATGATGATGAAAGTAATGAGCGGTAAGTCTATTAAACTTTTCACAACCACCATTAAACTTTGCTGTTAAAATATTTCAGCCAAAAAAGTCTTCGTAAACGTCTTATGAATGTTAATTATCACGACGGTGATATAGGAAAGCGACCATTAAAACGAAGTCTTTCAACAAAAGAACACCAACAAAGGTATATTTATCTTTTGTTTTTATTTTTTTATTCCTCTGTTTTAGAGAACTTGCAAAAGCAAAACCTTTGGATAAAAATATTATTGATGAACCAAATTTCAAATTACATAATTTCATTCAAAATGGTGTTTCCAAATCACGTCTTTTCATTTTTCCAAATTCTGATGAAATATTTTGCTATCAATATTTTTATAGTTCCAGAGATAAGTATTATCTTTGCGCTGGATGTAGAAAAGCTAATAAAAGAACTCCGGCTATTATTGAAAAACATTCAAGCGGAAAAGATTTTGTAAAATGTCTTCGAAATGATCATATTTGTGGATTACGTCAATTTCAACCTGAAAAATTTCAAAGCGAAAAGCAAATTGTTTATGATGAATCAAAAATTATTCGAAAACCAATGTTTCAATTGTTTCAACGACAAGTTCAAGGAAAAATGCGTTAGAAATTAGCAATTTTTAATTCAACGGATTTAACAATGTGCCATGAATATACTTGCTATAGAGGTGGTAGCAAATATATTTGTCATCCATGTAAAAATTATTTTAGCATACATGTTTATGCAAGAATCATTAAAAATGGCAATGAAGAAGAAGAATACGTTCAAATGGGCAATAATGATCATAAATGTAATTTGAAGAAATTTGTTTGTTAATTTGTTTTTTATTTTCTTGTTGTCTCTTTTATTTGTGCAGGAATAAACTTTATTTATTCGTTGTAAATTTCCATAAAAGCATCAAAAAATTTGCATATCTGTGAGATATTCGACAGCCTTATTACAGTATATTTTGTTAGAACCTTTTTTATATAAAAAAATTGTTGGATTGGCACATGCATTTTAAACATTGTCTTACTGTTCCTCAATATTATTGCACTTTCTATTTTTAAAGCGTTGTAATGCTTATTCTTTTTATGACTTTTTTTGACGTCATCAAAATCGCTAAACATTAACGATTCTTATTTGTTTTTAACATCTTTTTTTTACATTTTAATTGTTCGATTTTTAGAAAATCTATCTACTTGATTGCTCAATATTGTAAGTTGCTAAAGAAAAATGGCTTCATCAAAACTTCAAACAACTATTTTAATGGATCCTGATGATTATCAATACGCAGAAAATGATCAATCCTGCTGTGTTTTTTCTTGTTGTGGTCCTCAAAATCGCCAACCGACAGAAAATGGTGCATCTTGCTGTATTTTTAATTGCTTTAATGAATGCTCTATTGGATGGTGTGAACCTGTTGCTAATTTCTTTGCTAAATTATTTGGTTGGAAAAGATCTTCTTAAATCATATATATTAAAATTATTATTGCATATTGTGGAATTACTGTGGGTAATTTTCGTTGATTATATATAGTCATGTGGATTACTTTCTTTGAACTTGGTTGTTGAAGTGTGCTGCTAAGATTTGTTCGACAAAGCCGATAAAGGTAGTTCTTTTTAGGATCTATCTGGTTGCAAAAACATTTTAAATAGATTTACCTCTTTTTGCAAAACCTTCGTTATCTGGAAAAGCTTCGAAATTGATTCCATCCACGCATACCAAAATGTGAAAAAATCTTTTTACCTGGTGTTACTGTAATGGATGGTAATGGCTTAATTTTACTTCTTTTATTTTCTCTTTCCTATAAGAAACGCAAGAAAATATAACTAAGTACAAATAAAAATACTCGTATAGATTAATACAAAAAAAGCAATTTCAAAATTGACAATAAAAGTACAAGCAATTTGACTAAAAGATAGATTTGATAATATTTTTTGAAAGTTTTTTCAAGAGTATTTGATTGCAGTATACCTCTTCGGTCGACAAATATGTTCCCGAGAGCCATATTCTACATATTGCTGACCATTTTTATCGTCACAAACTTTGGCCATAATACATCTTTTCATTCTATTACATGGTTGGCATCTGTATGATCTTCCAGATGTTGAATTAAATGTGTAATAGAACTCTCGCTTTTCGGATGTGAAAAAAATCAATTTCTTATTTGGTTCACCTTTGGTGTTTGGCATAAGTTCAAAGTTGTAACTTTGCTTTTTGATTTCATATTTTTCTTTGTTGTATTTTCTTGGAGCACATGCATGGTTTTCTTCTGGTTTCATCAATTTAAGGAATTCTTGACCATTTTCATCTTTGCACAGTTTAACTGAAAAATACTTATGGCAGCTCAAACATGCAAGGCATCGAAAGATTTCTGCTTCTTTTGCAACAGCAAATTCATAACATTCATGCCGAGCAGGAGTTGTAAAAACGATGACGGTAGTAATTCTATCATTGCCATTTGCACAAATTTTAATAAAATCTGCATCAGGAATAATTCGATCATCAGGTTTCTTAAATGTTTCATATTTGATTGGATCACATCGATGATGAGCTTTTCCTAATATGATACATTTTTCACCACTTTTGTTAACACGAAGTCTTGCCATGGCATAACAACCTTTTCCGCAACATTTATAAGCATCAGCAGCTTTATCAAATAAATATCTGTATCCAAGGCTTTCATTGTTACGTTCACCTTGAAAAACAAATAGCGATGCATCAGGAATGTCATTTTTATTTGGAGCAAGTACAAAATTTGGAGCTTTGATAATTTTGTCTTCATCAGTCATGCTTTCTTTCGTTTTAACAGCCAAGCAAAGATCATCTCTTTTAAGAAAAACATATTTTGGAGCAGTAATTGTTGAGACTTTTACTGGTTTGCAAGCATGTTTTTTGTAATCATGATTAAAATATTCTTTTTCATCTTCTCCATCTTTTCCCATTTTTATTTTCCAGTGATTATCTTTCCGTTTGCATGCAGGGCATTGAAAAGATGAAATATATTTCCAATAAGTGATGACGTAACACAAGCTTTTATCTTCTGGATGGTAGATTCCAACAAAAATTGAATCAGGACGTTTTTGGGGTCGAAAAAAGAAGTAATCAAAACACTTTGGAATTTGCTTCTTCTCGTACTTTTCAGGTTCATATTTCTTTGGATTACAAATATGACTCAAATCATTTGTTCGAAGAAAACTTTCTCCATTTTCATCTTTGCATAATTCAATTTTAAGATATTTTCCAATTTCATTTTTAGCAATTCGACAGAGAATACAGTAATAGATGTTTTGATGTCGATTTTGTTGTGTAAAAGTATAACATAAATTTTGATTATTTGAATCAAAAATAAATAATTTGTTTCTTCCAGAAGATGTATTTTCCATTAAAGCAAATCCTGGTGGCCGTACAATAATTTCTTTTTTCAGCAATGCTTTTGAACGTGGTCGTCCTTGACAAATATGCTTCTTCTTTGATAGCAAAACATATTCTTCACCATCAGAATTTTGTAATAATTTTGCAGTAACTCTTACTCGTTGGCTGATACATTGTTGACATAAAAAACTATCAGTTTTTCTTGCATATGTAAAAATGTGACATAAAGTATTGTCAGCTTTATCAAAAATTATCAATCGTTTCTTTCCTTCACCAGTTTTTGACGATGTAAAGCTTTGCAATTCATAATCAGGCTTTAAAATAAAATCATTGAATTGACAATAATTTTTCACATCATATGGTTGAGATTTGCATTCATGTGTAACATTTCTTAATTCTATATATTCATTTTCAGTTCTTTTATTCCATAGCTTTGCATATGTATTACAATCACGACAAACAAATCGGGTTCGGGTATCAACAGCTCTAAATTCCCAACAACATTTCTCATTCGTTGCGTTTTGATCAAATATAATAAGAAGTTTTCCAGTATGAGTATTACAATTTTCCAAAATCTGATAGTTGGGTTTCTTGATGATTTTTATTTCAATATACTTTTCAGGATCATACGGTATTGGAATACATGAATGTTTGTGATCTTCCATTTTAATAAAGTCTTCTTCATCCGCAGTAGCAGCAGCTTTGCATCCGTTACAGTAATATAACATCCCTTCCTTCAAAGAATATTCATAACATGTTGTTTTTTCAGCTGTTGTAAAAATTAATAATTTTCGATAATAGCTTTTTCCTTTCTTAACATTGACGTGTTTGTAGAATGAAGGATAAACATTCTTTTTTTTTTTTTTTTTTTTTTTTTTTTCTTTTTAAAATCGTTTTGTTTTTTGATTAGAATTCTGAAATTAAAAACATAAGGAATTATTAAAAATAATCAAAAGGGAGGAATCAAAGCACAAGCAAACTGTATTTGTTTCTTATGAAAATTTTTGTGTCTCCAGAATATCTCTATGGTATAATTTTCATAACTATTTTTTCTGATCAAAAAATTGTATAAGCTTAATAAATAATGTGATTAAACAATTGACGAAGATTCATAGATTTTTAAAAAACTCATAATGTTTAAAAAATGTTGTGGAAAATTTTGTTATGCAATGGCAAGACTACATATTAACAAAAGTGGTGAAACATGTATCATATTAGGGAAAGCTCATCATAGATGTGATCCAATCAAATATGAAACATTTAAGAAACCTGATGATCGAATTATTCCTGATGCTGATTTTATTAAAATCTTTGCAAATGGCAAGGAAAGAATTACTACCATCATCGTGTTTACAACTCCTGCTCGGTATGAATGCTATGAGTTTGCTGTTGCAAAAGAAGCAGAAATTTTTCGATGCTTTGGATGTTACACTAATCATAAATATTTTACGGTAAAGCTATGCAAAAATGAAAATCGTCAAAAAAAGTTATTGAAGATTAGATTTTTACGATTTACTGGTTTAAAAGCTTTCGAATATAGTTCAATAAAATTTACAGATACTTTTAACAAAAATAGATTGTGAGTGCTTTGATTCCTTCTTCCTTTGAATTCTGTTAATTTAAAAATCTTACCCTTTATTTTCATCATTAAAACTTTTATGAACATTACCGATTTGTGAATGCCGTCGTTTCCTAAATTTTTTTTTTCATTAAAATAAATCTACCGAAATAAGAACTTTACCTTGGATTATCAGCCTTGTTTGCATTATTATTATCCGTGGAAGTAAATGGTTCAACATTTTCAGTTTCTGCTGCTGCTGCAGAAGTATAAACAATATCAAAAACAGTCTCTTCTTTTAGAAAGTTAATAAATTTTTCTTTTTCTTCAATTTCTTGTTGATCAATGAATTTTTTAATAATATCTTTTAATTCTTCACTTTTGTAATCCTTTTTAGCAAGCTTTGTACAAAGTGGATTCCAGAATCGTTGAAAAAACATTTCTTTAGTGACATTGCTGGGATTCTAAAAAAATATATTATTATACATACCAACCACTGACAAGGGAACGTTCTCAAGTGAAGTTCCCACTTTTTTTAACGACTATGCGGAATTGATAGGTCATAGTAAGGTATGAAATACCCCCAAGGGATTTTTGCCCGTTTCGAGTTTGACTTCCACTTATATGTCTGCCGCTATAAGCATTATTTTTTTTCTCTTATATGCCTACCCCTATAGGTGGTTTTTCACTTATAGGCCTACCCCTATAAGTGAAAAAACGCTTATATGGATTCCTCCATAAGTAAAAAATAAATTAAACGCTTCAAACTCAAAACGGGCAAAAATCCCTTGGGGGTATTTCATACCTTACTATGACCTATCAATTCCGCATAGTCGTTAAAAAAAGTGGGAACTTCACTTGAGAACGTTCCCTTGTGAGATACATACTTACCGTGTCTTTGCAAATCAAATCATAAACCATTTTACATCGAATTTCATCATTAAATGCCAAAACAAAATCATTTAATTCATTTTCAGCAAATACAAACATAATATTCTAGAAATTAAAAAATGAGCATAAAGTGTGAGCAAGTTGGACAAATAAAGAAAGATCATTACCTTATCAATAACAAAATTCCAATTAAACATTGCAGAAATCATTTTATAGTCTATAATAATGTAATGACACAGCAGTATAAATTTAACTCAATAACCTACCTTCATTAAATGGTTCAACAAGCAACATTGAACATACTCGATTAATACTAATTTTGCATTTGCCTTCATATTGAAGATTTTGATGCTTATCAAATGCAATTAATTCGATCATTGACTTCATCTGTAAAAGAATTTTTATAGTAAAAACACAATGACATATATATAGTAAAACAAATAATCACGTTCTTTTGCGAAAGATATTGACTTAAAAAATATCAACAAAACTATTTTTTTATAAAAAAGATGCAATAAATAAACTAATATAAAAGTTTTTGATTACCTCTTTTCTCTTTATTCATTTGTGCCTCAAAACCACTTTACTTAAGTGATTTCTTGGGGGCAGGACTTCAAAGATATTTAAGAACAGTATTGAATGAACAATCCTTGTTTTTTACAGTTTGAGTGAATCTAAATCAATCGCATGTTGTTAAAAAAGCTTTGCCAAATAAGTTTGTCCAGTTGAGTGATAATTTGGGAGAGCAGTAACATTCTCATCTCTGTGCACTAATAACAGAAAAACAAAATCAAAATGTTGGTGGTTTTTCTACGAATGCGAAAAACAAGAAATTCTTTAGTAACTTATTGAATCTTTTTCCGCTATTGTTTTTACTTTAAAAAACATAATTAAATGTTTTAAGCTTTAACATGTTGTTTTTTCTATGTCAAAGTAGCGAAATACTATAAAATGAATTCATCTGCTTCTCGTCCAACTGCTGCAGCTAAAGGCAGTGAATCTATGATTGTTCATCCTTCAAAACGTGCTGCATTCTTTGCTACATATCAACGAAATCAGTCCTTTTCTTTGCCAGATTCTGTAATTTATTGTATCACAAAAAATCCAAAATCTCCAGAAAGTTATGAAAAAATTATCAAAAGCTGCAAACATTTTTTTGTTCAAAATCCTCTTCTTATCATTCCACGCTTTGTCCTTTCTTGTCGAACACACGGTTGGAATGCTTTAATAGATTAAGGGGATAGATTTTTAGTTGTTCCTTTGAATAATCTTAAAAGTAACATTTGGGTCACTGTTAGACTTTTAACTAACAATGTTTGTCCATTTCCACCTAATTCTCTTTTCCTTCCAAAAATTTATCACACTGGTATAAAAGAATTACATCTTAATAAACATAATATTTCTTTTAATCATTTTCAATATCTCTGTTCAAAATGTGAAGTAGTTTCGTTAAAAAAAGCAGTTGTACATTATGCAGATGATACAGTTGTTGCAATGGAAAAGATTTTTGAAATGGCTCCTAATGTTAAACTATTTTCGTAGTATGTTTTGTTTACATTTTATTCCGTTAAAAATGTTTTGTTAATGACTATTTTTTAGCACCCCAATTGATTCTACACAAAATAGTATTACTTCTACAACTGTGCAGGAATTAATTCGAATTCCACATTTCTCTAAATTACATATGCTTGATTTATATCATATCCCTGAAACTTTTGACATTGAGACTTTTTTTGTCCACATCAAAGTATGTTACTTCAAAACAATGCATTTTTAATACTTTTTTTCAACTTTTTTTAGAAGAATCAAACAACCAAAATATCTGTTCAATTTCGTCTTCCACTTTCTGAAGCCTACAAAGCTCGTGTTCAAACAATTGTCAATGAAATTATTACAGCTGGACATCGGGAATACAAATCACCGTATATTTCTTACCGAGGTATGGACAAATCTTCTCGTTTATTTCATTTGTATTCTCGGAGCTAAATATTTTGTTGTTCTTAAATGTGGCATTGATTTTGTTATGGAATTGGTTACATTATACTCTGTGTTAAATTTTTTTATAAATTTGTTGATTCATAAATTGTTGTAGTATTTTCTTCAAATCTTACCATAAAAATTTTCAACGATTACAAAAACTACCGAGTGTTTTTTTCTAAAGAGCAATAGTTGTAAAAACAAGTAGTATTTTTATTCAAGCTTTACAACAAAATATTTGTTTTCAAAAAAAAGAACAACGAACCACTTGCGTTGATTCACTACAATTTAACCATAATTCCAACCATGCTCTGGATAATCTGGAATTAACTGTGGAACGGGAATTTGATAGAAAGTTGTATCAACAAATGTTACATAATTATAACCAATCTTTTTTCTTACAATTTTTTGAAAATTCCGTCGATGTTGTAATGGAACATTGGGAGCCATAAAAAAACCAAATTTTGCACATGGACTGGCATGTTTCTAAACCAAAAACTTTTTTAAATAATTTTTTCATTCATGAGTCTCTTACGTTTAGGAACGATGCAAATGCTTCTGTATCAAATGTTGGCGGAACAGGGCCAATTGAAAAGCATCTCAAATAAGTATGTTCAGGAATTGTGGCAAGTTTAAATGCGGTATTTTCAGTGATAAGGTTGTGCTTTATCCTGAAAAAAAGTGTTAATTGCACATCTACCAGGACTCGAACATGGGGATACCAGGTTCAAGTCCGGATAACAAAAAGCTTTGAAACTTCAGCCTTACCGAATTTCATGACACTGTGGAAATGACACAATAAGTTCTTCAATCGGTATTTCAACATTTTCCAAGTTATGAACCTTCAAATTCACAAAATAAATGCTTTCAAGCTTTGTGGATGACAGCTGATTCAATTCTGTTACAGTTAATGCTTGAGAATGCAAGTAAAGATATTCAAGATTACAATTAACTATTTTTAACAGCTTTGAACAAATATCTGATTGATTATTTCCGATTTTCAAAGAATATGTGATATTAAGCTTCTTCAACCATATTTTCCGTTCAACATCTTTCCAGCAGAGATGTAAAGAATTTTTAACGAATTGTGGTGGCTTGTAGCGTGTTTTTTGAAAGATTTCTAATCTATGACAAAAAATCTGTTTTTTGTTGAGAAAGATTTGTTTGCAAGTTTTTTGTAGCTTTGTTTTTGTGTTTAAAGTTGTATTAATGTAGAGATATTCCATTATAAAATATGGTAATGAAAAATCTTGAGTCAATGGCAGATCTTTGGAAATGGATTTTTGCATTGCTGATTCTTTTGGGTTGATTTGCCACAATTTAACTGGTTCTTCTAAAGTATCCCGAACAAAATTTGTTGAAATTGTGACCCCAAATATTTTTGTTTTTAACCTTGCAAGAATATTTGAGCAACCAAAAACAAAATTTTTTCTAAACCATATTGAATATTCCATGAACTGCTCTGATTCTGATACCCCTTTTACATTTTCACCATCTTTTAAAAGCTCGAAAGTCTTTTTAACTGTCCCGAAATTCCTTTCAATTTCAATTAAATCAATCCACCATTTTTCTACACAAACATCACTGCCACATGCTTTTATCTCTTCATAATATTCTTCTCTTTTATCGACATCATTAAAGAACAGACGACAATACCTTGAATACACATTTAACAAAATAGTTCCAGGAGATTTGACTTTTAAAAATTGCAAATAAAAACTCCAAAATTCTTTTGATGTTGGTTTTTTAGCTAATTCCCATTCAATATTTTCAATTGCAAATTCAATATCTTTTAAAGCGTAGGAGTATTCAGTGATATCTTTGTTTTTAATTTTTAAATAAAGTCGGTTATTTTCATCACGCATTTTTACCAAATCTGATGATAATGTTCTAGCTAAAAAATTTTTAATCAACTGTTTTCACGTACAGAAATAAGCTATTATTAAATCGCTCTGAAAAATCTCTTTTTTTCATTTGACTTACTTGCAAACATACGATATGCACCAAAAAATGATCTTAAATGTGGATGTGGAAAGCTGAGAGTTCTTTTCAAAGTTTTTTCAGATAAACAGTCACTCATTTGTGTCCAAAGTTTTAACATGATATATTTAAATGGCCAATCAATGTTTCTGTGAAACTTCTAAAAAAAACGCATTTTTTGTTGATTAAAAAGAAAAAAAGACTGACTTCAGGAATATAATCAAGAGCAAATAAAAAATCTTTATGACAAAAATGTTTTGCAGCTTTTTGTCTGATGTTATTTATATGAAAAACAAGCTTTTTGTTATCAAAGTCTGGGAAAATTGTGATCCGTTCCAATCTAAAAATGGTGTGTACGTTTTTAAACAAATATTCAAAAGTTCAACATTTTATTAATTGTAAACTTACTCCATCCATTTTTGCCATAAATCTGGAATCATTGTCATTTTAAACGAAAAAGATTGAAACAATTTTCGAATTTCACATAAATTTTTAGCGGCTTCTACATCTCTTAATAGCATTTCTTTTGCTTTTTCATATTCCTGGGGTAGAACAGAACTCGCAGCCATATTTTTGCTTGATATATTTTAGTTAAATAGCAAGTAAACAACAAATTCATTCATACAACTGCTGCAATACAAAATAGATGACTATAATTTTGTGATCACTTGATAACTAATAATTGCTTTTTCACATGATTATAATGATATCTTCCGAGAAAATGAAAATACCAAAGTCTAAAATCTAGGACTATTTGGGCTATAAAATCAATCATTAATTTCGTGTTAGGCTATCAAGAAAACAACGGGGCCTTTTCTAAAATATTATTGTTTTGTTAATTTAACTGCATTGTATTGCATGCACTATTTTTATTATCAGTGACTTGCGAGCTTGTTATGATTAATTGGAAACCATAGTATAACATATAACATTCAAATTTTATGCTTTAAATGTATTTTACAGAGCATGAAAAAATTTTTATGTAGCGGAAAATAAGTTTAATCGTTGTAAAGTTTAATTTAAGACATTACTTACAAAAAAAATAGTTGTCGTAGATTTACTGGACAAATGTCCACGCTTTCTTGCTATTTGTTTTAATTAAGGAAAATATACAAATTTTTCGACACTAAAAATTTGCATAACAACTGAAGACAAACTTCAAATTTGAAGCTGTTATATCCCTGAAAATGTCAATTTAAAAGGTATAACAAATTACGGCGGCATTATGATTTGGATATTTTTCTGATTGAAGTTGAAAATCTTTTGTTGAAACAATTGATTCACGAAAAGCTATCCCTTTCTTCTTTAAATAACTAATTTCAGCTTTAGAAGGATGTTTTTCACGAGAAGTTATTAAAATATCAATATCATCTTCATTAAGCATCTTGCATAATTCTTCAGAAGCTTTCAATTGACGCATTGAATCAATTTCATTCAATCTTCCAATTCCATAGATTTCAAATAATGCTACTTTTCTACCATTTAACAATTCATGAATTATTCGATAAATTTGATTTCTAAAAAGAAGGAAATGTGATTATTGTATATGTAAGGGTTTGCTTTCTTAAAAAATGGAAAGGTCATTTTATGCTGCAAACAGATGCACTATATTTTTGCCGTAACTCTGGAAGCATTGTCATTATATCCGAAAATGCTTTTCTTTCGCTTTTTCATATTCTTTTGGAAGAGCAGAAGACCCTGCCATCCTTTTTGATTTAAGTGAGTTTAATATCAAATGAGTTACAAATTTATTCATACATCTGCTGCTGCTATAAAAAATAGATGTCAATGATTTTGTGATCTGCTGATTAATAATAATTGGGCATGATTATAATTATATCTTCCAAGAAAGAGAAGAAACCAACGTCAAGGAATTTTTTTCATTTATTTTGTGTTAAACTATCAAGAAAACAACGAGGCCTTTTCATAACCATATTGGGAAGTTAATTTAATTGGATTGTATTGCATGCAGTATTTTTTTTATCAGAGAATTTGCGTGCTTGTTATGATTAATTGGAGGCCATAGTATAACCTTGTTTTTCAAATTTTATGCTTCAAATGTATAGACCATTTTCATCTTTGCACAGTTTAACCGAAAAATATTTATGATGGCTCAAACATCCAAGGCATCGAAAAATTTCTGCTTCTTTTGCAACAGCAAATTCATAACATTCATTCCGAGCAGGAGTTGTAAAAACGATGACGGTAGTAATTCTATCATTGCCACTTGCACATTATATCACGAAAAATCCTTCCACTTCAAAAGCTTATCAAAAATTGATACAAAGCTGCAAACATTTTTTCATCAAAAAACCTCTTCTTGTTATCTATTATCTTGAGCATGAAAGTGTTGGAGAGGAAACCAAGTTTGATGGACAAAACGTTAATTTAAATAAGCTTTTAAATAAATTATGGATTACTAATGGACTTTATTTTGAAAATTATGATTCTACACAGAATTCTCTTTCTTTTATTGCACCCAAAATTTATCAGAGTGATATTAAGACCCTTCACTTCTGGTCCCAAAATATTTTTATTAACGATCTTAAATTTGTTGCATCAAAATGTGAAAAAATCATGTTTTGTGAATCTACTGTAATCAATGCAGATGAGTCTGTTGTTGGAATGGAAAAGATTTTTGAAGTGCTTCCTAATGTTAAAGAATTTGCATAGTAAGTTTACTTTTTTTTGATTATAATGAGCTTACTACATCTGATAAACCTACAAAAAGGATATAAGTTTTTTGGGCAAAAATGTATTGCTGAGTGGATGGCGCATGTGTTATTAGAGGTCGTCGGAATCCGGCATGCGGGGTTTCAAATCCACCTCGGAGTTTTTGAGTGAAAATTTTTTTTCTAATTCATCGTTTAATTTTTAAAAAATTTTGGTTGAATAGCGCAGTGGTTAGTGCAGTTGGCTAGAAGGTTATGAACATGGGTTCGAATCCTAGTTACTGCCACGGTTTTCTTCAAGATTGCCATTTTTTAAAATTTATTTTTAAGCGAACTTGACAAAAATGCATCTTCAAAAATTATTGCATCCAAAACTGTGACAGAATTAATCAAAATTCCCCGTTTGTCGATTCTCAATGATTTTTTTCTGACTGATATTCCTGAAGCATTTGACATAGACACTTTTTATGAATACATGAAGGTAATTTTTATAAAGCAATGATAGATTAATATTAGTTATTTATTTTTTAATTTTTAGCAAAACAAGAATACAAGAATTTCTCTCCACTTTGATATTCATATATCTACAGCCTACAAGGCTCGTCTTCAAAAAATTGTTAGCGAAATTATTGCAATGAAAACTCTTGATTTTAAAGCACCATCTATTAACTTTTATGGAATTGGTCTTTCTACTTTAAATGCTTTGATGAAGCTTTCTATGAAAAAATGAATTTTTTGTGTTTTCTTTTTTACTGTTCTTTTTTTACCTACTCCAAATTTTTTTATGTTTCATTAATATTTATATCTTTGTACAAAATATGTGTATAACTTCATGCGAAAAATTTTTTATTACAATATAAGCAAAAACGTAGCTCACCATTAAATGAATAAATATGTAACCACTGGCGACATCTGTTTTAAAAATTTAAAAATCTGAAAAACTGGATGAATTTCGCTTTACATTCTTTTTACCCAGCATTTTTGTCGTATACGGCAAATAAGTGCTGATGGATGGTAGAAAATTTTTCCATTGGTTGGTCCGGTTGAGCAAAAACATTACAAATCGATTTTGCAATGGCTAAGAAGTTATCCCAAAAAAGTAATGCATAAAGAAAAGAAAGAAGCAAAAGAATACGCACAAATATTGCTTACTAAATGCAAAAAGTATGGACAAATTATTATAAGTTACTCTTGTCATCTATCCCATATAAATAGTTTTGAACGTCTGCAAAATCAGCTGGATAAAAATATACTTTCTTTTGGTGTGATACCTGTTGCTAATTTCTTTGCTAAATTATTTGGTTGGAAAAGATCTTCTTAAATCATATATATTAAAATTATTATTGCATATTGTGGAATTTGTTGAATGAAATTTTGTTGTTTTTGGCTGTTATAAATTTTGTTGATTGATTACTGTGGGTAATTTTCTTTGACATGTATATATAGTCATGTGGATTACTTTCTTTAAATTTGGTTGTTGAAGTGAGCTGCTAAGATTTGTTCGACAGAGCTGATAAAGGTAGTTCTTTTTAGGATCTATCTGGTTGCAAAAACATTTTAAATAGATTTACCTCTTTTTGCAAAACCTTCGTTATCTGGAAAAGCTTCGAAAGTGATTCCATCCACGCATACCAAAATCTGAAAAAATCTTTTTACCTGGTGTTACTATAATGGATGGTAATGGCTTAATTTTACTTCTTTTTATTTTCTCTTTCCTATAAGAAACGCAAGAAAATATAACTAAGTACAAATAAAAATACTCGTATAGATTAATACAAAAAAAGCAATTTCAAAATTGACAATAAAAGTACAAGCAATTTGACTAAAAGATAGATTTGATAATATTTTTTGAAAGTTTTTTCAAGAGTATTTGATTGCAGTATACCTCTTCGGTCGACAAATATGTTCCCGAGAGCCATATTCTACATATTGCTGACCATTTTTATCGTCACAAACTTTGGCCATAATACATCTTTTCATTCTATTACATGGTTGGCATCTGTATGATCTTCCAGATGTTGAATTAAATGTGTAATAGAACTCTGGCTTTTCGGATGTGAAAAAAATCAATTTCTTATTTGGTTCACCTTTGGTGTTTGGCATAAGTTCAAAGTTGTAGCTTTGCTTTTTTATTTCATACTTATCTTTGTTGTATTTTCTTGGAGTACATGCATGAATTTCTTCTGGTTTCATCGATTTAAGGAAATCTAGACCATTTTCATCTTTGCACAGTTTAACCGAAAAATATTTATGATGGCTCAAACATCCAAGGCATCGAAAGATTTCTGCTTCTTTTGCAACAGCAAATTCATAACATTCATTCCGAGCAGGAGTTGTAAAAACGATGACGGTAGTAATTCTATCATTGCCACTTGCACAAATTTTAATAAAATCAGCATCAGGAATAATTCGATCATCAGGTTTCTTAAATGTTTCATATTTGATTGGATCACATCTATGATGAGCTTTCCCTAATATGATACATGTTTCACCACTTTTGTTAATATGTAGTCTTGCCATTGCATAACAAAATTTTCCACAACATTTATAAGCATCAGCATTTTTATCAAATAAATATCTGTATCCAAGGCGTTCTTCATTGCTATTTTCACCATGAAAAACAAATAGTGATGCATCAGGAATATCATATTTGTTTGGAGCAAGTACAAAATTTGGAACTTTGATAAATTTGTCTTCATTTATCGTGTTTTCTTTTGTTTTAACAGCCAAGCTAAGGTCATCTCGTTTAAGAAAAACATATTTCGGAGCAGTAATTGTTGAGACTTTTACTGGTTTGCAAGCATGTTTTTTGTAATCATGATTGAAATATTCTTTTCCATCTTCTTCATCTTTTTCAATTTTTATTTTCCAATGATTATCTTTTCGTTTGCATGCAGGGCATTAAAAGCTTGAAATATATTTCCAATATGTGATGATGTAACACAAGCTTTTATCTTCTGGATGGTAGATTCCAACAAAAATTGAATTAGGGCGTTTCTGTGGTCGAAAAAAGAAATAATCAAAACACTTTGGAATTTGCTTCTTCTCGTACTTTTCTGGTTCATACTTCTTTGGATTACAAATATGACTCAAATCATTTGTTCGAAGAAAACTTTCTCCATTTTCATCTTTGCATAATTCAATTTTAAGATATTTTCCAATTTCATTTTTAGCAATTCGACAGAGAATACAGTAATAGATGTTTTGATGTCGATTTTGTTGTGTAAAAGTATAACATAAATTTTGATTATTTGAATCAAAAATAAATAATTTGTTTCTTCCAGAAGATGTATTTTCCATTAAAGCAAATCCTGGTGGCCGTACAATAATTTCTTTTTTCAGCAATGCTTTTGAACGTGGTCGTCCTTGACAAATATGCTTCTTCTTTGATAGCAAAACATATTCTTCACCATCAGAATTTTGTAATAATTTTGCAGTAACTCTTACTCGTTGGCTGATACATTGTTGACATAAAAAACTATCAGTTTTTCTTGCATATGTAAAAATGTGACATAAAGTATTGTCAGCTTTATCAAAAATTATCAATCGTTTCTTTCCTTCACCAGTTTTTGACGATGTAAAGCTTTGCAATTCATAATCAGGCTTTAAAATAAAATCATTGAATTGACAATAATTTTTCACATCATATGGTTGAGATTTGCATTCATGTGTAACATTTCTTAATTCTATATATTCATTTTCAGTTCTTTTATTCCATAGCTTTGCATATGTATTACAATCACGACAAACAAATCGGGTTCGGGTATCAACAGCTCTAAATTCCCAACAACATTTCTCATTCGTTGCGTTTTGATCAAATATAATAAGAAGTTTTCCAGTATGAGTATTACAATTTTCCAAAATCTGATAGTTGGGTTTCTTGATGATTTTTATTTCAATATACTTTTCAGGATCATACGGTATTGGAATACATGAATGTTTGTGATCTTCCATTTTAATAAAGTCTTCTTCATCCGCAGTAGCAGCAGCTTTGCATCCGTTACAGTAATATAACATCCCTTCCTTCAAAGAATATTCATAACATGTTGTTTTTTCAGCTGTTGTAAAAATTAATAATTTTCGATAATAGCTTTTTCCTTTCTTAACATTGACGTGTTTGTAGAATGAAGGATAAACATTCTTTTTTTTTTTTTTTTTTTTTTTTTTTTTTTCTTTTTAAAATCGTTTTGTTTTTTGATTAGAATTCTGAAATTAAAAACATAAGGAATTATTAAAAATAATCAAAAGGGAGGAATCAAAGCACAAGCAAACTGTATTTGTTTCTTATGAAAATTTTTGTGTCTCCAGAATATCTCTATGGTATAATTTTCATAACTATTTTTTCTGATCAAAAAATTGTATAAGCTTAATAAATAATGTGATTAAACAATTGACGAAGATTCATAGATTTTTAAAAAACTCATAATGTTTAAAAAATGTTGTGGAAAATTTTGTTATGCAATGGCAAGACTACATATTAACAAAAGTGGTGAAACATGTATCATATTAGGGAAAGCTCATCATAGATGTGATCCAATCAAATATGAAACATTTAAGAAACCTGATGATCGAATTATTCCTGATGCTGATTTTATTAAAATCTTTGCAAATGGCAAGGAAAGAATTACTACCATCATCGTGTTTACAACTCCTGCTCGGTATGAATGCTATGAGTTTGCTGTTGCAAAAGAAGCAGAAATTTTTCGATGCTTTGGATGTTACACTAATCATAAATATTTTACGGTAAAGCTATGCAAAAATGAAAATCGTCAAAAAAAGTTATTGAAGATTAGATTTTTACGATTTACTGGTTTAAAAGCTTTCGAATATAGTTCAATAAAATTTACAGATACTTTTAACAAAAATAGATTGTGAGTGCTTTGATTCCTTCTTCCTTTGAATTCTGTTAATTTAAAAATCTTACCCTTTATTTTCATCATTAAAACTTTTATGAACATTACCGATTTGTGAATGCCGTCGTTTCCTAAATTTTTTTTTCATTAAAATAAATCTACCGAAATAAGAACTTTACCTTGGATTATCAGCCTTGTTTGCATTATTATTATCCGTGGAAGTAAATGGTTCAACATTTTCAGTTTCTGCTGCTGCTGCAGAAGTATAAACAATATCAAAAACAGTCTCTTCTTTTAGAAAGTTAATAAATTTTTCTTTTTCTTCAATTTCTTGTTGATCAATGAATTTTTTAATAATATCTTTTAATTCTTCACTTTTGTAATCCTTTTTAGCAAGCTTTGTACAAAGTGGATTCCAGAATCGTTGAAAAAACATTTCTTTAGTGACATTGCTGGGATTCTAAAAAAATATATTATTATACATACCAACCACTGACAAGGGAACGTTCTCAAGTGAAGTTCCCACTTTTTTTAACGACTATGCGGAATTGATAGGTCATAGTAAGGTATGAAATACCCCCAAGGGATTTTTGCCCGTTTCGAGTTTGACTTCCACTTATATGTCTGCCGCTATAAGCATTATTTTTTTTCTCTTATATGCCTACCCCTATAGGTGGTTTTTCACTTATAGGCCTACCCCTATAAGTGAAAAAACGCTTATATGGATTCCTCCATAAGTAAAAAATAAATTAAACGCTTCAAACTCAAAACGGGCAAAAATCCCTTGGGGGTATTTCATACCTTACTATGACCTATCAATTCCGCATAGTCGTTAAAAAAAGTGGGAACTTCACTTGAGAACGTTCCCTTGTGAGATACATACTTACCGTGTCTTTGCAAATCAAATCATAAACCATTTTACATCGAATTTCATCATTAAATGCCAAAACAAAATCATTTAATTCATTTTCAGCAAATACAAACATAATATTCTAGAAATTAAAAAATGAGCATAAAGTGTGAGCAAGTTGGACAAATAAAGAAAGATCATTACCTTATCAATAACAAAATTCCAATTAAACATTGCAGAAATCATTTTATAGTCTATAATAATGTAATGACACAGCAGTATAAATTTAACTCAATAACCTACCTTCATTAAATGGTTCAACAAGCAACATTGAACATACTCGATTAATACTAATTTTGCATTTGCCTTCATATTGAAGATTTTGATGCTTATCAAATGCAATTAATTCGATCATTGACTTCATCTGTAAAAGAATTTTTATAGTAAAAACACAATGACATATATATAGTAAAACAAATAATCACGTTCTTTTGCGAAAGATATTGACTTAAAAAATATCAACAAAACTATTTTTTTATAAAAAAGATGCAATAAATAAACTAATATAAAAGTTTTTGATTACCTCTTTTCTCTTTATTCATTTGTGCCTCAAAACCACTTTACTTAAGTGATTTCTTGGGGGCAGGACTTCAAAGATATTTAAGAACAGTATTGAATGAACAATCCTTGTTTTTTACAGTTTGAGTGAATCTAAATCAATCGCATGTTGTTAAAAAAGCTTTGCCAAATAAGTTTGTCCAGTTGAGTGATAATTTGGGAGAGCAGTAACATTCTCATCTCTGTGCACTAATAACAGAAAAACAAAATCAAAATGTTGGTGGTTTTTCTACGAATGCGAAAAACAAGAAATTCTTTAGTAACTTATTGAATCTTTTTCCGCTATTGTTTTTACTTTAAAAAACATAATTAAATGTTTTAAGCTTTAACATGTTGTTTTTTCTATGTCAAAGTAGCGAAATACTATAAAATGAATTCATCTGCTTCTCGTCCAACTGCTGCAGCTAAAGGCAGTGAATCTATGATTGTTCATCCTTCAAAACGTGCTGCATTCTTTGCTACATATCAACGAAATCAGTCCTTTTCTTTGCCAGATTCTGTAATTTATTGTATCACAAAAAATCCAAAATCTCCAGAAAGTTATGAAAAAATTATCAAAAGCTGCAAACATTTTTTTGTTCAAAATCCTCTTCTTATCATTCCACGCTTTGTCCTTTCTTGTCGAACACACGGTTGGAATGCTTTAATAGATTAAGGGGATAGATTTTTAGTTGTTCCTTTGAATAATCTTAAAAGTAACATTTGGGTCACTGTTAGACTTTTAACTAACAATGTTTGTCCATTTCCACCTAATTCTCTTTTCCTTCCAAAAATTTATCACACTGGTATAAAAGAATTACATCTTAATAAACATAATATTTCTTTTAATCATTTTCAATATCTCTGTTCAAAATGTGAAGTAGTTTCGTTAAAAAAAGCAGTTGTACATTATGCAGATGATACAGTTGTTGCAATGGAAAAGATTTTTGAAATGGCTCCTAATGTTAAACTATTTTCGTAGTATGTTTTGTTTACATTTTATTCCGTTAAAAATGTTTTGTTAATGACTATTTTTTAGCACCCCAATTGATTCTACACAAAATAGTATTACTTCTACAACTGTGCAGGAATTAATTCGAATTCCACATTTCTCTAAATTACATATGCTTGATTTATATCATGTCCCTGAAACTTTTGACATTGATACTTTTTTTGTCCACATCAAAGTATGTTACTTTAAAAAACACGTTTTCAATACTTTTGCCTACTTTTTTTAGAAGAATCAAACAACCAAAATATCTGTTCAATTTCGTCTTCCACTTTTTGAAGCCTACAAAGCTCGTGTTCAAACAATTGTCAATGAAATTATTACAGTTGGACATCGGGAATACAAATCACCGTATAATTCTTACCGAGGTATGGACAAATCTTCTCGTTTATTTCATTTGTATTCTCGGAGCTAAATATTTTGTTGTTCTTAAATGTGGCATTGATTTTGTTATGGAATTGGTTACATTATACTCTGTGTTAAATTTTTTTATAAATTTGTTGATTCATAAATTGTTGTAGTATTTTCTTCAAATCTTACCATAAAAATTTTCAACGATTACAAAAACTACCGAGTGTTTTTTTCTAAAGAGCAATAGTTGTAAAAACAAGTAGTATTTTTATTCAAGCTTTACAACAAAATATTTGTTTTCAAAAAAAAGAACAACGAACCACTTGCGTTGATTCACTACAATTTAACCATAATTCCAACCATGCTCTGGATAATCTGGAATTAACTGTGGAACGGGAATTTGATAGAAAGTTGTATCAACAAATGTTACATAATTATAACCAATCTTTTTTCTTACAATTTTTTGAAAATTCCGTCGATGTTGTAATGGAACATTGGGAGCCATAAAAAAACCAAATTTTGCACATGGACTGGCATGTTTCTAAACCAAAAACTTTTTTAAATAATTTTTTCATTCATGAGTCTCTTACGTTTAGGAACGATGCAAATGCTTCTGTATCAAATGTTGGCGGAACAGGGCCAATTGAAAAGCATCTCAAATAAGTATGTTCAGGAATTGTGGCAAGTTTAAATGCGGTATTTTCAGTGATAAGGTTGTGCTTTATCCTGAAAAAAAGTGTTAATTGCACATCTACCAGGACTCGAACATGGGGATACCAGGTTCAAGTCCGGATAACAAAAAGCTTTGAAACTTCAGCCTTACCGAATTTCATGACACTGTGGAAATGACACAATAAGTTCTTCAATCGGTATTTCAACATTTTCCAAGTTATGAACCTTCAAATTCACAAAATAAATGCTTTCAAGCTTTGTGGATGACAGCTGATTCAATTCTGTTACAGTTAATGCTTGAGAATGCAAGTAAAGATATTCAAGATTACAATTAACTATTTTTAACAGCTTTGAACAAATATCTGATTGATTATTTCCGATTTTCAAAGAATATGTGATATTAAGCTTCTTCAACCATATTTTCCGTTCAACATCTTTCCAGCAGAGATGTAAAGAATTTTTAACGAATTGTGGTGGCTTGTAGCGTGTTTTTTGAAAGATTTCTAATCTATGACAAAAAATCTGTTTTTTGTTGAGAAAGATTTGTTTGCAAGTTTTTTGTAGCTTTGTTTTTGTGTTTAAAGTTGTATTAATGTAGAGATATTCCATTATAAAATATGGTAATGAAAAATCTTGAGTCAATGGCAGATCTTTGGAAATGGATTTTTGCATTGCTGATTCTTTTGGGTTGATTTGCCACAATTTAACTGGTTCTTCTAAAGTATCCCGAACAAAATTTGTTGAAATTGTGACCCCAAATATTTTTGTTTTTAACCTTGCAAGAATATTTGAGCAACCAAAAACAAAATTTTTTCTAAACCATATTGAATATTCCATGAACTGCTCTGATTCTGATACCCCTTTTACATTTTCACCATCTTTTAAAAGCTCGAAAGTCTTTTTAACTGTCCCAAAATTCCTTTCAATTTCAATTAAATCAATCCACCATTTTTCTACACAAACATCACTGCCACATGCTTTTATCTCTTCATAATATTCTTCTCTTTTATCGACATCATTAAAGAACAGACGACAATACCTTGAATACACATTTAACAAAATAGTTCCAGGAGATTTGACTTTTAAAAATTGCAAATAAAAACTCCAAAATTCTTTTGATGTTGGTTTTTTAGCTAATTCCCATTCAATATTTTCAATTGCAAATTCAATATCTTTTAAAGCGTAGGAGTATTCAGTGATATCTTTGTTTTTAATTTTTAAATAAAGTCGGTTATTTTCATCACGCATTTTTACCAAATCTGATGATAATGTTCTAGCTAAAAAATTTTTAATCAACTGTTTTCACGTACAGAAATAAGCTATTATTAAATCGCTCTGAAAAATCTCTTTTTTTCATTTGACTTACTTGCAAACATACGATATGCACCAAAAAATGATCTTAAATGTGGATGTGGAAAGCTGAGAGTTCTTTTCAAAGTTTTTTCAGATAAACAGTCACTCATTTGTGTCCAAAGTTTTAACATGATATATTTAAATGGCCAATCAATGTTTCTGTGAAACTTCTAAAAAAAACGCATTTTTTGTTGATTAAAAAGAAAAAAAGACTGACTTCAGGAATATAATCAAGAGCAAATAAAAAATCTTTATGACAAAAATGTTTTGCAGCTTTTTGTCTGATGTTATTTATATGAAAAACAAGCTTTTTGTTATCAAAGTCTGGGAAAATTGTGATCCGTTCCAATCTAAAAATGGTGTGTACGTTTTTAAACAAATATTCAAAAGTTCAACATTTTATTAATTGTAAACTTACTCCATCCATTTTTGCCATAAATCTGGAATCATTGTCATTTTAAACGAAAAAGATTGAAACAATTTTCGAATTTCACATAAATTTTTAGCGGCTTCTACATCTCTTAATAGCATTTCTTTTGCTTTTTCATATTCCTGGGGTAGAACAGAACTCGCAGCCATATTTTTGCTTGATATATTTTAGTTAAATAGCAAGTAAACAACAAATTCATTCATACAACTGCTGCAATACAAAATAGATGACTATAATTTTGTGATCACTTGATAACTAATAATTGCTTTTTCACATGATTATAATGATATCTTCCGAGAAAATGAAAATACCAAAGTCTAAAATCTAGGACTATTTGGGCTATAAAATCAATCATTAATTTCGTGTTAGGCTATCAAGAAAACAACGGGGCCTTTTCTAAAATATTATTGTTTTGTTAATTTAACTGCATTGTATTGCATGCACTATTTTTATTATCAGTGACTTGCGAGCTTGTTATGATTAATTGGAAACCATAGTATAACATATAACATTCAAATTTTATGCTTTAAATGTATTTTACAGAGCATGAAAAAATTTTTATGTAGCGGAAAATAAGTTTAATCGTTGTAAAGTTTAATTTAAGACATTACTTACAAAAAAAATAGTTGTCGTAGATTTACTGGACAAATGTCCACGCTTTCTTGCTATTTGTTTTAATTAAGGAAAATATACAAATTTTTCGACACTAAAAATTTGCATAACAACTGAAGACAAACTTCAAATTTGAAGCTGTTATATCCCTGAAAATGTCAATTTAAAAGGTATAACAAATTACGGCGGCATTATGATTTGGATATTTTTCTGATTGAAGTTGAAAATCTTTTGTTGAAACAATTGATTCACGAAAAGCTATCCCTTTCTTCTTTAAATAACTAATTTCAGCTTTAGAAGGATGTTTTTCACGAGAAGTTATTAAAATATCAATATCATCTTCATTAAGCATCTTGCATAATTCTTCAGAAGCTTTCAATTGACGCATTGAATCAATTTCATTCAATCTTCCAATTCCATAGATTTCAAATAATGCTACTTTTCTACCATTTAACAATTCATGAATTATTCGATAAATTTGATTTCTAAAAAGAAGGAAATGTGATTATTGTATATGTAAGGGTTTGCTTTCTTAAAAAATGGAAAGGTCATTTTATGCTGCAAACAGATGCACTATATTTTTGCCGTAACTCTGGAAGCATTGTCATTATATCCGAAAATGCTTTTCTTTCGCTTTTTCATATTCTTTTGGAAGAGCAGAAGACCCTGCCATCCTTTTTGATTTAAGTGAGTTTAATATCAAATGAGTTACAAATTTATTCATACATCTGCTGCTGCTATAAAAAATAGATGTCAATGATTTTGTGATCTGCTGATTAATAATAATTGGGCATGATTATAATTATATCTTCCAAGAAAGAGAAGAAACCAACGTCAAGGAATTTTTTTCATTTATTTTGTGTTAAACTATCAAGAAAACAACGAGGCCTTTTCATAACCATATTGGGAAGTTAATTTAATTGGATTGTATTGCATGCAGTATTTTTTTTATCAGAGAATTTGCGTGCTTGTTATGATTAATTGGAGGCCATAGTATAACCTTGTTTTTCAAATTTTATGCTTCAAATGTATTTTACAGAGCATGACAAATTTTTATGTAGTAGAAGATAACTTCTATATGTTGTAAAATTTAATGTCAGCCATCACTTACCATAAAAAATAGTTTAGATTTACTAGACAGTTGTCTCCTCTTCCTAATTATGTAAATTAAGAAAAAAATACAAATTTTTCGACACTAAAAATTTGCATAACAACTGAAGACAAACTTCAAATTTGAAGCTGTTATATCTCTGAAATGTCAATTTAAAAGGTATAAGAATTGCAGTATTCAAGTTATCTTTTATTGAAATATACGAAACACACTATTATATATAAAGAACTTTAAAATAAACGTTCAACATCTTGTTCAGAAATAGTATATGCAGCAGCATTATTAAATGCAGATCCAACTCTTTCATCATTAATATTTAATTTCTTTGAAACACACAAATCAGCATACTTTGTTACAATCGGAAGAGCATTCTTATCATTTTTAAATCTGTCAGCATGGTCATTTCCAACAATAACTATTTTACTTAATCCACCTTGATAAGTTTCAATTAGTTCGGCATGTAATTTATATGGACATCGAAGCATATAGGCAATTGCAGCAACATTATCTTCTTCATATTTTGATAATTGACATTCAAAATCTTTTGTTGTAACAGTTGATTCCCGAGCTACTATACCTTTCTTTTTTAGATAATCCTTTTCAATTCTTGAATGTACCAATTCACGAGAGGTCACTAAAATATTAACATCATCTTCTTTAAGTAATTTACACAATTTTTCAGCAACAAATAATTGATACAACGACGCGGTTTCATTCAATTTTCCAATTCCATAAATTTCAAATAATGCAACTTTTCTACCATTTAACAAATCATGAATAATTTGATACATCTTATTTCTAAAAATGAGGAAATATGATAACTGTATATGAAAAAGGTTGATTTTTTAAAAGGCGGAAAGGTCATTCTAGAGTAATAATACTTGAACACATTCCTATGCTGCCAACAGATGCACTAATTTCAAAATTTTTATCATGCTTCCCAAATTTACCGTTCTCTTCACCTCTAACAGGAGAAACACCGAGATCGTACAATATGAAAGCAAAAAGGTAGGGGTAATAAACACTATGTCCCAAAAGTCATGTTAGCTATTGTTCAAAAAGAAAAAAAACTTGCGCAATATTATGAACGGCATCAGCATCAATCTTTTCTTCAGCAACGTTAATATCTTTCAAATTGATTGATAGCGAAACATAGTCATCTTTTGTATCAATAGTTTTAGCATTATCATCATCAGGTGTAACAACTTCATCGTCATCAAGAATTTTTGAAGCATCATTAGTACGTTTTCCATCATCATCATTGTCAATATCATCGTGATTATTTTCGTCTTCATTATTTGTTGAATCTTGTGGTTCATCATCTGGACCAGAATTTGATGTCGTTGTAGCTCATGGAAGACATCGACGGAATGGTTTTCCACACAAAAATAGCAAATAAGATGTAATTAAAACACTAAATATACAATAGACAACCGCATACATATTTGAGATTTTTGTGAAAATGAATTGCAAAAGAAATGATGAATAAAATTTATTCATTGTGTGTTGTAAAATTTTAATTTGCATATATTTATGAAAAAAATGTTTGCATATTTTTGTTGATATTATCAAAATGAAATTGGTATCCTATTTCAACTAGATCTTTTGATTCGAACTCTTTTAAATATAGCGATTATCGATATCAAAGGTTTTTCTGCATTTTGTTTTTGTAAATGTCTTGCAGTATCTCAACAAGTAGAGGAATTATTAAAAAGTTTTACATAATTTTAAAACTATTGTCACATTCTAAAAGTGATACGATTCAAAAATTCAACAATTTAACAGTTGCTAATTATTCTTTATTGCCAACAACATGGTTGGGATGCTATAATAGATAAAGGGGAGAGATTTGTTGCTTTTGAAATAAGATTTTAAACAACGAACCATTGAAATCAATCCACCTTGACTTATCCATAATTCCAACCATGCTCTGGATAATCTGGAATTAACTGTGGAACAGGCATTTGATACAAAGTTGTATCAGCAAATGTTACATAATTATAACCAATTTTTTTTCTAACACTTTTTTGAAAATTCCGTCGATGTTGTAATAGAACATTAGGAGCCATGAAGAAGCCAAATTTTGCACATGGACTTGCATGTTTCTAAATTAAAAGGCCGTGTAAAAGTTTTTAAGTAAAAAAATGTCTTACATTTAGGAAAGAAGCAAATGTTTCTGTATCAAAGGTTGGTGGAACAGGGCCTATTGAAAAGCATCTCAAATATGTTCGTGGAGGAATTGATGCAAGCTGAAATGCTGTATTTTCAGTGATAAGGTTGTGCTTTATCCTGAAAACTTGTTTTAACGTTTATTTCCAAGTGAAACTCTTGTCTCACCGAATTTCATGACACTGTGGAAATAAAGCAACAATTTCTTCAATCGGTATTTCAACATTTTTTATATTATGCACCTTCAAATTAACAAAATAAATACCATCAAGCTTTGTAGATGACAGCTCTTTTAATTCCGTTACGGTTATTGTTTGGGAATGCAAATAAAGATATTCGAGATTGCAATCGATTATTTTCAACAACTTTGAACAAATATCCGATGGACATTTTCCAATTTTTAAAGAATATGTGACATTAAACTTCTTCAACCATGATTTTCGTTCAACATCTTTCCAGCAGAGATGTAAAGAATGTTGTACAAATTGAGGGGATTTGTATTTTGTATTTTGAAAGATTTCTAATCTATGACAAAAAATCTGTTTTTTGTTGAAAAATATTTGTTTGCATGTTTTTTGCAATTTTAACTTGTTGTTTAAAGTTGTGTTTTCATAGATGTATTCCATTAAAAAATACGGTAATACAAAAGATTGAGCCATTGATTGTTTTTTGGGGAAAGATGCTTTCATTGCTGATTCCTTTAAACTGATCTGCCACAATTTAACTGGTTCTTCCGAAGTATCCCGTACAAAATTTGTTAAAATTTTCTCTCCTAATAATTTGGTTTTAATAAAGTCAACAATGTTTGAGTAACCAAAAATAAAGTTTTTTCGAAACCATTTTGAGTATTAAATAAATTGCTCTGATTCCGATACACTAATTGCATTTTCACCAACTTTTAAAAGCACATAAGCCTTATTAATTTCTCCAAAAGCTCTTTCAAGTTCAATTAAATCAATCCACCATTTTTCCACAGAAACGCTGCTGCCACAGGCTTTTATCACTTCACAATATTCTTCTCTTTTGTCGACATCATCAAAAAAAAGACGACAATACCTTGAATACACATTTAATAAAATACTTCCAGGAGATTTGTCCTTTAAAAATTGCAAGTAAAAATTCCAAAATTCCTTTGATGTTGGCTTTTTAGCTAATTCCCACTCGATATTTTCAATTGCAAATTCAATATCTTTTAAAGCATAAGAGTATTCAGTGATATCTTTGTTTTTAATTTTTAGATAAAGTCTTTCATTTTTATCACGCATGTTTATCAAATCAGATGATATGGGTTTAGCTAAAAAATGCATTTTTTGATCAGCTGTCTTTGTGTAAAAAGATATCCTATTATTAAATCATTCTAAGAAATCTTTTTTCTTTTAACTTACTTGCAAACATATAATAATCACAAAAAAAGGAGCTCAAATGTGGATGTGGAAAGCTGAGGGTTCTTTCTAACGCTTTTTCAGATATACAATGACTCATTTGTGTCCAAAGTTTTAACATAATATATTTAAATGGCCAATCAATACTTCTGTGAAACTTCTAAAAAACACATTTTTTAATAATAAAGAAAAAAGACTGACTTCTGGAATATAATCAATGGCAAATAAAAAATCTTTATGACAAAAATGTGTTGCTGCTTTTTGTCTTATTTTGTTAACATGGAAGTTGAGCTTTTTGCTATCGAAATCAGGGAAGGTTGTGGTTCTTTCTAGTCTGAAAATTCAAAGATTCAACAGATTATTAATTGTAAACTTACTCGATCCATTTTTGCCATAGCTCTGGAATCATTGTCATTTTATCCGAAAAAGATTTAAATAATTTACGAATTTCAAATAAATGTCTAGCTAATTCTACATCTCTTAAAAGATTTTCTTTTGCTTTTTCATATTCTTTTGGAAGAGCAGAAGACGCTGCCATAGTTATTTCTCGTTTCTAATTAGTTTAACTGCCACAGAAAAAAACAAACTGATTTTTTTATTCATCTATAAAATATAGACTACAAGTTTATTATGATCAATGATTTTTTAAAGGTCATAACCTCTGAGAACATAAGAACTACGAAATATAAAAACAAGTACTGAGAAGATTCGAGGTGGAAAGAGAACTGAAAACAGCAAAAAAAATTTTTTTCAGTTGACTTTTTTCAACGTCATCTATTTTTGCAAGCAATTAATATTTTTTTAGTTACGAAAAATCGTTAGCTGTAAAATGGATGTAACTATTTCTCCAGCAATTTCTTCAACAGCTCGAAAAAGTTCAACGATAGCCAATTTTCCGATACGTACTAAGTTTCTCACTACATATTATCAGCATCAACCTTGGTCTTTACCAGATACTGTAATTTATTATATCGCCAAAAATCCATCTACATCGAAATGTTATCAAAAAATAATTAAATCTTGCAAATATTTCTTTGTTCAAAATTCTATTCTTATTTGTCCACGATTTTATTTTTCTTCTGGAAATAATGAACAATATACTTCCCTCAATGGAATAAAACTTGAATTCAATGATCTTTCAAATAAAATTTGGATTACTAAAAACCTCGAAATTTCTAATTATAAAAAAACTGCACTATTTCCTCCCTCTTTTATTATCTCAAAAATTTATCAAAGTGATGTTAAAGAATTCCGTCTTATGGGTTATAGTATTTCTATGAATGACTTTTGTTTTATTGCAACAAAATGTGAACAAATATTTTTTTCAAGAGTTACTGTAATGGATGAAAATGATTCAGTGGTTGCCTTGGAAAAGATTATTGAAGTGCTTTTTAATCTTAAAGAATTTGAATAGTAGGATAATTTTTCTTTGTGATCTTAAACTATGTGATAACTATTTTGTTTAGCTATTTTGGCGATAACACTGCTATTTCTTCAAACATTGTTACACCAGCAACTGTAAAAGAATTAGTTAAAATTCCACATTTTTTGAAGCTAAAGTATTTACATTTGCAAATTTTTACAGAGAATTTTGATATTGATACTTTTTATGATTATATAAAGGTAAAATTTATTTAAATGTTTTTTGTTAATACTTTTATCTACTTTTTTAGAAAAATAAGACAACAAAAATTTCTATTGAATTTTGTAATCAACTTTCTCAAGCATATAAACGCCATCTTCAAGCCATTGTTAATGAAATTATTATTGCTAAAAAACATAAATACAAAATACCAATTATTCAATTTCCTGGTATTGACCGATCTTCTATTAGCACTCTGGTGGATCTCTATAATAGCCCAAGCATCTCTGCTGATGCAACTATACGTGAAGTAGGAATTGGTA
This sequence comes from Panagrolaimus sp. LJ2400, assembly GCA_024447215.1. Taxonomy (NCBI): domain Eukaryota; kingdom Metazoa; phylum Nematoda; class Chromadorea; order Rhabditida; family Panagrolaimidae; genus Panagrolaimus; species Panagrolaimus sp. LJ2400. The sequence continues at coordinate 133,727 of JAMRYA010000029.1, read as the reverse complement.
GAAGAATCTTTTATTGGCTTGTTGGTTACGAGTAAAAACGAGCGCGTTGTTACTTTTCGAAGGAGCAAACCAAATTATCTGTTTTTTTTTGTTTTATTTTGTTTTGCAATTTGTTAAAATATACTTTATTGCGATTTATTATAAATTTTGGTGACAAAGAAATAAATATATATGTTTACATAATAGCATTGGCTTGTTTTCTTTTTACGATCAGAAAAAGTGAAACATAGTCAGCACTCAAAAATACGAAAAAAACGGAGAATGATATCAGAACTCAGTTCTGAAAACTGATGTCAAACGTAGCCGCATCGGTTGCACTTTACCTTTAACCCCATAAATCGGTCCCAAAAGAAGCTTGTCTTGAAAAAATCTTAAACATTTCAACCCATTTATCTAGGATATTAAACAATTGTTTTTTAAAAAAATTTATTTTTAAAGTTAATATAATTTAATAAAATTTATTTCTTGACAGGGAGCATTCCAAATAAATTACCTAAGAATTTTTTTGTGCTACTATAATTCATTTTCACTGATTTTTTGATCAAGCTGTTCATTCATTATAGAAATAAAATGGAAAAGTAAACAGAGAGGGTGATTGCTCTTTTTTTGTTTTTTTTTCCTTTTCAGATCTTTTGTTCTGAAAGAACGTTTCGTTTTTATGAAAGAAGCAACTTTTGCGAAAAAAAATCCGCTGCAAAATAAATGACCATTTTTTTCTTTTAACTGTCATCTGCAGTTGCGAACGATTATGTTGAAAAATTATTTCTTATCTTAATTTTTCTATTAAAATTAGAGCTAAAGTGAAGATATTCTCATTTTAATATTAATTTTCGAACTGATTTTCCACCCAATTTTAAAAATTAATTTTTCTAAGCAAAACAATTTTTTTAAGTAAATGATTCATCACTTCAGCATGCATACATACACTGTCATTTAATACATACATATATATGCAAAGAACAGCAGTTTCCGTGAAAGCGTGTGATTACTTGTTATCTTTATTTCTTCGTTACTTTTTTTTGCTTTGTTAATCATTTCTTTTTTTTTATAGAAATCAATACCAACAAATTTTGTATTTCATTTGCTGCGTAATGGATTTTTTTGATTTATTAAAAATTTCTATAAAAAAGAATACACCCTCAAAAGCTCCAGCTGCTGCTTCTCCATCAAAACGTGAAATTTTTCTTTCAACATTTCGTCATCAACAAGAATGGTCATTACCTGATTCTGTAATTTTTTATATTACCAAAAATCCATCATCAACAAAATGTTATGAAAAGTTAATTCAAACATGCAAATATTTTTTCATCAAAAATCATATCCTTATTGTTCAACGTGTTGATCTTGATTTTGAAAATAACAAATGGAATGCTGAAATAAATAAGAAACAAATTGATTTGAAAATAATTACAAGTAGAATTTGGATTGGCAATGAACTTAATTTTGATAATGGTCATCGTGTTGAATCAAAAATACTTTCTCAAATTATTCCAAAAATTTATAAAAGTGATATTAAAAAATTATTTCTTTATGATCAAAATATTTTTATTCATGATTTAAAATTTCTTATTTCTGTGTGTGAAAAAATTCGATGGACTGCTGTTACTGTAATGGATGAAAATGGTTTTCTTATACATTTGGAAAAGATTATTGAAGTTCTTCCAAAAGTTAAAAGCTTTCATTAGTAAGTTAATTTTTTTATACATGGAGGGCCCCCTCTAAACGCCGGACCGGGTTGCAGGGCTGGAACTTTATCCAGCCCGTCATTTACGGAGGACCTTTATGAAGTTTTAAAATATGCCTCATTGTTTTTCAGCACTTTTAATTTTATGGGTTTTCCTCCTACAAATGTTATTACATCAAAAACTGCTGCTGAATTACTTAAAATTCCACATCTTCCTAATCTTTCTCATTTAATTTTAATTGAAGTTCCTGAAACTTTTGAGATTGAAACATTTTATACATATATTAAGGTTAGTCTATCTTCATTTTATAACAATCATTTTTATGTATATTATTTTTTATAGAAAAATGATAAAACAGAAATATATCTTGATTTTCATGATGATATTTCTGATGCTTACAAAGTTCGTCTTCAAGCAATTGTTGATAAAATGGTCGAACACAAAAGCCCAGAATTTTGGGTTCCAATGATTAAATTTCCTGGAATAATTGAGTCATCTCGTGAAAAAATGGTTGAGCTTAATGAACGTCGTTGCTAACTGTTTTTTTCTTACTTTTGTGCACTCTATTTTTTGTTATAGAATTTATAAAAACTTTGGTACTTGAAATTGTTTTTTTTGTGTCGTGTTAGATAAAAATTACATTTTTATCCATAAATTTGTCAAATTCTTTTCAAAATTTGTTCACCGTAAAGGTCAAGGAGATCCGTAGTTGATACATCAACATTGGATGGGTTGTTAGTTAGAGATTCGATCTGGGTATTTAATAGATTTATGGGATACAGGTGATAAATAGAACACAATATCTATTTTTGTTATAAAATATCCAAATTTCTGCATAATGAATACTTTTGAAACCTTATAAACGTATTATTAATGGATTATTTAAGTTATTCTTGCTATTATACCTCTTTAAAATTATCAACATTAAGATTTTGTTTACAAAAATAGATATCGCCTGCTATTTATGAGCTATGTCCGTTTTGATGTTGCCAAATGTAGTTGTTATTTATGCTGCTTTAAAATTTGTTACGGTATGCTCTGTTTTATAAATGTATTGATTAGAAAAATCACTGTAATATTTTTTGAAAAATTTACCACTGTCAAAATTAGTAATTACTGTTACCTTGCTGAATCTATTTTAGCCAAAGCTCAGGAATTATTGTCAGTTGTGTAAGACCACAAAATTGTGAACTGTAATTATTTTATACATGACTAAGCTTAAAGCCTCTGAGACAATAAAATCTAAAAGCATGTGTTAAAAAGATTCTAGCTTTTTTATGCTATCATCGATTTTTTTACCCAATATTATCAGCATTTAAATGAGTTATTCTCTTCTTGCTTTAACTAGCGATGAAAAAGTCATAATTAACAGTGCTGTAAAAAACCTTATCAATTTTTTCTCGAATGAAAAATAAGATTTAATAGCAAAACTTTTTAATCGATGAAAATTTTTTAAATGTCATCAATTTTCTGCTGTAAAAAATCATACATTGAAACATAAAATTTTTTTGATTCTAATAGTTTCTTTTGTAGGATTCTGTTAACTTTGTAACAAATATCTGATTGTTCGAAAAGTTCTCCGAGGAGGTGATTAAACACCTGCGCGAACTTTTCGAAAAACCATATATTATCACCTGAAAAATGAATTCAACTGTTTCTCTTCTTACAGCAGCTGGGGGACATTTACTGATACCTCCGCCATCCAAACGAACAAAATTTCTAGCTACTTATCGTCCCAATCAAGAATGGTCTTTCCCTGATTGTTTTATTTATTATATTACAAAAAATCCTTCAGCATCAAAAGCATATGAAAAAATGATCAAAAGCTGCAAATATTTTTTCATTCAAAATCCTATTCTTTTAATTCCACATGCTATTTATCAGTATCCCTATGATGGATGGAATATTTATTCAAAGGAAAACCGTGTTAACTTAAATAATCTTTCTAGTAAAATATGGATTACGGATGGGCTTCGTATTGGTGACATTAATTCTACTTTTCCGCTTTCTTCTTTAATTCCAAGAATCTATCAAAGTGATATAAAATTGTTAAATTTTTATAATCTTAATATATCTTTACACGAGCTTGATCTTCTTGCATCAAAATGTGAAGATGTAAACTTCTATTGGATTACTGTAACGAATTCTGATGGTTTAGTTGTTGGCTTGGAAAAGATTGTAAAAGTGCTTCATAATGTTAAAAAACTTTATTAGTACACAAGCCATTTAAAATTTTATTTGATTTTATTATTAAAAACAATGACGTTCCTGACTTGTTTTTAATGTCTTATGTTACGCCGCTGCCAAAAATTCCAAAGCCAACAAGTGTAGAACATTTTCGCCCAATTTCCGGGACGTCTGATGCATACAAGACTTTGGAGCGATGTATTAAACCATTTTTGGTCTCTTTTCTTGATTATAAAAATTATTTCCCAAAGCAGCAATATGGATTCCGTGCTAAAAAATCAACTATTCAACAACTAATTCCATTTCAAGAATTTATAATCTCATCTGTATCAAGGAAAATGACTGTCGATGTTATATATTTCGATTTTGAAAAAGCTTTTGATAAAATCCCAATTGATCGCCTTATTCGTGCTCTCAAAAAAGCTGGTATTACTGGAAAATTATTAAATTTAATTATTACTCTTCTATCATTCCGCAAATTCAAAGTAAAAGTGGGAAATGAATTTTCTGAAGAATTTGAAGCCACAAGCGGTGTCCCACAAGGATCTGTTCTTGGACCAATTCTATTTATTATATTTATTGCTGAACTTAGTGAAAAATTATCAACGTTACCTGGAATCCTTCATTTATTATTTGCCGATGATCTGAAAATTTATTTTGCTTATTACAGAAATTTGTTTGATATTTCAATTATTCAAAATGCTATTAATGCTGTATTTGATTGGTCTACAGAAAATTCAATGACTACGTCAACTTCAAAAACTTTTCATATGCAGTATGGTCCAAAAAATGAAGAAGCAAAATATTTTATTAATAATGTTCAAATTTCTACTGTACCACATGTTCGTGATCTTGGAATTATGTTAGAAAACAATCTTCAACCAAATGCCCATATCAAAAAAATTGTTGGATCAGCAATGGCTTCCTTATTTGCAATTATGAAGCGTGTTCTGATTTCAAATCAAGATGTACTTATATTTTTATTTAATGTTTATGTTCGGCCTATTTTGGAATATGGTAGTCAGCTTTTTAATGTTCAAGTCAAAAAAATAGCAAATTATTTGGAAAGGCCTCAGAAAATATTTACCAGAATGCTGTATCGCAGACAAAATAGAATCACCAATATCAAAGACATTCCGAGATATCCAGAACGACTTAAAAAATACAATATGAAATCTCTTCATGAAAGAAGAAACATAATTGATCTTCAAACTGGATTCGAGTTTCTACACACAACAACATCAAATGATTCATCGCTCCAACATGAACCCATTCGTGATACAAGATATCAAAAAGTATACAAATCATCACACAAAGTTGCAAACAAATTTAAATCTTACCATTTCGCAAAAAGAACATCCAGCTTTATGAATAATCTAAAAATCAGAATCTCCGAATTCAAAAAAAAGGAAGAATTCAAGCAATATCTCATGAATAATGAAATAAAAAATTTTTATTCTTAACTGTTTAGCTAAATTGTTAAGCTTTTTATTTTGTAAATTTTTATATTTCTTTTTTTATTGTATGTACATATTTTTATTTTTGTTTTCATCTTCGGATGTATAAAAATTATTATTATTATTATTATTATCAAAAGCTGCAAATATTTTTTCATTCAAAATCCTATTCTTTTAATTCCACATGCTATTTATCAGTATCCCTATGATGGATGGAATATTTATTCAAAGGAAAACCGTGTTAACTTAAATAATCTTTCTAGTAAAATATGGATTACGGATGGGCTTCGTATTGGTGACATTAATTCTACTTTTCCGCTTTCTTCTTTAATTCCAAGAATCTATCAAAGTGATATAAAATTGTTAAATTTTTATAATCTTAATATATCTTTACACGAGCTTGATCTTCTTGCATCAAAATGTGAAGATGTAAACTTCTATTGGATTACTGTAACGAATTCTGATGGTTTAGTTGTTGGCTTGGAAAAGATTGTAAAAGTGCTTCATAATGTTAAAAAACTTTATTAGTACACTAAAGTTTTGCTTACATGTATGCTAATAATTATTATTTTTAGTGAACTTGGTCATATTCGTCAAGGTATTATTGCATCAAATACTGCAAAAGAATTATTGAAAATTCCTCATTTTTGGGATCTTAGTTATTTTTCTTTGCTCTATATTACAGATACTTTTGATATTGAAACTTTTTATGATTACATAAAGGTAAACTTTTTTAGTATATATCTTTATCAATATTCAATTGAATAATGAAGTGATCAGGAACATTTTTTTAGAAGAATAAAAAAACAAAAATACATCTATCTTTTTGTCAACGAATATCTGATGCCTACAAAGCGCGTCTTCAAGCGATTGTTTATGAAATAATTGAAGTACGAAATCGGGAATACAATGTTCCATGGATAGATTTCCCTGGCATTAGTCGAAATTTATCTCTTAATTTGTACACTCTTTTTCAAAACTAACTTTTTTGTTCTCAAATGTTTTTATTATTTTTGCTTTTTCTGTAATAGTATTTTTCATTGAAAGTTAATATAAACTTATTGAATTAAAAGCAGGTGGCCGATCAGAAAATATTTCCAGTGATATAATTAAACATCTCTTACAAGTTTTTCTTTCGCTTTTTTAAATTCCTTTAGTAGAGTTGAACACGGAACCATAGTTCTTTTTTTGCCTCAGTTTAATTTAACAGCAAAAGAACAACAAATTCATACAACAGCTGTTATAAAAAATAATAGACTATAATTTTGTGTTCAATAATTTTTATATTCATTATTTGAGGTCGAGAAAAAGAAAAAAACAAGGGAATATTTGGGCTATACAATCAATCATTGATTTCATATTGTGCTATCAAGATAAAAACCTGGACTTTTTATAAGATAATAGTTTTTTTAGCTCTCTAGTTTACTTTTACTGCCATTTATTTTAACTATTTTTTTAACCATTAAAGATTTATTAATGATTCCTTGTCCAAAACGTGTTGCATTCCTTGCTACATATCATCGATATCAACTAGGGTCCTTGCCTGATTCTATTATTTATTACATTACAAAGAAACCTTCATCCTCAAAATGTTATCAAAAACTGATTCAAAGTTGCAAATATTTTTTCATCAACAATCCTCTTCTTATTATTCCGAACATAAACTTTATTCAAGGAAGTAACACGTTTTGATATAACAATATTGTTAAGCAAGATATGGATTACTGATAGACTTCATTATAATAATTATAAAATAACATTGCAAAGTTTTCTTTCTTCTTCTTTCATTCCAAAGATTTATCAAAGTGATATAAAATCATTAACTTTTATTAAACAAAATATTTCTTTACGTGAATTTCAATTTATTGCATCAAAATGCAAAGATTTATTTTTAAGAACAGTTACAATAGTGAATGAAGATAATTCAGTTGTTGCATTGGAAAAGATTATTGAAGTACTTTACAATGTTGAAACCTTTCATTAGTGAGTTTATCTAGTTTTTTCTATGTTAATGGTCATAATATATATTTTAGCGATTTCACTGATACCCTTCTAAATGTTATTACATCTAAAACTGTAAAAGAGTTAATTAAAATTCCACATTTTTTAAGTCTCACTTATTTTGTTTTATATCACATTCCTCAAAACTTTGACATTGATAGTTTTTATGATTACATTAAGGTATGTTTTGTTTCTCCAAATATTTGTTACTTCAGGTTAATTAATTTTTCAGGTAAAAAAAAAATCAAAAATTTATCTTTCTTTTTGTGATCAAATTTCTCAAGAATATAAAACTCATCTTCAAGTTATTGTAGATGACATTGTTGCTGCTGAAAATCGTGTTTTTAAAGCACCTTTTATTTGGTTCTCTGGAAATGATGAATCTTCTTATCAAAAATTGAAAGATCTTTATTATCAACGTTAACGCTTTTGTTTTTTTCTCTCTCAGTTGTGTTATTACATTTTGTGAAATTTGTTTCAAAAATTATTCGTTTGAAGTATTTTTTAAATGTCTTTGAAAATATATCCAGCTCAGAGGAAGTCGAGATAAAGACGTCCGAAATTTCATTTTCAGTATTGTGCGATTTGTTTCGATAAACTGTTATGTTAAAATTCTATACATTTTTTATAAGCAAATGTCTTTATTAAACAATAATATACACGTCATGTTAAGATTTTTTACTTTAAAAAAACAACAATTATTTTCGCTGAGAACGTATTTATACAAGCAAATTTTTCTTATGAAAGCTTTCTTTTACGGTAGTGTTTTTCAAACCCATGATTCATCATCACCAGATCTTGTACTTCTTGAAGTCTCAGGTCTTGCAGAATCTGGTGGTTGAAGTGGAATAACTGTAGGATTCTGTGGCTGTGATCTCCATACTGGTGATGGTGGTGGAGATGGAGATGATGTAATTGGGTCATGACTAGGTAAAGGAGTTGGAGTTCGAGTTGATGGTGGTGGAGATGTTGTAGGATATGGTGGGGGTGATTGTTGACTAGAGAGATGTGGAGGATTTGAATGAGATCGAGATGATGCTGGGGGTGGAGGTTGGGGAGATGATATCCGTTTTTGTAGTCGTTGTTGGCAAGGTGATAACGATGAAGTTGGTGGATCAGCTTCGAATGGAGGTGGTGATAGCTGCGTATCATCAGCGGATTGATGATATCCTTCATTGGTGTAGACATATGCCATCGCAGATCTTGATCGACGATTAGCTTGTCGTTCATGATTCCCATTATCTGGTACTCGAGGATGTTTCAAAGCTGTATCATAGGTAGGCGGAGCTTCAATGATATTGAGTTGATTTTCAGGCAAGATATAAAATCTTCTTTCTCCAATTGTCTGTATCGTTGGTGCTAGTTCATTGCAGAAAGCTTCTTGTGCCATTGCACTTGCAGACGTCGTTGCTACTCCTCCAGCTGCACCATCTACTGCCCCACGTCCTCCCCTTCGACGTCCAAAATATCCATGTCTATACAGCTTCGACAAAATTGCCAACATTGTTAACATTAAAACAATAATCCCTGCTGCGCCAATTACAAGTGTTAAAATTCCAGCAACATCAATCTTTGGTGGTTCATATTGGATATCGGGTAGATGGCAGACTTCGTCAGAAGCATCCCCGCAATGATCATAGCCATCACATTGAAGAGAAGATTTGATGCATTTGGAATTATCGCAGTGAAATTCTCCATCTCCACCAGGACAGAGTGCTGTAGCCCATCGATAGAATTGTGTGTAGACAATGCTGAGACCAGTGCTGAAAAAGAAAAAAGTAAGAATGATGCAATAGTTGGGATTTTCAAATATGATTGGGACATAATGAATAAAACTTTTCGCTCGAAACGAAAAACATTTGCCATAACTTACTTTATCGTCAAATACCCTCTCAATCTCACATAAAAAGCTGGCTGCAAATGATCTTCAGTAATCAACCCTTCTAGCGGCTGTTTCCTTTCCAGCTGTGTAGGAAGTTGTTCATCAAATAACATCAACACTCTTTCAGCTGTTGAAGAGGGGCCTCTTCGAACTTCAAGCCGTAGTCCAACACCTTTAAGTTGAAATTCTTGTACTTTTAAATAAATTTTATCAAATGTTCTTGAAAGTGCTGGAAATCTGCCAATCAACCATATACAATCAATATTTTTATTTAACAGTGTTTTTTGAGAATCCAAAGATATTTGGCCGCCATAACTTTCAAGGAAGTCGTCGCAATCTGAAAATGTTTTTATCAGTGAAGATGTCGTTGAATTTCGTGGAACATTTTTGGGTCAAAAATGAGAAAGCTTCGAACTATTAGATAAAAAAAAACTTAAGGGGATTCGAACCCACGCACATAGCCTTCAATCCAACTGCACTAACCACTGCGCCATTGAAACACAAAACATTTTTTCACCAAAAAACTTAAAAAATGATGCAGTTATCTGGCATTGTTCTTGAAGAAACTGTTTTAAGGGTTAACGATTCGAGAACAAAAATCCCTGGGTTGGAATCGAACCCACTCATACGGGCTTCCACCCCGCTGCACTAACCGCTCCCCCATAGAAACACCGACATTTTTTTAACCCAAAGAAAAACTTACTCCTTCTTGTTGGTTTATCAGGCCAATTAAGATTTTCAACAAATTCATATCGAGCTCGAAATCCAACCAACTGCGTAAAATCATGTCCCATAAAAATTATTGTTAATTTGTTCGACCTTGACAACAGTGCAGGAGGTCTACGGTATTCACTTCGAGTATTAAAAAGTTCACTTCCATCTGAATCAATAATCTGAAAAAAATTACTTTGAGTCATTTTTTTAAGTAAGTGTATGAAAGAATGTCTTTCAAAAATGTGTGGAGCAACAATAAAAAAATTTTTAATTATTCGAAGAAAAAACAAGTTTTAAGTTTTTTTAAAAAAAATTGTTTCATTGATTGAGTCATTTTTAATTGTTTAAGAAAAATTCTTATTTGCATTAAAATGAGAAGAATAAAGTTCTTTAAGTTGCTACATAAGAAGTTGGGGATACTGTATTAACACTACAATAACCACAATGATTTCTGAAGCCATGAGGCTAACATGGATATATTTGAACTTTAAAATTTGCATAAAAATTTTTAACAAACCTTTAATTCACTTTGAAAATGTACATGAAAATCATCGAAAGTGAGTCGAATGAAGCCAGCTTTATTTTCATTAATTATAGTATAATTTTTAACAATCGATCGAGGATATGCTTCTGGATATCTTGGAGATTCAATAAATCCTATTGAAGATTGATTTGCAAGAAGGTCACTTGGTTGGCCATAAATTTTTTCAGTATTGTCTAAAAAAATTTGCGTAATTATGATGCAGTTTTTATGGATGAAAATTTGCATATTTTTGCCTGTGACGAAAATTCGCATAAACATGTTTTGAGACAAAAAGCTTGTATATTTACACACGGATATAAAAATTTGCATAATTTCAGCACAATAATTATGGCAAAGAATTTGCATAATTACTGTAAATGCCTACCGTATACGACAACATTCATAGGAAATAAAGTATTCAAATAATTGAGCAACTGTAAATTTGATTCAATATTTCTTAGAGCTACAACAATAAGCACCGAATTCCCAGAAGTTCTAATTTTTCGACGATTTGGTATACTCCAAATTGATGTCCTCGAATAGACATCTGATACCCCAGATAGAGTTGCAAGATATGGAATTGATTGTTCTGCTCTTTCTTCAATGATTTCAATATCGAAGCATGCTTTATCTAACATATTTGGTTCATCGCATTTTGAGATCTAAAAAAATCGATATCGTTAAACTCCAGCTGTTGGGTCAATTATCGGAATCAGATGTGAAAGAAAACGCGGAAATTACATCATTCAAGCACATTTAGCTACTATCAAAAATTTGCATAAAAATTTCAACAAACCTGATCAATTTCATATTTACTAAAATGCCAACTAGGTGGTTCAAATTCAATTTCAATAGTACACGATGAACACGCTTCAAGCTTTATTGAACAAAATATTGGAATAAGCGTTGAATCTTCAGTTGGATAATCAATAGTTTTAATCATCATTTCATCATCATTCAATGGTGGAGGTGTAGATGGCATTGATGGAGTAGGAATTGTACCATTTTCAGTTAAAATCAGTTTTGCGGATTGTCCTGCTTGTGGTAGGACACCGATATGTGAAGGTTGATATCGTAGTCTGAGATATGGGGAATTGGAATGTGTTTTTGTGTATCCGTTTATTGTGTCTGTTGGCAGATTTGAACCACATATTGGTAGCATTGTTGGCGATGGAGGTGTTGGTGGAAGAGCAGGAGGTGGCGATGACACTGAAATGAAAATTTGCATAAATTTGTCTTGGAATCCTTTTTTTGTTAAAGTCGCAATTTCGATCTTTAAAAAACTAAGATCTTTGAAATCCTCTTCTTCTTTCGTTTTTTGACCTAAAAATTGACTCTTTTTTCTATTATTGTTATTTAATAATGTTCGCATCATTTCTCTTCCTTTAAAAATTATGCAAATTTTGCGTTTCGTCTTTTTGAATGAAAAGGTTTTTATTCGGGCGTAGGATAAAGTAATTATATTTTTTGAGTAATTATTTCGAGGGTTTAAAAATGAGGGGGCATATTTTTGGAAGGGAAAAAAGAGTAAAAAAGTTCATTAAAAATAGAAAACTTTGAAACTGCAAAAACGTTGGCTTAAAGTTTTGTTTACAAAGTATTACCCTCAAAAAAAACTTTTTACGTATGCGTTTCTGTGCTTTTCATTAATCTTGATTCAGTGAGTTTTTATTGATGTTGTAGTTTGATGTTGTTCAAGGAAAGTAAACATTGCTTTTTAAAAAAGTTCAATGGAAGCAAAAATGATAGTATCTCAAAATTAAGAAGATTGTTATTTTTGAGATTACTATCACTGTCTTTGATAAACGATTACAAAAACTATTATAACAATTTTTTTCCGTCAAACATCTAATGGGTTCTTCTCAGCAGCTAAAAATTTATAGTAATTAATATAAAAGAAATGAAAAACGATAGTAACTCAAAAACTGCAAAACTTCTATTTTTAAGACTACTGTCACTTTTTAATAATCCATTCATCATGTTTCAAAACCACATAGTTTGCTTCCATTGCAGTTGCAAGTTCTTTTTTTAAACGGATATTTTAAAAACCATTATTTATTTTTGTTCATCTCCGGATCTTCTTTCTGCTATTGTTTGAGATAATCAGGCATTCTTTTTTGCCAACAAGTATAATCGAAATTTCGATTTAACCAAGATTAATATTTTTGCCAACTTTTTAGGTTCAACAATTTCGTTGCACTTAAATGACTCTTAAAATTGACCATTTTCTTATATCCTCATTTTGCATCATTTCTTTCCTTCGTAATATTATTAGAAAAAATTACATTTGCATTTTACCGCAAATTTCTTTCTTCAAATGGAGTAGACATTATATTCTCATAGTGTTTTTCGTTCTACCTCAGAAAAAAAATTGTTTTCAACCTGCTTGCTTTTCCCCGAAATGAAATGAATGAAAATATCGGCAATTATAAAAGGCGCTGAGCCGTTTCATGATCTCATTTTTCTGTTTCTCTCTCTTTTTTTCTGTGTTTTTATCCGTGGAAATGAGGGAGAAAGAGAGAGAAACAAAAACAGAAGGAGAGAAATGAAAAATAATATCTATGGTTATTATTGGTGGTTTTTGTAACCAGTTGAGATCATATTTTTTTCTTGCGCTGCCATTTATTGCTGTCGCTTGCTACAACCACCTCAGTTACCCGCAAATGGGCAAATATAACAACAACATCAACAGTTCAATAACCTTCGTTGCTTTGTTATTGCCACCTGCCCTTTTTTTGACTCGCTTTCTATTACTGCTCGACAAGTAATCTATGGCAACAGGACAGCAATGAAGAAAAAATTACAAAATAGTCCAGAAAAAAGATTGAATGGAAACAAAATGACATTGATTTGTTTCACATCAAAAAACAGACAGTCAACAGCAGCATCTGCTTGCCACCCATTTTAATGGAAGACATGCAAAAAAATTACTCTAGTGACATTGAAATTTTTTGTGCGAAAAATGGACAAAATTTGTCAGTCAAAAAAGCACTGAAATCTGTCACCAAAATTTTTAATTGATGGTTTAGAGGAGGAAATTTATTGCCTCATGAATTAAAGAGTAAAATAGCATTAACCTAGTTATTGATGGCAAATCTGATTTGCAGAACATAATGTTTATAATTTTGATTTACAAATTTCCTGGCATTTTTTGGAGTACATTTTTAATTCTAGAATTCATAAAAAACTATACGAAACATCCCACTAAAAATAACTCATAAGTTTTTTAGTTCTTTTTTTTTCACCTGAAACAAAACAAACAAATTTTGAACATGACTAAAATATTTTCCCATTTTTTTATTATTTTTTTGCATATCCGATTTCCCTTCGTCAAAAATATTTCCTTTTATGGAAAAACAATAATGTTAAAATTGTATTGTTTCATTATTTTTTCAACAACATCATCTCAAATAATCACCTAATGACAACAAAAACACGTAATGTACATAGATGATAGTTACATAAAAAAGCTGTAATTCCCAGCAATTAAAGGATTACCAAAACTCTACTTTTTTCATGTACAGAAAACATTATGGAATTTGTAGTTATTTTACGTCAAAAAATCAATATAGGCAAAAAACGTTTTTTAAGAGTTTTGATGTTTATTACTACATTAGCATTGGGTACTGTATAAATATGCAATTAATGTAACAGTTAGAGTTTGCTTTAATTATGCCAAAAAAATATTCTAAATCTCTTTGAGTAGCCATAGCTTTTTTTGTGATGCAACAAGTTTTTTTTTAAAAAGGATGTTCCAGTCTTTTAAAAATGTTTTTTACAAACCAAATCGGATAAGTTCTTTTTTTGTTGCTCTCAAACAATAGAAGAAAGAAGATCCGGAGATGAACAAAGATAAACAATGGTTTTTAAAATATCCGTTTAAAAAAAGAACTTGGAACTGCAACGGAAATAAGTTATTTGGTTTTGAGAAAAATGATGAATGGATTATTATTAGAAAGTGACAATAATCACAAAAATGGAAGTTTTGCGGTTTTTGAGACACTATCATTTTTTAGTTCTTTCAAATTTAATAACTATAAATTTTTTGCTGCTGAAAAGAACCCATAAGATGTTTAGCGAAAAAAATTGTTATAAAAGTTCATTTTTTAATCGTTTATCAAAGAGAATGATAGCAATCTCAAAAATAACAATCTTCTTAATTTTGAGATACTATCATTTTTGATTCCATTGAACTTTTTTAAAAAGCAATGTTTACTTTCCTTGAACAACATCAAACTACATCATCATTAACAAAAGACTAATTGAATCAAGATTAATGAAAAGCACAGAAACGCTTACGTAAAAAGTTTCTTGAGGTCAATACTTTGTAAACAAACTTTAAGCCAACGTTTTTGCAGTTTTTTTTTCAATCAACTTTCTTGCTCATTTTTCCCTTCCAAAAATATGTCCCCTTCATTTTTAAACCCTTAATATAATTATTCATAAAAAATATAATTACCTTATTCTACGCTCGAATAAAAACCTTTTCATTCAAAAAATGAAACTCAAAATTTGCATAATTTTTAAAGGACGAGAAATGATGCGAACATTATTAAATAACAATAATAGAAAAAAGAGTCAATTTTTAGGTCAAAAAAGAGAAGAAGAAGAGGATTTCAAGGTTATTAAAAGCTTTTATTTTGTGGACTTACCTAATATTGGCTGAATTGGTTGAACTTTTGGTGGTAGTGAAGTTGTTGTAGTAACGAATCCATGAGAATAACTTTGGCAGAATATTAATAAAAATATAAATGAAAAGTTTTTAGAATAATAATAATGAAGCATTGTAATTATCTTAGTAAGTTATTGATTGATATTTTTTGATGCATTCGAGGTTTTGAATGGAAAGCTTGACGATAGTTACACTGTAGCAGGGATAAAATGACGAAAAATCAATAATCAATCAATAAATGTTATAGTAAAAATATTGTGCTTGTGAACTGATGGTAACAAAATGTCTGAGCAGTAATCAAAAAAAATGATTGTAACAGTAAAGCAATGAAGTGATAGCAATCGAATTTGAGCAAATAATCGATAAAATCAATAAAGTGACAGTAATAGAAAATTAGATAACTTTTAAAATAAGATGTTACTATCAAAAACTTTTCTTAGCACAATTAAACTTTTATGAAATAAAAATATCCCGCTTTAAATGTTAGAAAAATATTTTGAGTCTTTTGCAGCGAATAAAATAAACAGTAGTAGCAACTGTCTCCTGGAGCAGACAGAATGAACTTTGATGTTGATATTAAAAAAAACTTGTATTTATCAAGTTTTACAGGTTTTACAGTTTCTAAAAATAAGAAAGTATTACTAATAAAAATCCAACCGGAAATGCTCGTAGGTCGTGTTAAAGGGTAAGCAAAACAATAAACTAACTTTTTTGCTGCTGCAAATCTTGTAAGCTAGTTTTGCATCTTCATAAAAAAGGTAAGTGTCAATAAATATATCACCCTTCTTACGTTGATTCACTTTTCTTCTTCTTCATAGATAATGTTTGTCATCAAGAGGTAGGAGTTGTTGCAAGAAAAAAAAGAGTCATTGTATGTATGTTTTTTATATAATAATATTTAAAATACAAAAAGATGAAGAAGAGGTTGAATGACAGGTTGAAGATCTTCTTTTCTTTGAAGCGAGGTAATGGAGGTGATGGGGGTAAAACAAATATCTATCCCTTTTTGACTTTGTGGGAGAAAAACAGAAAGTGAGTCGTTTTTTTGTTGCGGTAATGAAGAAAAAAAACAAGTTCTTCTTCCTTTCTTTTTTTCAGCTGTTGCACCTTCGGGAGATGGAAGAAGTTTTTTCTTTGACTGACTTTTTCTTTGAGCAAAAGAGGTAGAAAGGACACGTTGTCGGAGGTGAGCTGCCTGGAAGAGAAAGAAAAACAAAATAAACAAGGATCAAGAAGAAAACGAAGAAAAAAAGTAGTTGAACGCAAAAAGTAAGTAAGTAGAAGTGAATGAATAACCCACAAAAAAAAGTTACGCATCAAAAAAAAGTAATAACACGGAAATGAAGAGGAGGGCTTGCTTCTAAAAGGGCGAAAAAAATTGAGGTAAAAATAAACTATATTTTTTTCAGAATAAAAAAAAAGGTAACCAAAAAAGAAGCATGGAAAAACACATGCGCAAAAAAAGAGATGGACTACTTTTGTGGATGTGCGCACATGAGTTTGTACGTGCGCATGTCCCTCTTTTTTGATTCATTCTTTATTATTGACAGCTGCAACATTACTTTTTATGGAAGAAAAATCGAAGAAGAGAGGAAAAAAATGATGAGGACAACAAACTCCTCCTTCAAAAAAATTATAGTTTTTTTGAGGATCCATTTTTTGCAATAATTTTTTTCGATAAATTTTTTTCATAAAAGTATATCCATTTTTGGTCATCTGTTTTTTTACTGGGTTTGAAATGGAGTAAAACATTAGTGGACAGAAGGAGAGATTTATAAAATCCATTGATCGAAAATGAAACTGTCTTACGAGAGAGAGAGAAGTAAAAAAATGAGTTTGGGAGTTGATATACAAAAATATCTATGATGGGTATTAAAAAATGATGGTGGATTGTAACAAAAAAAAATGAAAAAAGAAAGCTAATCTGGCAAAAAAAACACAAATAAATGTACAAATAGCTTTGTTGTTGTTAATTTAATGATACTGGTTTTGTTTTTTTACGTGTTTTTGCTAATACTCAAAATACAAAAATTTGTCGTTAAAATATAATTTGTAGGAAGATGGCATGATTTTATGATTTTCTTTTTCTACTTTTGTTCACAGTAAATTTTTAGTTAACTTATATGATACATGAAAAAATTTGTTGCCGAAAACATGCGCTTTTATTCGTTTTATTAGAATCCGTTTTTAACGTATTTCATCAAAAAAACTTTCAAAAAAATTGTTTGTTAAAATCATGATTGCTCTTCTAAAGGAATTAATGCACAAAAGCAGATAAGTTATGCTCTAAGCTAGCTTTCTTACAAGTCAAAAATTCTCCTTAATACAAGGCTAAATAATCTTTATAAATCTTCATTAATGACGCAAATTCAACAGAACGACAAAAAAACGTAAGCAGAATAAATGATTGCAAAAAAGCAGATATTATCTTAAAGCCTGTATCGGCTTAATGAATAGAAATGACGTAAAAATTGGAGAAGAAAAGATGTTGCAGATAAGCTGTCAACTGGACATTAAAAAAAGCAATTGTTGAAGCTATATGATTCAATGATTAAATTAGTTAATAAGAAAAGATAATATCTTAAAACACGCATGTTTCTGCTCTTGTATTAGCGCTCATTTGCTTCCATAAAAAGAAATGTGTTTAATCAAGATTTAATCACTATCAATAAATAATAATGATAGGAGAAGCTGATCCTTGTCTACGCAAATAAACAAAAAAAAAGCAATGTTACGATCAAAAACGTCAATCTAACTAATAATATTTCTTCATTTGCCAGCTGTCTGCAAATTTTTGAATGAAAGAATTCGAGGAAATACATTTTTTTACGTCCATTCAAGATTCTCTTCTCTTCCAATAAAAAACTTTTATTCCAGGAAGAAAAAACTTCTCTTTCAAACAAAAAATAACAATAAAAAAAAGGGAAATCATTGAAGAAAAAAAACAAAAATTCATTTTTGTTTTTTTTTCTGTTTTCGATGACCATCAAACACAAAGGCAAGAACAAAAAAGTAAAAAAAAAGCTGTAAAAAACTTCTTTTTTGTATTCTTTCTTTTTTCAAGGAAGCTTCTTTAGAAGGAAGAAAAGTGAAAAGCAAGTCACGGAAATGAAAGAGAAAAAAAACAAACAAATATTAATCATTCACAAAAATAAAACTACAAAAAAAGGCTACAAAAAAGTAATAATAATAATACAAAGAAAGCATCGGTTGCATCAAAAAGCTGCTTTTTTGTCATCTTTTTTGGTTATTGTCATCAAAAAAATGAATGAAATGCATTCCACTCGTAACATGCCTTGAGGGGATATGTGATACATGCATGTAAATTCCCTTAGGGGACATATACCCTTGATCCGTGGAAATTTAAAAAAAAAAGTGAATCTTCAAAAAGGAAGTTTTGGAACAATTTTATGTACTGGGTTTTCGGGAAACTGATATGCAAATTTTCGAATAAAGTAAGGGACATGGATTTTTTGTGGTCAGATCACAACAAACGTAATTAATAGGCATTCTTAACGTCAAACTTAGAAGATCTTTAATTCCATATTTTATAAAATAGACTTTTTTTATATCTGTTTCTTAAATTACTGTAGCTCAGAAAATTTGCATATTTTTCAAAAAACTCTCTCAAACATTTTCCAAGAAAAAACATTCAATTAAACACTAATTTTTTTTCTTCTTAATCAAATCTTTTTCATTAATAAAAAAAAGATTGCACATAAAATATATTTGCGCAAGTGGTTGTTGAGCATGAAGAAGAGAAAAAAAGAGAAAGAAAAAACCAGTAATATCCGTGAACACTTTCTCTCTCTCCCTTCTTCTTTCTCTTCTGATCAATTTCTTCTTCAAGGAAAAGCACGCTTCATTTTTTTTCTCTCTTGAAGTCATTTATATTTATTTATTTGTTTGTTCTCAGTGTTCATTTCATTTCCTTTGATCAAATCCGATGATGAGGAAATAATAATAATAGTTAATGGGAGAAAATTTGTAAAATATGAAAATAGTTAGTCTTTTTTCACAGGGGGGACCAAGCTCAACTCGAAAATTTTTTGTCTCAAAATTTTGATTTTTTTATGAAAACACAATGCCTGGGGATGCTAAGAACGACTATGAAGTCCGTTTTTGGTTTACTTGAACAGTATTAATTTGACAGCCAAAATAGAAGGGGCACATTTCTTGAAGCACCCTGTAGATATCGTCAGCTATTTATTATCTATAGCCGAATATCTATTAAACCCACAGATCGAGGATTCCGCTGCTGACTATTTGTCCTCAACTATTCCAAAAAAAAGTATTTTTAAATAATCGTAACTCAGCGTTAATAATAACCTCCAAAAGACAAAAAAGACGTTTTAAAAATTTGAATCAAAAAACGTATTATAGCACGTTGTTCGGCTATTACCAAATTTATAAAAAATGCTAAAAATTGAAAAATTTGACACTATTTTTAGTTACTCAAATTCTCGTTGCCACTTTATAAAAATAAATAAACTAACAAGGTACACCTATTTATTGACAAAAAGGGGTGGAAACAAAAAAAGGCAAAAAAACGGACATGAGAAAAAGATGAAATGAAGTAGTAAAAATAAACATGCAAATGCAGCAGCAAAATTGTAAAAATTTTGATGGCTAACAATTATGCAGGAAAAAATAGAGAGAAGGGAATCATGCTCAAAAATTGGACAGAAAAAGAAAAAATGTGATGTTGGTTGCTGCAGCAACAATTCTTCCCTCTGTTTTGTTTTGATGTCCATTTTTGGAGAGAGAGAAAAAAAGTGACCACCGCAACTGACCAAACAAGGAAAAATGTTGTATTCTATTTTTAGCTACTTTTTTGTTGCCAAAAATAAATGAAGGTAAAATGTTGTGTTTTAATTTGTGTAATGTATAATACAAGAGCTAATAAATTAGCAAAAATAGTAACAGCATTAAAATGCGAAATAAAAAAAGCAAAGATATTTGAAAGGAGAACAAAAAGTGAGATAATTAGGCTATAAATACATAATACCATTTAAGGAGGAAGACATCTAAGGTCAACGAAATAGCAAAAAAAGTATGGAAAAGCAAAATTTAAGAATTATCTATCTATTTTATTTCTTTGAATTATTCATCGTCTCATTCTTCAATCTAAAAATGGATGCAAAACAAAATTTATATGAAATGCAACTGCAGCTCGTTGATGTTTTTAAAGCTCATGATCCTGATACTGGCTACTTTGATGTTGTTTTTGAAATTGAAGGAAAAGTAAGTAACTTAACAAATATGCTTAAAATTTGGACCTTAAATGTTTTAGAAGCTTTATGCTCACCGATTTCGTCTATCAGCACTTTCCTAAACTTTCAATTCGATGCTTTCTGATCGATGGAATTTTAACAAGAATGATACAATCAAAATTGAAACTTACAAATATGATGATTTTAAAGATTTTTTAATATTTATTTATTCTGGTGAATGCAATCTCAATGATGAAAATATTTTTATTATAGTGGATATGGCAGAATTTTATGATGTCAAAGTTTTAAAAAATGTTTGTGAAAAATATTTATCAAAAATTATTATCAATATACAAAATATTTTTCAATTACTTGATCTTGCTGATAAATATTCAATTGTATTATTACGAAAAAGATTGAATACATTTGTTTCCAAAAATTTTGCAACTTTAACACAATCTGAAATGTTCCAAAGCATCGAAAAGGGAACTTTGGAAAACATCATTGAAGCTGTTAAATATACAGTATTTCCTGAAAATTTATTTGAAGAAGTAAGAGTGTCACAATTTATCAATACGTTATTTTTAAATTATTTTAGATCTTTAAATGGGCAAAAAATCAAGCCATTAGAAAAAAAAATGCTGAAGAAAATATTATTCTGAATGATGCAATTAAAGAAGAATTGGCTGATATTTTACCTCTACTTAATTTTCAGCGAATGGATTCAAAATTTCTTCTTGAATTTGTTGGTAAGCTTATTTTACAAATCTTTTATTTTTTTTAACATCACTTTTGTAGTTAAAAAATCCTTTCTTTTTTCTGCTGATGAATTTAATGACATCTTAATGGGTGCATATACTACAATACATGGTAAGCAAATATTTCGAAAACATACAAAATAAATTGAAAGTTTTTTTAGTAAAAGTAACTGATAAAAATGGAAAAGTGATGAAAGGTATTCTTAATTGTCCAGATACTGATAAAGTTGTTGAAGTTATTCAGTCGCTAAAAAATGTTCCGAGTGGTGGCTATTATTGGTCAACTTATATTAAAAAGCCATCAACTTCATGTGATCTTCATAAAACTGATAATGTTGAATGGTATTTAGTTTATGATTATTTTGGTGATCTTTGCTTAAAAACGCGATATGATGATGTTGATGAAGACTATCAAGATGAAGATTATATACTTGCAGAAATGTTTGAAGAAGATGGATTTCAGTTAAGAAGTGGTTGTAAAATTGAAGTTAACCATTTCGAATAGTTTTTTCCTTTTTGATTTTATTTTTTTATCATTATAATAGCTGTGATTCTTTGATTTGTACTTTCTGTTTCACTTTTTTTTTTACTCTACCATATTTCAATAAAAATGAATATGTTATTAATTTACTGGTTTATTTTGAAACATTATTTTTTTGCTGAAATTATATTTTTGACTTTTTTTTCCAATTACTTTGTTAATATAATGCACAAAAAGGGGACACAAATACTTGTAGTAAAAAATAATAAAAAATTGATTTCTCAGCCAGCCTCACGGGTTAGCAACAAATATGCAATCATCTATTGATAAAGCTCTGTATACTTCTTTATTATTTTTTTTTGCTATACACATAGTCTTTTAGTCATCTCAATTGCAAGCTATAAAAAATATGGATGCTCAACAAAATTTGTACAAAATGCAACAACAGCTCGTTGATGTTTTTAAAGCTCAAGATCCTGATACTGGTTATTTTGATGTTATTTTTGAAATTGAAGGAAAAGTAGGTAACTTAATAAGAATGTTAATCACTCTAATTTACAACATTTTAGAAGCTTTATGCTCACAGATTTCGTCTATCAGGGATTTCACCAACTCTCAATTCGATGCTTTCAGACCGATGGAATTCAAACAAAGATGAACCAGTCAAAATTACCAATTATAAATTTGAAGATTTTAAAGAATTTTTGATTTTTATTTATTCTGGTGAATGTTCTATTACTGATGAAAATATTTATGACTTGTTGGATATGGCTGAATTTTATAGCGTCAATGTATTCAAAAATGCTTGTGAAAAATATTTATCAAATATAGAAGTCAATATACAGAATGTTTTACGATTTCTCGATCTTGTTGATAAATATTCAATTCCTCGATTGCAAGAATCATTAAAACCATTTGTATCCAAATATTTTACACATTAAACTCAAACTGAAATGTTTCAAAATGCTGGAAAAAGTAATATAAAGAATATTGTTGAAGCTGTTAACAATACAGTACTTCCAGAAAAATTGTTTGAAGAAGTAAGTAATTTTCTTTTGATTTATGTTTAAAAGTTATTATTACTAGTTTTTTATTCAACTAATTTTAATTTAGGTATTTAAATGGGCAGAACATCGAGCCATCAGAAAGCAAAAAGTTGATAGAAATGTTATTTTGAATGATGTCATCAAAGCAGAATTAATTGATATTTTGCCATTAATAAATTTTCAAAGAATGGATTACGAATTTCTTGCACAATTACTTGGTATGAAATTTTTACCTTATGCACTAATTTTTCAAACTGCAATTTTAGCTACAAAATCATACAATGGGTTGTAAAAACTTCATTCCATTTTCGTTCCGTTTGGTTCCGTTCCGTTCCGTTTCACCCCTATTTTAATTAAATGATTTCTAGATATCCAAAAATCGCGAAACCTTCAAGAATAATACATATGGATCTAGGGAAGAGATCTATAGCACTTTCAGACCCCTATGTACCCTCTTGCCCTCAGGGCATTGCCGACAGTACCCTCAAACCCCAAAAAATGACAAAAAATTGGAAAACTTTTTTTAAAAAATGTAAATATTATTAAAAAAATCTGTAAAACTACATATATAGCAAATCAACTACGGGGAATCTGATTTTTTGGTTTTTAAGATTCTGGCGACTTCAGAATCCACCGATTCAGAAGGCCAAAAATTTTTTTCTTTGTTTTGTTTGATTTAAACATTATTGTAGGGTAATCGACTACGGGGAATCCGAAAAAAATGTTATCGGAATCCCCTGACTTCAGAATCCTGAGATTCAGAAGGCTGAAAAGTTTTTTTTTTCATTTTTTTGTGTGAATATACTTTTTACATCAAAATTTTATGAAGAATACGAAAAAAACATTTTTAAAATTCTGTCGGCACCTGATTCCGAGATTCAGAAGGCTTATTTCTTTTTATTTTTATATGTAAATATATTTTATAAACATTTGTGCTTTGGAGATTCTAATGCTTCACATAACTACAAAAAGGCATTATACACATGTGTCTGCAAAGAAAAAGGAGAGACAACCGGAGAGGTCATTTCCCATTCTTTCTTTCACAAAAAACTGGTCCATACGAAAAGCAAAACTTTTTTTACTCTTTTTATATAAAAAGACAGCGAACATTTGTTTTGTGGAGGACTTCTAAGTCATTCTAATATTTTCTTTTGGAAAAAAATTTGCTCATCTTTGCTCACTTTTTTCGACACTTGCAACTAGTTACATAGTTGTCGGCGGCGCTGCTTTTGCTTCTTTTCGCTTTTGAAATAAAACAGCTTGTGGCGCCATCCTTGTGTGCAAAGGCAACCTTTAAAAAAAAATTTTAAAAAATCAGTTTTCACAACAACGCGTGTTGATCTTTGTGCACAAACGTTTTCTTTCTAAAATAAAAATCTTTTATTTTGTAAATGAATTTAACTGTTTTTTTTTTAATTTTAAAAATGTTTTTTTCGTATTCTTCATAAAATTTTGATGTAAAAAGTATACTCACACAAAAAAATGAAAAAAAAACTTTTCAGCCTTCTGAATCTCAGGATTCTGAAGTCAGGGGATTCCGATAACATTTTTTTCGGATTCCCCGTAGTCGATTACCCTACAATAATGTTTAAATCAAACAAAACAAAGAAAAAAATTTTTGGCCTTCTGAATCGGTGGATTCTGAAGTCGCCAGAATCTTAAAAACCAAAAAATCAGATTCCCCGTAGTTGATTTGCTATATATGTAGTTTTACAGATTTTTTTAATAATATTTACATTTTTTAAAAAAAGTTTTCCAATTTTTTGTCATTTTTTGGGGTTTGAGGGTACTGTCGGCAATGCCCTGAGGGCAAGAGGGTACATAGGGGTCTGAAAGTGCTATAGATCTCTTCCCTAGATCCATATGTATTATTCTTGAAGGTTTCGCGATTTTTGGATATCTAGAAATCGTTTAATTAAAATAGGGGTGAAACGGAACGCAACGGAACGGAACGGAACCAAACGGAACGAAAATGGAATGAAGTTTTTACAACTCATTGTACCTTTTTTCTTCTAATGAATTGAATAATATTTTGGCAAATGCGGAGCGGCGAATACATAGTATGTGATAAAAAAAATATTGACGAAATATTGCATTTTAAATTTTTTTAGTAAAAGTTGTTGATGGAAATGGAAAAACTATGAAGGGAATTCTTGATTGTCCAGATATGGATAAAGTTTTTGAAGTAATGCAATCATTGGAAGATGTTTTAAGCAAAGGTTTTTTTTGGGAAACAGCTCAGCAAAAACCATCACAACCAAGTAAATTAAGTAAAAACGATGAAATTGAATGGTATTTGGTTTATGATTGTGATGGAGATCTTGCTTTAAAACAACCGTATAAGATGAAAGGATCGGACTATTTGCTTGCAGAAATGGTTGCAGAAAATGGATTTGAACTTGATTCTCGTTGTAAAATTAAAGTTCATCGTTTTATTTGATTCTGTTTGATTATTTTTGTGAATATTTTTTGTTTGTTTTTGATGAAAATTACTGCTCTGTGCATCAATAAAAATTTTTAAAAATAAGAAAGTTAGCATTAAAAATGTCTTAAACATATACCAAAAAATAAGGGAAAATACTGATCTTTATAATCTGTATTGAAGTTTAACAACTACATTTGAGGCGTATATTTCAAATTAAAGGCTATACGGTAACAACAATAATTCAAAAGAAAAGATATATTTGGTCGATTGCGGAAGTCAAACATTATTTGTGTGTATTTTTTTAAATTTCTCGATATATTGATTAGAAACAGTCTTTGTTTTTTTGTTGTCTATAAGAAGGTTTTGTTTCTCATTTTCAGTAGAAGATGATAAAAGTCTACCCAGTTGATATGCTTTGAGGGCTTTATTGATGCAATATAGATGCAAAGTACCATAAACAATAAAAACAAAAAATATATAGATTTATCTCATTGGTTTATTTTTCAATAAATAGTTGCATACGTCTTTATTGCAAAGGTAGTAAAATATTCTCAGATCATTTCTGCCAAAAAAAAATGGATGCTATGGTAATTTTGTATAAATTTTAAATGGAATGTTTTGAAGTTTTTAAAGCTCAAGATCCTGATACTGGTGATTTTGATGTTGTTTTTGAAATTGATGAAAAAGTAAATTTTTTTTTTATTATAAATTTAAGTAAAATGTGTTGTTTTAGAAACTTTATGCACACAGACATCGCTTAAATGCAATCTCTCCAACATTCAAATCAATGCTTTCTGATAGATGGAATTCAAACAAGGAAGAACCACTCCAAATTAAAGATTACAAGTTCGAAGATTTTAAAGAATTTTTAACATTTATTTATTCTGGTGAATGCAATCTCAATGATGAAAATGTTTACAATTTGTTGGATATGGCTGAATTTTATGGTGTAAAATTATTCAAAAACTCTTGTGCACAATATTTATCAAACATGGACATCAATTTTCAAAATATTTTTCATATTATTAAAATTGCAAAAAAATATTCATTAACATATTTAAAATATAATGCAGAACTTTATTTAAAAAATAATTTTGCAAGCTTTATTACATCCCAAGAATTTGATTCTCTCCAAAGATCTGATATGAAAAACGTTGTTGAAGGAAATCAATGTGCTGTAAAAATAGAAGAGTTATTTATAGCGGTAAAATAGTAACTCGCAATATATAAAACTATAATAGTGTTACATTTAGGTATTTAAATGGGCAGAAAAAGAAGCAAAGAAAAAACAAAAAATTGTTGGAAGTGTATTGTTAAATGATGCAATCAAAGAAGAACTGGCAGATATTCTACCCCTTTTCAATTTTAAAAATATGGATGCTGCATTTTTTAATAAATTTGTTGGTAAGTTTTTCTGTCTTTAGATTTTTATCCAAATCTTGTAAAAAATTAGAATTTAAAAGTTTCAAAATGACATTTTTTTGACTTAAGTAGTAGACGATGTCTCCCAAGGGGGACAAATTTATCTACTTCTGCTCATCACTGATTTCGACATTAATAAATCAATTTTTAGCAACAAAAACTTATATGTTTTCTGCCAATGAATTACATGATATCCAAGAACATTTTCGAAGAAAAGTATACGGTAAGCTCATTATTATCAGTCATCATAATTATTAAAGTATCGTAAATTTTTAGTAAAAATTACTGATACAAATGGAAAAACAGCAAATGGTATTCTCAATTGTCCAGATATGGATAAAATTGTTGAAGTTATTCAATCACTGAAAAATGTTTCTAGTCGATATTATTATTGGCCAACAGCTCAATGTGAACCATCACAACCAAGTAAATTAAGTAAAAACTATGAAATTGAATGGTATTTGGTATATGATTGTGATGGAGATCTTGCTTTTAGGAAGCGCCTCCATCTTATTGATACAGATTATTTACTTGCTGAAATGTTTGCAGACGAAGATTTTGAATCATTGGGTACATATAAAATAGAAACGTATAGTTTAACATAAATCATTTTGTTTCTGATTTTGTTTGTTGAAAAATAAAACTGAATTTTATGATAATAATAAAAAAATTATACAGTTCACAAAACATCTTTCTGCTACCTCCTTGTTTTTCACAATTACTCTCTTACAATCGAAGAAAAATAGCCATCTTTCTTGCATTAATATTAGTATTTACACAAATATTGATTTATTTAGAATAAGTTATACAAATGGAAAAAAATATACAGTCAGTCTGAATTTTAAAAATCTCATCACTTGACTGCTCCGCTTATTTATTGTTCACTTTATCATCAAGCACCATAAAAATGGATGCCCAACAGAATCTGTATGAACTTCAAATGGAATCAATCGATATCTTTAAAGCTCAAAATCCTGATACTGGCTACTTTGATGTTGTTTTTGTAACTGAGGGAAAAAAAGTGAATTAACAAATATGCTTAAAACTCGCACACTAAATATTTTAGAAATTCAAACAAGAATGAAGCAATCAAGATCAAAGATTACAAGTTTGAAGATTTTAAAGAATTTTTGATTTTTTTTATTCTGGTCAATGTTCTATTACTAAAAAATGTTTCTAGTGATGGCTTTTATTAGTCAATGAATGCAATTAAACCTTCAACACCATGTATTCTCAATAAAAATGATAATGTTGAATGGTATTTGTCGCATATATGCTTTTCCATCGATAAGTTTTGCCAGCTCAGTGCCATAGTGGAGTAGCGCGGTGGATGTTCGGCCTGGAGATCCCAGGTTCGAGTCTGGCCGGAGACAAAACACTATCAAATTGAGTGGTTGGGTGCTCGGTGGATCCGAGGTTAAAACGAATTCCATGGGTGGCACCCAGGTTAAAAGTGAGCCTCCTCCAAGGATATATGTAAAGTCGACTCACGGGTATCGCATTAGGGATCAGTAGGTGTTAGGGCCTACACAATGCTAAGTTAAGTATTTAGTTTATGATTATTTTGGTAATCTTTGTTTAAAACCGTTTGTTTCATTGTGATTTGGTTTTGTTTGTTCACGAAATTTGTTGTTGGTTTTTTTCAATAAATAAATTTATTTTTATTTAAAGGTATTTGGCCCTCTAAAATTAGCAAAATTTTGTTGACACATGTCAAAGCAACAAGATTTTGCAAATCTTGAAAAATCGTTTTTTATAATTACATGCAAATTTCTTGATGAAAAAATTCAAACGCTGTAAAACGAGGGCATGACGTCAGTAAATTTCACGATTACATTACTTGCAGAAATGTTTGCAGAAGATGGATTTCAACTTAACAATGGTTGTAAAATTGAAGTTAATCGCTTTATCTGATGATGCATATATTTTTTTTTGTAAAAGTTGCTTTATTGTGTATGAATAAAAATGTATATTTTTTGATTTCAGTTCAAACAATGTTATTAACAGGATAAGTATTTTCAATGGAACGGTTCTGAAGTAAATCTGTATTTAGTCTAAATACCTTCTTAGTAAAGGATATTAAGGGACAAAATATCAGCGGCGGTCAAAGTTTATGAAAATGACATTGTTTTTCATAAACGAGAATTTTAGGGTATTATTGATCCAAAAGAAAGACCCATAAAAATTATATTAGTTAAAGAGACATATTCATCTGGGCTCTGCATTTTTTTTTTTCTAAGTCAATTGTTGCTTCCGTCTTTATTATCAAAAATAAATAATATTTGTCAGTTGCTTTAACTAAAAATATGGATGCTAAAATGGAATGCTTTGAAATTTTTAAAGCACAAGATCCTCACACTGGCGATTTTGATGTAGTTTTTGAAATTTATGGGAAGGTAAACCTTTTTTGTTATCTAAAATTTAAGCAAAGTGTGTTGTTTTAGAAACTTTATGCACACAGACATCGCTTAAATGCAATTTCCCCAACTTTCAAATCAATGCTTTCTGATAGATGGAATTCAAACAAGGAAGAACCACTCCAAATTAAAGATTACAAGTTCGAAGATTTTAAAGAATTTTTAACATTTATTTATTCTGGTAACTGTAATATTACTGATGAAAATATTTATGACTTGTTGGATATGGCTGAATTTTATGGTGTAAAGTTATTCAAAGAAGCTTGTGATAAATATTTATCAAAAATGGAATTTAGTTATCAAAATATTTTTCAATTTTTTGAGCTGGCTGACAAATATTCATTAAGTCATTTGAGAAGCTCTACAAAAATGTATTTAAAAGATAATTTTCAAAGTTTAAGTAAAACTGAACACTTTAAATGCCTTGACAAATCTGTTTTAAAGAATATTGTTGAGGGTAACCAAAATAATATAAAAGAAGGAGAACTGTTTGAAGCGGTTAAATTTTTTATTTTATAAATTATAAAAGTAAAGTATTCTTGTTACAGGTATTCAAATGGGTAGAAAACAAAGCAGTCGAAAAACAAAAAGTTGCTGAAAATATGATTTTAAATGATGCAATTAAAGAAGAATTATCAGATATGTTACCATTTTTTAATTTCAAAAATATGAAACCTGAATTTTTGTTTTATTTTGTTGGTAGGTTGTTTACAGATATTCTTTCTCGGCACTAGGAGAAAAAAACAACGGTAAAAAAAACAATGGTAAAAAAAAACAACTTTATTATCAAGCTAAAGAACGGCTGAGACAGGTACGATATAGCTCAACTTTAGGGGATGAAAAGCTACGGCTGAGTGCAGTGACAGCTATACTAATTGGGGTGACACCCACACTAAATGGGGTGACACCCACACTAAATGGGGTGACACCTACACTAAATGGGGTGCGCCTAAGAGGCTCGGCCTGCGGCCTCGCCCTAAGACCTAAGGCCTAAGACTAAGCCTAACGCCCGGCCTTCGGCCTCGCGAGCCCATGCTTAGCTTGGGCTGAGAATTATCCAGTTACAGGACTGAGCATTGTTTAGTTACATCCTTAGGCCCTTTTATACACAGCTTAGAGCTATTGTCATTAATTGTTTTTTTTTACCGTTGTTTTTTTTACCATTGTTTTTTTTTCCGGTTGTCTTTTTCTCCGGTTGTTTTTTGTCTTTTTTACCGTTGTTTTTTTTACCATTGTTTTTTTCTTCGTTTACGTTCTTTCTCAAGGCTTATAGAACTCATTTTTAGCTGAAAAGTCGTCATTCCTTTTTTCTGGCAACGAATATAATGACATTGTAGAACATTTACCATACAGAGTATATGGTAAGATATATATACTGTGTTAATGATACAAAATTTTCATAACTAATTTCAGTAGTAGTTATTGATGGAAATGGAAATACAATGAGAGGATTTCTTAATTGTCCAGAAATTGATAAAGTTTTTAAAGTTATTCGGTCACAAAAAGATATTTCGACCGAAGGTTATTATTGGTCCACAAATGCAGAAAAACCATCCAAACCAAGTATATTACCTAAAAACAAATTGAATTTTGAATGGTCCCTTGTCTATGATTGGAATGGAAATCTTGCTATAAAAAAACGAATGCATCTTATTGATACAGATTATTTACTTGCATATATGATTACTAATATAGCTTTTGATGTAAATAGTTCTCTAAAAATAGAAATTTATAGTACCCCGTAACTCCTTCGTTTTTGATTTTGTGTATTTTGTTTTACTCATTTTGTTTGTTGAAAAAATAAATTGCATTTTATGATATTTTTTGTTCAACAATGAGACATCTAAATATTTAAACAGAATTAAAGACGGTTAATCAAATATTAAAATTTCCTTCAATTTAATTATTTAAACAAGAAATTCCACAGTAAAAAAATGTTAAACTTCAACAAGTAACTTAATTAGAGATAAATTTAAACTGCTGACTTGCAGTTATTGACCATCTATAATGAGCTTTTCTAACGAAGTACAAGATAAAATTAATGTGTTAATTCTTCATGCTTTTTAAACTTAAATATTCAAATAGTTTGTATCCTTATTTTAAACAAAGTTTAACTTGACAAAATGAAAAAAGAAAAGTTGACTGAAAATCATAGAAGAAAATTTAAAAAATGTAGTTTAATGCTTTTATATATATTTGCTTTTAAACAATTTTTCTTCTTTTTTAATGATGTTGATTTTTTAGGAACACCAAACATTTGAATATTTAAAATCAATTTCTCACAAGAAAAATTCTTGAACAACAACTTTTTAAGTTAATTAAAACACTCTTAATGAATTACATGGAAGAAGACGCTACCATTATTAAATAAGTTTTAATCTCGGTGACAATTTTTAAATTTTTTTTGCTTGTCACTATCATTATTTACGTTAGTTTTTTGCTAGTCATTTCGTTATGTTCTTTAACTTCTTTTTAACGGCATTTTTGAATTACTTTTGAGGCCATAATAGTTTTTTTTGAGTAATTTAGTCTGTCTGTTTAAACCATGCATTCTTTTTGGGCTATTTATTTTCAATAATTTCAATTATATTGATTTATCTCACAACATGCATCAAATTTATGAATAGTTTATGGAAGGAAATATAAAAAGTGCTAAAAATCTTTTAAAGTTTTTCTTTTGACTTTAAAAAATTGTGGCAAAAAAATTTGTGCAGTTCTTAGAATTTTATTTCACTTATAGCCGTCATTTTAATTATTTTATTTGTAACAAAAATGGATGCAAAAAATTATTTATATAAAATTCAAATGGAATGTTTTGAAGTTTTTAAAGCTCAAAATCCTGAAAATGGAGATTTTGATGTTGTTTTTGAAATTGATGGAAAAGTGAGTTGTTATTATCATTATCTAATGCTTTATTAAAATGCATTTTTAGAAGCTATATGCACATAGACATCGGCTAACAGCAATCTCTCCAACGTTGAAAACAATGCTTTCTGATCGATGGAATTCAAACAAGAATGAACCAATTAAAATCAAAGATTACAAATTAGAAGATTTCAAAGAATTTTTAACATTTATTTATTCTGGTGAATGTAATCTCAATGATTCCAATATATTTACTATGGTTGATATTGCAGAATTTTATGGTGTTAAAGTATTCAAAGAAGCATGTGATCAATATTTATCAAAAATGAAATTTAATTGTGAAAATATTTTCAAGCTTCTTGAGTATGCTGCTAAATACTCATTACATGAATTTCATCAATCATTAAATGAATTTATTTCTTACAATTTCAATGTTATTACCAAATCTAAAAAATTTATGGAAATTCAAAAATCAAATCTAAAGAATATGGTTGAGATGTTTAACAACAAGTCTTTGCAAATTGAAGATTTATTTGAAGTCGTAAGTAAAATTTTTGTATAGTTTTAAGTTTTTTAAGTCATAAGCTACAGTAATGGTGTCCTGTATTGTATTACGTTTTAATACTAATGTTGTAATCTTTAAATTATAGGTTTTTAAATGGGCAGAAACACGAACCTTCGAAAAACAAAAAGCTGGTGAAAAAACATTTTTGAATGATTCAATCAAGAACGAACTAAAAGATATTTTACCACTTTTTAAATATAGAGAAATGAATGCTGAATTTCTTCAAAAATTTGTTAGTAAGTGTATTTTATAACTTTAGTACATCTTATTTAATCCCTTAAAATTTCAGTTAAACAATCTTTTCTTTTTTCTGATGATGAGCTGTCAAAAATTATTGCCGCTGCTAATAGCAAATTTTGTGGTAAGTAAATAATTTAAACTACCAGCTGTTAAAGATAATGAGATATATTTTAGTAAAAGTATATGACAGAAATATGAATCTTATGATAGGTTTCCTCGATTGCCCAGATATGGATAAAGTTGTTAAAGTAATTCAATCACAAAAAAATATTGCTAGTGGAGAATATTTTTGGCGTACCGCACAACCAAAGCCATCAAAACCAGCTACATTAGTTGAAAACTCAAAGATTCATTGGTATTTATGCTATAATTCTTTTGGTGATCTTGCTATAAAACGTCGTGGTGAAATCAAAAAATGGGATTATCTACTTGCTGAAATGTCTGAAAAATATGGTTTCCACATTGGATATGGTTGTAAAATTCAAGTTGTTCGTGATATTTAAATTCTTTCTTTTTTGTTTTTTTTTGTATAAATTTTTTTTGAATGTTTACACTTGTCAATTAAAAAGGTATTTTTAAAGAGTTAAATTTTCAAGACAGCAGATTTACAATAACAAATTAGATAGAAACAAGAAAATCTGAACATGCAAATAATGCATAAATTTTTTGAAAATTGTTTTTTTTTATGTTATTTGAAGACAGTTCAAAAATTTTGGATGATAGAGGATGTTTTCCCTGTAGGGGTTGTTATTTATAGCACGTTTTTTAAAAAAAATAATAAAATAGTATGACAAAAAAATAAAAAAAATTGCTTTTAGCATATTTTTATGCCCATGACTTTTTGGTAAGCTACTTTATTCTATTGATACTTTTAAAAAGCACCTTTTTATTTAAAAAATCTTTTTTTCTCAGATGATTATTTGAGTGATCTTTTAGTACATGCATGGAGAAGAGTTTATGGTATGTTTAATAATAGAAAAATGAAAACATCTAATCACATATATTTTTTTAGTAAAAGTAACTGACAGAAATGGAAATACAGCAAAAGGTTTTCTCAATTGCCCACATATGGATGAAGTTGTTGAAGTTATTCAGTCACAAAGATATTGTGCTTCATTAACTTCATATTGGCCAACAAAACAACCAAAAGAACAAAAAGCAGCTTGTAGATTTTTTAAAAATGATAAAATTGAATGGTACTTGGCTTACAATTGTGATGGAAATCTTGCTTTTAAACGAGGAAGAGAAATTGATAAAGACAACGATTTTTTACTTGCTGAAATGTTTGCAGAAGATGGTTTTCAAGCTGGATACTATTTTAAAATTGAAATTACCCATTCAAATTAAACTTTATTGTTTCTTTTTAATTTGTGTTCTTTGTAAATTATGATTTTTTACTTTGTATTTTTTGTCTTGTTACACCTTTTTGAATAAAAATGTTTTTTTATGAAAAAAATTATCATTGAAAGCATAATAAAAAATGAAGGAGAAAAAATGTTGTACGACCTTTGTCTTGATATCTGAAATAAAAGTCAATAACGAAGAAACATTGTTACTGATTGAATTTTCAACAGAAAGCACTTCCAATTGCTAAAAAACACAATTTTTTTTTAAAAAGCATATTTTTAACATAGAGTTGCGAGTTCTGCCTCGTTATAACAAGCTACACTTGTTTTTGAAAGTGATCAAAACAAATTGATCTGTTTAACTTTCATTTTCTAGAAAAAGGTTTTTTCTAACAATTCAAACATTTTTTGGCGCCAATTGCTGTTGCTGTTTGAGTAAACTTTTTTTTTGTGATTTTTTAAGGCTTGTTTATGCTTTTATTGTGTTATTTTTACAGCCTAAAGTGTTTTAACTATCGACGCAAAAAAAACATGTTAAAAAACATTTTTTCTCACACTTTTGTTTACGAAACCTTTCAAAGACGCTGCTATAGTTTAGTCGCGCAATGACTCGCATCATTTTTTTAGGCGCCAAAGTCTGCTTTCTTTGTGATGATGAAGTATTGTTTGTTATTTTTTAAAGCGTCTTCCGCGATGTGTCTAGTTGCATTTGCGTTTTATTGTGTTGCTTCGTTTTATTTTTTTATCGTTTTTCAAATCGCGTTCATTCATATTACTTTTTAATCGATATTTTTATCATTTTCAGGTAAAGTCTCTGTAAATCTTTCATTCATCTTTGGTATACATATTTAAAATGAATAGACTTAGTGCTGGTGTAAAGAAAACGATTAATGAAGTTAAGCGTCTTGCTGATGGAACAATTGATGATCAAATTTATGCATGTAAAGAACTTTTACAAAAAAAGATATTCCCTAGAGGTGAACTTAAAAAAGGAATTGATACATCATTTGTTCCATTATTGCTTCCTGCTATTATGAAATTTATGGAATCAGATAAGTAAGTTTACTTTAACCATTTTTAATGTTTCACAAAGTGATTTTTAAGTCAAGTACTCCAAAAAGAAGCTGTTGATGCTATTATTTGTCTTACTTATACGCTAGATAATAATGCCACTGAAAAACTTGTTAATGATACTGGAATTGTTCCAAAACTTGTAAAATTTTTAACTTCAACAACAGATTTTGATTTTATAAATTATGTTTTGCAAGCGCTAGTTAATATTGCTTTTAAATATCCAGCAGTAATTATCGAAAATCAAGTTCTTCCACATATTATTCAATACCTTAAATCAGAAAACAAACAACTTTTATATTATGCTGCTTGGTTAATGAATAATATTTCACGTCATGGTGAAGAGTTTATTCCTGCTATTTTTGAAGCTGATGTTGGTGAACCTTTGATTAAAGTTTTGGAAACTAAGAATAATGATGCATGCATTAAAACTTTAAAAGCTTTGATCCCTATTGTTGCTTGTAAATTTGAAACTTGTCAACATATTCTTAATCTTGGTGCATTAACATCGTTGAAGAAACTTTGTGATCGTGTTTTGATTGTTAAAAAAGCTAAAAGAAATACTCTATGTGGAAGTGATTTAAGGTATATTTTTATAAAAAAAATAATGCAAATAAAATAACTTGAAATTTTAGTGAAAGAAAATTGGTTAAACTTTTAGCTATTAGACTTATTAAGCATGTTACATCATATGGTCCAAATCAAACTGATATGGTAATTGCTGAAGGGTTTGTACCACTTATTCTTCAACAAATTAGTGATGGATTGACTCCTGAAATTAAGATTGTAAGCTTTTGTTGACTACTGTAGTTTTCTAAATTTTAAAAATTTTTAGGAAGCAATTGGAACTATTGAAATTATGATTGACAGAAAATCTAATTTTCTTTTAACCTTGATCAACGATAACAATCTATTTTCATTCTATTATAGCAATCTTGGTAGTAGCAATGCTGATTTACTTTTAGCGGTTTTAAATGTTCTAAAAGATAGTATTGAAGATTTTGATGACAAAGAAGCATGTCGCCAAAAGATTAAAGAATGTGGTGGTAGCACAGCAAAACTTCGAAAACTTATTGGACATTCAAATGAAGATATTCGACAATTGGCACATTTAATTAATGAATTTGTTAATGGTGATGTCAAGTCTGTTCCCGTTCTTGTTAGAAATAGAGAAAATGAATTAATGTAACTTTGTTTTTTGTTTTAAATCTTACAAGTATATTTATATGTTTTAGTGAACTGAATGGTGATGAAGATACTCTTCCTACACTTGCTGAAACACCACAAACACGTCGACAACGAAAGCGACAAACAAATGCACAAACATCTGATGGACCAGTTACAAGAAGCAAACGATCCAGAATTTCAAATGAGTAAATTTTTTAGCAATTTTTAGTACCCCTTGTATACTGTATTTTTTAGACAAATGGGTGCTGATCACTCTGTTAGTGCTCCTATTAATGATGAAGATAGCGATAAATTTGATGATTTTGATGATCATCCTGGAAATCATTCAACTACTGTAGGTCTTGATGTTGATTCTGTTCGGTAAGATTTTTTTTCTCAATAAAACTTTTGTTTTAACAATTTTTTTCAGAGATAACTCTCTTCCCCGAAATCAATCTCCGGATATCGTAGAAATTGACGAAAAGAAACCGTAAGCTTTGTAAATTAAATAAGCGTTTTTTAAATAGAAAATTTAAGCTTGATTCCACGAAAATCTTCTCCAACAAGTTACTTTGATACTCTAACAATATCACATAATTCTCTTGATTTGCGAGAAGTTGCAACAAGAATCGATACAATGCCTTCACCAACACGTTCACAACCAATTGTAATCCAATTACCTGTAGAAATAACAGATGCAAATACAAATACCACTGCTATTACAACAACTTCTGGTTATCCTTCAGTACAATTACCTCCATCTACATCTTTACAACCATTTCCTGTTCAAATCACACCTCTAGCAATTGATGTACTTTCGTATGTTTTATAAATTAATGATTATTCTTTATTTCTTTTTGCCAACATTTTTTTCAGAAGTGGAAGTAATTTTGTACCAGTCAGTTACTATTGTCCAGCAGAATTCTTGATTCGAAAATATTGTGGAGAACTTGGAATTCAATTTAATCGAAAGAATTATGCCACATTCATTAAAAAAATTGAATTAATTCAGATTAGTCAAAATTCAGCACCTGCCACTTTTCATTCAACATCTGATCGAACTGGATTTGGATGCTTTTCCATGCTTCTCATCGGATCAGAAGATCAATCTGAAACAATTCGAATGAAAATTAACAAAAAATTTGTTGATGATTTAAGTCAATCTGGTAATTTTGGTATGCTTTTCATTTCTTTTCTGAAATTCATATATTCATAATCTACAGATGAAGCAAAAATTACACAAGTTATTGCGCCACCTTTCATTTTAAAAGCTGAACATCTTCGAACTATTGCTGGTTGGTTTAATTGTCGGATCATGGTTTATTCTTGTGGAAAATGGGAACAATATGGCTACTTCAATTCTAATGATGACAATACCCCGCTTTTTGTTTTGTCAAAGAATACACTCAATGGAAGTACTCATTTTGAGATTGTTTTATCTCTCAAGAATGATGATTAAATGTCTTCACGAATTCAAACTATAAAAACCAGAATTTTGAAACATTATTCCACTTTCATTCATTGATTTTATTATTCTTTGTGTTTTCAAAATTTTTGTATTGCTTTTTTTTGATAAAAAGTCGTTATTTATTTTCTTTTTTCCATGGATATGGTAGTTTGATCAGTACTAAATTTAGAGATATTTTTGGCGAAATTCTCCCAAAGCACAACTTTAAAAAAATTGGAAATCCAAAGGTGTTATTTGTTTACAATAACCCCTTTCACGCTGTGTCGTCTTGTTCCCTGTGAAAAAAAACCCGAAATCCTGAGAGAAGGGTGATAGCTAAACGAATTCTGTGAAAACACAAAAAAAGCTGATGGTCGAATTAGTATGTATCACCACTAATATAGAAAATATGGGATTCAGAATCCACAGGATTCAGATTTTTGTTCATTTGTTAAAAAAATGCATTGAAAAAAAATATGTGTGTCCCTTTATTTGTACGTGGCATTCAATCTCGTTTTGCCAATTTTATTTCTGAGGGAACAAGTTATAAAGCAGTCGACACAGCGTGCCTTTCTAACAAAAAACCAAAAATCAAAAACAGTTAACTTTATTTTTTCTCCTATCTTCAGTCAAAAAGAATGTATTTAATCAGTTACTATACAAGAGTAAAACATTCTCCTATACATACAAACAAGTTTTTGATTTTATAGAAACTGATGGTTTAATTTGTTCTGCATAATGTTTGGAAAAGGCAATAACAAAGAATAACCGTTCATATTTTTATTAATAAATGCCGCAAGGGTGAAAGTTCAGAAATTTGATTCATCTTTGATAATTTCATATGCCAAGCCGCTTTTAAATTCGCGCATTTCCCAAATGACGTAATGCCATGTTGCTAAAAAAGCCTAAAAAGTTTATAAATTAAATGTTTTGATAAAAGATTTTTTTTGCATTTTACTACGCACATTAAATCTGATTAACACGTGGCTTTAAAAATTTTACTGGATGTGATAATGTTGCAATTCTATGAACAAACTGTTGGCCGATATAAAATGACAAATATTCTTTTCGCATTGAATTACTAAAAACAATATTTTAAAAAAAATTACAATAGTTTTGAAAGTTACCTTAATATCAGTAATGATATAGAACCACTTAAAGCAAGAATATCGTTAGAAATTGGTAATAAGGCAATAACAAAAGCCATAAATTGTTTGTTGGATGAAAAAAGAAGGCGATTAAGATTAAATGAAATTCGTAAAAGTTGAGCAAGAAATGTAATCAATGAAACATCTAAAATTTAAATATTTATATCCCTTTTTTTTAAATGTTTTGGAAAGAAAAAGTCAGTATCATCTTTCCCCTAGTGAGATCCTTTGTGCTTCGGCAAAACTTGTTGAATATTTTGCAATGCTGCCATCGGGGTGGTGAGGGCGTAAAACTTACACAATAAATTTTTTTCATTTACATTTACAGAAGTATCAGTTTGTTTTCGAAAATAAAACTTAACGAATGATAAAATGTTAAAAATAGCTGCTAAAAATGTAATAATAAAATATACGACAAGTGAATAGGTTGTATGTATCAACTGTATATTGGAATTAACAAAGATAATATTAACACTATTATCAGCATAAAACATAAACATTAAAGGTTCATGCAGTCTCCAAGATATATGCAAAAATGGTATTAATATAAGCAATACAGTATACCATTGCTTTTCCCATATTTTCTGTTGTTTTAACGGAAACCAAATTAGCGTAAATCGATTGAAAGCCATTAAAAGATGTCCAAAAAATTGTACTATTAATATGAATGACATAAATTGAAATATAAATGAAGTAAAAGCTACATTGTTTTTGTAAAAATCTTGGAATATAGGAAATAATGAAATTTTTTGGGTAATTATCATCTGCAATTTAATTACTTTGTTTTAGTCGACTTAGAACAGAAACCAAGTGCGCAAAATACTTGAATCACCCTAAATAGAATCCTATAGCTTTTCTCAACGTCCTTCCCCTTGTTTGTTTTTTACAGTCAGGGCATATTCTATAGACTGACAATAAGTTCTGTTATAAGCATTTTAATTTTAAAAAACAAACATACTGCGCCAAATTGCATTAAATCTGCAGCAGTTACTGCTCTAAAGATTGTATAAAATGGCCCATGAAAAGTTGATTTCCGTTTTGCAAAAAGTAAAATAAGAACTGTTAAATGAAATACATACAAAATTACTTCAATTGTTAGCAAACCAACAAAATAAGGAGTTACAACTTCCATTACTTGTTTTTTACAAAAATGAGAAAAAAACAAGTACTTTAATTATTTTTTAAAAAACCTTATAATTAAATATAAATTAAACATCACAATTCTTTCACACACTTTTAATTAAGCTGTCTGAGTAATTAAAGAAGAAATTATAATTTTGAAGTAATTAAAATCAACAACTTATCGTTTTGAAAGGTGATGATAAGTTGGTAATTTTAATTGTTGATACTACGTGTTCTTCTTCTTCCGTTATTTTTCTTCTTTCCGCTTTCATTAACTGGAAAGTAATTGTTTAAGCTCAATTTCTGAGAAAGTCAAGTATTGTTTGGCACAAGAAAAAAATATGTCAGAAAAAAGGTATAAAGTACATCTCCGGGGTAAACATGACCCAAAAACACCATTTCCTCAGTTATTTTTACCGCACCCGAGTTACCGTATACCTGTCCGATCGTTAATTTTGATCAAATCTCGACAAATTTGATGTCAACTGTAACTCAGTTCGTCACGGGCTTTCCAACGATACGAAATTTGTCGAGATTTGATCAAAATTGACGATTATGCAGATTTTTGGACAGGTATACGGTAACTCGAGTGCGGCAAAAATGAGAGCGGAAATGATGTTTTTGGGTCATATTTGCCCCGGAAATGTGCTTTATATCTTCATTCTGTGATATTTCTGCGCCGGTGCCATAATGAGCTCAAGTTGCTAGATTTTCTCAAAAATCTTGCTTTAAATGGTTTTTGTCAGTCGGAAAGCTTTTACTACACAATCGTACACTTTATTTAATCAACATAAAAAACCATAAATGTTATTTACGCATTACTGCCAGTTGTCATTTTTGCTTAAAAAAATTAATTAATTCCATTGATCCTTCAAATCTCTAAAATATTTTTCTTGTGAAACATGCGTAGGCAAAATTGTTCCAAGTGGACTTTTAACGAGCTGCTTTGTTTTTAATGCAATACTACTGTTCGTTGGAAAAATTTCATGTTTTTGTTGACGACTGCCATATTTAGAATATAATGCAATAATTATTGGTGCAAAATTATATGTCTAAAAAAAGGACTTCTATTAATAACTGAAGTGTTTTAATTAACAAATGAATGCACTTACAATATGAAATAATCCAATTGGACCCAAATTATTTGTTGTTAAAGTAAAGATAAAAGTTGACGCCGGACCAAGGGGTGAAACAATAGAGAATACAAATATAGTGGGCCATAAATTTGATAAAACTTTAATATTTTCAACAATCTGAAATAAATTATCGGAT
This sequence comes from Panagrolaimus sp. LJ2400, assembly GCA_024447215.1. Lineage (NCBI taxonomy): Eukaryota > Metazoa > Nematoda > Chromadorea > Rhabditida > Panagrolaimidae > Panagrolaimus > Panagrolaimus sp. LJ2400. The sequence goes on along the minus strand of JAMRYA010000029.1, from coordinate 92,601 downwards.
ATAATATTTATAATGTAATTCTTCAAAGTCGTAGAAAGATGTGGAAAATTGTAAAAACTCGTGCTAAATTTTCCACGACTGTTCACAATTTTTTACGATTTTCCCCGACGAAACACATTTTTTTTAGATGTTTTAAGTCTATCTCTAAAAAGTTGTCCACTTTTTGTAATTATGGACCTACGACATAGATTTAAACATAGTTATTTGGTATGAAAATGATTCCTAACTAATGTAGAAACAAACATAGGTATGGGTTATCCCCCCTATAATCACTAAATTTTGTCAACGAGGTCCCCATTTTTGAGCTATATATTCAAATTCTATAGATTAACATAGAGTTATTATGTATTAATTAGTTCATTATAACCTAATAAATATAATTAGGGATGATTTTACTCTCTCTGATAAGTTTTTGAATTTTGACATCTAAAAAAGGTGATCTCAATTGAAGTGGATCTTTATAAGCTTGAGTTCTGTGCAGGGATGAAAACTGCGGCCGGCCGGGCCAATGATTTTGGGAAAAAATAGTACAAATCTTGGCAGAAAATTCCGGCCGCATTTTTCATCCCTGGTTCTGTGTCTATTTTCTTACCTGATGCCGTTGTTGTAATGTAGTTTGATATGCTAAAAGTTTATACATTTTTTGATTTTTATCATATAAAAGTTTGCAACTGATTAATGTCAAAGTATGCATTGAAAAAGCTGTCCGGATAATGTTGTCATATCCACCAGAGAGAATACTCGGAATCACTTCAAAGAAAACTAAAACAAAAAATTTGTTAATTAATTTTTAAAAAAATTTCTGCATTTTAGCATACTTAAAAAAGATGTCAGATTGCACAGTATCTGCACGACAATCGACAAAATTATATAAATTCCAAAAAAATTAAAAGTTGTTGAAAATTTTGTATATTCTTTTAAATATAAAGTTGCAAACATTCGTTCCATAATTATAAAAAAATATGAAAATCGTAATTGTTGACAAAAAAGTGTAAGTAGAAGTCGAAAAAAATGATAAATCGGTGGTCGAGAGTTACTTGTCAATACAGCAATGGTAGTAAGAATTACGCATGTTAGGGCGAGACCAGTTGACACGTAAAAACAAAAACATAAAAAGAATATTCTAAAATAATTTTAGAAATTAGAGGACTGTTAAAGAAGAAGGGAGAAGGCTGTTTGATACTATTATTTATACATTTCTAAGAGGCCTAAATGGCGGGTGAAAAAAAGTTCTAACTTGTCAGGTGCAGGTGGGGTAGGTCGGTGCAAGTGGGACAAGGTGGTGTAGGTCGGTGCAAGCCGGCGCAAGATGGTGAAAGTTGGTGCAAATGAAACAAGGTGGCGCAGGTTGGCGCAAGCCGGTGCAAGATGATGTAATTCGGTGCAAGTGGGACAGGGTGGTGCAAGATGGCGCAAATTGGTATAAGATGTCGCAGGTTGGGGCAAGTGGAACAAGGTGGTGGTGGCAAATTAAAAGCAAAGACAATGATGAATGAATATGAAGTAAGAATTGTGGAGCACCAACCCCGGCGGGGCTGACATTCTCTAGTATTTCATTTTTATCATATTCTGGAAACTACTTTTCATAAACAATTAATTACCGTAGATTTTTAGGCCATAAATTAAAATTGTAAAAATGAAATTTGTATAAATATAAACTTGCAACGATTGCAACAGCGCCAACAATGCCATTGATAATATGCATAAGAAGATTAAAATCCATGATTTTAAAAGTATTATTTGTACTTTTTTGCTGATAAATAAATAAATTTAAAAAAAGATGTAAAACAAATGTGTTTATGCAAAAAAGTGAGTTTTCAACTTTTGAAAATATTAAAAATAGTTTTTTTCTAATTTGTTAATTCAAGCAAATAATAGTAATGAAAAAAGAGTAAATGTATACTGTAATTAAGAGATTAATTTTTATTATTTTTTTATTTTTAGTTAATTTTTTATTTACAAGGACTGAAGTTTTTAAAACCCAATTGTAAAAATAGAAGAAGTCATGTGTGAATTATATATTTTATTTTATGTGAAGGTAATGTTCAGTTGCAAAAAAGCTAAAGTGCAAAACATAAAATTTTAGTTTCAATAAAATGTTTCAATTTGTTTTAATCTATACGTGAAAAAGATAGATACATAAAAATGTAAAACAAGTTATTTTTTCAGTGATACTATAAGAACGGTTCAAAAAGACTTTGACTGTTAATGCAAAAACATGCATCAACGATTTTTAAATTGTTGTATTAAAATGGATTCTTTTTTTATTGTTCCTTCAATATTCACATTTGACTTAAGCAATCACGCCAGAGATCATGACACATTGAATAATGAAGCTCGTCCAAAGCGTGCACCATTACCAAATAATAATAATAATCCAAACACTGGAAAATAATGACATTTTTTTCTGAAATTTACCTTTCATAATTTTTTTTATTGAAATCGAATAATTTTAAAGTAGAAAAAATTGTATAAAAGCAAAGAACACAAAAATGGATCAGATAAAAAAACTCACGTATTTTATCCAATTATTTTTACATCATAGATTATCCCCTTTTCTAGCCTGAAAATCATTAATAACTGCATTTTCGGAAATCACAAAAAAGATGAATAAACTATAATCCTCGTCGGATCAAAACTCATCGCGGAAGTTTAATTTAGCACACACTCTGTTTTTTTTGTATTTGCATTCAAATGGTTATGTTTTTATTGTTTATTTTATTTTTCATTTCAAACTTTTATTTGACTTTTTCTCAGACATATTATGATTACGATAGTGCTTATAACATTAAAGAAGAAGCTCTTCAATGTGAAGAAAAAGTTGGAAAAAATAATGTAACATGGAAGAAATTTACAAATACAAAAATTTGTTCATCTCAAAAATGCATGATTTTTTATGATTTTTGTGAAAATTTTTGGGCAACTTCTTGTTATGTAAGTTTTACACTTTTTTATAGTTAACAAAAAATATATACACAAAAAAGCGTTTCATTATTTATATTAGCAACATATTTTATTGCTTGACTTGTTTAACAAAGAAACTTATAGGATCCCAAATCTCCGATGCATCTTGCAAAAAAATACCAAGGTGTTCAAAGACGACACAGAAACAGAAATGAAACAACACTCTCAAAATTTTATTTCTGTCAAACTTCAAATTGTACCGTAAATCTTACCAAAGAATTAAATCCAGAATCATCATATGTTGCAAATTTTATTGATCCGGAACCAATTTCCTATGACTTCAAAATTTGGCCAAAATTGGGAAAAGAATTTCAAAGAACAGGAAGAAGAAAAATGAAGAATGGGATTAGTACTCATCGCGAAATTCCCAAAAATGAAAAAGTGTCACTTTATCTTACGGCATCAAGAAACGCGACAAATCCATGGCTACAATTTGAATTTTTAAATGAAACTAGAAATTTTAATTACCTCAAACTCAATTTTAACATTGTTAATAATACTGTAACGTATAAACACCGAATATCTGGAAAAACTAAAACCGAAAAAAGTATTGTTAAAAAAAATTATGGTTGGGAAATTTATTTCAAAAATTCTGACACCTAAAAATTCTTTGTAAATAGTGTCGCATTGAATTTTTCGCTTTCTAAAAATGTCACTGGAGATCTTTTTGCTGTATATTTTGGTGGAGACTGGAATACTTTGTCTGGATATTCGAGCTATTTTCGAACACCTGAAGTTTTATTTCCACCAACATTATCACAACGACTTTCATGCCCTGAGGACATTCAACAAATCAATCCAGCTATGAATATCACAAATGTTGAAAAATATTTTTCTTCCATTAATACTTCTTTGCTAGACCCAAATTCCAATTCTGATCCCAATTCAACATTTTATATTCCAATGTTAAACAATTATGAAACAAAAAGTTTTGAACTTCGCCAATCACTTTGTCCGGGTGCTGATGCAATTAGATTTGATTTTACTGTAGCCAAGCATGCCAACAATTTCTATGTGCATTCGAATGTTTGGCTTCGAAAAAATTTAAGATGGAACAAAATTTTGAATTTATTAGCTAAGAAATCAAATTGTACCGAGATAAAAGTTGTATCAAATGAATCTACTATTTGGTTTAACAGTGGTGGAGATGTAATAGCTGCAGCATTCCATGATTTTGGAAAAAGTCTTAAATATCTGATTACAGAAAAAGAAAAGAAATTTGTTTGTTGAAAGTAATAATATTTGTAGATGATAATAACAGAAATTGATTCGTGTGAAAAGTATAAAAATTTCTTAGGTCTCTTCAATTATGAGGATATTACAATAAAAAAGCATATAACCACCATTTTGAGAAAAGCTATTAATAAAAAATGCTTCAAAATTTGAGAAAAATATTTTTTTGAACTATTAAATTGAAATTATTTATAATGTTTATTCGTCGCTGATATCTTTTTGTAATAATTTTTATCTCTATTCTAAACATTTATATGACAATTATAACACAAAACGATTTTTCAGTTAACATATAATCGATTAAATATTTGTACTCATTTACAAAGGATATTTTCAATATACTAACAATTTTTGTAAGTTCAACATTTCAATTTGAATATAAAATGTAAAAACATAAAACAAATATTTCTGTTTCGTTAATAATTAAATGCCCAACGAAAATCAATTATTCTGGTACATTCCTTTTCGAACATGAACTTCATACGGAAGTTCCCCTTTCATATTTGCTATATTAAAAAGGGACATCACAGAAAAGCCTTTATCACAATATGAAATTGATTGTTCAATTACAGGTAAGAAATGTATGACTTTACACATTCGATCAAAGAATTCGGCCATTGTTGTAGAATTTCCTCGAATTTGTTGTTTCAAAATTTCAGAATAAAATTTGTGCGCTTTTTTGATAACCGTTGTTCCTTCAGGTGATAAACCAGGAACTGAAATTTTTTACATTTGACGACAGTTACCAATAGATATCTTTTTTATTACCTGGTGTTAAAAATATAAGTAACTTTAAAAGTGTAAATTCTTCAAGCGTTAAGTTCATCTTCTTTGCTGGTTCAGTAAATTCATCATAAACATAATCTCCAAAATCTTTCATCAATGATGTCATACTAAAATTTATAAAAATAAATGAAGAATTCAAAAATAAACAAAAATCTACCTTGGAGCAACAGAATCTTTTTCAGAAACTTCTTGAGGAAGATATGCCGCCCCATCTGGGAATATCATTCCTCTCTTTTCAAAAGCCTTGTAGCCCATTAAGATATCAATGCATGGAACCGCTCGATCCATAACAAGCCTCACTTGATCTGTGATAGAGAGCTGATGCAATTCTGGGATATGACTTGTCCAATCAATGTACCATGAAATTACTCGACACCAACGTCGATGAAAGAGAAGTGGTGTCACCATAAAAATATTGGACCAATCAATCTTAAAATTTGCATAATGAAAAAATGATTATTTTAATTCGACTTACTTTTGTCCGTGCAGAAATTTTTCTAGGCTCTGCTAAAGCTATCTTTGCGCTAACATTCATTGAAAACATGTATTCACTTTCCGGTGAAAAAAGAGCATCAAGGGCATTGGAATCAAAGTAGTCATCACAAAGCCTGCAATAATTAACGGATTTTTAAAAATAAAAATAACTGTACAAACTTTTCAACACAAGTAAAATATTTTATGATTGAAGAACCGTTAAATGTATCAAATTTTTTTACGATATTCATTGCACCAAGTGGATTCATACTTGCTTGATACTGTAACATATTAATATTGTTATTTAATAAAAAACAATATCAAATTACTACTGATATACCATGGTTTTTCCAGTTGCAATAACATTTTTGCCACATTTTTCAAGCATTATGGCATGGTCTTCTTTCGTTAAATCAATAATTTCGATTTCATCAGTTCTGGCATCTTGTTGAAACCTTTTTGTTTTTAATTTCGCATCAAATTGGGCTTTATTTGACTTTCCACGGCCGCTTTCCAACCCTAAAATTTATTGAATTGAAATAGGTGTTACGGGTAATGTCTAGAGGTAGTCAAAAATCAAAACATCTTAGGTATTGACATTTCTGAAGTTTATTTTGAACAAATATAACCCCCCCCCCCCCCCCCCAATACCGCCTCCCTGGACTACATCAGCAATTCAAAGGTGTTAAAACTGAAAATTGTTGCGAAGAGGTTTTGAAAAATCTTTGGTATACTCAAACCAAAAGCCCTGAGGCTTTCAATTATACTCTACCGACGAGTTCGTTCAATGGCCTAAAAAATCCAGTCAAAAACTTTTTAAAATCTCTTCTGGAAAAATTCTGTTGCGGGAGCAACGAATTGGTCGAAAAATGGCACTTTTTTAACTTGGCGACGCTGTAACTCCCGACACAAAAGTTTTCGAGAGAAGAGATTACGGTAATGAACAAGTTTCCATAGGGTCATACCATCCCACATATCATTAGGTTTACTGCCCCTCTTGTTCACAAATGGCAACCCCTTCGCCATTTTTTTACTGGACACCCTGTATTAAAAAAGTAAAAGCTTACTTTTAGGATCTAATCCAACGGCTAAACACTTGTTAAATCGGCATGCTCGACACATACTAAAGCCGCCTAAAACGCATTTATTCATTTTTTAGATATTATCTGATTTCCTATATGTACCACTTTTTATAACACATTTATTGGAAAATAAGCATTCGTAAACATGCTTGAATTTTATTGTACGCCTAGAACAATTTATTTTGTTGTAAATATTTCAATTTCAAAAAAAATTTACCTAAAAAAGCTTTTACAGCCCCTAAAATATGTATGTAAAGATTAAAAATTGTTTATAAAAGTGTAAAAAAAAGACATACACGCAGCAGCGACTACTGTAATGATTGGATGCTTTGGGATAGTCACAAACTCGACAAGTTTGAGAAACTGTTTCACTCATTTTAATACAGTTCTGAAAAATAATGAGACAAAATGAACTCTTTTTGACACAAAAACAAATTAAATTATACAGTGATGTTGAGTCTGAAATTGTAGGCAACAAAAATGAAAAGGCACAGCTGCAGTCTTTTATTATGAATGTAGACAAAAATCCCATAGGATTATTTTTGTTGTTGTCCTTGACAACAACAGTTACAGCATTATCGTATAATAAAATTAGTCATCATTTTTTTATAATAGACTGTTAATAAATAACTATACTAATAATTATATGCTATAAATATAAAAAACATGAAAATCTTTTTTTAAGAAATAAAATGAAAGGTTGTCATTTTACTTAATATTAATATTAGTGTGCAAAAAAAACGCTCTCAAGAAAATAAATGTGTTGAAAAGCGCCATTTAAGAAAAAGAAAATGTTTAGCAGTTATAGTAAATCCAGAAATGGTGCAAAAAATGAAAGACGGTAATTTGGGTTTTTATAAAAGGTATGTTAATGATAAAAGACAAGGGACGTCAGCAAAGGGGACACGAGGGGCACGTGCCCCCTCCGAAATTGGAAAATTTCTTTGGCTTTTTTCCATTTGTTGTGTTAAAGCGGCAAAAGATCAAAAGCGTGCCCCCTCCAAAATTGTTTGTGCCCATCCCAAAAATTTTTTTCTGCTGACTTGTAAAAGAAGCCCAAAATAGACATGATATTTTATTATCTGAGTTCCGAATAAAGAAAGAAGTTCACAAAAAAGATATACAAAATTCATCAAAAACCGTACATGTAGCTGACAAAAATGGAAGAACAATGAAAGGTTTTCTCAATTTTCCTGATATTGAAAAAGTTGTTAATGTCATTGAATCACAAAAAAGTATCCCTAGTAAGGATTATTACTGGCCTACAGGACAATTGAAGCCTTCCAAACCAAGTTTATTAATCAAAAATGATAAAATTGAATGGTATTTAATCTATGATGGTGTCGGAGATATTGGTGTTTGCCGCAGAATAGCGCTTAATTCAAATGATTATTTACTTGCAGAAATGTTTGCTGAAAATGGATTTGAAGTTAATAGTGGTTGTAAAATTGAAGTTTATCGTAGTACATGAGCTTCTTTATGTTTTGTTTTACAAATTTTTACTTTTTCTGTGTAGCTTTTTACATTTTACTCCATACATAAACAAAGATTTTCTTTGCTAGTTTATTAATGTGAACTTGAATGTATTCCAACAAAACAACAATTTTGGGATAACAAAACAATTAAAAAAAAGATAAACTTTCCAACGCATTATTCCAATAATTTTTATACAGTAAGAACAATTTTCTTTTCTTCAACATTTTCTTCCAAATTTTTTTGACATCTTTCAAGTTCGATGGATGTTACTTTAAAATCTGCAGATAAATCCATAAACGGGTAAAATATCTTTAATGTCACAACATATATAACCACAAAAAAGCAGGCGCATGCAATCAAAATAAAACATTTGTATAAAAACAAGATCAGTAAGCTGTAATAATTAAGGCATTCTGGTTGAAGGAAAGCTACAGTAATTTTTAATTCTTTACACCAAATCTTGAAAGCATTTTTTCATCAAACAAAGGAAAATGTTACTGACATATGCATATGTCAATGCAGATTTCATCATTCTCTAAAGAGATGATGTCGACATTAATCAAAAAAATTTTTTTAATAAACTATAAATTCTTTTAAGACAAGGACAATCGACTTAATTATGACAAATAGAATTTACTTGTTGTTACTACAGTTGAACTTCGTTTTAATGATAACTTTCGTGTCTAGCAGTTCCTTCTAGAAAAAATAAATGTAAATTGACCTCGTTTTCTTCTGATTTATGCAATCAAAGAACACTGCAGTTAAACGTTAAAATATTTATCTAAAATCGTGAAAAAGGGAAAATAATTAATATTTTATACATAAATTTCCATAATAATTTTGACACTTTGGGGGTAAAACTGCTATATTGTCTTGCCTTCATTTTTGCGCTGTTGTAGATTAATTTTCAGTTAGTCAAAAATAATTAAATTTAATAAACGTAAAAATAACAAACTTTTATTGACAAATTTTAATCAATGGGAGCCACGAATATCTGAGTTTTTTGGCAGCTTAATTAATTTATATTAATTAATTTCTCTGCATGCATTTTGAGTATATAAAAAAGTATATAAAAAGTGCTAAAATGTTTCAAAGGGTCACTATCATAACAGCACAAAATTGTAGCATTCATTCTCATCATTTGATTTTGTTTCGGTTGTCTTCAAATTTAATTTAATTCTTGGCCATCATTGTAGTTTTTTTTACAAAATGGATGCAAAAAATAATTTATTTAAAAGTCAAAAAGAATGCTTTGAAACTTTTATAGCTCAACGTCCAAAAACTGGTGCCTTTGATGCTGTTTTTGATTTTGATGGAAAGGTATGGTATTTATAATTACATAATGTTTATCTGAAATTCATTGTTTAGAAAATTTATGCCCATAAATGTTGCTTGGCAGAAATTTCACCAATCTTCACATCAATGCTTTCTGATCAACGGTCTTCAAGTCAAAATGATGATATCAAAATTGAAAGTTACAAATACGAAGATTTTAAAGAATTTTTAATTTTTATTTATTCTGGTCAATGTAATATTACTGATGAAAATATTTTTGTAATGGCTGATATGGCAGAATTTTATGGTGTCAAAGTATTCAAAGAAGCTTGTGAAGAATATTTGTCAAAAATGAAAATTGATATCAATAATGTTTTTAAAATGCTTGAAATTGCTGCCAAATATTCTTTGCATCAATTACGAGAAGAATCATTGTATCCATTTATTGCTGAAAGTTTTACCTTATTGAAACAATCTCAAGCATTCAAACTCCTGGATAAATCTCTCATGCAAAAAATTGTAAGAGCTGTTTACAATTCGATGGTTTCTGAAAAAGTGTTTAAAGAAGTATGTTTGACTTTGTTCTTAAATAGGTCTGACAACAAAAAATTTTTAGACGTTTAAATGGGCGGAGAATAAAGCTATTAAAAAACAAGAAGAGGATGAAAATATTGTTTTGAATGATGCAATCAAAGAAGAATTGGCTGGTATTTTACCATCAATTGAATTCCGACGAATGAATATTGATTTTCTTTTAAAATTTGTTGGTAAGCTACTTTATTCTATTGATACTTTTAAAACGTACTTTTTTAGTTACAAAATCTTTTCTTTTTTCTGGCGAATTTTTGAGTGATCTTTTATTACAAGCTTGGCAAATAGTATTCGGTATGTTTAATAATAGAAAAATGATGACATTAAGTTACATAAAACTTTTTAGTTAAAGTAACTGATCGAAATGGAAATACAGCGAAAGGCTTTCTTTTTTGCCCACGTATGGATGAAGTTGTTAAAGTTGTTCGATCATTAAAAAATGCTTATTCTTTTAAATCATATTGGATCACACTGCAACAAAAATTACATATATCCGATTGTAAACTGTCAAAAAATGACGAAATTGAATGGTATTTAGTTTACGATAGTTATGGAAATCTTGCTGTAAAAAAAAGAAATCAAATTGATGTATATGAAGATTTTTTACTTGCTGAAATGTTTGCAGAAGATGGTTTTCAAGCTGGATATAATTGTTTAATTGGAATTGTCTGTTCTCATTAACTTTTATTGTTTTTTTTAATTTATGATTTTTTACTTTGTTTTTTTTCTTCTGCTTTTACCGTATGCTAATGAAAATGTTTTGTTTTTTTTTCTTTTCAAAGCAGCTAATTTACAACAATAAAATCTTGTTGAATAAGAAAAATTTTGAAACTTTTGCTGAAACAGTTTATCGAAAGAGATAAATGTACTGTAGAGGGCAAAAGTTTCTAGACGAAATTATCTTTACCATAACTTCCATTAACTCATATAAATTTTAAACCTTTAAGATTATTCAATGGTATTAACTCACACAGCGTAGTCATTTCAAAAAGAACCAAAACCCACGTTGAGCTTAAATCTAAATTTAAAAAACTGAATCAATATTTTTAAACAGTATTTATAAATAGTTAAAAAAAGCCAAATCAACACAACTCTCTTGGCACTTCTTCAGTTTACTCCCCCTCTTCATTAAAAAATTTATAAAATCTGTATCGGCCAAAAGATGCTTGTGTTTTTAGGAACAACTATGAAAAATCTTGAAAAAGTTGATAAAGCGGCTTAAATATCTCACGCCTATTTTTAATGCCAATTTTACGAGTTTTACCAAGTATTATAGTATCGTAAGGTTAAATAGCAGTTATAGAAAAGCATGTGTTGGCTTCCATTTTGGTCAGAAAAGGCGTTTTAAGCAGATTTTTTAGTATTAAAAGCTTTTTCAACGTATTTGTCTGTCAAAAAGAAGTCAAGTAATACCCATCATAACTGAATTTTGTTAAAATCACTTGTTTTCACCCTTATTCTGCGTTATAACTTTGATTCCTGATTGTGTAACCTGAAGCACCTCTCCAGTATTGTAGAGGGAACTCGTACGCAGCATTTGGTACCAAAATTATTCTTATAAAATTGATTTTGATAAAAACCGTATATACCCAACGCAAAAAGAGCCCGTGAGCAGCTATTGAAATTAAATTATTTAATAAAACTTTCTGAGGTCAACTAAAAAAAATAAATTATTAAGAAAACTTCGTCACAAACACATTTTTCTAATCTCTTTCATATTAAATCATTTTTAGAAAAATTACTCAACAAAATGGACGCAAAACAAAATTTATATGAATTGCAAAAAGAATTTGTTAAAATTTTTAATGCTCAGGATCCTGAATGTGGGTATTTAGATGTTGTTTTTGAAATTGATGGAAAGGTATGATACATTTTTGACACTGTTGATAGAACATACTGATTAGTTTTTTCAGAAATTTTATGCTGATAAAATGAGATTGTCTGTTATTTCTCCAACTTTCCAGTCAATGCTTTCTGATAGATGGAATTCAAATAAAAATGAACCAATAAAAATCAAAGATTACAAATTTGAAGATTTTAATGAATTTTTAACATTTATTTACTCTGGTGAATGTTCTGTTACTGATGAGAATATATTATTTACTGGATATGGCAGAATTTTATGGTGTCAATGTTTTTAAAGAAGCTTGTGTAGGATATTTATCAGATATGGAAATTAATATGTCAAATATTTTCCAATTGCTTGATCTCGCTGATAAATATTCATTAAATGAATTACAAGAATTATTGGATGTATTTGTATCAAAAAATTTTGAAAATATGAAACAAACTGTAGCATTTCAAAGTCTTCATAAATCTGTGATGAAAAATGTAATTAAAGCAAGTGAAAATTCTAGCCTTTCTGAAAAATTGTTTGAAGAAGTAAGTCAACCACTATATATTAAAGTGTAAAATGACTGTTTTTAAGGTATTTAAATGGGCAGAAAATCAAGCAACACAAATGCAAAATAATGATGGAAATGTTGATGTGAATAATGCAATCAAAGAAGAATTAACAGATATTTTACCGTTAATTAATTTTCACAGAATGGACTTGAAATTTCTTCTTGAATTTGTTGGTAAGGGTATTTATAAAAATTTTGTAGTAATTTTCAGTTGATTTTTAGCAAAGAAATCTTTCCTTTTTTCAGGTGATGAATTACGTAATATTTTAATGTGTGCATATAGCAGAGTACATGGTAAGCATAATATTTCTTTTTAAAAACTTGCATACTAATAAGTAATTTTTTTAGTAAAAGTAATCGACAAAAATGGAAGAACAATGAAAGGTTTTCTCAATTGTCCTGATATTGATAAAGTAGTTGATGTTATTCAATCACAAAGAAATGTTCCTATCAATGATTATTACTGGATTACAAAACAATTGAAGCCTTCTGAATCAAGTGTGTTAATTAGAAATGATGAAATTGAATGGTATTTAATCTATGATGGTGTCGGAGATCTTGCTATTTGTGAACACTCAGAACTTGAAACAGATGATTATTTACTTGCAGAAATGTTTGCTGAAAATGGATTTGAAGTTAATAGTGGTTGTAAAATTGAAGTTTATCGTAGTACATGAGCTTCTTTATGTTTTGTTTTACAAATTTTTACTTTTTCTGTGTAGCTTTTTACATTTTACTCCATACATAAACAAAGATTTTCTTTGCTAGTTTATTAATGTGAACTTGAATGTATTCCAACAAAACGACAATATTGAGATAAAAAAAACAATTAAAAACAAGATAAACTTTACATGACATTATTTCAATAATTTTTATACAGTAAAAACAACTTCGTTTTCTTTGACATTTTCTTCCAAATTTTTCTGACACCTTTCAAGTCCGATGGATGTTACTTTAAAATCTGCTGATAAATCCATAAACGGATAAAATATTTTTAACGTCACAACATATATAACCACAAAAAAGCAGATGCCTGCTGCTCTATCGTCTTGAGCAACCCAGCTCCAATCAAAATAAAACATTTGTATAAAAACAAGATCAATAAACTAAAACATTTACACTTAAAGCTTTCTTGTTCAAGAAAAGCTACAGTAATCTTAAAATCTTACTGTCATTCCACCACCAAAGTTTGAAAGCTTTTCTCCATTAATTCCTTTTCTTCCTCGAAGTACTTGAAATATCGAATAAATATGTAATACAAACCCGTAGACTAAATAACAGCTAAATAGTCTTCCAATAATAAATGAATATTTTGCTTCTTTAATATCAAAAACATAATCCAACACAAAAATTTTTCCAAAATGAAAAACTAAATACGATCCACAGCAAAGAGTATGTTGTAGTAGCTGAAAAAAATATTTTTTCTTTAGCTTCTCTTCTTCAGAGCTACGGTAATGTGGAATGTATTCAATGAAGGTTTTAGAGTTAAGTTTTAGACGCATTTTTGGTAACAAAACAATGAATGTTTGCAATGTAGAAAGCTCTTTGAATCAACTTTAGTTGAAAATGTCCCTACAAATCAATTATGACATATCCCATTGCTGTCTTTGCCATGGAATAGTTGGGATAGAAAAGTTAAAAAAAGATAGGATACTTTATGTATACTTGAGTTCATTATTCCCTAAAGGTAAAATGGATGTGTATAACTCAAAAATAAGTTGTTAGTAAAAATAGAAAAAAACTAATACGCTGACAAAACACTGAACCATGGACCTCCTGAATGCAACGTCGATGCGCTAGCTCACTATATACACAGAAAAAGTGGGTTCATATGCGATTGCCATATATTTCCTATGCGCTTCCCATATCCCATAGAATTCCTATAAAAATGGTATATACCATTGACAAAATGTCAAAGGATGCTTTTTCTGCATGTATAAAAAAGAGAATGCATCTAGGCTCAAGATATAAGGACCCTGAGGCATTTTAAAAAAAAGGGCTTCAGATTCGGTGGGTTTGGGTTCATAGTAGTGTATTGCACAAGTTTTATCTTCATTACCGTATCCATTGTTTGTTAGTGTTGAAAAAAAAGTGTTTCAAATTAACATAATACCTCAAATTTGCATGTGCATTGTCATTCATCAATTGTCGCAGCATTCCATTCCACAAATGACGGCAACGGCTTGCATTCTTTTCCAGTGTTTTTTCTCAATCAAGGTATTTTTGGACTGTTCCAGTGTCTTTTCTTCAATTCTTTAAAAAATGAAAAGGCCAACTCATTTTCATCTTATCATCTTTACATTAATTGGATTCTTTATGGTTTCAATATTTTATTTTGTTGCTTCCAGTAATGAAAATATCAATTTTGCTAGAATTTTACGGTTTCAAGCACCCATTGTTGTTGAAAAATCGAATAATAAATTATATCAGCTAATTGATGACAATCGAAAATGTATGGAATCAAAGAATCTAACGTCACAAGGAAAATCATATGTTATGGGTAAAATTGCAGATATGGTGAAGGTGAGTGCTTTTTATTTGCATGTATAATGAGTGGGGGAAAATATTGGTGGTGGAGCCAGGATTCGAACCTAGGTCTTTCTCTTTCCTTTCATTTCTCCTTTCTTTGCTGCTGTGGTGGATACTACACATTTTGTATTTTCATCATCGATGTTGAGACCTCTTTAGAGCCATTTTTTATGTGTATACACATGTGTACTCTTTTTTTTTCAGGATTGTTCGAAGGATATTTTTGATTTCCTCAACTATACAACAACAGTAAAAAAAATCCTTATTACGGGTAATGAATTGAAATATTTTATTCTTCCATTTAATTATGCGAATGCTTCCTGCAATATTATTTCATTGGGAATTGGAGGTGAAACAGAATCCGAAGAAAAAATTAAAAAATTGATGCCACAATGTAAATTTCTTGGTATTGATTCTGGTGCAGAAAAAAGTCAAGAACTGTATGAGAAACAGCTTGGTGGAACTTATGTTGAAGGATTAGTTGGTGCTAAAAATGGAACTTTTACAGCAAGTGTATGGGGTAATTGTTTTTTTAGTACAAAAACTAATCCAAAGATTTTTAATATTATAATCATTTTTTAGGAAAAGGAGGTCTCTATGAGTCAAAGGAACTTCAACATTTTGCATTCACATATTTTCTTTCAAAATATTTTAAAGGTGATTTAATTGATTTAATTTTTATGGATATTGAAGGTGATGAATTTGAATTAATGAAAGATATGATTGGTAAGCTTTCTTTTTGTTTTTTGATCAGAAATGTGGATGCTTTTTGATTCATTTTTGTGGAAACATATTATCCAGCTGCAGCGTCAGCCGTAAGCCACTCTGACAAGGAGACCCGATTAATTCTTTTTTTGTTGACTACATCCTAGCAACGTAGACTCTTTTTGTATTTGAAAGAATAAAAAAAGGAACAGGCAGCAGTGAATTAAATGACAATTTTTAACGCTGATCGTTCCTAGCCTCTGTGGCATAGTGGTTTACGGCGCTTGAGCTGCAGCCCGAAGGGACGGGTTCGAGTTTTTAATTTAAATATCATTACATTGCTCCAAAAACTGATAATGTAAAAGCAGAAGTATGTATCAAAAAAGCCCTTTTTTTACAAAACTTTTTTTATTACATCAACCGCCCCCTTCTTTTAAAAGTTTAGTTTAAATAATCCATTATATTTCTAGATAATCCTGATCAATATCCACCAATTTGTCAAATAAATGTTGAATTTCATCATTCTCCTGGAAAAGATTCAAATATGTTACAATTATATAGTCAATTATTTGAAAGAAGTCAATATGTTGCAATTAGAAGCGGATTCTTTTTTTCATTCATTAATAAATTTCATTTAATTAATATTCAAAATAGCGAATGTTTAAAAAAATATCTTGTTAATTAATAATAATGTTTTGTTTGTAATAATGTTCTTATAATATATAATTAAATTTGTTTTATTGCGTTTAAATAAATTGTTATTTTTGTAATACATAGTTGGTTTACAATTTTTAGTTCAAATGCATTGTTTGTAATTTACCGTAATACTCGTATCAAGTTTCTGTAAGAAATGCATTTATCATTACATTTAGCCATTACCGTATCCATCTTATTCTATTGCAATGGGGCATATTATATTAGCAAAGTACTTTAAATTTGCATGAACATCTTCATTCCTTTCAACAAAAAAAAATGGTTGGCGGCAGCGGCTTGTATTTTTCCAAGTGTTTTTTCTCCATCAACGTTTTTTTGGACTGTTCAACGTGTGTGTCCTCTTCAATCCTTTAAAAAATGAAAAGGCCAACTCCTTTTCATCTTATCATCTTTACATTAATTGGATTCTTTATGGTTTCAATATTTTATTTTCTTTCTACCAATGATGAAAATATCAATTTTGCTAGAATTTTACGGTTTCAAGCACCCATTGTTGTTGAAAAATCAAATAATAATAAATTGTATCAGCTAGTTGGTGACAATCGAAAATGTATGGAATCAAAGAATCTAATGTCACAAGGAAAATCATATGTTATGGGTAAAATTGCAGATATGGTTAAGGTGAGTGCTTATTATTTGTACGTTTTTAATATATTAAGGAATGTCTGTGCGCTGAGTAGTTGAGCGGTTTAGTGCTGGCCCATCAACCGGGCCCTTAAAGGTTCGATCCCCGTCCTTGCCCAACCCAAGGCGTTGCCAGTTGGATGTGGGGGTCTCCTATTGGTAGATATAGAAAGGTGTTCACATCCGGGTTTCATCAAACCTAGGATCACCAGGTCGAACATCCAATGTGGCAACCACTTAATCACTTAGCTGTCTCAAGCTTACGTTCAGACTTCCAAGAGCTAATTTTTATGAATACTCTTTCAGGAATGTTCAAAGGATCTTTTTGATTTCCTCAACAGCACAACATCGATAAAAGAAATACTTGTTAATGATTTAGAATTGAAATATTTTATTCTTCCATTTAATTATGCAAATGCTTCCTGCAATATTATTTCGCTAGGAATTGGAGGTGAAACGGATTCAGAAGAAACCATTAAAAAGCTTATGCCACAATGTAAATTTCTGGGTATTGATTCTGGTGCAAATAAAAGCCAAGAACTTTATGAGGAACAACTTGGTGGAACATATGTTGAAGGATTAGTTGGTGCTAAAAATGGAACATATATAACAAATGTTTTGGGTAACTGTTTTTTTAAACCGAAACTAATCTACAAATTTTTGATTTTAAGAAAAAGATGGTAACTATCATTTAAAGGAACTTCAACATTTTGCATTCACATATTTTCTTTCAAAATATTTTAAAGAAGATTTAATTGATCTAATTTTTATGGATATTGAAGGTGATGAATTTGAATTAATGAAAGATATGATTGGTAAGATCTCTTTTTTCCTTTTGCTTGTTAGTGGATGCTCTCTTTTTGCTGTGAAAGAATTAAAAGCATCCTCCTCCTTTTTTTAAACGTTTTAATAATCAGCTGTTATTCCTAGATAATCCTGATCAATATCCACCAATTTGTCAAATAAATGTTGAATTTCATCATTCTTCTAATAAAGATCCACTTTATTTACCATTGTTTAGTCAATTATTTGAAAGAAGTCAATACCTTGCAATTAGAGGCAGATTATTTTGGGGATCAGCTAATAAATTACATTTAATTAATGTTCAAAATAGCGAATGTCTAAAAAAATATCTTATTAATGAATAATAATGTTGTGTTTGTAATAAAATTATAATATATAATTGAATTTTTCGTTGTGCTAAAATAAATTACTTTTTTTAATACATTGTTAATGCATTTATAATTACCGTATCCATTGTTAAACAAATGCTTATTAAGTTTCATCCTGCTGTATAGGTGTTATGATGGCCATATTACTTATGTTAAAATACCATTTTTAATCTATTATATCACTATCGATATCAATATTTGATTAGTTTTATTGGATTTTTTTCATTTTCTGATGTTGGAGGTATTGAAAGCAAGCTAAAAATGGAAAAACATGAGTTATACAAAAACGAAAGTATGAATCTTTTTGAAAGTTTACAACATTTTTATAGACCCTATTGGTGTCACGAATCTGTAAAATTTAAAAAATTCTGATAAGAAATAAAAAAAGTTCTTTATGTTGTGGATCAGGTGTGTCAATGTAAAAGTAGCTTCCGTTGAATGTGTCAGCTTTATATATATATTTTTCTTTAAACGTTTAATCTTGGGATTTTTGAATAGTCAAAAGACTATATATTAATGTAAATAAAAAATTATTATCGTTAAAGCAAATATAGATGCATACAGTAATAGTAAAAAGTGCTAAAATTTAAAAAATTTTTTACTTTTTTTACAACGCTGCGTGCAACTTGCAGAAGAAAAGAGCATCATCATTTTTTCCCTCCAAAAAAAGCAATTAATTGCGATGTTCAATAATGCTTACGTTTTTTATCGATCATCGTTGCTATTTTATCTACATTTCTTGATGTACTTTGTAATAGATCTTGAAGATAAGGGTTATATATTTACATATGCTAAAATATTACTTGTTCATGTTTCTAAATGTCGCGATCGTGCTACAAAAAAAATACGTTATGATTTAAAAATTACAATTATTTGTTCTTTTTTAGTTTTCTCTCTTTACGCATGCTTATCATCATCATTTGTTGCTGCTGCTGTTTTAACAATGGCTCATCATTTACTTTTTAATGGTATACCATACGGCAATGATCGATGGAATGCTTTTCTTGCTGGTGGACTTCCATATGTTCAAAACAATAATCATCCTAACAATAATGATGACAGTGATATATTCATCATTGAACCACCACCACCTGTAAAAACTATACAAGAGTGTGTATATTCAATGCAAATGGATCGATATAAAATCTTTAAAGAACAAGATAAAGAAAATGGACATTTTGATATGGCATTAGAAGTTGAGGGAAAGGTTTGTTTTTTTTTGTTTTTAATATCAACTTTAAGATCTACAGTACCCCGTTAGCCTGTTTTTGATCGCAAATCGCTCCATTTGGCTTTTGTATGCCCCATACTTACAGGGATGAGTCATGGCATGGAGGAGCATCTTTTGCACATCTAGTTTTGGCATTTGGAAACACTTCGCCAAACGGCGCCAAATTCAAATTTGACTTTTGTTTAGCTCAAAAGTGATATGGATTTTGAAAATTCAGACTTTCCTGAACACAATAGTCCAAAAATTAGCACTCAAGCTCTAAAAATGACAAAATGGCAGCCGTTTTAAAAAATTCGTTAATAATGTTTCCAAATTTGTAGTTGGCGCCGTTTGGCGAAGTGTTCCAAAGTGCCAAAATTTTAGGTCCAACAGATGCCTCCATCCGTGATGACCGTTCCCTGAAAACATGAGCATACAGAAGTTAAAAGGAGCAGTTTGCGGTCAATAATTAGCTCGTCAATTCACTTATTTACTTTGTATACTGTATTTTTAGAAGCTCTATGTTCATAAATACTTTCTTGCTGCTGCATCTACAACCTTTAATTCAATGCTGTCATCACGTTGGAATACAAGCAGTGCTCAAGTAATCAAAATCGAAAATCCTGATTATTCCTATGAAACTATCTATCAACTTATTTCCTTCATTTATTCCTGTCAATGCTCTATCACTGCTGAAAATGTCTTTGTTCTTACTGATATGTCAGAATATTATGGAATTCCGCTTCTCAAAGAAAAGTGCTCTGAATTTTTATGTAAAATGGATATAACATTTGAACATCTTGAAAATATGGTTATTGTTGCTGTTCGATACTCCTTGGATAAATTCGTAACAATTCTTAAAGGACATGTTAAATCTTCTATGAGAGCACTAATTGAATCGGAACAGTTCTTGAGCTATAAGAAGCCACTAATTGAATTTATGTCGGTTGTTGAGAAGAGTGATACAATGGAAGAAGAATTTTTTAGTGCTGTGAGTTTTTTTACTGAATAGAGCTGCACCCTGAACAAGCTTTCTGATGGAGAGTGCTTCTAACAACTTTTTTTAACTGTATCATATTTATTTTTAGGTATGTATATGGGCTCTTCATCAAACAACAATAAAAGCAGAAGAATCGGAAGGTAATGGAAAGTTTGATTTTGATGGCTGTCTTAAGGCTGAATTAAAAAGAATATTATGCCATATCAAATTTTCTAAAATGACTTTGAAATTTATTAAAGAATCTGTTGGTAAGCTTCTTTTTTGTTATTTTTTAATGTTTACTGTTATCTAGTTTTTGTAGTTAAAAAGCGATCCATTTTTTCACCAAAAGAATTATACCATATTATTGAACAATCAAAAAGAGATCATGATCAAGAAGAAGAATGCTTTAAGATTGTGAGTTTATTTGAACTATACGTTATCTTATGTAGCTCTAAGTACTCTAATTAGAGTTTTTTTGGGTGATATTTATATATAAAGTCTGTCGCAAAACTTTAGCCGCACCTAAGAATATCAGGATTCTGATGGAGTCTGACATCTGGGTGAAAAGTGATTGTGACCGTCGTGTTCCTCATGTTTGAAAACCCCCAGAAAAAGTGTTTTAGGCACCCTACTCCTCCAGAAGTTGTTAGAGGATTCTGAATACTAAAATTTGGGTGTCGCAAAACTTTAGCCGCACTTCCAGAAAACTTGCATATGACCAGTTCTAAAGAAACCAGTGTTTGGGGGTTGTTAAACATGCTTATTTAAGCTCATTAGCGAAGAAAACAACAAAAAATATCCATCGACGCCGATTTGGCGTGGCTTCGAAAATACGTTATCTAATGTATTTTGGCATTTTTCAGATGCTCACAAAATGGCGTGAAACATGTTCTAGAAAAATCCGAGTATGTCAATTCATAGACCTATCCTATGTTAACAAGTCCTCAAAATTTTGTACAATGGGGGACAAAATATTCATTCCGTTTTTTCCATGATTTTCCATAATTTTCCATTTTTTTCCATTTTTTTAATTAAACGATTTCTAGAAGTCCATAAATCATGAAACCTTCAGGAATACTACATATGGACCTGGGGAACAATTCTAGACCATTTTTGGAACCATATGGATTCTGTAACCCTATCTGGAGCCACAACAGTGCTCCAGATCCCAAAAACTAACAAAAATCTAATGGAAAGCTAACGAAAAATTCTAGAAATACTAGTAAAAGTCTATAAAGACACATATTTAGCAAATCAACTATGGAGAATCCGATTTTTCTATTTTTAAGATTCTGGCGCCTTCAGAATCCACGGATTCAGAAGGCCAAATAAATCTTCTTTGTTTTTCATGATTTAAATATGTATTATAGGGTAATCGACTACGGGAAATCTGAAAAAAACACTTTTAGATTCATCTGACTTCAGAGTCTTTGGATTCTGAAACCAAAATTCTCAGATTCAGAAGCCCAAAAATGTTTTTCCGTGTTTTATATGATTTAAATATGTATTATAGGGTAATCGACTACAGGGAATCTGAAAAAAACATTTTTAGATTCATCTGACTTCAGAATCCTCAGATTCAGAAGACTAAAAATTTTTTTTGTGGTTCTTATGAATATACTTTGCATATCAAAATTTTATGAGGAATTCAAAAAAAGTATTTTTGAGACCCCAACGGCTTCAGAATCCAAGGTTTAGACAACTCGATATTTTTTTGCAAACTTACATAATATAAGCCTTTTTTGTTTTAACAATAAGTAATTCGCAGTAAATTAGTAAAATAAAACCAAGAAATATTTTTTTATTTTTTTTAATTACTAATATTAAAAAGGTCTATCTCTTTGATACGTTTTTTCATCATTTATCATCTCCTTAACTTTACGCAATTCTGCTGCTGTTGTTGGACTAAGATAAAGTAAACAAATCTTTTCGAATTCATCTGCTGGAAGTTCCATTTGAAATGATTGCAACTCAGTAAACATATTTTTGTAAACGCTTCGAATGAATGCTGATGGCTTTGGATTTGTTTCATAGAGATCTTTTGCTGCAGCTTGTGATAAAATTGTCCAATTTGGAGCTAAAAAATCGAGTATGTTGAACAATAATTGTATTATTACGCATTTTTACCATCCTGTACATCTGATAAAGCAATAACACGTGACTGAACATTAATTGTTTGTGGTAAAGGTTGCGCAGATGGAGGTGGTCCGTTACTATCACGAATCGGTGCAGTTCATGACCAATTTTAGGATTAATTGTAACTGCTCCAGTTAAAACATTTTCAACAAATTTTTCAAGTCGAAGAACACGACTTGTTAATGAACTAACATCCCGTCGTAATTTTTGATTTTCGACTCTAAGTTTTCTATTATTGTCTTCAACCAAAGCAAATCGATCATCATTATCATATGTGTATGATCTGGTGGACCGCGATTTTTAAACTTCTTAAACACGTCTTATTGCTTTAGTCGTCGTTGTCCATCATCGATGGACGAACTGTTGGAATTAATTGAAGAGTTTTGGTCCACCGTTGCCACTCCATCATACTGTCGAAAATTGATTCTACTTGCCAAAAGAAATATTCAAAGATCATATGATGGTCTCAATCACGAAAAAGATTTTGCTTGTGAAACCGTTTACCAAAAATGAACACAAAACATGATTCTGCTTTTTTTGAATATTGTTTAGCATTTTTTTGTGATTGTAATTAAATTCTGATATATAAAGAATATGAAAAAGCCAACAAAAAATTTTTTGGATTTCAGAATCCGCGATTCCGAAGTCTGATAAACTTATAAGCATTTTTTTCAGATTCCCCGCAGTCAATTACCCTATAATACATGTTTAAATCTTGGAAAACAACGAAATTTTTTTTGAGCCTTCTGAATCTGAGGATTCTGAAGTCAGATGAATCTAAAAATGTTTTTTTCAGATTCCCTGTAGTCGATTACCCTATAATACATATTTAAATCATATAAAACACGGAAAAACATTTTTGGGCTTCTGAATCTGAGAATTTTGGTTTCAGAATCCAAAGACTCTGAAGTCAGATGAATCTAAAAGTGTTTTTTTCAGATTTCCCGTAGTCGATTACCCTATAATACATATTTAAATCATGAAAAACAAAGAAAATTTATTTGGCCTTCTGAATCCGTGGATTCTGAAGGCGCCAGAATCTTAAAAATAGAAAAATCGGATTCTCCATAGTTGATTTGCTAAATATGTGTCTTTATAGACTTTTACTAGTATTTCTAGAATTTTTCTTTAGCTTTCCATTAGATTTTTGTTAGTTTTTGGGATCTGGAGCACTGTTGTGGCTCCAGATAGGGTTACAGAATCCATATGGTTCCAAAAATGGTCTAGAATTGTTCCCCAGGTCCATATGTAGTATTCCTGAAGGTTTCATGATTTATGGACTTCTAGAAATCGTTTAATTAAAAAAATGGAAAAAAATGGAAAATTATGGAAAATTATGGAAAAAATATAAGAAAAACGGAATGAATATTTTGTCCCCCATTGTAGCTCCACATCTTACAGAAGTCTACAGCCCCGGCTTCAAAAATTTCAAATTTACCGAAAAACGTTAAAAATTCATGATTTTGTTCAAAAAATGATAAAAATGCACATTTTTGAAGCCGGGGCTGTAGACTTCTGTAAGATGTGGAGCTACAAAATTTTGAGGACTTGTTAACATAGGATAGGTCTATGAATTGACATACTCGGATTTTTCTAGAACATGTTTCACGCCATTTTGTGAGCATCTGAAAAATGCCAAAATACATTAGATAACGTATTTTCGAAGCCACGCCAAATCGGCGTCGATGGATATTTTTTGTTGTTTTCTTCGCTAATGAGCTTAAATAAGCATGTTTAACAACCCCCAAACACTGGTTTCTTTAGAACTGGTCATATGCAAGTTTTCTGGAAGTGCGGCTAAAGTTTTGCGACACCCAAATTTTAGTATTCAGAATCCTCTAACAACTTCTGGAGGAGTAGGGTGCCTAAAACACTTTTTCTGGGGGTTTTCAAACATGAGGAACACGACGGTCACAATCACTTTTCACCCAGATGTCAGACTCCATCAGAATCCTGATATTCTGAAGTGCGGCTAAAGTTTTGCGACAAACTTTATATGTTGTAATCAGTAATATGAATGAATACTGCAATGTACTTTTATCGTCGTTGTCTTTATCACTTTCAAATAAACTGTATTTTTTAGTTATATGAATTTGCTCAAGGTGTTGCAAAGGAAAATGAACCAACAACTGTGAATGAAAATAGTATTCGAAGAATGATCAAATCTGAATTGGCAGACATTCTTCCAAAACTCAAATATCATCGAATGAATATAAAATTTTTAATGGATTTTGTTGGTAAGATTTCTTACTGTAATATGCTGCAGTTTTTACTTTTCTATCATTTTAGTTGATTTTGGAGTCCTTTTACCTTTTCTTCGAGTATATTGTTGTTTGGTTAATTGTCAACGTGTTAGAAAAGAAGAAGCTTTTAAAGCTGTAAGTTTTTTGTGTGTTTTTCTCATGAGGTTAAACTGTGTCTGATTAACACTTTCCGTTTCAGGTATATCTCTTGGCGGAAAAGCATGTATTAAGAAGACAACCATTACTTGATCCATTGAAACTTCATGATGCTGTTAAATCAGAACTTGCTGACCTTCTTAAGCGTGTAAAATTGCTTGAAATGGATGTTAATTTTTGGATGAATTTTGCTAGTAAGTTTTTGTTCTTCAAGTCTACGAATTTGGGTTTTCTCCTATTATCTCACATATTGTTCATTCCCTTACTTTTCATTATATTTCAGTTAACAAAGGATTTTCTATGTCATCATCTGATTTTTATGCTTACTTTGTACGACTTACAATGAAATATCATAGTGAAGCACTTTTCAAAGTCGTAAGTTTATTGTAACGCTTTTGTCTACTGTATTTTTTTAAAAAAATTTTATAGACATATGATTTGGCGGAAATGCTGGTATTGAAAAAACAAGAATTATCAAAAACCACCAATTTTAATATTTATGAATCAGTCAAAAATCAAATGGTTAATATTCTTCCTTTTTTCCAATTTCATAAAATGGATTTCGCATTCTTAATGGATTATGTTGGTATGTTTTTTTATCTGGTATACTGTACGTTATTAAAGCTGTTGTTTTAGTTGGAAAAGGTCTACTTTTATCTACTACAATGATTCGGGATTTCTTTTTGAATGCTCGAAATGATTATGTTAATGAACAGTTGGCATTTAAAGCAGTAAGTTTTGGCATTGTTTAATTTACAAAATATATATATATAGGATATATTATATATATTCAAATTTATAGATCTACCGATTAGCTGAAAAGCAAGCTATGGAAGAACAACAAGGCTCTGTCGATAAAAGCTTTAATCTTATCAATGCGACTAAAAATGAATTGGTTGAAACTATTCCACTTGTATGCTTTAATAAAATGAGTAAAAAATTTATCTTCGAATTTGTTGGTAAGCTGATGCCATTTTTTTGGCTTTAAAGCTTTATCAATGTTCATCTTTTAGTTCCAAAAAGAATTCTTACTGTGAATGAAGCAAAAGAACTTTTTTATGCTAGAAGTAAGTTTATTTTTTGTAATCTTTAGAAATGATTGAGCTCTTTTTTCAATGTTAGTTTAATGCACTGCTGTACAAACTCTGGTTTTGGAATTTGCTTATTTACTTCTTCACTTTTTAGTTGAAGTTCAAAGTGATAATACCACCATTACTGGTATCTTCGATGATATATATGGTATAATGAAAGCAATTCCTGCAAATGGATATTTCGTTACACCAATTCAATGGAATAAGCTTCGATTTAGCCAGTTGAAATTTAAGATTCCAACAATCCGAAATACCGTATCCAAGATGAAAGGATGTGAATGGTATCTCTGCTTAGAGAAAGATGGTGTATTATGCGTTAAATTTTGTACTCTTATTTCATCATCTGATTATCTTATTGCCGAAATGAAAGCAACTTCTGATTTTATGTTTGATACCGCTCAAGCTGCGTGTCTTAAAGCTGGTAATAATACTGTTTAATTTGTTTTTTTGTTAATTTTGTATCGTTTTTTTGTATTTAATTAATTGTTTTATTTATTCGTTGATTGAGGATGTGTTATTATTTTAATAAAAAATGTTTATGTTTTTCGTGTTGCTAATTAATCAATGAATTCTGTCTTATAACAGCGAAAGTCTACGGAGGAGTTCGTCTGTGATGATTAATAGAAATGAATTATTTGGAAGAAAAGAATAAGAAATTTGCAAAACTTTTATAAAATAACAAAAACAATAAAAATTCAAAAAAAGTTACAAAATCAAAAACAAGTACAGTATCAAAAAAGTAGTTAAACAATTTCAGTAGAAAAAATAGAAGCTTTATATAATTCTTTTATGATTTCATCATTGAGATCCATAGCACCATCATATGATTTTCCTTCACGAAGACGTTTTGAAATAAAATTAATACAGTATGCTTCAAGCGCTGGAGCTTTACATTCAATAGATTTATTTGCTAATTTGCAGACATTTTTCGTGGTAATTTTATCACATAATTGACGTGAAATTTTTTCCTAAACACATTAAATTTTGTAGTAAATAATAGGTTCATACTAAAAGCTTACTTTAATGATAGGCATATCATAGGTATCAGCAAATTTGATGCAATCAAGCAATACATCAGTATAGAAATGAATGGATTCTTTGTCATAACATAATGCTAAGACAGCTTTTACAACAGGAAGAGTAAAATCTTTGATTTCAAGTTGACCAATATCTTCATTAAACATATTTGATAAAACAGTTGAAAAATTATGAAGAATAAATTGATGTGCCTAAAATTTTGATAGTTTTTAGTTTAAAATAAGAAAGCATAAGCAAAGAATCATGAGGGAAAGTGATCTAAAGAGTTTTCTTTACACCATACAGTACCTCACCATAGCCAAAATCATTCGGGTGACATATGAAGCAGGATGATTTGATGATGATTTTATTCATAAGTTTGATTTGAAGCAGGTTAAACTTATGAATAAAACTCAAAGTCATTTAAATGCTTCTACGGAGAGCTATATTGAAGCAATTGTTAAACTTGCTTATTCATTATATACAATCCCCGACTTCATTTTTCGAACACTCTTCACTTCACTTCACCTCACTTCACTTTTACGTTTCTTAGCACGAAAAATATAACTGAAAATTTTAAAAATTTTAAAAAAATAAATTTTTCAATGCTATTTTTCGTGCTAAGAAACGTAAAAGTGAAGTGAAGTGAGGTGAAGTTAAGAGTGTTCGAAAAATGAAGTCGGGGATTGTAAAATGCTTACCTTAATTTTTTTATCTCCAATACTAAATGTAAAATCTTCTTGATCTTCTGAATCCCAAAGTCGTTCACCCAAGCTTTTAATACTCCATTCTTTAACACATTCAAGGATTCCACGAAATTCCAATACCATAATATCATCAACAAAGAACTTCTTTTTATAATAAACAATATCGTTTCGTTTAATAATTACAGCATATTTATATCCATCAAAATGACTTTTCTTTGGAACATCAATAGGTTGTAATAAATCACAAACAAAATTTGAAGATGGAATTGAAAGTTTCATTTCTTTAATAACAACTTCAGGCATAATTTTATCTTCATCAATATTATCAAAGAAATAAATTGCAACATTATCATCACATTGTTCAAGAGCAAAATAACATTCATAACCAAAAATTGTTGTTTCAATTTTTTCAGTATATAAAATTTCTGTCATTGAATTCATAAAAGTTTCTTTTTTGATTGACCAGTTTTTGGCAATTTTACATTCGTTAGCCATGATTTAATTGAATCCTGCAAAAATACATATATAAAGAATCTTATTAAAAACATTATCGCGAAATCAAAAAAAAAATGTAATACGCAATAAAATACATTTTAAAAAGACTTTTGCTCTTCAATAAAATTATCTTATGACTTGTAAAGCATTATTTTCTTTTGCAACAGGAAAAGATGATATTTTGGCAATAATACTTTTCATTTGTTTGTTTGCTTCTTGAAGAAATGGGCGCGAAAAGCTTTGGTCAAATGGCATAACAATAACAACTCGCAAAACTATTTGACTGGCAGCAAACAATCTTTAAAGGTGAAAGAAGACATGTTGAAGAAGAAAAAGTCGCTATACTGTTGAATAATTTTTAATGACAGCTTGCAAACAGTTTAACATTCGCCATCCTGCAGATCTGAAAGAAAAAAGTAACAAAAATATTCGAAACTTTTTCAGTGGTTCTTTTTATCAGCGAAAGCTGCAACTATAAGCAGTTACCGTAACACTAAAAATCAACTTTTTTATCAACATTATAAATCTCACTTGCAGGTTACTGTAACAACTTCCCACTAATCTTTGAACTTTGTTTTTTCAAAAAGTTATTTCAATTGGAGGCCGTGTTGGAGAAAAAGAGAGTATCCACATAAATTACTTTTTTGCTGTTATTATTACACTAATAAAAAAACTTTGAGTTATTTTTAAAGTTATAGAGTAAAACATTTTCTTTTAAAAAGTGTTTATCATTTTTTCTTCAACAAAAAATTGTAAACAAATTTTAAACATAAAAATTCTCACAACGATAAAATTTTGCATTGAAAAAATATTTTCAACAAATTTTTTAGCGTGCATTTTTTTCTTTGCTGCACATGTTTATGATTCATAATCAGCTACAACAACAGCTTTAACAATGGCTGGATTCTTATATAACTTTGATCCAGATTGGGATATGGAAGATGAATATGATATAGATGATTTATATGATCATCCATTTGATATGTATGATTATGATTATCATTATAATAATCAAGATAGTGATGAAGAAGATGAAGAAAGTGATGAAGGAATTTCAAATTTTGATTATGATAGTGATGATGATGATAGTAATGCATCATCTTCTTCTGCTGCTTCTGGATATGGTGAATCTTCTTCAGAGCTTAAAAAGACACCAAAAGATGGCGTATATTCAATGCAAATGGAACGTTTTGAAGTTTTTAAAGAACAAGATGAAGAACGTGGACATTTTGATATGGCATTAGAAGTTGGGGGAAAGGTTTGTTTATTTGTTACATATATCTTTTTCCCATTTTAAGGTAATGTTTGGCTCTTGGAACGTTTGTGTAATTAAGTTTTTGTGGTATAATATTACTCATTAAAATCCTATAACATACAAATTATGAATATATCCATTAAATATAGCCTGCTGCAATACATTTGTTTTTCAGCAACACTACAATATACTTGTAAGCAATAACTACAGCAAAAGCAAGCTCAGCTCATGCAAACAGATCAATGTAGGCTAATAGCAGTCTACAGTATCCCTTCAAACAAACTCACAGTCTTTTTCTGGTTCATTTCGTTTATCTTTTGCAGCATGTTTTACAACTTCATAAAGCTAAGAATGTACAGTAAAAGTAAAACGAAATGTATATTACTACATACTTGTATCGACAGTAGCATACTGTGAGTAGTAGTATCTCAGAAATGTTTGCTTACAATATACTTGTAAACAACAGGATTAAGAAAAGCAAGCTCAGTTTGAGTAAACGGATTCATGTAAGCTGCCATATCACTTCAAACAAACCCACAGTTTTATAGTATTCATACTTTTTTATCAGCATTTCGTTGAGCTTTTAAAACAAATTTATACAATTCTTTTGGAGTAAAAAAGATTTGTTTATCAACTGAAATTATGCATCTTTAGTTTACGCATTTTTTTCAAATAACAGTAATCAACTTTAAAACAAATTCTTTAATAAACATGGTATTCAATTTAGAAAATTAAATATTATCAGGTTTATGGCAATCTTCATAAATTCTGAATCGTCTTTTGCTTCAGCAGCTTTTATTGTTGCATTATGATTTGCCCATTTATAAGCCTGAAAAAGGGAATATGAGTATAGTTATTGGTATGTAAGCTACATCTTACATAATTTGCTTGATTTGTGTTGGTACATATCCCCTCACAATGTTGCTTATATTCATTTGTTAAGATAAATATTACCTAGAAATGCAAATTTTTCAGTGAGCCAAACACAATCTTAAATGTATAATTCCAATCTGACTATCATTCTATATATCATATTTTAGAAGCTCTACGTTCACAAGTACTTCCTTGCTACAGCATCTACAACCTTTAATTCAATGATCTCAACTCGATGGAATAAGAATAATGATTTTGTTATAAAAATTGAGAATCCTGAATACTCTTATGAAACAGTATATCAGCTGATCTCTTTTATTTATTCATGCCAATGTGATATTACTGCTGACAATGTATTTGTTCTCACAGATATGGCAGAATTCTATGCTGTTCCTTTACTCAAAGATCGATGCATTGATTTTTTATGTAAAATGAATATTAAATTTGAACATCTTGAAAATTTGGTTGATATTGCTCAGCGATATTCATTGGATGAATTTGGTGAAACTTTGAAAGGATGTGTTAAAAGTTGTATGAAAGATCTACTTGCTGGTGAACAAATATTAAATTATCAAAAAGGCTTTATTGAATTTATGTCAACTGTTGAAAAGAGTAGTGCACAAGAAGGGTTGTTCTTTGAAGCTGTAAGTTTTCTTAGTTTCTTATTATGAGCTCTTCACGAGCTTATTTTAAGTTTCTAGTGGATACTCTAGCTTATATACCCTTCACTATACTCATCTTCCCTTTTTCAGGCTTACAAATGGGCGAATCATAATGCAACGATTAAAGCTATTGAAGCAAAAGATGATCCAGAATTTGATTATGAAGATTCTCTTAAATCTGAATTTACTGGGATATTATGTAATATTAAATTTTCCAAGATGAATATTATGTTTATTAAAGAATTTGTCCGTAAGTTGTTTTACTGTAGTTTGAAAGATGTGTATATTAATATATGTTTTTTCAGTTGACAAACGCTTCCTTTTTACTCCAGAAGAATTGTATAAAATTGTTTTAAAAGCTCAACGAAGTGCTGATCAGGAAGATGAATGCTTTAAAACGGTGAGTTTTTGTGGGATACGTTGGTTTTACTACTAGCTTATACGGATATGCTTGCTCACGTCAAGCTTGCATCTGCTTATGCTGTTGCATACGAATTGACTTTAAGCAAACTATTCTGAGATACTACTACTTATAGTATTCTATTGTTAATACATGTATAATGTAGTTAAGAATATCTAAAGTATAATACTTACAAATATACTGTATTTATGTATTTTAGCTCTACGAAGTTGCAAAAGCTGTTGCAAAAGATAAACGAAATGAATCAGAAGGTGAAGAAGAATTAAGTCTTCGAAAAGCAACAAGACTTGAGCTAGCTGATATTCTACCAAAGATTAAATTTCATCGAATGAGCATCAGATTTTTAATGGATTTTGTCGGTAAGCTTTTTTACTCTAATTGCTGGCATGTTAATACATATATATTTTTCAGTCGAACGAAAATTTTCTATTCCTTTGGCAAAAATATATGATTATGTTGTAAGTTATCGAAAGCTGAAGAAAGAAGAAGCATTTAAAGCTGTAAGTTTGTTATTACTTTTGGAAGGTGTACTGTAATGAATGAATTATACTGCGTTTTTTTATATACGCTCACTATTAGCTGTTGTATTCTGATGAGTTACAGTATGCCTGACCGTTGCTCATGCTACTTGTGATATATGTTTACACAATTACTCTATTTTTCAGGTATATTCATTAGCCGAAAAACAGGTTCTAAAGAAACAACGATCATCACCTGTGAAAGATTTTAAACTTCATGATGCTGTTAAAGCTGAAATTGCTGATATAATTGCAAAAGCAAATTTGAATCAAATGAATGGAGAATTTTGGATGGAATTTGCAAGTGAGCCTTTTCCTTATAACACACTATTTGTAATTTTAATCGTGCTTATATTTCAGTTGGTAAAGGATTTGTATTATCACCTACAGATTGGCAATATTTCTTTGATCGAAATCGATGGAGTTATCGTAATCAACAAGAACTTTTTAAAGCTGTAAGTTTTTGTTTTGCGAGACTTTTTCCAATTAACAATGTTATTTTTTAGATATATCAATTAGCAGAAAAGCAAGTTCTACAAAAGCAAAAAACTTCCAAAACCAAAGATTTAAGTAATTTTGAGCTAATTAAAAATGAAATATCAGCACTTCTTCCAAATTTTGCATTTCAAACAATGGAACTTGAATTTTTGATTGAATCTGTTGGTATGCTTTTTTTCTTTACTTTTATGGGTTACTGTATATATGCTATTATTTTAGTTGGAAAGGGCCTTTTGCTATCTACAACAATGATACGAGATTTCTTTTTAAAAACAAGAAGTGATTATGGACGAAATTATGGTGATGAAGAAGCAGCATTTCGAAAAGTATGATTTAATTTTGTTTTTTAAGAACAAAATATATATTATTCATATTTTTAGGTAGTTCGATTAGCTGAAAAACAAGCAATGGAAGAACAAGATGGATCTGCTGATAAAACTTTCAATCTTGCTGTTGCTATCAAAGAAGAATTGGTTGAAACGATGCCACTTGTATGCTTTAATAAAATGAGTAAAGCTTTTTTGAATAATTTTGTTGGTGAGTTTTTTGTGAATGGTTTTGTGCTAATTGTTGTGGAATAACTTTTTAGTTGCGAAAGGTATTCTTACAGCAGATCAAGCAAAACATGTTTTTTATGTTAGAAGTAAGTTTATCTTCTTTTACAGACTTTGATTGTGTTATTTATAAAACCATTCTTTTTAGTTGAAGTTCAAAGTGATAATACCACCATTACTGGTATCTTCAATGATATATATGGTATTATGAAAGCAATTCCTGCAAATGGATATTTTGTTACACCAATTCAATGGAACAAGCTTCGATTTGGCAAATTAAAATTCAAGATCCCATCTGCTCCAAGTACCGTATTCAAGATAAAGGGAGCAGAATGGTATCTATGCTTAGAAAAAGATGGTGTTTTGGCAGTGAAATTTCATGATAAGATTGATCGAAGTGACTATCTCCTTGCTGAAATGAAGACGACTTGTGATTTTATGTTCGATACCGCTGAAGCTGCTTGCCTTACAGCATGTTATAATAATGTTTAGTTAATGTTTTAGTTCGTTTTTGATTTCATAGTGTTAATGTTTGTATCGCTGATTTTTGTTTGTAATTTTTTCGGTGATTGATTGCCAATGATGTTATTTATTTATAATAAAAATGTTTTTATTAATGTTGTTGAAAAAGTTGTTGAAATTTGACAAAAATTGGAGTTTTTGGTTTACTGACTTCAGAGGGGAGTTGAACCCAATGGAGTCAGAGGCACTGACCACTGCGCCGTAGCGACAGAAAAATTTTTTAATCACAAAACGGCTTTCTGATTGAATTTACGAAAACTTTCATTGAATTTTGATTAAAAGTTTTGGATTCGAACCCAACCCCAGCTGACTACAAGCCTGACGCACTAACCACTATGCCATAGCGACAAAAAGTTTTTTACCGAAAAATAACCATTTGATTAAACTTAATTATTGTACACAAATCAGCTTTTTATTTCATCGATGAACTTGAGATTTGGTTGAACTCTTTCCCACCCCACAAAGCTTTTGACGTCAGAACTAGCGCTTTCCTGTAAACACAGATTTCTAGTACAAATGTTTGTGGGTAAATGTTGTGGTTTAAATTCCTAGAAAAACAGAGATTAACCTTTTCTTAAACATTTATTAGTGATTTTGAGAAACACCAAAAGATCATCTGCAACAAAAGTAAAATATTTGCAGCTGTTTTTTGCTTAAAAAATGAGGAACAACTTGTTTAACATTTTTGTTTACTCAAAACCAATTAAAATTTCCGTCTGCTTTTTGATGTTAAAAACTTAAAATTTTTCAAGCATCAAACATTTTAATTTTTGCTCCCTCCTTTTTTTAGTAACTTTATTTATTGTTTTTCGAAATTTACTATTATTACTACTGCAAAAGCAATAATAACAATATTGTTGTTTAAAGTTTAAACAAACACTAACTTTTTTTGGACTAATTTAATAAAGTCAAAGCTCAAATTTCTTTGTTTTTGTTTTAAAAAATTCTATATTATAAACTTACATGAACATTTGATATTTTGGCATATTTTTAATTATTTTTCGTCTCAAGTTGTCCATTCATAAATATTTTTCACATAGTTTTTGGCACGTCTCTCTCTCTCCTCCAGTTTCCCACCACCATAAAGAACAAAACACTATTTTTATTGCTTGAGGCTATTAATTAAAATTCTTTCGTTAATAAATTTTTTATTTCAACATTTGATAGTTGGTTGTGGTTCTGTGGATAAAGAACTTTGAATAATGAATACATTTTTGTTTGATCCTGAACGATATCAGAGGTTGTATAATTGTAGTTTTTATAATGTTGATATTCATCCTGTAAATGAAAGAAGGCATATCTATATTGGAATTTTATATGTGGTTACGTCGGTGATACTTATTGTGAGTTTGTTTTTATTTATTTTGTGCTGAAATTTGGATCAAATGGTTAAAAAGTTTTACTTGTCGTTATGGCGCAGTGGTCAGTGCGTCTGACTGGAAAGAAAGCAAGCATGCGTTCGATTCCCACCTGGAGTCAGTGAACATTCCAATTAGGCATGGCCCTGGCGTCCCGGGACTGAACTCTGTCCTGCCGTATCTTTTTTTATCATTGATAAAAATTGTTTTTGATAATTACGACCCCCCAGGGACCTGAGCTCAGCTATCCGATTCAGAAAACAGCATAAAAAAATATTGCGTTTGAGCCGAGATATAGCTCTGGTCCCGTTTGGTCCCGTTTCGGGTTTTTTTCGGCGTTTTTTGGTCCCGTTGAGCCAATATTTTACCGGCGAATGAAGTTAAAAAAAATTTATAATGCTCATCTAATAGCCCCGGATCTGTACAACAAGCCTGTCCAAAAATTAAAAAAAAATTTTGTTTTTTGACTCACTTATGTCTGGTCCCGTGTTAGTCCCGGGCAAGTCCCGACGGCCATGCCTAATTCCAATTCGATTTTTGTCAAATTTACTTAAAAACTAGCAAAAACATACTCAAATTTGATTTGTCGCATTTTTTGCATTAAAAAGTTATCAAGTTGCTGTGGCGGAGTGGTTAATGGGTCTGACTTTAAGCCGAGCGATCTCATCCACCTGAAGATAGTAAACCAAAAACTTCGGTTTTTTGTCAAATTTGCATAAAAACAAGTTCAACATTTAAATTTTTTAGATTCTCTACACCCCTTGCTTGCTACTTTTCTTCCGCAAAGACTACTTCCAACAATCATGTTACAAGCTGATGCTTTACATTGGCATCACCGATTACATCCTTCTCTTTCTCAATGGCTTTCTTACCGGCTTTCTCGGAATTTTCGGGATCGTCCATTGCCAATATCCAAAGCAAATGTATATTATTGGTGGAATTGGAATTTCACTTTGGTGTTCTCAGTCTACTGCTACAGTAATCTTGGGAATAAATCGATGCTTTGAAATGTGGGATAAAAAGCTTGCGCATAGATATTTTGAAGGAAGAAAAGTTTATTTGTGGTTGTTGTTTCCGACGGTGTATTTTATGGCAGTATTTTATTATACAATGCCAGCAATGTTTAGTCCATTTATAATGGCATGGCTCTTTGATCCACATGCAGGGTATTTTGATGATCAGCAGAGTATTGTAAGTTTTGTTTTCGTGGTAATCAAAATACCATCTATAACTAAAATTTGCATAAATTCCTACAGTAATCCCCTTTTCCTTTCAGTACATCAATAAAGCTCATGCACCAAACAACATCTTTGTCGCTATTGCTCTCCCGTTAATTTATGCATTTTTTGTAATATTTTTTCGACAAAAATATAAAAAAATGAATTTGAGTACTGTAGCAACAGCACATCGACAAGTGGTAAGTGTGTTCTTTGACATTTTTTAAATTTCAAAAAACACATGTTTTAGAAACAAACATTTTTGCAAGTTTTTATTATTTGCTTTTTTACATTTTGTCTTTGCTTCGGTTATTTAATTATTCAAAGATTTCCGCTACCTTTGGAAGCAGTGTTTGTGACACAATATGCATGGATATTGTATAGTGGTAAAAACTACATGAAAAGTTTTTTGAAAATATAAATGTTAATTTACAGGGTCTCCAGCAATAATTTATTTAACTCTAAATCACACAGTTCGAAAAAGCATTCGAAAAATCATGTGTCCGAAAACATATGTTTCAACATTTTCGGGGTCAAACATCAATACCAAAGCAACAACGTTACCACCAGCTCGAAGAAATAGTTGCCATGTTGTTAGTCCGAATAAAAGTGAAGGATTTGTTTAATCTAGTTAATGTTAATCTGCATAAAACTCGTTCAATTTTAGTTTCAATGTTTCTTGTTTTGCATGATAATTTTAAAAAAAGAACTCCAACAAAATTTTTTTAAAACTCTTAAAGAAAAAGATATTTCAAAACACATAAAAAGCAGTATTTGTAAAAAAATAACAAAGAAAAGTTATTTTTCATTATAAAGTTTCCAGATAATTTTATAAGTTGAGGGAACAACACCATTGAAATTAATAAGTGGAACTTTATATTCACAAGTTTCATCAGCAGTAATTTCATTGACAATGCTTTGAAGATTAAATTTGTATTCAAGAGAACAATGATCGCAAAAGCGTAATAAGATTTTGGTTTTGGCATTCTTCTAAAAGTTTGTGATTTATATTTGTACATATATTGAACTCTACTTTGAAACTAACCTTAATATGATCATAAAATTTATCAACATCAAAAGTTTCAGGAATATCAGTTAATTCAAATTTATCGAGATTTAAAAAGTGTGGAATTTTGAGTAATTCTTGTACAGTTTTTGTTGTAATAATATTTCGAACACTTTCACCGATCATACTGCTAAAAATTAAATCATATTTATTTACAGCTGTAATATGCTATCTTTTTGATAATGCCAACTTACTGACGAAAAGCTTTAATACTCGAAAGAAAAGCTACAATCTTTTCCATAGCAACAACCGATCCATCATCACCTTTTATGACAGTATAGTATAAATGGAGATTTGGCATTTTGAAGCAAGAAAAATAAATTCATTAAAAAACAAATTTTGTTTCCAGAGTGTAAATTCACGAATATCACTATGATAGATTTTCTTTAAAAATAAAGAGTTTCGTTGAATTGGTTGATCACCATTTATCTGAAGTAAATCTGTAACCCAAAACTTTTTTGAAGTATCATCACTTGAACAAGGACGTTTTCCATGATAATTTACATGCCATTCATTTTTATTACAAATAAGGAAAAAGTAACGAATTACAAGAATTGGATTTTTAATAAAAAAATATTTACAGCTTTGAATCATCTTTTGATAACATTTTGCAGAGGATGAATTTTTTGTTATATAATAGATTACGGAATCTGGTAGTGACCATGGTTGATTTCGACGATACTTAGAAAAGAAAGAAGTTTTTTTCTTGGAATTTCTACTAATACGAGAAGTTGATGAAGAAAAAGTCGAATTCATAATTCTATGTAAAAATTGCGATGTAAGAAGATATGTATCTGAAAAACAAGAAATTAAAATTACGATAAAAAAAACGACTATAAAAAAGCCATCCCAGTGGCTTAGTGGAGTAGCGCGGTGGATGTTTGGCCTGGAGATCCCAGGTTCGAGTCCGGCCGGAGACTAAATATAATAAAATTGAGTGGTTGGGTGCTCGGTGGATCCGAGGTTAAAACGAATTCCATGGGTGGCACCCAGGTTAAAAGTAAGCCCATCCTTACGATGTTTGTAAAGTTGACTCATGGTATCGCATTAAGGATCAGTAGGTATTAGGGCCTGCACAATACTAAGTTTTCAAATAACAAACAAAGTTACCAATGAAAATATATTTATGAGTATTATAGATCGATCATTTCTGATTGTGAACGGAAGCAGCCACGAAAGTGCACATTTTTTTATGAACGACAAACTTTTTGCATCCGTATTTTTCTCTTTTGCTCGTAAACTGTAAGATTTTTGTATTTATTTAAATCTTACGTGCAAAATCTAATTATTTTTTTCAGATACTATTCTTTTTACGTAATCATAATATATTGAATTTTGAATTCTTCTTATTTTCGAACCGCTGAAAATTCAACAACTACTCCTTCTTATAACCGTTCATCATTTTTTGTAATAAACATTGCTCTAACTACTTATTCAAAAGTTCCTCCAAAAATGTCTTCCAAATTTTTTAAAAATTCAATGATGGCATCACCAAAACGAATTTCTTTCTTGGCTACATATCGTCATCATCAAGCATGGACATTACCGGATTCTATCGTTTATTATATTTCTAAAAATCCTACAGCTAAAGCATATGAAAAGATGATTCAAAGCTGTAAATACTTTTTCATCAAAAATCCTATCCTTGTTATTCATCGCTTATCACTTTTTTGTCTTTTTGATGTATGGCATACTAATTTTAATGTCAAGCAAACAAATTTAAGTAATGGATTAAGCAAAATTTGGATTACTGATATTTTGTGTATTAGTAACAACTTTTATTGTAATGACCTTTTTGTTCTATCACCTATTTTTCAAAAAATTTATCAAAGTGATATTAAAGTATTTACTCTTTCGAATCAAGATATTTCTTTCAAAGAATTTATTTTTCTTGCTTTAAAATGTGAAGAAATTATTGTACGTAATGCTACTATCAAAGACGAAAATGGTGAGAATGTTGTATTGGAAAGTATTGTTACGTCTGTACCACATGTTAAAACATTCCGTTAGTAAGTTTATTTTTTGAGAATAGCTTATTGCTGGTGAAAATAATAATTATTTATTACTATATAATCTGTTTAGCAATATTGGTGAAAAAGCTCAAAACATTATTACACCAGATACTGTATCAGAACTGCTCAAAATTTCTCATTTTTCAAATCAAAATAGATTTACTTTAACTAAAATTTCTGAAACTTTTGATATTGAAACTTTTTATGTTTATCTTAAGGTTAGATTTTTCAATGCAAAAATTTACGACTATACAATTTGCATACTTTTAGAAAAATATAAAAACCAAAATTTATCTTCACTTTTGTCATCAAGTTTCTCATGAATATAAAGCTCGGCTTCAAAGAATCATTGATGAAATTATTTCAACTGAAAATCGAGGATATAAAGTACCATTCATTGATTTTTATGGCAGTGTTCAATCTTCAAGCAATACTTTGTGGAAGCTTCACATGGAAAAATAACTTTTTTTTTGCTATTGTTTTCAGCATAAAATGTGTATTGAAATTTTATGAATTGTGTTTCAGTTCTGTATATCATATAAGGATAAGAGAGTGTTTATATACATAGTATTATCTCTATTACGTGTTTGATACTCGTAATGCTATTACCAAATCCCAAAGACAAAGTAAAACCATAAATCAAAAACTATTATTATTTTTAATGTTTTCCAGATATTTAACAATTTTATCCAAAAGCGCATTTTATCTGTTTTGAATTTTTCATTCCAAAAACCAGACAATTTTTTTTATAAAGGAAATAATATATTATTAAACATTCAAATAAAAAGGCAAGCAGAAACATTTTAAGCAATTTTCATCGATATTTGCTCTTTTTTATCCTTGCTGTTCCATTTTTTTTAAAAATTTCATCTTTATTACAATCGTAGTTTTAAAAATCAATAAATTTTTGTTTGTTTAAGCAGCAAAACACTATAGGCAAACAGGCTGCTTAAATCTTTCGTGTACAACGTTTAAACACACCCCAACTGCCTGTGTGTCTAACAAGTATGTGCATTCGTTTCTTTTTTCAACATTTTTTGATGCTTTTTTCTTCTTCCTTTTGTGCTTTATAAACGATATAACTCTTTGACATCCACTCTAACTTTAAAGGTTTTAAGAAATGTCAAAAAGACGTGATCTGTTAAAACTAGTTTTTTAAATATTTTATTATTTTTTCTTTTCTAAGTTTACACAAGGAAATATGCAAATTTTTTTAAAAGGCAGTTAAAACAACATGCATTTCATGAAATCAAAATCAATGATCTTGTCAGTATTTAAAAAAAATTATTTTTTGCTTTACATCAGTAAAAACTGGGGGATAATAAAACCTTTACTTTTTTAAAACACTAGCAATCGAAAAAAACTCTCATGAGACTACCAATTTAAACAAAGCATTTTATTTATACTTACAAACCAGATCAAACGAATTTTGTTCTTATTGCTATTTTAATTGTTGGAGAAGAAAAAAAGACAACAGCGTCTGCAATTTCCTTGAATGATTTCTTTAAGAATATGTAGTCATTTTAAAATTTAGTAGACAGGTCGATGTCGAAAATTTTTATTTTTCAAAATTTATAAGACTTTTATAGCCAAGTATGGTTGCCAGGATTTTTTGTAAGGGTTTTCTCAGCCTCTCCGGAAATTGTTATAAAACGAAAAATGATTTTGGAGAAAAAACTGCCTATTTTTTGTTGAATGGAACAATCATACATCTCTATTTTTTGCTCATCAATCTATTTTCGTTGTTTCATTTTTGCCTTTTTATTTATCTAGGTAAAACATTTTCCTTTGATTATCGTCTGATTACTGTGAAACGAATCATGGATTCGTTAGCTGACGCAACTTCAATGATTATCCCTGCCCCAAAAACTTCTCTCTTTGCAACATTTTATTGTCAAACTTTTGATTTACCAGATACTCTAATCTATTATATGACTAAAAATCCTTCCACAGCAAAATATTATGAAAAAATGATTCAAACATGCAAAAGTTTTTTCGCGAAAAACCCTATTCTTGTTGTTCCTAACTTGGCTTTTGATTATAAAAAAAAGAAATGGAATGTTTCTATCGATGAGAAATCTATTGAATACAATGATTTCAAAAGAAAAATGTAGATATCAGGTAGACTCAAATTTGAAAGTGAAAAATCAATAGATCAAACATTTCTTTCTTCTGTTTATCAAAATATTTATGGTTTTAATATATTACTTATGTGGAATCGCAAGACTTCTTATAATGATTTTATGTTATATGCTTCAAAATGTAAAGTTGTCAGTGTTTGCGATATCAGAGATGAAAATGGTTTTAATATTGCTTTAGAGAAGCTTGTAGAATCTCTTCCAAATGTTAAAAGGTTTATTTGGTAGGTTACTTTTATGTAAAATTCACATATCTTGTGACAAAAAATTCTTTGTTATAATGGTCATGGCAAAACTGTTATTACATCAAAAACTGCATCAGAATTACTTAAAATTCCACATTTTTCTGAACTTGATTATTTTTCTATATAGATGATTCCTGATATTTTTGATATTGATTGCTTTTACAATTATATTAAGGTAAAAGGTTCAATTACAGTAACATTTGACACTATGAAATGTGTCTTTTTTTTAAAAAAAATAAGAAAACATAAATCAAACTCTTATTTAAAAGTCACATTTCTCACAAATATAGATTACGTCTTCTTTCAATAATTAATGAAATTATTGCTGATGAAAATCGTGATTATCGTCCACCATTAATTAAATACAGTTGTATGAATTATGATATTGCTGTTAAGATAGAGAGAAGCTATCACAAAGGCTAAAGATTTGTTTTATGATATTTCACTATTTTGTTTGCTATTTCTATTTTAATATTAGGGAACATCCAGAGCTGACGTCAGCAAAAAGTCTGAAATTTCTTACCCCATCCATGCCTCCATCAGCAAATTTTCTTTGATCTTTGCCGCATTTAAGTTGAACCGTCAGTTTGGCTAAGAATCCATCCATGCCTAAACTGCTGACGTCAGCTCTGGAGGATCCCTTATAC
Organism: Panagrolaimus sp. LJ2400; assembly: GCA_024447215.1. NCBI lineage: Eukaryota > Metazoa > Nematoda > Chromadorea > Rhabditida > Panagrolaimidae > Panagrolaimus > Panagrolaimus sp. LJ2400. Next base: position 50,548 of record JAMRYA010000029.1, on the reverse strand, counting down.
TGCTTGATTTTTTTGATTTTTGTAGAATTTGTTATTTGTACTATATAAACAGATTTTGGAAAAATTTGATAAAAGAGATTATCAACCAATAAAACCTCTAGTACCTTGCATATAGACTAATTATGTTTTTGCTTTTTCTAGGGCTTACTTACTCTATTTTTATTTATAGTTGATGGTTGGTGTTTCAGCACTTTTTTATTATTGTTGTCCACACAATGCTTCAAAAGTGTGCAAAAACCAATGTGACGAAAACTTTCTACATATTTCATTCATCCAATTAAGGATATTTTGCATTCCATTCAGGGATGAAAAGTGCGGCCGGCCTGGCCTCGGGCCGGCCGGCCGATGATTTTTGGAAAATTTGGTTTAGAAAAGTAGCGGCCGGCCGGAAATCTCACAAGGGACCGTTTTCAGATGTCCACCCCAGATTTTTTCGTCATAGTGGGGAATCGACAGCTCATAGCAAGGTATGAAAAACCCCCAAGGGATTTTTGCTGCTTTAGCTTTTTATGGATTTAATGGCATTTTGCTATAACACAGTAAGTAGCACACGATGAACATCTTAGTTAATGAATTACGTTTATGATGGTTTTAGATGGGTGTAATGGCATGAAATATGATTAATTATCTATGAAAAATTAAATTTTGTCATATTTCACCATTTAAAACTATCACAAACGTAATTCATAGACTAAAACGTTCATCGCCTGCTACTTACTGTGTTATAGCAAAATGCTATTAAATCCATAAAAAGCTAAAGCAGCAAAAATCCCTTGGGGGTTTTTCATACCTTGCTATGAGCTGTCGATTCCCCACTATGACGAAAAAATCTGGGGTGGACATCTGAAAACGGTCCCTTGTCAGCCGCATTTTTCATCACTGATTCCATTGAAAAAATAGTATTTAAAATATTCAAAAAAAAAACAACTAGCAACATAGAAAACTTGTTCAAACTCAATTTTTTCATCTCACTCTTCAATGTGCTGCACAAAAAAGCATACATTTGCAAATGCAATCGTTCCGCAAAAAGAAAATGTGTTTTTAAAAATAGCAGAAAATTAAAGATCATCAGCCAGAGCAAGTTTTTCATTTGCAGCAGATATGTTACAAAAAAATAGACAAAAAAGCAGCAGTTTTATTTTTTTCCTTTTCATAGACAAATGTCAATGAAAGTTAAATTCTATGAGACGAAAGGCTTGGTGAAAGCGCAGACAAAAAAAAATTTTTTTGTTGTAAGTTACTGCTTTTTTTTTGAATATTTGATGAAAAACTTTTTTGACAACATAACATAAATAGTTTAAGGTAATAAACAAATATATTTAAACAGCATGTCTATGCAGACGATTATTGTGCAAATGTCAGTATTTAAAAAAATTGTTTTTATTGAAATTCAGATTTTACAATATTTTTGTACAAGAATTATCATCCATCAAAACTGACAAAACTTATTGGTGAAAAGATGCCACATTTTTTGTAGTAAAACAATAAAGTTTAAAGAACAAAAAACAATAGACACAAAAGTTTTTTATAAAACATTATTTCAAAAAACTTCTAAGTCATCATGAAGAAGAAATAAAAGCTTTTCGGAATAATTCAGCTGCAAATTCTTTATCTAAAGAATCAATGTCTTCAATTGGAATAGAATGGCGCAAACAAATCATCAAAAAATAAGCACAAATTTGTTGAAGTTTTGTATACCCTGCTTTAATGGAATCATTGGCAAGTTGGCATACGGTAATTGGAGATAAATGATATGAAAAATATGTATCCAGTTTATCCTAAAAAATTCTGTGACAAAAGTTTAAAACTAGTAATTATTAATCACCTTGAGATCAATAACATTATATTTATCCGAAAATCGAAGTAATTCAAATGCATTATCGAAAGTCAAATCTTTAAAGATATCACGATCGTAAAAGAATTCAATGGCAGCTGTAACAATTGAAAGATTAAAATCAATAATTTTAAGGGTATTTGTAAGGGCTTCTTCCATTTTCGTATTGAGCATTGTATTAAAAACGGATGAACGGGTTGCCAAAACATTTTTGTGAGCCTGAAATTTTTTTAGGAACGACTGTGAAAAAGGGATACAAAAATCAGTATTGATGCAACAGTACCCAGATACAGCAAAAACTGCTTGAAATGTATGAAATGGATACATTTCAACAAGAAACGTTTAAAGCCATCACTTAGTTATTACCAAAACCGTATTTTATCCTCACCCCAATTTTCTTTTCACAGAAATAATTAAACGTGAAAAAATAGTGACCGTTTCTAAAACGTCCAAGTCAAGACATTGATAAAACATACCATAATTTTTCCTTCATTTTTTACAAATATTTCAAAATCTTTATCTTCTCTTTCCCACAATCCCTGACTTAAAGGTCCAGGTCCATCACAAATTTTTGGCATTTCATTAAATTCAAAAATGAAAAAACCTTTCACTTCAATTTCAACTTTTCCATCTACAAAAAAATTTCGTTTTGGATCGAAAATTTCTTCAACTGGACATATATCATCACCCCAATTATTATTGTTATATTTAATTCCATCAAAAATATTATCAAATTGAGTATAAAAGTTTGCAGATTTAATACTATATGCATATTTGCCATGAATTCTATACTTTTCTGTTTCATTTGTGATAACATAAAGAAATAAGGAAAAGAAATCTCTTATACCATTTGAACGACAAATTAAATGCAAGGAATGTTTTACAGATGGCATTGTTGAAATTTCTATGGCATCGCTGTTGAGCTCTGCAATCATTTCAACTTCTTCATCATCATCATTAAAAAAATTTCCGGTAAGTCGGTTAAGTTTATCTTCTGTAACTGTCCATTTTTGTTCAAACGGGCAATAAATTTTCTAAAAAATACGCATTCGTAATAATTTGCATAACATTAAGGCGCAGTGTAAACTAACGATAATAGAAGATTCATTTAATTTAGCCATTTTATTCTTCAATAAAATTGTTAAGCAGCAGTGATAATATTATTTAATAAATTTTTTGAAAAAAACTTAAAAAAAAAGTCGAAACACTTTAGCCAAATTTTTCACTTACTCAGTAATCAACAAAACTGTTTTTCGCTACAGCGTTATACTTTATATATGAAGACGTGAAGCTAGTAAATTTGTAAGATAACTGTTATCAGTGCTCCCATTACTTGATAATATTTGTCTTAAATAAAAAAAATAAAGATCTTAAAATGATTCATCTTTTTTGATGACAAATCAAAGGTGTGACCAAAAAAATGGAAATGAAAGAAAAATGTGAGTTTTCAAATACATTTTTTTCTCATAAGTAATTTTTTTAACTATTTCGAAATTTAAGTTTTATATAATTTTGTGCATCTGAATTCGATTTGAGTATTCTTGTGTTTCTCTTTTCAATTGAATTTTAAACTTTATTGTTTCAGTCAAAACATGTCACTAACTTTTGGTGTTGGCTTTAAAACGATAAGAAAAAAAACACATTGTATGATGAAAATGAACAATGATCCAGACAAAAAAAAGAAAAGAATGCAAAAATAATTTGAATAGGGATCTCTTATATATAAAAAAATGGACCGTTTTTAAAGAGACATAAAATTTCAAAGAAAAAAGAAGAAGAAAATTTGCTAGATATTTTTGTGACTGCTGATTTTTATGAAAGGTATTCGTCATACAATTTTTCCTGTTGTTGAACACCACTGAAAAAAGAGGCGGAGTCAAGTATTTTTCTTGACTGAAAAAAAAACACATTATGTTTACTTGTTTACATGAACGTTTTCCTTTCAATCGATGAAAAACAGCTCACCCTTTAACTAAAAAAACATATTACAAGAGAAAAAATGTTGACTAATGTTTTTTTTGATCAAAGTTCGTCTTCTTTTATTGTGTTGAAAAAAATAAATCAAAATGACAACTATTGAGAGAGAAGTTTGTTTGGCTGTTTTATTGTCGTGAAATGTGTTCCCGGTCTAAACAGAAAAACGGAAAAGAATAAAGTTTTAGTTAATTTTTCATGATTAAAACTGCAAAACTCAAAAAAGTTCATCTTTAAAGTAAAATTTAGCTATCTTTATTATCGAAAAAAGCATTAATCATAACTTTTCATTGTCAACGAAATCTAATGAAAAATGTTTGTTTTTGTAGATTTTTAAAAGAATCAAAAAGAAACTCGTTTTTTTATATATTAAAAATAACAACAAAAAAATTGATTGGAAGAACCACTATTGTTTAAATTATAAAAAAAAAGTTATGCGTGCATTTTTGCTATTATTATTTCTCATTATTTCAACTGTTTGTGATATAACTTATGCGAAAGAAGTACAAGAAGATTTATTTTATGTCTATGACAATATTACATTAGGTATAAAAAAAGTAATATAATTTTTAAAATAAAACAGCATTGTTTTAGAATCTTTTTGTCATCAAACTAAAAAAGTGTTATATTGTGATGAAAGAAATGATAGTAGCACATTCAGTGGTGATGGAAAATTCGATAATGTAAAATTTTGTTTAGAATTTCCAAAAGTTTTAAAAAGGGTATTCTTAATTTGCATAAACCTTCAAAAGCTATTGCAACCGTTTTAGAACAAACTATTACACGGAAAAGAAACTGCGATTAAAGTATTAATGTTTTTTAACAATTCAATTACATACATTGAAGACGAAACATTTGATGTTTTTATTTTACTCAAATCTTTACAATTTCGTCACACAAATTTGAATGAAATTACTGAAAAATATTTAACAAAAAGTCTTGGCTTACATTTGAATTCTTTGGCATTAGGATACAACAATATCACATTTATTTCATCTTTGGCATTTCAGTTCATGATAAATCTTACCTATCTTGGACTTGAAGGAAATGCAAATCTTGCAAAATATATTAATAATGGATTATTTTCAAAGTCACTTTCTAAATTAGACACCTTAAATTTAGTACATTGCAATATAATTAATTTAAATGATGACGTTTTTGTGGAATTGAAGTAAGTTTTCATGTTTAAATTACAGTATACAGCCCGTTTTCGGGGCTGTTTTTCCACATTTCTTGCTTTTATTCGTTGTAACAATAAATGGTCTCCTTTTCCTTTTTAAATACCATGCTGCACCGGCCTGCTCCAACTTGCCCCACACTTCCCTGCCTGCATCGACCAGTCCCGCTGTGCACTACAGTTGTCAGCTTGCACAATCTTGCACTGGGCTGCAGCAGTTTGCACCGTTTTGGATTAGCTTGCACCGACTTACATCGTTTTGCCCCAGTATTTCTAGCTTGCACAGGGATGCACCAGTAAACACACTTCCAGCTTGATCCAATTTCAAACCCATTAAAAAGTTTTAAATGCTCATTGCTGTTTGATACACTTTGCCAAAAAAAGTACTATAAAAACTATTAAATTTTTTTTTAGAAATCTCCAACTGTTATCTTTATCTGGAAATCCATTTATCTCAATCCCAAAAGCTATCAACACACTTCCAAGCATTTATTACTTTGCATTTGATGATACAAATATTACTTCACTTATCTATGATAAAGAAGTGCAAAACAAAGCATTACAAGTAATCACAATTTCACAATCCAAAAATCTTATTATAATGGAAAATTGTGCTTTTTGCAGTTTCCCGAATCTATGGTCAATAACTATGAGTTGCAATCAAAAACTTTCAAAAATTGATGAAAATGTTTTTGGGTCAAAAAAAGATATGCCTGAATTGGGAGAAGTTCAAATGGAAAAAATTAACAGATCGATAATTCCGGAAACGCTTTTTACAAGCAGAAGAATTGAAATTGTATTAAATCTTAAATTAAAGTTTAAGAATGTACCTGACATTGTATGCATAAATTAAAAAAAATTCAATTCAAATTGTTGTAATTGCAAAATATAATCTTTATTTTAAAATTGTTTTCAGAGTAGTATTCGAGTGGTGTGCAAATAAAGATGCGAAAAATTATTTCTGATGTGTTATTTACCAAATTAAGGATAGTTATATATTTAGCAATCAGTTGAAAAAAAAATTTAAAATATTCAAAAAAGCAATCAACAAAGTGTTCGAGCACACTTTTTTTCATTTTTTTTTCTCATGCGGCCGCACAAAAAAGTTTACATTTGAAAGGGCAAAAATAAACAAATTGTCATCAACATTTATGATTTATGGAATGGTGAAATATTTTTGTGTTGAAACGATTGTCGAAATTATTAATAAATAATTTGTTGTAAACTTCTAATGCCGTATGTTCTAGCTAATTTATGCCTCAATCATTTCTTGTTACTGAAATAATCGCCTTTCTTTTATTAATATTGTTGACCTGGGTTATCATTTTGTTCATGCCATAAATTTTATCGATGCACTGTTTATTTATTTAAAAATAGTTATTTTACATCAAAAAGCATTATCGAGAGAAAATTCATCTAAAATATTTAAAAAAAGCAAATGGCAACATTGAAAGCAGTGTTCTATCGCAACTTTTTTATTTCTCAAAAGCGAATCGTAAAAAAAGCACCTTTTCTTTTAGAAAAAATAGAAAACATGCTCTATTTTGCGATCAAATAATTAAAGATCAGCAGCCAGAACAAATCTTCGATTTCATTTTTTAAGTGTTACAAAAAACAGAAAGTCTGCATCACACATTTTGATTTAAAAAAAACAACTCTGTAGTTTTTATTCGTCTTCAACTACTGTATAAGCTTGAAAAATGTTCATAATTAATTTCTAATAATGTGTTGTTGGAGCTAGTTTATTTATATATTATTATTTTTTTGGTTAAATTTTTACAATATCATTTTATTACTTGGAGCCATGATTTTAGTCATGAGGCACCAATTTTGTCAACACACCATTAAACATTTATTTAAAAAAGGCTAGTAAATAGTTTGTTAATAAAAGAACATCTCAAATATTTATAAATTGTTTTTAAATGAAAGTAATGTTCTGACACAACTTTTTTTTGTCAATGGTAAATGCAAAAAAAGATTTCACATTCACCACGGCTCAGAAAGCAATCGTTTTTTTTTAAAAAGAAAGCATGCTCTGTTCTGCGAGCAAAAATTAAAGGACAGCAGCGAGAACAGGTCTTTCATTTTTAGCAGATGTGTAACGAAATATAAAAAAGGCAACAGTGTCTGCTTTACGCTTTTTTTTCTTACGAATTAAAAGGAATTTCTTCATATACTTTTGAAAGAACGTCGTAAAATGCTTATTTTTTTGAATTACAATATTAACAAAAAGAATTTAGTTCTTCATATCAATTACATAAAATAAATTAAAAAAAATCGTGCTTATCTTCTATCATCTATTGATTTTTATGGTGGTATGCCATCTCCTCGACGTATCGAGTCATTTTAATGAATTTATAACATTATGTACGCAAACATTAAATAAAAGTTTTTATTATCAATTATTTTGTTTGATGAGATGTATGTTGTTAGATTTCAATAGATTTTTGTTTTGATTCTGAAAACTGTTCGATTGCATCTTTATTTTATTATTGGTTTCAAGTAAAGATGCATCAAAATTTATAGAAATAAAAATCATTCATGAAATTTAGGATAATTATATTTAGCATTCCGCTACAAAAAACATTTAAAATATTCAAAAAAGCAATGAATAAAGTGTTTGAGCACAATTTTTTTGTTTTTTTCTCTCATACCACCGCACCAAAAGCGCTTACACTTGCAATAGTTCACATCACAATTGTTTCATTTAAAGAAAATGTATTTATTAAAAGTAGCAGAAAAAATTAAAGATCGCCAGGCTTCACTCTACACCGCTTTCTCCATACTTTTACTCTGCCTCTGTGTAGCTTGTCTCTTTTTTTCTCCTCGCTGCTGCCACAGAAGAAAAAAGAACACAGAAAAGAAGAGACACAGCATAAGAGCAAAAGTAGTGGCAACCAGCGCAAATGTTTTATTTCCAGCAGACGTGTAACAAAAAAAGCAATATTTTTCTTCTTTTTTCTCTGATAGATGTCAACGGCAGTCATTTCCAATGACATTTTCTGCTCAGCAAAAGCACAAACACAAAAAATTTCGTCACTTTTTCCAAAAAGAAGAATTAAGAAACTGTTGCTTTTTTCTTTGAATATTTTTTAATTTTTAAGCTTTTGAATTCACTTATTGATGAAAAAAACTTGTTTAACAAAAAAAACAATTAAGATAATCATCTATGCTAATGCTCATTGGGCACAGAAACAGTATTTAAAAAATAATTTTTACTTAAGTTATGAATATATACAGTATTGTAAAATATAAACAAAATATCATCAAAATCTTAAATTGATGTAATGGGCCACATTTTTGTGTTGATACAAAAAAACAACATTATTGTCAAAATTAATAATAAATAATTTGTTGTAAACTTCTAATACGGTACTGTCCGAGATAATTTATTTATAAATCATTCTTTGATGCTAAAATCATCACTTTTTTAATATTGCTGTCATAGGTACCATTACTTGTTTGTTACCAAAAATTTTATCAACGCACTGTTTTTTTATTTAAAAATAGTTATTTTTTATAATAAAAAGCTTAAACAGGGCAAAATTCATCTAAAATATAAAAAAAAAGCGATAAACAACATAAAAAGCCGTGTTCTGAAACTATTTTCTTTTTATTCAAAAGTTAATCGTAAAAAAAGAACAATCTTCTTTTTGAAAAAAAAGTAAAGAGAATTAGTCCTTGATTGCGCGATTAAAAAATTTAAGATCAGAAGCCGGAACAAGTCTTTCATTTCCAACACGACACAAAAGCGTTGCTGTGAGCGTGAAAAATTTCTATAAAAAATATCTCATACTGTATTGCTCGAGATATTTTTTTTTATATATTATTTTTTGATGGTTACATTTCTGCCATATTATTTTATTATTGGTGACATTGAACATCACGTTTATCAAAGCACGCTTCAATATTTACTTAAAGATAGTTTTTTCATAGTAAAAAGTTTCTTAACCAAAAAAATTACCTCAAATATTAAAAAAAATGGTTTGCTAAATGAAAAACAGTAAATAAATATTTTTTCATGTGCATTAACTAAATTTAACAGTATTAGCTTTATTGCACAAAATCCTAGTTCAGATATGCTGTAATTTTGTGTTTAGTTTTTTTTGTTGATATCTTAAAATCAAATAAATAAATGGCTAAAGTGTTCGCGTTTTCAAAAATACGTTTATGTATTTATTTTAACGTGTCCCTATTGTTTTTTATTGTTAAATTAAATTTTTATAAAAAAATAATAAATCTCACAACGACTTTCAGCATTTTGCGCAATCTTTTTTTTTCAAAGTTTCCTTCGTTCTCTCACCTGTTGCTGCTATGTTTTTCTCGTTTACATTTTTTTATTTTTGTAAATATTTTATCGCATTTATTTATTTTTAGCAACATTTTGTTCATTTTTAGAAATAGCAAAACGTTTTTTAAATACTCTTCGAAGATGGATGAAAATGCCATGAGAAAGATGATTAATCAACAAATGGAAGTTGCTGAAGCATCAAAACGCTTGAATCAAAGTAATCCTGAACCTCGACCATATCGAAATCCAGCAATGGAAATTATGCGTTGGAAATTTGATGATCTACAATGTAATAAGAAAGATGATAGAGATGATTTAATTCAAAGCAAAACAACTATTTTATCAGGTATGTGTAGTGTATTAAATATTGTAGCTTATTTTACTCTTTTTTTAGCTGATATCCATACTTCTAAAACACCATTTGAAAAATTAAAATCAATTAAATTACGTGATATGAAAGTTCCAATGGTACATCATGGAAGATATTTAGTTTGTAAAGTGATTACAAAACCATTTGCTATTGTTGGTGTTAGTATGCTGATTCAAGATTTAAATGGTAAGCTGAAAGGCTATTACTTTGCTTATGTATATATAGAGAGACTATTTCAGGTGATGTTGAAGAACTTGCATTATATAATTTTCGATACAAAATGGATGACATTGAATGGATTCCTGTTGGCACTATTCTTATTATCAAAGAGCCATGGCTTCGATATGGTGCACAAAGTAAAATTCCATCTATGCGTGTTGATTCTCCAACTGATATTATCATTGTTGATCCTGCAGATGAAAAGCTTTTGGATAAAATTGGTGCTAAGAAGTGGTATACCCTTAAAATTAACAATATTAACTAACAGCATGATAGTTTTAGGTATGAAGCAATGTCAAAAGATGCAGAAGTATGGCGACAAAAAGCAAATGGTAGCTTTAAAAATGCAAAATATGAAAATGCTATATTTTTATATGATCGTGGAATTCGTTGTAATCCTGAGCTGGCAGTTTTGTATTCGAATAAATCTTTGGCATGCCTTAAAGCTGGTGCATTTTATGATGCATATGAATCAGCAAAAATTGGATTGGAAAAGGGTGGTGATAAAGAAAAAGCTTTATATCGGTTTGTTTTTGACAACTTATTTTAGGTGATGTTATTGGATTGTTACAGAATGGGTCAAGCAGCATACAGTATGCGAGAATGGCAAAAATCTGCAAATCATTTTGTTGAACTCTTAAAAGAATTTCCAAACAATGTTGATGCTTCAAGAGAACTTAAACGTGCAACTACTCGTATAGCTGAACAAAAATATGGAAAATTTGATTTTAAAGCTATGTATATTGAATCAAAGAAGGATAAACCAAATGTAGATGTTGCAGATTATATTGGACCAATTCAAATTAGTAATATCCCTGGAAAAGGTACATTGTTTTCTATCATGTTCGTTATTCTAATCTGTGAAACTTTAAGGTCGTGGAATCATTGCTACAGAAGATATCAAAGAAGGAACATTGCTTGTTGTCTCTAAAGCATTTGGATCAGGTTATGATAAAGATTTTGATGGAATTTTATTTGCAATGAATTTAATTCGAAGAGATGCTGGTACTGCTAATCAAGTTTTACAAGTGATTGATACAATGAAAAAACTACAAAATAATCCAAATAAAGCAAAAGAAGTTTATGATTTATATGCTGGTGATACACTAACATCTGAAGAAATTCCTTTTGGTATGTAATCATTACATATTGTGATAGCAATATAGTTTCCATTTTTAGGTGTAGTTGATGCATCTCGAATTCAACAAATTAGTGCATATAATCAATTTTCTTCCAGTAATTCCGATGCAGAATCAGATGCAGGAAAGCTCTCAGATAATAGCGACAGCTGCCATTTATTTATTCTTCCTTCATATTTTAATCATGCATGTTATGGTTTGTTCTTAATCTTTAATAGATTTTTACGTTACAATAAACTTCTTTTTTAGCTAATGCATTTCGAACTCTCTATGGTGATGTTTTGGTTATTCATGCAAGTGCTGATATTAAAAAAGGTGAAGAAATTTCTCTTTCATATATTTCACCATTAATCGAATATTCTGAACGAAAGAAAAAGCTTAGCAGCTGGAAATTTATTTGTCGTTGTAAGCTTTGCGAAATGGATGCTGCTGATTCATTTTGTTTAAAAAGAAATAAAATTTATGATACATTTATGGAATATGCTGGTAAAAACAAAAATTCTCCACAAAATATTATTACAAATGGAGAAGAAGCTTTAAAGAATGTAATTTGATTTAATTTTAAACACACAGTTTTTGTTTATTATGTTTTTTAGATTCGTGAAACTTATACAAAACGAAAAGAACTTAAAATTGTTTTAGTACAAATGCTTGCTTTTCTTTCACAATTTTATTATATTGTTGGTAATCTTTCAAAAAGTGTGAATTATTTGGAAGAAGTTTTAACTTTAATGAATAACATTCCACTCAAATATGTTATCCGAATGGCTGATATTTGTGTTAATCTTGGAACATGCTATTATTATTTTTTTGAATATTTTGTAAAATTTTTTCTTCCCTATTTGTGGACATATTTGTTAGAAAATATGTAATTTAAAGTTTTACTTTAATTGATTTAAATCAGTTTGAATTCTGGAGAAGATATTTCAATTAACAATCATTAAAAAAAAGCTGTTTTATTCTTTTTTTTAATATTGGTTTTTTTAATAATAAGCAACATTCCAAAGGAGTGCAATTACAGATGCAACGAAATTTTCCAAATGAATTATTTATCAAATTAAGGACCTTTATATTTAGCATTCAGCTGAACAAAATATTTAAAACATTCAGAAAAGCAATCAGCAAAGTATTCGAACACATTTTTTTTTATTGTTTTCTCTCATGCGACAGCACAAAAAACACAGCAAAAATAAAATTAAGATCACCAGCCAGCGAAAATGTCATATTTTTCGCAGATGTGTAAAAAAAATAAGCAGTTTTCTTCTCTTTTTCTCTTCTAAACAAATTTCAATGAATGCCAAGTTCTATGACATTAAGGGTTTAAAAAAGAGCAGACACACACACTATGTTCATATAAAGATTAGTAAGTTGCTGCTATTTTTGAATATTTTGTAATTTTCAAGCTTTTGTATTTCACATACTGACGAGAAACTTGTTTCACAACATACATAATTAAAGAGTATAAACAAAGTTATCTGATCTCCATCCTGTATTAAAAAAATGAAATTATGAATTTACAAAAAATATTCCATCGAAATCGGCAATAAAATACAAAGTTATATTTTTTTTTGTTTTGTTAAAAGTATGGTAAAATTTAAATACTTATAACAAAAAAAGCAATCAAAACACCATTTTCTTTGATAAACAATATTGCTTTGTCGAAGAAGTCTCCACGTTGCAATGGCTGCAACAAATTTAAACATAAAATAAATCTTAGCTAAACGGATCTCCTTCTATTTTATCACCAAATAGGGAATCATCTTACTCTATAAGTTTGTTAACTATTTAGTATATACTTTTAATGGTCGAAAAATGACACAGAGGAAATGGTCGAAACGCCCTCCGCAGGTAAGTATAACCAAAACATTTTAGATCTCAACAATTTTCAACATTCTTTCTAATTTTTAAACTTGGCGGCGCCATAACTCCCGACACGAAAGTTTCCGAGAGGAGAGATTACGGTAATAAACAGCCCACCATAGGGTCATACTATCCCACATATCATTAGGTTTACTGCCCCTCTTGTTCTCAAATGGCAGCGCCTCCGCCACTTTTTTTCTGGACACCCTGTATGACATTAAAGGTTCAGACAAAGCAGATACACACAATTTCGTCATATTAATTTAAAAATGCTTTATTTTGCAAGCACAAAATTGAAGGACAGCAACCAGAGGAAACCTTTCATTTCCAGCAAAAGTGTAAAAGTAATTCATTGCTGTAAGCTTGTTTTAAGAAAAATAACTTTGAAGGTTAATTCGTCTTCAATTGCTGTATATGCTTGAAAAATGTTTACAATAAATTTCAGATACTGTGTTATTCGAGCTAGTTTATTTATATATTATTTTTTAAAGGTTACATTTTCTGCCATATATATTTTATTATTGGTCGATTTTAATCCATGGTATTCCATTCAACGCGCAATTCAACATTTATTTAAAAATAGTTTTTTTTTTTTAAAAAAGTTTTTCAACCCACAAAAATCATCTCAAAAATTAAAAAAACTGCTTTAAAAAAAGCCATTTTCTTTTTTGTCAATGTTGTTGCAAAAACAGGTAATTCACGTTTACCACTGCTCAGAAAACCATTGCTTTTTTTGAAAAAGAAAAGATGCTATATTTTGAGGGCAAGAATTAAAGGAAGACAGCTAGACATGTCTTTTGATTTCAGCAGCTGTGTAACAGAAGACAAAAAAGAGACAACAGTATGTGCTTTACGCTGTTTTTCTTACGAATTAGAAGGAATTTCTTAATATATTTTTGAATGTCGTAAAACGCGGGATTTGAATATTTTTTAAAAATTTTTATTCAGCATCTGTAGATTAATTTGTTAGAAAGTATGTAATTTAAGGTTTTACTTTAATCTCCTTAAATCATTATGAATTTGGAGCATTTTTATCATTACTCCATTAATTAAAAAATAATTTTTGTGCTTAACACATTTACAAATTATGAAATTGATAAAAATAATATAAACAAATTACTATTTTTCTTCTGTAAAATTTGATTTTGCATAAAGATTAGATGGTTTATTTTGGCAAAACACTTTGTTTTATATTAATATGTTTCAATTTTATCAATACAAGCAATCATTGAGATCACCAATGAGACTTTTTGTTTTTTCGGTTTTTCCTGGAAATTCAAATAAATGAAGTAACTATTTTTGCAAATGGTAAGACATTTATGTACAAAGAAAGTGAACTGTTTAGTGAACGACATACCTATTACCCAGTTGCTCTGATCACGTTTATCTCTTTTTTTTATTTATGAAGGCTGCAAGACTATAATTTTTTGTCAAAATATAACTTTTTTTTAATTAACTTTTACCATTTTTAGGCACTCATCTACTTACTTCATATTAACATAAAGTGATCCATCAATTCCTCAAAACTAGCAATGTCTACTTCAAACTGTCAAAATTCAATGCTCCCCTATTCTTTATTCAAATTTTTATCAAAGTATCTTCCACATCAAGCATGGTCACTGCCTGATTTTGTAATTTATTATATCACAAAATATTACATCATCCTCAAAAGCCTATCAAAAAATTATTCAAAGTTGCAAATATTTCTACATCAATAATCCTATTCTTATTATTTCCCGTTTCACTCATATTTTTCGTCAAAATAAATGGAATACTTCCTTCAATGAAAAATCTGTTGACTTACGTTCTATCACAGCAAAAATTTGGATTATTGATGAAATTAAATGTAATAAATATACTAAATCAAGCTCTCTCTCAACTATTATTCCAAAATTTTTCAAACAGATGTCAAAAAATTTAATTTTTTAAGACAAATTATTTCTATTGCTGATTTTAAATTCTTTGCTTTAAAATGAGAAGAAGTTTCTTTATTTCAATCTGCTGTAATGAATGATGGTGATTCACTTGTTGCCTTGGAGAAAATTATGGAAGCTCTTCCTTATGTTAAAAAGTTTTCTTAGTAAGTTTTACAAACCATTATTTCAAACAAATCCGCATTTCAGTTCCTTTGACGATACACTTCATAGCACAGTCACATCAAGAACCGTTCAAGAATTACACAAAATGCCACATTTCCTCAATCTTAGTTATTTATTATTGACTGTTCTTCCAGAAGGCTGTAACATTGATTATGATTTTTTAAGGTAAATTATTTTTTCATAAAAATAGTGAGAATGATTTAATTTCCAGTAAAATAAGAATACAAAAATGCATTTTGTATTTTGTGAACAAATATCTCAAGAATACACAAATCGCCTTCAAGCCATCGTGGATAAAATCTTTGAAACTGAAAATCATGATTATCAGATTCCATACATTTATTTTTATGGTATGAATTCATCCGACCGTGATCATTAGTGGAGCCTATATTCAAACAATTAGTTCTGTTTTTTTTCGCTATGCATGTTTTCAAATTTTTTTGGTGAGAGTATTGTACTATTTCTTTAAAAAATTAATGACATTTTTTCCATTACAGTAATTCACAATTAGCAATATATGATACCTTGTATATTGTATTTTTATATATCGCTTTTTGTTTAGTGGTTCTTTTTGGAATTTTGAGCGCACTGCGTGTCCACTTATGCACAAGTAGCTATTTCTATGATAAATAGTTTTAATCAAGAAAAATCATCTAAAATATTAAAAACCAACAATCAACAAAAAAACAAAACATTGGTCTGACACAGATTCTTCGTCTTTCAGTTTTTATTGCAAAGTAGGGAAGGCGTTTACATTTGCAAGTATTGCAGCTGCTTTTTGGAAAGAGAAAATGTGTTTTTTTACGAATAAAAAATGAAAGGTCAACAGACGCAAAACAAATTTTTCATTTTCAGCAAATGTGTGAAAAATGAAAGGCAATTGTGTGTGAATTAAGTTATCCCATTATCTTCTCTTTTCTTAAAAGTATGGTTTTTAAATGGACGTTTTTAAAATGCTGTTGGTGTTTTGAATATTTTGTAAAATGCTTTATCTATTTTTTAGGAAGGATAGACATTTTGCAATTTAAAGTTTCACATTAAATCTTACAACCAAAATTTTTTGGAAAAAGAAAAAATGTGTTTCTTCCAATATTTAAAAGATGTTTCCTTGTTTAAGAAAACTTTGACTGATAAAAATGATAAGTTAAAAAGAGCGTCTAAAGACATGTATAAACGGCAAAAAAATTATTTACTATTACTTGTTAATGTTTAGAAAAATTAAAATTTATTCCATTTTTTATCATTTTGTAATCAACTATAAAATAAAACAGTTGGTGAAATAAATATTACATTAATGTCTTTTTTTTAAAATAGTGTGCTATAATGTGTTGGATTACATCTTTGATTAAACCTTTTTATATAAATGCTTCGTATTTGCTTAAACTTATGAATTAAGGGTGTGGTTTCTTTTTCTGACATTTCTTTTTTGGCTGATTTTCTTTTCTGTTTCAAAAGAAATTTGTTTGTTAATTAAAAAATTGTGAATCAATTATAAATGATGTAATTTTTTTTTGAATATTTTGTAAATTTTAAGAATTTGTTGTTTTAAAGTGGTGTATGACAAAATGTAAATTTATTTTAAAGTTCCATAAAGCATCATATATTTTGGTCCATTATTGCCAACAACCCATACAATATTTAAAAAAATAAACTTTCATGCTTTACATCAGTAAACAAAAATAAATAACAAAAATGTCTGCATTATTAAAAATTATAATTATTGTTTTCTTTTTTTGAACCGTCTCGTTTTTTACAAATACGATTTTTTTTCCTATGTCATCCTAAAAACTAGACATTTTCATTTATTATATCAATAAATCTGTATAAAATATTCAAAGTTAACAGCAAAATAGAAATTATATTCTATTTTCTTTGCTGTTATATTTTCTATAAAAAAAACTGTGAGTGTTTAAACGGCTGATGCTGTTTTATGAATCAATAATGTGAGTTTTCACAATAATAGCAGAAGAATAATGTGAGCAGTCTGCTTACGCGCACCGCATAGGTTTGTGTGTAATAAGTATGTATATAGGCACTCATCTTCATTTTTTTTGCTGCTTATGTCTTTCTCTTTCTGTCATCACTTACAAAAAAATAAAACTTATTCACTCTCTATGATTTTAAACATTTAACCAAATGCAATTTATTTCTTCATTTACTGAATGGTAGTTAAAAGAATGGAACTTTTTTTGAATATTTTGTGAATTTTTGATTTGTTTTCCTACGCTAAGTTAAAAAAATGTGCAGATTTATCTAACAGTTAGTCCAGGCAACTTGAATCTCAAAGGAAGATGCATATGACATCGGAGCAATATTTAAAAAATATAACTTTCCTGCTTTACGTCAGTCATATAAAAAATTATGTAATATTTTTATCATGTTCAAGCCTCTTCTTTTTTAAATTAACATAAAACAATTCAGTTTTTGTATGGAAAAAATTTGCACATTCGATTTTATGCCTGAAAAATTGCATAACACTAATTTTTGTATCCAACATTAATACCTACTCGAACAACTATTTTTGATGTTGCTTAAATCGAAAACAAAATGATAAAAAATTGGAAATGAAACAAATAAATGCAATTTTTTTCGAAGCTTGTAATAAATTTATTGTGCTGTCATATGAAAAATGACTCTACAATTTTCTTCGCCGTCAAGTGCCGCAGATTTGAAAAGTATGCATAAAAATTTTAATACTGTATTATTCGAGCTGATCAATCTATAAATAACTGTTTATGATTAAAACTTTCATCTTGCTTTTTCTTTATTATTGCTTCAAGTGGGTAAAGATGAGCTGAGGGAGAGCCCTGTAAGTTTCATCATCACAATGCTTATTTATTTAAAAATAGTTATTTAGAAAATAAAACGTTTTACCAAAAGAAAAACTATCTAATATATTCAAAAAAAAGTAAGCAGCAAAAAACGAAAGCAAAATGCGCTGGTGAAGCTTTTCTGTCTTTCAAGAAAAACTGCATCAAAAGGTGTGATATAGCAACATGAGTTTTAATTATTTTCATTATCATCATTCGGATCTTGTCCAATATATCATTCAATCATTCTATCATATTACGAATTCAATTCAAAAGTATGGCTCAACAAATGATTGCTCAAAGAAGATTTGTGTATTGTGAAATACCTACAGAACCTATTGAAAGTCAACTTCTCTTCCGCAGATGCATTCGACAAGGAGAACATGTTTGCAATGTTGACGAAGAGTGCCAATTGGACAATTGCAAGTAAATTCATCATCAAATAAAGTTGAACGAGTAACAACAGCGACATTTTTTTGAAATTCTTTAACATCTGTTGCATCAATATAGAGTATTTCATCATCTGGATACATAGTTGCAACACCATAAAATACATGTTTCGCATTTGCTCCACGTAGTTTCTTTGCCGGTGGTGGTTCAGCAGGATATTCATCTTCAAGTTGACTTTTTCGTAATATGATAGAATGATTGAATGATATATTGGACAAGATCCGAATGATGATAATGAAAATAATTAAAACTCATGTTGCTATATCACACTTTTTGATGCAGTTGTAAACAGAACAAACCAATATTTTAGTAATAAAAATATTTTTCACACTTATTTAAAAATTTTATAAAAAAAATATTAAGGACACATAAATATTGTTCATTGATTCAATTTTATATTAGGGATACTTTTTATCCAATATTAAGGTGGTGAAAATATTAGGGATACTTTTATCCAATATTAGGGCTGGTGAAAATATTAGGGATACTTTTATCCAATATTAGGGCTGGTGAAAATATTAGGGATACTTTTATCCAATATTAGGGTTGCAAATTCCCTTTTTACCAAAATATTTTGGCCGAAATTTGCTTTTTTCACCACGTTCATTTACTTCGTTCTTTATTACTTTTATCTGTAAACCCTTTGAAATTTATGATAAGATTTTATTAATAGAATTCAATAATTTTGCTTTTTTTTCAGTTAATTTGTTGCTTACTCTGATTATTTTAAATTGAAACATGAATACATGTGCTCATACAACTGGTACTTCAGCTTATCAAAATTCATTGACTGCGTATTCTTCTTCAAAGCCTATTGAATCTTTTGCTACATATCGTCGTTATCAACCATGGTCACTGCCTGATTCAATGATTTATTATATTACCAAAAATCCTTCAACTCCATTATTTTATCAAAAAATTATTCAAAGCTGTAAATATTTCTTTATCAAAAATCCTCTTCTTGTTTCTTCAGGCTTATCTCTCAATAACACCAAAAATAAAGGGTGTACTTATTTAAATAAAAATCGTATTGATTTAAAGAATGTTGCATCAAAAATTTGGATTACTGAAGAAATTTTTATTAACACTTATACACCTGATCTAAAGAATTCTCTTCCTTCTTTTATTATACCAAAAATTTATCAAAATGATATTAAAAACTTTACCCTTTGGAATCAAGATATTTCTTACAATGAATTTATGTTTTTTGTTTCAAAATGTAAAAAAATTACTGTATGTGGTTCAACAATCAAAGAAAAAAATGGCGTTGCAGTTGTGCTGGAAAAGCTTGTGGAATCTCTTCCTAGTGTTAAAGATTTTCGTTAGTAAGTTAATTTTTTATATATATCAATTGTGATCATTCTTTTTCTTATGTTTTAGCAAATTTGGCCAAAATACTCCAAATGTTATTACTTCAAAAACTGCAGAAAAATTACTCAAAATTCCACATTTCTCCGAACTTAATAGTTTTGATTTAGATGATATTTGTGTAAATTTTGATATCGATTGTTTTTATAATTACATTAAGGTGAGTTGGTTTTCAATAATATTTTAATCACAAATAAATGGTTCTTTTAACTTTTAGAAGAATAAAAAAACCAAATTTTATCTTCGTTTTTCACACTCAATTCCGGATCAGTTTAAACTTCGTCTTCAAACAATTATTATGGAAATTCTTTCAACTGAAAATCGTGACTATCGGCTTCCATTTATTAATTTTCATGATAGTGATCCATCTTACCGTAATAATTTGTGGAAACTTTATAACGAAAGTTAAAGTACTTTTTGTTATACATTTATATCATGTTGCTTATCATTTTTTTCTTGTATTTTATTTTGTTGATTTTTTGATTGATTCTTGCAAAAATATTTAAAAAAGAACCTTTTTTACAATAAAAAATGGCTAAGCTTGCAAAAATTGCATAATAGATTTTTAGTAATGTATTAGAGTGATTGATACTATGCCAAAAAGTTTTAACTAAAAAAAATTATACAAAATATTCAAAAATATTAGTCAGCAAAAAAGAAAACAATCATCAGACATAATATTTGATTCTTAGGGACGCTGCAAAGAAGATGTGAATGGTACAATTGCGAAGGTTGCAGCCGCGTTTGGAAGTAAGATTTGACGAGCAAACAAAAAAAATTTATGGGGCAGCAGTCAGTACAAGTCTTTCATTTTCAGCAAATGTGTAAAGAATAAAAGGCAATGCCTGCATCAACTACTTCGTTTTTTTCTCTTACGAATTTTATCAAAGTCAGTAAAAACAATATTTTTTGAAAAGACGTTTTTAAAATGCTGTTGGTTTTTTGAATATCTTGCAAAATGCTTAATCTACTCTTGGGAGAAAGATAAGCTTGTTAGAAAATATGTGTTTTAGAGCTTCACATTAATTTCTATATCCAGCAGTTTTTTTTGGAAAAACAAGCAAGGTCATCCTTCCATTATTAAAAAAGTCTTTCCTTCTTTGAGCAAAGTAGTAAAAATGGTAAATTAAAACAGCATCTCAAGACACGTTTGAACTGCAAGAAAATACTATTGCTTGTTATTTGTTAGAAATTAAAGTAAATTCAATTTTTTTGTTATACAGTTATCAACAATAAAACAATTTTTTTCGCCTGCTTTCCTTTTCTATTTCTAATGAAAGATGGTTGTTGCCTTAAAAATTTAATAAAAAAAACAATAAATGAATTATAAAAGATGTAGTTATTTTTTTGAATATTTTGTAAATTTTATATTTTTGAATTTGTCACTTTAGCCTGGTGTTAGAAAAAAATGTAGATTTGTCCTAAATTTTGTTAAAGCATCATCTATTTTGGTTCATATTTGCCAGCAAAATGTACAATATTTAAAAAAGGAAACTTTTTTGCTTCGCATCATTAATCAAAAATAAATGACAAAAATGTTTGCATAGAAAAATCTTATTATGCATTTTTTATTGTGCAACCAGCATTCAACTTTATGCATCTTACCCATTTAGCCATTTCGTTATTTCGAAAGTTAGGGACAAACAGCGTTAAAAAAATCAGACTTGGTATAAACAATATGTCTTTTTGAAAACTGCATTTTCTGACGCCTTAATGTTTAAAAAGGCAATTTGCTTCACTTTTCGCGATTTCAATAAAGCTTGAATTCCAGTTTTTAAACGTTCAGTTGATTCCAGTATGTAGTTGTCAACAAGAAGTTTTGCTCGGTTTTCTTCAGGCAAGAGTTGAAATTTGGAGTGATTGAACGTCGCAGGGCAAGAAAGCTTGTTGCAGTAATCTAGTGCTTAATAGTTGTTTATCTTTTTTATATATGAATTTAAAATTTTGGAAACTGTAAAGTAATAAAAACATCCAATATTGTATTTTGGCAAATGGATTTAACTAAAGTTAAATTTTATGCTAATTGTTTTCAACAAATAATAAAAAAAGACAAAGACAAAAGATAAATTAACAAATACTTTTCTTTATTGTCAAAATATTTCGTATAGCAAAAAAACTAAAAGTGAACAAGGAGTGTAAGTGTTTCATTGACGTATGTGTGTAATAAATATGAAAAAAGGGAGTAGTTTCTTTTTCCAACATTCATCTTTATTGCCTTTTTTTAAAGAACGATGTTTGTCGATCTCTTTCACCTTAAAGACTTTAATAAAAAGCAGTGATTTCATCATTTTTAAAAAAAACAGAGTCAAAATTTACCTAACATTAATAAAGAAGTTTCGGCAAAGAATGAAATACGAGTAGATCAAAAATGCATATGCAAATTTACTAAACACAATTCCCTATTGTTTAGCAATTATGTGATCTAATTTGTAAGCATATTTAGCCTTTTTTAATGTGTGAAGCTTACAAATAAAAGTTGACTTTTATTCATGCAGCTGTTGCTAATATATAAATAAAAAAATAATAAATTGTGGTTTGCCTTTTTGGAACCTTTCCACAAATTTTTGGAATTAGGCATCTTTCCTATGCAAGATGTTTCGACCCAAAAACTGGATATTTTCGTTTTTTAAAAAAGTCGTTGAAAAATATTCAAAGTAAACTGCAATAATTAAAAATTTCGTTATTTCTTTACTGTTGTATTTCTCAAAAAAACGACGTATTTGTGAGTGGTCATACGGCCGTTGCTGTTTTATGAATCAATAATGTGAGTTTTCACAGTAGCAGCAGAAAAGCAATGTGAACAGTCTGCTTGCGCACAGCAACTGCGTTTGTGTGTAACAAGTATGTATAGAGGCACTTATCTCATTTTTTTGCTGCTGCTTTTGTCTTTCTTTCACCACTTACAAAAAATATAAAACTCATTCACTCACTTTGGTTTTAAACATTTAACCAAATGCAGTTTATTTCTTTATTTACTGAATGGTAGTTTGAAAATTAAACTTTTTTTTTGAATATTTTGTTAATTTTTGATTAGTTTTCCTACATTGTCCTAAGAAAATGTGCAGATTTATCTAACAGTTAGTCCAAGCAACTTGAATCTTAAAGGTAGGTGTATAAATGACATCGGAGCAATATTTAAAAAATATAACTTTCTCGCTCTACGTCAGTCATAAAAAATTAAGTAATTACTGTATTATAATCATTTCAAAACCATTAATTTTTTAAAGAACAATCGATCAGTCGCATGAGAAATTGTATTATTTCTATCACATTGTCACAGTAAAGTTGAACAAAGAAAGTTTTCATTTTATTGCTAACGGAAAATACAAAAGCTGCCAAAAGTGAAAAAGCTTTAACGGCAGAAAATTCATCTAAAATATTTTTAAAATAGCAACATTGAAAGCCGTGTCCAAAACAACTTTTCAGTTTCTCCAAGGTTAATCGTAAAAAAGCACTTTTTCTTTTTGAAAAAAAAGAAATAGTGTTTAGTTCTGCTATCAAAAAATTAAAGATCAGCAGCGAGAACAAGTCTTTCATTTTCAACACAGGTGCAACAAAAAATACGAAAAACGTAACAATATCTACATCAAACATTTTGGTTTAAGAATGATGGATCTGTAGTTTTGTTTGTCTTCAATTGCTATAAGCTTAAAACATGTTCATGATGAATTTCTAATACTGTGTTATGGAGCTAGTTTATGTATATAATATTTTTGAATGGTTACATTATTACAATATTCTCTTATTATTGTAGCCGACTCCATACTTATCAACGCACAATTCAACATTTATTTAAAAATAGTTCTTTTATAGTAAAAAGTTTCTTAACAAAAAAATTTATCTCAAATATTAAAAAATCTGCTTTCATATTGATAGCTATTTTCTGACACAACTTTGTTTTTGTCAATGATTAATGCAAAAACAAGGAATCCACATTTACCACTGCTCAGAAAGCCATTGCTTTTTTGAAAAAGAAAAGATGCTATATTTTGCGGGCAAGAATTAAAGGAAGACAGCGAGACATGTCTTTTGATTTCGGCAGATGTGTAACAAAAAGTATAAAAAAGTAACAGTTCACAAGTTTTTGATATTGCTTTTGCATCTTCTTTCTCTCACGAGCTGGAGAATGTGTAATTTAAAGCTTTACTTTAAGTGATGTAAATCAGTTTGAATTCTGGAAAAGATATATCAGTTAATGCATTATTTAAAAATACTGTTTAGAATGCTGTTTCGTCGTCAGTTGGCACATATTTGTAAAATATTTAAATTAGACTTTCAATACTTATCTATAAATAATTTTTGTTGATTAAATTTTCTCCTAATTTTGTTTATTATTGTAACATGGAAATTTTTGGTAGTGTAAATTTTATCAACGCACTGTTTATGTTTTTAAAAATAGGTATTTATAAAATAAAAAATTTTAACGAAATAAATCATCTAAAATATTCAAAAAAGGTAAACAAAATTCGCTGGTAAAGCTTTTTTGTCTTTTAAGAAAATTAATGCACCACCAATTTGCTTCAGTTTATATACAGTACAATCGATGGACTATCTATCTTCTATGAGGGTGTGCGGATAATTCGGTTCATTTTTTTTACGTCTTATTTTTTCCCTTAGAGATTTGACCAAATATTTTTTTGCAAAATGAAAAACAAAGAACAACTTATAAAATTTTTTTACTACTATTTGTATCTTTGTTCTTTTTGACCACGTTTTATTTTTTTATTTTGCTCGTTATTACTTATATCTCCTAGATCTTTAATATTTATTACAAGATTTTATAAATAGAATTTGATAATTTTGCTTTAAATTTTTTTAGATATTCATCTGCTTTTTTCTGATTATTATAAGGAAAAACATGGATTCATCAGAAATTACATCTGGTACTTCAGCTTATCTAAATTCTATAATTGCTTATATAAAACGTTATAAATTTTTGGCACCTTATCTTCCACATCAAACTTGGTCACTGCCTGATTCTGTTATTTATTATATTACAAAGAATCCGTCATCATCAAAAGCCTATGAAAGAATGATTCAAAGCTGCAAATATTTTTTCGTCAAAAACCCTCTTCTTATTGTTTCAGATTTGTCTGTTAGGCATTCCATAAATGAATGGCGCATTTATTTAAATGGAAATCATAAAGATATAAAAAATGTTACATCAAAAATTTGGATTACTGAAGGAATTTTTATTGACACTCCTACACCTTATCTAAAGAATTCTATTCCTTCTTTTATTACACCAAAAATTTATCGAAACGATATTAAAAGGTTTTCTCTTTGGAATCAAGATATTTCTTACAATGAATTTATGTTTTTTGCTTTAAAATGTGAAAAAATTACTGTATTTGATGCTGTCATTAAAGACGATAACGGTGCTACTGTTGTGCTGGAAAAGCTTGTAGAATCACTTCCAAATATTAAATATTTTCATTAGTAAGTTATTTTTAAAAAGTAAAACATCCTTGTATCAGAAGATTGGCCAATAAGCCAGCACTAGGCCATTCATCCATACAACGCTCAAACTAATTTTATACATAAAAAATAATTTCTATGTTTATTTCAGTAAATTTGGCCTCTTTACTCCAAATGTTATTTCATCGAAAACTGTCAAAAAATTACTCAAAATTCCACATTCCCTAATCTTGATAGCTTTATTTTAGAGAATATTCCTCAAGTCTTTGATATTGATTGCTTCTATAGTTATATCAAAGTAAGTAATTTCTACAGCTATAAGTATTTTGAAATTTCTGAATTTTTCAGGCCATTAAAAAAACAAAATTTCATCTTTGTTTTGACCACCAAATTCCACTTCAATATAAGCTTCGTCTTCAAATTATTATTATGGAAATTTTAATAACTGAAAATCGTGATTATCGGGCTCCATTTATCAGTTTTTATGGTAGCATTCCATCTTTTCGTAAGGCTTTGTGGAAACTTTATAATGAAAGTTAAAGAATTTTTCTGTTATTTTTCTTCCCATGTTGCTTTTTTTCGATTTGTTTTGATTTTTTTTGATATTTGTGTTAGAATTTTAGAGATTTTTAAACTAACATGTTAACACCTTTTTCTTGTGTAATTAAAATTATGCAAATTTTGTGAACAATGCATTATTTTTAACAACAAGACATTTACATGGAACTGAGTCAATTTTTTTCAAAAATGGCAATGAATTATCGTTATTAAAGAACAATAAAAATAGGAATTTTTCATAATTTGTAGAAAGCTTGAAAATTTGCATTATACCCTTTTAGCATTGCATTATTTGAACCAATCTTTACATTTCTTTTTTTAAAATTGTTTTTCTTGAAATACAGTTACTGGTAATATGAGTTAAGTTATCAACGCAATATTTATTGTTTAGTAAAAAACTGTAATTTCTATGATTAAAAATTCTAACTGAAAAATATTATCCAAAGTATTCAAAAAAACAGCAGTCAGCAAAAAAACGAAAGCAATGCTCTAACACAAATTTTTTTTGCATTTCAAGGGTCATTGCAAAGAAGATGTTTGTGTTTGCGAAGGTTGCAACCGCCCTTCGAAAAAAGAGAATGTGCCTTTTTACAAGCAAAAATCAAAGATCAGTAAGCGCAGCACAAGGCTTTCATTCGAAGCATATGTGTAACAAAAAAAGCAACACTGTTTGCATTAAGCTTTTTCGTTTTTTTCTCTTAGGAAATAGAGCAATCGAAGACAATTTCTGCCACTATCAAAGAAACCATAAGCATAAAAAGCTTCTTCATGTTTTTGAAAAAACACTTTTAAAAAGAATATCATTTTTTGAATATTTTGTAAAATACACAACATAAATTAATTAGAAAATACGTAGTTTTAAATCTTATATAATCAGCATGACTTTAGAAGGAACAAACTTCGTTTCTTACATTATTAAAAATGCTTCATTGCTTTCTGAAAGCTTGACAAGATGGAATTAGTAAATCTTGAAAGCATGCTTAACAATAAATCAAATAGTCCTGTTAAAAAGCTATGTCACTGTGTAAATAACAATAAAACAAAAAAGTGTTAAAATAAAGAAACCATCAAAGTCATTTTTTAAAACTGGGTATTTGGGCAAGTTGTCTGATCATACGTTTTTGCAAATGCTTTTTGTTAATATATATTTACTGCAATATAAATGTCTAAGAAAAAATTATTTAACATAGTCAAAGATAAAGGCAAGTTTTTTGCAGCTATTGCAGACTTTAAAAATGTTGTGAAAAAATTAACATTTGCGATGGTTCCTATTCCACTTTTCAAAAATCGATAATGTATCTATTGATGGCAGAAACACTAAAAGTCAACAACAAGTGTAAGTCTTTCATTGACGTATGTGTGCAATAAATATGAAAAAAGGGAGTGGTTTCTTTTTCAACATCAATTTTTTTACTGCTTTTTTTTCTTATGGAAGATATTTGTCGATTTTTTTTACCTTAAATAGATTTAAATAAAATGCAGTGATTTCATCATTATTAAATTATGAAGCTTTCTTTTTTTTGAATATTTTGTAAATTTTTGCTTTTGATTTTGTTGAGCAAATTTTGTGTAAGAAAATGTGCAAATTTATTTTAAAGCTTGTTAAAAAATTACATATGAAAACATCAATGGACAGACAACATGGGCAATATTAATTTTATTTTTTTACATTGCTCGCAAAAAATAGATTTTAAAAATGGTATCTAAGAGCTCTTAGGGTTAAAAAACAAGAGTTGTTTTTTCGAGTCCACTGTTTTATTTTGCCCAATAAACGCATAGACATAAACAATCTCTTAAAACATAAGGTGGTAAAAAATTTCAAGTTTTTTGTTATCCATTTTCTTACAAAACTGATGGATAAATTTTGTGAGAATATCCTTTTGCTAACCATTTAATAGAACTACAATCAAAAAAAAGGTTTTTGTAGAGTCTATTTTTTCCCGATAATTTTATGCAAAATCATGGATTTATATTATTATCAATATGGCCAAAATTTTATGATAAAACCTACCACAAGGATGACTTTCCTTTCAACATATCGTCGACATCAAGCATGGCCATTCTCTTCAACATTTATATTTTACATGACTAAAAATCCTCCAACTCCAAAATGCTACCAAAAAATGATTCAAAGCTGCAAATATTTTTTCATTCAAAATCCTTTTCTTATTGTTCATTCTTTCTCACAAATCTTTCATCAAAATAAATGGCATATTTCCTTCAATAAGAAATCTATTGATGCAATATCAAAACAAAAATTTGGATTACTGATTTACTTGAAATTATAGTATGCTATTTATTTTGATAACCCTGAAAACCATAAATAAAAGAACTTTTTAGCAATCTCGATGATGAACTTTACGCTCATGTTTCTTCGAAAACTGTAAAAGAATTACTCAAAATTTCGCATTTTTACAACCTTAATTATTTTTCATTAAATTGCATTACTGAAACTTTTGATATCAACTGTTTTTATGACTTTCGAAAGGCAAGTTGCTTTAAACCTATTTATTACAAATTTTTAGTAAAATAAGAAAACAAAAGTGCATCTTTCTTTTTGTGATCAAATTTCTGAAGAATACAAAGCTTGTGTTCAAGCCATTGTCAATGAAATTATTCTCACATTATTAATTATAAAAAAATGTTATGCAAGGTCATGAAAGAAAAATTTAAAAAAAAAAGACGAAATAAATCTTTTATAGGCCTTCTTCTCTATTATTTAATGAGCCATTGTACTCTATAATATGGAGTCCATATTCATAGGACTAAATGTTTTATCAAAGCAGTATGCATTTATCTTATTAAGAATCATTATCTTTTTAATAAAAGTTTAAACAGAAAAAAAGAATCGTCTAAAACAATCAAAAAATCAGTTTATAAAAAATGGTAGCAAAGTTCTGGCAGAACATGTTTGTCTTACAAGGGCTCTTGCAGAAAAAAATATTTCACATTAGCAATGGTGCAGAAAGCAGTTGCTTTTTTAAAAAGAAAGGAGGGTTTATTTTATGAGCAAAATAAAGAACAGCAAATTTCATTTCTTGCTGATGCACAACGAAAAAAAAAGACGACTAAAATTGTTTTCTATTACAAAGCACGAAGAAATAGCAGTCACTCTCAAGTAAACATAAATTTTATTTTTGAAAGGACAGTTTCAAAATGCAGATTGTTTTTTGAATATTTTGTTAATTCACTTTTTGAAGAGGGATATTCTTTCAAACAATATGTAATTTAATATTTAGCTTTAAATTTAAATAATCAACACAAATTTTGATGTAACACTATGGTGTTTTAACAGTATTTAAAAATTTCTTTCTTGGTTAGAAAACTTGCGAATGATGAAAATGGTAATTAAAAAACAACATCGCAAAAGCACGTTACAATTATAACCCCATTGCTCTTAATTAGTATTGTTAAATAAAATCATATGAATCAAACATTAAACAAAAAAGTGACAAAAAAGGGATAAATTAAAACCTTTGTTTTAAAAATGAAATATCTTCATTGTTTGAACATTCTTACATAAACGTATTTTTATCTTTATAATCCAAAAAAACTTCATCCCCAAATAACTGTATTTAAAAAAGGTAATTAAAATATTCAAAAAAAAGTTGCAGTGGTGACATATCACAGTTAACTTATATGGTATTGTATCCTATAAAATGCTGCAAAAAGATTTTTCTGCTGACTTATATTGCAACTGCTTTTTTTTCAAAAAATCGATAGTGTGTGTTTACAGAAAAAAAACACTACAAGGTAAGTCTTTCACTGACATTTATGTGCATACGCGGACTTTTTCCCCAACTAAAATAACAAAAAAGGAGTCTTTCTTTTTCGTTTGTTTTTTTGGATACTTCTTTTTTGTTATTGGTTTAATTGAATTTGCTTTATTTATTGCGATATGACCATATCACAGTTAACTTATATGGTATTCCACCATTGCATGAACACCTCGGAACATCCTGGAGCACAACATGGATGTCCAAAAAATTTTAAACTACTGATTTAACAAAGAAAATCATGAAATAAAAAAATTGCCAAGATAAAAATGTATATAAATTTCTCATTTTTTATTGGTATCTTCCAGTAACTGTGTTACGGCTTTTTTAAAAATTGTTTTGTTTGAGCTTTTTTCTTTTAAAAAATTTCATCGTTTACACATTTCTATATGGAAGAATTAATTAAAATATTCAAACATGATTTTCAAAGAAAGACAAATACAGTAGTGCATTTATAGCAGTAATTTCTTTTCTTTCCCTGCCATTCACTACACCACAAATAATACGCATGCCTCACATTTTCAATCAACGTATTGCATTGATTTTTTAGGAGAATAAAATTTGTGTGTGTTTCTCATAGCAAGGAAGAATTGTAGGTTGTTCTTGCCATCTTTTTTGCATCGTTAATATGCACTAATGCATGTCCTTAACACATAGAAAAAAAGGTCCTTGCAGTTAGTTTCTTTAGGCACCTTTTATTTCCTTTTTACGAATGAACAATGTAAGGAACAGTCACTATCTTGTCTTTTTTTACTTTTATTTCAAGCAAAATGCACCGTTTTTGAATATTTTGTAAGTAAAAAATTTTATAATTTGTTTTATTAGCATGGCATTGAAAATAAAATAATAAATATTGCAACAATAAATTAAAAGCACGAGATCTTCTCAACAGTATTTGAAAAAATAGTTTTTTTTCTTTCAACAACAAAAAACATATCACCCTGATGGCCCCTTTTGCACTTTCCTAAATATCGAAAATGTATTGTTAATGGCAAAGAGCTAAAAGATAGGTTAGTGTAAGTCTTTCGTTGACATCTTTTTGCTAAAGAGAGTAGGTTCTTTTCCTAAAATTTTTTTAATGCTTTCTTTTTTATTTCTTTTTCATTTGTTCTTAAATTGCGAGATATATATAGTTCTTCCATTTGTTTCTGCTATCCACGCTTTAATTAATATTTTTAAAAATCTATTTGTTTTTAAAAATTGTGAAGAAACACTCGTCTTGGAGGTTATAAATCTTTCTTAGAAAGATGTTCTAAATTCAAAATTTTCAACGCCTAATGCATAGCCCCAGTAGCTCAGTTGGTAGAGCATCTGACCGGAAATCAGAGGGTCGCAGGTTCGAGTCCTGCTTGGAGCACATTGTGCTGTGGCGTATTTTTTCGGTTATTTTTCGGTAATTTTCTCATTTTATGGATTCATTTAATTCCGCAAAAACTTCTTTTCTTGCTACATATCATCGTCATCAGCCATGGTCAATCCCGGATTCTGTTATTTATTATATAACAAAGAATCCTTCAACTCCAAAAGCATATGAAAAAATGGTCCAATGCTGCAAATATTTTTTTATTAAAAATCCTATTCTTATTATTTCAAGCTTCAAACATATTTTTCGACAAAATAAATGGAATACTTTCTTCAATGACGAACCAGTTGAATTAAATGCTGTCAAGTCAAAAATTTGGATAAATGATACCATTGATTGTAACAGCTTAATTGAGCAAAAATATCTTCCGGCTGTTAATCATAAAATATACCAAAGCAGTATTAAAAAACTGAAGTTTCAAAGACTAATTATTTCTCTTGATGATTTTATATTTTTTGCTTCAAAATGTGAAGAAATTTCTTTATCCTATGTTGCAGTGATAGATGATGATGATTCAATTGTTACCTTGGAAAAAATTGTAAAAATAGTTCCTTATGTTAAAAAGTTTTTTTAGTAAGTTATTTAAACTATTATTTTTAATAAACTCACATTTCAGTTCTTTTGATGATACATATCACAGCACAGTTACATCAAATACTGTTCAAGAATTACTCAAAATTCCGCATTTTCTTAATCTTGATTTTTTATCATTGGCTGCTATTCCAGAAGCCTTTAACGTTGATTATGATTTTTTAAAAGTAGGCTACTTGAAGCATTATGTAAATCGATTTATTTTTTAGAGAAATAAAAAAACAAAAATGCGTCTTTCATTTTCTAATCAAATTTCTCAAGAATACAAAAATCAACTTCAAAACGTCATCAACGAAATCCTTGCAACTGAAAATCACGATTATCAGATTCCATATATTTATTTTTATGGTATGAATCCAAATTCATTTATGAATTTACGGAAGCTTCATTTTGATATTTAATGATTTGGTTTTTTGTTGTACATGCTCTGAATGAAATGTCTTTTTTAATTTTTATTTTTTGTTTCTCTTTGAACTTGTACTACTTAAAAAATTTTTGTCTTTTTGAAAATTGTAGTTTTTTATATAAAAAATATAAACTTTCTTCTTTTATTGCGATTTCACCATATCAAGGACGTCAGCAGTAGGTAGCCCGGGGCACGTGCTCTCTCCAAAGTTCGAAAAATCCTTTTGCCTCCGCTTGTTAAAGCGGCAAAAAACCAACGGCGTGCTTCTTTTGAAATAGTTTGTCTCCTGCCTGAAGTTTTTGATATTAATAGCTACTATGATTTTCTAATGGCTAGTTATTTCAAACCGTAAAATCTATTAATTATTATTTTTTAGATAAATAAGAAAATAAAGATGCATCTTTCTTTTTGTGATCATCTTTCTGAAGCTTTCAAAGCTCGCATTCAAGCAATTGTCGATGAAATTGTTACCACTGAAAATCACGATTACAAAGTACCACTGTTAAATTTTAGAGGTATTAATTCGTATATGGATTTGCTTGTGCTTCATATCAGCAATTAAGACATTATTTTATAATCCTTTTATTGTCGCGACGAATCGCAAAGGAAGAAAGAATGAAAGAAATTGACATATCTCTCTTGTATAAAAACCTCATTTTCTCTATATATACTTTGTTTGTATTGTATTTGTTGTCGTTTGTATCATTCTCCATCCTCAGGTCGTCTCAATAAACTCTCTTCTTGTTATGTTCTCGTCGTAACATTTATGAAAAAAAAAACTTAGTATTGTGTAGGCCCTAACACCTACTGATCCCTAATGCGATACCCGTGATTCGACTTTACATATATCCAAGGAGGAGGCTCACTTTTAACCTGGGTGCCACCCATGGAATTCGTTTTAACCTCGGATCCACCGAGCACCCAACCACTCAATTTTATAATGTTTCGTCTCCGACCGGACTCGAACCTGGGATCTCCAAGCCGAACATCCACCGCGCTACTCCACTATGCCACTGAGCTGGCATAGTGGAGTAGCGCGTGTTCAGCGTTTTGAAATTTCTTGTTTTGATAATCATATGCAAGAATAATGAATAAATTTAAACAATGCAACAACAAAAAATGTGAAAAAAAAGATTTGAAAAAGTTTTTAGCTATGTTAGCAATTATTCAGTAAACTTTTTGTTTTCATCACAACAAATTTTCTTTTTGTAAAATGTTGTATCCTTTTTTTTACATTATTATTGCTTGGCATCTGAATCTGAAGAAATTCCTATGATAATGAGAAATATAGAATTTGCTCTTACTAATAGTGTCAATCATTTCCCCTACAAAACAATGAAAAAACATCTAAAACATTTCAAAAAACTATGCTGCAACGCATTTTTAAAAATTGCTAAAAAATGAAAAGAAAAGCTTTCTTTTCGTGCACATTCAAAAACTGCCTTTTTTCTTTGTTTCTCTTTTTTTTAACATTTAACAATATATCTTGGTTTTCTTTCTAACACAATTCTACGCTGTTTTTTATTCATAGACAAACGAGTTTTTTGAATTTAATTTTTTAAAATTTTAACTTCCTATGTGATTCAATACAATTTGTTTGATAATAATGATCAATATTTTAACAATTTTATATTTTTTGACAAACCCCAGAAATTAATTAATTTACGTTATTAATTTTAAATGATGTTCTTTGATGTTATGCAAGATCAATGAAAAAATTTAAAAAAAATAAGACGAAATAAATCTTTTATAGGTCTTCTGACTTTATTATTTTATGAGCCGTGGTATTCCTCATTCATAGAACTATAAGTATTATCAAAGCAGTATGCATTTATCTTATTAGGAATCATTAATTAATAAAAGCTTTAACTGAAAAAAAAATCATCTCAGAAAATCAAAAATAGCACTTTATAAAAAACGGAAGCAATGTTCTGGCAGAACGCTTTTGTCACAAAAGGTTCACTGCAAAGCAAAAGTTAACATTTGCTATGGCAAAGAAAGCAATCGCATTTTTAAAAAAAACAGCGCACTTTATTTATTGCAGAAGAGAATCAAACTTTTTTCTCTTACGAAACAAGGAGAAACAGCAAACACTCTCAAGGAAAGAATAAACATAAAAGCTTTAGCAGCATTAGGTACGCGGATTTTTACACTTTTTTTTTGCTCCCCCTTCTTGACTATTCCTCCTCGCGGAAGCAAACCCACTTCTCCTCTCTCTCTCTCAGAAGCAATCAATCTTACTTGTCATGTCTCGCTCGCCTCAAAACGGTTGAAAGAGAAAAAGAAGTTTATTTAAATTAAATAAAATAAATTTATGTAACAAAAAAAAAGTAATTTAATAAGAATGCAAAAACAGAGTTTGTAATTCTGGTTTCAGATATTTTCTAAGTTTTTTGACATCAACATCTAAATCACTTACAATAAAAACAAAATGACCACAATCAATACTAACAATAAAAGGGTTTTCTCCTAATGTTTTACAATTTATTTTAATGTATTTGAACATATGAGGGTATTGAGCAACTAAATATCCTAATACAAAATCGTACACATTTTCTCTAGAATCTTCACCAAGTTTTTTAATAAAATATTTGACAGTTTTTTTAATTTTAATTATATCTTCAAATAAACGTTTTGAAATATCACAACAGCACTTGACAATTTTATATCCAACAATATCACCGTTTTTGTAAAAAATGTTAATAGAAAAACTTGTTTTATCATCATAATAATTTTTAGAAACAATTTCTTCTTTTTTATTAAGATCTTGAATCAATGTTTCGATATCCAATTTGCTATCAGCAGTGATAGGAAAAATCCGCCAGCAGCTACAACAAATAATTTTCTTCCCACAAAAATAAGTAATATCAAAATTACTCCATAAATGCTCAAAGGCAAGAAGATCCCATTTAGGAAGTCCTAGAATGTCTCTGCTAAAATCTTGACATTTTTGTAACTTTTCAAAAGCTTTACTTAATTCTTCACTTTTTTTTACAACAACAAGATAGAAATTCATATTCCACAATAACATTATTTTCACGAAATACAGAGAGACATAATTTTTCGTCTTTATCGCAATAAACTTCCATTTTTAAAGTGATGTCAAAAATCTTTTACTTAAATAAGACAAAAGTATTTCGAAATCGCCATTAATTTATTCAAGCTCCCTCACCACAGCTGTCAAACCGAAAGGAGAACAAGAAAGATTTCTTTATTGCAAAATTTGTTAAAAATGTGTTACACTATTGTTTGTGCTTGCGGTCATAAATTTTGTTTTTATTTTGTGGAAAAAGTAATGAAAGGTACCGATGACTATTTACCTTATTTTCATCCTCTCCGTGATACATTTACTTGCCCTAATGGGGTTCTGTGAAATCAGGAATATTAGTAATCCATTCCAAGTCTTTTTTTCTGGTTACATAAGTTTTCTTTGATCTTTCCCAGATTGCGGTAAAAATTTAAAAAATATTTGTAAGTAAATTTTTTGTACAATTAACCATATAAATATATTTGTAAAAATAAAATAGTTATTATTAATTAACGACAAATAACAGAATTATAAAAATTTGTAGCTTAATGCTAAATTTAAATATGAGTAATACTGACTTAATGTTTTATGATTGAACTTTGTCACTCAATTGTCCAAAGAAACTATCATTTGTCTCCCACGTCTCATTCGATTTATCTTTGATAATTGGTCAAAGAAAAAGTGACTCCAATAAAAAATCATGTTTATGTACAGTTTATTTAAATGAAATCACATTTTGTTACAAGGACAAAATTTGTATAGGGAATAACAAATTGATTAACATTGTTTTTTTAATAATTAATATTATGGTATAAAGTTCATTTAGAGTAATGTCAGAAAATCTTTTACAAAAATCTTTTGAAATGTCTCCCTCGGCCATTAATTTATTCAAGCTCCCTCTCTTCTTCTCTTACTCCATCTGTCAAAGAAAAAACAACATCAAGACAAAAAAGTTTTTTTCTCTAACTTAATACCTTCTTTATAATAGATTTTTAACATTACTATGCCCCTAAACGGTTTTAATATAGAAAAAAATCTATATGCAGGTGGTGTTTGATCTTTTACCGTTAGTGGAAAAAAATCAAAGAAAATCTTTGAACCGATAGCATACAATTTTTTCTCTGGTTCTCTATCAGGTAAGTTTTCAATTATAGTGCGCAAAATTTCTTATTAATCTTATTTTATTTCATGATTTATTGTTTTATTTCTCTCTTTAAAGCACCCATTTCTTATTTTCTTTTGAAGGCTCTTTAAATATATGCAATTTCTATGTAACTGTTTTTTTTTTCCTTTGACAGCTGGTATGAGGGAGGTAAACAATAAAACTTGAATAGATTATTCGCGAAGACACAAAAACTTAATTGAGATAAAACTAACAAATTGATTAACACTGTTTTTTATAATAGATACATATCTAATAATTAATATTATGGTTTAAAGTTCCTCACAAAACCAATATTAATACCATCCTACTCCAAAACCATAAGAAAAGGAGACAACAACACAAAAAGAAAATTAATTTTCTGTTTTTTTTCCTTTGTTAATAAAAATTTTTGTTTAATCTGTTTCGAGCAAACAAAGAAAAACTTAATGACCCTTTCTTCTTTTACGCGGCAACTCTCCGTTTTGAGTCAAGGATGCGTACTGTGATGACAAAATAAAAAAAGGAATCTTCCAAATAATTTCTTATAAGATTAAAAACAGTAAGAAGATAAAAAAAAGAAGAAAAGTTATTTATTTTTAAATTTATTCTACATCAAACTATTTTTAGTTGGTTATGACAAACTTTAAATTATTTATAATACGTTTTAAAAATAATTATGACGCTGGTTTTTACTCCATCCGTGAAAAGTTAAACAGCACAAGTATTCCTCAAAATTTTTCTTTTCATACAACTTTGATTTTCTATATTCTAACCTCATGTTCACAAAGAAGTTTGAAAAAATTAATATCATGCTGTAAATGGTTCGCTAATTTTTCTGTGAAAAAGGTTATAAAAGATTCAATAAACGAAAAACAAAAACTTTTATTTTTGAATTGTTTATTAAATCCAGATGCCAATTTTTATGCTACCAACGTTAATATTCAAGAAACAATATTTTTATTTTATGCTCAAAATGTGAAACATTTCCGGCTTTCTAATTGTGCAATATTCAAAGGTGATGAATATTCAAAGCTCCACAATTTAATAGAAAAATTGAATGAAATTCATGAGTTGGAATTGTAAGTGTATTGCTATACAAAGTGTTCATACATAAATTAATTTTTAAGTAAATTTAATTCTTCTCAGCAAATTGAAAAAGATAGCATTAAGAAAATTTTTGCTGCAAAGTCATTTGCCAACTGTTGCATACTTATTCTTCGCAATATCCCTATGAATTTTTGTTTGCTCGAATTTTATGAAAATTTTAAAGTATGATTGCAATTTTTAATAATAATAATAATATCAATACTTTTATAGCTGCAAAAAAGTCAATTTGAGCGTTGTCATCTTCATTACTCAAGAAAAATTTCTGCAAATTCACGCGTAACATTTAAAGGTAAAAGTGTCGCACTTAAAGGATTGCAGTTTGTCTATCCCCAATCGGATGAGCGGGAATCAAATGAGTGAAAACTGATAATTTCCGAATTTTTTTTTATTTTTTTGTATCATTGCATGTCTGATAAAATTTTTAAAAAAGTGAAAAAAGTTTTTGCCAAATGACATCTTTGACTCGAAAACATTTTTTCGTAAACATAGCCAAGTGTGACAAACTTTTTTCTAAACATATAGGTATTATAGGTATAGATAAAAAAGCCATAAATTTTAAAACTTGACTTTTTCGTAATACATTTGCAATTTTGATTAATAAAATACATTGAATAAGTATGAAACTGTTACCACGTTTTTGTTCGCATTTTTTTCTATGTTGATCACGGACATGACCGCTTTTTCCATGTACAGGCTAGCTACTTAATCGAAGTGTTTATCTGCAAAACCAGTGTAAGTGCAATATTGCTACGGATATAATATTTTTAAAGCTTGAGAATATTAGACAAACTCTTCAAAACAATTGTTTTATTCCAGACGTTGGTTAGTTTAAGTAAGTTATTGTAAAAATTGTTATTTCAAGGTTTTGAAACTTAGAAAGATGTCACGCAAAAATACATATTTAATTAAACAATTTCAAAACAACTATTAAACGAAAGAAGTATTAAAACGAGATTAGATTTGCAGTCATAAGTATAATTTTTCTTTTTTTTTGTTATTACCACCTTCAATGTCTTTATCAAAAATATCAATAATATTTCTCAAAGTAGACTCTGGATAACGATGAACGTCATTAACAATAACAGTGTCAAATTTAGAGAAAATATCAGATTTAATTTTTTCATTACCGCGTACAATTATTTCAGGATTAGCACCTGTGCTGAATTTTTGTGCATTTACTACTACTAACTCGTACATTGACAAATTAGGAATTTGTCGAGAAGAATAAATTACACATGCTGGAGGTAAAAACTTATCAATAATATCTCTGGTTACAATTTTCTTTTGACATAAAAGCTTCCTTTCGCACCATTTTTCCGGCACCGAAATCTTCTTTTAATTGTTTGGTTAGATTTATGTCAGGGGAAAATATCATAATTTTTCTTGATCCATGGGTATATGGAAGCATTGTAATAATACCAGATTTATCATCGTCAATAGGAATTAATGCAATATTACATTGTCTGTTGTCTTGAAATATCTTTCTGCCGCTAAAATAGTATCTATCTCATAATCATATCATTAATAATTTGTTTGTTTAGATTCTCCAACTATGGTTCGCGTTTTTTCAGCATACAACGCTTCTATTACATCACTCTGATTTATTTTGAATCGCTTTTTTGTATACAAATGTTCTTTATCATCACCAAAAAATATAAAAAATATTATTTATTTAATACAAGTAGTGTATATCTATATCTAAAAATAAAATAAACAACGAAATCCTATTTTCAATAGTTTAAATTTTTTATGACAGAGTTTTTAATCGACCCAAAATTAAAGAAAACTTGTTAATTTGCTTAGTGTCATCTCCGCCCCAAGTGTTGTTGCCTCTCCCGGCTGTCTGCCGCCTTTAATCTCATTGAGTGTGAAAAAAACTTTAATTTAAAAAAGTATGTAGAACCCGTTAGTAAAAAAGGTGAAAAAACAGGGTACCTGATGCTGTTTTTATTGATGCAACGACAAAGGTTCTAATTATGGTTTCAGATATTTTCTAAGCTTTTTTAAATCAACATCTAATTCACTTACAATAAAAACAAAATGACCACAATTGATACTAACAATAAAAGGATTTTCTCCTAATGTTTCACAATTTACTTTAATGTCAGGGTATTGATCAAATAAATATCCTAATATAAAATCATACACATTTTCTTTAGCATTTTCCCCAAGTTTTTTTATAAAGTATTTGACAGTTTTTTTAATTTTAATTACATCATCAAATAAACGCTTTGCAGTATCGCAGCAACAATTTACAACTTTATATCCAACAATATCACCTTTATCGTAAAAAATATTAATAGAAAAATATGTTTTTTATCATAATAATTCTTACAAATAATTTCTTCTTTTTATGAAGATTTTGTTTCCACATCTAATTTGTTATCAGAAGTTATTGGAAAATCATACCAACAGTCACAGCAAAATTATTTTTCCCCAAGAAATATTTAATCTCAAAATTATCGTATAAATGTTCAAATGAAAGAATATCACAATTAGGAAATCTTGAAACTTTTTGGCTATAATCTTGACATTTTTCTAACTTTTCAAAAGTTTTGCACAATTTTTTACTTTCTTTACAACAAAAAGATTTAAATTCATGTTTTGTAATAACATTTTTATCACGATATACAGTAATACATAATTTTTTGTCTATATCGCAATAAAGTTCCATTTTAAAGTAATGCCAGAAAATCTTTTACAAAAATATTTCGAATTCTTATTGCCTCCCTCGGTCATTAATTTATTCAAGCTCCCTCTTTCCCTCTCTTACGCCAGCTCGAGCACATATTTTTGTAATCAATTAAGTATGTACTCATGCTTTCTCCGCTTTCTAAACAAAAAAACGCATAAATGTTCATTAGAAAAGGAAAATAAATATTTAGTCGTTTATCCTAAACCTAATATTAGAAGGTCAAAATTTTTAAAGTGATACTTAAATCTTTTTGCGGTAACCCAAATTATTTGTAATCTTAAAAAGATTAATTCTCCAAACTAAACTGAGTGTTTCTTTAAAACTGGTTTAGCAGTATTAATTACAATTTGTAAAAGCTTTTTTCAAGCTAAGCTTATTGTTTTAGATGGCTTTAATACTTAATGAACATTTAAGCTTTGGTAAAATTCCAGAAAATTTACGTCATAAAAGAAAAGGGCTTTTCAAACATTATAATACTGAATTGGAATCATTAATAAGTATAAAAGAATGGGAAACTCTTGATCTCAACGGCGTTTTTGTTCATACAGTAGATTACGTAAAACTTATTGATCCCGAGATTTTCGAGCTTACAGATGCTGAATCCAGAACAATTATTGATTATTATGCGCAACGCGGGATGAATATAACACATACTCCTAGATATTTTGTTCGTGATAATTACAATGGGAATACATTTTTACCTGATGATTGTTACATTTATTCACCTTGTTAACATTTTATACTAAAATTTGCTAAATTTCATTTTTATTATTCTTGCTAATACCTTTATTTATTATACTGATATTCTTTAAATTTAAAATTTGCTTCAAATGATTTTTTGCTCGTAGATGGTTAAACTTTGTAATAAAATATCTAAAATTTGCTGTGTGAAACTGTCAAAACAATTATAATAAATAAAAAACGTCGCGAAAATGAAAAATTTTTCAACTCGAATATTAACTAGTTTTTAACAAGCAAGTAGGCGTACATAAAAATAATTTTTTATAGAATATTCATTTCAATAATTTTAAATTACAATGAGCGGTTCATTTATTTATATTAGTATTTTTCTTCGTGATTCTATGATACATAAAATTAGGAATGATATCGATAAAGCGTATGTGAAAAAAGGTATTGTTAGACCTTTTGAATGGACAGAAAATATTGCCAAAGCGGATGGTATTTTATTTTTCATGTGCGGACTTCCTAGTCTCGATAAATCAAGGATTTCAGTTATTCGAACGTATGATGAAAACAAAATTATCAAAAAAGTTGACCCGCGAACAATGTATACTAAAAAAGTTAATGTCAAAAAATGGACAGAGGATATTGTTAAACAGATCAATATCCAAAAAGCTAAAGAAATGTCGCTCAAGCATTAGCTTTCACTCTTATTATCCGACTATTTTTTTCTTTTTTCTTTATTTATTAAAACATTAAATATGTTTATGAAAAATAAAAATGTATTTAAACCCGTAAGGAAAGCGTGAGTACAAAAGAAATTTAACTGTC
This sequence comes from Panagrolaimus sp. LJ2400, assembly GCA_024447215.1. NCBI lineage: Eukaryota > Metazoa > Nematoda > Chromadorea > Rhabditida > Panagrolaimidae > Panagrolaimus > Panagrolaimus sp. LJ2400. The sequence goes on along the minus strand of JAMRYA010000029.1, from coordinate 9,359 downwards.
AAACATTTCAGTAAGTTTTGAAATGTCAATATTTAAATCACTAACATAAAAATAAAAGTGACCACAAAAAATGCTAAACAATAAAGGCTCTAATTCATGGAGTTTAAAGATATCCGGATAACTATCATGAAAATAATCCAAAACATAAGTGTTTGCTGCTTCTTCGCATTCACCTAGTTGTATTTTAAAAAAATCAACAGCATTTCTAATTTTCTTTACATCTTCGAATAATCTTTTTGAAGTAACACAGCAAAAGCCTACTGCTTCATATCCAACAATTTTTTCATGATTGTAAAATATGTTAGTAGAAAAATCAGTGTCATCATGGGAATAATTCTTACAAACAATCATTTTGTTTAAGAAAAAGATGTGTAACCAATTCCTGCAAATTTATTTGGTTATCCGAAGTAAGTTGAAACTTATTGCAGCAGCAATAAAATATTCTTCTACCAGCGTTATGTATTAAATCAAAGTTGTTATAAAGATAAATGAATGATAATTGATTACAGCCGCTTCCACTATACCCAAGAAAATCGCGGCTATACTTGCAACACCTTTGCAGCTTTTCAATAGATTTACAGAATTTCTCACTTTTTTCACAACAAAATGATTTAAATTTGTATTCTGAGAGCTCGTAGTCTTCTGAATAAACTGCAAGTAGTAAGTTTCCTTTTTTATCGCAGTAAAATTTCATTATTCAAACAAATTTTTATCTGTAAAACATAAATAAGCGTAAAAGTTTTACGCATATATCATTTTTAGAGAAACTATTAAAAACAATTGTTTTATCTAGTTCTAACCAATAATTGTAAAAATGTCAGTCAAATATTTCGAAACCAAGAAAAACGACTAGACATGTCACTCAAAGAAACATATAAAACCTTTAATGCGCATTTTTCATGGATTCTCAAAACACTGGTCAAGCAAAAAAGACATTAAAACAGTTGCTTTAAAACCAAATTAATTAAAAGTTATATGACACAAAAAGAAAGCAAGCGTTTTTTACTTTTTTATTAAAGATTTCAAATTTGATGCCAAACCATTGGAGAAATTTGAAATCTTTAATGCCAAACCATTGGAGAAGTTTGCATCTCACACGCGCACGCGAAACGTTTGCAACTCAAAGTAAATTTCTCACACACGCACGCAGTTAAAAGTTTTCTACATTTTTGAGTACGCTTCCTTGTATTAATCACTTTATTACAAACATTATATATCACCGTTTGCATATTTTAGTTTTCAAGTTTAAGCACGCGTTAAAATATAAAATTTTTATGCGCGCGCACCCGTAAGTATTCTTCTGCAAACTTCTAGAATACTTACGGGTGCGCGCGCATAAAAATTTTATATTTTAACGCGTGCTTAAACTTGAAAACTAAAATATGCAAACGGTGATATATAATGTTTGTAATAAAGTGATTAATACAAGGAAGCGTACTCAAAAATGTAGAAAACTTTTAACTGCGTGCGTGTGTGAGAAATTTACTTTGAGTTGCAAACGTTTCGCGTGCGCGTGTGAGATGCAAACTTCTCCAATGGTTTGGCATTAAAGATTTCAAATTTCTCCAATGGTTTGGCATCAAATTTGAAATCTTTAATAAAAAAGTAAAAAACGCTTGCTTTCTTTTTGTGTCATATAACTTTTAATTAATTTGGTTTTAAAGCAACTGTTTTAATGTCTTTTTTGCTTGACCAGTGTTTTGAGAATCCATGAAAAATGCGCATTAAAGGTTTTATATGTTTCTTTGAGTGACATGTCTAGTCGTTTTTCTTGGTTTCGAAATATTTGACTGACATTTTTACAATTATTGGTTAGAACTAGATAAAACAATTGTTTTTAATAGTTTCTCTAAAAATGATATATGCGTAAAACTTTTACGCTTATTTATGTTTTACAGATAAAAATTTGTTTGAATAATGAAATTTTACTGCGATAAAAAAGGAAACTTACTACTTGCAGTTTATTCAGAAGACTACGAGCTCTCAGAATACAAATTTAAATCATTTTGTTGTGAAAAAAGTGAGAAATTCTGTAAATCTATTGAAAAGCTGCAAAGGTGTTGCAAGTATAGCCGCGATTTTCTTGGGTATAGTGGAAGCGGCTGTAATCAATTATCATTCATTTATCTTTATAACAACTTTGATTTAATACATAACGCTGGTAGAAGAATATTTTATTGCTGCTGCAATAAGTTTCAACTTACTTCGGATAACCAAATAAATTTGCAGGAATTGGTTACACATCTTTTTCTTAAACAAAATGATTGTTTGTAAGAATTATTCCCATGATGACACTGATTTTTCTACTAACATATTTTACAATCATGAAAAAATTGTTGGATATGAAGCAGTAGGCTTTTGCTGTGTTACTTCAAAAAGATTATTCGAAGATGTAAAGAAAATTAGAAATGCTGTTGATTTTTTTAAAATACAACTAGGTGAATGCGAAGAAGCAGCAAACACTTATGTTTTGGATTATTTTCATGATAGTTATCCGGATATCTTTAAACTCCATGAATTAGAGCCTTTATTGTTTAGCATTTTTTGTGGTCACTTTTATTTTTATGTTAGTGATTTAAATATTGACATTTCAAAACTTACTGAAATGTTTGACAGTTAAATTTCTTTTGTACTCACGCTTTCCTTACGGGTTTAAATACATTTTTATTTTTCATAAACATATTTAATGTTTTAATAAATAAAGAAAAAAGAAAAAAATAGTCGGATAATAAGAGTGAAAGCTAATGCTTGAGCGACATTTCTTTAGCTTTTTGGATATTGATCTGTTTAACAATATCCTCTGTCCATTTTTTGACATTAACTTTTTTAGTATACATTGTTCGCGGGTCAACTTTTTTGATAATTTTGTTTTCATCATACGTTCGAATAACTGAAATCCTTGATTTATCGAGACTAGGAAGTCCGCACATGAAAAATAAAATACCATCCGCTTTGGCAATATTTTCTGTCCATTCAAAAGGTCTAACAATACCTTTTTTCACATACGCTTTATCGATATCATTCCTAATTTTATGTATCATAGAATCACGAAGAAAAATACTAATATAAATAAATGAACCGCTCATTGTAATTTAAAATTATTGAAATGAATATTCTATAAAAAATTATTTTTATGTACGCCTACTTGCTTGTTAAAAACTAGTTAATATTCGAGTTGAAAAATTTTTCATTTTCGCGACGTTTTTTATTTATTATAATTGTTTTGACAGTTTCACACAGCAAATTTTAGATATTTTATTACAAAGTTTAACCATCTACGAGCAAAAAATCATTTGAAGCAAATTTTAAATTTAAAGAATATCAGTATAATAAATAAAGGTATTAGCAAGAATAATAAAAATGAAATTTAGCAAATTTTAGTATAAAATGTTAACAAGGTGAATAAATGTAACAATCATCAGGTAAAAATGTATTCCCATTGTAATTATCACGAACAAAATATCTAGGAGTATGTGTTATATTCATCCCGCGTTGCGCATAATAATCAATAATTGTTCTGGATTCAGCATCTGTAAGCTCGAAAATCTCGGGATCAATAAGTTTTACGTAATCTACTGTATGAACAAAAACGCCGTTGAGATCAAGAGTTTCCCATTCTTTTATACTTATTAATGATTCCAATTCAGTATTATAATGTTTGAAAAGCCCTTTTCTTTTATGACGTAAATTTTCTGGAATTTTACCAAAGCTTAAATGTTCATTAAGTATTAAAGCCATCTAAAACAATAAGCTTAGCTTGAAAAAAGCTTTTACAAATTGTAATTAATACTGCTAAACCAGTTTTAAAGAAACACTCAGTTTAGTTTGGAGAATTAATCTTTTTAAGATTACAAATAATTTGGGTTACCGCAAAAAGATTTAAGTATCACTTTAAAAATTTTGACCTTCTAATATTAGGTTTAGGATAAACGACTAAATATTTATTTTCCTTTTCTAATGAACATTTATGCGTTTTTTTGTTTAGAAAGCGGAGAAAGCATGAGTACATACTTAATTGATTACAAAAATATGTGCTCGAGCTGGCGTAAGAGAGGGAAAGAGGGAGCTTGAATAAATTAATGACCGAGGGAGGCAATAAGAATTCGAAATATTTTTGTAAAAGATTTTCTGGCATTACTTTAAAATGGAACTTTATTGCGATATAGACAAAAAATTATGTATTACTGTATATCGTGATAAAAATGTTATTACAAAACATGAATTTAAATCTTTTTGTTGTAAAGAAAGTAAAAAATTGTGCAAAACTTTTGAAAAGTTAGAAAAATGTCAAGATTATAGCCAAAAAGTTTCAAGATTTCCTAATTGTGATATTCTTTCATTTGAACATTTATACGATAATTTTGAGATTAAATATTTCTTGGGGAAAAATAATTTTGCTGTGACTGTTGGTATGATTTTCCAATAACTTCTGATAACAAATTAGATGTGGAAACAAAATCTTCATAAAAAGAAGAAATTATTTGTAAGAATTATTATGATAAAAAACATATTTTTCTATTAATATTTTTTACGATAAAGGTGATATTGTTGGATATAAAGTTGTAAATTGTTGCTGCGATACTGCAAAGCGTTTATTTGATGATGTAATTAAAATTAAAAAAACTGTCAAATACTTTATAAAAAAACTTGGGGAAAATGCTAAAGAAAATGTGTATGATTTTATATTAGGATATTTATTTGATCAATACCCTGACATTAAAGTAAATTGTGAAACATTAGGAGAAAATCCTTTTATTGTTAGTATCAATTGTGGTCATTTTGTTTTTATTGTAAGTGAATTAGATGTTGATTTAAAAAAGCTTAGAAAATATCTGAAACCATAATTAGAACCTTTGTCGTTGCATCAATAAAAACAGCATCAGGTACCCTGTTTTTTCACCTTTTTTACTAACGGGTTCTACATACTTTTTTAAATTAAAGTTTTTTTCACACTCAATGAGATTAAAGGCGGCAGACAGCCGGGAGAGGCAACAACACTTGGGGCGGAGATGACACTAAGCAAATTAACAAGTTTTCTTTAATTTTGGGTCGATTAAAAACTCTGTCATAAAAAATTTAAACTATTGAAAATAGGATTTCGTTGTTTATTTTATTTTTAGATATAGATATACACTACTTGTATTAAATAAATAATATTTTTTATATTTTTTGGTGATGATAAAGAACATTTGTATACAAAAAAGCGATTCAAAATAAATCAGAGTGATGTAATAGAAGCGTTGTATGCTGAAAAAACGCGAACCATAGTTGGAGAATCTAAACAAACAAATTATTAATGATATGATTATGAGATAGATACTATTTTAGCGGCAGAAAGATATTTCAAGACAACAGACAATGTAATATTGCATTAATTCCTATTGACGATGATAAATCTGGTATTATTACAATGCTTCCATATACCCATGGATCAAGAAAAATTATGATATTTTCCCCTGACATAAATCTAACCAAACAATTAAAAGAAGATTTCGGTGCCGGAAAAATGGTGCGAAAGGAAGCTTTTATGTCAAAAGAAAATTGTAACCAGAGATATTATTGATAAGTTTTTACCTCCAGCATGTGTAATTTATTCTTCTCGACAAATTCCTAATTTGTCAATGTACGAGTTAGTAGTAGTAAATGCACAAAAATTCAGCACAGGTGCTAATCCTGAAATAATTGTACGCGGTAATGAAAAAATTAAATCTGATATTTTCTCTAAATTTGACACTGTTATTGTTAATGACGTTCATCGTTATCCAGAGTCTACTTTGAGAAATATTATTGATATTTTTGATAAAGACATTGAAGGTGGTAATAACAAAAAAAAAGAAAAATTATACTTATGACTGCAAATCTAATCTCGTTTTAATACTTCTTTCGTTTAATAGTTGTTTTGAAATTGTTTAATTAAATATGTATTTTTGCGTGACATCTTTCTAAGTTTCAAAACCTTGAAATAACAATTTTTACAATAACTTACTTAAACTAACCAACGTCTGGAATAAAACAATTGTTTTGAAGAGTTTGTCTAATATTCTCAAGCTTTAAAAATATTATATCCGTAGCAATATTGCACTTACACTGGTTTTGCAGATAAACACTTCGATTAAGTAGCTAGCCTGTACATGGAAAAAGCGGTCATGTCCGTGATCAACATAGAAAAAAATGCGAACAAAAACGTGGTAACAGTTTCATACTTATTCAATGTATTTTATTAATCAAAATTGCAAATGTATTACGAAAAAGTCAAGTTTTAAAATTTATGGCTTTTTTATCTATACCTATAATACCTATATGTTTAGAAAAAAGTTTGTCACACTTGGCTATGTTTACGAAAAAATGTTTTCGAGTCAAAGATGTCATTTGGCAAAAACTTTTTTCACTTTTTTAAAAATTTTATCAGACATGCAATGATACAAAAAAATAAAAAAAAATTCGGAAATTATCAGTTTTCACTCATTTGATTCCCGCTCATCCGATTGGGGATAGACAAACTGCAATCCTTTAAGTGCGACACTTTTACCTTTAAATGTTACGCGTGAATTTGCAGAAATTTTTCTTGAGTAATGAAGATGACAACGCTCAAATTGACTTTTTTGCAGCTATAAAAGTATTGATATTATTATTATTATTAAAAATTGCAATCATACTTTAAAATTTTCATAAAATTCGAGCAAACAAAAATTCATAGGGATATTGCGAAGAATAAGTATGCAACAGTTGGCAAATGACTTTGCAGCAAAAATTTTCTTAATGCTATCTTTTTCAATTTGCTGAGAAGAATTAAATTTACTTAAAAATTAATTTATGTATGAACACTTTGTATAGCAATACACTTACAATTCCAACTCATGAATTTCATTCAATTTTTCTATTAAATTGTGGAGCTTTGAATATTCATCACCTTTGAATATTGCACAATTAGAAAGCCGGAAATGTTTCACATTTTGAGCATAAAATAAAAATATTGTTTCTTGAATATTAACGTTGGTAGCATAAAAATTGGCATCTGGATTTAATAAACAATTCAAAAATAAAAGTTTTTGTTTTTCGTTTATTGAATCTTTTATAACCTTTTTCACAGAAAAATTAGCGAACCATTTACAGCATGATATTAATTTTTTCAAACTTCTTTGTGAACATGAGGTTAGAATATAGAAAATCAAAGTTGTATGAAAAGAAAAATTTTGAGGAATACTTGTGCTGTTTAACTTTTCACGGATGGAGTAAAAACCAGCGTCATAATTATTTTTAAAACGTATTATAAATAATTTAAAGTTTGTCATAACCAACTAAAAATAGTTTGATGTAGAATAAAATTTAAAAATAAAAACTTTTCTTCTTTTTTTTATCTTCTTACTGTTTTTAATCTTATAAGAAATTATTTGGAAGATTCCTTTTTTTATTTTGTCATCACAGTACGCATCCTTGACTCAAAACGGAGAGTTGCCGCGTAAAAGAAGAAAGGGTCATTAAGTTTTTCTTTGTTTGCTCGAAACAGATTAAACAAAAATTTTTATTAACAAAGGAAAAAAAACAGAAAATTAATTTTCTTTTTGTGTTGTTGTCTCCTTTTCTTATGGTTTTGGAGTAGGATGGTATTAATATTGGTTTTGTGAGGAACTTTAAACCATAATATTAATTATTAGATATGTATCTATTATAAAAAACAGTGTTAATCAATTTGTTAGTTTTATCTCAATTAAGTTTTTGTGTCTTCGCGAATAATCTATTCAAGTTTTATTGTTTACCTCCCTCATACCAGCTGTCAAAGGAAAAAAAAAAACAGTTACATAGAAATTGCATATATTTAAAGAGCCTTCAAAAGAAAATAAGAAATGGGTGCTTTAAAGAGAGAAATAAAACAATAAATCATGAAATAAAATAAGATTAATAAGAAATTTTGCGCACTATAATTGAAAACTTACCTGATAGAGAACCAGAGAAAAAATTGTATGCTATCGGTTCAAAGATTTTCTTTGATTTTTTTCCACTAACGGTAAAAGATCAAACACCACCTGCATATAGATTTTTTTCTATATTAAAACCGTTTAGGGGCATAGTAATGTTAAAAATCTATTATAAAGAAGGTATTAAGTTAGAGAAAAAAACTTTTTTGTCTTGATGTTGTTTTTTCTTTGACAGATGGAGTAAGAGAAGAAGAGAGGGAGCTTGAATAAATTAATGGCCGAGGGAGACATTTCAAAAGATTTTTGTAAAAGATTTTCTGACATTACTCTAAATGAACTTTATACCATAATATTAATTATTAAAAAAACAATGTTAATCAATTTGTTATTCCCTATACAAATTTTGTCCTTGTAACAAAATGTGATTTCATTTAAATAAACTGTACATAAACATGATTTTTTATTGGAGTCACTTTTTCTTTGACCAATTATCAAAGATAAATCGAATGAGACGTGGGAGACAAATGATAGTTTCTTTGGACAATTGAGTGACAAAGTTCAATCATAAAACATTAAGTCAGTATTACTCATATTTAAATTTAGCATTAAGCTACAAATTTTTATAATTCTGTTATTTGTCGTTAATTAATAATAACTATTTTATTTTTACAAATATATTTATATGGTTAATTGTACAAAAAATTTACTTACAAATATTTTTTAAATTTTTACCGCAATCTGGGAAAGATCAAAGAAAACTTATGTAACCAGAAAAAAAGACTTGGAATGGATTACTAATATTCCTGATTTCACAGAACCCCATTAGGGCAAGTAAATGTATCACGGAGAGGATGAAAATAAGGTAAATAGTCATCGGTACCTTTCATTACTTTTTCCACAAAATAAAAACAAAATTTATGACCGCAAGCACAAACAATAGTGTAACACATTTTTAACAAATTTTGCAATAAAGAAATCTTTCTTGTTCTCCTTTCGGTTTGACAGCTGTGGTGAGGGAGCTTGAATAAATTAATGGCGATTTCGAAATACTTTTGTCTTATTTAAGTAAAAGATTTTTGACATCACTTTAAAAATGGAAGTTTATTGCGATAAAGACGAAAAATTATGTCTCTCTGTATTTCGTGAAAATAATGTTATTGTGGAATATGAATTTCTATCTTGTTGTTGTAAAAAAAAGTGAAGAATTAAGTAAAGCTTTTGAAAAGTTACAAAAATGTCAAGATTTTAGCAGAGACATTCTAGGACTTCCTAAATGGGATCTTCTTGCCTTTGAGCATTTATGGAGTAATTTTGATATTACTTATTTTTGTGGGAAGAAAATTATTTGTTGTAGCTGCTGGCGGATTTTTCCTATCACTGCTGATAGCAAATTGGATATCGAAACATTGATTCAAGATCTTAATAAAAAAGAAGAAATTGTTT